>CM077088.1:116657110-118142385 GCA_039513925.1 Platanthera zijinensis
CATCAGGAAAAACATCAGCGAAACCACGAACAACGAGAATCTCCTCCAAACGTGGTACACTAACAGCGGTCCCAACCACCGAGACTAAACAAGCAAAACAATCAGAAAGAAATAACTTCTGAGCACATACCGCAGAAATAACAGGAGAAACTTGGCACGGATCAGCATACACGCTTCCTGGCTGACCATTATCCTTCATGAAGTCCAAGCGCTTCCCTTTGCACTGAATAACCGCATCATACTTAGACAGCCAGTCCATGCCCAAAATAACATCGAAGTTCTCCAGATCAATCATCTTTAAGTCTGCCTTCGCAAGAAAGTCCCCCAACAAAACAGGGGAATCTAGAATGCCCAAATCTGATAACACAGATTCACCAGAAGGGAACTTGACCCGGAAGGTATCACGAACTCGATCTAGAGTCAACCGATGTCGCTCCACAAAGGCTCTAGCAATAACTTAGTGGGTAGCACCGGAGTCGAACAGAACACGCGCCCAGCGGTTCTTCACCTTAAATTTCCCTATAGGAGTATATACAACTAAGGAACTACCAAAACAAAACTATAACCATTCTAGTAAACAAAACTTTCAAGCTGGAAAAACAACTAACCTGAGATGACCTGAGTCGAAGCTTGAGCCTCCTCGGAAGAGATCACGTTCAGCTTTCCTTTGCCCTTGTCCACACGCTGAGGCGGAGGTAGTGCCTGAAGTGGAACTGCATGAAGAGCAGGCTGGACCTGAGGACACCTAAACTTGATGTGACCCTTCTGCCCACACTAATAGCAGACTTTATCCTTGGACCAGCAGTGGGCAGCATCATGCCCGGGTTGCTTGCAAACAGAACAGGAAACATCCCTCCTAGGAGCACCCTAAATAGCATGAACTTGCTCCTTATTCTGAGCTGCTGCCTTTTTGAAACACCTCTCAATAGGGTGGCCTGACCGGCCATAGAAGCTACACACCACCTTGCTCTTCTTTCCCGAAGCAGCATCGGGTACCTAGGGTTTCTTCTCCTCAACAGACTTCCTCTTGCCCTTCCTCATTTTCTGGCCTCTGCTCTTTGCGGTCTCGATAGCCTCCACCTTAAGAGCAGCCTCCACTACTCCTGTATAAGTCTCTGATCCATAAGAACTGTTCAACTGTTGCACCTCGCTCCTTAAGCCACCAAGAAATCGCTTGACTCGATCAGCCTCAACACTCACCAACCCAGGAGAAAACCGGCTCAACTTGCTGAACTCTATCTCATACTCACCGACCGTGAGTTGCCTTTGCTTCAGGTGGAGGAAGTCGTTCATAAGACGGTCACGCTCGATCGAAGGCAAGAACTTCCTCAGCAGCATTTCCTTGAATACTTCCCAAGAACAACCAGCTACCAAGCTCTCCTTTTCTCTAAGCCACCAACTCTTAGCCAAACCCTTGAGCTGATAGGCGACTATCATCACTCTCTGATCATCTTTAATACCAGAGTACGAGAACATCTCCTCCATGGAGATCAGCCAATCATCTATGACCATGAAATTTGCCTTCCCATCATAAGTAGGAGGGCTAAGTCTCTAAAACTACTAGATAAATGCCATCTCTACTGGCACAACCACAGGAGGTATCAGGGGTATAGGAGGAGGAAAAATAGCTAACCCCCCTGCAAGGCCTTGCACTCCCTGAGTCTGTCCTGCCACAACTACCACCAGAGACTGGATCTGGGCTCGCATCTCCACCATATGCCTGCTCAAGGAATCGCTACTCTGTCGCAGGCTCTCGATCACCGCATCATTCTGCGCTCCAAATGATTCACCCTCAGACAGAGGGGTCGACCTAGTCGAAGGGCGTCTCGCCATCCTATAATCATAACAATATTAGTCAGATCCTAGTACAACAACTACAACTAACTACAAGTACAGACAATAAATACATAAATATGAATTTAAAGCTGCTAAACTTGCTCTGGGAGTTTATTTTTTTACAAGAATTGATGTTATGCCTAACCTAGGATGGTTTACCACCACCTTTCTAACTCTTGTTCCTAGATCGGGAATGCATGAACTTATATTATTTTGACTCAAAACTTATGTGTGTACATATGTCATCCTGCCAGTCTTTAGCTTGGCACATTGTGCTTATGCGATGTTATGCTATGCATGTTTGTGCTATGCATTCTAAAAAGGCCCTAATGCATGTTATTAGCGGCGTACACATGAAAATGTTATGCATCCCATACTACATAACATTCTCATGCAACGAAAAGAAAATGAGCTAGTCGCAGCCATGTGGTGAGGTTATGCATTCCATTCTACATAACCCTCACATGTTGCCCCTATGGTGGATCCATATACAAACACAAATTATACATCCCATACTACATAATATGCCTCGTATACTTCATGTTATGCTATGAGTGTAGTGTTCGTGATTTTGCCAAGATGTGCTGATGACATATCAGTGCGTGAATGACATGATGCTAAACTACCAATGCAATCAAAAGGGAAGGTTGCCCGACTAACTTGTCAAGCAACCTCCCTCTGATACCAACTGTCACAACCCGCGTTTTCTCCAAATTTAAGAAACATCATGATGGCGGCAACCCCCAACGTGTCAAAGTTGAAAATGATGACGGCGACGGCGACGGCGTTCTCCTACAAGTTGAAGCTGATGACGGCGACGGCGTTCTCCTACATGATGAAAATGAAGATTGCCAAATAATATTTAGTTATTTCTATTTGCATTTTATTTTTATCATATAATGTTTAAACATTTGAGTATTGTTTTATTTTTATTTAGGTGGGCTGCAAATAGCCAAGGCATGATGTAAAGCCTATATATAGGCATGGACCTTCATATTTTTACTTAGTGAATGAAAGATTAAAAACCCTAAACCTCTTGAGATTCCTCTTCTCCCTCTCCTTGGCCGAAATTCTCCTTCCCCCCTCTTCCTCTTCTCCTTGGCCGCCCCCTTCTCTCCTCCATCTCCTTGGCCGCCGGCCACACCTTCTCCTCCCCTCCCTTTGGCCTCTCAGCCTCCTCCTCCTACCCCTCTTCCCCTCCTCCTTTCTAGCAACCCAACATCTCCCTCCTCCTTAGACCTCAAAATTGGCCACCCTCCACCATAGCTGCCAACCTCCTCCTCCTCCACCAAGCCCGACCACTCATTATATCCCCTTCACAAAACCAAGCAGCCCTCCACCTTCATAAGCCGAGCCCCTCCCTCTTCCATCACAAATCCGACCACCACCTCCTCATCTCCCAAAACCGACCACCCTCTCCCTTATCCAAAACCCGACCTCCATCAAGAGACCCAAATCAGCCCCCCTTTCTATTGTGAGGAAGAAGATCGGCCACGGCAAGGAGTTATTTTTTGTGACGTCTCACTCCGGCGTGAAGCGAAGGAAGCGGACAAGTTTCTCTCCAGTCGGCGCAACTCCGGCGGAGCCGTGGAAGAGCGATCTTTGAAAGTGAATCGGAATAATCCATTCCAGTTGGGTAACGAGACCTTCTACTTTTGTGTGTTTATTATTTTAGATTTTCATCTTGGTGGAATACCTTTGCGTTACCTTGGAATCGTTTTTCCATTCGTGGCTTATCTTTCCGATTGCTTGTGTTGTTCTTTTAGTTGTTTAATTTTCCGAGAGGTTTGGCGAACCTCGTTTTCATTTTGTTGGGGGAGATCTACCATTTCCGAACCGAACCTTTCGGCAGATCTCTTTTGGTACAACCATCGCTCGGTCGGACCCAATATTGGTCCTTTTAGCTTGAGAGAACAACGACCTATAGTCGTTTGTTCGATCTTTAATCGGCGTGGCTACCGTACGCTAGCGTTAGTTGATAATATTGTTCGTGAGTGTGCTGCGTTTTACTATCGTGTGAGAGTACTAGTGGAAGTAGAGAGGCGTACGTATTATTCACTTTGCCTCCATCGCATCAAACACTGTAGCCTACATCACATCAGAGTATGAGAAAACACGCATCGTGATGCCAAGTTGAGCAGGGGATAACTGCTGACGCTCAGGCAAAACTATCTACTTTAATTTATGAAAATTCATAAGTTTAATGATTAGAAAATCAGTTATATTTTAAAGGCCGTATCCCTCGGCTCAGCGGATCATCTAGTCCACAATTTAAAAACTATACTTATACGTTGTGGAAAATACTTTATTCAGGTTTGACATCCTAAAAGAGTGCATAAGTTCCCCTAGAGGACAACTTATGCTATGCAGCACCCTACATTTAATTTATACTATATATAGGAAAACGATCTTTTTACGTTATTTGTAAAATAGTGGTTGAGTTTTGTAAAATATGTTGATCATGAGATATACTTATAATAGTGTTTTTAGGTTTAAAAGTAACTAGCAACCTAGCATAAATCATCCCAAGAGCAAGTAGACTATCTCCAGAAAAAGGTAGCAGCAAAAAGATAATATATCTAGTATCAAGGTAAAACTACCAGTGGGCGCCAACAAACTGACACGAACCCACTGGCAAGTATGTATGTTTGTAAGAAAGAAACACAAAACTACCTCACAAGACCGAGGAACTGATCTCCACAGTACGAGATACCACCAGAACCAGCACAGCACAACTAGCCGCCTAATCGGCTACTAACCAGAACCTGAGGCATTCAAAGAAGAAAAGAATACCTCAGCAAGCTAAACAAGTAAGCTGTACGGAAAAGTTAGGCTAAAAGATAAGCAAGAAGAGTAAGTAAACCGTAACAAGTACCACTGTCCAAGGCAAGACAAAAAGAATAAGCACTATGCGCGAGGAAACAGCAACAACCCTGCCCAAAAATCCTGCAGAGTTTACCAGGCTACCATGAGCCCAAACGTTGCAAATTTACAAAGGAAGAAACGTCTAACCCCTAAGTTGTGAGAGATGGTAGTAGAAAAAACAACGCGGATCCGGGTTGGAGGAAAACTCAGTACCCCAACCACCATTTCAAGGAAACAAAGCTCAAGGGTCTACAAGTGAAAGCACTAGTGACCTCCCACCAACTTGCCCAGCCCGTACCTAGAATAAGATAAAAGTGTGGCCACGGCTAAGTCCCACAATTTCACCCCTATTAAGAGCTTCAAACCACCACTACTAACCATAACCCATGATTCGGCCTTTGTAAAAATATAGCCAACAAGGAACCTCAAAAAAAATCAAGGAATTCACTTGGGAGAGAAAATCAAGGTAAGGTAAAAGCGTTGAGATGGCTCAACACGGCATGGCGTTGAGTGAGCTCCACTCACTCAACGCCTAAACAGACGGTGGCGTTGAGTGAGCTATCCTCACTCAACGCCAAAAAGTTATTGCGTTGAGTGAGGTTCACTCACTCAACGCCTTCTGCAACACTGGCTGTGGCGTTGAGTGAGCTAACCTTACTAAACGCCAAAATAGCTAAGACGTTGAGTGAGGTCCACTCCCTCAACGCCTTCAGCAACATTGGCTGTGGCGTAGAGTGAGCTAACCTCACTCAACGCCAAAACAGCTACGGCGTTGAATGAGGTCTACTCCCTAAATGCCTTCAGCAACACTGGCTATGGCGTTGAGTGAGCTAACCTCACTCAACGCCAAAACAGCTACGGCGTTGAGTGAGGTCACTTCCCTCAACGTCTTCAGCAACACTGGCTGTGGCGTTGAGTGAGCTAACCTCACTCAACGCCAAAACAGCTATGACGTTGAGTGAGTTCCACTCCCTCAACGCCTTCAGCAACACTGGTTGTGGCGTTGAGTGAGCAAACCTCACTCAACGCCATAACAGCTACGGCGTTGAGTGATGTCCACTCCCTCAACGCCTTAGCACTTAGCCGCAAAAAAAACCAACTGTGGCGTTGAGTGAGTCCACCTCTCTCAACGCCAAAACAGCTTTGGCGTTGAGTGAGGTATACTTACTCAATGCCAAAATACTTAACAACAAGAAAGGGTCGCGGCGTTGAGTGAGCCCGCCTCACTCAACGCCTAAACCGCCATGGCGTTGAGTGAGGCTCACTCACTCAACGCCATCCGACATAACCACGTGGATTGGCTGCGGCGTTGAGTGAGTCCGCCTCACTCAACACCTAGACAGCCATGGCGTTGAGTGAGGTCGACTCACTCAACGCCACGATACTTAGCCACAAAATAACAGATCAAGGGGCAATGGCATTGAGTGTGTGCACCACACTCAACGCCAAGCCCAAGCAGACATGGCGTTGAGTGTGTGCACCACACTCAACGCCAAGCCCAAGCAGACCCGGCGTTGAGTGTGTGCACCACACTCAACGCCAAGTCAAAGCAGACCCGGCGTTGAGTGTGTGCACCACACTCAATGCCAAGTCCAAGCAGACCCGGCGTTGAGTGTGTGCACCAAACTCAACGCCAAGTCCAAGCAGACCCGGCGTTGAGTGTGTGCACCACACTCAACGCCAAGTCCAAGCAGACCCGGCGTTGAGTGTGTGCACCACACTTAACGCCAAGTCCAAGTAGACCTGGCGTTGAGTGTGTGCACCACACTCAACGCCAAGCCCTGAATCATTCTAAACAGCAAGACTGGGTACAGGGAAAGCTTCTGCTACAGGCAGCACTAATTCATCCAACCCGAGCCTAAGCAAGACCGATTTGCATAAAAATTAAACTAAAGATTTTCCCCTCTACCCGGCTACAACTACTGCACAGGAAGAATCGTCCCAACCCTCAAGCCCTCACACAGCCCAAGAACAAGGCTTCTCTACTAACAGTTGGGAATTTGTACCTGATTTCAAGCAAGAATAGGGTTTCTAATCTAGGGCTAACAGGGCTTTATTAACATAGCAAAAACAATCTAGACAAGCTTTTCTACGGCCGCAAGAATAAAGAGAAAAATAGAAAAATACTAGGCAAGGGCAAGAACACCACTTGCCTCGATTTCCAGCGAAGCTTGGTCGGCCTCCCTTATCCTCACTTGGCACCAGCAGCAACAATACCTAAAGCAGAAAATCTGGAGCTTTAGGGTCTGTTTGTTTTAGCTCTGGCGGATTGAAAAGCTGCTGTCCAGATAGAGCTGTTTTAAAATAGATCTCTGGGGAGCTGTTTTGAAAAGCTGCAGTCTGTTTGGTTGTTATTTGCAGAACTGCTCTTTGAAAAGCGGCAGACTGTTTGGATGCGCAAATTTTGGCTGTTTGGAGAAACAACTCTTGGAAGCTGTTTTTTTTAAAAACTAAAAATTTCAAAATAACACATAACATTAGTCTTTTATTACATAGTTCTAGAAAGTAGGATAAATATTCTTCCAACATGCAGCGACTCTTGAGAACATCCAATCCAGTAGCATCATATATTTCGCCTTCCGATCACCTGCGCGCATTGTATATTTCTTCGGCAATGATATCTCGTACTGTAGACATATGTTCTGCTCCAGCAGCATCATACATATCGCCTTCAATATCATTCTCTGCCGCAGGGTGTGCATCCTCTGAGGGAATGAAAGAAGACTCATCAGCATCACAAGCATTAAACTCAGGGTCCCAACGAGATGGATGTCTCCGAATGAAGTTATGTAAGGCCATTGTTGCAAGGACAATGGAGCGTTGTTTCTTGAAGGTGTACTGCGGCATTTTGCTTAAAATGTGCCACTTTTTTTCCACACTCCAAACGTTCGCTCGATAACTCCACGAAGAGATGAGTGCGCCTTATTGAAATGTTCGTGCCTGCCTTGAACAGGCCGACTCCCACGGACAAAGTCTGATAAGTGATACCTTGTTTCTGGATACGGCTTCAAATAACCCGTCTTTAACGGGTATCCAGCATCCACCAAATAATATTTACCTACAATTATTTGCTCTGTTAAACCGGTAAACATTATCAAATAAGGGCTAATTGACTGAATGTAAACATATTGATTAGTATACCTTGTGGGGGATGCGGAAACTGTAATCTATCGTCCGACAAAGCACGCGCGAAGATGCGACTATCATGAGCAGTTCCCTCCCATCCAGCAAGAGCAAATGTAAAACACATGTTAAAATCACATACTGCCATTACATTTTGTGTCGTCGTGCCATGACGTCCTATGTATCGTACTTGATCTTCAACCGGTATCCTCGCATCAACATGTGTACCGTCAATGGCACCAACACAATCCTTGAAAAATGGCATGTAACGAGAATCATACCGTATCTCAGCGGGAATATCTCTGAACTGACGGTCAATAGGCTTTATAACATCAATCGAGAGTAACAGTAGCGATCTAATCCCTTTTGAAAAATATCTACTTATTGTTTCAGTTGAGTGCTGGAACCGTTCTTTCGTTAATCTAAAAGAACCTCGCTGTGCTAAGATATACAAGGTGATCCCTAGTATTTCTCTTGAGGACGTCCGCCTTGATCCTTGAAGCTCGTGATCTACCTCCAGCTTGTGAAGTAAATCTGTGAAAATCCGTTTAGACATTCGAAATGCATCATGAATTCTGTCAGGATGTCCTTCTAGTAATTCACTGATCCATTTTGCCCCCGTTTGATTAGATTTCATGCATGGGCGTCTGTCTCGGACATGATAATTCAGCCTCTCGATCGATGACATGACCACACGATAATACTCTATATATTGTGTCCGCTCCGGTGAAAGACTAGTTGAATCACCAGAATCTTCAGATGAGTCATGATCTTCCATTACTAGTCACTGCATTTAATGAATAACAGCACGTCAAATCATCTATCATGATATACAATATCTAAAAGGTACATAGAAAACAGTAAGCAGAAACATCAAAGACATATTGTCATGTCGATATATAAAGCATCATAGAACACTAATTATAATCCATATAAATATGATAACCAAAAAGCTAATACTCATGCAGATCGTACAACAACAACAAACAAACATAAACATCATCGTGTTTTAAAAGCAAAATAGACAAGACATAAAATAGATCAAAGTAAGCTCGTGTCACTGAGCCCTCTTCTCGTATGCCTTCGTAATCCACCAAACCCTCATATCTTCTGGGATACTCATGAAGATCTCCCTAGTGGTCTTGTCCCTGATGTGCTCGAGTGCAAAGTAATATAGATCCAGGTTTGTAATGAGCTCTGGGCTGCTTGAAATCAACTCCACCACCTCTTTGATCGTGACAACTGGTGGAGGCTTCAATGCTAGTGTGGACTGCTGTAACTCTGACATCAAAGACAATGCCAGTCCTTTGTTCTTTCCAATCTTCCTTCTTTTACTCGCCGCGGAGGACGCATTTCCAGGTGTTGAACCTCCCCCTAACTCTTCTGGTCCACCTTGATTGGTCTCTATGTTATCAGCCACATCATCGTCTTCCAACTGGATCCTTCCGACATCCGGTGGCAAACTCCCAATTGAAGGAGCCCATGAGTCTTCTCCAGTTGCGACTACCTGACTGAACATAATATTCAATTTCTCCTCCAAGTCTGGTGCAATACCGCCGCATCGAAATTTCTTCACCCCTGGGAAAACCTGGTGCAATAAATATATCAATATTAATACCTGAACAAATATAAACAAATATATCAATATTACTGAAACAGAACATGTTTTCGTGCATACCTTGACCTTCTCTGTCCACCATTCTTCTGATGCAGCAATAGTCCTCTTCTCTGGATCCCAGCCTAATCCAGTCTCACCATGTTTCAACTCCTTCCATAACTTCCAATCCTTCTTCAAATGATCCCATTTATTTTTCATCTGCATTCGATCGTAGTTTTTGCCTGTTCTTTCTTTAAACCCTGCAATCAAATTTTTCCATCCTTCTTTGCTAAAGTGCGTGGTTGGCCGATTCCCCAACCCAATCTCTTTTATGCAGAGATCACAAAATAACATCACTTCGCTTGACTCCCAACTTGCTACAATTCCTCCTTCCTTTGGTACTACCATTGTGCTATTAACTAATAAAATTAAAATACAAATTACTAATATATTCACAAACACACACACCCACAAACACAAACATTCACACTCACATTCACATACACATTCACATTCAAACCAACACACTCACATTCACACTCACACTCACACACATATTCACACACACACATTCACATACACACTCACACGCACAATTCACACACACATTCACATACATTCACACTCACATTCACATACACATTCACATTCAAACCAACACACTCACATTCAGACTCACACTCACACACATATTCACACACACACATTCACATACACACTCACACGCACAATTCACACACACATTCACATACATTCACACTCACATTCACATACACATTCACATTCAAACCAACACACTCACATTCACACTCACTCTCACACACACATCCACACACACACATTCACATACACACTCACACACACAATTCACACACACATTCACATACACACTCACACACACAATTCACACACACATTCACATACAACCCAACACACATTCATTCACATACATTCACACTCACACACACAATTCACACTCACACACACAATTCACACACACACACATTCACTCTCACACACATTCAAACACACATTCACTCTCACACACATTCACACACACATTCACATACACACTCACACACACAATTCACACACACATTCACATACAACCAAACACATACACATTCACATACATTCACACTCACACACACATTCACATTCACACACACAATTCACACTCACACACACAATTCACACACACACACATTCACTCTCACACACATTCAAACACACATTCACTCTCACACACATTCACACACACATTCACATACACACACACACACATTCACACACACAATTCACACTCACACACACAATTCACACACACACACACATTCACTCTCACACACATTCAAACACACATTCACTCTCACACACATTCACACACACATTCACTCTCACACACATTCACACACACATTCACATACACATTCACACACATTCATACACATTCACACTCACACACATTAACACACACACACACACACACATTCACTCTCACACACATTCACACACACACATTCACATACACATTCACATACACACACACACACACACATTCAAGCACACAAATTCACATTCAACCCAACACATACACATTCACACACAATTCACACTCACACACACAATTCACACACACACACACATTCACTCTCACACACATTCAAACACACATTCACTCTCACACACATTCACACACACATTCACTCTCACACACATTCACACACACATTCACATACACATTCACACACATTCACACACATTCACACTCACACACATTAACACACACACACACACACACATTCAAACACATTCACACACACATTCACATACACATTCACATATACACACACACACACACACACATTCAAACACATTCACATACACATTCACATACACACACACACACAAACATTCAAACACATTCAAACCAACACATACACACACACACATCAAAACACATTCACATACAAACACACTCACAACCACAACACAAGCACAACTACTCAAAAAATATAGCACATACACAAAAAATAAAACATATACCTGAGAAAAAGCCGGTGCTAGGGCTGGAGTTGCAGATCCGGAGGAGGAGGAGAAATCTGGAATCGGCTGCTAGGGTTGGAGTTGCAGAACACCCGATCGCCGGTTGCCGTTCGGAGGTAGGGCACGGGAGAAATCTGGATCCGGTGCTAGGGTTGGAGAAGAGCGTTGCGGAGGTAGGGCTGGTCGTCGGTCGCCGTCCGGGTGTGATGTCGCCGGTCGCCGTTCGGCTGGATGAAGGCTAGGGCTGGTCGTCGGTCGCCGTTCGGCGGGATGTCGCGCAGCGGGATGTCGCACTGGGGGAAGGAGACGCCGATGTCGTTCGGGATCGGGAAGTCTCGCTGCAGGTAGATCTCCGGTCGCCGGTGCAAAGCTGCGGCCGATGCGCGTCGCGGATTCGCCGTCGTCCTGCGGGATCGGGATCGGGGAGGAAAAGAAATCGCAACAGCGATTGTTTGGGGGCAGCGCTTTCAAGCGTTGAACGCAGGGGGGGAGCAGCTGTGGGAGAAGTGCTCTGGGAGCAGGTATTTTAAGGAGTGCTTTTTAATAAAAGCTGTCCCAAACAGACCCATAACAGCTCTGGCGGCTGGAAAAGCGCTTCTCCAACCGCCAGAGCTTAAACAAACAGACCCTTAATGGTGGAAACGGACAACCCTAGAAAATCGAGACCCCTAGAAACACCACGAAAACTGAATTTCTTACCGTAGGAATGAAGGTATAGGCAAAAGCAATCCAAATCCGCTTTCGGAATCGAATTCCGTCCACAAACGCTCCTGGAATCGGCGTCCGAAGGGGAGCAGGTTCGGCGGTTTCTCCGCTTCTTTCCGCGAACAACCGCAGACGGGTTCGGGAAGATGAACAGGAACGGTTCTCTTAAGTCTTAACTATCCTAATATATAGACCCCTATTAATCTTATTTAGCTAATCAATAAAGTATTATATAATGAGACACCGCAGTAACCGCCCAGCACCCACACCTTTTCAAAATAATTTTTAATATAATATTTATTAAATAGTTTTATTTTTCATAAAATACAAAACGACGCGAAAACCGAACATCCTATGAATTCAACGAAATTCGCACCGTAGCTAAATATCCATGCTACGAACACAACGGAGAAGTCGAAATTAACTTTCGACGAACAGAACTCGAGTTATACCCACCCGAAGTCAAAACACAAGCATCCCCCGAGAGGCCACACCGGGTCACCCAAAACGACCCAGCTTGGTCGGGAGATCTTTCCAATAGACTACAAAATAGGCCACTCAGTTCTAAGGAGTTAAGACCACACTCCTCAGATTACACAAGCCAAGAAAATGCGTCGACGTAACGCCAAGCAAGAATTAAATAATCGCAGAAAAATCGGGGGCGTTACACTCCTTGTCCTCGGGACATAGGCCCCCGCTGATCCGCACCTTCCGCACATGTCCTCCGCTAGTGAAGACCTCCATTTCCACCACTTCTTTGGCCGGCTCCAGCCGTGCCTGCTCCCAGCTGTCCCTTGCTTATTCTTCGGGCTCCAACTCCTCCCTTCCTATTTCAACCTCTGATGCCTCCTCCGGCCTCCCCTGCTCAACTCTTATTGCTTGCTCCTCCTCTACCTCCATTGCCTCTTACAGGCTCTCCTGTTGCTGCTCGACTTCCACCCCCCTCCGGGCCTCTTGCTCAACTTTCCCCTGCTCCTCCGCGCTCTCCCTTATCGTCTCCCCTAGGCTCACCTCCTCTTCCGCGACATCTTCTCCTTGCTCCGCTAGCTCCCTCTCCAGTTCTTCTGCCTCCGCCATCCAAGACATAGTGTTGACCGTCGTTACGTAACACTACCTCGCCACCTTTGGGTCTCCCCTAATACTGACATGTACCCCTCCATTATTAAACTTGAGACATTGATGAAACGAGGAGGGGACGCAGCGAAAGGCGCTAATGAGGGGACACCCAAAGATGGCATTATAGCTGCTCTGGGTGTCCACGATCATGAACCTGCAGTTCCGCGACACACCTCCCAACTTCACGTGCAGCCCTAATCTCCCTTCAACTTCTTTCCTCTCACCCGAGAACCCAAAGAGCAATCCATCTGAGGCTAGGACCCTCTTCCCCTCAACCTTCATCTCATCGAAAGCCTTCTTAAAGATCACATTGACAGAACTCCCATTATCCACCAGTATCTTGGAGATCGTGAAGTTCTCCACTACTGTCTGAATCACGAGGGCATCGCAGAACGGATCCTTAAAGTCTGGCATGTCAGCTGATGAAAAGGTGATTTTTTTCATCTAGGGGGGATCCAGAGAGGTCAAGGCGACCCCTCTTCGGAACATGGTCTGAAGGCCACCCTTGCGGGTTGCCTCAATCCCTACTCCCCCGTGGATCACCCCGATCCCTCCTCGGGTTCCCACATCTGCTCTATCCTCGCACCTATCTTCCTCCTCCCTCTGGTGCACTTCCACGATCCTTACCGGCGGATCCTGCCTCCCCATTCCTCTAGCTTCCCTCATCTCTAAGAACTCTGGGCATGTGGCCGTCGCGTGACCTTCCTCCTGGTGGAAGTCACAGAAGGGCAACGCCACCCTGCCCCCTCTTCCTTCTCCACCTCCCCTTCTTCCAGCCCCTCGAACTCCACTCCTTCCTCCTCTTCCTCTACCAACCTCCATTTCTTCTTGCGGCGGCGGGAAGTGATCCCTCGGTCCCTGCCTCCATGCGTGCTGATCAAACCTCCTCGGCTCCCGAAGGCTATCCCTTCCCTGAAAACCTCCTCCTTTACCCTAGGGGCGACCCTCATGAGGCCTCCAACCCAACCGGTTGTTTGGCTCCCGGGCACCCCATCCATGTTGTTGCCCCTGTCCTCGGGGTTCTTCCCTCCTTCTCTCTTCTCTTTGCTCCCTCTGCCTTCCCGCTGCAGGTTCCTTCACATCATCCTCCGCCAATCTGGACAACTTCCTGGCAAACTCCGGATTCGCCCTTTCAAAGTCTATCTCTTTCTCCACCCTCTCCATGAGCTCCTCTAAGTAGAGGGGAGGTACTCTCTTCAACTCCATGATGAAGAAACCCGACCTCAGTCCCAGGGTGAAGGAGAGTATCAGCACGTACCCTGGGACATCCTGGACCAGGAGAACCTCTTCCTGAAATCGGTCGACGTAATGACCCAGCGTCTCCTCCGGCTTTTGCCTTACCGTAAACAGGCACTCCGCCTCCTTCTTCCACTTTTTTGACGTCGAGAACCTTAATAGAAACCCCCTGCGTAGATCTTCAAAGCTGTATATTGAGCAAGCCGACAACTGGTGGAACCAGTCCTGGGCCTTATCCTTCAACGTGATGGCGAACAGCCAACACTTGAAGGCATATGACATCTGTCTGATCGAAACTACATCCTCTAACCACTGTACATGCTGCACAGGGTCATCCTTCCCCGAGTAATAGGACAGGTCCGGCTCCCGGAACCCCTCTGGCACCAGAGCTGAGATGATGAGCTCGCTGAAAGGGCTCACGCCTCCTAGCTGGCAGAAGGGCACGTCTCGCAGCCTCGGCTGACTGGCCCGATCTGCGAGACCGCGCCCGGGGAAGAGTTCCCACACAGCCGCCTCCCTCTCGCCTAAATCTGCCAGAATCTCCTTTCTGGAGCGTTGGCCTGGGAAAAGTTCCCGTGCGGCCACGTCCCTCTCGCCGACCTCTACCGGGATCTCCTTCCTGGGATGCTGCCCAGGAGAGTTCTCACCCAAGAGCGGGACCACCTCCACCGGAACCGGAGGTGTCGCCCACTCGCTCCTCGCTGAGAAGGCCATGCTGATGGTCTGCTGGATCTCTCGCCTGAAGTCCTCTAGCATCTTCCTTGTCGCTTACTCTCCCCAAGTGGGGGATCCTCCTGAGCAAGACCCTTCACCTGTCACCTCCAGTCATGGGACCAAACTCAAGGCTTTCTTGTATCAACTGCCTTCCACACTCACCGCACCAGAACTGTTGAAGCCAAAATTAACCTCAATGGGAGTTCAAAACAGGGGTGCAGCCAACACCAACTTCTCTCGAGTCCCGATCCTCGATTGGTTGCTAAGTACCTAGGTCTGACCCAAAGCCTCACCAGGGAGGTCCCACCTCACACCCAGAAGATCTCTGAGAGCTTCTCCTCCAAAGTCAGAAGCTGGGCTAGGAGCTCCTCAGAAAGCACTAGAAACTTGGAGAATAATAAGAGTCCGCCTTCTAAGGAGACCTTGTGGGTCTATTTATAGTCTTTTGCTGACCTGAAATTACTGAAATACCCCTGGCTGGTCTGCCAATAGCCAAATCCCGCTATTTGTAAAGTACTAAATGCAGCCCCTGGGGGTGTATGGGTAATTTTATCCGAGGGCGATTAAGTAATTTTACCCCGAACCCTGGGCCCCACTCGACGAGAACCCTACGCCGAGAACCCTCTCGTCTTCCTTTGGCGGGAGCCAAAAAGGAATGTCGAAAGTCTCAAGCTGAGCAAGCCCCCGCCTTCCCCGAGACGTAATCCTTCTCGCCGACTCTGCCGAAAGCGGGTCCTGGCCGACCGCTGGTGAACTCTCTCGCCCGTTTCCAGGAGGGAGCTCCTATAATCTTGATGTTGTCGTTGCTGACCATGGCGTTGGGTGAGTGGAGCTCACTCAGCGCGGCGTTGAGACCACTCCACGCCTTCTCGCCAGTTTCTGGTAACGGGCGGGATCTCGCCTGCCATTAGGCGGGAGCTCCTCTGGCGCGAGAGCTCTTCTGGTCTTCAGGCCCAAGTTAGCCCAAGGCTGGTCCTACCTCGACCGTTGATGCCTCTGGGTGCCACCCAGCGAATATGGGGTTGTATAGTAGAAGAATCTATTAATGTTGAATTATATGAGACGAGCTTGCTACAAAGCAGCTCTTCTAGTGTGTTTATTGAAGATGAGGGTTCAAGACTAATGGAATTGAGCTTGGATGTGCCAGTTAAAGAAAAAGGTCAAGAGTTCATCATGATCACCACTCCAACCCAAATTGGAGAGGTTGATCACCATGATGAAGATGTCATTCAAGCTGATGAAGTCACTCTAGTGATAGAGGAAGCTCCAAATGCAAGGACTTTAGAGCTCAAATACTTAAAGGATCACCCTATTGATCAATTCATAGGAGACCCTCGTGATGGTGTCAGAACTCGTAGAGGTACAACTAATGAGAATTTGTATTTGATTTTTCTCTCGCAGGTTAAAACAAAGAAGTTTGAGGAAGCAAACAAAGATGCATCTTGGGTAATGGCAATGGAAGAAGAACTAAATCAGTTCAAACATTGCCAAGTCTGGAAGCTTGTACCAAGAACCAAAGGAAACGATGTGATTGGAACAAAGTGGGTCTATCGGAATAAGATGGATGAAGATGGACCATAATCAAGAACAACGCAAAACTCGTCGCCCAAGGGTAGAGACAAGAAGAAGGGATCAACTTCGATCAAACATATGCTCTAGTGGCAAGACTGGAGGCAATCAGGTTGTTCCTCGCATATGCTACACTCAAAGGCTTCACTGTCTACCAAATGTACGTGAAGTCAGCCTTTCTTAATGGTGACATAAAGGAAGAAGCGTATGTGGAACAACCTCCAAGTTTTGTTGATCTTGAACATCCTGATTTTGTTTATGTATTATTTAAAGAGCTATATGGTTTGAAATAAGCTCCACGAGCTTGGTATGAAACGATGTCTAACTTTCTTCTTGAAAATAAGCTCACAAGGGGAAAGATAGACAAGACATTATTTCTTAGAGAAGTAAAAGACAAGATTTTGCTAGTGCAAATTTATGTCGATGACATCATTTTTGGTTCTACTGACGACAAACTTTACAAGAAGTTTTCCAAACTTATGCAAGGGAAGTTTGAAATGAGCAGTATGGGAGAGCTAGAGTATTTCTTGGGACTTCAGGTGAAACAATCTGAGGATGGAATTTTCATCTCTCAGACGAAGTTCACCAAAGAATTGGTCAAGAAATTCGGAATGGAGAATGTAACCTCTATAAGAACTTCAATGGGTTCAGCTATGTCTTTGGACAAGGATGAGAAAGGGGAACCTTTTGATGAAACCAAGTACAGAAGTATAATTGGATCCTTGCTCTACCTTACTGCTAGTAGGCCAGACATCATGTTTTCAACATGTGTGTGTGCTAGATATCAGGTGAACTCTAAGATATCTCATTACATTGCTGCAAAGAGGATTTTGAGATACCTTAAGGTCACACCAAATCTTGGCTTATGGTACCCAAGAAGTAATGATAGCGAGCTAATTGGATTTTCAAATGCAGATTTTGCAGGTAGTAAAGATGATAGAAAGAGCACTTCCGGGACTTGCCAATTCCTTGGAAGGAGGCTCATCTCATGGAGAAGCAAAAAGCAAAATTATGTCGCAATCTCGAATACCGTATCAAAATATATTTCTGCCGGCAGTTGTTGTGCACAATTACTCTGGATCAAGAATCAACTTGAAGACTATCACTTGAAGGTCAAGAACATCCCACTATTCTGTGACTCCTCCAGTGCAATTGCAATAGCCAACAATCCAGTCTCTCACAGCCGGACAAAGCACATAGAGCTGAGGTACCATTTCATCAGGGAGCATGTGGAGAATGGAGACATCAATCTCCAGTATGTTCTAACTGACAGGTAGGTTGTAGACATTTTCACGAAGCCATTGGATGAAACCGAGTTCTCGTTCTTCAAAACAGAATTGGCATGCACAATAAGGAAGGAAGAAGAAAAGGGCCTCACAGCAAGTTCAAGAATCGGATTACCTTTCAAAAATCAAGAAAATTCTATGTCTGGACTTCATTTCTCAGGAAGAATTTTATTACCCGAGTACTTAGCTTATTACTCGAGAACACAAGCTCCTTCCTGAGAAATATTACTCGAGTACTTCACTTATTCTCGAGAACTTTAGACTTACCTATCGAAAAGGATTTCTCTACTCAAGAACAAGATCTCTTCTTCTCGAGAAAATATATGCCTCCTCTCGAGAAATGATATGTCTCTCGAGAAATCATTTGCCAAATTTTCCTCCAAGTTCAAATTTTTAATATTGGCAAACGGGCACCTCACCTGTAATACTTCAGGTATTTTATTATTATTATTTCCCTAATCATCAAGATTTAGGGTTTATATAAATAGACTAAGTCCAGAAAAATCCAAATCCCGAATTTCAAAATCCTTCTCTCGAGGAAACCTTCGTCTTCTAAGTATCCGCCGCTTCTCTCGCGAACTACCATGCTCCTCCTCTCGCCGACTACCAGACATTCAGTTCTTCAATCAATGGCTCCTTCATCTAAGATAGGCATCGGCAGTGAACTTATCTCAACCGGAATCGGCAAAATTTTTGATGACTTCAGAAACATTCTCATCTTGCTCGACACCGCTGGATTATCTTTCGTTCTTCAACATCATTGCAAAGTTCTCATATCTGATGTAGAGGAGTTCTTCCAAAATGCTAAGGTCAAGAGCAATGGCAAACTTCTGAAAACTAAGGTATGGGGCATCAAAATCAAGATGACTTCTACCTCTGTTTCTCAACTTCTGCAATTGTCGTTGATTGATGAGGAAGTCAACCTAGAAAGCGCAGATTATGATAGGGCCTTCAACTTCTATGGCCTTCCTGACTCCACCATCACATTTTGCCGACAGAAAATGAACGCAGAGAGCAAACTTCTTGCCGATATTCCGGGAAAGGTCCTGATGGAGACGACGATGCTCAACATATTGAAGATGGTGACGGTGCGCTTATAGAAGAACTTTCTCCGACTTCAAATAAAGATTTGCGGCGCCGTGATGACCATGTGGAGCATCGTCATAATATCTGCTCAGGGCGCAAACTAATTATTAATAATTATTAATAATTATTAAGTCATTTTTATGTTTGTTTTAATTTTCATTTCATGTGTAATGATGGGAGCTTATAACCATCATGTGTTGTTTTAATTATTTCATTTCATGTGCTATGATGGGTGCATATAACCATCATATTTTCAATTTAAATTTTGAATTTTGAATGGAGGGAGATTAAGTGGTGTAGGCTATATATAGCCATGTTATGAAGGATTGATTAGAGAGAAGAAGAATAAGAAAATAATCCCCCTATAGATCTTGTGAGATCCTCCTTCCCCTTGGCAAAATTCGGCCACCCCTCTTTCCCCCTCTTTCTTGGAAATTTCGGCCACCCTCCTCGCTCTCCTCCTTCTGGAATTCGGCCACAAGACTCCTCCCCTCTTTCCCTCCTCTTTTCTCCCCTTAACAACCCTCTCCTACTCCTTTTATCCCCTCAAAACCGACCAACTTTCCTCCTCAAAAAAAAATCGGCCACCCTCTCCCTCCAACAAACCGAGCCGCCCCTCCTCTTTCTCTCTCCAAAACTGACCATTCTCTCCTCCGTGAATATTTTCGGCCATCAAGAGTTCTCCCTCTTCTAGGGTTTGGGCAAAGAAAACGGCGAGCGTCTTCATCATCCGGTGCGAATCCGAGGATTTGCGTGGAAATAGAGAATCTAGCACCGTCGTGAGCGCTTCCTCCACTCATCTTATGGTCGGGTTATTATTGGGATTGGGTAACGAATTCCTACACCTCTTTGTGTGATTTCTTCTATATTATATGTGAGATTTTGGTGGAATAGAAGGCTAGTAATTTGTTCTGATTTACATTGAATATTGTGCTTGTTAAAATCTAATTTTCAAAGCATTTATTTCACGAATATTTTTCGTATTAATTGGAACGGGTAGATTTTGTGAATACTAGAAGAAATCAAGTTCATCACCATTGATTTCCCCTTGAGTTCAAGTGATTTGGTATACCCTCTATTAATTAATTTTGGGATCGATTAGGACTTAATTTTAAATCACTTATTTAGTCTGGATAATCTCTTATTGGATGTGTGAACGTTTGCGCATAAATTAATTTGAATTGCTAATTGTCTGGATCGGGTGGGTCCATTTCGCTTGAGCGAACATTGGCATATAGCCCTTGTTCAATCTAAAATAAGGGGTAGCATCCCTTTGCATTGATTGTTGTGGAATTTTAGTCTTTAAATGTTTGAGTTTTCGATAGTGCTAAGTAGAGAAATCGCGCGCTAGATATTTAATTAAATTGTCGAACATAAGAACACGTAGTTCAATCTGTAGAAACCATGGGCCTGCATCAATTTAGTATCAGAGAGAGGTTCACGTTAATTTCCTAATTAGCCCCCTCCCCCTTTTTATTTGAGCACCGACACGCATTTGCACGTTTCATTGCACAACATATAAATCAATTTTTAAATTTTGGTCTGCAAATAGCGGCCTAAAATTTTCAGTTTTTCTCAAAATTCAAAAAAACTAAAATTCTGGAAATTTTCCATCATTTTCTTAGTAAGAAATCCAAAAAAAATTTATTTTTCATGAAGTCATTATTTTTATTAAATCATTATAAAATTTTAATTTTGGTCTGCAAATAGCGACCTATATTTTATTATTTCAGCAAAAAAATAAAAAAAAATTATTTAATAATCTTCCAATTATTGCACGCAAGAAAATAAAAAAATATACATTTGTTATTTTAAGTAATTAGCGGTAACAATTACCTCTTTGAAAATTAAATAGGGTCGGGTTATTTAGTCATTGCATGTGCACCAGTTCCGGATGAGTTTTTCTCTGTGGTTCTCACTAAAATGGCATATGACGTATATGCTGCCCGGTTAGACTATTCGTATGCTAAGGTTATGACTAAGCACACCCCCCTAAAATATTTTGAGATCTTTCCTTTCCCCCTTGGCAAAATTCGGCATCCTCCCTCCGCTCCCTCTCTTGGTCGCCGGCCCTCTCTATCTCCCCCCTCTTAGTGGCTCGGCCACCTTCCCCCATCACCCTCTCCAAAAACCGACCTCCAACAAAGCAACCATTCAACCCACCTCCTTGAAAAAATCTGCCAAGGCAAAGATTTCCTTTGAGGATTCCAACTCCGGCGTGACGCGACGAAGGCGGACAAGTTTCTCTCCAACTGGCATGACTCCGGCAGAGCCGTTGAAGAACGATCCAAGTAGAGAAATCAGAATCATCCATTCTGATAGGGTAACGAATCCTTTCTATCGATTGTGTGTTTCTCTTCCTAGATTAATTCATGTGGTGGTAGATTCTTAACGTTGAATTTTTGATAGCAATAAAAATTATATCGTGGTGATCTTTCAATTGCTTTTGTTGTCCCTCTTAATTTCCTTTAATTTCGAGAAAGGCTTGGAGAACTTTCGTTTTCTTTTGTTGGGAGAGATCTACCTTTTCCGAATCGCATTTTATTTGGTAGATCTCTTTTGGTACAACACCGCTCATTCGGACAGGGTAGGTCCTTTTAGCCAGAAAAAATATTGGTTTATTACCTCTATTCGATCCTAATCAGTTTGGCTACCCGTATGCTAGCATATAATTGATAGAATTAATTAACATGGTGTCGCATAGAGCGATTGTGTGAATATAGGATTTGGATTGTGGAGATGTATTCGTGCTAGTCCGTAGACCTATTTGTTGTCAAACGTGTGAACCTGCATCGGGTCCTTCTCTGTCGCACCAGTTCTATAAGCTACATCACCACTGAATTCTTTGACATGATGACAACAGTGGTCTGCAGAAATAAATTTCAACGGGGGATGATGATTTTTGACAAGATCAAAGAGAGCATAAAAAGTCCCAACTATGGGAGAATTCTGTCCTTGTATCTAAATCAGTTGAAGCCAGATGTCTTTACCTTGGCTAAGGGCATGGACATTCATCACATGAAGAAGGTTTCAATTTCCTCAATCCAGAGATGGGAAATCAAACTTCAAAGGTCAGTCCAAGCCCCTCCAGCTCAAACGGCAGTTGTAGATGAAGTCAGGACCCCATCTCCCCTCTCTCATCAAATAACTGACCCATCTGATCCAGTAATTGAGGGGGAGCCTGCTCCTTCTGCACAAGTGACAGTGCAGTCTACTCCAGTTCCAGCCATAGTCCTATCTGATGTCCAGGCCCAAGTCTCAACTCCACAAGATGTTGAAATTATAGTCATAGAAGAAGGTCTAGCTTCATCACTACAAAGGACACTCCTGTCCAAGAAGATGACTTAGGTCTTGTTGATGCTGACCTGCCTGATCAAGAATTTCTTACTGATGCCCAGGTAAATGATCAAGTAATATCTACAAAAGCTGACATTAATTGGATGATAGAGGAACTCACCTCTAAAGAACCTCCCGTCCCTCTGCCTGAAGTAAAATCATCTCAACCAGGAAATCCTTCTGAACCAGAATCTTCTCAGCCCCAGTCTCATATTGAGGATGTGCAAGATGAAGAGACAGTTTCAATCCCTGATACTGCAAAATTATCTCCAGAACCAGTTGACCCACCTCTCCAAAGCCTACATTTAAACATTCCCACTTTCATAAGTGATGATGTTGAAGATATAATAACAACTACTAGAAGGAACCAGACCTCCACATCTACTACGCTCATTGAAGAAGTAGTTCCCTGGACAGCTCCAATCCTACCTCTTCCCCTCCTCCAGCTATAACAAATACTGAAGATACCCTTTTGGGTAAGATTGAGTCTCTTTTAGCCCAGCAAAGAACATATTTTGACGACTCTCTTAAAGTTGTCACTGACAAAATAACTGCTCCAGAGAAATAGATGAGCAGAGGCTTCGCTGAGATTCAGCATAATACGGATTCCCTCAAACACCTATTCCAAATAGGTGGGAAAGCCTTAGATTACACAATTACTAGTATTGGTCACGTCATGGACCAATCGGTCACTTTGGTAAATAACCAGATTCAGTTAGAAAAGAATGATGAAGGGCACAACTTCAAGACATTTGAAGAAGTTGGAAAGTTCAAAGAGGAAGCTATAAGCACCCTATCTATAAAAGTCAAGAAGGGGGAGAAATTGGCAAAGCAATATCTAGAAAAGTCTGATGGAAACATGAAGACTCTTTGGGAAGCAAAGCTAAAAGAGATAAACACTGATGTCCAATCCTAAATTGTTGGTGTTAAATTTCACATGTATAATACAGCAGTGTGGATGCACAACCAAATCTTCCCTGAATTCCAAGTAGATCCAAATGTTGTTCCTCCTCCTCATCTCAATCCTGTCCTGCAGCATTCTGCTCAGATGCCCTTATTCTCTCCTAGACCTGAAGATTATGAAGCTCCTCCTATAGAGTATTCCCAAGTTTGGTCAGAACAAGAGATGCCTCAGATTCCACCTCCAGAAATTCCAACTCCTAAGAAAAGGAAATATGGTGACGGTTCCTCTGCAAGCTGGTCCAATCAAAATCCAGATGCTGAAAGAAGAAGGGCTCAATAATTTGCTGAAGTATGGAGCACAACCTCCAAGTCACTAATTCTTGACAATCTAAAACTTGTTGATTTTAATGAAAATAGAAATGATCATTACAGCTCCCATGAATGGGACTTGTATGAGAAATCTATTACCAAGAGGAGAATATATGACAGAGAATATGGTAAGAACAATCTCAAGGCTCCTCCCAAACTTGCTAAGTACTATCCTAAACCATACAACTATCAGAAGAGGCAGCAAGAAAAGAAAGAGAGGAAACATCAACAGTAGAGCAGTGGAAATTTAAGATGATAAGAAGTTTCCTATATAAAATTTTGTGGAATAGGACTTTTTCTTGGACTTTGTCTATATATATATATATATATATATATATATATATATATATATATATATATATATATATATCTTTAAATTTTGATGATCTAAATGTTTTATTGCATAGTATTTCTTCCATGATTCTATTTATTAATTATTTTATTTGTTTATCTTGATGTAATTCACCTTAGTGTAGAGAGTTCTGACTTCTATAAATATGGGAGATTGTTGGGTATTGTATCCACAATAACCTAGATTTGTATGAAGTCACACTTGAACTAAGATGAATTAAGTTTGTATTTGATGTCTTGTTCAAGTTAAGTGTTTACATGTTATAATTGCCAAGTGTGGACCAATATCAGTTTACAATGGGTCACCAAATATAAGACCATACAATGTAATCCCTCATTGTGTGATCCATGGTATTGACTCATATGTAACCTCTCTATTGGGACACACTTCATTTTCAAAGTACTAAAGTTATGGGAGAAAGACTAGTTGTTGAGTTGTTTGAAGAAAATAATTTTTCAGAATGACAAATTTTTCTAAGTGTTTTACTCGAGAAAGGCTCATATGTACTCGAGTAATATTGAAGTTATTTCTCGAGTTAGCTCAGTCAAGTATTCGAGTAGCAGAAGTTGTTCTCAAGAAGGCATAGTATAGTTCTCGAGAAAGCCATGCAGTACTCAAGTAAGACTCGTTTCTTTCTCGAGTTAACTCAAAATTTAGTTCAGAATTTTTCTAAGTCCTTTTCTCGAGAAGGCCATAGATATTTCTCGAGAAGGCCAAACTAGTTCTCGAGAACCAGATGGTCTTACTTGGGAAATAGAATGTTGCTTTTCTCGAGTTGGCTTCTTATTCTCGAGTAACAGAAATTCTTTCTTGAGAAAAGTCTTTTCTTTCTCGAGAAGCCAGAATTCGTCTTCTCCATTTTCCATAAGTAATTCTTCTCTAAAACTTAATTCCTCTTCTCGAGTAATACTTTTTGCTCTCGATAAATGAAGTTCAGGATTCTGAAATTTCGCTAAGTGTTAGACGGATTCGATTTCAAATGTCATTAAAGTTTGATTGATCCACATGGATTGTAATTAATGAAATCAGACCGTTATATTAAGCCTATAAAAGGTCTTGTCAGAATCGACAAACCCTAAGAAGATTTCTTACGGTTTTCTGAATTATTTTCTAACTTATAAATCGGGAAGCGTCGTCGCCCTGTTCTTCATCGCCGATCTTCTCGATCTAGAAATTTAGATAGGAAGGATTCAATCGATCAAGCTATTCATCTTCTGCAAATCTTATCCATGATCGTGGTGATCCTACGTTCTCAGATCTAAGTAATCTTCAATTTATTCCTCGAATTTTCTAATAGATCCTTACGATTTTTCAAGAAGGAAGAAGCTGAAATTTAGTCAGATCTGTGAAGACAATTTGTGAAAGATAGGGGTTAGATCTGATATACTCTAGTGGGGGGTGAATAGAGTAATTAAAATTTTGGCTGTTTTTCATATTTATATCAGAGTAAAAGTAGATGATACCAATAATAATAGAAAGAAATAAAATAGGCTAAACTAAGTTATCACAGTCACAGCAAGAACAGAAAGAAAATGAACACATACAGACAACACAAGAAATTTTATAGTGGTTCCCCAACTGGGTATATCCACTCTTCTACCACCCTAGTAGGAATCCACTATCAAGTTTTTGATCAGGTGACTGCCACCACAAGATCTATTTCCAGGGAGATCTCACAACCCTTTAGGCTTTTGATCAGGTGCCCAAAAACCAAGAATAAACTCTTGAAGAGAGTTAATAAACCCTTTATACAGGGGGTGAGAGGAGGTGATGATGTCTTCTCTTTTCTCTATCCAACAGAGAAGACTAGTGGATTTGTTATTGTCAAGACTCCTTCTGAAATGTAGAAATGGTTCAGAAACTTGGAGCCTTGCTCAGGGTGTAGATCTTCAGCCTTGTCTGAATGAATCCTGGAACTTTTTGACTGATTCAAGATGTTGTCCTTGAATGTTCCTGGAGGAGAAGGTTGAAGAATACTCTTGATAGTGATGGATGTTCTTATTCAGTCTTCAGAATAGACACGGGAGAAAACAAAATGTTTTCTGTATGCAGAGAAGAAGTTCGGTATGATGTTGTTTTGAGCAACTGTATTCTCTTCTCTGTATTGCTCTTGTGTTTTTACTGCAGTTCTAGTCTATATATGCTTGCAGTGATTGTTCTATATCCGTATGAA
Source organism: Platanthera zijinensis (assembly GCA_039513925.1). Taxonomy (NCBI): domain Eukaryota; kingdom Viridiplantae; phylum Streptophyta; class Magnoliopsida; order Asparagales; family Orchidaceae; genus Platanthera; species Platanthera zijinensis. Next base: position 116,683,423 of record CM077088.1, read on the forward strand.
AAGAGAAAATCTCTTTTATATTCTATAGTCAATACTTTCTCCTATGAAATTTGAAATCCAGTCATTAATTGTTGATTGCCCTGGAGAAAGAAACGGCTGGAATATTTGCTTTAAATGAGTTTCACTAACTGTCTCATTAAAATAGGCAAGTAATTAACCTGATGAAGACCATAATTAATGCTGCCAATAACGACTATATGCAAGAGAATATGAGCATTAATTACTCAGAAAATTACTGATAAATAATATAATAAATAAGAGACGGAAGTAAGGAAAACTTCTCATTCTGGCTCGGGACAGAAATCGTCGATCTCAGAACAGAATTCGTCGACTGTAGTTCCAAGTTCATCGACCTGAGAATTCCTGTTCGTCGACCTGAGCTCTGCGAACTGCATACTGAGAATGACTTGCCAATTCTGTGCTTTGAGTTCGTCGAGCTGAGAATCTGTCTGAAAGAAAAGATCGTCGACCTGAGCTTGAATATCGTTGAGATCAACTCAGAGAAATAACTCTGGGCTCGTCAATCTGAGATAGATGATCGTCGAGCTGAGTTCAAAGAATTTCAAACTGATCATTTTGATCTCTGAATCTTCTAAGTCTGATTCTACTGAAGTCCTCTACAGGCTGGTCCATGGAGGTTAAACCTAATGACTAGCTTAAACTCTAGGACTCAAAGACTTGGCCCTGGCTATACAATGTGGGTCAAACTCAACCTAATTAGTGAACCTAGCCCAAATCCAACTAGAATCCAACAATCTCCCCCTATTTGGGTGAGGTCACTAAAACAAAATAAAAGAAACAATCATAAAGCAGAGAAACATATATCTGGCAGAAACAAAAACATTCAGCTGATATTTACAATAAGTGCTTAATGATTTAACAGATAAAGTTTAGAAAATGAAAACTAAACACACAGAGTCACTTGTTCTTCTTAGTCTTTTCTTTCTCAGGCTTATCGGAAGGCTGTCTGAAAATAATTTCTCTATTAGGATCAGCAGCTTGTTTCTTTGTCACGGTCATATCTGATGCACCAATGATACTGACAGATGTGGCTCTTGGAACTACAGCTTCTGGATGCAAGCTCATATAATCATCAACATTGAAGAATTTGTTAGTTTTGGCATACCTCTTTAGTTCTTATTTCCTGTATGATGATATAGTTTAATATTGGGAGGGATCCTTTCCTTCAGCTTTGGCTTTGTTGATCTGAGAGAGTCTTATTAGCTCTTGGAACCTGGCCATTTTTGTTGTTGTCTCCTGATCTGGATCTACATATGGTATTGGTGGAGATTCTTGCCTTTTAGGACTGGAGTCCTTCTGTGAATCATCAATAGAGACTGCAGTACTTCTCTTATCTGTAGTTGGAGGAGGCTTGCTTTGAGAAGACTGTTGTCTACTGCTCTGAGTACTGGGCTTAGAGTGTCTCTGATAGGTTTTAGTAATAGGTGCAGATCTTTGAGGTACATTTCCAGAGGCCCCAGAAGATGGAGGAGAAGGAGGGTATTTCCTGAACTTCCTAGGAGGAGACCTGTACCTCCTTCTCTTCTTTCTTTCTGCTCATTTTTAGATAGCGACATCCACTGTGGCATCCCTTGGTATGGAGTAATTTTATTCAAGATGTAGTATGGAGTATCATGGGTGGGATTTGGCTTAGGAGCAGACTTTGGAACAACTTTTCTCTTCTTAGTAGCCTACTTTTTAGCTTGGGGATCATCAGATTCATCAGAATCTTCTTCATCAATATCATCATCAGAAGATCTTTGAGGATTTTCATACATTGCATCTATTTCTTTCAAGGTTTCCTCTGAAATCTGCTTCTCAGGTTGAGGAAGCACTTGAGGTTCAGTAACTTCAGGAGCAACAATTTCAGTAGCCATCTAATAATCTTCTACTTCTTTGTCAGCCAACAGGAATTCATCCAAATCAGGATCATTCTGAACATTCTCTAGATCTTGAGCAACATCTTGTGTAATTAGATCATCTAGACTAGGGATTGTGCTATCATCCATAATATAGGTTGGGCCTAAGGGTTCCACAATCATTTTAATAACAAAACTTTCCTTTAGTTGATTAACAACTTCAGGACTTATTGGTGCAGTGTAACATATTATGGCCATGGATTGCTCTTGAAAAACCTTTGGAAGAAAATAAATATATACATAAATAGACTTTAATAACCCAAATAAATCTACTGTGGGATTGACAAAACAATCACCAATAGTCCAAATCTATGGGAGAGCAACTTGCTCATTTGCACTCAACATATCAAAATCAACTGATTCAGCCTCTGTAATCATCTATACATCTGTTACTGGTAACTCAACAATCTGCAAAACTGTTGTTACTTCTGCTGCTGCTATTGCTGGAGGAGACAGTGGAGCTTCTTCATAGGATATCTCCCCCTGCCTGGTTTCAGAGGGTCCTAAAGTCAGGCCCCTAGAAGAAGGAACAGTAGGGGCAGTAGACAGAAGAGTAGAGAGGGTTGAGATGGATTCAGCAAGAGGTTTAATGGCCTCTTCTATGAGTTGTTTGAGTAGTGGAGTGATGATTTCAAGCAGAGAGGGAATGGAAGGGGAATCCATTTGCATGAACTCATAGGGTGTCTGATTTGATACAAAAGGATGGGGAATGGATGATGAGGGGAAAGGGGTGGTGTCTGACATGGGCTCATCATGAGGTGATGGAGAATTGATGGGAGATGATAGTAGATGAAAAGATGGTATGGATGAGATATTGTGGAGGGGGGATGTCATCTAGATATTGAGGAAGAGGGGATTGAGGTGGAGTGACATACTCTGGAGTGTGAGGTGGAGTTGCATGTACTGGAGATTGGGATGTAGTTGGTTGGTGTTCAGGTGATTGAAGTAGTGTTGGTTTATGGACTGGGGAAGCAGGAGGTGTTGGAGTATGAGCTGGGGTTGGGGATGGTTGTTGGAGGGTTATTGAAGGTGTTTGAACTTGAGGAGGTGTTGGTTGTTGAGATGAAGGTGGATGGGATAGAATCCTGATGGAGGGGACATCTTCTAGGGGTGGGGGAGTAGCTGTAACAGCTCTAGTATCCTCAGATGCCCTAGAAAAGGAAGAAGCCTTAGATGCTTTGGGATATTCCTCTCCCACCTTCCAAATAAGGCACATGTGAGCCTTTTGGAGGCATTGATGAATATGGTCGGGGAGACCAGGGATTCATTTGCTTTCTCCTGTAGGAAGATTCCAAGGATCCTTCCAAAACACACCTCTTTCTTACTATTTTTCTTCTTTATCAGATCAAACAGTATCTTAGCCCAGTTCACTGGCTTCCTATTCACAACTGCACACATCATTAGAAATTGTTGCCTAATGATATAATCATGGGCAGTATACTTACCCAGTAGTACCTTACCAACAACATCGACTAAAAATTTATATGTAGAAGATAAATTTTTCTTCAAAATCTTGTTAGGATTTTCTCGGCCAGTATGACCCATTGTAATCAGCATTTCATCAAATTCTAAACTATCTATTTCCAAATCTTCTTCTCCATTCACTAATCCAAATATTTCAAATAAAACGGCGGGGGTGAAAGAAACTTGGTTACTCGATATCATTCCTGTCATTGTGTCGGTATCTGGTGTGGAGGAGGTGAACACCCATTCCCGGATTTCTGGGGCAGTAATCTTTATCCTTATTATCATAAAGTTATTCAACTGTTGTTCTTCAAACAATTTCATAATGTCCAGAAAAATTTGATCTAAATGCTGGAACGACTCGAAGTCGATGTCAAATCCTGTATCGAACTTCATCGCTGCAAGGGTGCTCGCCGAAATCGCCATGATCACCTGCAAAAGGAAACAGAGAGATCAAGTGCAAAGGGAATAAAAAGCGTGGGATTGAGCTCAAAGAAAACCTAGATATAAGGTTTTTCAGAATATGAAGCGACAAACTCCGTCCTGTGAAATAAATAAAGTTCTTCAATCTGAGGTCGATGAAATATTTTATTTACAGAAAAGTTCGTCGATCTCAGTCTGAAGAAGGGAAAACTTTTTGTCGTTCTCAAGTCAATGAAAATTTTCTGAAGCAGTATCGTCGATCTCTAGTCGACGAATAAAGCTTTTTGCCATTCTCAAGAACTGTTCTCAGATCGTCGATCTCCGTTCGACGAACTGTGGCAAATTCTTCGACTGCAGACAAAAATCAAATTAATGCTTTTTCATTGATCATACCAAGCTGATTCAGAAAGAACAGATGGTTCCTCTCATCCAAAGGTTTGGTGAAGATGTCTGCTCTTTGCAAATCAATGTAGATGTAGACAAGATTAATTTCCTTTTTGTCCACACACGCTCTAATGAAATGATGTCTTATTTTTATATGCTTAGTTCTACAATGATGCACTGGATTCTGTACAATATAAATTGCACTAGTATTATCACAAAGTAGAGTTGAATTATTTAAGTTGAAACCATAATCTAGGAGTTGGTTTTGAATCCACAGCATCTGTGAACAGTAACTGTCAACTGTTATGTACTCAGCTTCTATTGTTGATGTTGACACAGATGTTTGCTTTTTGGAAAACCAGGAAATAAGTCTAGCACCAAGGAACTGACATGTCCCTGATATGCTCTTCATGTCCACTCTATATCCAGCAAAGTCAGCATCTGAGTATCCAGTCAACTCAAATTCTAACTCAGTTGGATACTATAGTACTAAATTAGGGCAACTCTTTATATATCTCAAAATTCTTTTTAAGAAAATAAGGTGAGATTATTTACGGTTCACCTGGAACCTAGCACAAAGATAAGTAGCAAACATAATATCTGGCCTACTGGCTATGAGATATAACAGAGACCCGACAATGGCCCTATACAATTTCTGATCAACAGGTATCCCATGTTCATCAGAATCAACCACAACATTGGTAGCCATAGGTGTTTTCTTAGCTGAAGCATCAGCCATCCCAAACCTTTTATTAGCTTTTTAGCATACTTGGATTGGGATATGAAGATGTCATCAGGGGACTGCTTCACTTGGAGACCAAGGAAGTAAGAGAGTTCACCCATGCTACTCATTTCAAACTTAGAATGCATAAGGTTGGAGAACCTTTTGCATAGTTTGGAATCAGTATAACCAAATATAATGTCATATATATATTTGTACTAACAAAATTTTATCATGATAATGCTTGATAAATAAAGTCCTATCTACTATGCCTCTAGAAAACTTATGCTCTAAAAGAAAGCTAGCTAAGGTTTCATACCAGCTCTTGGAGCTTGCTTTAGACTATAGAGAGCCTTATGCAATTTGAAAACATAAGAGGGATAAGATGAAGAGATAAAACCTGGTGGTTGTTCCATATAGACCTCTTATTTGAGTTCACCAATAAGGAATGCACTCTTGACATCCATTTGGTATACTGTGAACTTCTTGTAGGCTGCATAGGCTAAGAATATCCTTATTGCTTCTAACCTTGCAACAGGGGAAAATGTTTGGTCATAATCTATGCCTTCCTCTTGTCTGTATCCTTGAGCAACTAATCTGGTTTTGTTCCTTATGATAGTACCTTGAGCATCTAGCTTGTTTATAAATACCCATTTAGTTCCAATGACTGGGTAGTCTTTGGGTCTTGGAACTAAATCCCAAACTCTACATCTCTCAAACTGGTTGAGCTCCTCTTGCATTACAATGATCCAGTGTGGATCTTGCTCAGCATCTTTAATGGATTGGGGCTCAGTTTGAGATATAAAGCAGGCATGCATCATTTCCTGATGGAGTTTATGCCTTGTATGCACACCCACAAAGATGTATCCAATCACTTGAGATACATGGTGATCTCTAAGTGTGACTATCTCAGTAGGAGGAGCTGGTTGAGCAACAACTTGGGAAGCTAATTCCTCTGGTGGAATTATAGTTGTTGTTGGCTCTACACTGATCTCAGTATAATCATCTTCACTTTCTTCAGCAATATGTGGAGAAGGATGTGCAACAGCCTCATTGGTGAGGGTCAACTCATCCAACTTCTCACACAAGTTAGGTACCTGCAAAGTTTCACTAGTAGAAGTAATTATCTTCTCCTTGTAAAACATATTAGTCTCATCAAAGGAAATATGAATAGACTCTTCCATTTTCATAGTTGATTTATTATATACCCTATAAGCCTTGCTTACTTGGGAATATCCAAGAAAAATTCCAACTTCAGACTTGGCTTCAAACTTTCTAATATATTTCTTATTGTTGTTATGAATGTAACAGATACAACCAAAGGCTCTAAAATAATCTACTTTAGGTTTCTTCCCTTTGAGTAGTTCATAGGGGGTCTTTACCTTGAGTTATAAATCAAACTTCTGTTCAGGACATAGTTTGTTGTGCTCACAGCCTTTGCCCAAAATGATAGGGGCAAGTGAGCATCTGCAAGTAATGTTCCTGCAGCTTAAATGAGTGTTCTGTTTTTCCTTTCAGCTACTCCATTTTTTTTAGGAGTTCTAGGAGCATAGAAGCAATGCATGATACCTTCCTTCTCACAGAATTCTTGCATGGGAAGAGACTCAAACTCAATACCATGATCACTTCTGATCAATGCAACTGGAGTAGAGTACTCAATCCATATACTCTTAAGAAAATCTGTAAGAACCTTGAAGTTATCTGACTTGTTTCTCAAGAAGAATACCCAAGTGAACCTTGAGAAGTCATCAACAATTACTAAGGTATAAGACTTCCCTCTTAGGCTCTGTACAGCAATAGGTCCAAAAAGATCCATGTGTAGCAAATACAGAATCCTAGGTGAATCACTCTTATTAAGTGACTTAAAACTATTTTTAGTTTGCTTGCCTAATTGACAAGCCCTATAAAGGCTTTCCTTCTTGTAGGGGCAAGAAGGCAATCCTCTAGCAAGGTTGTCCCTAGATAGTTTAGCAATGTTTTTCAGGTTTACATATCCTAATCTCCTATGCCAAAGATCATTATTATTATTACTTGTTTGGTTAAACAAGCATATTTCAGTTTTAGCAGACTTAAAATTAATTATATAGATATTTCCTACTCTAGTACCAGTTAAAACTACTTGGTTATCTATAGAAGTAATAATACAGAGAGTTTTGTTAAATGATACATGTAACCTTTCATCACATAACTGACTTATGGATATAAGGTTGTGCTTCAGTCTACTTACATAAGCAACCTTCCTGAAGGTGACTGCTCTAATCTTGACCTTTTCATATCCTTCAGTCTAGCCACAATTGGAATCACCAAATATTATTTTGGGTCCTAGCTTTGACTTATAGTTGGTTAAGTTATCCTTGTTTCCAGTCATATGATTTGAACAGCTACTATCCAGATACCACTGTTGCTCTGTGGTGGGATAGTCTTTCACCTGCAATGAAACAGAATAGCCATTCTTGACCCAGGTCACCTTGGGTCCTTGTTTATTTACATAATTAAAACTGGAAATGTATGAGTATTCAGGCTGATTTTTGTAACCTAAGGGATGATATCTTCTAGGTGGAATTATCCATTGGTTAAAGGAATTAACATATTGTCTTGATTGATTGAAAGATCTGTTTGAATTAAGGTTTTTATTAAATTAAACTGAGTTCGGCGAATTTTGGTAAGTTCGTCCATCTGAGGTCGACGAATGGGGATGAGTTCGTCGAAATCCACTCAGAGAATGAAAATATTCATTTTCTGGGCCCCAATATCGTCGATCTCGGGTCGACGAACCATACTGGTTTCGTCGATCGCAGTTCAGAGAATAGTTATAATAGAAGTTTGCGTTCTGAGTTCGTCGACTTGAGTTCGACAAACCATACACATTTCGTCGATTTGAGTTCGAAGAAATCTACTGAACATTGTTCTGGTTAAGATTTTTCTTACTCTTTCTCCTTTTCTTATTCTTGTGTTTAAGTTCTGTTTGATTAAAATTATTGTCTTCTATCTTCTCTTTACCCTTTTCATAAATAAATTTTATAGGGGTTGTTAAAATATTTTTCTGGATTATTGGGGGTTGGCCTGATGAAGCACCTAAGCTCAGCTTATCATTAAGCTTGGCATTCACTGTGCTTGTGATGTCCATCAGCTTGATACTTCTCCCATTTAGGGATTCTTCAAGTTTCCTAATCTCAGCTAATTCAGTTTTTAATGATATAATTTGTTCATTAGCTAAAGTTATTTCATCTTTTAACTTAATGTTTTCAGAAATGAAATTATCTTGTTTAGTCAATTTCTCTCTAAGTTGTTTAATCACTTTTTCAGAATTAATTAAATCAATACATAAAGATTTTCAATTCAATTCTAAAATTATCTAAGTTTAAGTCAAAGGAGGACAGTACCTGATCTTCCTCAGATTCAGAGTCTTCACCCTCTTACTTGTCATCTTCTGCTTCTGAACAGCTGCCTGATGCATTGATGGTCATCAGGCAAATCTCCTTTGCCTTTGCTTCCTCTTCATCTTCACTAGAGCTTGAAGATGACGATTCATCTTCAGTTTCACTCCATGTTTCAGCCACAAAGTCTTTCTCCTTTCTTTTATGCTTGCTGGAGGAGGGCTTGTTATAGGTTGTTTCCTGGTTTCTTTTTCTCTTCTTCTCTCCTTCTTTTGGTTCCCTGGACACTCTAATATGAAGTATCCAGGCTTCCTACAACCAAAACAAATAACTTCTTTAGTGGGTGTCTTGTCATACCTTGGCTTGTCATCTTGCCTTGATGACTTTCTTCTGAAATCCCTCTTGCCCATCTTGTAGAATCTCTTGGCTAAGAGACTCAGAAATTCTTCACTTGTTGTTGGAGCTTCTGATTCTTTAGTTGCTTTAAATGCAATGCTTTGATCCTTTCTTGCTGATGAAGGCTCTGCAGCTTCTCTAGACTTTATGAGCTGCTCATAGGACTTGAGTTTTCCAAGTAGAGATTCTGTGGAAATCTCATTGAGACTTCTAGCTTCCTTGATTGGCCAGATTCTGGAATCCCATGAGCTGGGGAAGCACATGAGGATTTTGTCATTTACTTCTGTGAGGGTGATGTCCTTGTCCAAAGTCTTCAGCTCATTAATGATTGAGCTCAGTCTTTTGTACATATTACTAACAGACTCTGACTCATCCTTCTTGAAGTTTTCATATTGTGAGATGAGATTGGATCTCCTATCCTTTCTCTCATCTGTTGAACCAACAACCATCTGGTTAAGAGAATCCCAGATAACCTTGGCTGATGTGCACTCAGCCACCTTCTGGAAAATGTCATTAGACGTTGTCTGAGCCAGAATATTCATGGCCTTTGCATCAGCAATTTTGGCCTTTTTCTGAGCATCTGTCCACTCAGGTGGTGGAATAGTATGTGTGTTGGAACTTGTAGAAGATGTTTCCACTAGAACTGGTGGTCCTGTCAAAATAGAATCAAAGATATCATCATCAATAGAGTTCATATACAGCTTGATTCTTGCCTTCCAGATAGCAAACTTATTTAAGTTGCAAATTGGAGGTCTGGTACTTGCATAGTCTTTGTTCTGTGTCATGATGTGAAAATAGAAAAACTAAGAAAATAAAATCAGATCTAGCAAGGATCTTTTGGTTCAAGTGTTAGCTTGTACAACCAAAGGAACACCTCTCTGATACCAATTGAAAGATAGGGGTTAGATCTGATTTACTCTAAAGGGGGGGGGTGAATAGAGTAATTAAAATTTTGACTGTTTTTCAGATTTATATCAGAGTAAAAGTAGGTGATACCAATAATAATAGAAAGAAATAAAATAGGCTAAACTAAGTTATCACAGTCACAGTAAGAATAGAAAGAAAATGAACACACACAGACAACACAAGAAATTTTATAGTGGTTCCCCAACTAGATACATCCACTCTTCTATCACCCTAGTAGGAATCCACTATCAGGTTTTTGATCAGGTGACTGCCACCACAAGATCTATTTCCAGGGAGATCTCACAACCCTTTAGGCTTATGATCAGGTGCCCAAAAACCAAGAATAAACTTTTGAAGGGAGTTAATAAACCCTTTATACTGGAGGTGAGAGGAGGTGATGATGTCTTCTCTTTTCTCTATCAGACAGAGAAGACTAGTGGATTTGCTGTTGTCAAGGCTCCTTCTGAAATGTAAAAAAGGTTCAGAAACTTGGAGCCTTGCTCAGGGTGTAGGTCTTCAGCCTTGTCTAAATGAATCCTGGAACTTTCTGACTGATTCAAGATGTTGTCCTTGAATGTTCATGGAGGAGAAGTTTGAAGAAGACTCTTGATAGTGATGTATGTTTTTATTCAGTTTTCAGAATGGACAAGGGAGAAAACAGAATGTTTTCTATATGTAGAGAAGAAGTTCTGTATGATGTTGTTCTGAGCAACTGTATTCTCTTCTCTGTATTGCTCTTGTGTTTTTACTGCATGTCTAGTCTGTATATGCTTACATTGATTGTTCTATATCCGTCTTAAAAGAGAAAATCTCTTTTATATTCTGCAGTCAATAATTTCTCCTTTGAAATTTGAAATCCAGTCATTAATTGTTGATTGCCCTGGAGAAAGAAATAGCTAGAATATTTGCTTTAAATGAGTTTCCCCAACTATCCCATTAAAATAGGCAAGTAATTAACCTGATGAAGACCATAATTAATGCTGCAAATAACGGCTATATTCAAGAGAATATGAGCATTAATTACTCAAGAAATTACTGCTAAATAATATAATAAATAAGGGACAGAAGTAAGGAAAACTTCTTATTCTAGCTCGGGACAGAAATCGTCGACCTCAGAATAGAATTCGTCGACTGGAGTTCCAAGTTCGTCAACCTGAGAATTCTTATTCGTCGACCTGAGCTCTGCGAACTACATACTGAGAATGACTTACCAATTCTGTGCTCTGAGTTCGTCGAGCTGAGAATCTGTCTAAAAGAAAAGATCGTTGACCTGAGCTCGAATATCGTCGAGCTCAACTCAGAGAAATAACTCTGAGATCGACGATCTTCGAGCTGAGTTCGAAGAATTTTGAACTGATCATTTTGATCTCTGAATCTTCTAAGTTTGAGTCTACTGAAGTCCTCTACAGGCTAGTCCATGAAGGTTGAACTTAATGACTAGACTAAACTCTAGGACTCAAAGACTTGACCTTGGCTATACAATGTGAGTCAAACTCAACCTAATTAGTGAACCTAGCCCAAATCCAACTAGGGATCCAACAATTTGTGTATTTTCATTGCAAATTCATTTTATTCTTGTAGTAGTTATTCTCCGAGATTGTAGGAGTTATTCTCTGAGTTTTGTAGGAGTTGTTCTCTTAGTTTTTGTAAAAGTGGTTTTACTCTGAGTTGTAGGAACGTTGTTCCGAGTTGTAGGAACGTTGTTCCGAGTTGTAGGAACGTTGTTCCGAGTTGTAGGAACGTTGTTCCGAGTTGTAGGATTTTTCAAATCCGAGATAATAGTGAAGTAGCCGTGTCTAGCGTGGTGCTAGATCGGTGAGGTGGAGAGTGGACGTACCCAAGATTGGGGAACAACTATAATTTTTGGTGTCATCTGTGGTTTGCTTGTTTATTTTCTACGCATCTCTCGAATAATTTTTTATTCTGCAAAAAGACGCAGAACTCACCTATTCACCCCCCTCTAGGTGATTTAGGTAGATAACTAGATTTTATCAAAGATCTCCTTCAACACTCAAAGATTTACTTCGATGCTTGAAGATCACCTTCGATTCTTGAAGATATTCTTGAGCGCTCGAAGACCTCCTTCGGAGTTGGAAAATCGATTGAAGATTACTTTAAGATTATACTTAGTTCCCAACAGTAAGATCCGAAGGCGACCTGAAGTTCTTACTTAACTTCTAACATTAAGCTCCAAAAACGACTTGAAGATTTTACTTAACTTCCAATGATAAGCTCCAAAGGCGACTTGAAGATTTACTTAGCTTCGAGTGTTAAGCTCTGAAGGGGACTTGATGATCTGACTTAGTCTCCATCATCAAGCTCTGAAAGATGACTCATCGACCTCATTTGATTCTCGGCTCTAAGCCGAGAGCTCCTGTAACTCCCCTGATTTTTCGGTGTTTATTTTAATTCCTGTAGTGACGTATTTTTGACATCAGGGCGTTACGTTGACGCCTAGTTAACGGGTGTCATTTGTTGGAGCATGGGTTTGCTCAGTGGGTTTTTCTGTGTGATTGGTTTGGCTTGGTTATGCACCTTCCCTCGCGAGTTGGGTCTGTTTTGGTGACTCGGTGGAGATTTTTATAGGGAAGTGGTGGCGTTTTATCTTCGGGTAGTGTTTTACCCGAGTTTGGGTTGTCTGATGTGGATTTCAAATTCTCCGTTGGATCCATAGCGTCGGTATTTAGCTACGGTGCGATTTTCGTAAGATTCCGAGTTGGTTTGAGTTCGGGTCGTTTTGGGGTTATTTATTATTAATTGTAATATAATATTAGAATAATTTATATATATATATATATATATATATATATATAACCGGCTATACGGGTTGCGTCAAAAACCTATTAATCGTCTTCCCTACCCGAGTCGTTGCCTGTTTCGCGAAGGAGGAGATCGGCGTCACCTCGTGCTTTTGGCCGATGATTTCTAGAAATTTGGTGTTCGGTTTGGTCAATTGATTAGAGATTTGGAAAGCTCTCGTCGAGATCTACGCATTCGTGGTAAGCTTTCCACGTTTCTCTGATTTTTAGGCGTTAGGGTTTGTGGTTTTGACCTCCTTCTTCCCCCAAAAGTTTCAGGAAACGTTGCCTAGGTCTTCTTACGGCCGATCCTTGTCGTGGAGAGTTTGAGGAGGCGGATTCTTCCAAGATTTGAGGCAAGTGGTGATTTCCCCCCTTACTTGCTATTTTCCTTTCATGTATTTCCTTTTTTTCTCTCTTTTGTGTGTAAGAGTTGTGTAGGATTTAGCCTTGAGAAAATCCCTAGGATAGTTAGGACTTTTCGGCTAGAATATGTTGGGTATGATAGACATGCTAAGTGAAAATCGTCGAATATAGGTGTAGAAAACTATCAATAATTTGTCGATTATGAACTAGGTGTAGGAATTCGTTAAGGTAAATTCATCGAATAACATTCGTCGAGTAAGGATAGAGTTCGTCGAGAATCGGCGGGCGTGGCGTTGAGTGAAGTTAGATTCGTCGAGTATCGGCGGGCGTGGCATTGAGTGAAGGAGAAATCATTGAGTGTATTCGATGATTCGTCGAGTATGGCTTAGGTTAGGAAGCGTTTAGTGACCGGGCAGCTAAGTAGAATTCGTCGAGTTTACACGCTGAATTGAGTACGATTCGTCGAGTATCGATGAGATTAGTTCTATCGTCAAGGGAATTTTGGCGAGTATCGTTGTGGTTCTTCGAGTATAATTAGCCAATTCGTCGAGTATCAATAGAGTTCGTCGGGTATACTCACCGATTTTGGCCAGGAACTTAGCTTTTTTTGCCGAATTTTGTCCAGTTCGTCGGGTATGGTCCTTAGAGTGATTTTAGGGCTTGTCAAGGAATTTCTTTGGGTTTAGGCTTGGGTTTGGTTTTAGGATGTTTGGGTATGATGTTTTCTTCGACTAGGGAGGTTGGCAGTGGATAAAGGACACCAACTGGACGACGGTTTGTGAATCATTACACTTGGTGGTTTGTTTGGTCTCTGTTTTGTGGACTGTTTGGTTGTGTTAAGCCAGGTGGTCACCAACGCAATGTCTTTTTGTGAGACGTTTGGGTCTGGTAGTTTGGTTTTGGGCGTTTGGGTCGCCGACTCCAGTCCAGTTATTTTCACCAGTGTTAATGATTCACGTTTTCGAGCTGTTTTGTGCTCATTTGCTTTTTATAGTTCAGTTTATGCTATTTCATGCTTATCCTTGCAGATTTTGTCGAAGCATGGCTTTGTTCCACACTTGGTGCAAATTTCTTTTACTCCATTATTGCAAACTTTTCACTTTACCTGTTTCTATTTGGCTAATCAACTATGGTTTCAGTTTTTTCTTATAGTCGGGTTGGTCGGGTTGGTAAACCCTTTCTTGCCTTTTTTTTCTACTTATTACCTGCTTATTTCTATTGCCACTTGCAAATTTCTTGCTAAGATGTTCTTTCTTTGAATGCCTCAGGTTCAGGGTTGTAGCCGGTGGAGCGACTGTGTTGGGTTGTAGCTTGTGGACTATAGTTGTTGCAGTTGTTTTTCCTCACCGTCGTGAGGTAGTTTGTTGTTTTCAGTTTTAGTTCAGACATGCACACTTTCAGTGGGTTAGTATCAGGTTGTTGACGTCCACTGGTACTTTTCTTTTGGAATGTTGAATACTTTGCTAGCTGCTAGTTTATCTTTTTGGTTGGTTGTACTTCCTCTCTGGAAAGGTTTTATGCTAGGTTGCACGTTAGATATTTTAAAATATAAAAATTATTATTACTATTACTTCATACATGCCATATTTGAAATCTAAATCACAATATTTAACGGTCGTAAAAACTACTTTCATAATTATTATAAATCTAGATTCTTGCATACCATGAGTTATCCTCTGTGGATATTTATTGTTGGGTCCATTGATCTCAATGTCCTGGATTTGAAGAAGGCATAGTAAACAATGTATACACATGTGGTGATCTAACTTGTGCTCAAGTTTAATAATTGCAGGTTGTCCTAGTAATAATGATGGGATAGGTAGCCTAAATGGCTAAGTCAGGTAAAACACTTACCTAAGTGGTAGACTGACATAAATCTGTCCAAGTCTATAGGCGTTGCGTGGAGGTTACTCACTCAACGCCAGATGGCTTATAGCACTGAGTGGAGCTTATATAGTCAAAGCCTAAGTAATGGCAGGCTAGAAATGTGGCTAAGTCCACATGCGTTGAGTGAAGTTAACTCACTTAACGCCATATAACAAAAGGAAGTATGACAGGCTAATGCTGTATTAGCCTAAGTAGAAGTGAGCAGAAATTTGGTTAAGTCCAAATGCGTTGAGTGTAGATCACTCACTCAACACCAGATAACAAAAGTGTCTGTTAAGTAGTTTGGCGTTGAGTGGAGCTTACTCACTTATCGCCAAGAAGTAGTAAAACTGGCTAAGGCAAAAGCGTTGAGTGAGGCATGCTTATTCAACACTCTCAACGCTTAAGATGATGCAGACGCAGAAAATTGGCTAAGGCAAAAAGCGTTGAGTGAGGTATGCTCACTCAACACTCTCAACGCCTAATTTAGAGAATGCATAGGCTAAAGCACAAGGCATTGAGTGAGGTGTGCTCACTCAACGCTCTCAACGCCAGACATGTATAAAAGGCTGCAGAAATGGTTAAGGCAAAAAGCGTTGAGTGATGCTTGCTCACTCAACGCTGTCAACGTCTAGTTAGACAGAATTCTATCTAAGTACTTTGGTGTTGAGTGAAGCTCATTCACTCAACGCATATTCTACTGATGCTTGAATCTTGACTAAGTCCACAGGTGTTGACGTCAGTAAGTCAACAAGTCAACCTTATTCGAATTTTTAGCTACAAAGCTACAGTACATGACAAAAGGCGCCGCAGACCTACTGTACGATAGTTAGACGTTAAAGCAAGGATTCAGCTGGCATTAAATGTTTGGGGACCACTACTAAAGAGCCGTTGAGTTGTATTCAATAAAAGGAGAAGCCTTTTACGAAAAAGGCAGTTGTTGAAGTTAGTTCTTCTTCACCGCCATTGTTGTTGCTCTGAAGAACAAGAAGCTCAAGTCAGCAAGACGAAGAGCAAGTTAGCTGTTGTCATCTTCATTGACTTCATAAGTTCAGAGTATTTCTCTAAGGAAAGAGGAAGCAGCTAGGGGCCGACCCTTGCTGCAGGTTCTTCACAGTTCCAGCTATACAAGCAATATCCCGAAGATCTTTATCTAGAAGCTGTGAAGAGATGAAAGCTTGATGAAGCAGAGATCTGAAAGAAGGATCAGGGGACTATACCTTAGGAGTCAAACTTAGGGCTGAATCACCTCAGCCCAGGGAAGAAAGAAGGGGCAGAACAGGGTTCTGCAAGTTGCTTCCAGCACAAGCATACTTGTTGTTGTGAAGAAGTTGAGCTGAGAAACCTTCAGCTCAGTTTGCAGCTAGTTGTGCTGCAGTCACTTCACAGCTCCAGCAGGAAATATCTCTAATGCTGTGAAGAAGTAATTAGGGTTGAGCTTCAGGTTCAGTTCAGAAAGGGGTAGAACAGGGTTCTGTAAGTCCTTCCAGCTAGAGTAAATATATACTTGTTGATGTGGAAGTAGTTAGGACTAAGTAATTCTTAGTTCAATAAAGGTAGACTCAGGAAATAAATTCCTGAAGTTATAGTTGGGTTGAGTCTCAGTCAAAAAGCTTAACACAGAGAAACATCTCTTGTGTCAAGAGTAACCTTATAACCCACTTCCATCCTGTAGGATCCTTTGGATCTGAGGTAGGGCTTAATAACCTGAGATTGTAGGAGATTCATTCTCTCTGAGGTAGGATCCCTAGTGGATCTGAGATAGGGCTGACCTCCCAGCCTGAGTGTAGGGCTTAACAGCCTGAGGTAGGTGATCTTAGGATCACTGAGTTGTAGGGCCTTGGGACTGAGAAGTAAGTCTTGGAGGAGACTTAAAAATGCCGAGGGATTTGAGGTTTAAGATCTTTGGAGCAGGTTTTGGAGAATTACCTAGTCCAATAAGATAGTTGGATAGGTGGGAGGGAAAGTGGATGTACCCTTGTTAGGGAAACCACTATAAATCTTGTGTGCTTTGTGTATTTTCTTTGTGTTGGTTTTTATTGCAGGTTGCATGTCTTGAAAGCGGAATATAATCAACTAATAAAGCATCCAACTAAAGGAAAGTTTAAGATAGTCACTAAGGACTAAGAAACCCTCTAGGTGATTTAGCTATCCTTGAAATCAAAGACTTTCATTTATACTCATATAGGACGTCTAATATTATAAATAAAGTATTTTCCGCAGCGTATAATTATCTTTTTTCCGTGGACTAGATGAGTCACTAAGCCGAGGGATACGGCTAACCGCTTAAACTTTAACTGGATTTTCCTCTTAATAACTTACAGATATTTCATAAAAGTGTTAAGTTAGAGTTTTGTCTGCGCGTCTGTAGTTATCCCCTGCTGACGTGGCATCATGACATGCGTTTTCTCTTACTCTGATATATCATTAAATGCAGATAAATGCGGGTTGTGACAGCTCTAGTTTTTGTGTATGTCGACCCAACAACCTCAAGTCCTGAGCCCAAAATAGTGGTTGTTGCATTCAATATTCTTAATTTTTTCCGTGCACACTCTTCACCACTCCACTCCAAGCGGCTTTTGCGACCAGGAAGAATCATTATAATGAGCGGTGGACTGCTACCATTGAGAGATAACTCTTGCAACACTCTAAAGAATAGTGTATCTTGGTCGGCACCGATTCAAACCCGTTGTTTTCCACCTTTTTAGGGGATTAATTTCCACGTAAAAAACCTTGTTGTTTACTGTTGTTCTTTCATGTGACTGTTTGCGCGCTCGACTCACTATTGAGCAAAGCAGGTTAAATTTGGCTGGTCAATAAGAACGTCGTCGATCGACCTACAACAAGATTATCTTACGTTATTTTTAGATTTTTTTTTTGGTGTGTACATAACATCAATGACGTGTCTATAAGACCACTCTAAAAATATAACTTCATATGATAAAAAATATTATGCCAATTGAATATATTATTTTGGTTAACACTAGGGATAAGAGACACTTATGATAAAATTATTGATAGGATATTCTCGTTTAAATAATATTTGATGTGGGCACCCTCAATACACATAAATTCTGGGTTGCAGATAGCGGGAATTCCAATATTCCATACAAATTTAGTGGGAAACATGAATGCCAAGTGGGGTTAACCAATGTCAATCCCACTACCACCATGTTCGAAACACCCAAAACCAACACGCGCGCGTTACGCGCGATCGAACTGATGCATAACTATTGTGCGACCGCAAGGCCGACCAGCCCGACCGACCCGCATGGCCACCCGCCCTGCCCTCCCGTCATTATGTGACCTATATGTCGCACAACCGCAAGCCTACATGGCCAACCCATGTGGTCGCAATGCCATATGGACGATTGCCAGGTCGGCCGTTGCAACGTGGTTGGCCGACTAGTCGGCCACAACTGCGAGGCCGCATGACTGCACTGCCCCTTGGCTCCGTGGCCAAGAGTGCCACGCATGGCCGTAAGGTGAGCAGCCTGTCGCTGCCACGCGGTCGTAAGGCCATGCAGATTTGCACGCCGTGCAACTGACCGCTGTCGCACGATGGGTCACTCGGTTGGACGCCGCCTCATGACCGATTGGCTCTCCGCAACTGCGTAATCGATCGACCCCTTTGACCGACCAGATCGCCGACACAATAAGGGTGCACGTATGGCCATCCGACCAGCATTTTGTCGACTGTCCCATATCAGTCGAGCCCCATCACTAGCCTCCACTAGCCTTGATGGCGCCGCCATCCCCTGACATGTTGACTTGGAGCGTCCCCACTAGACGACGTTGGTGATCCGGTACATGTCAAAGATCCACGTCATGTTGCCGAAGAAGATCCCCTTCCAGATGATTATGGTGACCCGGTTTATGTGGGTGCCGACTCAAGCTTGATGTTCCTTTGCCGCCTCGAGATGAAGATTTGTCACGACATCCTCCACCATGGCCGCGTCAACATCTCCACCAATGTCGTGTCAAATCTCCGCCGCGTCATTTTAAATATTATTTCAGATTTTAATGATGTTTTTATTTGGCCAATGTTTAGCCAAAAGTTTTAATTATTTGTCATTTCATTTTGGCCTTTGTTTAGCCAAAAGTTTTAATTATTTGTCATTTCATTTTGGCCTTTGTTTAGCCACATTTGGGGTGCTTATAACCTTTGTCTTTGTAAAGCCTATATAAGGCTATGTTGTATTGGATTTTGATTTAGTGAATGAATGAAATAAAATTGAAATCCTAAATTGGTTTTCCCTCTTCCCTCTTCCTCTTGGAGTTCGGCTCCCCTACCCCCTCTCCTCCTTGGCCGCCGGCCACCCCTCTCCTTTCTCTCCCTATTTCGGCATCCTCTCTACCTCCACCTCCTCCTTTCCAATAATCAACCATAACCTTCAATCCCTCTCCAAAAAACGAGCCCTCCTCTTCATCTTCAAGAAGGCCGACCACTTGCATATATCCTCTCCCCAAAAACCGATTCCTTTGGTGAGATCCAAATCAGCCCCATCTTCTAATCCAAGAGAAGAATCGGCCAAAGCTTGTGGTGAATCTTGTGAAACTTCAACGGCGTCGGAAGGCAACGAAGAACTTGGAGTTTCCCTCCAACCGGCACGCTTTCGGTGGATCCGGAACGGAGCGATCCAAAGAGAGTTAAATCGGAATCATCCATTCCGGTTGGTTAACGAACGTCTCCACTCTTGTGTGTTCTCTCTTAGATCTTTTCTTTGGGCATTTAGCATATCGTGTGATTTGTGATTGGTAGAATTTTCGTGGATAATATCTATTAAATTATTATTATTGATATTTGATTCCCATTTGAATTCGTGAGGCGTGGCGGCCCTCATTTTATTTCGTTGGGAGAGAACCACCCGTTATCTGAATCCTTATTTTGGTGGTGTCTCTTTTGGTACAACGTACGCTCGATCGAACCGTGTGGGTTCATTTCGCTTGAGAGGATCTTGGCCTATAGCCTTGATATTATCTTAAGGGGCCTAGCGACCCCCCCCCCCGAATCCTATTAAATTAATTGTGGCAACTTGCGTAGTGGCTGTGTTTATTCTTCGTGTGAGCGTAATAGTAATTATAATTAAGCGAGCGTGTGAATCCCTCAGTCATCACCGTGTCGAACTCAGTAGCCTACATCAATTTGGTATCAGAGGGAGGTTATTGTCGATTTCCTAATCGGCACCATCCTTCTATTTTTAGGTAGGCTAAAGAAAATATAAATTTCAAATTTAAAAATTTCAAATTTCAAATTTCAAAATTTAAAATTCAAATTTCAAATTTTGAATTTCAAATTTAAAAATTCAAATTTCAAATTTTGAATTTCAAATTTAAAAATTCAAATTTCAAATTTCAAATTTCAAATTTCAAAATTTCAAATTTCAAATTTCAAAATTTAAAATTCAAAATTCGAATTTAAAATTTCAAATTTCAAATTTTAAATTTCAAATTTCAAATTTCAAATTTCAAATTTAAAAATTTCAAATTTCAAATTTCGAAATTTCAAATTTCAAATTTCAAATTTCAAATTTCTTTCAAATTTCAAATTTCAGGATTTCAAATTTCAAATTTCAAATTTTAAATTTCAAATTTTAAAATTTCAAAATTCAAAATTTCAAATTTCAAATTTCAAGTTCTAAATTTCAAATTTTTCTCAAAATCTAAAAAAATAAAATTCTGGAAATTCTCTATTTTATTTTTAATAAGAAATCCAAAAAAAAATTATTTTTCATTAAGTCATTATTTTTATTAAGTTATTTTAAAATTTAATAGTTGGTCTGCCAATATCGGCCTATATTTTTATTTTTTCAGCAAAATTCAAAAATAAAAATTTATTAACAATCTCCATATTTTTGCCAGCAAGACTATCAAAATATATATATATATAGTATTTTGAAATATTAGCGGGAACAAATCGATCTTTGAAAATAAATAGAACCAGATTATATTTCTTTGTATTTGTGCACTTAATCCGAGTAGTCTATCCCCATTTTCCCGCTGAAAATTAAAACAAAAAAATGGCCTACGATGTTCACGTTTCCCGAATGAAATCTTTAGGTTCCGTCATGAAAGTTAGAAAGTCAGTCCATTGCCCGGTAGTGGAAGAGATTAAGGGGTTGATTGGCCAACTAAAGGCTAATCAAGTTACACCGTGCACCTCTAGGCGTGTTAGGATTCCTGCTCCGACATATGATGGGCTAGGTGAACCGCAAGTGTTTCTATGTTGGGTGAACGACATGAAGCATTATTTTGAGCAATATCGTATTGTGGATCCCCACAGGATTCCCGTTGCGAGACTGCAATTATTTGGTCGAGCCCATACTTTCTGGCTCAATGAGGAAAGATGTTTAGGAATGCCCTCCGTCGACCCACGTATAGGTTGGCAGATTATGAAGAATTTATTAACGGATGAGTATTACCCTCCATACTGCCGTTCTCCGTCTACTGATTATCTGAGTGAGTCACCGCCCAAGATTTTGCCTACATCGAACCAGCATGTTCCCTCGTACTCCCGTATGAGGACGTCTCATGATTTTATTTCTCCCCGCCTGGGCACTAGACCCTTTCCTGTTTATGAGAGTGTTCCTATCAGCGTGAAAATGGTATCTGAGCTTGCGATTACGAGTACGCCCGTCACTGAGGCCGATGCTGTTAATGTTGACAACATGAGTGACGATGAGGAGATTGGTTACCCGAGTGACTTGGATGAGGATTTCTCATTTGAGGAACCCTCTCCACTCCCTTTCGTCGACATTTTGGAGCCATCCCCTTTGACTGTTGTGGAGCCTCTTGATGATCCTAAGTCGATTGATATTTTAGCTGAGTCAGAAGAGTTACAGTCTGCTGAGAGCTTACCCAGTCGTGATTCATTTGACGATCTGTTAGGACATGAGCTTGCTATTTCTAGTCCGAGACGTATCGAAGTGCCCATTTCTGAGATTTTCACTGTAACTGATGTCAGGACTGATGTGTTGGAAGATTGTTCTATTAAAGGAGTTAAACTTTTGGAATACGATATTGAAGTAGAATCGGATGAGCATCCCCTAATGCTAACTCCTTTACCTAAACTTGAATGTGATTTTAACTCTCTACCGTTTGTAAAGCCTGATCTCGTTGTAGCGTTGCCGATCTATGATCCGATCACTGAATCTGAAATACATGATTACCCACATGATTTAGAAGACATGTCAGATGATTTTTCCGTAAGAGCGAATCCACTGTTTGAATTTTCTTACGACTTTATTGGGTTGAGACCGGATGATCTTTATTGGAAGTCAAATCCGTGTTTTGAGGTTTCGAATTGGATTACTAGTAGTACCTTGGCGATGGTGCCTTATGACGTGATGTCCCCTCGACAAACTTATTTGCCAAGCCCGGTCGCACGCATTTATCCCCCGCCTTTTGATGACCCGTGCACGCACACGCTAGTGAACGTAGTTGCGAATGTTAAGTTGTGTTGCCCGCACGTAATGTCAAATCCGGGAGCGCCCCGTTCAATATATAGTGATGAGTGTTTTCCGTTAGCTTTTATTCATGACGTTTTAAATTTAAATTTAAGTTAAAATCTAAAACTACGACGTTGTATGGCGTTGATTTCACCACTGCTTTTATAGCACCCGTGCCGCCTGACTTGGTCCCGTTACTGCCCACTGCTAAAGCAAGTCACGTTGCACATGGGTTCTCCCCACACAGTTCTAAGATTATTTGTTGGAATCGGAGAGTATCCTACCGTTATATAAGTGATTTGGTTTTGGTTTGTCTCGTCCCTGAACGGATGCCTCCGGGCACCTCAGAAATATTTATGAACCGGCCAGTCCATTATTTGCGAATCTTATGGAAATTTAGTAGCATGACATTTCTTGTAGAATTTTCCATTGATTGGGGCATCGCTCCTATTTTCTACTTTTCATACTTTACGCGTCATGTTTCTATGCCCCTTGAAAAGTCTATCTCTCCGTTTACATATTCCACTATGCTTTCTATTGGGTTGGGTGGTGATAGTTTGTTTGGATCGTTCTCTTCTCTGGTCTCCATCGGAGGTATGTTGGTTGACGTTGTGGAAATACTTTGTTCTTATTTGTCTAATGCGTCTGTGAGGTCCCCCCAAGACCACCTTTTGCTTTGCAGGTTCCTCTTCCTCAACGATTATACCCGGGACTACTCATCAGTGATGAGTATTTTTGAGAGGGGGAGGATTGATGGAGCCGCCATCCCCCGACATGTTGACTTGGAGCGTCCCCCACTGGACGACGTTGGTGATCCGGTACATGTCAAAGATCCACGTCATGTTGCCGAAGAAGATCCCCTTCCAGATGATTATGGTGACCCGGTTTATGTGGGTGCCGACTCAAGCTTGATGTTCCTTTGCCGCCTCGAGATGAAGATTTGTCACGACATCCTCCACCATGGCCGCGTCAACATCTCCGCCAATGTCGTGTCAAATCTCCGCCGCGTCATTTTAAATATTATTTCAGATTTTAATGATGTTTTTATTTGGCCAATGTTTAGCCAAAAGTTTTAATTATTTGTCATTTCATTTTGGCCTTTGTTTAGCCAAAAGTTTTAATTATTTGTCATTTCATTTTGGCCTTTGTTTAGCCACATTTGGGGTGCTTATAACCCTTGTCTTTGTAAAGTCTATATAAGGCTATGTTGTATTGGATTTTGATTTAGTGAATGAATGAAATAAAATTGAAATCCTAAATTGGTTTTCCCTCTTCCCTCTTCCTCTTGGAGTTCGGCTCCCCTACCCCCTCTCCTCCTTGGCCGCCGGCCACCCCTCTCCTTTCTCTCCCTATTTCGGCCTCCTCTCTACCTCCACCTCCTCCTTTCCAATAATCAACCATAACCTTCAATCCCTCTCCAAAAAACGAGCCCTCCTCTTCATCTTCAAGAAGGCCGACCACTTGCATATATCCTCTCCCCAAAAACCGATTCCTTTGGTGAGATCCAAATCAGCCCCATCTTCTAATCCAAGAGAAGAATCGGCCAAAGCTTGTGGTGAATCTTGTGAAACTTCAACGGCGTCGGAAGGCAACGAAGAACTTGGAGTTTCCCTCCAACCGGCACGCTTTCGGTGGATCCGGAACGGAGCGATCCAAAGAGAGTTAAATCGGAATCATCCATTCCGGTTGGGTAACGAACGTCTCCACTCTTGTGTGTTCTCTCTTAGATCTTTTCTTTGGGCATTTAGCATATCGTGTGATTTGTGATTGGTAGAATTTTCGTGGATAATATCTATTAAATTATTGTTATTGATATTTGATTCTCATTTGAATTCGTGAGGCGTGGCGGCCCTCATTTTATTTCGTTGGGAGAGAACCACCCGTTATCTGAATCCTTATTTTGGTGGTGTCTCTTTTGGTACAACGTATGCTCGATCGAACCGTGTGGGTTCATTTCGCTTGAGAGGATCTTGGCCTATAGCCTTGATATTATCTTAAGGGGCCTAGCGAACCCCCCCCCCCGAATCCTATTAAATTAATTGTGGCAACTTGCGTAGTGGCTGTGTTTATTCTTCGTGTGAGCGTAATAGTAATTATAATTAAGCGAGCGTGTGAATCCCTCAGTCATCACCGTGTCGAACTCAGTAGCCTACATCAAGCCTGCCCTCAACCGTCGCTGGCCGACCCCTTGACCGTCGCCTTACTCCCATCGTTCAACCACCATGGTTGCGTAACCACTGTTCCCCACCATCAATGTAACCAATAACAAAATACGCATAATGCTCTGCGTATAATAAATAATATGATTACAATGTGTGCATAGCCATGTTCATAACAGGCATGTATAACACATCAATTAGTTATGGTGTGCGATTACCCGCAAAATTACCCATAATATGCGCATAAATTTGTTGTGGTGTGCAGATAGCTGCATAACCACTCTATCTTCTTATTTATGAAAATTTCAACCTCAAAAACTATAAAGGCGACCCCGTCCCACCTTTCATTATATCTGGGTCTTCTTCCACCTTGCCTCTTACGCACGAGAGAGCTCTCAAAGACTCCTTCGAAAATCTTCCTATGTGCTTGAAGGAATCGTCGAAGATCTTCGAATACCTTCGAAGATTCCTCAAAGATCTTCCAGAGACCTTCGAACGCCCCTTAGGGATTTCACCGCACCCATTGCCCCCCCCCCCACATTTTCACACCCCGTACATCCCTATTCTTGCACATTTCACCCATGTGCACATTTCGCTCGGTCAATACTTCACCCTGTGCACAATTCGCCCGATGCACATTTCACCCAGTGCACATTGCACTCAGAGCATACCGCGCCCCGCTCCCTGCAATAAGTACACGGCTCAAGACTCTTCCATGCGCAGCATGAGACAAGCACCATACTCCAAAGCATGCCAAGGGAAGTACTTCAGCTTCCGAGAATCAACAGGAGACTCCAGAACACAACGGTCACGTTGCCCCACAATACAAGCAGAAAATACAAGCGGTGACTTGTCACCCTCAGAGCCCTTCTCTCCCTATCTCTATAACTATAACGAGAGGCTATCTGTCGCTCTCGAGTTCTCTTCAAAGTTTGTAACAACAAAGTGTTAGTGTATATTTGGACAATTAACGGGTTCAGAGGCATAACGGGTCGTGTCGGGTACACGATTTACCCATACCCATAGTAACTCCTAAGGGTTTGCCTATTTATACCCACCTAGGGGCAACGGGTAGGGGATTCCACCTAGATCCCCATACGGATGCTTCGAGCAACAATCACATCTGGTTTACGCCCCTGCTGCTCGAACCGTTCCGAAAACCGCCTCTCCAGTAATCGCTCCCGTCGTTTTTTCGCTGGTGAAGGAAGAAGGATCACACCTAGTTTTCTGATCGGGAAAAGGGGAAGGTGTTCCGCCGTCTGGACTTCGCAAAAGAAAAAAAAGCGTAAACGTCTCCTCCGGCGCTCCCGATATCGCAGATTGGGAAGCAGTTTCGCTGCTTGATCGCGAAGAAGACGCCATCCGCCTTTCTCTAATACGTCACCGTCGGTTCTTCCTCATGCACATCCCGCCGCAGCTGTAGTCGGATTGGAAGAAAAGAAAAAAAATTCCTTTGAATCTTTGGCCATCGCCATCTGTGCTTAGATCGGGAAAAGAGAAACGAAGGAGGCACCTCCGCCATTTTTTTCTTTCTTGATCACCGCCGGCAGAGAGAAATTAAAAGGCCAAAAAAAATGAATTTGTCTGCTGCCTGAATTTTCTTCGTCGATGGAGAAGGAGGAATAGCCCGCGCTTGATCCGTCGCCCTTGTTGCATTCTCACCGCCGCTGGTTGTGATGAGAAAAAGGAAAATATTTTCTGTCGTCGTCGCTGTGAAGAGGACCGACCTGCAGTGTTTCTTTCAAGGTTGTAGATCCAAAACAATAGCAGTACAACGCTTGGAAGTTTAACCTATCCAAAAGCAATTTCAGATTTTTGGGAAAGGGAAGTCATAAACGATGACGAAGGGCAACAATTTTTCCTCCCCTATTCCTATGATAAAGTTGGAGAAGTTAACGGCGACCAAGTTCAACGACCGGAAGCTGAATACCCAGTTTGGAATGAAGTATCTGAACGTGTTATACACCGTTCAGTCTGACTGTGCTGAAGTTTCTGGGACTGATGACGAAGCTTAGTGGCTCCATGATGAGGACTTTTGCCACGACTACCTGCTGAACTATTTGTCCTCTAGCGTAGCGAAGACGTACATCAAGATGAAGACTGCCAAGGAGATTTGGGAGGCACTGGAGGAGCACTTCAGGTAAGAGGAGGATCTGTCCAAGGCGTACCTGGTGGACAAATTCCATTCCTTCATGTTTGACGAGGAGAAGGTGATTCTCCCTCAAGTATCGGATTTTGAAGCTTTAGTAGATTCTTTACATAGTGAGAATATTTCCCTTCCAGACAGCTTTGTTGTTGGCACGATTATTTTTAAGTTGTCATCTACGTGGTACAACTTTAAAACTGAAATGTACCGCAAGAAGATGCAGGTTGGTCTTAATGACCTCAAGCGAGTTATTCGCATCGATGATGAGAATAGGACTCAACACGCTTTAGAAACGGTTAGCAAGCAGAAGGCTGCGGCTAACATGGTTCTTAGTTCTAAATGCGTGTCGAACCCTAAGAGGACCAGACCCTCCCATGGTAGCTCCTAGGTTGCAGGCACTAACAAACGCACTAAAAAGTTCAAGGGCAAGTGTTTTAACTACAACAAGTGGGGGCACAACGCATCTGACTGTAGGCTCCCTAAACGGGAAAGAACCAAAGCATCATATGATGACAACTAAGCCAATATGGTTAGCCTAGCTGAGCCTTCCGATTTTGTTATGATGGTTAAAACGCTAAGGCCAGCACGAAGTGGTACTTGGATTCGAGGGCGACGTGCCACATTTGCAACAATGCTGATCTTATGATATGGCGCACTGCTGTGAAAGAGTCTGTTACAGTTGCAAATGGCGAGACATCTGACGTCTTAAAGGTGGGGAATGCAACACTACTGCTATCCTCAGGTAAGACTTTAACTCTCAAAAATGTTAAATTTATTCCTTCTCTAGCTGCTAACTTAGTGTCTATAAGTCTATTATGTGATGCTGGTATATCTTTTACCATTTGTAGCGGTAGAGTAACACTATAAATTAACTCACACTATTTTGGAGGTACATATGTCCAAAATAGGATGTACCGACTAAGTCTAGTAAACGAGTTAGTTCAACAAGTTCAAACAAACTTAGTTAGCACGAAGACTCTATATGAGAGACTAGGACACGTGAACTATAGGAAAATGTTCCAAATAACTAGAACGTATCAGATCACATTAGACACTAAGTCACCGCCTGAGAAATATAAAGTGTGTGCTCAGACTAAGATCACTAGGAAATCTTTTAGTGCGGTTACTAGGAGCACAACACCCCTAGAGCTTATATATTCTGATATATGCGACTTTAAAAGTTTTGTCACCAGAGAAGTAAGGAAGTATATAATCACATTTATAGATGACTGCTCTAGGTTCTATCATATCTATCTTCTTAAAACTAAAGATGAAGTGTTTGAAAAGTTTTATCTTTTCAAAGCCAGGCTAGAAAACCAATTAGACATGAGAATTAAGAGATTTATAAGTGATAGAGGAGGAGAATACATATCCAGTGAGTTCTGGGGTTTCCTTGCCTCTCAAGGGATCATAGCAGAAACCACTGCTCCTTAATCACCCCAATCAAATGGTATAGCCGAGATAAAGAATAGAACGTTTACAGAAATGTTGAATTCTATGCTCCTCACTGCTGGCATATCTATTGTCTATTGGGGAGAAGCAATTTTAACTGCAAATAATATTCTGAACAAAGTACCTCATGCTAAGTTAGATGTACCCTATGAGCTTTGGTTTAAGAGACCCCCGACAATAACTAGACTTAAGACCTTGGGCTGCATAGCCTATGTCAGGGTCTCTAACCCTAGATGGTCTAAACTTGGACCTAGGACTAACACGTGTGTCTACTTAGGTTGTGCTGAAGATAGTGCTGCAGATAGATTCTTAGACCTATTGAATAATATAATTATTGAATCTAGGGATGCTGTGTTATTTGAGTATAAGTTCCTTAAGGATAAGAACCTGTCAATCCCAGGTATGCAAGCAACTATTACTAAGGAATAACCTGAATCAGTATCGAGCACCTCCTATTCAGTCCCGGTAGACAATTGTGTCCTAGAGTCTAGACGGACTTCGGTTAGAGAGCGAACTCCCAGAACCTTTGGTAGTGACTTTGTCACTTCTCACGTTGAGGCCGATCCATCCACCTATAAGGATGCGATGAGATCAAGGGATTCACTACTCTGGAAAGAGGCCATTGATGAAGAGATGAACTCTTTGCTTCAGAACAACACCTGGACGTTGGTTGATAAGCCAAAAGGGGCTAAAACTATAGGGTGTAAGTGGGTTCTGAAAAAAAAAACTCAATCCTGATGGTAGCGTAGCTAAGTATAAAGAACATTTGGTGGATAAAGGTTTCACACAAGTTAGTGGGGTGAATTACTTCGATGTATATTCCCCAATGTGTCACTTAACAACCATTAGGATACTCATTGCTATTGCGTCTATTGAGAACTTTATTGTTCATTAAATAGATGTTAAGACTGCGTTTTTGAACATAGATCTGACCGAAGAAATATACATGAGCCAACCTAAAGGTTTCATAGTAGACGATCACAAAAATAAGGTTTGTAAGTTAATCAAGTCGCTGTACGGACTAAAATAAACTCCAAAATTATGGCATGAGAAGTTTGACTATAGTGTAAGGAACATGAGATTCATGTCGAGTCTCTCAGACAAATGGTCTTGTGCAGACCATAACATACATGAGACTACCAATCAGTTTAACATAATCTAACTGTCTAATCACATCTCCATCATTGTGCTTCAAGCGATTATTATAATCGTAAGGTGTCTCCACTGCTCTACGTTCACTGTATCCCCACGTGTCCAACATGAACTTTATATAGTGGCTTTGACTTAGGGAAATGCCATTTTCCCCAAAACTCACTTGCATGCCTAGTATAGTCTCAGCTATACCTAGGTCTTTAACGCTAAACTCTTTCATTAGTTCTGACTTAACGTCATCCACTATGGATTGATCAGAACCAAGAATCAACATATCATCCACATATAAGCATATTATAACGACTTTGTTCGATCTATGACGTATGTAAAGACATTTGTCCGAGAGACTCGACATGAATCACATGTTCCTTACACAATAATCAAACTTCTCATGTCATAATTTTGGAGCTTGTTTTAGTCCGTATAACGACTTAATTAACTTACAAACCTTATTTTCGTGACCGTCTACTATGAAACCTTCTAGTTGGCTCATGTATATTTCTTCGGTCAGATATCCGTTCAAAAACGCAGTCTTAACATCCATTTGATGAACAATAATGTTCTCAATAAACACAATAACAAGGAGTATCCTAATGGTTGTTAAGTGACACACTGGGGAATATACATCGAAGTAATCCATCCCACTAAACCTCTTTCACGAGTCAAGGGATTATGACCCTTATGGATGTGAGATCAAAAGATAATGTTGTAGACGCCTTGACAAATGACCTAAATAGAGTTCTCACAATAAAAATATCGGGGGAGATGAGATTAAAGTTCATAAAAATATGAAACTTCCTTCAATGTTTATGTTTTATGGTAAGAACATATAGTCATAACATTCAAGCATCTAATAACAGACTGAAAATCCCAAATAATTTCTTGATGAAAGCCCAAGATGGTTAGGTACTAGTCATTCCACACCTGATGACTTAACATCTTTCTCATTGTAAGTTGATTTGAGAATTATTCAACTGAGAATAGAAAGTCGTTGTATGAGTTAATCTAACATTAGTGGTCATAGCACATTATTCTACTTCTGATAATGTTGCAAATGACGATGTGCCAAGTCATATGATGAGGTACATAGTGGTCACTAATGAGTAAGATAACAACGTTTGATTTATCAAAATCAAAACTTAACTGGTCCTAGCTAGACTGGATAGAGATGTTGACAATGTTACTTCACTACTGCTACAAGTACTAAACTCATTTAGGTAGAGCTAGCTTACTTTGATATGTCACTGCATATGTTTATGAATTCATAAAGTCTGACTCATGAAATTCTTTGCAGGCACTGGTGAAGATGGGAGAGAGAAAATGGATTTTGACATAGATGATGATGATCTACTCACTGAGTAGAATTGTTACACGTTTATCTGTAGTTATTTTTTATTTTCCAGACTTATTTATTGTTGAGTAACACATTTTTCTTTGTATGTATTATGTTATTGTTTTAAAATTCATGTTTATGTTTTTCTTTAAAAACTGTACTAACTCTTATGAAAATGTGTAAAGTCGGAAACTTGTTTTTGATATTCTCCACTTTCTGCACTCCGAAACGTATACGTTATTTGTCACAAATATAGGAGGAGATTGTTAGTGTATATTTGGACAATTAACGGGTTCAGAGGCATAACAGGTCGTGTCGGGTGCACGATTAACCCATACCCGTAGTAACTCCTAAGGGTTTGCCTATTTATACCCACCTAGGGGCAACAGGTAGAGGATTCCACCTCGATCCCCATCCGGATGCTTCGAGCAACAATCACACAAAGTATATTGGAAGTTTGGTTGGCAAAGTCCCGACCACGTAATTTTTTACGCATTTTTGAAGTTTTTCACGTCAAAAAGATTTCCTTGCCAGCCATCTCACTTTTTTAGACTGTTTGCGCACTTGACCTATCACGAACTAAGACAATTCAATTTTAAACCGGTCTACAAGAACATCAAGTTGACCCGCAAAAATATTCATGTGTAAATTTATAATTGATAAAAATATGTAAATTATTGGAGATATAATTCAATAATAATGCAAAGAAAATAAAACATCTACTGCTTCGCGATTATTGGCGGGGCCTGAAAGAACCGTTGCCAGCCGCTCGATTATCTTGATTGTTTCTGAGCCATCCGATCTCCACAACGGCGGAAAGTGTTCTTCCAGCCCACGAACAGCACGACAACCAAAAGCGACGAAGTGGCATTCGGTTATGCTCACTAGGAAATCAGGGCAATTTTGTCCGTACACCATAATCACGAGTTAACCGGATCGGTCAGTCACTCGCTCGCCACCGACACGCCTACCCGCTGACCGGCAACCGGCCAATACTCTCCTAACACTCGCCAGAGTACGCTCACCTCTATAGTACATTCACCGCCTCGCTGTGCGTACAAAACTCGCTTGTCCATGGCTCCATGTCCCTCCCGTTTTAAAACTCCCGCACTCCCCGACCCTATTGCTGCAGATTTACTCAATAGGGAGGGAGGGAGGGAGGGAGAGAGAGAGCGAGCGAGAGAGAGAGAGAGAGAGGGAGAGGCTGTAAATATCCGTGAGTGCTTCGGCGGGATTAAAGAGTGAAGGGAAAAGGGCAGGAGTCAGGTGAGTAAACCCAGAGATGCTATTCCTTTTGATGCGCTTTTCATCTTCTAGCTTTTGTTGTAGGCCGCTGCTTTGTTAGATCGATGGAGGAGTTATGACATTTTCTCACTAAATATACCTTTTAACATTATTATAGTAGATCGGGGATCTGGGGTAATGCCTTTATGATTTTGTGCATTGCAATTTGGATTTGGGCTGGATTCGAGCTGTTAGGTCGATTGCTCTGCAATGTCTTTTCGATCCTTTTACCTTTTGCTTGTGTAGACTTCGGGTACGTTTTAAAATTTGCATCTACATTTGGTTCAGATGTTTCTTTTCTCGGGCTTTGAACAGTTTGGTCATGTCCTATTGCGGTTCCATTCATCTTGGTCTTCAGTCTACATTGTTCAATTTCTCGGAGATGATGTGTTTTGATTTCCTTATATTTCTGCATTGAAATTTAGATTAATGAAGGTCTGCCTGAATTTGCTGCACTGTTCTTACACGCCGCCCAACTCTGTTGAATTGTTTTTTCCGTCGATACCCATCATGTGATTTTGTGTAAAACCCCCAACTGTAAGACTGCATGTCATCCAAATCTTGTTTTGTTATCCACGTATTCATTTTGTTGAGATGAACTGCGATATCTCGAGGTGAAGGGAGGGTTCTAGATGTTTTGGCATGCTGCTCTCAACTATAAGATATAAAAGTAATTTAAATAGATTTGGGCGAGGTCCTTCCCTTATCAATTTTGTTTGCAAATTTCATATTAACAAATCTGTCCATGATGTTCTTATTTAGTTCATGTAGTGGATCATTTCATATACAATCCGCACTGAATCATATCTGTACTGCATTTTAAAGAAACCTCTCAACTGTATATTCGTCTATTCTACAAGTTATAGGAGTCTGAAAAAAACTCAAAACCACGAAAAAGTTCTAAAAACTGTTAAAACTACTTAAATTGTTAAAAAATGTTAGCGAAGATGTCCAAAGATACCACACTGGGCACACGGGCTTCTGCACATGACTACTTGTTAATTGAAAAGGATGAACCATTAAGACAATGAGTCTGTTTGGGACAACTTATACTGATGAAAAAGCTCTGTTCCAAACACAAACGCTCAATTAGAACCGTTTGGTTGCGTAGATGTTAGAAAATCGCTTATCTTAAAACAACTGATACACTGCTTTTTGAATACCAGACGAGACCCCAACTTTCCGCTCCTCTAGACACTCGTTCGTGCTCCTAAATATGAGAATCCCTTTTGCTCGTCATTTCTCTCCTCTTGATGATGAGCCCTCTCCGATCCCACTCTCAATCTAACGACGTGCCCTCTCCAACTCCCTCTCGATGACGACCTCCGCTCGTTCTGAGGAGCCCTCTCTGACTCCCTCTTGACAACGGCGAGCCCTCTCCAAATACCTCTCAATTTGACGACTCCTTTGATTTCGGCTTATTCCCGCTCCAAAGCCCATCTGATTTGACGACGACGAGCCCTAGGTTCAAAGAGGTAAATCGATTTTCGCTTCTATTTTCAACATTCTATTTCTGCCCTTAACGTGCTTAAATCGATTATTGTATCTATGTTCAATAATCAATTCATTAAGCATGTTGAAGATTAACCTCTTGACATTAATCCTTCCCTTGACGTGCTATGTCCCTATATGTATGCCCAGACAAGGTCAGTGTTCCATTGTTATAAATGAAATGCAATAAATTTTTTTTTTGCATCACAACCCTCATTAACGGGTTTAATTTTGCTTGCGAACAATTACGTAGCAATATGTCTATTTATAATATAAAAAGCTTTCAAACAACTGTTCTGCCATACAGTTTAAGGCTCTGTTTGGGTCAGCTGATGCTGATGAAAAAGTTACTGATCGAATAGAGCTAATCGAATAGAGCTGTTAGAAAAGCAATGATAAGTGTTAGAAATGCTATACACATTATATGGTAGACATATCTTAGGCTTACCATGGGTGTTGTAGTCACCCTCTCTTGTACATGTATTTATATTCTATTGTTGATGTGAATAATACACGATTTGATTTTTTCCTATCATGGAATCAGAGCACCAGGGTTTCACATTCCTCTGGTTCCCGTTGCTCGTTTCTGCACGTAGGGCTCACCTTCTTCCCGCTTGCTGATCGCAGAGCATCTGCAACAGCGATCCCACTCCTGCAATCGATCCTGCAGTAGCGATCCTGGCTTCCGCTCGATCCCGAATCCCGCACACGACATCGACCCGCGTCTTCCGATCCAGTCGCGTCTTCTGCCATTGCTTCCGATCCAGTCGCGTCTTCCGCCATTGCTTCCGATCCAGCCGCGTCTTCTGATCCTGCCTTTCGCTGATTCCATGTCTTCCGCCGCTGATCCAGAGTTTTTCTTCGATTGATTCGACGTCTTCTACCGTCGATCTTCTGATCTACCGCTTCGATCCGCCGCTCCGATCCGCCGTTCAGATGCTTCGCTCCATCCTCTTCGATCTAACCACTCTTCAACTTTTCCATCGACCTTCAGACGCTCTAGCTGCTACTCAGATCCGATTCCGACTATCTGCGACTTCGACACTCTATGACCCTCTTCTTCGGCTGATTCGACAATCCCGATCTTCTTCTCCGGCTAATCATGCAACCATTCTTGTCACGACGTCAAGGCGAACCAAGGCGAGGGCCGGGCGCCTTGACGCCTAGGCGACAAGGCGGACGCCTAGGCGATAATAAGGCGAGCTAGTCGCAAGGCGACAATTTTCTATTTTTAAAAAATTCTGGGAACTAATAGACAGCGGTTATTATTATAACCGCTGTCTATAGTCCCTGAAACCGACTATAGACAGCGGTTATGATAATAACCGCTGTCTATAGTCTGATACAATGACTATAGACAGCGGTTATTATCATAACCGCTGCCTATAGTGACTATAGACAGCGGTTATGATAATAACCGCTGTCTATTAGTCCAATTTTTTTTTTTTTTGAGAACGAATGGAGGTTTAACCAATACCATACAGGCATACAGCATGAATAACTGAAGTAATGAATGGTTTACACTGGTATTACCAATACAGCAATGCAGAGCAGTATTTTTTTTAGAAGGAATGAATGTTTCATACAAATATACAATACAAGTATTCCGTAGATTGAACATTGAAGTAGTGAATTACTAAACACAAATTAACAGAAAAGTGAACAATCCAAACAAAAAAACCATAGCTTGAATAATATTTTTTACATAAACTTAAATAATTTTAGATACACCAATACACCATACATCACATAGAATCATCATCTAGTAAATTGTCATTTACATTGTTTGTGCTTGGTTGGTTTGTGGTACTCGTCACTTGTCCATAATTATCTTCAATATGTTCATCATCATTGACAAGTACAAAATGATCAAAATCCTCATCCCCTTCAACTATTTGTTGAAGATTAGCTTCAGCTCCACTCCGTAAATTTCGAGCCCCAGTTCCAATAGCTCGCCCTACAGCTTCCCATGTCAGATTATCATCATCAAAAACTAGGGCATCCTCTGGCTTGTTCATCATCCACTCACTACTCCAATCTAGATCATCAAGCACTAAAGGGTTGTAATTTCTTCCCTTTTCACGTCTTTCTTGGAATCGTGCTTGTAGACGACGATTATATTGGATGTATACAAGGTCATTTAGTCTTTCATGCTCCAATCTATTTCTTTTCTTTGTGTGAATCTGAATCAAGATAATTGCAAACTTATTAGTATTTTGGAGAAAAAAATACTTTTAACAATAACTATTTGTATACTTAGTACTTACAAACTCAAACGTACTCCAGTTGCGCTCACAACTAGAAGAAGAGCAACATAAGCCAAGTATGCGCATTGCTACCTTTGTAAGGTCAACATTTGGTCCTCCGTGCGCACCCCACCAATCCACTAATCATTAATAAGTTAAAACAAATATAAATAATTTAAGAACAAATTAAAATTTTAAAATGTAATCAAATTATCAAAACCTAAAATTAAAATGTAATCAAAACCTACTTGGATTTAAGGTGGTACGTTGCCTGATAGCCATAGGCTTTCCAAAACTATTTCGAGATGCTTTGTAATTAGTGCCTTGCTCTGCAATCTTGTCTTGCAATTCTTGATCGGGCACTAGTCTCGCAATAACATCATTGAAGGCATCTTGGAATTTCCAAGCATCATCCATATGGTTTTCCTCGTATTCAAAATATTTTCCCGGATTTAGGAACAAAGCCGCTCTATATAATTTTTGTTCCATTTGATTGGTCCACCTATTTTCAATAATCTCAATTATCTTTTTATATAATCTCTCTTTATTATCAAAATGTTCTTTGATTTTTTGTTTAGCCTCTTCCATTGCCACATATACTTCCGGCATAGCCGGTCTTTCATCTCCGTCTACTAATCGCAAAACGGCAATTAGTGGCTTTCCTCCTTTCAAGCAATCTCTTACTCCAT
Organism: Platanthera zijinensis; assembly: GCA_039513925.1. Lineage (NCBI taxonomy): Eukaryota > Viridiplantae > Streptophyta > Magnoliopsida > Asparagales > Orchidaceae > Platanthera > Platanthera zijinensis. Next base: position 116,719,443 of record CM077088.1, read on the forward strand.
TCCAAAATACACTTGAAAGTATTATTTCAACAATCTGTTTTCCGGCTTCGGTTTTTGCCAAATTGGCGGTATTCCACGAAGGAGATACAAAGAATAACTTCAACTTCTCTTCATGCTTAAGAAGACTTTGCAAAGTGAGGAATGATGTTGCAAATCTTGTCACCGAATGCCTTACTAGGTCACCACCTATAGTAACTCTTACTGCATCAAGCAAGCGAGTATGCCTATAAATAAAATTTGTGATCATCCTTGCCTTCCTTATCACAGATTTGTTTTGTTGCATCTTGCCTATATCCTCCAACATGAGATCGATGCAATGAGCGGCACAAGGTGTCCAAAATAATGTGGGTCTTCTCTCCATTAAAATTTTACCAGCTGCCTTGTAATTGGAAGCATTGTCAGTGACCACCTACACAACATATTTTGGAAAATATATCAAAACCTTTAGACTATTAATCTTGAAATGTGTAAGAAGAAATTTAGTGAAACAAACCCAAAATATACCTGAACAACGCACTCTGCACCTATCTCTCTAATTTTACTATCAAGCAACTCTGATAGCATGGTAGCATCTTGAATATGAGAGGAAGCATCTACGGAACCCATAAAATAGGTTCCTTCTGGACAGTTGACAAGGAAATTGATCAAATGTCTCCCTCTCCTATCGGTCCAACCATCTGACATTAGAGTGCAACCATATCTTCTCCAATATGCTTGATACTTTGTCTTCATCACCATAACTTTTTCTTTTGTACTTGCTAATAAAGGTACTCTTAAATCATGATAACTAGGGCCCTTATAACCAGGCCCATACTGTCCAACTGCTTCAAGCATGACTTCAAAACTTCGAGCCTTTGCAGCATTGAAAGGAATTCCACATTCGTAGAACCAATCCGCAACATAGCTATCAACTCTCTTCTTCTCTTCAGGAGATCTAAAACATCTCTCAATTGTAGTTTGTGAAGGACCTTTTGCACGTCTATCATCAACTACATCTTCCGGGGCACGCCTCACATGAGCATCCATTGGTCCCCTTTTTTGTGGTAAGTGGATTACTTTTCTCTTTTTGGAACTTGTCCCCGAACTTGGAGTAAATGAAGTCTTAGCTGTAGATAATGCCGGGGATACATTATGTGATCCCGTTGGCTCTCTTTCTTGCTCACTTTCATTGTCATCATCACAAGTCAAATCCACCCTTTCTTTTTTCTTATCATTCAAAGCTGCAAACATCTCGGCTGCTATTTCAGAAGTGGTCTTGAAACACTTCGATACGTCTCCATACCCACCACATAAGTGTTGCTTCAACCTTTTAATACCACCTTTAATTAATCTATCACATAAATTGCATTTGACTGTATTTTTATCTTTTATATCAGGCCAATGTCCATACTTCCATCCAGGATCATTTGACTTTGCTTTTCTTTTAGGATCCGTTTTTGGATCAAGTTCATTGCTATCAATGGATGGAGCAAGACTGTTGTTGTTTTGGTCTTCCATCTAGCAAAAATAAGACCTATAAAATGCAAAATTAGTCTACTACACAACATAGGAATACGGTAATACCTGAGAAAATGCAGCAAAAGATTCATGTGGAGGTGCAAGGGCAACACTTGTGGACATATGCGTTCCAGTGCCAGCACTAATCGTACGCATAAGTTGTTCAATTTGATTTTTCATATTGTTCATCTCTTCTTGCTGCGCTTGTTTGTCTTTGGCCCACAATTCTTGTTGCTGGTTCCACGCTTGTTGTTGTTGGCTCAACCTTTCTTGGACTATAGCTTCCACGTCTTCAATTCTAGCCACTGATCTATCACGCCTATCATTCTTGAAATAACTTTTAATCGTGCTAAATTTTCCACCAGCTCTAACTCTACCCGGATGTTCTTTGCCTAAAACAGTAGAAAGGATGTCATTCCTTGATTCCCTTCCAGATGATTCAGCACTCTGAGACTCTTGGCTTGAAAACTCATCCTAAGCAAAACAGAAGCAATTCAGCAATATTGCAAAATATAAAATAAATTAATGATACATAAATAATTAAATACATTTAAACTTACAATTTTGGATGCCAACTCAGCTGCATCTTTATTAATGAATTCACCAGTCTTTCTTTTATGACCGGCTTTCCATAACTCAGCACGAGAAATTGGTGCAGTTGCACCTTGTTCAACCTTGACAAAAATTGAAAAAAAATTATCATTTAAATTATTTTGAAATCATACTTATAAAATAAATAATTGGAGAGATAATAAGAGAAAAAATACCATTTTTTTTTGTAATCCAGAATAACCCATTCTGGAAGTAGTATGAAAAGTTTTTTGTGCTTTTGCTCTCTCTGTGTTAATCTTACTTTTCTCCTACATACAATTTTGGAAAAAACTTAATATCTAGATTGCTAATATTATAAATAAATGATATAAAGCATTGAATTTAATAAGAAGTAAGAAGTAAGAACAAAACCATAGATTCTGGAGTGGTGCGATGGTCGACAAAGATTCTCCAGTCTTCAGGAGTAATAAAGTTATACATGACAGGTACATTGTACCGATGCTCCAAATCAACATCTTTTACATAAGTGACAAAAAGTTTGGATTTTCAAGACCTCCAACTCTCACCCATGCTTTTCATTAATACATTTCGCAGACCACTAATATTATCAAAATAAATCTGAAAATAATAGAGAATATTCATTAAAAAACAACTAAAAAAACAATCATGTAAAAAGTAATCAAGAATCACTAATGAAAAAAAGTACGTACATTTAATTCATCCCACAGTTGATCTTTAAGTTGCTTATCAACTTCCTTCCATTGAGTATATGTAATAGGGACATAAGATCTCACAAGAGAACCCATATAACTCATCAATTTATGTGTTTCAGGCCCGGGAATAATTTGGCCATCATCATCCAAGGGAATCATAAGCTTCCTCCCCTCAAGCCTTAGCTTATTCAATTCATTCAATTTAGTATAGCCTCTAGTTGACTTTGACGAAGATCCTTTATCGGCCATTTTCTGTAATAAGAAAGCCCTAAAAAACCCTAAACCCTAAATTCATAGCAAATCTAAAGAATGCTCACTATTGAAGACTAGAGTACTACAAAAGTAAGAAGAAACACAACTACCACACAATAAACTACAACTAATGGATAATGGCCATTCACAAATTATAATCACACTCACATATTCACAAAAAAAAAGTTAAATATGCATCTTAGTGATCAACAAACACAACAAATATTTGTAATATATATACCTCAACGAGATGTATACCTTAACGATTACAATGCTAAATGTAAATATAGGACTAAAATGCTAAATAAGAAGCACATTACACAACAAACAAAATATCTCAACAAAGTCAAAAATCAAAACTAAAAGCAAATGTGATCAAAAATTTCTAAGATATATACCTAAACGAGAAGTTTCGAAGCGGAATCGAGGGATCAAAGCCTTAGGGTTTTTCGCACAGCACAGCGGCAGTAAGAACAAAAGGGTCGGGGTAAAAAAAAATTTACGGCCGAGCAGCTTATATTGAATGAATAGACAGCGGTTATATTGAATAACCGCTGTCTATTCTCCCCATAGACAGCGGTTAATTATATAACCGCTGTCTATTTCTCCCAGGATTGTAGAATAGACAGCGGTTATTCAGTAAACCGCTGTCTATGCTATCCTAACCTAGCATAGACAGCGGTTTTTTGAATAACCGCTGTCTATTATAGCATAGACCGCGGTTATTACAAAAACCGCTGTCTATGCTAGGTTAGGATAGCATAGACAGCGGTTTTTGTAATAACCGCGGTCTATGCTGCCCTGCAGGGGAATAGACAGCGGTTTCTAGAATAACCGCTGTCTATTCCCCTTTTTTTTAAAAAAAAAAGGCGCCCAACGCCTTGTTTGCAATTGGGCGCCTGGACGCCTAGGCGTCGCCTAGGCGACGCCTAGGCGACGCCATGACAAGAATGCATGCAACCCTGATCTTCTTCTCTGGATGATCCTGCATCCCCGATCTTCTTCTCCGGCTGATCCCGCAGCCACAATCTTCTTCTTCGGCTGATCCCATAGCCCCAACCTCCTCGGTTGATCCTCTCGATGACATCCAGTGCTCGTCCTCCTCCGACACCTTCTGCAGCTTAGTCCGGTGCTTCTCGTCACCCGTCTGCCCGCTGCCATTACTGCCAGGTCTTAGTCATATCAAATCTGAGTGTCGCAAGATTTAGAGGGCTCAACATCCATGTCAGCAGATTGCTATTGGTGCACCTTCCATTCACTTTTTGGATCCGGCGCAGTCTTTCATTGTTGTTGAACTTGCTCAGCTGATTGCCCAACAGTTCTCGTAGCAAGTTTCACTGCCTTGCTCCTCTGCCTCCATACTTCCACCGGATGCTTCTGACGCCTCTGTCTCTCAGCCGACTGCCTCCGCCCCTACAGGTATCTCCCTCTCCGATTGGTTGCTTGACTATGGAGGCTCCTTTCACATGACATATAATGTCACTCACCTCTGAAGGATCAAGCGCATACCCAACTGCACCAAAAGCCCGGACTGTTGGAGAGGGCGCTACTTAATTTTTTATATAAGTAGCAGAGCGCCACGGGTCAAGTGAAGGAACGCCGGACCCAACAATCCCCCCCCGGCGTCCAGCACAACCCGTCGGCTCAGAGGTGGGGTTACCACATGGCCCACACGGCTCAGAGGTGGGGTTACCACATGGCCCACACGGCTCAGAGGTGGGGTTACCACATGTCCACGGTTGCCTGACCCACCGGACCCACACAGGTAGAAGGGAAAAATCAGGATTTAATAGCGCCCCCCCGGTCTTGAACCTGTGACCTCCTCTGATACCAATTGAAGGATCAAGCGCATGCCCAACTGCACCAAAAGCCCGGACTGTTGGAGAGGGCGCTACTTAATTTTTTATATAAGTAGCAGAGCGCCACGGGTCAAGTGAAGGAACGCCGGACCCAACAACCTCTTATCTTGTCAGCCCGTCTCCTCTGCCCCTACTATCATGGTGGCAAATAACATCATTCACCCCATCACCAACCGTGACCTCTTTCATACCAGTCATTTCGATATTCCCGATGTTGCATACATACCTAAGTTATTCATGAACTTTATATCTGTCAGTCATGTTGGATCCCTAGTTGGATTTGTGCTAGGTTCACTAAGTTAGGATGATATGACCCAACATATATAGTCAGGGTCATGGCTATGTCCTAGAGTCTAGGTCAAGTCCTTAGAGTCAACAATGCCATGGACCAGCCTTCAACACTGCCAGAGACTCAAGACTTAGAGAAATATCAAGACTTAGAAAATGAGTTCTACGTTCGCCGATTTCAGGTCGACGAACTTGGATCTTAGCTCGACGAACTCAGTTCTCAGGTCTCAGGTCGACTAATTTTGGATCATATGCTTCAACACTCAACGCCAGAGAACATCTCAAATATTCTTAGTCCAGAATCAAACTCAGGTCGACGATCTTGGACCTCAGCTCGACGAACATCAATTCTCAGCTCGACGAACTGTGGACTCAGGTCGACGAATCCAGACTTGGTTGTTTTTCTCTCTTCTGTTCCTATTATATTGCAATAATTCCTGAGTAATTAATGCTCAAATATTCTCTGAATATTACCGTTAGACAGACCATTAATTATGGTCTTCATTAGGATTATTGCCTGTCGTTTTTCAAAGGGACAGTTAGGGAAATCAATCAATGAAAAATATTCTCAGACCGTCAGCATTGAATGCAGGAAGGATTTCAAAATTCAAAAAACTTTTACATGGAAAATATAAAAAGTGGTTTCTTCTTCCTCTTCCCATATACAGAACTGACACAGACACACAGAATTAATCAGTCGAAAAATAAGAGACAACAACAACACACAGAGAATAGAAGAACATCAGAACCACAACAAGGATCTTCTGCTCTTGCTCTCTCTTGACAACAAAGTGCTAGAAAGAAAGAACTGCTAGACCAGAAGAAGAACAGCTTTCTGAAGAAGAAGAACAACTATTCAAATCAAGAGTCTTCTTCTTCTGTCATCCTCTCAGGAACTTTCAAAGGACAACAACTACTGCATCAGTCAAAGAAGTTCCTAAAGATCTTCTGGTTGAAGCTAAAAGCCTGAAGGCCTATCACCCTGAAGCAAAGCTTCATTTTTCCTGAATCATTCTATATCTCAGGGGGAGCTGTTTGCCAACATCACATATCCACTTAAGTCTTCTCAGTTGTAAACTTGAGAAAGAGAAGACAAAATCATCTCTCATCCCCACCTCTGTACAGGGTTTTAATTCCCTTCAAAATTATTCTGGTTCACAAGTCTCCTTCCAAAAGACTTGGGTTGGTTTTTGAGCACCTGATCAAAAGCTCATTGGTGTCAGGCACCTGATCAAAAATCTGAGTGGATTCCTACCAAGATGGTAGAAGAGTGGATGTACCCAGGTTGGGGAACCACTATAAATTCTTGTGTTGTCTGGTTGCCCTTTTCTTTTTGTTCTTGCTGTGGCTGTGCTAGTTAGGACTGTCTTGTTTCTGCTTAATTAGTTTTCACTCTGCAATCTTTTATTTACTGCAAAAGTTCAAATAGTTTTTAAGGATACTATATTCACCCCCTCTAGAGTATTCCAGATCTAACACCTCACTTTCAATTGGTATTAGAGGGGAGTTCTTTTGGTTGTACAAGCTAACCCTTGAACCAAAGATCCTGAGTTAGATCTGTCATTCTATTCCCATTAAATTTATACTCACACAGCATGACCCAGAACAAAGATTTTGCAAGCACCAGACCTCCAGTTTGCAACCTAAATAAGTTTGCCATTTGGAAGGCAAGAATAAAATTATATATGAACTCCATTGGTGAAGATATCTATAACTCCATTGTCTAATACGAACCATCAGACCAAACGTCTCAAAAAGACACTGTGGTGGTGACCACATTGTCCAACACAACCCAACACTCCAAACATCTCAAAAAGGCACTGTGGTGGTGACCACATTGAAAAACACAACCCAACAGTCCAAAAGAAAATCACCAACCACCATGTGTAATGATTCAAGAACCGACATCAAGTTGGTGGTCCTTTATCCACTGCCAACCTAGCCACACCTTCACATCCAAAACACTGATAAAACCCGAGCCTATCATCAAAATTCCTCAACGACAAAGAGGAAGGAAAATCCAGAAAATTCACCTAAGTCAATACTCGATGAATCGGACCTAATTCGGCGAGAAAATCCCGAGTCCACGCTGATTCGTCGAATATACTTGACGAATACAAGAGACACTCAGCGAATCCTACTTGGCGTAATAAAACTAAACCTAGCGATACTCGACAAATCAGCCTGATCTTACTTCGATACTCGGCGAATTGATGCATAATACTCTAAGTACCCGAGGAATTCATCGATAATACTCGACGATTCTCCCTTACCTCAAGGCGAAACTCGACGAAATTGACTCGGCAAAATTTAATACTTAACGATATTCGATGAAAAAGACTTGGTCACCGGATCACTCGACGCTTTCGACGCCTAGACCACACTCGACGAATTCGTCAAGAATACTCGACGAATTCGTCAAGAATACTCGACGAATTAGACTTCACTCGACGCCAAAACCACTCGACGAATCATACTCGACGAAAAAGCCTTCACTCCACGCCTATCCTACTCGACGAATATGCCTAGCCCTATGCTGATATTCGACGAATTTTACTCGGACCAACTCCCATACTCGGCGAATTTTACTCAGTCCCGTTCCCTCATACTCGAGGAATTTTACTTAGACTAGCTCCTACATATTCGACGAATTTTCCTTGGCCAGAAATCCTACGCTACCCAGTGAATTGGTTTTGGTCGAACTCTTCACTACCCCTACATTCTAAGGAGGAAAAATTAAGAGGGGAAAAATTGAACAAGAACTAGCAAGAGGAATGAAATCACCATGTTAACCTGGATTGACCGCTCCCTTGGATTTTCTCAAGTTTCGGCGGCAAGGCATTATCTAGCTGTCTGTCCGCCTTCCCGCAACCTTCTCGCAGGGCCGTTTCAACAGCAGCCGTCGAGAGGGTGCCTACCAGTTGCAGGTCTAACCGCCTAGCCGCGTGGTTAGACGACCTTTCTCATCTTGTTTCTTCCTGTATCTGGTCACCGCTGCCCGTTTCTCCTATTCTCGGGTAGCCGGATTCTTTAGACTTGCCCGTTTGGGCAGGCCCCCGAGCCTATAAATAGGCGTGAACAGTACTGCCTAGGGTATCAAGTTCGAATCCCAAAGCTAGCCGCCTGTGGCAGCGGACTCAAACTCTTCTCCTAGCGGATACCAGTTTGCTCGGGTTGTCCATTTTAACCGTTGTAACCGATTTTCTTTTAGTAAAAGGAAAGCCCGTCGCAGGAGTGACATTTAGCCGCGACGGATGAATTCTGTTGTTGCCGCTGCCAGCGGCCTCTCTCTTCCTCTTTTTCTTCTCGGTCTTATCCGCTTGTCCTAACTGCTAGTAATCGACTATCCGACAGTTCCTCCACCCTCCATTCTACTCGCAGAGTCCGGAGGCGCATTTCTTGCATCAACATAAAACACGCGACCTTCAGATTTCGTTTAGTCGATGAAGTCGTCGGTTAAGCGATGTCAGACCGCCAAACCGTCAAAAACTTCGTTCCATCAAGTTCTAGTGAGGACACTCTCTGGGAAGCTCTTGAGCACTCGCGTCGGGAAGCCGACCAAAATCGCAGGGAGACCGCCCAACAGTTCCAGGCGATCAACCATGCCCTAGCCTCTCTTACACAGCGACTAGTTGCGCAGCCCGCTCCAGTGCCGGTTACTCCGGTTAACCCCGCACCAACAGTACAGATTCCGCAGACGTATCCACCAGCTTATCCGCCAGCTGAGCCGTAAGTCTACCCGCCTGCTTATCCGCCGACCTATCCGGCAACTTACCCTCCAGGGCAAGCCGCAGCTCCTTTGCGGTCATAAGATGACGAGTTCGCCGCTCGTCATAACTTTTTCCGGGAAGCCGTCCGGGGAAAGTCCAGCAAGGGCCTTGAACTTTCAGGGAAGTTATCCTTTCCCTCCAGCTCCTGCCTTCGCTCCTCCAACAACAACTTTTCCTTTCTATCCACCTTCTTTTGCATTCACTACTTACGCTCCATATTTTTCATTTCCTTATGCTCTAGGGGAACAGGTAGATCCGTCTCCATTCACTGAAAATGTTCGACAAGAGCCAACTCCGGTTCACTTTAGAGAACCCCGATTACCAATCTATACCAGAGAGTCTGACCCAATAGCACATCTGCAAGCTTTTGAGTCGGCCGTTGCCTTGAAGACGCTTACAGACGCTACCAAATGCAAACTTCTTGTAACATCCTTTGATGGACAAACAAGGGAGTGGTTCTATGGACTACATCCTCAATCTATTGCATCCTTCGTTGATCTAAGAAGGGAGCTTATCGTTCGATTTTCCACCTCCACAAAGAGAAAAAGTGGTCCAGAAGTGTTGTTTGAGATCAGACAACGAGAGAATGAGACTTGGGCTCATTTCGTAGATCGCTTCCAAAAGGAAATTTTGGAAATCCAGAACGTTGATCCAGAATTAGACAGGGTTGCTCTGATTAGTGGATTAAGGGAAGGACCGCTCAAGTTTGAAGCTAACATCCGAATGCCGAGGACGTATCAAGACATGATCAGTCTAGACAACATGTGCATTCCGGGAGAAAAGAGCAATCCTGGTTATGTCTTAAGGCTCGTCGCAGAGAAAAGTTCTTCTCTTACATCTGAAGAACCTTCAAGGTCTCCTCGGAAAGATTTCCAACCTCGAGCAAGGAAGGAAAGAAATTTTCATCGCCGTCGGCATATTTTCCCAAGCCAAGATCAATTCCGAAAACAAAGACCGCAACTACCTATTCTTCCTGCATATCCAGCTTCAGCTCTGCAAGCAGCTTCCATTTATCAACAGGAAAATGATGACTTGCAAGGATCTGACATTGATAGGGTCATGCAGGAAGTGATTCAAGTCATGAAAGGCAAGCCTAGCTATAAACGACCTTATTAACCCGCCGATCAAAGATCCAAAGACTCGGATCCCTATTGCGAGTTCCATAAAGAGAAAGGGCATCCAACTGAAAACTGTCGGGCTCTTTGCCAACTAGTGGAAAGGATGCTGAAGCAAGGGAAATTTCGTGATTTGGTCCGGAAAGATGACTCCTCCTCACTCCACTCTACTTCTAAAGGCAAAGAAGTAGCGGACATTCCTTTCGGCTCAAAGGGAGTGAGCCAAATCAGCAACGATGTCAACTTCAATATTAGTGAGAGCATTGATGCGGATGACGTAGGCATCCTTGGAGATCTATTCTGAGGTGAAGATGGACATGACAGAGTTTCAAAAGCTCTTCGCAGTCATAGCTGTTTGCTTTTTGTTTTTCACTCCCTGAACATTTTCTCTGGAACACTTTTAAGTACTCTTTCATTCATTTCAATATTTTACATCAGAGATCCTGTACTGATACTTTTCCCTTTTTGAAATGTTTCCTCTCTATTTTCTCTTTGCTAAAGGGATCGCTGAACCGACGAGATATCGCCGGGTCTTGCTCGTCCCCCCATAGGTTGGTTTCTGACGTAACACCACGATGACCATATATAGCGGGGAGTGTTCGCATGTGCAGTGGGAGCCGTCCAATCTGTGCAGGCGGACTTCAGGGTTTCGGATCCTAACCGGTATCTAACACACAAAGCGCATCAAGGGAGGTCCCAGTGTGTTAGCTCTACTGTGCTCCGCTAGGGATACATTACAACTAAGATGATCGTTGCTTGACAAGCAATGACCCCCGGGTGTAGCCTTGTCTCTGTGATCATCTCACGGTGTGATAGTCGAACACTCTAAGGTACTCTCAAGCCGTGCCTTCAGGGGATCCACACCGTCGCTGATCTTTTAGGGCGAGCAATGTTATAGACTATTTGGCGCACCTGGCCTAACCGATCAGCGTAGCTTGTAGCCCAAGGCATGAGAGCAGTGCATCCGTCGTTCCTTCTTAGGACCGTTCTTCTCTTTTTTTCTCTTCTAGGGGAATCGCGGTTAGTCCGCCTTTAGTAGGACTACTCCTTTGATGATCTTTTAGGGCGAGCAATGCTATAGATCTTTTTTGCGCACCTGGCCTAACTGATCATCTTCAGGTGTAGACCTCTCTTTTGAACTGGCTCTTATTCTCAGGTTGGCCGGTTACCTCAAGATTATCCGCTGGCATGCAGTTAGCTGCGGCGGTTAGATATTATCGGTTAAGTTAACCTATCCGCCGGATCTCGCGGTCTTATTTACTTTACTATCAGCTAGCTAGCCGCAACTCAACATATGAATTATTTGGTTTTCAGTTCTCTGTGCAAACCGATCAGTTCCTTGCAGCTTCAAGGTCATTCTTTATTTACTTGGCCTGCAATTGATCGGCTAGGCGACAATCACAATTAATCGCCTCAAGGACAGTTCATTGAATGCTTCTTCACAATATTTAAAAACAAAATTGGGTTTATTCATTGTCGATTAACCGCGCGGTTACGATCTATTCTAACAGACCTATCTTTGGGATTATTGCTGGATTTCATATAGCGGTACTCATCTCTAACCGTGGGAGCAGATTATTGCTGTATCTAAGTCGCTAATCTTTCTCATCTCACAATGGCTAAGTTGGATTTTAATCATTAGCCGCTCGGGAAGGCGTTCTTATCGCATTATATGCTTTTATGTAATTTCTGTTTAAAAGTATTCAAACCACAGCAGATATTTTCTTATCGCATATGACTGTGATTTTAACATATCACACTGATTCTATCGTATTCTGGCGGACAGTGCGGCTACGAATTGTTATTCGCATTCAACATTCACAACCCTTACAAATCCTATCCGCCTATGTTCATTCTTATTCTATTCGACTTGCTGGTGTCTAATTCTTTCCAGCTAAGATCATTTGAGAGGTTACCAAGATGCATTTCATTAAATCAATCTTAGCGTGCGACAACAAAGTGAGCATAACCGCTCAGATATAAATATTTGTCGTCCATCACAGAACAAACAGACAGAATATGAAATATCATTTATGTTGTCAAAAACATGTCCTATACCCGCGCGGTTTACAAAAAATCTCATCGCCAGGTCCTATAAAGCAGAAAAATTTACACAACTTTAGTCTTCTTTTGAGGCTCCGAGTCGCCCGATGCAGACAAACTCGAAGAATTGCTTGATTTTGTGGAACCCGAGCCCGAGGATTCTTCTTCGCTCGAACTACTGTCCTTCTCGGAACTTTTATCCGCATCAGCTTCAGCGGGTAGATCTTCTTGTTCGCCCACCACTTCGACATCTTCTAAGGTTTCATCAATCGCAGGCTTTTCCGCCTCATCCCGCGCGGCTTCCACCTCGTGGAATGTGGGGAACAACTCGTCAAAGGAGATTTTCTCATGTTCGGCTTTAAATGCTTGCCGCTCCATGAGGATATCGAGCATGTCCTCCCCGCCTTCCCACATGTGTATTGCGATTTCATGAAGGAAGGCCGAGTTCTCCTGATCATAGGCTTTCTGCAAAGGAAATATATACAAGGTAAATTCGCGATTAACTTAACCTAACCGCAAAGGTCGCCAGGTAAAAGTCTTACCGCATTTTTCTCCTTTAACTTCTTATTTTCTTCCTTGAGCCTCTCCACTTCTTCCTCTAGCCGCTCATTTTCGGTCACCACTTCGCCTAGAGCTTCGACCACGAAGAAGTCGGTGACGTAGCTTCTCGCGCGAACTTGCGCGGCTAGAGCGTGAAGATTTTGGGTTGGTATTGACCGCAAGTCGGTCAGGTTCTTCTTGCCGACTAGGGCCCAGCCGACCGCGCGAGCATGTTTCGTAATCTTCTCGCTCTTCCACAAGGGAAGAGCGGTGGATACTTGGACATGCTTGCCACGGCTGTGCCACTTCATGACTGGTTTGCCGCGCAGGTCCTTCAGCTTCTCGCCGACCCCGCGGGGGGGGTGAAGGAATCGTCAGAGTCAAAGCCCGCGACGACATCTTTTTCTTCGCGGCGGCTAACTTCCCGCTTCTTTTGCACCCCACTCTGCGTGAGGACTGGGCCTTCTGGTGTCTCCGGCTTACACTTCGGAACTTTCAGAGTTGCTGTAAAGGGAAAACAATTAGTCGCGCGGTAAGCCGGTCTACTATAATCTAACCGCTTGAAAACACTTACTTTCTTCAATAGGCCAGTCGGCCACAACTAGGAGCATGGGGATGTAATGCCGGATATCTAGCCGCGACCCGACAAGGAATCCAGCGATTTCCTTTTCGATACCGTCGACATCAAATCGCTCGAACAGATTAGCCGCCCGGATTTGTGGGCGGACAGGTAAAAGGCCTAGATTTCCCTCGAACATGAGGAATCAGGTAGACCAGTTCGGGAACTTATTCGACAAGTTCACCGCTTTTATTCCGGTGCAGCCGAAGTAGACTACACCCTTGAAGACCCGATTATCTTTCTTGCCGGCGGTAATCGAGCGGACAACGAAGGAGTGGAGGAAGAGGTCCATTGTAAATTTTACCCGCTCTGTCCGCAGGTATATGATGAAGCTCATCACCGACGCAACTGTATTGGGTGAGAGCTGGCCCGAAGAGTTAATCCGCTCATCCTCCCGAGGTAGTCACGCGACTACATCGAGGTTTGCCATATGGCTGGTGACAAAGCGGTCTAACTCCGCTTCAGTTATTTCTGATCGTTTGTGCTCGACATCTAAGAAAGTAGAAGCTGCAGAAGCTCGCACGGGTGCCATGAAATCTAGCCACAAGAATCAATACTTTGAAATTCTTCCGTATAAAGCGGAGTCAAGCTTTATTTATAGAACTTGCTAGAAAGCATCTAGCCGCGCGACTAGACAGCGATGCCGCGCGGTCAAGAACTTGCACCTGCAGATCAGTTTTTTCCCGCTAATGGAAGAGTTTAACCGCAGTAATCACTGCGACAAGATATCTTTCCAGACAATTCAATCCAGATCGTGCGGATAAAATAAATCAAACCGCAAGATATTAATATATTAAAAATAGCAATGTCCCAACGACCATCAGGTCAGTTCGTTCAAATTTATTTACAGTTCGCGGTCTCTATCTTCTCGCCGCTCCTCTCCTCTCTCTACGGGGTCCCTGCCAATATGAGCCACTTGGTCGCTCACTTGCAGTATTATTGACATAGCGGCCACCAAGTGGTGGGTCAGAGCATTCTGAGCCCGGTGAATCCGGGAGGCATCCCGAACTATGCGGCTAATCGGAACAGTTGGCTCGTCAGAAGCTAACTATTCGCGAGACCGCGCGGGTAGGGATGCCTGTCCACCCACCGGGACAGAAGTTTCCCCCCTAGCGGAACCGTGATCTGATTGCCGCGGTCTCTCCGAACTCGCGAAATCAGGTTGCCGGCTCCTTTCTCTTCCCGTCGACTCCTGATATCTTCTCTTATAGTGGCTGGCATCCTCTTCCGCTCTTTGAAGTTTCCTTGCCTGAGTCGCGACTTGGTCCCAGACAATTCTTTCTCCCTCGCGGCAAGATTCAAGCTCAGCGGATAACGTCTTTTCCTTCCTGTGACTTGCCTCCAGCTTTGCAGACATTGCTTTTATCCGCCTCTCTGAGGCCTCTTCAGAAGCTTTCCGCGATTGCTTCTCGGCAGCGAGCTGCGCCTTTAGCCGCTCGAGGTTCACGTACAACTGGGAGAAAGTCCTTTGGCCTTCATCTTCCCGAAGCCGCCGCGCGGTCTCATCCAGGACAGCCGTGGAGTCTTCTCCAAAATCTACAACACAAAGCGAGCAAGCGGTCAGAACAAAGTTTGCCGGGCGACAAAAGCAACAGTAGCAGCGCTTTGAGATAAGGCACCAGAGCTCAGGTTCCTTTCGTCTCTAGTCGCCAGAGCGACTAGGCGGCTAGGAAGTACAGGTCGCCTCAACCTCTCAGGATCAATCCTCTTCGGGTGTTGGTCCCTTAATAGCCGTTCGGCCCACCTGTTCTTCTCAAGCTTTTCGCGCGACAAGAGGATGCCATCGGTCTCAGTTATTATGCGGATAGATCTCTTTATCCGCGGTGGTTCCTTGTAAGGTGGAGGGATTCTTATATCCTTCGGGGCAGGTTTGAGCTTACCTGTCCGCAGAAGCTTTGCGGCCAGCTGGCGGTCAGCTTCAGCTTGTTATTCAGAGCTAACCGGGTGACCGCTGGTTTCCCCAGCGGTCAACAGCTTCTTCTCGGCGAGCATTCTTTCTCGCAGCTTCGCTTTTTCATCTCCCTCAGAGGGTGATGGGGCTTCTTCTCCAACTTTTACCGACAAGACTTCCAAGTCGGAATCGTTGTCGGTGGCCTGGTGTCGGTTAACGATTTCTTCGACCTCCTGCAAGAAACCGCAGTCAGCGAGAAGAGTTGAGTTAACCGCAGAGCCGTCCTCTGCTTCAAGGAAGCGTTCAAGCTCAGTCAGCGCGGTTACCTCCTGTGGTCGCTCGGTTACCTCATTTTGGCTAGTCGCCACCTTGAGGACCGAGGATCTCTTGTTCGCTCTCATCTTTTGCCGAAGAGTTTCCTCTATCCTCTCCTCTGCAGTCGAAGCCGGCCTCAGCTTCCTTTTCTTCGTCGGGATTGCGGTCATCACCGCCTCCATGTTTTCCCTCAGCCTGTCGGCGACATTCTTAGCCGCCTTCTTCACCTTGATGATGGTGTCAGCAATCTCTCCGTCTTCCCGCTCGGCTTCAGCAGTGGAGTCCGCCTTGTCGTCAGCTTCTCTTGACGGAGTTTATGTGATGTCAACGTCCGGTGTTGTCGATGGTTGAGGAGTTGAGGCCGGGGCGATTTCAGGAAGCTCGCTGCCCGCTAAGTTCTTGTTCAGCTCTTCAGTGGACTTGTTCGCAACCTTCTCGACAGGTTTCTCCGGAATCCGCTCGGCAAGTTTCTCAGTAGCCGAGCTTGAAGATTGTCCAGTCTCAGTGGACTTAGCCTCTTATTTTCCAAGTAGCTCCTCGCTTAACCGACGCGGTTTTAGCGAGACTAACGTCGCCGTATTCATCTTCGGAGACTTTCCGCCGCCTTCGCGGCTAGCAGATTCTACTCGCGATGACTTTGGGGCGACAAAGCTGTTGCCGCCCGCCCTTGCCAAGAGACTCTTCCGTTCAGACATCTCGGTTAGCAAAATTTTAACTGCTGTAGGGGAGAAGCGACCCGTCTCGAAAGCTGTTTTGTGAAAACAGCTTCTGGATCAGTGATATTTATAGCTCCTGGCGCATTTACTACGTTTGCGGTCAAGCGGTTAACTCGTACATTTTCGAAATTCCTCGGAATTTGAAAATGTGCGGGGATCATGTTAACCCGGATTGACCGCTCCCCTGGATTTTCTCAAGTCTCGGCGGCAAGGCATTATCTACCCATCTGTCCGCCTTCCCGCAACCTTCTCGCAGGGCCGTTTCAACAGCAGCCGTTGAGAGGGTGCCGACCAGTTGCAGGTCTAACCGCCTAGCCGCGCGGTTAGGCGGTCTTTCTCCTCTTTTTTCTTCCTTTATCTGGTCACCGCTGCCTGTTTCTCCTGTCCCCGGGCAGCCAGTGTCTTTAGCCTTGCCCATTTGGGCAGGCCCCCGCGCCTATAAATAGGCGTGAACAGTACTGCCTAGGGGAGCAAGTTCGAAGCCCAAAGCTAGCCGCCTGTGGCAGCGGACTCGAACTCTTCTTCTAGCGGATACTAGTTCGCTTGGGTTCTCCATTTTAACCGCTGTAACCGATTTTCTTCTAGTAAAAGGAAAGCCTATCGCAGGAGTGACATTTAGCCGCAATGGACGAATTCTTGTGTTGCCGCTGTCAGCGGCCTCTCTCTTCCTCTTTTTCTTCTCGGTCTTATCCGCTTGTCCTAACCGCTAGTAACCGACTATCCGCTAGTTCCTCCACCCTCCATTCTACTCGCAGAGCCCGGATGCGCATTTCTTGCATCAACACACCACTTACCTCAAAGCTTTCGAACTCCGGTCTCACGAGCGCTCCGCTACAAGGATCGACCACAAGAACTCCTTGACAACAATTCCTGAAACTTTTCGGGGCTAACCAGAGTCAAGATCAAAAATCCTAACGCCAAAAATCCAAGAAACGAGGAAAACTCACCGTGCATGTGTAGATCTCGGCGAGAGTTTTCCGAATCTACCCTCCGACGAAGATTTTGCGCACCGAAACCCCTACAGCAGCGGCCGGAAACCTCATGATGACCGTCGCCTCCTTTCTTCCGCGTTTTCGGTCCGACGGCTTTTGTACAAGATGAATAGGGTTCCGTCGATTCGTACGTATAAGTACTTATATATATATATAATATTATTATTATAATTATAATTATAATTAGCTAAACGTCCAAACGACCGGAAAATTCGAATCATCTCGGATTTCCACGAAATTCGCAGCAAAGCTAAATACCGATGCTATAAAACCAACGACGAAGTCGAAATCAGGATCCGATAAACCAAACTCAGGTAAAATTCTCCGAAGTTACAACCAACATCAACCTACTAAAATCCACCGAGTCAAAACCTCAGATTCCGATGAGCAAAATCACGCTCCAACAACGGCGCCCGTTAATTACGCGTCAACGTAACGCGCTAACACCATTATTATGCCACTAAAGAAATTTAAAACAAACATCGAAAAATCAGGGGCGTTACATCCCACTTTCCTTCAGGGCCAAAGTCCTGGTGCGTGACTGTACTTTCGATCCCCCGTTACACTCACCTTTGTGTTTTTGATTGTCGGTGCTATGTTTTAATCCCTCCACGTGAGCATACCAAGCTTTCTGCTCAGTCAGTTTTTCGTGTCTTTCTTGGATACAGTCCTGAGCGTAAGGGTTATCCATGTTATGATCTTGTTGCACGTTGACTTCGCATCTCACGTGATGTCACCTTTGACGAGCCTCATCCTTTCTTTGTGTCCTCTGTCTCCTCGACCTTGCACTCATCTGTTACTTCCTCTGATGTGCAGTTTTTCACCCTTCCCATCTCACCACCTCATGTCTCCTCTCCTCCGATATGTTCCCGTCCTCGTCCTTTGCGTCCGACCTCTCCAGCCTCACCACCTCTGACCTCTCCAGTCTCACCTCCTCACTCCTTCCCTTCGCCACCTACTTCCTTCTCTGACAAGCTCGTCGTCTCCCTTTCATATCACTACACTCGTCGTCCCCTTTCTGTTCCCTTGCCTCCAGTTCCCCCAAACTCAACGCATGTCTCCTCCAGCGAGTGTCTTGTGGATGATCCTCCTGTGCGTCGCAACTCACCTTGTGAGAGACATCCTTCCGACCTCCTTAGCTTTGCTACACTACCGCTGGATTTACCTGCCCTTCATGCTACAACCTGTAGTACTCTAGAGCCGACTTCCTACTGTGAGGCTGCCCAGATACCTGAGTGGTAGGTTGCTATGTCTGCGTAGTTGGAGGCGCTTAGCACACTCGTATATGAGACATTGTTTCTCTTCCACCTGGTATTGTTCCTATTACTTGCAAGTGTGTCTTCAAGGTCAAGACTCGCTTTGATAGTTCTGTGGAGAGATACAAGGCTTGGCTAGTTCGTGGTTTTCGGCAGGAGCAGAGGAGAGATTGATGTGATCTTTGCTCCAGCCGCACATATGACTACAGTTCAGACTGTTATTACAGTTGCAGCTGTTCGCCACTATCTCTGTTCCAGCTCGACGTGAAAAATGCCTTTCTTCACGACGATCTTCAGCAGGTGTATATGCTTCCTCCTCCCGGTCTCTCATCTCCTCTAGACCTTGTCTGCCGCTTGAGGCGAGCTCTTTACAAGCTCAAGCAGGAGCCCCACACGTGGTTTTAACGTTTCAGCTCAACTATTACAGCCATTGGTTTTCTACTGAGTCCACATGATCCAACCCTATTTATGCACTCCTCTGGCCGGACTCTTCTGTTACTTTATGTGGATATGATTATTACGAGTGATGATTCTTCTTATGTGACCTTCATCAAGGATCACCTTCAACAACAGTTCCAAATAACTGACCTTGGACAGTTGAGCTACTTCTTGGGCCTTGAGGTCACCTCTACAGATCGTGATTTTTCAGCTCTCTTAGCGGCGTTACACATCAGATCTCTTAGCTCAGGCTGCTCTCTCTGGCTCTCGCACCGTGGACACCTCTATGGAGCTTCATCTTCAGCTACGTCCGGATAATGAGGTTCCACTCTCCGATCCTACTCGCTATCGTCACCTTATTGGGATTTTTGTCTACCTCACTATTACTCAGCCCGACATTACCTATGCTGTTCATGTGTTGAGCCAGTTTGTTAGTGCGCCTATCTTTGTGCATTATGGTCACCTGCTGCGGTTCCTGCGCTATCTTTGGGCGATGACTTCTCGTGGTATCTTCTTCTCCAGCTGTAGTTCTCTATAGCTATGTGCTTATTTGGATGCTACCCGGGTCAGTGATACCGTTAACCGTCGACCAGTCACTGGTTTCTGTTTGCTCTTGGGTTCTTCATCTGTTGCATAAAAGTCCAAGAAACTGACCGATGTTTCTTGTTCCAGCACTGAGGCTAAGCTTCGGGCCATGACTATCACCGTCGAGGATATTATTTGGTTCCGCTGGTTTCTTGAGGATCTTGGTGTCTCTTCTCTAGATCTCACTCCACTTTACTATGATAAAAACCACGCCATTCAGATTACTTTAAACCCGGTGAAGCACTCACTCTCCAAGCATATTAGGGTGAATGCTTTCTTCCTACGTGAGCAGTACGGTCGTGACACTCTTGCTCCTTATTTTGTGCCTTCCGAGCAGCAACTTGCAAATTTGATGACTAAGCCGCAGATTCAGACCCAACATGCCCATCTCTTGTCCAAAATCTCGGTGTATGATACCCCGTGAGTTTGAGGTGGGTGAGGGTGTTTGATATACTGTACACATTATATGGTAAGCATATCTCTGTGCATTATGTTCACCTGCTGCGGCTCCTGCGCCATCTTCGGGCAATTACTTTGTTACACTTCCTAGATTGAGAGCGCGTATACGAGGGAATTGGAGGGAAGTCCTCGAGGGAGGAGGAGAGAGCCTTCTTGGAGCCTCGCAGAGCACTGGTGGCGTGGAGGGAAAAGCCGACGTTGGACAACGTTGATTGCGGGCTGCAGTTCCCGTGGATTGCGACTAGGATTGCGGACGGGGGAAGTAACTAGAGAGAGAATTAGAGAGAGGAAGATAATTGGTAATTGATTTCTTCTTGTCCATTTTTCCAAAACAAACCCACTTATACGGTAGAGTAATTAGTTCCAGCAAAGTACCAAAATGCTCCCCTCACTGGGCATAACATGAGGAAATATAAAGCATTCATTAAATACGAATAAGAAATAATAGGATAATTAAGCGAGCGCCACTCGAGGCTCGCGACGCTTGTACATGATTCTCCATCGAAGATCCGTAACATCTCCACCCGGCTTGACATCAAGCTTGTCCTCAAGCTTGTCATGTGGCTGCGGCGGAAGAGGAACTAAGGGCATGGTTGACGGCTCCCTGACGAAGGCCTTCAGCTGGGACACGTGGAAGATGTCATGTATCTGAGCGTTGGCGGGAAGGCGGAGGCGATAAGCCACGTCGCCGATGCGGTGGAGGATCTCGAAGGGCTCGAAGAACTTGGGCCCTAACTTCTGGTAGACCCCCTTGGAGACGGTGGTTTGACGGTAGGGGCAGCGTCGCAGCCAGACCCAATCCCCGGGCGCGAAGAACAACTCACGGTGGCCCCGATTGTGAGCGGTCTCCATGCGTGCCTGGGCCTGAAGAAGGCGGTCACGCGCATGAAGCAGAAACTCATTGTGCGAGTGCAGCTCAGTGCCGACGGTGGCAGAGCGGGCGAAGGCATTCCGATAGATAAGGAGGCGTTGAGAATCACTCCCGTAGATGAGGCGAAAGGGATTGGTCTGGAGGGCCGTGTGGTAGGAGATATTGTAGCAATACTCCTCCCATGGAGGCCAACGAACCCAAGATTTGGGGTGATCCGCTATAAGGTAACAAAGGTACATCTCGAGCGTCCCGTTGACCACTTTGGTCTGGCCGTCCGACTGAGGATGGTAGGTAGAGGAGAGGGCTAGCTTCGTATCACAGAGAGTAAAGAGCTCCTGCCCAAACTGCGATGTTTAGACTTTGTCCCTGTCGGACACAATGCTCTCCGGTATTCCACGAGGACGAAACACCTGATCAAAGAAGGCGCGAGCAACTGTGGAGCTGGTGATAAGACGACTCATGACAATGAAGTGTGCCCCCTTGGAGAAACGGTCGACGATGATGAAGATGACAGAGTGGACCCAAGAAGGAAGCAATCCCTCGATGAAGTCCATCATTATGTCAGCCCAAATTTGTCGGAACCGGAAGGGGCTGCAGGAGGCCTGTGGGCGAAAGAGACTAACGCTGTCAAATAAGGCATGCTGAGATGAATGTCTGGACGCTCCGTTTGGGCCCGTGCCAAAAGAAGTTGTCGCACACTTGTTGAAGGGTCTTGTGGACCCCCCTTATGTGTATGACCATGGACAACCGCTAGGATGTCGGGAATCAGCGGAGAGGCGTCGAGAACGAAGAAGTGATCTATGTACAGAATAAGGCCATCTACGGCTGTTCAGTGCGGCGGAAGGCACCCCTCCTAAATGAGGTATAGCAGCTCGCGCATGGCCGAAGTGCCGAGGATCTCGTGACCGAGGCGTGGCAGAACAAGAGACGACGACATGGACACGACGAAGAGGAGGGCGCCGGAAGTGTCACAACGAGAAAGAGTGTCAGCCACATGGTTCAGGTGGCCCGCCTTGAACTCCTTCAAAAATCGTAGCCTAAAAGTCGGCTCACCCAATGCTGCTGTGGCACTGTCGTCAGGCGCTGCTCCAACAAGTACTTGAGGTTGAAATGGTCTGTGCAGATCACGAAGGCCCGCCCCCACAAATATCGCCAATGGTGGATGGACTTAGCCAGACCGATGAGCTCCTGCTCGTAAGTTGGAAGCTTTCGATTGTGGAGAGCTGTCGTGCAGCTAAAGTTAGCAATCAGGTGCCCGTTTTGTTGCAGAACAACCCCACGCCCATGTTCGGAGGCGCCACACTCCACCTGAAAATCCTTGTTGAAATTTGGAAGCCGGAGGGCAGGGGCGAGACCAAGGCCTGCTGTAAAGCCCGAAAGGCCGCCGTAGCGGCGTCATCCCACACGAAGCACTGGCGGTGCAGGAGTGACGGTAAGGGAGCAACGATCATTGTGTACCCTTGGATGAATCTGCGGTAGTAGCCGGCTAGCCCAAGGAACCCATGGAGCTCCCACTGAGTCTGGGGAAGGGGCCGATCGAGAATGCCCCGAATCTTGACTGGATCCGCAGAGATGCCCGAATGGTCGACGATGTGGCCCAGGTATGCCACTCTGTCAGTGTCAAAGGAACATTTGGCCCGCTTAAGGAATAACCGATGAGAGCGGACCAGCTAGAGGACCGTGTAGAGGTGATCGAGATGCGCTTCCTAGGTCTTGCTGTATGCCAAAATATCACCGAAGAAAACAAGTACGCATCTACGAAGAAGAGTATGAAATACCTCATTCATCAGTGCCTGGAAGGTAGATGGGGCGTTCGTGAGCCCGAAGGGCATCACAAGAAACTCAAAATGGCCATAATGCTCACGGAATGCCGTCTTCTCCACATCAGTTGGAAACATGCGACCTGGTGGTATCCTGAGTAGAGGTCAAGCTTGGAGAAGTAGCAGGCAGTCGACACCATGCAACTCATCCAACAATTCTTCGACTACCGGGATGGGAAACTTATCCTTCACCGTGACCACGTTTAGGGCGCAGTAGTCCACACAGAAGTGCCATGAGTCATCTTTTTTGTGAACCAAGAGAACCTGGGAGGAGAAGGGCGAAGCGTTGTGGCGGATGATACCCTGACGAAGCATATTAGTGCACTGCCGCTCAATCTCATCCTTCTTTAGGAAGGGGTAACGGTAGGGACGGACAACTACCAGGGCGATATTCCGATGAAGGCAAATGCGGTGATCCTGGCGTCGCGAGGGAGGAATCCTTGTCGGTGTGACCATGGTGTCACTGTACTTTTTGAGAAGAGCCAAATGATCGGTCTGCACTGCAGGCTCAAGCTGGAGGGAGCAAACTTTGTTGGAATCGACTGTTTGACGACCCTGCCAAACCGCCAGGTGGGGTCCCGCACCCCAAGACATTGTCAAGCTCTCCAAATACCACAAGATGGGGCCAAGGGTATGCAGCCAAAGCGTTCTCAACACTGCCTCGAATCCCCGCAAGGCGATTATGAAGAAATCAACATGAGAGTGATAGTCCTCCACAACGATGGGAACGTTCCGGCAGACCCCGGACTGGCCATGGCGGCGCCATTAGGCACGACCACGCTAAAACGACTGCGACTGGTGATGGGAAGTTGAAGCTACTGGGCTGTGAGATCGCTGATGAAACTATATGTGCTGTCGGTGTCCATGAGAGCTAGAAGGCGGTGCCCGACCACTATGATGGGCATCTACATTGTGTCAGAATTGTGGGGGCCCGACATGACATGTAAGGAGATTGCTGGGTCCTCTGGGCCGTCTTCCCCGGCTTCCTCATCCGAGGGGTCATCGACCTCGAGCCAAAAGTGGCGATTGCTCAGGTGCTCCCGACTATAGGCCTCGTCACAATTGAAGTAAAGCCCCTTCGCGCGTCGTTCGACCATCTCCTGGATCGATACGCCGGATGGATGGAGGGGCGCTCCCCGTCTTTGGCCCGCTGAAGGCCGCTGCTCGATGCTGGCTAAGACTGACTGGAAGTCCAGAACGAGCTCTAACTGCTACGTCGCCCCAAATATGGGTGGTCTATGAGAATGCGCTTCTTGCAGAGGCGGGCCAAACTCATCGCCAAAGTGAGATTCAGTGGGTTCTGAAATTCGATGTACATGCGGGGCCGCTCGTGTAAACCCGCGGTGAAGAAAGCAACCTGGTGGGCTGCGAGAATCAAAGGGGAGCGAGCGAGTACCACCTGGAACTACTCTAAATAGTCATCGATGGGGCCAGACTGCTTGAGGGAGATCAGGTCGTCAATGGGGTTGCTGCGAAGCGGTGGCCCGAAACGGAGAGTGCATTGGACCTTGAAGTCGTCCCAAGTGAGGTCAGGTTTCTCCCGTTGAAGTTCAGAGAACCATAATTGTGTCGAGCCCATTAGGTGGAAGGAGGCCACACCGAGCCAATCCTCCCATGGAGTACGTTGCGCAACGAAGATGATGGCGGCAACCCCCAACGTGTTAAAGTTGAAGATGATGACGGCGACGACGACGACGTTCTCCTACATGTTGAAGATTATGACGGCGACGGCGACGACGTTCTCCTACATGTTGAAGATGATGACAGCGACGGCGACGACGTTCTCCTACATGTTGAAGATGAAGACTACTTGATGAAGAGCTGCATGTTTAAAATTTAGTTATCTCTATTTGCTTTTATTTTATCATGTAATGTTTAAGTATTTTAGGTGTTGATTTATTTTTATTTAGTGGGCTGCACATAACCTATGCATGTTGTAAAGCCTATATATAGGCATGGACTTTCATGGTTTCATTTAGTGAATGAAAAAGATTAAGAAACCCTAAACCCCTTTGAAATCTCTTCTCTTTCTCCTTCTTGGCCGCTCCCTTCCCTCCTCCCTCTCCTTGGCCGCCGGCCACCCTTCCTCTCCCCTCCTCTTGCTCGGCCTCCCTCCCCTTCCCTCCTCCTCTCTACAAATCCGAGCCTTCTCCTCCCTCCTTCTCAAGTTCGGCCATCACCCTCCATAGCCGC
This sequence comes from Platanthera zijinensis, assembly GCA_039513925.1. Classification (NCBI taxonomy): domain Eukaryota; kingdom Viridiplantae; phylum Streptophyta; class Magnoliopsida; order Asparagales; family Orchidaceae; genus Platanthera; species Platanthera zijinensis. The sequence continues at coordinate 116,744,227 of CM077088.1, forward strand.
CAACCACCTTGTTCTTCCTCCTCCACATCCAGCCGCCCCATAGCCATTCCCCTACTGTTGGAACCAATAAAGTCGGTCCCTCCTAAAGCTCGGAACTGAAGATGCAGCTCACCCTTACTCTCTTCGGACGACCCTCTGGACAAGGCCCTCAAAAGACTAGACCGGAGGCCTAAGCGCGGAGGTCCCACCTCTTACCCGGAAGAATTGGAATCCTTCCCCTCCCTAGCCAATGGTGGGCTAGGTGCCTTAGAAAGAGAGAAGGAGAGTTAGGAAAATCTGCCCATTCTAAGGCACCTTACCGGTCTATTTATAGGCCTCTGAACTGGGACTGCTAATAACAAACTGGAGCTGTCCTGAAATTACTAGAATACCCTTAATCGGGTCTGCCAACAGCCATACTCCGCTGTTTTGAAGGGCTACATGCAGGCCACCCAGGGTAAAAGCGTAAAATCCTGTGGGGCTAAAAGATAGACCCGATCCTACCTGAACCGTTCTTAAACAGAACCGGGGATTTGACGAGACCTCCCCTCCAGGGTCTTCTCGCCTGGCGAAAGCTTCCTTCTGGAGGCTTCTCGCCTGGCGAGAGCTCCGTCTCGCTAGCGAGAGCTCCCCCCTGAAGTCCTCTCGCATGGCGAGTCGGCTACTTGCCCGCGAATGCCTCCTCCTTTGGCGCTGACTTGTCCATCTCATGACGCAGCTCTCACTCAGGCCCTTCTCACCTGGGCCCTCTCGCCTGTTACCCTGGGCGGGATCCACTCGCTCTGCGAATTGACGACTGTATTGGGCCGTCTCGCCTAGCCCCCTTTTTCAAGCCTCTGGCCCCTGCGAGCCCGAGGTTGTACACCTACAACAAAACCGAGCCTCCTCCTCCACCATCTCACTCCGGCGTGAAGCAAAGGAAGCGGGCAAGTTTTCTCTCCGGTCGGCGAAACTCCGGCGGAATCGTGGAAGAACGATCCTTGAAAGTGAACCAGAATCATCTATTCCGGTTGGGTAACGAGATCTTCTACCTTCTTGTGTGATTCTTATTTCTTTAGATTTTTATTTGGTGGAATACTTTTGTGTTACTTTGGAATCGTTTCCGTTCGTGGTTTATCTTTCCGATTGCATGTGTTGTTCTTTCTAGTTGTTTAATTTTCCGAGAGGTTTGACGAGCCTCGCTTTCGTTTTGTTGGGGGAGATCTACCATTTCCGAACCGTGCTTTTTCGGTGGATCTCTCTTGGTACAACCATCACTCGTTCGGACCGGGTGGAGTCCTTTTAGCTTGAGAGAACGACGACCTATAGTCGTTTGTTCGATCTTTAATCGGCGTGGCTACCGTATGTTAGTAATAATCGATAAGGTTGTTCACGAGTGTGCTGCGTTTAAGTCTTTTGTGAGTGTAATAGTGAGGCTAGAGGGGCGTTCGTGTTCTTCCCTTTGACGTTATAGCGTCAAACACCGTAGCCTACATCAATTTTGTATCAGAGGCGGTTCTTGTCAATTTTTTAATTGACACCCTCCCCTCTTATTTAGCACGTTAACACGCACTTTGTATGCACATTTAGAGTCAAAATAATCAAAAAAAATTATTTCTGGTCTGCCAATAGCAGTTTAAATTTCTTATTTTTCAGCAAAAAAAACAAAAAAAAAAACTAATTAATAATCTTCATATTTTATTTAGCAAGAAAATCTATTTTATATTAATATTACCTTAATGGTTAAGCGGGAACAATTCCGACAAACCTATTTTAATTGGGCCAGAAGCATTTCTCATTGCATGCGCACAACTTCCGGATCGAGTTTTCTCTCCGATTATCACAATATGGCCTATGACGTCACTGTTTCCCGAGAAAAATCATTAGGTTCCATTAGGAACGTTAGACAGCCGTTCCATTGCCCGGTAGTGGATGAGATTAAGGCGTTGATTGGCCAATTAAAGGCTAGCCAAGTAACACCACTTCTCCCAAGACAACACCCTAGTTATCCTACTGATAACGCTAGTTCCATACCGATCTTTAGGAATGAAGATAAACCAAACGCCCAGGCCAAGCGACAAATAACTGATGATTTGACTACCCTTAAACAAGGGAATAAGTCGGTCTCAGATTATATGCAACTCTTTAAGGATTTGACGGTTAGGAGCGGTGTGAAGGAATCGCCTGAGGTCACCCTTTCTAGGTTTCGTAGGGGGTTGAGCCCCTACATCCAGGGAAAGTTATTGCGATATGGTCACACCGATCTAGACACCACCTTTTCCACGGCTTTGGAAATTGAGAAGCACCAGATTCCTAGGAGTAAAGTTCCCTCATGTCAGACGATTACTATACGTGAGTCTAGTGGCGAATCTGGTCTTGACTCTATTGAGCGTCCTACCCTGATTATGCCCGTAGACCATTTTGAGTCTCCCCCTGAGTTGCTTGATTTTGTTGTTGACTCCCCTGATGAGTCAAAGGCTGTGTCCAAGACTAGGCCCGTCACTGAGGACGAGGCCGATATTACTGACAACTGTATTGACATTGAGGAGATTGGTTACCCGAGTGACCTGGATGATGATTTCTCCTCTGAGGAATCATCCCCACTCCCTTTCGACGATTTTGCTGAGCCGTCTACTTTAAATGTCTTGAAGTCTTCTGATGATCCTGAGTCGGTAGACACTCTGGCTGAGTCGGTAGTGTCACCTTATGCTGAGAGCTTACCTATTATTGAATTAGTTGATGACTTACTAGGACTCGAGATGGTTATTTTTAGTTCGAGACATATTGTAGCGCCCACTTCTGAGGAATCATCTCCACTTCCCCTCGTCGATGTTTCTGAAACCATTACTGAGTCTGATTTGGGTGAAGTAACTAGTGAGGTGATAGAGTCACCCTGTGGCGAATGTTTCTCTGATCGTGAGTTAGGTGGTGACGAGCCAGTTGAGTTTTCTGTGAGGGAAAATCTTCTGTTTGATTTTCCGTTTGATTTTGATGGCTTGCACCCGGAGGATTTTACTTGGACGATAAATCCGTATTTTGACATTGGGTATGACTTAGCCCCTCCTCCGGAATCTATCGATGCTCCCATTCGTGAGATTTGTACTGTTACTGATGTCGTGACTTATGAGTTGGAAGGATGTCATAGCGAGAGAGTTATATTTTTGGAAGACGACATAGAAGTAGACCCGGATGAGCGTCTCTTGATGCTAACGCCGTTGCGTGAATTTAAATGCGATCTTAACTCTCTCCCGGTTTTAGCTTTACCGACTCTCCCTCCTGATATGTTGACCTGACTAGTGGATCCTTTCGGACCTGAATTTATTTCCCCTGATTTGAGTCATAATATTTTACCATCCATGCTGGACCCTCCTTGGGACATGTCTCGTAGTGTGATAATAGATTTCGTGTTAGGTCATGATGAATGTCTCATTAATTTGGTATCCACTCGACTTTCTAAAACTAACCAAATCTCTGAGAGTACGTTAATGATGTGGCCATCTTTTGTGCCACCGGATTGCATTCAGTTAGTATCGCCTGATTTCATTCTACTAATACCCCCGGATGTAGCCCCGTTTGTGCCACCAGAATTATTTCCGTTGGCACCACCATATTTAGTTCCGTTGGTGCCACCATATGTAGTTCCGCTAGAGCCACCCTATTACTTTCCGTTGGTGCCACCATATTTAGTTCCCTTGGTTCCATCTCAAGTAGTTCCGTTACCGCTATATTACATGTCAAGTCAACATGCACTAGTATTTGCCTCTCTTGTTCTTAAATTACATAAACACATTAAGGAAGCGCTAGTCACACAAATGTCTTCTTATCAATGTATCGCTAACTTACATAAGAGAGTGTCTCCCTATAAGGTTTACGGTTTACTCTTGGTGCGTCTCGCCCCTGAACGGATGCCTCCGGGCACTTTAAAAAAGTTGGCGATTCGGCGAGTTAGAACTTTTCGGATTTTTAATCAATTAGGAGAAACAACATATCTGTTGAAGTTAACCACTGAATGAGGTAATTCCCCTAGTTTAAATGTTTCCAATTTCACGCATTGTGTTTTTCCACCTTTTGAAATATCTAACTCTACGTTTGGTGCCACTATATTTTCATTTGGGTTGGGGGGTGAGCTTGTTCTTGGATCGTTCTCTCCATTGGTCTCCAACGGAGGTACGTTGACTGTTCATGAAGAAATTTTTCCTCTTTATTTGCCTAATGCTTTTCCCAGTTTCCCCTGGACAATCTTTTTGCTAGACAGGTTCATATTTGGTGTTTTGCTCTCTCCAAGCGGTGATATTCAGCGTTATGTGATACGATGGTGTGCTCGCCCGGTCTCCGGTGACCCTTGTATTCCGGACTCGGCGATGGTTCTTTTGGATGATGTTCTTCGGCACCCGCACCTCCATGCCAACTCATCGGTGATGAGTTATTTTTAGCGGGGGAGGATTGATGGCGGCAACCCCCAACGTGTTATAGTTGAAGATGATGACGGCGATGGCGACGACGTTCTCCTACATGTTGAAGATGATGACGGCGACGGCGACGGCGTTCTCCTACATGTTGAAGATGATGACGGCGACGGCGACGACGTTCTCCTACATGTTGAAGATGAAGACTACTTGATGAAGAGCTACATGTTTAAAATTTAGTTATCTCTATTTGCTTTTATTTTATCATGTAATGTTTAAGTATTTTAGGTGTTGATTTATTTTTATTTAGTGGGCTGCACATAGCTTATGCATGTTGTAAAGCCTATATATAGGCATGGACTTTCATGGTTTCATTTAGTGAATGAAAAAATTAAGAAACCCTAAACCCCTTTGAAATCTCTTCTCTTTCTCCTTCTTGGCCGCTCCCTTCCCTCCTCTCTCTCCTTGGCCGCCGACCACCCTTCCTCTCCCCTCCTCTTGCTCGGCCTCCCTCCCCTTCCCTCCTCCTCTCTACAAATCCGAGCCTTCTCCTCCCTCCTTCTCAAGTTCGGCCATCCCCCTCCATAGCCGCCAACCACCTTGTTCTTCCTCCTCCACATCCAGCCGCCCCATAGCCATTCCCCTACAACAAAACCGAGCCTCCTCCTCCACCATCTCACTCCGGCGTGAAGCAAAGGAAGCGAACAAGTTTTCTCTCCGGTCGGCGAAACTCCGGCGTAATCGTGGAAGAACGATCCTTGAAAGTGAACCAGAATCATCTATTCCGGTTGGGTAACGAGATCTTCTACCTTCTTGTGTGATTCTTATTTCTTTAGATTTTTATTTGGTGGAATACTTTTGTGTTACTTTGGAATCGTTTTTCGTTCGTGGTTTATCTTTCTGATTGCATGTGTTGTTCTTTCTAGTTGTTTAATTTTTCGAGAGTTTTGGCGAGCCTCGTTTTCATTTTGTTTGGGGAGATCTACCATTTCCGAACCGTGCTTTTTCGGTGGATCTGTTTTGGTACAACCATCGCTCGTTCGGATCGGGTGAGTCCTTTTAGCTTGAGAGAACGACGACCTATAGTCGTTTGTTCGATCTTTAATCGGCGTGGCTACCGTATGTTAGTAATAATCGATAAGGTTGTTCACGAGTGTGCTGCGTTTAAGTCTTGTGTGAGTGTAATAGTGAGGCTAGAGGGGCGTTCGTGTTCTTCCCTTTGCCGTTATAACGTCAAACACCATAGCCTACATCAGAAGATTTGCTCGCAGCGAGTCACCCGCGTTAAGGGGTCCTCGCGGACCTTAAAGATTGGAAAATTCAGCTTCACATATCGCGACACAGTAGAGTAGTCGGAGCAGGAGGGCGGATCGGGTGGCCGGAGTCCCTCTTGTAGCTCGGGAATGGATGGAGAAGAATCCGTAGTGGGGCGTGGCAGTGGAGAAGTGTCGTCCGGGCGTAGAGGGGAGAGGAGGGTTTGATAGTTGTTCGCCATCATGGTCTTGAAGGATTCCAAGATCTGGGCCAATTTAGGCCCGCCCAAGTTCCCATCATCCATGGATGACGACGCCCTAGGTGGAGGGAATGAAGATAGAAGAAGCAAGCTGGTGGAGGACGCGAGGAGGGAACCCCCGATGATGGAGGTGCCGAGCAAGACTGGGTGCGGCGAAGAGCGGGCGGACGACTGTAGATGCAACAACGATGGGGGGAAGATAGACGCGGCCTTGCGCATGGAAGCAGCGTCCGGGAGGTTAAGGTCACGACGCTCGGCGAAAATGGTGTGGTCAGCCACGTCGGAAGCAGGAAGCGTCGAATCTGGAGAGTCAGCGGCGGGGAGAAGAGGTACCTCTGATACCAAGTTGTTATGCGCCTTAGATTGAGAGTGTACACGGGGGAAGTCGAGGGAAGTCCTCGTGGAAGGAGGAGAAAGCCTTCTTGGAGCCTCAGGGAGCAATGGTGGCGAGGAGGGAAACACCGGCGTCGGGCGACGTCGATCGCGGGTTGTGGTTCCTGCGGATTGCGGCTAGGGTTGCGGACGGGGGAAGTAATGAGAGAGAGAGAAAGAGAATTAGAGAGAGAGGAAGAGAATTGGTAATTGATTTTTTCTTGTCCATTTTTCCAAAAACAAACCCACATATAAGGTGGAGTAATTAGTTCCGCAAAGTACCAAATTTCTCCCTCACTGGGGCATAACATGATTATAAAATATAAAGCATGCATAAAATATGAATACAATATAATAGGATAATTTAACAAACGCCACTCGAGGCTCGCGGTGCTTGTACGTGATTCCCCATCGAAGATCCGTAACAGACTTCTCGTTGACTCTTTTTCTCTATCTGTAGTTCTCTATAGCTCTGTGCTTATTCGGATGCTACCTGGGTCAGTGATACTGTTAACCGTCGATCAGTCACTGGTTTCTATCTGTTCTTTGGTTCTTCACTTGTTGCGTGGAAGTTCAAGAAACTGACTGGTGTTTCTCGTTCCAGTATCGAGGCTGAGCTTTGAGCCATGCCTACCACTGTTGAGGATATTATTTGGCTTCGCAGGCTTCTATAGGACCTTGATGTCTCTTCTTCAGATCCCACTCCACTCTACTATGATAACGCCGGTGCCATTCAAAGTACTTTAAACTTGGTGAAGTGCTCACTTTCCAAGCATATCGAGGTGGATGCTTTCTTCCTACATGAGCAGTACGGTCGTGACACTCTTGCTCCTTACTTTGTTCCTTCCGAGCAGCAACTTGCAGATTTGATGACTAAGCTATAGACGCGGACCCAACATGCCTATCTCTTGTCCAAACTCTCTGTGTTTTTTTCTCGTGAGTTTGCGGGGGGTGGGAGGTAGGGTGTTAGATATACTGTACACATTATTTGGTAAACATATCTTGGCTTCTTGAGGACCTTGATGTCTATTCTCCAGATCCCACTTCACTCTACTATGATAATACCAATACTATTCAGATTACTCTAAATCCGGTGAAGCATTCACTCTCTAAGCATATCAGGGTGGTTTCTTTCTTCCTATGTGAGCAGTGTGGTCGTGACACTCTTCCTCCTTACTTTGTTCCTTCCGAGCAACAACTTGAAAATTTGATGACTAAGCCGCAGACGCGGACTCAACATGCCTATCTCTTATCCAAACTCTTAGTGTATGATCCCCTGTGAGTTTGAGGGGGGGGGGAGGGTGTTAGATATACCGTACACATTATATGATAAACATATTTTAAGCTCACCTTGGGTGTTGTGGTCATCCTCTCTTGTACATGTATTTATATTCTATTGTTGATGTGAATAATACACGATTTGATCTTTTTCCTATCAATCATATAATATAATACTACAAAAAAAATGATTTCAAGAATGTGAATAACATAAGAAACACAACCAATGCAGCAGTTTTGATGGAACTAGGCGATTTAAAATGGGTTTCATATTGAAATTTTAAGTTCCAACCATCCAAGTAAATCAACTAAAAACAAATCAATATTTATAAATTGCAATGCATTAGACCTGGGAAAATTTTGTCCTGTAAGTAGAGGTGTCCAAAAAAACCGGGCTCACCGGGCCGGCCCGGCCCGGCCCGGTGAAAAGCCCGGTAGGCCCGGTCCCGGGCCAAGCCCGGTTCGGGCCCAGGCCGGGCCATGGGGCCCTTCCGGGCCCCAGTATAGGGCCAAGGCCTGGCCCGGTGCCCGGCCCGGGCCGGGCCGGGCAAAGCCCGGTCACCGGGCTTAGCCCGGGCCGGGCCGGGCAAAGCCCGGTCACCGGGCTTAGCCCGGGCCTGGAAAAGCCCGGGCTAAGCCCGGGCTAGCTGGAACCAACGGCTCAACCAACGGCTCTTAGAGCCGTTGGTTGCCAGCCCAGCAACCAACGGCTCTAAGAGCCGTTGGCTGCTGTTGGCAGCAGCCACTTGGGCTGCTATTTGCAGCCCAAGTGGCTGTTTTTTTTTTAATAATTTTTTTAAATTTTTTTTTTAAAAAAAAAACTATAACCCCCCCTCCCCCCTCATTTCTTCCTTTCACCCTCCCACTTTCTCTCTCTCTCTCATCTCTATTTCTATTTTCTCGCGAACATGTCGTCAACGCAGGCGTCGTCTTCCTCATCCGTCGCTCACGAAGTGGTGGAGCACAAGCGTACGGCGGCAGTTTGGGAATATTTCGACTTAGTACAAGTCGGCGCGGAGCAAAAGGCGAGGTGCAAACAGTGCTCGAAATTACTTTCGACCGCTGGCAACTCGACACTCGCAAGACACGTTAAGTCTTGCGCAGCCAAACAAGCTCCTCCCGAGTCGACCCAGGCGCAATTATCGACATCCGGACAAATCTGGACGTACGATCAAGGACGGCAACGAGAGCTGCAGGTGAAGAACATCATCAGACGCGGGTTGTCGTTCAGCCACTACGACAACGAAGAAGAGACCGAGTACATTCACCATGGGCTACAACCCAAATATCACCAAGTAAGTCGATCTTCTATTAGACGCGACGCGCTTTAATTTTACTTAGAGGCAAAACAAACTTTAATAAATTTTTTTGAAAAATTTGAGGGTCGAGTGAGTTTAACGAGCGACGTTTGGACAAGTAGTATAAAATTAGGATTATCATATATGTCTATAACGTGTCACTGGGTCGATCCCGTTTCCTGGGATCTAAATAAACGAATAATTTGTTTTGAAAGTTTCGAAGTCCCACACACCGGTGAGGCGATTTATCAAATAATTTCAAAATGTGTGCGCGAATTTAAAATAAAAGAAAAAATTATGAGTATTTCTTTCGATAACGCCACAAATAATACCACCTCAATTGAGTGGTTAAAACGTGATTTGAAACCTATGTTAAACGACGCCTTTTTTCATACTCGTTGCGCGTGTCACGTTTTAAATTTAGTAGTACAGGATAGTTTGTCCTATATGGAACCATACATTAATAAAATACGTTTAATGTTACAATTTATTTATAGTTCTAAACAACGACGTCAAGATTTTAAAAAATTCGTAACCGGTCAAGGTCACAAATTTTTGAAACCTCTATTTGACATGTCAATTAGATGGAACTCTACATATATAATGTTAAAACGAGCGATTCGCAAAAAAACACTATTAATGGAATTTTATACTTTGTTAGGTCAACATGAATTAACCGAGTCCGATTGGGCAATTTTAGAAAATTACATGGATTTGTTAGAAGTTTTTTATACTGCGACAAATAGTTTATCGGGCGTATATTATCTTACTAGCCCGCTAGTTATTGAAAATATCGTTAATATTTCACAAAAATTAAATTATTTTAAACAACACGCCGGATGGATCGAATTAATAAAAATAATGGAAATAAATTTTTTAAAATATTATAGAGAAATCCCAGTTATGTTTTCATGCGCCGCCGCTTTGAATCCTCTTTTCGGCGTAGAAAATTTTATTGAAGAAATAAATAACAATATAGGCGTAGATCTAAATGATTCAGATTTAGATAATCTGAGTCTTTTAAATTTTAACAATATTTTTACTCAATGTTATAATTATTACGATAATTTATATGGGTCGCGGCCCCGAGAAGATGTATCGCAACCCAAAACATCTAGTAGTTTTAAAAATAAAATGTTAGAGTTAGCCTCTAGGAAAAAAGCGCGCACAACATCTAGTAGTTTAAATGAATTAGGGTTGTACACAAAAACACAATTTCGCGATTTTATGTCCACGGACGAATTAGAAAATTTCGATATTTTAAAATGGTGGAAAGGTAAAGTAAATACCTATCCTATTATGGCCTATATGGCCCGAGATTTACTAACGATCCAAGCTAGCACGGTAGCTTTGGAGTCTGCTTTTTCTCTTAGTGGCAGGGTTTTAAACGAGCGGAGAAGTCGGCTAAGCGAAGAATCGCTCGAGATCTGCATATGCTACAAGGACCACCTGGACGCGATGAAGAGAAAGCAGCATATTTCAGCGATCGAGGATAGCTCGTCGGACATGGAAGACGAGATGGACCCGATCAATTTAAACTAGGGCCACTAAGCAACTTTTTGTATTTTTTTGATTTGTAATTTTCTAATTTTTAATAATTTAGAATATTTGTCATTTGACATTTGTAATTTTTAAAAATTTAGAATTTCCTAATTTTTGTATATTTATAGTGTAAATTTTACACATTCCTAAATTTGTATAATTTCATTACATTAATTGTTAATATTTTTTTTTTTCAATATTAGGTTGTTCAGTTGTTGTGTTTTTTTTTATTTTTTATGGTAATTTATAATTGTATAATTTCTTTTTTAATTTTTATATAAAATTAATTATTATATAAAATAAAATAAAAATAAAAAAAAATAATAACCGGGCCCGGGCTAGGCCCGGCCCGGCCTGGGGGGCCTTACCAGGCCCCCCCCGGGGGCATTGCCCGGCCCGGCCCGGCCCGGTTACTTCTTAGGCCGGGCCCGGTTCGGAAAAGCCCGGGCCCTGCAGGCCCGGGCCAAGCCCGGGCCCGCCGGGCTTTATGTGCACCTCTACCTGTAAGGGTTCATTTCTGCAAGCAAAGCTTAAGAATAAACAACAACAACACTCAAACCTTTATCCCACTATAGTGGGGTCGGCTATATGGATCCTTTATCGCCATTGTGCCATATATTGTCATAATCTCACTAATGCCTAAGTACATCATGACTTTCTTTATAGTTTCATTCCAAGTCTTTATTGGTCTACCCCTCCCTCGTTTAACATGCCCAGTGACTAGACTTTCACAACGCCTAACAGGTGCCTCTAATGGTCTCCTTTGTACGTTTCCAAACCATCTTAGACGAGCTTTTCGCATCTTCTCAGAAATTGGTGCTACTTCTGTCTTATCCCTGATACTTTCATTCCTAGTTTTATCCAATCTCGTGTGTCCACACATCCACCTAAGCATTCTCATCTCCGCAACTCTCATTTTTTGCTCATATACACAATTCACTGCCCAACACTCAGAACCATAGAGCATTGCGGGTCTAATTGCAGTACGGTAAAACTTGCCCTTAAGTTTTAGTGGTACTTTACAATCACATAAGATCCCTGACGCGTCTCTCCACTTCAACCAACCCGCATGAATTCTATGTGTCACATCTTTATCAATACCTCCATTCTTTTGAACTATTGATCCATGATATTTAGAACACTCACTACGGGAAATATCTTGATCACCCAACTTAATAACGAAGTTATCTGCCCTTCTTGTACTGCTAAATTTAAGCTCCATATACTCCGTCTTTGCCCTGCTCAACCTAAAACCCTTCTTTTCTAAAGTATCTCGCCATGATTCAAGTTTTGCGTTTACACCCTCGCTCGTCTCATCAACCAAAATGATATCATCCGCAAACAATAAACACCAAGGTATTGCTTGTTGTATATGTCCGGTGAGCTTATCTGAGATAAGGGTAAAGAGATAAGGGCTTAAAGCTGAACCTTGATGTAATCTAACAGTGATAGGGAATTCGTGTGTTAGTCCTCCAGATGTCCTCACCTTTGTCACTGAATTTGTATACATATCTTTGATTATGTCAATATATGATACATTTACTCCTTTCTTTTCTAAGACTCTCCATAAGATCTCTCTTGCAACTCTATCATAGACCTTCTCAAGATCAATAAACTGCATATGCAAATCTTGTTTTCTTTCTCGATAATTGTTAATGAGTCTCCTCAAGAGATGTATAACTTCCATGATCGACCTCCCTGACATGAATCCAAATTGATTCTCCGAGATGTTAGTCTCTCGTCTTATACTTCTTTCTATTACTTATTCCCATAGTTTCATGGTATGACTCATCAATTTAATTCCTCTGTAATTAACACAATTTTATATATCTTCTTTATTCTTATATAAAGATATCAAAATACTTTTTCTCTATTGGTCTGATATTTTCTTTGGCTTCAGTATCTTATTGAAAAAATATGTAAGCCACAAAATTTCTTTATTTCCTACACATTTTCATACTTTGATGGGTATATCGTCTGTTCCAACCGTCTTTCCATTTTTCATCTTATTTATAGAATCTTTTACCTCTGATATTTGAATTTTACGATAAAACGTTATGTTCTTATACTATTCTGATTTACTTAACTCTTTCAAGTTCAATTCATTATCCTTTGTTTTATTTTGGAGTTGATAAAAGTATCTTTTCCATCGCTCTTTAATATCCATATCATCCGTCAAAACTATATCTATCTCATCCTTTATGCATTTTACTTGACTTAAATCTCTTGTCTTTCTTTCTCTAGCTCGAGCAATTTTATATATGTCACGTTTTTCATCTTTGGTATGCAGTCTCTTATAAAATTCTTCATAAGCTTGACTTCTTTCTTTACTTACTGTCTGTTTAGCTTCTTTTTTGACGACTTTATACCTGGCTAAGTTTTCATCATTCCTACAGACGTAGAGTGATTTATAGCTGATCCTCTTTGCCCTCACTTTGTCTTGCACTTCCTTTTTCCACCACCAAGATTTTTTATTTGGGGGCGCATGTGATGACGACGATGCTGATGCGGACGTTGATCCCCGTCATAGAGAGTTCGTGGATTGGGATGATCGATACCGCAAGCTCGAAGATGAAATTCTACCACGACGTTCTTCGCCAACGCCGCCGCCGCTACATATTTTGCTCGACGTCCTCCGCCGCCACTCAAACAAAATATATAATTATAAATTTAATAATTATAATTATATATTTTAGCAATTTTTATTTTAAGCAATTTTATTTCTTTCATTTCATGTATGATGAGTGCCTATAACCATCAAGAGTATTTTTATTTCATGCATTTAATTTTTGTATTTTTTTTATTTCATGATGGGTGCATATAACCGTCATAGTTTCATTTTAAATTTTGAATGGTGGAGATGAAGTGGTGTAGGCTATATATAGCCATGTTATGAATAGAATAATAGAGAAGAAGAAAAAGAAAATTTGAAAACCTTAAATTGGTTTCCCTCCTATCCCTCCTCTCTCCCTCTTGAGAAATTCGGCTCCTCCCTTCCTCCTCCCCTCTCTTGGCCGCCGGCCACTCTCTCCCTCCTCTCCCCTTGGCATTTCAGCCACCTCCTCTTCTCGTAAACCCGACCAGCCCCCACTCCAACCAACCCGACCAGCCTCTCTCTAACATACCCGAGCAACCCCCTTCTCAACACCAACCCGGCCGACCACTACTAGCAAAACCCGACCACCCTCATCAACACCAAAACCCGACCACCCCCCTATCCCTCCAAAGACCAAGCAACCCTCCTCTTTCCTCTATGAAAAAATCCACCCCCCTTGTTCCCCTCCTTCCTCCTTGGTTTACCCACCGCTTTTTGATGACCCTCATGTCCACACGTTAGTGACTGTAGCTGGGTCCCTTGAGTTGTATCGCTCGCACATCCTTTCACACCCGGGAGTGTCCAATTTAATTGTTTATGATGAACGGTTTACCTTGACATATCTTCATGCCAAACGTAAGAATATTAAAGTTAAAATTAAGAATGCGGTTTTGGAGCCCATTAAAATCATTTTTGATCATAAGGCTTCCGTGCCACCTGACTTAACCCCTTATCCTCCGCATTTGGGTCAAGTCATGTAGCACATGAGTTCACTCCTCATGTATCTAGGACGTTAGCGTTTCATCTTAAGTTATATCGCACGCACTTCCGCTCCCTTCCGAGACTGTCCGACGCTAGAGTTAGTGATTTGGGTTTAGTCTGGTCAGTCCCCGAGCGGATGCCTTCTGGCTCCGTTAATAACTTAATACGTAGGAACGCCGACCCATCCATGGATATGAAGAACGTCGGATTTCATGCTTTTCTTTCAGATTTTTATAAAGCACCGTGTGTTTCACTTTATTTCAAGTTTCCGGACTTTTTACTGTACGTCTCTGTTTCACCTGAGTGGCTTTCTCCGCCGTTTCTTCCTCCCACTAAATGTTCTCTTAGTTTGGGGAGTGTTAGTTCCGCCGTGTCTATTTTCCACGTGGACTCCTTGGTTCTTGAACCGGATGGTAAGATTCAAGTTTTATTTCTTTTGCTTGACACCCTTTCGAGTTTCCTTGAAAGTCTTGCTGTTTCTTTGTCTGACATGTTCTCAGTGCTGATGGATGTTCATGCTACTACGACATGGATAACGGGGCCAGATTTGCCCTATGTTGCTGCTGCTTTTGACTGTTCCCCCCTCACGGGCCACTTATCAGTGATGAGTAATTTTGAGTGGGGGAGGATTGATGACGACGATGTTGATGCGGCCGTTGATCCCCGTCATAGAGAGTTCGTGGATTGGGACGATCGATGCCGCAAGCTCGAAGATGAAATTCTACCACGACGTTCTTCGCAAACGCCTCCATCGCTACATGTTTTGCTCGACGTACGCCGCCGCCACTCAAACAAAATATATAATTATAATTATATATTTTAACAATTTTTATTTTAAGCAATTTTATTTCTTTCATTTCATGTATGATGAGTGCCTATAACCATCAAGAGTGTTTTTATTTCATACATTTAATTTTTGTATTATTTTTATTTCATGATGGGTGCATATAACCATCATAGTTTCATTTTAAATTTTGAATGGTGGAGATGGAGTGGTGTAGGCTATATATAGCCATGTTATGAAGAGAATAATAGAGAAGAAGAAAAAGAAAATTTGAAAACCCTAAATTGGTTTCCCTCCTCTCTCCCTCTTGAGGAATTTGGCTCCTCCCTTCCTCCCCTCTCTTGGCCGCCGACCACTCTCTCTCTCCTCTCCCCTTGGCATTTCGGCCACCTCCTCTTCTCCTAAACTCGACCAGCCCCCACCCCAACCAACCCGACCAGCCCCTCTCTAACATACCCGAGCAACCCCCTTCTCAACACCAACCCGACCGGCCACGACTAGCAAAACCCGACCACCCTCATCAACACCAAAGCCCGACCACCCCCCTATCCCTCCAAAACCAAGCAACCCTCCTCTTTCCTCTACAAAAAAATCCGAACCCCTTGTTCCCCTCCCTCCTCGGTTTATCCCCACCACCTTTTCTCTCTCCATTGAATACATATTTTTGTCCATTCAAGGTGACACCCTCTTCTAGGGTTCTTGCAAAAAGGATAACGGCTTGCGATTGCATCGTCCGGTGCGGGTCCGAGGATTTGCGTGGAGATAGATTCAACCACCGTCGTGTGCACTTCCTCCACTCATCTCGTGGACAGACTTTTCTTGGGATTTGGGTAACGGCTTTCTAAACCATCTCTTGAGTGTTTTCTTCTAAATTATTGTGAGATTTGGTGGAAATAGAAGACTAGTAAATTGTTCTGATTTATTTTGAAATCGTGCTAATTAAAATCTAAATTTTAAGCGTTAATTGTCCGAATATTTTTCGTGTAAATTGGAGCGGGTAGATCTTGTGAACACTTGAAGAAATCAGGTTCATTACCCTTGATTTCCCCTTGAGTTCAAGTGATTTGGTATACCCTCATATTAATTAATTTTTGGGATTGGTTTGGACTTTATTCTTAAATCGCTATTTAGTCCGGATTCCTCTCTTATTTGGGTTTGTGAAAGCTAGCGAATAGTTTTAATTTGAATTGCTAATTGTCCGGATCTGGTAGGTCCTATTCTCTTGAGCGAACATTGACATATATCCATTGTTCAATCTCTATAAGGGGTAGCGACCCTTTGCGTTATGCATTGCTAAATTGTTGGAATCATCGTTAGTATTAATTTAGAGATCTATTGCTCGCTGCGTAATTATTTTAATTACCGAACCTAAGAACGCGTAGTGTCTCATCCGTTGAAACCATGAGCCTGCATCAGCACGGCCTTTTGGTACTTCAAGTATGTTCTTTTCACTTATCCTTAAATATGAAGACATAACTTCTCATGAGGTATTAGGATAAACATAAGGACCATCAACTAGTTGTTCTATAACCGCCTTCTTGAAAACAACTTATTTTTTCATCTTCAAGTTCCACCACCGAATTTTTTGCAATATTTTTGTTTTTGTCTTAAATTTATTATATTTAATTTGTACATCTAACACCACTAACCTATGTTGTTTTCAAACTTTCTCCTGCTATGACTTTGCAATCATTACAAATCATTTTATCCATTTTGCGAGTCATAAAATAATCAATTTGTGACTTATTTGGTCCGATTTTAAACGTAATTAAATGTTCTTTCCTCTTTATGAAAAGAGTATTTGATACAATTAGTTCATGTGCTACGACAGAATTTAAAATGGTTCGTCCTCCATGAACGGCTGTGCAATTTACATTTTCCTTCCCTATGTCCATTTAAGTCTCCTCCTATGAAAATCTTCTTTTTTTGTGAGATTTCTCTCACTAAATCATCTAAGTCTTCCCAAAATTGCATTTTAATAACTTCACTTAATCCTACTTGTGGCGCGTAATCACTGATCACATTAGTAGTTTCCTTTCCTATGACCAATTTAAGAGCTAAGATTCTATCACCTTTTCTACTTACCCCAACAATTTCGTCTTTCCAAGTAGTATCCATAATAATACCTACTTCACTGCTTGTTTTATTTTTTCCCGTGTAACATAATTTAAAACCTGAATTATCTAAAAAATTAGTTTTCTTACCCACCCACCTACTCCAAAGCTTAAGAATAACAAATAAAATTTTAATGAAGAAGAGAGCAAAATACAAGTATATTCTTCCAGCAGAGATAGTTCTAATTAAGAAGAAAATGAAATAGCTTATTCATCATTTCCTGTAGACTATGTTATTAAAGGTGCGCCTCAGCCGCACCAGGTGCACAACCCCCTATCTTTGCTAGGCAGAGGCGGGCGAGGTGCCTCAGGCGCACCTGAGGCGCACCTAGGCGCCCAATTCACTCAAATGCAGTGATCTGGGCGCCAATTCACCGAAATGCAGTTAATTGAGCGCCCAATTCACTGATTTTATTTTTTTCATTTTTGCGCTTCACGTGTCTCAGGCGTGTGCCTGCGGCGCTTAGGCTCCAGGACCCCTTTGTGCCTCGGTGCAACTTGCACCTTTAATTATATAGCCTGTAGATCATCCCACATTCACATAAAACTACAAACAACCCAACCATTCACATATAATCAAATACAACCAGATTGTAAAAAATGATCACCACTATTTTACTGGGGGCTTCTGTTGCTTTATTTCATTACTTATGGGTCCAATCCTAATGTGAAATATGCACCATGCAAATTAGAGTCATCCAATTAAACCATGGTTTGAGAATTATATTGATGTATTCTCTTTCATAGATATTTTAGCAATGAATCGAGATGCTACAAGATCAAGCTTCACCTGCTTTGATAAGGACCCCGATCCATCCAGTGCTTTAGGCCTGTTGGAGTTAAAGCTGTCAGGCCCCAGCTCATGCATATTGAGATCCTTTCCGAAAAATAATTCAGTTCCGTTCATTCAACTCATATCAGGCCATGGCTCATGCATATAGGGATCCAATTTCAAACAGTACTTCAATTTTTGCTCCAATCAACTCCCATCGAGCCCCGTTCCACCTACACTGGGTCCCCGATCTGTCCAGAAAACCTGGTACAATAAGTTTAGTTCCTCTAAGGCTCCGGATTGCTTGAATCGGGACCCTTATTTGTCTTCCCCTTTGAAATCGAAGCAGGACTTCCCCTTTGAACCTAGGGAACCAACTGGATAGATCTCCCTTCGAGTTTTTCCTCTGGATATGCAAAAAATAGAGGCGCGAGAGAACAGGGAGTATCTACGCAGAAAATGGACAGGGCTCGGTTTTTTCGTCGTGAGGGAGAATCATCGAGAGGAGGTAGATGATGGACGCCTCCGGCTTCTTCACGGAAGAGGGATAGGGCTCACGTATTAGGGTTTTAAATAATTTTTGCGTGAAAGTAAACACGCATCTCAATTTGCAGACTTGGGCTCAGCTTAGCTTTTCGAAAGACCACTAAAAACACTTTTTTAGAAAATAAAACTATATTCCAATAGGCAAGCAAACAAATAGTATTAAAACTACTTTTGCTGATGAAATAGGGCTTTTCCATTAGCAAATACTGTCCCAAAAGAGCCTAAACCAAAACACCATTTCAAGCAGCACTCAAGCGCATGTTCACCAAACAATCTGCAGTTTTCTCATCTTAACTTTCCTGACAGCTCTATTTTCACCACTGCATTCAAACATCAACTTTTTCATCAGCAACAATTGTCTCAAACAGAGCCAAATGTCAGATCTCACAATCATAAGTGGCGTAACCATTGAGGCAAAAAGGATCCAACGGGTGTCCGTTTTAGTAGCTGTACTAAATACTAAATACTAATAAGGATCCAACGCATCTGTTTCAAGTCCAAGTGGTTTATTCAATATATGTAACAGTCAATTTAGTATGTAGTGGTCGGATTTGGAGCATTAATGGGATAAGTAGTATAAATATGACATGCATACACAAAGGAACGGAAAATCTGAGATTCTTCTTGTCTTTTCTTCTATTTCTAGTTTCTTCTTTCGTTCTCAACCTCAAAACTCCCTCGAGTCTCTTAGCCTCATTACATAACATTTACACACTGACTTTTCTATAATTTGTGTTCTGTTAAGCTCATGGTTTCTATGTTCCAAAGAAATCCTAGCCAATGAAATCTTATATAATAATCTCCCATTCAGAATTACAAGTTACGCCTGAAAAAACAGTGGTGTGGAGGGGACATTGGTGAGATTCACATAGAAGTGGAGTAGTCTAATGTCAAATATTAAAGAAAGATTGTGCGCTATATATATATATATCTTTGCATTTCTATTATTATTAGTTCTGTTAGATATGATCATGTGAATAATGTCCATATAACTAGTTGATAGATCCTAGGATGCAGAGGCGTTGGAATTATCTATGCAAGTTAAATGGATAACTTTGCCTTTCATGTCCTTTGAATTCTTGTAGAACCACGAAAATGTTCAAATGCAAAGTGTAACTTGAAATGTTAGGAAGTTCCATGCAATTTAGATGTATTTTAAGAAATCTTTCTTCATGTTTAATTTTGGGTGGTTGTGATCTTTGGAACCTTCTTACAGTTGGTAATAATTTCCTAATTGCTCTTGTATGTTCATCAGGTTATCAACACATCATCGAAACTGTTTGAAATTATGGCTATAGATGAAGTTCACAAGTCTGAAGGGAATGGAGTCCAAAGAGATGGCCATTACCCAGACATCAATAAGGAAAATAAACATGGAAAGGAAGTAGACTCGGATTACGAGCCAGGCAGAGACTCCCTTTCTTCGCACAGCAATGAGGACATCACTAACATAAAAATGAACTCTAGAGTTCCCAAAAAACTTGCAAAGAATGAGTCAGTTGAAAGCTATCTTCGCCCTACCAAAGTCAGCAGCAGTCGTCAAGAGCAGAAGAAGCTACAATTTAAGGCATCAAATAGTGTATCCAGAAAACCCCAACAACCCAATAAAGTCTCTTCGAATCCAAAAAATCCCGACAATAAGAAATCAGAGAATATCTTATTTCCTTCAAGAAGTTCTTCAGAAATGTCTGATGAAATTGATGACAAGACTATCGAAGAGGTTAAGGAAATAGACATGGAGGAGGCTGCTGTTTGTGACCAATGTGGTGGAACTGATGATTCTGTGGCTGATACTGAAGAAAACAATTTTGATGATGAAAAAGTGTGCGCATTTCAAAAAATTGAGGGGATGGAACTAAGGATTGAGAAGCTCGAAGAAGAGCTCATGGAAGTTGCTGCACTTGAGATTTCTCTTTACTCTGTGGTACCAGAACATGGAAGCTCAGCACATAAGGTCCATACACCTGCACGGCGTCTTACTAGGCTGTACATTCATGCTTGCAAGCACTTAAGCCAGGAAAAAAGGGCTGCTATCGCTAAGAACATAGTTTCAGGGCTTGTTTTGATATCCAGATCTTGCGGCAATGATATACCGAGGTAACAATGCCAGGAACATAAAATCTGTCCATAATCATTTATTGCTTTCCATTTAGCATAAGAGCCTTCCACTCATTTTGCAGGTTGACTTTCTGGTTATCAAATACTGTTGTCCTAAGGGGGATTATTTCTCAAACTTTTGGTCACCTGTCTCCATCAAGGGTGATTATGAGATCTGCAGACTCAAATGGTTTAAAGGTATCTGCCAGCAAGCCTCAACCATGTAAATGGAAGAACAGTTCTGGGGGGAAACAAGGAAAGATGGTGTGTGCTGTACCCAAAATAGATGATTGGCAGGAGACAAGCACATTTATAGCTGCACTTCAAAAGATTGAGTCTTGGATATTCGCTAGAGCTGTTGAATCTGTATGGTGGCAGGTAAGACTCCAATTTTTTTTTTAATGTTTATTTTTCTTAAGTTTTTATTTGATACATAGAAATTTAATATCAGGAATATTTAATACATCCTAGATTTAGGAACATAGTACATGTGATTGTTAAGGAATTTAAACCGAAGTTGATCAAAATAAGGGGTGAATGAACAATGGTTAGACCTATTTTTAGACCAAAGCTCAAGCACATGGAGTTGAGTCTATAATTTGATATTCTTATACCAAATATTTTACCTATCAGATGCAGGACTAATCTGAATACTATTGCATGACTTGATAATATCCCCTAGCACATCAAAGTTCTCCATTGCTTGCCATCAACTTCCCCTAAAATGCAAGTTTTAAAAAACCATCTAGTGTCACACACTAGGAGTAGTCCACTCAATCATGTGGGGCTATCATAAAAGTCACATTCTCTTGAATTTTCCCAACAATAGAATCAAACTCTGATGATCTGCATCAACATTGATACTGCTTGTTTGACAATTAACTAAAGGGGATCAAAGTGTGACCTGATAGGGTGTCATAATATGAGTTCACATTTATGTTATTGTGTTTGGAATGTTATGTTGTCTTTAATTAAAAAGTCTTGTCAACAGATAAATTTTATTCTCATGTTTAGTTAATTAGGTGTCCTATTTATGTTTTGTTAGAATCTGTTGGTTTATAAGAAGTTTTTGTTATACAAGACATCCTTTTATTCCATGTAAGGTATTTTTGCAGTTAATCTAGATCTAGGAAGCACCGGGTACGATATGATCCGGTACGGCGGTACGACAACATTCTATACACAAGGATACAAATACGGCGAGATACGTTATAATAAATATAATAAATATATATGTGCACAACTTGCAAAAAAATTTGTGGGCATTAATTCATCTAAGATGCTGTTCAATTAGTTTTTCTATTGGCGGGATAGTCAACAGGATGCAAAAAAGAAGCAATAATTGATGCGGAACGGAGACGCGAATCCGCAACAGAGGCCGAGTTTTGGGGCCATTTGGAGCCAATTGGTCACCTACCATATATGGCATCTCCGGATCGATGATCTGAGCGAATGCGTCCGATTTTTTATTTACTTACATTTTCATATATAATATTGTATTTTCAGTTTTTTTAGTGTAATTGGGTCCGTTACATTAACGGTCAATCATAGCCGGTTGTGTAAGAGATGACCTAATGTTGTTTTAACATAAATAAGAGTAGGGGGCTGCTTGGAGGCTATTGCAATTTTTGGAGAGATCATTCCCGAACTCTGGCGATCCCCTCACTGTGATCACTCCATGAGGCCCTAGGTGACGACTTCTAGGTAGTTTCCTTCATCCCCAAGGTATCCTCTATCCCTAACCTTCATTTTACCCCTCCCAAAACCCTAGCCACCACCCGCACCTTGCTGTTTGTCCACCCAGCAAACCTAGATCCGCCCCTACCTTGTTGTTTTCCTCCCAGCAACCCTAGATCCGAACCCCTCCCCGTTGTTTCCACGCCCAGGAGGCAGATCTGTAAACTGCCTTCCCTGCTCCTTCACCCAGCCCCCTTGTTGCCCCTTCCAGCAAGCCAAAATTACAACCTAACCCTCTCCAAACTCGTAGCCAACCTGCAACAACACCACCGCTCAAATCTCCACCCCAACCGCACCTCGCAGCCAACAACCCCCCCTGTAGTCCACTCTTCCCCATCCCTTTCCCGCATTCAGTCCCTCCCTAACCCCTACTTTCCATATCCAACCCCACCTTCCAAAACCAACCACTTCCACTCAAATCCAGCCAACCACCACTCAGACCCAGCCACCAGCACTCAGATTTCAGTCACCACATTGTCTCAACTCATCGGATCTCCCTACCTACAACAGTCCCCCTGCTTTGTGAGTTTTATTTGTTATATGGACTTTTATTTTCAGCATTATTATATAGTATTGACTTGTGCTTAATTGTATATATTATTTCGTAGTGTTTTGTTCTGGATTATTTTGTGGTTTGAAACAACTATTTGTCGCACACTCTTGCTTTAGCCCTCCACGTGGAGGAAAACCAAATCTTGTTCGCTTAAAGAAACTATTTTTCTTTTGCTACAATTATCTACGTGTGATTGTTACGGGGGTCCACGCCACTCGGGCACCCTGACATCGGGAGGAGGGGTCCTCATCTGACCATCATTTATCGTAACAGATCTGTTGACCGCACACCCCAACCCCTCCCCGCACCCGTGTCTCAGTGCGACAGGTTGTTGAGACCGGGGGCTCGAAATCGGAACCTTCTTGAAAAGCAGCCCTTAACACAACTCTCATCACCAACTAAGAGCTGTGTTAAGGGATTCTTATCAAGAAGGTTCCAGGTTTGAGCTCCCTACCTCAACAACCCGCTGCACTGAGATACAGGTGCGGAGAGGGGTTGGGGTGTGCGATCTGCAGACTTGTTACGATACTCAGTGGTCAGATGAGGACCCTGCCTCCCGATGTTGGGGCGCCCGAGTGGCGTGGGACCCCCATAACTGTGATTTGATTATTTATTGCTCAATTTGATATCATCGTCGAATCTTGCTTCTTACATATAATCGCTTAGGGTTGTCGAGTTGTTTCCCCAACACATCACGTAGGGTTGGATTATAGTAGTCAAGCATCAAACCTCTAACTCTTCATTAGACGATATTTAGGTTCATTTCCTTTGTCACGTGTTCATTTGCATTGCATATAGGGTTAGAGCATCGTTCATCCACCGCCTATAGATTCGTCCTGCGTCAAATGATATCATAGGGAGGTTGCAAGCACCCTTTTAATACGCAGTTGTAGAGTTAATAGGTTTTTTCACAGCTATGTATCACCAATATTCCTCTCCTCTATTTGTGAATCTCGAGTCCACTTACACCACGCCATAGAGCCTTGCCAGGAAGATCCTCACGTTACTATGATGATTATTCTTGATCGCAACATATTACTTTCAGAGATTGTGCTGATCCATCGATACGATTCCATTATGCTAGAGACGATCAATCTGATGTTTATCGTTGTTCATATCCATGCACGCTAGTGGGTCATGTTGATCCTTCAACGTGTCTCGATTATCTTATGAATGATTATTATGAGGATCCTCGTTTTGAGAGAGATCTCGAGTGACAGTTTTGTACTGATGCCTCTTCGTTTGACGACTCATTGAGTCCTGAGTCTTTCAGTTATTGGCTCGTGGATATGAAGTATTATCTTGATTATTTTGAGTTATTCGGTAAGAGACACATCAAGTTTGCAAAACTTAGGCTTCTATATCTGACGAGAGCGTATTGGTCTAGCATTGACAGGAACTATGAGTGAGATAGTCTTCATCGCATCACTATTTGGCTGGATATGGAACATATGTTGTGTCAGAGATATTTACCTCCGTCGTATCGAAGTCACTTGCTCGAGCAATTATTTTCCATTCTGCAAGAATCTATATCTGTCGCTGAGCACATGAATCGTTTTGATAAGTTAGTTATGAGGAGTGTTATCCGAAAGGAGCCAGCTATGACCACTTCCTGATTTTAACATGAACTTCGATCTGACGTACGTACTAAGTCGGCTTATCATAGCTCGAAGTCCCTTGAGCATACTTATCAACTCGTCCTTCATCATGAACAGTTCTTGAGATCCGCTAAAGCTGATCGAGTGGATTCACACTAGACCTCTGAAGTACGAGTCCCTCCCATACTGAGGTCACCACGTTGCCTACCATTGTCCTGTCAGACACGATAGAAATGATACCTGATATGGATTTCTCTCACCCCAGTGAGGTACTCAGTCCGGTGAGTAGTTTGTCTTTTATTTGACTCTTTTTTAGTGACCCAGACTGAGAGTAAGTATGAGCGACCTATTGATTCCATAGTGATGTGTCCCTCACCTATACCACTTCTTCTGCCATGCCCTGGGTTTGTTAGCATCCCTATCATAGACTCATTTCTTGACACCGCACCTACAAACCCATTCTTGAGAGTAGCTCTATTTCACCCTCCCCTTGTCATTGTCCCGAGCCACATCACGACCAAGAGCCAAGAGCCTACTGTTGATCTCGTAGCATCTATCTTACCCAGTTATGAGGACACTAACCCTTACAGTGGTACTCATCTGGAGGATCATGACCCTGTTGACGAGTTCTATGTCGAACCCCTGTTGAGCCTCCTGATGAACCACTCTGTCCTGGTAAGAATGAGATTCAAGTGAGAGACTCATTTATCAGTATTGTTTTATTGACGTGTTTTCCATTATCGTCTCTGATCTTGCCCCAACGAATCAATATTGAGTGGAGCAGCACGTATATAGGGTTTTCCTTAAGTACACTTGAGCATACTCACGTAATTGCGGGAGCCTACCTTATGAACCATCTAACTTTTGATGAGTTTTGAAACACACTTCCAGCTGATCCACCCAATGAGTTCTTTCTCTTCAGGGTCACTCACCACACTTTTGAGTCACATCTCATCATCGGTGTCTCTGATATTCACTCAGGTGATCGTCGCATCCGCGATGAATTTTCATACATACCTGCCGCTGAGCCCTCTGATGCTTCACAACCCCCAAGAGACGTTTGGCATTGTATATAGGTTTTCCTTAAGTATACTTGAGCATACTCATGTTATTGTGAGAGCCTACCTTATGACCCATCTAACTCTTGATGAGTTTTGAGACACTACCAGCTGATCCATCAAATGAGTTCTTTCTCTTCATGGATACTCACCACACTTTTGAGTCACATCTCATCATCAGTGTCTCTGGTATTGAATGGAGCATCAAATATATAGGGTTTTCCTTAAGTACACTTAAGCATACTCACGTTATTGCGAGAGCCTACCTTATGACCCATCTAACTCTTGATGAGTTTTGAGACACACTGCCAGCTGATTCACCCACTGAGTTCTTTCTCTTTAGGGACACTCACCACACTTTTGAGTCACATCTCATCATCAGTGTCTCTGGTATCCACTCAGGTGATCGTCGGATCCGCGATGAATTTTCATACATACCTCCCGCTAAGCCCCCCGATGCTTCACAACCCCCAAGAGATGTTTGACATCTTATGAGCACTTCTTTGAGTGTTGATGTCTCACACGGTCACTTGGACACTCGTCACACAATGTATGAGTTTTTCTACACTCCACAGAGAGAGTCTCTTGACAAGCCACCTAATTTTATAAATTTCCAGGTTATTGTCAGATTGCTCCACAAAGAGCGTGTTGTGTCTGTTGTACTTCATCTGCATCATTGATATGAGTCTGTTGAATCATTCATCTGCATCATTGGTATGAGTCCGTTGAGTCATTTCTTCATCATTTGCATGTGTCTATTGAGTTTTTTGTTCATAATTTGCATGTGTTCAATGAGTCGGTCCGGCAGAGGATCAATATTAGTGATAAATCTTATAGATCACACACAGATGTTCACTGACAAGGACAAGTATTCCTTGAAGGGGACCAGGTGATGGTGAGAATCCACGTTGTGAGGCTCCGTGAAAGGTCTGCTAAAAGTTTAAGTGTTAGGCGAATGAATCCCTACACAATCATGAGAAAGATCAGAGCAAATATCTATGATCTTGATATCCCTACGAGTATGAGTACCTGTCCTATATTTAATGTTGAGAATTTCATGCCATACTATAATCCTCACGAGCATGCGTGGCCACTTCATGAAAATCCTCTTGAGTCTACACCTCCATATCTTTTTGAGCATACACCTCCACACCCTCAACGTTGGGAATATTGTCCATAATATTCCAATTTAAAGAAGTGCTTTTGTCAATGATAAATAAATTTTATATTTGATGAATATCTGAGTTGATTTGTGTAGGTAGACTGTAAATGCATATAAAACACTTTGAATGAGTCGAGAGATTAGTATAGATCAACAAAACTCTCAATCACTTCATAAAATTGGTCTAAGTGCAGAAGCGTCGTGTTAATGGACATCACATGATGCCTCAACACACAGAAGTAGAAGAAAAACTCCAAGACAAGTTGCGTCGTGTTAATGGACATCACACGACGCCTCAACATCGCAGAAGTAGAAGAAAAACTCCATGACAAGTTGCGTCGTGTTAGCCGTCATCACACGATGGCATAATTTCTCATAGTTCAAAAGGAGATCTCAACTTGCTACAAAAGTATTCTAAGTACAGAAGCGTTGTGAATTACACGATGCTAGCGCTGTGTTAAAGCATAACGCCACAGAAGAAAAAAAAAGTTCTAAGTTGAATAGCTTTGTGTTCAGTTTGTACTCTGAGAGAAAGAATGGATAAGTCAAAATGCGTCGTGTGAAGAGAATTTAACATTATGTTAAATTCAAATTGCGGGATTTCAAATTGCCATCAATGCCGGAAGCAAACGTCAGATCAATCTTAATTGGAAAGTGCTCTAACATGATTATTCTATTGTTTCAATTGTTAAAGACATCGGACTTATAAAAGGTTAAGAGAGAGGTCTCAAACCCTAACTTTTGCCAGCTTTACGAACTTTACAAGATGACCGTCAAAAACAAAGAGAACAGTAATCTGTAAAAAGAAATTAGCCGACTAGCTCTTTGAGAAGATGGCTTTATTCAAGAGAAGAAGAAGTGCTCAAGATATACTAATTCAAATCTCTTAAGAGAAAAAGAAGAAGCCTTCCTGTCTCAAGATTCGGAAAAGTTCTAATCTCCAAAAAGAAGACTTATTGAAGATCTGTTGCTGAACCAGAAAAAGGCTGTCTCTTCATAAAGCCTAAGAAGACTCAAATGTTCAAAGAGATATTTGCATTGAGTCTATTTTTGCTGTAACAAACCATTCTTACTACTATTATTGTAAGGTCCCATTGGGATCTGAGTGTAATGCATGCTTTAGCCTGAGGCAAGGTTTTGTTAAGGACCTGAGGTAGGATTCATTCATTAGATCTGAGTGTAGGGCTTGTGCTGAAGGCCTGAGGTAGGGTTCAAGGGTGAACCTGAGGTAGGATTCATTCATTAGATCTGAGTGTAGGGCTTGTGCTGAAGGCCTGAGGTAGGGTTCAAGGGTGAACCTGAGGTAGGATTCACTTGAATCTGAGTTGTGGGAGTGGTCTCACTCTGAGCTGTAGGATCCAAGGTGTGAATTTGAGTTGTAAGATCTGTTTGTTCTGAGATAGTGGAGAAGTTTGCCTAGGCTAACACACTGCTAGACAGGTGGACGGGGATAGTGAATGTACTCATAACTGGGGAACCACTATAAATAACTTTGTTCTTTCTGTGGTATGTTTTGTTTTTCTCTTTCTGTGCTAGAACAATCAAGAAATCATAAAAAGGCTAAAAACATCACCCCCATCTAAATGAATAGACTACCCTTAATCTTTCAAGTGGTATCAAATGGAGGTTGTTCGAATTTCAAAAAGGGTTTAACAGTTTGAACAAGAATCTCAGGGGTATTAAGGCTTTGTTTGGCGCCGCGTTTATCGAGCAGATGCCGCTGCTTTTAGACTACCCTGAAAAACCTAATCGTGAAAATTTTTTCAAGTCCCCCCGGTATCGAGCAGCAAATGGATGCTTCTCCGGATTCCTTCTTGTTCAAATTTCACTTCGGCCAAAAGGGTTTTTATCTTCCTCATTTAACAGTTTGACAAGAACAAGAACTACAAAATGTTCTTCTCAGGGGCTTCTATCGACCGCGCCAAACAGAGCCTAAAAGTCTATACACCATGACTTCTGGTGAGAGCTACAAAGAGTTAAGTTTAATGAAACTATCCATCTGTAGAAAAAAAAAAGATTGGGATCTGAAAGCAGATGGTCAACTTTTCATGAAAGTCCCAGACCCTATAATATTCACTACTATTGAAAAGGGACCCTTCATCCCCATGAAGGTCTCAACCATTGATGCAAATCTGAGAGTTCAAAGAAGCTCTCAGAAATGACCAAAGATGAGGTTGTTTTGTCTACAATGGATAAGAGAGCCAAAAATATAATAGTTAGTGTCATTGTTGATTCTACTTTTCAGAACTTAATTCACTACCAAACTGCTAAGAAAATGTGTGACACTCTGATTGTATATAGAAGAGACAGAGCAAGTAAAGAATGATAGGAAATCCGTACTGAACCAAGAAGACCGTTGAGTGTAAATGAGTGTTCTCTATTAAACAAAATTCTCTAGGGATTTTCGAGAGGTGCAAGGCAAGACTGATGGCAAGGGGTTATACACAAACCCTTGATATTGACTATCAGGAAACATTTACCCCGATGGCAAAGATGAACACTATTAGGGTCTTGTTATCTTGTGCTGCCTGCAAGGATCAATCTTTGGCAATTTGATGTGAAGAACGCAGTCTTTCATGTTGATCTGGATAAGGAGGTCTACATGTCTATTCCACTAGGTCTCACTCCAAGAGGTGCAGAAGGGAACGTCTGCAGACTGAAGAAGGCAATATATGGGCTGAAACAATTCCCAAGAGCCTAGTTTGGAAGATTCCACAAAGCAATGATGTCATTTGGATATCATTAGAGCAATGCTGATCACACACTGTTCATCAAACATTGGACCCCGAAACTCACAGTCTTCATTGTATATGTTGATGATATTGTCATCACAGATGATGACATGGAAGAAATTCAAAATCTGAAACAGAAATTGGCCAGGGAGTTTGAGGTCAAGGACCTAGGAAAACTCAGGTATTTTTTGGGTATTGAGGTTGCAAGGTCCAAGTAGGGAATCTTCCTCTCTCAGTGAAAATATACTCTGTACCTCTTTGAGAAGGTGGGGATAAGTGAATATAGGCCAGCTGACACCCCAATTGAAGCAAACCACCAATTGGGGTGTAAATGTGTAATGATGGGGAGGTGATTGAAGACATCTCTGAGTTTCAGAGATTAGTGGGGAGACAGATCTACTTGTCCCACCGTCGCCTGGATATATCTTATGCGGTAAGCGTTATCAGTCAGTTCATGCATGCTCCGATGACACGTCATCTCGATGCTGCTCACAGAGTCCTTAGGTACCTCAAATCCTCACTAGGAGGGGTATCTTGTTTGCTCCAAATTCATGTCTAAATATTGAAATTTACACTGTTGCCGATTGGGCCGGGTCTGTTGAGGATCGACGATCAACTTCAAGATATTGTTCTCTTGTCGGGGGTAATCTTGTTACTTGGAGGAGCAAGAAGCAACATGTTGTGACAAGATCCAGCGCAGAAGACGAGTTTAGATCTATGGCTCATGGGGTTTGTGAAGGTTTATGACTACACTCCTTGATCGGTGACCTAGGCTTTATTGAAGCAGAACCCATCCGACTATATTGTGACAATTCAACTATCAGTATCGCCCACAACCCTGTTCAACATGACCGCACTAAACACATTGAAGTGGATCGGCACTTCATCAAGGAGAACATTGAGAGGGGAATTGTGTGTACTCATTCTGTTCCCTCTGACAGACAGTTAGCTGACATTCTCACCAAAGTGTTGAGTGAGAATATATTTGAAAAGATTGTTGACAGGTTGGGCATAGTTAACATCACATGCCCAACTTGAGTGAATATGTAGTAGAAAAATATTGTGTATTTTTCTTTTCATTTTCCTCCTTGTAATATCTGCTTCCTTATATAGAGGGGATGACTCTTCCTAAGGAGATTTCACGATTGTATTTCGAACAACAAATACCATATGAAAAAAAATATTTCTTAAATTACCCTACCCTTTAGGCACCCAAATATATAAAAATTATAAAGAAAACAAATAAACTTACCTTAACTCGATAATATTAGCACAAGGATAAAATTCATTATTGATTATCTAGTAGAAAAACGTACCATCCTCCAAATCATACACCAACTAAAAGGTGAATATAGCTTTTGTAGAAATATATATACACCACAATGATACGAGAAAGAAACTTAGACATCATACCAAAACCCAAAGTATAATTATACATCTAGACCAAAGAAAAATATTATCTCCACAAAAGCAATGCTAGAAAACTTTACCTTAATAGAGATAAACATATATGAAAATATGATAAAAGGAATGGAATTACCACAAAACATTAGCATGTTTTACTTGTGGCGCCACGGACCACTTTGCTAAAGAATGCAATAAACGACATAACATCCATAATAAACAAGCAGCCTTAATCGTGTGTACTAATGAAAACTTTATCCAGATCGATGAACCCATTAGTGACACAAAAAGCGTTTATATTATAATTAGCATCGCAGACCACGTGGACCACTATCTCCTGATTCAGATAATGAAGTAGTAGAACTACCACGGGGGTTAGTCGAATATGACCGAAAATGTCGAGTCATATGAAGATAACCTATCAGAACTTGATATCCTCAACCAATATCAAAACGAAATATAATATGACTACCTGCGAATACAATAGTGGTAGCAATGATATACCTTGCACCTACTACTTTCGATATCCTGCTTTAACCCTATAATACCATTGCATTTCTTGCTTGACCGAATCATGCAAGTTTTTCCTAGAAGAAAGACACCCTACAAAGCTCACTAGTCCGCCTCTCCCTCCTGAATCTAGAAGGTATGAAATTCTGGAATTACACATGTTAGATATTGAAAAACAATTTGGTGACCTAAGAACCCAAGTTACACTACTACAAAAAATATCACGAATCTCTTCACTTTGTTTGACCAAATATATAATTATGTGCACACCCAATAAAATTAATTTTGTCATCCATATGATGGAGGCTTACCTTAGGAACTCTCATCCTACAAATAATACCTACATCATTAAGCTCTTCTATTCACAATTAAACCTCACCAGGCCGCAATTCGCTTTATTAAAAAATTAAAATCAAAAGTCCAGGCACGAGGAGAACTCGAGCAAGCAGTCTAGCTCAGTAGGACCAAGTATTTAGTACACAAGGTTTTGCATAAACTAAGACTGAATCTATCCGGCTATGGTCTTTCTTCTCACACCAACATGGCCGAACAACAAAAAGAACACACAATATCACCTCCTTAGTAGTAAAAGCATTACAAGCAAGCTTATGCCCTCTGACCCACGTCATGGCCCTCACATTTATAGTCTAAAGATTAAACTCTGGTTTAGGATTTGGGACTAGAACTTAGAGGTCGTCAGTCTAGTTGTCACATGATGTAGCAATACCTTCTTAGATGAAAAGTTCGTCCCTCACCAATTTATACAAGTCATCCCTCAACATGACCAATTTAGCGCACAATAGATGGACAAAAACTTATTACACTGCACAAAACAACTTGATACTACATATAATCTTGCATATAAATTTTAAAATACAACTTAGACAAATTATATGGTTATCCCCATCTGCGTATCCTTACGAGATCTCAAACTAAGTAAAGTAGCAGTGTCATTGGACTCTATTTATTATTAAAATGATACAATGGATTAATTATTACCAATCACAACATGTACTTATTTACCAGACCATCTTTCCCATTTACAACAGACTCTCATGCTATAACCCAAGTAATCAGTTCACCTCCTGTAACACCAATCCATTCAAACTGCCAATGCCCAAAACCAGGATCCTGCAAACTTACTAATTACCAAAATATTACAACGTATCTCGAAACAGAAGCCTACTGATACACACGTGGGGTGTATTCAGCTATGTAGTTTTATCCTGTAGTGGAGCCTCCATCTATATAAGGAGCCCCTTAGGGAGTTATGATGTATCTTTGAAGTCTTAGAGTTTTGGGCTCTCTTGGAGAGTGAAGTGCCAAGGAGGACCCAACATCCGAATGCTTGGTAGGAGTTATCTCCTGATTGTATTTGTGTTTTCTTTATTACAATTTTTGTTCTTTATTGCACGAGTCTATCAATTGGTCTGATCTGTCGCCCAATTAGGGTTTTGGACGGAACCCTAATTGAATCATCCTCCATGTTTAGGTTTCCTCTCTTGCACGCGTTACCACTGTCAGACTGTATCGCGATCGAGCCCTTCACGTCTTCTTCGTCCCCTCACGCGCTGGATCGCGACCATCCCAACCTCTCGTCCTCGCCTTGTGGTCTTTCGCTCAAGCGCTCGCGTGACCGACCCAGTGTCGGTTTCCACTCCGGCCCCACCTCACTATTCCGCTCGCAGCTCGCGTCGTTTCATGGTCGTGGCCCCCAATCCTCATCCCCTCAGTCTAATACAACCCTTATAGCGTCGCCTCTTGCTTTCCACAACCTTTCTACTGAATCCAAGGCTCGTCGACCACCTCCAGCGCCCTCTCTAGCCTGCTATGCCTTCGGCCCGCTCCTTCCAACGATTTCTGGCATTTCTGCCGGCTTTCAGCAGCACTCCAGTTCTCTCACTCGCATTACTGAAGTCCTCCTGCGGTTTCTGCAGCCTTCCAGCGACTGCTCCACATCCCCGCGTCCCTCCTGTGGCTTCTGTGGCCTTCCAGCGGCCGTTCGTCACCTTCACAACCCTCCCGCAGCTTTAAACGAAGTCCAATTGCCCTCTGACGGCTCATGCAGCAATCCGACATATTTGGCATCCCTACGGCGGCGCCTGCAGCATTCCGGTAGCCCTCCCGAGCCTCTTGCCGCTTTCTTGCAGCCTTCCCCCCTTTGTTCCTCCACGGATCTCCTTCTGGACTTAGTGCATGCTCGTTGCGATCGAGTTGAAGTTGCTTTGGATACTCTCCTCTCCATGACGCTTGAGATTCGTCATCGGCTTCTTCCACATGCCCTGTACATCCCTGACCCGCCACTTTACCTGTCGACGAGCCTCCTCCATCTATCCCACTGCTACCCCTCAACGGGTCTTCGGCTATTAGAACCGCCGATACTTCCTCATTTTTCAACACCCACTTCGTTCTCCCACCGCAGACCTCGGTACACACCCCCATAATTCTCGCCATCCTTGAATTCCCACCTGTTGCCCTCCCATCCGCTCGCATGCTGACATATCCGTGACAGAGACTCCACCTGGCGTGTTGACAGCCTTTCGCACATCGCTACAAGTTTTTTCTATCCCCCGCTTTTTCTTGGAGAGCCCGCCCGCCTGTCAAATCTTTTATCTCCGGACTCAACTTTTCCCACGTCTCTCATTCCCACTGTCACCCTACCCTCACATCTATCACTCTCCCACTTTGACCATCCTTCTCATGGAGTCTACTTCCAATTCATCACTACCAACTCCTCATCGACATAATATTTGGATATACAACCCTCATTCAGGACTTGGATGGGTTTCCCCCATCAGTGTTCATAGCATCTGGCCTCCGATCACGACCCTGACCCAACTGGCGTTTTCATCGCCCATCCTTGAGGATGAGCTATTTGGCGGGCATGATAGTGTTTCTCCTCTCAGACAGACTTATGCCGAGTTTTACGGCCATTTCAATCACCTTTACCACAGCTCTGCAACAACTTGCCTGCCCAGATGTTTCTACGCTTCTGATGTTTCATTTGTTCCGCCCACCAGAGGAAACACCCGAGTCTCGCCGACGCGCCAATGGGAGCTTGCCCAGCTCGACTTTAAGGACAAGGTCACTTTTTTAGGATTGGTTTATTGATACGCATGCGAGGTGTATTC
The DNA here is from genome assembly GCA_039513925.1 of Platanthera zijinensis. Lineage (NCBI taxonomy): Eukaryota > Viridiplantae > Streptophyta > Magnoliopsida > Asparagales > Orchidaceae > Platanthera > Platanthera zijinensis. The sequence goes on from CM077088.1 coordinate 116,778,369, forward strand.
ATTCATGTAGTGTTGTCTTGTAGTGGGGCCTCCATCTATATAAGAAGGGAGTTATGATGTATCGTTGGAGTCTTAGGCCCCATTCGTTTGGGCGGAATTAGAGAAAAGAATTTGAATTTGAATTGTCAATTTCAATTCCACTGTTCGACGACCTAAATAAACGATAGGAATTGGAATTCGTTTCAATTCCATAGGAATTGTAAATAGCCTATTTCTTTCCTCCACCATTCCCGACCTCCTGAGGTCAGACTTTCTTTCGGCCTTCCCCCCTTTGTTCCTCCATGGATCTCCTTCCGAACTCAGTGCATGCTCTTTGCGATTGAGTTGAAGCTTCTGTTAGAATTTATGTTTAGTTTTATTATTTCTGGTGTGCTTTTAGCCTTGTATTCTCCCCTCACTATATAAGAGGGGGTGCTTGTTATAATTGATTAAGAGTGTTTTTACCTAATTCTAACATGGTATCAGAGCGAGGCGTAACCTAGCCCGCTCGCCCGCTCGCCCGCTCGCCCGCTCGCCTCGCCTGCGCCTGTCCGCCGCTCGCCCGCTCGCCCGCCTGCGCCCGCTCCTGTCCGCCGCCGCCCGCCTTCTTCCGTAGCAGCGCCCCCGCCTCCTCTCCTCTCTCCCGCCTCCTCTCTTTTCTCTCCTGTTTGCACCCGCCGGTCTTGCTATGGATTAACCGGCGGGATTTTCTTTCCTGCGACCTTCCAATGGTCCCATTGAGCCGAAATTCTGGGAATAGTTTCGCTTTCCTCTCCTTATTATCATACTTGATTCTTGGTGGTTTTTATCGGTTCGTCTTTCCGGAGATTCAGATCTACCTTTTCTCTCCGTTTTTTTACCGTCGTTCTTCTACTCTCGGAAGTTCAGATCTATGATGCCCTAAGGTTCCCCTCTTCCTTTGGACCGTTCTTCTTCGTTGGTGCCATGTCAGACGTTGATTTCGGTGCTTCCGGTGCCTCTGTGCCCCCCGCTGGATCTACCTGGGTTGGCTCCGATCACAGTTTCTCTCAGCTCACTACGATTCGTCTGGATGACACCAACTACCTATCTTGGTCCCGTTCTATTACTCTGGCCTTAAAGAGTCGACATCTCTTTGGCTATGTTAGTGGCGACACTCCTGCGCCTGCTCGCACCTCTGCTACCTGGTCCCAATGGGACTCTGAAAACTCGCTGGTCATGTCTTGGCTCATCAATTCCATGCAGGAGTCCATTGCCCGGAATTACCTCTTCCTCGACACTGCTGTAGACATCTGGAAACGGGTTGAATCTACTTACTCCCGTAAAGGGAATGCGACACAAATCTACCATCTTCGCCGATAGCTGTTCCATCTTCGTCAGGGAGATCGTCCTCCTTCTTCCTACTATTTGGAGTTTACCCAACTCTACCAGGAGTATGACCATTTTGAGTCTCTTGCAATGGTCTGTGATGCTGATGCCCTCCTATTAAGGGCTCGCGAGGATCGCAACAGGGTGTTCGAATTTCTCCAGGGGCTTCACCGCGATTTCGATCAGATTACTGTGCAGGTTTTGGGCCGCGTTCCCATTCCCTCCTTGCCTGAGGTCTTTAACATTATTCAGCAGGAGTTTGATCGTAGACAGTCCTGGAACATGACCACCACTCCTGAGGGTTCAGCTTTGGTTGCTCATCCTCCCACCACTGGTAGCAGGGCCTCTCGGGACTTTAAGCCTCGTGCCACAGGTAAGGATCATCTCATGTGCGATTATTGTGGCAAGCCCCGTCATACCCGGGATACCTGTTACAGTCTGCACGGCTTCCCTCCAGGATTTTCTTCTCGGGGTGGGTCTTCTTCCCGTGGGGGGCGAGGTCGTGGACGCACTTCTGGCCGTTCACATCATTCTGCCCATCTGACTGAGATTCCTGAGAGCAGCCTTTCGGGTCTTCTTGGACCTCCTCCTGCAACTATGTCCTCTTTTTCTGCTGATGAGATGCAGACTCTTCGCCGCTTGATGCAGGGCCTTCTTACTGAGCCGGTTACTGCTTCTTCCTCATCTGCCCTTGCCCATTCAGGTATCCCAGGTGCTCACTCTGCTACAATTTGCTCCTCTCCCCATTGGATTATTGACTCCAGAGCTACTGATCATATGACTGAACCGGCTTCAGGTTTTGTGTCTTATTCCCCTCTCTCTGGTCGAGATAAAGTGAGTATTGCTGATGGATCCTTTTCCTCCATTGCTGGCAAAGGGTCCATACCTTGTTCATCTCTCACTTTATCTTCTGTCCTCCATGTTCCAAACTTCACCCGCAGTTTACTTTCTGTTAGTCAGTTGACTACTTCCCTTCAATGCTCAGTCACCTTTTTTCCTACTTATTGTGTTTTTCAGGATCTGAAGACGGGGAAGGCCATTGGGTCTGGTAGCTTGCAGGACGGCTTGTATGTGTTTGACCCCTCCAACGGGTCCACCTCTCCGCACGCTCTTCATGCCACCCACTCATCCCAGCTGCTCACCTGACATCGTCGTCTTGGCCATCCTTCTGTTTCCACTATGCAGCGTCTTTTATCTACTTTTCCCTCTAGTTGTTTTAAAAATTTTGTGTGTGATGTATGTGACGTTGCCAAACATCATCGTTTCCCTGTTAATCATGTTTCTTTACCTAGTACTATTCCTTTTCATATTGTTCATACTGATGTGTGGGGGCCTTGCTCTATTGGCTCTATTTCTGGATGTCACTGGTTTATTTCCTTTATTGATTGTTTTTCTCGAACGATATGGATTTATCTCATGAAACATAAGGGTGAAGCTTTTTCTATTTTTCAACGCTTCCATAAGATGGTATCTACTCAGTTTTCTGCATCCATAAAAATTTTATGCAGTGACAATGGTAGAGAGTATGTCAACTCTTCCTTTGACCACTACCTTACCACTCATGGCATTGCTCATCAAACTTCCTGTGCTCATTCCCCGTCACAGAATGGGGTAGCCGAGCGAAAGAACCGTCACTTGCTGGATGTTACCAGGTGCCTCTTGCTTACTATGCATCTCCCCAAGTTCTATTGGGGGGATGCTGTCCTTACCGTTGCTTATCTCATTAATCATTTCCCCTCTCCTGTCCTTGGTAACCAAACTCCTCTCACCACCTTAGGAGTTTCTCCGACATCCTCTCTTCCTCCTCGCATATTTGGGAGTACGTGCTTTGTCCACATTCCCTCTCCTGGGAGGTCTAAACTCGACCCCCGCGCCCTCAAGTGTGTCTTCATTGGTTATTCCCCTACTCAAAAGGGGTATAAATGTTATCACCCTCCTACTCGTCGGACACTTGTATCTGCTGACGTTACTTTTCGTGATTCTACTCCTTATTATGCTACCTCACTTCAGGGGGAGCCTGCTGTTGAAGTGAGTTCTCCTACCTTCTCCCTTCCGATTCCTCCCTATAGCGAGAATATCATACCGGTTATTTCTCCGGTTGATCATCCAACTGTTTCTCCCGTTGCTCCTCCCGTTATCTCTTCTCCTCCGCCTACTCGTCCCTTACAGGTTTACACCCGACGGCGTAAAGGTTAGAACACAACGGCTAATCCCATGCTCCCAGACCCTATGCCAACTCTGTCAGAAGATCTCTCCCTCCATGAAGGTATCCGATTGAGTACTCAACACCCTATATCTCAATATGTTTCCTATGATACGCTGACTCCCTCTTATAAAGGGTTTGTGTCGTCCCTTGCTTCGGTCTCTATTCCATCTACCTGGCAGGAGGCACTTGAACATCCTGATTGGAAAAGGGCAATGGTAGAAGAAATGACAGCTTTGGAGAAGAATAATACTTGGGACTTAACCACCCTTCCACATGGGAAGAAAACAGTTGGTTGCAAGTGGGTCTTTGCGGTCAAACAAAATTCCAAAGGCATAGTGGAACGTTTCAAGGCAAGATTAGTGGCGAGAGGGTATACTCAAACTCTTGGCATTTACTATCAAGAAACCTTTTCTCCTGTGGCAAAAATGAATTCTATTCGAGTCCTGCTGTCATGTGCTGCATGCAAGGGTTGGGATCTCATCCAATTGAATGTTAAAAATGCCTTCCTTCATGGCAATTTGGAAGAAGAAGTGTATATGTCCCTTCCACCCGGTTTTATCTCTCAGGGTTCAGATGAAAAAGTTTGCAAATTGAAGAAGGCTCTCTACGCCTTGAAGCAATCCCCAAGGGCGTGGTTTGGACGGTTCCATAGCGCTATGGTCTCCCTGGGGTACAAACAAAGTCATGCTGATCATACTCTGTTTATCAAAAAGAGGGCCAACATGGTAACAATTTTAATAGTCTATGTTGATGACATCATTATTACAGGGGATGACATTGATGAAGTAAAAGCCTTAAAGAAACACTTGGCACAAGAATTTGAGGTGAAAGATCTTGACAAACTGAAGTATTTTTATGGTATTGAAGTTGCCAGATCTAAGAACGACATTCTCATCTCTCAACGGAAGTACATTCTTGATCTCTTAGAACAAACGGGTCTGAGTGGGTGTAGACCTGCTGACACTCTCATGGAGGTTAACCACAATCTTGGAAGAAATGATGGCGATCTTATAGAAGATGTTAAAGGTTATCAAAGACTTGTATGGAGATTGATCTACTTGTTTCATACTCGACCTGACATTGCTTACGCCGTTGGAGTTGTGAGTCAATACATGCACTCTCCGAGGGCCAGACATCTTGATGCTGCCCATCGGATCTTGAGATACTTGAAAACTTCACCTGGAAGAGGAATCCTTTTCACCTCCAATTCTGACCTGAAGATCGAAGTTTATACTGATGCTGACTGGGCAGGAAGTGTTGAAGATAGACGATCCACGTCATGGTATTGTTCGTTTATTGGGGGGAATCTTGTCACTTGGAGAAGCAAGAAGCAACAAGTCGTCTCCAGGTCTAGTGCTGAAGCAGAATTTCGTGCCATGACACATGGCATTTGTGAAGGACTCTGGCTGCGCTCCCTCATGAGTGATCTGGGGTTGAGTGAAACTGCTCCTATTCGGTTGTACTGCGACAACAAGGCTGCCATTAGCATTGCCAACAATCCTGTTCAGCATGATCGCACAAAACACATTGAGGTGGACAGACATTTCATTAAGGAACACATTGAGAAGATCATATGTATTCCCTTTGTTCCCTCAGAGGGCCAACTTGCAGATATTCTTACAAAGAGTCTTGGGGCAAATCTTCACTATGACTTGATTGACAAGTTGTGCATGAGAAATATAACATGCCCAACTTGAGGGGGAGTGTTAGAATTTATGTTTAGTTTTATTATTTCTGGTGTGCTTTTAGCCTTGTATTCTCCCCTCACTATATAAGAGGGGGTGCTTGTTATAATTGATTAAGAGTGTTTTTACCTAATTCTAACAGCTTCTTTGGATACTCTCCTCTCCATGGGGCTTGAGATTCGTCATCGACTTCTTCCACATGCCCCTTACAACCCCGACCTGCCACTTTACTTTTCGACAAGCCTCCTCCTCCATACATCTCACTGCTACCCCTCAGTGGGTCTTCAACTATTATAACCGCTGACACTTGCTCATTTTTCGACTGTTATACCTCCCATCTGTGTGCATGCCGACATATCGGTGACAGAGGCTCCACCTGGCGCGTTAACAACCTTTCACACATCGCCACAAGTTTTTTCTGCCCCCTGCCGTTTCATGGAGAACCTGCCCGCCTGTCAACTCTCTTATCTTCTGACTCAACTTCTCCCACATCTTTCATGCCCACTATCACCCTACCCGCACATCTATCACTCTCCCACTTTGACCATCCTTCTCATGGAGTCTCCTTCCAAATCATCCCTACCTACTCCTCATCGACATAATGTCTGGCTCTACGACCCTCATTCAGCACCTGGATGGGTTTCCCCCATCAGTATTCATAGCATCTGGCCTCCGATTGCAGCCCTGACCCAACTGACGTGCTCATTGCTCATCCTTGAGAATGAGCTAATTGGCGTGCATGATAGTGTTTCACCTCTCCGGCGAGGTGTATTCAGTCATGTAGTCTTGTCCTGTAGTGGAGACTCCATCTATATAAGAAAAGAGTTATGATGTATCGTTGGAGTCTCAGGCCCCGTTTGTTTGGGCGGAATTGGAGAAAACAATTGGAATTGTCAATTTCAATTCCGCTGCCTAGCGGCCTCAATAAATGGTAGGAATTGGAATTCGTTTCAATTCCATAGGAATTGAAAATAGCCTATTTCTTTCCCCCACCATTTCCGACCTCCCGAGGCCAGACTTACCAAATCCGCCTTCTCTTGCGGTCCGCCTTGTTCTCGTGACATGCCTTCGTTCCTGCCCTTCTCCTTCCCCTTCGTTCTCCCCCATCAACATCTTCCTGCCCTTCCCCTTCGTTCTCCCCCATCAACATCACCTTCCCACTCCCCTGTCACGCCATTTGCCATTAGCTCGCTCAACCGTGACCTCGTCTCCATTTTGGAAAGCAAGGGTTTGATTGTGCTCACTGAAATCGGCAGAAATTCTAACTATTTTCTCCTTCCTCCGGCCTGAGTTCAACACAGGTGAGTTCAATGTACACATTTGAGAGCCAATCCCATTCATTCTCAGAATCGTTGACATTCCGTGCTGTTTCTCTGATTTTGGCATGCATGAATTGGGATAGACTAATGGAGAAGGACTGGAGATTTCTTCTTATTTTTGGAGTTTTCCTCTGATTTTTGGCATGTCTCTATGTGTCGATTGCATGTATGAATGAATTTTGGTTTGGCTATTCATAAATCAGCAAAGGCAAAATGTTGTTTGTTTCTTTGCTTACATGTCACCAGAAAATGACTTTGTCCCCGTATTCACACACTAGCAATGACAAGATTCACCTAATATTAAGTTGAAGATATGTTTGTACATGCTTCACCGAATTGTTGATAATGATCCAGAGCTTCTTTCTAATCTACATTTTTAAACTTGACTTGTGTATGTTGCATTTATAATTGCATTACTTCTTTCTACTCTACATTATTAAACTTGACTTTTATATGTTGCAATTTATAATTGCATTATTTTTTATATCCATGAAGAGAATATATAGTGGCATATTAATTGATGTTGTAAGAGCTGGAGCATTTTATTGTGGAGCACTTCAAATTAATACTATTATATACCAACATACAGAGTAGCATATAAGTGCATGCTTGCTTCCTAATGTAATCTCTATACTCATTATGTGAAAAATGGATGGGCAAAACGAGAGGTGGAATATCAACAACTTGAGAAATATCCCATGTTATTTTATTTTGTGATTTATGTATATATTAGGGAATATGTCAAGCACTCATATTTGCTTGTATGTGTGAAGGTGATTGTACTTGTATGTGTGAATGTGTTTGTATGGGTGAATCTGTTAGTATGTGTGTGTGGTTGTACTATTTAAATTTCAAATTTCAATTTTGTACATTGAATTCTAACCTCCAACTGAACAACGGAATTACTAATTCCAATCCCCGTGACAAAATTTATGCATTTAGCCGAATAGCAGAATTGAAATTGACTTCAATTCCAATTCCCGCGGGAATTGGAATTGGAGCCAAACGAACATAGCCTTAAAGTTTCTGGCTCTTTTGGAGAGTGTCAAGGAGAACCCAACCTCCAATGCTTGGCATGAGTTATCTCCTGATTGTATTTGTGTTTCCTTGATTGCAATTTTTGTTTTTGATAGCGTGAGTCTATCACCTACCTTCCGGACATGATAGAAGACCTTCCCGAGCTTGGCCCTCGCTTGCCTCCAGTTATCTTTATAACCTTTTAGAAACTGGTCTCACCAAAATAGATAATATCATTAGCACTTTAGAAAAAAATTTCTTCGGCGATAATCCACAAAACCATTTGGTCTACGATAAAATTGAATGTCAATTAGTTTTAAAGATCCAAATTTCTGAATCATATTTGTCAAGAATGATGCAACTAATGATAATATTAGGGAATTGATAATCTTACACTGCATTTGGCTATTCCTAACCCACTTTTATTCATAGACCACAAAATTATAATTGTACCCAACTGTGCTATTCGTACCTCCCAAATTTTATTTATAAATTGAATTTATCGATGAAACTGGGCATATATATTAAGTGTCCAAAAATCTCTCAAAATTCTTCAACCATCAATCATGTAAACCTTCAAAAATCTCTCAAAATTGGACTATAAAATCGAAAAATATTATGCTATCATAATAACACAAGACACTGGATGTGGTATTCACCTCTTTCTACTGTTTCGTCAGCTACACTGCCACACTAGGGCACCTACTTTTGTAGTCTTTGTTTGATGAACACAGTTGTCGTAATACTTTTTTTTAAACCTAAGCTTTGACAGAAGTAATGGGAATCACATCCTTATCTCCACTGTTATTATATGGTAGGAAAAAGCTCTCAAGTCTCTCTGTTACTTCTCGAAGAAAATTTGCAGACTATTTTTTGCACGCAGCAAGAAGGTTTACTATAGTAACGATTGCAAGGATGGTTGCTGAAACAAGACACTGTGATGTAGGAGTTGAAGTTAGATATCATATCGGCCATTCAGATGTGTTAGAAAAAAAATCCGCAAGGCGAGAGTGTAGTTGAATATTCGTATAATATTTAATTAGAGAATATTCAGAGAATATTCTATATATAATAATATATTTAATTAGAGAATATTTAGAGAATATTTTTGTATCGTGCGATTCTTATTTAGGAATTATTGGTGCACACGGATTGATGACTTGTCACCGCGTTGCAACATTATAAATAGCCCCTTTGAGGAAGAATAAAGCATTCAATTATTTTCTCCCAATTTATTCAACTTGGTATCAGAGCCTTCCGTCTAATCATAACCCACAGGTCCCAGGTTGAATCCCGCGCCCTTCCGTCTAATCCCACTCGACCGTGTCGCTCCTGCGACGCCGGCTTCCGTCGACCAAGCCCCCCCCGTTTTTCCCCTGACGCCGACGCCGGACGTAGATCTAGCGGCAGACGCAGTCCTTGCGGCGGAATCCTGCGGGTTCGCACATCTCGCGGGTTCGGTCGCCTGTTCCCGCGCGGTCGACGGTGCCGCCTGGTCCAGGCGATGGCCTGAACGGCCGGCCCTCGTCGGAATCTCGGACCCCTAAGGATTTCTACCTTCTTCTCCTATGTCTCCGGTGTTCCGTCCGTTTTTGAATACCATGGATGCAGCCGGACAGAGAATATGGTAAGAACAATCCCAAGGCTCCTCCCAAACTTGCTAAGTACTATCCTAAACCATACAACTATCAGAAGAGGCAGCAAGAAAAGAAAGAGAGGCAACATCAACAGTAGAGCAGTGGAAATTTAAGATGATAAGAAGTTTCCTATATAAAATTTTATGGAATAGGACTTTTTCTTGGACTTTGTCTATATATATATACATATATCTTTAAATTTTGATGATCTAAATTTTTTATTGCATAGTATTTCTTCCATGATTCTGTTTATTAGTTATTTTATTTGTTTATCTTGATGTAATTCACCTTAGTATAGAGGGTTCTGACTTCTATAAATATGGGAGATTGTTGGGTATTGTATCCACAATAACCTAGATTTGTATGAAGTCACACTTGAACTAAGATGAATTAAGTTTGTATTTGATGTCTTGTTCAAGTTAAGTGTTTACAGGTTATAATTGCCAAGTGTGGACCAATATCAGTTTACAATGGGTCACCAAATATAGGACCATACAATGTAATCCCTCATTGTGTGATCCATGGTATTGACTCATATGTAACCTCTCTATTGGGACACACTTCATTTTCAAAGTACTAAAGTTATGGGAGAAAGACTAGTTGTTGAGTTGTTTGAAGAAAATAATTTTTCAGAATGACAAATTTTTCAAAGTGTTTTACTCGAGAAATGCTCATATGTACTCGAGTAATATTGAAGTTATTTCTCGAGTTAGCTCAGTCAAGTATTCGAGTAGCAGAAGTTGTTCTCAAGAAGGCATAGTATAGTTCTCGAGAAAGCCATGCAGTACTCAAGTAAGACTCGTTTCTTTCTCGAGTTAAGAAAACTAAAATTTTACCAGAGATAGTCGTTCGACCAACTTGTTAAGCAAACCTCCCTCGGATACTAACTGTCGCGATGCGTATTTTCTCTTACTCTGATATATTACTAAATGCTGAGAAAATATGGGTTGTGACAGTTGGTATACTGACACCTCTACATGGATGCAACCCGTACACCCCAACGCCTCTCCGGCCTGGGCCGTTACATAAAAGTGCACTTTTATGTAACGGCCCAGGCCCACCTCTTACAAGGCTTTAACGGGACCCAACTGACACCGTTACAGGGCTGCAACTCGTACAACCCCAACGCTTCCCCGACCTGTTTCTCAACATGGCGTGTTGTCGGCGCAGGGTTTCGAACCCGCAACCCTTGATAATCAACCTTTAACATCGGCAGCTCAGTTGGTGATAGTCGTTGTTGAAGGTTTATTATCAAGGGTTGCGGGTTCGAAACCCTGCGCCAACAACGCCCCGTGCTGAGAAACAAGCCGGCGAGACGTTGGGGTTGTACGGTCTGCAGCCTTGTAGCGGTGCCAGTTGGGTCCCGTTAAAGCCTTGTAAGAGGTCGGGCCTGGGCCGTTACAAGGGACGCCATGATGAAAAGCGACAGACAGAGAGCTGTATGTGGTCGTTGTGGAGGGGGATGAATTGAATCTGATACCAAAGTTGTTATGAGCCTAATCCTGGATTTTGGAGGTGACAGTGATACAAGAAGAGCCTTGCTCACCTGAAGGAGGAATGAAAAGAATCATGAAGAGGGGAGCTTGCTCACCTTAGTCCTAGAATGGGGAATGAGAAGGAAGAAGCTAGAAAGAGGAGGGAGAGAATTGAGAGAGAAGAATAACTTAGAGGGAGATAAAAATTTGGTTAATGCATTCATAGATTGCTATGGTACCAATGGTCCCATCAATCTGTTAATTCATTCATAGATTGATTAATTCATTCATGACCCAATGGTCCCTATATATAGGACTTAAAATGTCATGAGCATAAATAAGCTCAATATAAAAGAGATGCATGAAACACAAACATTAAGGCTCTTATAACTCATAATGACTCGATACAACTAGACTCATACAACTAAACTTCAATACCTGAAGACTCATAATAATATAACTGCTAATAGATAAGTGACGACGTTGGGCTCCTAACACCCTCTTTTGCTATCAACCTATGTTGCATATATCTAGCTATCACACCTACAATTTCCATCCTCTACATCCCCTGTAGGGTTTAGGGTTTTAATAGTTACTAGGGCATAGTCTGTTATGAGGCGTGTCGACGTCAGTTATCTTAAATATTATGTTGCGTTAATTTTCATATTATTTTACCCATATGTAGTAAGCCCAAATGGGGGGCGTGTGGAACCTACTTATTTGGCCGGCTGGTCCTTGTTTTGCAAGCAAGAAATTAAACCTTGAATTTCTCTCTCTCTCTTAATTCCCCTCTCCCTAACTATCTATCTCTAAACCCCACGGGAAAAACCCGTGTGTTTAACCCTAGCCGCAACCCGCGTGGACAGGAGCTTCCCGATCGCGTCACGTTCCGCCTCCGACACCATTGCGCCTCCGTTGGTTACTAGATCTAAGGGGAAGGCTCATAACAATCTGGTATCAGAGGCCAACGCCGACCACACCGTCCCTTCCGTCGCTCGCCCGAATCCGCGACAACCTCGCTGAACAACCACCGACTCTGCAGACCGCCTTTGCTGTGCATCACAACATCCTTCCTCCACCGCGACATCCCCCCACCGACACGATATGCTAGCCGGCTCGTCGTCCAGCCCCGCGGACCTCTCACCAAGTGATTCGGCGGCTACCGCCCTATTTCCTAGCCCCGCAGCGGTTGTTCCGCGCCTCCTCTCTTCCGCCGACCTACTTCCAACACCACCGACCGTCTATCCATCCCTATCCCTGATGGCAGATGCTCCCCCCTCTCTTGCCGACCTCATGACACTCTTCCAAACCATGTTCGCGACTCAGAACACCAAAATGGACACCCTCAACGCATGTTTTGAAAGTGTTTGTTTCAAGAGTAGCTATACACCTAGAGGGGGGGGGGAAATAGATTTCCTAGTCTTTATGAATACCTTTTTCTTTTGGTGTGTTGAGTGTTAAGTTATTTTGTTAGCTTTCAAGAATAAGACTCAACACACCAGGATTTATAGTGGTTCCTCAAAGTATGAGTACATCCACTTTTGCTCCCACCTTTCTAACAGTGAGTTAGACAAGACAATCTTCTCCAAACTCAGTTCAAAGAGCTTATAACACAGATCCTGCAGGATCTCTCAGACTTCCTCCAAGTCACCTCAGGTCAAAGCCTTACAACTCAGAGTTAATATCTCCTACAGCTTAGTGGTCCTTCAGATCACCTACCTCAGACTTAATCAAAAATCCTACAACTCAGGCTAGGAGGATAGACCTACACTCAGAGAGTATAACTCTCATATAGCTCAAATCTGATTCAGATCCTAGCTCAGGCCAAAGGCCCTACCTCAGATTCTCAACAGAATCCCATCTCAGAGAATATATCTCCTACCTCAGGCACACATGACCTACCTCAGATCCACAACGGGATCCTACAACTCAGCCTTTATATCTTAGGCTTACAACTCAGATCAAATAAGATCCTATATAAAGAGAGATTGTTGTTGATGATTGACTCCAGAGAGAATGTTCTCTGAGTCTACCTTTCTGTACTGAGTAAACTCAGCCCTAACTTTGATTCCAGAGAAATGATTCTCTGAGCCTTCTTTTTCCTGAACTGAGAAAGCTCAGTCCTATCTTCTTCATAACACCAAGAATAGATCTTCAGGATGTTTTTGCTTGTGCTGAAAAGATATCTGCAGAGCACTGTTCCTTCAAGTCTTTTATGTGGTTGAGTTGATTGCAGTGGCCTTGAAGAACACCAACAACTTGACTTTGCTCTGCTTCTTCTTACTCAAAAAAAGAACTTTCTGATCTTGCTGTTGAAGACAAACTGATTCTTCAGTTCTCTATTTCTTCAACCAGTTAACTTTTGCTTTGCTTCTCTTTCGAACTCAGAAAGAGAACTTTCTGATCTTGCTGTTGAAGATAGATTTATTCTTCAATGATTTATTTCTTCAACAACCAACTCTGTCTGTGATTCACAGACTAACTGTAAGAGCAAGTTCTTGGAAAACTTCAACTTCGTTGAGAGAAAGAAGATGACTAAAAAAGCTCTGTTCAATTTCTCGGAACTCTCCTTTTATCGAACTCCGTACAACGGCTCTTTGCGCAGTATGGACCAGCCGGAATTGGCAACTGCAACATCTCTTTTGCATTAATTACTGTCCTGAAGGTATGCGGCGCCTTTTGTCATCTAGCGAGCAAATCCCGCGTTATTTGAATTCTTGATGACGTCAGCATGACTCAGAGCCTGTGGACTTGATCATTTTCAGACAATCTGCGTAGGCGTTTAGTGAAGCCTTGTCACTAAACGCAGAAAACACTTAGCAGAATTCTGCATCTTAAGGTGTCGAATGAACCTTCAACACTCAACGCTTTTGATATTTGCAATCTAACTGAAGGCGCTGAGTGATCCTTCATCACTCAATGCTTCTGGACTTTGTTGAAATTTCTCTGCATGGAGGCGTTGAGTGCAAGCTTCTACACTCAACGCTTCTTGACTTTGAATGTCTTCTTGATGAGGCGTTGAATGACCTTTCTTCACTCAACGCTTCTTTACTTAACTTTAAATCTAGTTGAGTAGGCGTTGAGTGAACCATATTCACTCAACGCTTCTGTCCTTTGACAGATTTCTTGATGAGGCGTTGAGTGATCCGTCTTCACTCAACGCTTCTATACTTAGACAGATTTCCTGTTGAGTAGGCGTTGAGTGAACTGTCTTCACTCAATGCTTCTGTCCTTAGACAGATTTCTTGTCAGCAACACTGTGACTTTGACTGCATGTAGTTCTATCAACGCTTTTTAGGCTCATGGCGTTGAGTGAAGTGAGTTCACTCAACGCTTCTGGATTTATTTGATTTTCTGCCTGTCCAGTAACCTGTCTTGAGTCCAACTGTCATTGCGACTTTGACTGCTTGTCTAATCAATGTAGCAGAGTATAACCTGCATACAATGAACTTAAACATATATCAAATACATTCATGTGTATACCATTGACTTGTGAGCCTTCTTCAAATCTAGGAAATTGTGATCAATTGACCCAACATGTTTGGATGCCCTACAACGGATACCCTCTTCCCCTCCCTTGAACACGACCGATCACCCTTCAGCAAGATGCGTGGACTCCGCCTCTCCTCCAGAAGTGGACTACCTCGCCTACGCACGAACTATCCGAATGGATTTTCCCATCTATGAGGGCCGCAAAGATCTTCTTCCTTGGCTTACTTGTTGTGATATTTTCTTCTCCAATCAGCGCACACCAGATTAAAAACACGTCGACATTGCCTCCTTCCACTTACTGCAGTGCAATTGTGGTTCACTCAACTTCTGCGGGAACACTCCAACCCTTTGTGGGCGGAATTCAGTGCGGCCTGCACCCTGAGGTTTGGTCCCGCTCTACGAGGAAACTCACTCGGCAATCTGGTGAACCTCAAACAGGACGGCTCCACTGATACCTATTTAGAACAATTCCAAATTCTACTGTCTAGGACACCGTCCGTCTTACCGGGGCAACAAGTTCCCCTCTTCACCGTTGGCCTCCACGAGCGATTACGTTGGGATATGGAATTCCTTCTGCCACGTGATCTCAACACAACTATGAGCCTCGCTAGGCCTTGTGAACGGCGACTGCTACTAGATTGTCCTCCGTTGGGACGTTGGGACCATCCGAGCATTTACTCTCTAGCCAGCTTGCCTGACAAGGCTCCATTTTGGGACGATACACCACGGTCTACTGTTCACCACTGTTTGTCCCGCACCGAGATGGCCGAGCGTCACGAGAAAGGCTTGTGCTACAATTGTGATGAACATTTCACACTGGGACATCAATGCAAACGCGTATTTTGTCTTAAAGTAGATGATCCTCCCAATGATGACACGATCGAAGGACAAGCCATTGCAATACTCTTTGATCCAGCTTGAGGACAAGCTATTTTTCGAACGGGAACGGCGATGTTATGAGGTGTGACGCCAGTTATCTTAAATATTATGTTGTGTTAATTTTCATAGTATTTTATCCATATGTAGTCAGCCCAAATGGGGGGCGCGTGGAACCTACTTATTTGGCCCGCTGGGCCTTGTTTTGCAAGCAATAAATTAGAACTTGAATTTCTCTCTCTTTTAATTCCCCTCCCCCTAAATCTCTTTCTCTAAACGCCACAGGGAAAACCCGTGTGTTTAACCCTAGCCGCAACCTGCGCGGACAGGAGCTTCCCGATCGCGCCGCATTCCGCCTCCGACACCATTGTGCCTCCGCCGGTTACTAGATTAAGTGGAAGACTCATAACATAATCCTTCTTCTTTCTCCCTCCTCTACATCTCCTCTAGTGTTAACCTTTAACTAGTTACTAAACCTAGTTCGTAACAAGTCATCAAGCCCCTTTTCAGCCCAAGGATTATACTTATGGTGGAGTAACCTAACATGGAGGGCTAACAATTTGTATTATGCACCAACATTTGTTCATTACTTTCATGTTTTAACAATGATTATATTGCTCATTACATGTCAGCTTCATGATAATTAATAATCAAATTAACTTCTTTGGAATTATACTTAAATATGTATAATGACTCTTTGTTGCTGCTGCTCTTTTTTTCAGACTTTGACCCCACACATGCAGCCTCCACTTGAGGATCTGCACACAACGAAAGACACAGGCAAACTGTTGGGGGCTACTTTGGGTGATCCTCGACAAGGAAACTTTTCTGTTAATTTATGGAAGAGTGCTTTTCACGATGCATTTTCTAGGCTTTGCCCAGTTCGTGCTGGAGGGCATGAGTGTGGTTGTCTGCCTGTGTTGTTAAGATTGGTATGATCCTAAGTTTTTTCTTTCTGTTTGTCTTGCATTAACATTATATTGAGACTAGATAGTTTTAAGAGTAATTACTTATAAGCAAGGTTGCAGATGTCGGATGTCCAGGACATGTCATTTTGTGTTTTCATGTCATTTTTTTATTTATAGGGGATATTTTATATATCGGGTTTTATTACTTAATTAATTATATGTTTTTTTTTATTTTATACATATCTCAATAGTAACTATTTTATAATTTATTGAACTTCTAAATATTAAAAGTTATATGAAACATTTAACATACAATATGTTAATGATAAAAATTTTGTAAAACTCGTTATTTTAAAAGGTTTGTAACTATATATTTTTTCTATTACATCAAAATTTTAAAAATTAAATTTCAAACTTAACTTTTTTTTCAATCGTCATCGCTTGCATACTCATCTATAGTTGACAGAGTAGATAGAATATAGTCATCATTTGATGAACCCTCTAGTTCTGTCTCATCCATCTCATTTATTTTTCTCTTGCCGTTTCTTTGATAACTAATCGCCACATCTATGCTCTTTGTTATTCTATGAGGCCTCCTTGCATCATTATTAGTGTCGACAATATCTCGAATTTGTGCCCACGTCAACCCCTCTCTAGGAAATACTTCACCATCGCCATCATCATTATCATCCTCATCATCATCAACATTTACCATCCACCCTTGTACCTTCCCCTAATTTAAGCTTCTAGATTTCAATGGATCTCGAGATGTGTTAGAATATTTCGACTTCAACAAATTATTAAACTTTACAAAAACAAGATTGTTCAATCTTTTGCTGTCGAGTTTATTTCTCTTCTTAGAATGTTGCTATAAAATATAAAAAAAAATCTAAATAATGCATATAATCATATAATAAAATATTTAAGTTAAGCTAAATAATTCATACTATCTTAAAAGTGCTTCATTTCCTCTCACAGACAGAGGATGAAGTAGTCAGACTCAAAATCTTCATAGCCATAGTTTTAAGGTGTGACATATCAACACCGTAAAATCTTCACCAATGTATTGTGAAAAATAAAATGACAACATATTTCAATTTTGCATCATTAAAAATTATAGTGTTAATAAAAAAATATATTAAAATATACTTGGATTTAGGTTGAGATTTTGTAGCTGCCTCTTTGTCATGTCTTTACCAAATAATCTTTGTTGGTATTGGTAAATATTAAGTTTAACACTGATGTGATCCTGCGTAGAAGGATTTTGTAACACCCCCATCCGTCGCTTAACATATAACAGAACGTCCGGCCGGGGCCCGACGCCATATACAACGGACAGACCAACGAGTTACTAAATTGAAACCATAATCCAATATTTCACATCCCAACACAGAGTGCAAACTAGCGGAAGTAATTAAAGGTTATAATTAGAACCCAACAACAATATGAATGTCCACTACCAGAACAAGGAATGTAAAACAAATACACAAATAAGGTCTTGGTCTTAAGGCCTTACAAAGTTCAACTTGAATTAAAATGTGTTACATACTTCGGCACGTAAGTCGGCCACACATGAACGATAAAATAACACAAGTATTCGCTTTGGCCTTCGAGGGCCAGCACAACATTTCTGGGCTTCAGCCCGCTACTTCCCGCTTGGTTCAACAGCACTTGCACGCAACAATCCACCGCACGGTGGAAAACAAAAGCAACGATCAACATTAGCTGATCAAATTATAATGATCCCATCCCTCACTCGGGGTGGCGGTGCTCCTTCCCTGCATGCATTAGCTTAAACAACACTTGACAATCAAAACGTGCAACTTAAGCACCGTTAGCCACAGACGTTGGCACAAGCGCCCAACGCCCCGTGCTCTCAGGGAACATTCTTGGTGCACAGGACCGTAAGGGTCGCACCACCGTTCTCTGGGACGGTCAACAACGTTTAAGCTTTCAGTCTCACAAGGGTCAAGGCCAGAGACAACGCCCCAGTGCTACGACAAGTCATGTGATTTACACATTGACCACTCCAAGTCGACCGACATAGGGGAGGGTACAGTTCAGCCATATCCCGTGCTCAAATCGTCTGGCTCGCAGGCCTGATGCGGGTCAGCATCCCCTTTCCCTTTTCCGCATGATCCATAACACTGTAAGGATCCTAGGCTAGCATACATGGCTACCAAAGCTGAGCAACTCAAACTCACGCTCAATCAAATTATAGCCCTCAGGTCTCCCAGAGACAGGCTTCATAAACAATACATAGCTTACTGGAAGCTATCGCGCGGCTGTAGAACTACCGCCGCGCGATAGGGGACAGACTATCGGTTCTTCCCCTTTTTCGAGTGTTTTCCTGGATACTTACCCCCAGTGCTCTCAACGCAGTCATCTGCACACCCCGCGACTCCGAAATTTACACGATAACCACAGGTCTTCTCCGGCATACAAAACATACAAACATCACCAATTTAGACCAACCTGTCCGTGTGGGCTTCACACAACATGCCTATTCCGGACTTCGATTCCGGATCTAAATGCAAACTGACGGGGATACACAGATCTACCCGTCTGGAGAACCACATCCATGTGTTCGTGGAGTGTCTACCTTCTAAATCCAAAAGAAAGGACTTCACATGTCCAAGGAAGAGAATCGTTACCCTTGATGTGCGCTTTGATGACATGGGAGAAATCTAGACGGTTGAAAACGACCGCTCCGACCTTGCCTTCGCAAATCCGAACTCACCTTGTGAATCCGAGACCCGAAACACGAACAGCGGCAAGAACCCTCCTTCCCGGCGCTGCTACTCCTCCAGAAAACCAGGCCACCGACTCCTCTCCAAAAGAAGATGAAGATAAATGGCCAAACCAGGCTTATATATAAAGCTACCGCGACGCGGTAACTAGCTATCGCCGCGCGGTACCTTAATTCAACTCCTCATTCCGAGCGCAACCGCACAAACCCTCCAATCACAGGCCGACACGTGGCCACGCTGTTACGGTTTCACTATCGCTACACGATAGGGTGCTAACGCCGCGCGATTGCCGACGTCGGTTACGACATGACACCTGTCGCTATCGCCGCACGCTAACTGCTACCGCCGCGCGGTAGAATCCCGAGAGCCTCATCAATTAAATTGACCCAACTATCTCCAACGGTAACACTATCGCCGGACAACAGCTTCCCGAGAGCTCTGCCAGTTTAATTCCCCAGCTACCGCGGTGCGGTTATAACTTTCCGCCACGCGGTAAGTCCAGCGTTGAGTTGACTCAACGCTCTCAGCGCTAACCCTGGAGCTACCGCCGCGCGGTAACTAGCTACTGTCGGGCGATAACCTCCAGAGATCCATTTCCTGCCTGAAGAACTTTGGGGCGTTACAAATCTTCCCACTTAAAGAATTTCATCCCGAAATTAAGTCATGCAGGAAACTAAGGAATTAAATCAATTTTAAACTGTACCTCAATTGAATAAATCAGGGAACTCCACCTTTATGGTTTGCTCCCGCTCCCATGAAAGCTCCCCTCGGCCACAGTTGTCCCATCGGACCTTGACCATCCTGATCTCTTTATTACGTAGTTTTTTGACTTCTACATCCTCAATTCGAATGGACTTGACCTTCGTTGTCAACCCACTATCAACCGGTACTTGATCTGCAGCAATCACTTGCGTAGGCTCTTGCACCGTCTTTTCGCAACACTGATATGTGGAATACATCGTGTAGACCACTCAATTCCATTGATAATTTCAACCGATAAACAACTTCTCCAATACGCTCCAGTATCTCAAACGACCCAAGATATCTCGGACTCAACTTTTTCAAGCGTCGAACCCTTGAGACACCCTTGAAAGGTTTAATTTTCAAATATACCCAATCTCTTACGGCGAACTCAACGTTCCTGTGCTTGACATTATAATACTTAGCCTGCCTATCCTGAGCAACCAGCAGCCGCTCACGGATTGTTCGCACAACTGAAGTCGCATCATCGACTTCCTTCCGCTTATACAACTTTGACTCGTCCGTCTCCAACCAAGACAACAGAGTACCACACTTCCTACCATATAGGGCCTCGAACGCCTGGTGGCTGTTATTATAAACAAACTCAATCATATACATGTGATCTTCCCCCTTTTTACCGAAATCTAGGGCACACATGCGAAGCATGTCCTCCATCGTCCGGTTGACCCTCTCAGTCTGACCATCTGTTTGCGGATGAAAGGTTGTACTGAACTTCAGCTTGGTCCCCAACTATTGATGCACCAACCTCCAGTCATTGGACGTGAAGCGCCCATCTCGGTCACTCACGATGCTACGGGACCCACCGTGCAGTCGTACAATGTTTTCTACATACAACTTTGCCAGTTTCTCAACTGAATCGTCCTTCCTATTTGGGATGACATGTGAGACTTTCGTCAGACGATCTACGACCACCCAGATGACGTCGCTTCCCTTTTGCAATCTCGGCAAACCATGCACGAAATCTATAGATATATCGTCGAACTTCCACTCCGGTATAGACAAAGACTTCAAAATCCTCCGGGCTTCTGGCACTCCGCCTTCACCAAGGCGCACGTTTGACACTTTGGCACATAAAGTTCTATGTCCTTCTTTAGTCCCGGCCACTAGAACAGCTTTTTCACATCTCTGTACATCTTTGTGCTCCTCGGGTGAATCAAGTACTTAGTATGATGAGCCTCGTACAACAATTCCTCCCGTAGTTTACCCACACTTGGGACGCACAAACGACTGTCCTTCCACAATAACCCATCATCGATAGTAAATTGGGCATTTGACCCATCCAAAGCCTCAGCCATGAACCGCTTCATGTTGTCATCCAACTGCAAAGCCTGCCGAATCCGATCAGCCAGCTCATACTGCACCTCTGTCCAGCTCAGCTGTGCTTCAACACTAGACCTCTTATCAACACAAGAGATCTCCATGGCTTCTAATTCTCGAACTAAACGCTCGTCATGCATTGACAACCAATTGGCCTGCGCGGGAGCTCTACGACTTAACGCATCCACAACCGCATTACCTTTCCCAGGCACGTAGTGTATCTTGAAGGTATAGTCCCCAAGGAACTTCATCCACCTCCGTTGGTCCTTTTGATCTAGGAGATACTTCAGGCTCTTATGGTCGGTATAAATATCGACCTCACGCCATATAGGTAGTGCCTCCAAAGATTTAGAACGAATATTACGACCGCCAACTCATAGTCGTGGACCGGATAATTTCTCTCATGCACCATCAACTGGCGTGAGCCGTACGCTATTACACTCCCATGCTTAAGTAGAACGCAGCCTAAGCCGCTGCCCGAAGCGTTGGTGTAAATCTCAAAGCCTTCTCTGTCATAGGGCGAACACAGGATTGGCGCCGTGGTCAGACGACTTTTCAGTTCCTCAAAAGCTTGCGCGCACGCCGACATCCAGACAAACTTCTGATCTTTCCTTGTCAAGGTCGTGAGGGGTAATGCTATCCGCGAGAAGTTCTCCACGAAGCGCCTGTAGTAGCCGGCAAACCCCAGAAAACTCCGGACTTCCGCCACCGAAGACAATACAGGCCACTCCCGTATAATAACAATCTTCGCCGGATCCACTGCGATTTCCTCACCACTAACAATATGACCAAGAAACGCTACCGAAGAAAGCCAGAACTCACACTTCGAGAACTTGACATAAAGCTGACTGCTTCTCAAAGTCTCCAGAACAATTTGTAAATGTTCTGCATGATCCAACTCAGAATGGGAGTACACGAGAATATCATCACTGAACACTATCACGAACCAATCCGGATATTCCTTGAATGTCTTGTTCATCAAGTCCATGAACATGGATGACGCATTAGTCAGCCCAAAAGGCATGACCGTAAACTCATAATGCCCATAACGTGTACTGAACGCCGTCTTGGGAATATCGCTTTCCTTGATTCTTAGCTGATAATAGCCAGACTTCAAATCCAGCTTAGAATATACCGTCGACCCAACCAGCTGGTCGAACGATTGTCGATTCTCGGAATCAGGTACTTGTTCTTCTCTGTTAACTTGTTCAGTTCCCGATAATCGATACAAAGCCGCAAACTTCCGTCTTTTTTCACGAAGAGGACCGGGGCGCTCCAGTAGAAAACCGGGAATAAATCTATATGAGAGAAAAGAGAGATCCCTACACTTATATAAGTGAGGGAAAAATACAAAGACGATAATACCCTTATGGGTAAATACAAAACAAAACTTAAAAATAAAACAACTTGATTTCAACTCTCCCCCTCAAGTTGGATGGTAGATATCTATCATTCCGAGTTTATGGATGATATCAGTAAATGCATCGGAGCCAAGACTCTTGGTGAAGACGTCGGCTAACTGATCTCTGGAATGGACGAAGGGTGTGACTAGACTTCCTTTGTCAAGATGATCTTTGATGAAGTGACGATCCACCTCAACATGTTTGGTCCTATCATGCTGAACTGGGTTGTGCGCTATGCTGATGGCCGCTTTGTTGTCACAGTACAAGGATATGGGAGCTTTCTCCTTAAGACCGAGATCTTGCAATAAGATGCTCAACCAAAGGCCTTCACAGAGACCCTGAGACATCGAACGGTACTCAGCTTCAGCACTGGACCTGGCCAGCACACTTTGTTTCTTGCTACGCCATGTAACCATGTTTCCTCCAATGAAGGTGCAATAACCTGTTGTAGATTTCCGGTCATCATGACATCCAGCCCAATCTGCGTCGGTGAAGACCTCGATCCGCAGATGTTTGTTCTTCGAGAACATCAGCCCCCGTTCTGGAGACTTCTTTAAATACCGGAGAACACGATAGGCAGCCTCCTGGTGTCTGACCCTTGGGGCATGCATGTACCTACTCAGGATCCCAACAATATATGTAATGTCAGGACGAGTATGTGAGAGGTATAAGAGCTTTCCAACCAACCTCTGATAACTAGGAGCATCTGTACGATCACCATTGCTGTCCTGATCAATCTTATGGTTCTCCTCCATGGGTGTGTTAGCGGGGGCACACCGAAGCATGCCAGTCTCTGTCAGCAGGTCCAACACATACTTGCGTTGGGAGATAACGATACCCTTGTCAGAACGGGTCACCTCAATTCCTAGGAAGTAGCGTAGCCTTCCCAGGTCCTTTACTTCGAACTCGGCTGAGAGAAGTCCCTTCAGCTTTGAGATTTCATCTGTATCATTTCCGGTGATCACGATGTCATCAATGTAAACAATTAGCACAACAATTTTCCCTTCATTCCTCTTGACAAACAATGTATGATCAGAGTGTCCCTGTTTGTAGCCAAACTTGATCATGGCCTTGTGGAATCTGCCGAACCATGCCCTCGGAGACTGCTTTAGCCCATACAGGGACTTCCATAACCGACAAACAAACCTCTCTTGCCCCTTCTTCACAAAACCTGGGGGGAAAGACATGTACACCTCTTCCTCGAGGTCACCGTGCAAGAATGCATTTTTAACGTCCAGTTGATGAAGTTCCCAATCAAAGATCGCAGCACAAGATATGATCACACGGATAGAGTCCATCTTTTCTATAGGAGCGAAGGTCTCTTGGTAATCAACCCCCTGAGTCTGAGTGTAACCACGAGCAACCAACCTAGCTTTATATCGCTCAACTTTCCCATCCTGATTCTGCTTAACTGGGAAAACCCATCTTGAACCAATGAGTTTCTTGCCAGGAGGGAGAGAGGTGACATCCCAAATGTGGTTCTTCTCCAAAGCTGACATTTCTTCCTTCATTGCTTGAGCCCATACTGGGATGCAAAGTGCCTCCTGCCATGTCTTAGGGATAGAGATCTCGGACAAGGAAGATATAAATGACTGGTGAGGTTTAGAGAGATGATCATAAGCAACATGATTAGAAATGGGATGTTCAGTACACCGGGCCTTACCACGTAGCCGAGCAATGAGAACATGTAAATCAGCATCAGGATCTGAGTCTGAAGACAACATTGGCAACAGCGGGGCGACAGTGGGCTGTGTACCTGGTTTTCGACGATGATATATATGAGGTAGAGGAGTGATGAGTGAAGGATGATGAGAAATATCTGTATGAGGAATATCTGTAGTGGATGGCGTAGTGGAAGTAGGAGGAATATCTGTAGTGGAAGTAGGAGGAATAAAAGTGAGAGGAACAGTACCAATGACAGGAGGAGGGACAGTATCAATGACCTCATCCTCCTTCTCCCCCTGACGACAAGGAGTCAAGTCAAGGTAATATGATTCATCCTCGCGGAACGCCACGTCCATGGTACAGAAAGTACGTCTTGTTGGGGGGTGATAACATCGGTACCCCTTGGTGGTGGTAGAATAACCAAGAAAGACACATCGGATGGCTCGAGCTTATCCCGAAGAGGCTTGTGAACATGAACAAAACAAACACACCCAAAGATACGAGGAGGAAGAGATGAGGTATGAACAACAGTCTTAGAAGCCAGACGAGCCAGAGGTGTAGCATAAGCGAGAACCCGCGAGGGGAGACGGTTGATAAGATGAGTAGCCGTCATGATGGCATCGCCCCAATAGGATTTCGGAAGGTGCATGGTGGTGAGAAGCAACGGGCAACATCAAGGAGATGCCTGTTTTTTCGTTCCGCCACACCATTTTGGGTGGAAGTGTAAACGCACGTAATTTGCTGGATAATGCCATTGTCCGAGAAGTAGGCCCCAAACACACCACGATCATCATATTCGCCCCCATTGTCACTACGAAGGACACGAATGGTTCCGTTGAACTGAGTTTGTATCATCTTATGAAAGGTTTGAAAGACAGAAGCGACATCCCCCTTTTTTTTAAAAAGATAAACCCAAGTAGTACGGGAAAAACAATCAATAAACGTAACAAACCATCTATATCCAGTCAAAGAAACAACTGGGGAAGGTCCCCAGACATCTGAATGTATAACAGAAAAAGGAACACTACTAGGAGAAGATAAGTGAGATGATGAATGACGAACATGTTTGGACATTTCACAAACATCACATTTAAAACTAGAAACAAACTGAGATAATGCAGGAAAAAGTTTTTGAAGATAAACAGGAGACGGGTGACCAAGACGCAAGTGCCAGCGTCGAGCGTCAGCAGTAGAAACAGCAGAAGAGGACAGAGCAAGGGATGATGGTGTAGCATTCAGGTAGTACAGACCACCGCGGTTCCTACCACTGCCAAGTATCCGCTTCGTACCCAGTTCCTGAAAAATACAAGAATCAGAGAAAAATGTTATAAAACAGTTAAGAGATTTAGTAAGATTGCTAATAGAAAGTAAACTGCGGGGAAAGGATGGAACATGCAAAACAGAAGTGAGAGGAAGCGAAGAAGAGCAGGAGAAATTGCCCTTGCCAGCAATAGGAGACAAGGTGCCATTGGCAGAGACAACCTTGTCCTTACCAGACAATGGTGTGTAGGAGTAAAAACCTGTAGAGGACCCGGTCATATGATCAGTAGCTCCGGAGTCAATAATCCACTCAGACGAAGGAGTCACAACAGCATGGGCACTGGGCATCGCAGCATTGGCAAACAAAGAGGAGCTACTCGGTGTAGGATCAGACTGAGAGTGTAGCAGACGGCAGAGCGCATCCAATTCAAACATGGTGAAATGATCTGGGAGCTGGCCATGATGGCCCCCTTGAATCTCTGTGGAGTAAGCAGCATCATGAGAACGGGTGTCAGTCTGGCGATGTCCACCACGACCAGGACCACGCCCACGTCCACGACCACGGACGTATCCCGGTGGAGCAAGGTGCGGATGAAGCTTGAAGCACGCTTCCCGAGAATGGCCCCGACGGCCACAATGGTCACAGGTGGGAATCTGGGTGGTATGGCTAGAACCACCACGACCAATACTAGTAAATGCCGAGCGGTCAGAGGGGGGAGCCGCCGTGTTGAGAGACCTCCGACGATCTTCATCGCCAAGAACCATACTGAACGCCTCCCTGAGTGATGGGAGGGGTAAGCGATGAAGAATATTGGTGCGAACCATATCCAACTCCATGCTTAAACCCATCAAGAACACATGAAGACGAAATCGTTCATCTCGCTTTTGTAACAGAACTGCATCGGCAGTGCAAGCAGGGGTAAACTGATCGAAGTAATCTAACTCTTGAGATATACGCTCGAACTCAGAGTAGTAGGCAGAAACAGTCATAGATCCCTGTCGTAGTTCCAACATACGGCGGGTCAGCTCATAAACCTGAGTGGAATTCCCGATCTGAGAATAAGTCTCCCGCGCGCGAGTCCAAATCTTGTAAGCTGAGTCCATTAGCATATAGCTGCGGTATACCTTTGGAGACATAGAGTGGAGAAGCCAGGAAACCACCAGGGAATTCTCGGAATCCCAACGCGACCAGGCAGGATCAGTCAGGGAGGGTGCCACTTTGGTCCCATCAATGTATCCAAAGAGCTGGTGGCTGCGAATAACATGCTGCGCCGCACGAGACCACTCTAGATAGTTAGTGCCATCTAACGGCACCGTGGTAATCTTCAAGGAGCTAGCATGACCAGAAGGTCGCTGGAGTTCACCCATCTGGGAACCTGAAGACCGCAGGGTTTCCCCCATGTGGGGAACAGAAACACTTGGTGATGAAGAGCCACCACCAATCGAAGAATCATCCATGAGAGATCAGATCTGAAGAGGCTCAGTTACATAAAATCCTGAAAAAAGGAGAGGTGCCGGAGAAAATAGCAGCAACATCCGGTGGAGAAGAGAGAAACTATATGCACTCTAGATTCTCTCCAGCAGCACTCAGAGAGAAGAGAGCATCCGGTGGAGAAGAAGAAGGAGAAGAAGATCGCGGAGAAGATCGCACGCAGGGAAGCAGAGAAGATCGCACGCAGGGAAGCGGAGAAGATCGCACGCAGGGAAGCGGATCTGATTTGGAGAAGAAGGCGGCGGCGGTGGCTGGATCTGAAGAAGACGAAGGCCGGAGAAGCTCGCAGCGGCGGCTAGTCGATGCAGGAGGCGGTGTAGTGGTCCGACTGCTTCATGGAAGGACGACGGCGGCGTCCTTCTCAGCACCCGACGGTGGCTAGGAGGCCGCCCGACATCCACAATAGAAGGGCAGCAGACGATGGGCGAGCGAGAGAGGATCGAGCGGTGAGGACGACGGGCGAGCGAGCGAGGGAGCGGGACGACGAGCGAGACGGCTAGGGTTTTTTGCTTTCCCTCTGATACCAAGTAGAAAACCGGGAATAAATCTATATGAGAGAAAAGAGAGATCCCTGCACTTATATAAGTGAGGGAAAAATACAAAGACGATAATACCCTTATGGGTAAATACAAAACAAAACTTAAAAATAAAACAACTTGATTTCAACTGCTCCAAGGTGACGTACTCGTATGCACATACCCCTGCTCCATCAATTCTTGAAGCTGCGCTTTCAACTCTGCCATTTCCCTTGGTGCTAAGCGGTAAGGAGACCGTGACACGGGTTTGGCACCAGACACCAGCTCGATGGTGAAATCAATCTCACGTTGAGGTGGAGCTCCAGGGAGATCATCGGGGAATACATCGGCAAATTCCGACACCACTGGAATACTGGCCAAAACAGGCTTGGGCTTCTTTGCCTCTAAATGAGTGAAGAACAACTTTGCACCCTCATGAACAACCTTAACCACTTAAAGGGCAGACATCATCGTCTTGCTCGACCCCTTCATACCAAAAAAAGTAGTTTCTTGACTCGTATTCAACCCCAACTTAACAGTCTTCAAACTACAGTCGATGAATGCACGTTGCTCCGAGAGCCAATCCATGCCAAATATTACGTCAAACTCTACTATCGGTAGTAGTAACGCTTCCAAATCAAAAGTTTGGCTTCCAATCAGCACTTTAACGTAACAGACTCTATCCGCGTGCATCGAACACCCATTAGGCAGCAACACATCCAATCTATCCTTAGCCACAGAAGAGGGTACTCCGATACGAGACACAAATTCCTCGGATAGGAAGGAATGTGAAGCTCCTGTATCAAACATTGCTCGAGCTGGATAGTCCATGACCACGACAAAGCCTAAAACACGATAATCATACGACAAAGCATAAGAAGCAAGGCATGCAAAATATTATAACTAAAATCTAACGCATACCTGTCACCACATCACCCTGCTTGATGGCCTCCTGCTGGCCCAGGTTGTAGACTCTAGGTTGGGCTGGAGCTTGATGAGATGCAGTTGACTCCACTGCCTTCCCCTTTTCAACATAGGAAGCTCCTGCCTTCTTTTCCGACTTGCCGCTCCAACAATTGCGGGCTATATGCCCCTGCTTGCCATAGTTGTAACAGTGAATTAGGCCTCCTTGCCCAGAAGATGCACCAGTAGTAACCGATGAAGACGCCGGTCCAGAAGACTTGGCCTTCTTGTTCCACTTTCGGTACCCAAACTTCGGTGATCTTAGTACTTTGAACTCCGAGCTCTTCACCGACAAGTCCTTCTTACCCTGAACTCTTTTCATATCCTTCTCCAGAGATCGGGCTGTGTTGACCAGGACTAGAAAGCCCTGTGTCATCGGACCTGAGAGTAGCAACCTCAGTTCGTCACGTAGTCCCTCATAGAACCGGTTGGTCTTGCACTCCTCATCAGTAAAAGTGGAGTCAGCATAACGAACCAATCTCGTGAACTCATGAAGGTAATCGTCCACGCTACTCTCACCTTGAGTCAGCCTCTGGAATTGATTCTCCATAGCTATCTTCTACGCGGTCGGGACGAACCGTGCCAAAAATAGCCTTGAGAATTCCTCCATCGATATGCCAGAAAGTTGCCTCCCAGCAAGATGATGAAGCTCTAACTCATCCCACCATAGCCTTGCTTCGTCGTCTAGGAGGAAATTGGCTATTGTAACCTTCTGCCACTCCTCAGTCTTTGTTGCGGACATGACTCTTTTAACTCTAGACAGCCAGTCCTCAGCCTGCGTTGGGGTCTCAGTCCCCAAAAACACTGGTGGATTAAAGCTCATCACATGCTTTAACTGTTTCTCTATCTCTCTCCTCCGCACTGCGGGCTCTGCCGCTCCCTGATCCACTACCATAGGTTCCGCTATATCAGGAATAGGTGGCTGCACTTGCCGTCCCGGTTGTGCATTAATCATAGCGAACACTGCTTCCGCTACCAACCGTATGGTTTCTGCAGAAGGAGGGGTTGCAGGCGCATCGTTATGCGCACTACTCTCCGCGGAGTGCTGTTGATGCGACTGTCCCGCACCGCTTATAGTCACCTATAGTTGTAAAGACACTCGATTAGGCGACAAATAGATTGTCAAAACGCAATCATTGGAACACTCAGGTTCCTCAAACATGTGTATTTTTA
This sequence comes from Platanthera zijinensis, assembly GCA_039513925.1. NCBI lineage: Eukaryota > Viridiplantae > Streptophyta > Magnoliopsida > Asparagales > Orchidaceae > Platanthera > Platanthera zijinensis. The sequence continues at coordinate 116,807,610 of CM077088.1, forward strand.
TTTCTAAGTGGACATTCATGAGTTCTTTTATGTTATAACGGCAACGCACATATAAATGTTCACCACCCCTTAAAAGAATTCGTCCACGAATTCGAATAAGGAAGACCGACACCAGAGTCTTATACCAACTTTGTAACATCCCTATCCGTCGCTTAACATATAACAGAAGGTCCGGCCCTTACCGGGTCTACTCAGGGCCGAGTGCGCCTTCCAGCCCTGCCAGATAATGAGAGCCTGAGCAGCGAGATCCTCTCGGGGTATTCCCTTACCCCCAAGCGAGCCACGACTCTGCCAGCTAGTGAGAGCCTGACAGCGGGTCTACTCTGGGCCGAGTGCGCCTTCTAGCCCTGCCAGCTAATGGGATCCTGCGGAGCGGGATCCTCTCGGGGTCTTGCAAACTACCAACCTTTTTTTCTTGGCCACCGAGCGAGCCTTCGGCCCTGCCAGCTTGATGGGAGTCTGGACAGCGGGTCTACTCGGTGCCGTCAAAATCATAAATACATCATAACCATGCAGAGAAACAATTCTTAAAATAACATATTACAATGGTATACACAAATTTACCCATCCTATGGGTAGAAACGCTTCAGGTCATCACCACTCCAGGCATGGCCGATGGGTACCCCCTCCACATTCTGGAGGTTGTATCCCCCCGACCCTAAGGCCTTTTCCACAACGTAGGGTCTTTCCCAATTGGGGTTGAGCTTACCAACAGTCGCCGACCTTCCTGCGACGTCGACTTTCTTCAGGACTAGATCCCTTTCCCCGAACTGCTTGACTCTGACGTGTTTATCAAAATACCTAGCCATTCGCCGCATGATTTCCTCTTTCCTGACCGCGGCCATGTCGCAAAGTTCTTCTACCATATCCAGCGAGTGCCGCAGCTCCCCTTCATTCTTCTCCCTCCATGTCTCGTCTCCTTTGCTGGCGGCCGCAACTCGCGGGGACTGAACCTCAAACTCCATGGGAAGGACCGCCTCACAGTCATGTGAAAGCTTGAAAGGGGGTCTCTCGAGTGACCGTGTTTGGGGTTGTCCGCAAAGCCCACAACACCGAGGGGAGTTGCTCCACCCAGCTCCCCCTCAAGTTTTCCACCTTTTTGAGCAGGTTTACAATAATCTTGTTTGTCGCCTCCACCTGGCTGTTGCTTCTTGGGTGGTGGACGGAGGCAAACCTGAGGTCGATCCCTAGCTGGGTGCAAAAGCTGATGAACTCCTCGCTTGCGAACTGCGGCCCATTGTCCGTGACAATGGCCTGAGGCAACCCATGCCTACAGATGATCTCTCCCCATACAAAATTCCTGATGACTTGGGAGGTTACCTTGGCCAACACCTTAACCTCTAGCCATTTTGAAAAGTAGTCAATCATGACCAAAAGGAACCTTCTCTGCCCGCTTGCCGGGGGAAACAACCCAACTAAATCCATTCCCCAGATGGCAAAAGGCCATGACGTCGTAATGCTTCGGAGCCTTTGAGCGGGCAAGAGTTAGAGGGGGGGGGGGGGCGTATAGTTGACACTTTTGACACCTCCTTGCAAACTCTGCCGCATCCTTCCTCAGGGAGGGCCAGAAGTACTCTTGCCTAACCACCCTTGCATCCAAAGTTCTTCCCTCTCAGTGACTGCCACACTCGTTCGAATGCACTTTTTCCAGGATCCTTGGGATCTCTTCCTCTGCTACACATCGTGCCAGGAGTCCTGACAACATCTTCCGATGTAACCCTCCTTCATGCATGAGGTAGTGTGCTGCTTTGTGCCTAAAGCCTTTCACATCCTTGGTCCCTTCAGGGGGGTTTCCTGTAGCGATGTAGGCTATGAAGGGATCCACCCACGAGGGTCGCCGATCCACTTCCATCAACTCCCCCTCCTCAATCGCCAGATGAAACAGTTTGGTCAAGGTTCCCCCGCCCCGGGGTCCAAACTTGGCCAACCGGTCGGCCGCTTCATTCTCGTCTCTGGGGACATGCTAGATTGAGAACGCTCAGAACCCACCAACAATCGCCCTCACCTTGGATAAGTACTTCATGAGGGTGGGCTCCCGGGCTTCGTATTCGCCTCTGATCTCCGACGCCACTACTAACGAATCCGTAATCACTTCTACGTCATGAATCCCGAGCTCTCTGGCCAACCGCAAGCCGGCTATGACAACTTCATACTCCGCTTGGTTGTTTGTGACAGGGAAGTGCAGCACCACCGCCTACTCTATGGTGACCCCTTGAGGGCTTACCAGTACTACCCCTCCCCCTAGGGAATGCTTCCCTGAGGCTCCGTCAACCAACATCTTCCACTCCTTCCGCAGTAGTGGCTTCTCTCCCTCCACCTCTATGACATAGCCAGCCAAGAAATCAGCCACTACCTGCGCCCTGATGGAGTGTCTTGGCACAAAAGAGATGTCAAACTCACTGAGCTCGATGGACCACTTGGCCAACCGCCCCGAGTGCTCCACCCCCTCGAAAATCTTGCGCAGGGGATGGTCCGTCACTACCTTGATTGAATGAGCTTGGAAATACGACCTAGGCTTCCTGGCCGAGACGATCGGGGAGAAAGCTAACTTCTCTAGGATGGGGTAGCAGAGCTCCGCCTTCTTCAAGATCCTGCTGACATAGTAGATTGACAGCTGTTTCTTCCCTTCTTTCCTTACCAACACAGAACTTACGACCTCTGCCCCTACCCCAAGATACAAAGCTAGGTCTTCCCCCTCCTTCGGGCTCTGAAGGAGCGGCGCTTGGGAGAGTTGACCCTTCAATGCCTGGAAAACCTCCTCGCATTCCTTTGTCCATTCACACTTCCAGGTGGTTTCCCTGAAGCACCTTGAAGAAGGGTGAACACTTCTCCCCGGCTCGGGAGAGAAATCTACTCAACCCGACGAGTTTGCCCGTCAAACGCTGAACCTCCTTGGCGTTGCGTGGTGATTCCAACTCCATAATGACCTTCACCTTATCCGGGTTAGGCTCTACCCCTGCTGGGGTCAGAAGGTGTCCAAGGAACTTGCCTCGGCGTGCCCCAAAGACACACTTCTGGGGGTTCAGCCTCATCTTGAACTTCTGCAGGGTCGCGAATGTCTCCTCCAGGTCATACTACCTGCTGAAGGATGGGACGTTATACCAAAAGACACTATCGGGTTTTTTTGGCTCGGTGTGTGTCTGAGGGAGAGATTCCAAGAGTTCTAGAAATTCATTCGGGAGAATGTGAGTCACTCAGGAAGTCGGACCTTGGAGGGGAGAGTGTTGAGGCAAGGCTACTTCTGGCCTACCCTCAGAAAGGATGCGGAAGAATTCGCGAAGAGATGTAAAAAGTGTCAGGAGTTCGCTCCTCTCCAACTCCTTCCCGCCCAGAGATTACGCACAATCACGGCTCCCTTGCCCTTCGCAATATGGGGACTAGATTTGGTGGGTCCTTTTCCCCAAGCTAGTGGCCAAAGAAAGTTTTTGTTGGTCATGGTGGATTACTTTTCAAAGTGGCTAGAGGTGAAGGCGTTGGCTAATGAAGTCGTAAGTGGTCAAAAATTTCATATGGGGAGAGATCATCTGCCGACACGGGCTTCCGTTGGCCATCGTCACTGATAATGGACCGCAATTCGCTAGCAGAGAATTCGTAGACTTCTGTGTCCAGCTGGGCATAAACCTTGCTGATGTTAATGAATCGCGAAATCTGCTGTCGGGAGAGGTCGTGACGCTAAAACAGAAACTGGAAACTGTCGAGAGACTTCTCGCCGGGCACGTGGATAGAGTGGTAAGTTGGCGCGTACTTTGCGTATTCACTACTTTGCATTCTACTCGCTTTAATCTTTCCTCTTTTAAAACTTCTTGTAGGATGCAACGATCGCCGCTCGACTGCACGCACACATCGCCCGTCTTGAGGAGGAGAACAGGGGGCTGAAGGCCCAGAACGCACAGCTGTTCGATACCCTCGTACCACCAATTCCCAGCGAGAGGAAAAAAACTAAAGCAATATTCCCAACACGAAATCGAACTGATTATGCAAGCGAACGCCATCCGGGCGACGAGGCACGCGCTTCAGGTGATGCAAAGATCCGACCTTATGAGGGGTGAAAGTGTAAGTGTCACCGCCGAGGGCCTGATCCTTGAGCTGTTCTTACCTATCGTCGAATCAGAGGACGACGCCGACCCATCCTCCCGCGAGAGCGAGCAGTCGGGATCACCCTCCTGAAGCTCTCGCTATTTACAACTTATGTATTTTCCTTTTCTTTTTTGGGCGCGACCCTCTTTGTTTTCGGAAGATGTAGCACTCACGTTGAGAAATGAAAAACCTGATTTTACTTTTGATTTTTTTACTTTCTTCCTAATTTTTAATTTTAGTAGTTCCATCACGCGCCGCCTGTATTCCTCCCACGCTCTAACTCCTCGCTGATCCTTAAGCTTTAAGTCGCGAGTGAAGAGATCTTTGTAGAAAGAACGCCTTGCGAGACCTTAGCCTGGCCTTTTGCCGCAGTGTTCTACTGGGCCTTAGGTTGGCTTCTCACACTCGCTCAACGCTAGTATTATCTCGCACTCATGTGTTTGAATTAGGCCGGCCCTTAGGGCCCGCATCTGCGATGCTCTCGCCCTTCTTGAGTTCATGTGTGAATACTCCCTTCTTACCTTTATTTTTCAAGATTGGCTCCTGGCGAGTGCCAGACTAGTGAGATCCACCCCTGGAAACCCCCATTCGCTTGTATTCAACATACACCCCACCTTTGAGTGACTTCCTGTCCTGCAGAATGGTGGGAGTCTTGATGGAGAGATCTTCTCAGATTCGTTTTTCGTTTCTCTTTCTAATTGCCGCCGAGTGCCTTCCAGCCTTGTCAACTAGCGAGAGCCTGACAACGGGATCTACTCGTGGTCATTTTTCCAACTTTCTTTCATTCATCCATCGAGCGCCTTCCAGCCCTACCAGTTAGTGAGAGCCTGCCAACGGGATCTACTCGTGGTCATCGTGTTTCAACTTTCTCGTCCACCGAGCACCTTCCATCCCTGCCAGCTAGTGAGAGCCTGACAACGGTATCTACTCGTGGTCATCATGTTTCAACTTTCTCGTCCATCGAGCGCCTTCCAGCCTGCCAGCTAGTGGGAGTTTGACAGCTGGATCTTCTCGGGGCTCTCAACCAACATTTCAACCTGCCTCTCTGAGAGGTCAACCTGCCCTGCCGGCTAGTGAGAGCCCGTTCAGCGGAACCATCTCGAGGCCTTCAAACCAACATTTCAACCTGCCTCTCCGAGAGGTCATCCTGCCCTGCCGGCTAGTCGGAGCCTGGTCAGCGGAACCATCTCGGGGCTTTCAAACCAACATCTCAACCTGCCCTTCTGAGAAGTCAACCTGCCCCACCGGCTAGTGGGAGCCCGGTCAGCGGAACCATCTCGAGGGCTTCAACTCAACATCTCAACCTGCCTCTCCGAGAGGTCAACCACATCTGCCGGCTAGTCGGATCCCGGTCAGTGGAACCATCTCGGGGCTTTCAAATCAACATCTCAACCTGCCTCTCCGAGAGGTCAACCTGCCCTGCCGGCTAGTGAGAGTCCGGTCAGCGGAACCATCTCGAGGGCTTCTAATCAACAACTCAACAACATTTGTCATGCACTTAGTGGAAAACTTTTTAGTATAATGCGCCCTGACCTCATCGTCCAGGGATAAGGTTCATCACAAAAAAGAACTCACCAAGATAAGGCTACTTCAGAGCGTTCGATCCTCATACCAGTCTTCTTCTTCTTCCGTTCCTCCCACTGCCACTTCTTCGATCCTCACCTTTGGTTGTTGCTCCTCCAGGCCTCTCGCCCCTCTTATCTCTAAGAACTCCGGGTAGGTGGTTGTTGCATGACGTTCCTCCTGATGGAAGTCACAGTAAGGCAACTCCACCCCGCCCCTTCCTCTCCTTCCTAGGCGATTCCTTTTTTCTCTCCTCCCCCCTCGGCTGATTGTCATAACTTGTTGCGGAGGGGGTAGGAATGGCCTAGGCCCTTGTCCCCACCCTTGGGAGAATTTTCTTCCTTGACCCTCAGCGGGTCCTCCTTGCTCCTCCCAATCCAGCCGGTTGTTTGGCTCCTGCCGACCCTATCCTCGCTGATATCCATGGAAACCCTGTCCTCGAGGCTCGTCTCTCATCGATTCCTCCTGCATGCTTCCTCCCCGCTCCTTTACTTCTTCCTCAGCCAACCTGGCTAACTTCTTGGCCAAAGCCGGGTTCTCCACCTCCCCTTCAATTTCCTTTGCTGCCCTCTCCATTAGCTCTTCGAAAGATAGGGGTGGCTCTTGCTTCAATTCCATCCTGAAGAACCCTTGACGTAGCCCCAACGTCAAGGTTAACATCAGGATGTACCCTGGTACTTCTTAAACTTAGAGAACTTCTTCCTGGAACTGTCAACGTAGTCCTTCAGAGTCTCCTCCACCTCCTGCTTGATGGCGAACAAGGACTCAGCTCCTTTCTTTCTCTTCTTGGACGTCGAGAAGCTCAACAAAAAACCTCGACACAGATCTTTAAAGCAATAGATTGAGCTTGTGGAACCAGTCTCTAGCCTTCTCCTTTAGGGTGATAGCGAAAAGTCGGCACTTGAAAGCGTACGACATCTGCCGGATTGAAACGACATCCTCAAACCATTGGACATGCTGCACCAGATCATCTCTGCCCGTGTAGTAAGACATCTCTGGTTCCCTGAACCCCTCTGGAACTGGGGCCGAGACGATCAACTCGCTAAAGGGATTTCCCCTCCTACGAGGCGAGTAGGCTCGCCGTTCCTGCCCGCACTCGCCGAACTGAGGAAGTGCTCCCGCTCGACGAGATCCTTCTCGCTTTCTTCCATCGCCACCTCCCTCCCAGATCACTTGACATGAGCGTTCTCGCCCAGGCATGGCGGCGCGAACACTGGGAAAAAAGGGGTCGAGCAGTCGCCATGCACGGCGAATGCATGGTTCAAGCTTGACATGACTTCTAGCTTAAATTCCTCAAACATCTATACCGTGACTGGTGCTGCGGGTGGTGGCGAGTTGCCTGGGTCGGTACCTTGCCCTTCATCTCCTGCTATGGAACTTGCCCAGAGTTTTCTTGTGCTAATTACTCTCCACGCTCACCACACTAAAAATATTGAAACCAAAACTTGTCTTCTTGTGGAGTTCAGACCCGAAAGGGGTAACCTCGCACCTACTAAAATGATGACACCAAAACTTGGTTTTTTGTGGAATTCGGACCCGAAATGGGTAACCTCACACCTACTTCTCCTAAAGAAGTGCACAAGACCAAAGACTTAGGACTAGGAACAGATCTTGGGATACAACGCGGAGGTCCCACCACACACTCGGAAGAACTTAGAGCGCATCCCCTCCCTAGCCAATGCTGAGCTGGGGCACCTTGGAGGGAAGTTGAAACCTAACCAGAAAACCGGAGGAGGAAGACGCCAAAAAAGATTCCCCCCTACCAAAGGTGCCCCTACATATCTATTTATAGTTTTCCAAGTCTGGTCTGCAAACAACGTAACTTCGCTGTTCGAATCTACTATACGCAACCCAATCGGGTCTGCCAACAACGTAACTCCGCTGTTTGGAAATGATATTAGCATGCTAAAACCTAACACTCCATGAAGTTGTGGCGAATGCCTTGGCGAGATGGTGAGCATCCGCCTACTCTTGGCTGAGGGCGAGTGCCCGATGAAACTAGCACTCGCCTACTACTCACTCGCTGCCTAAGGTGAGTGAGGACCGATTGTCACACTCTCCAGGCTGCGCGCAAGCCCAGGCCCTGGGCGAATGCAGGACTGTTGACTTTATTCGCCCGACCACGCGCAAGCCTGCGGTCTTGGGCTAGTGCGGGCCCGATTGCCCCACTCGCTTGCTCGGCCTTCCTGGGTCATATGGCCTTTTTGCCCCTGAGACTCTCTGAGGGACCCACTCGGCGAACATGAGGTTGTAAAAATATGACAACCTGCTCGACATTTGCCCAAAATCTTGCGCTCATTATTATCATTGTAGCCAACTAATGCAAAATAATTTAATAGGTAAATACTATAAAGAGTCAGTTCCAAACAAATATTCTAAATTAATGTGAATAAATATGCAATACATTTACTTGCTTTCCTTCGACACTATTAGCCAACTTTGTTTCAGCCCACTTTGTAGATGTGAATAGGCCGCTCAACAAAATTTTCTTCTCTATGATGTTCTCTAAAGATAGAAATGTTGTAGTGAATCTAGTCACACCTGGTTGAATAAACTCATGAGAGTCCAATTCCTTTGTCAACTCTCTAAACTTGCCGAGAGAGATCGTGTGACCATAGATGGAGACAGAGAGTTGACGGACTAAAGCAATATCACTCTTTATTTGCTTCAGCTTTTCTATAGTTTATATCAAAAGATTAATTGTATGAGATACACAATGTTAGGAGCCGGGGTTTTGAACCCGTCGCCCCTAAAATGGGCCGCGACCTATACACCCCAACCATCTCTCCGCACCAGATACAATCAATGCGGTAGGTTGTTGAGACCGAGCCTAGTTGGTGAAGGGAGTCAAGATGAGGACTCTCTTCAAGGAGGTCTGGGGATCATGCTCCGGCCTCAACAACCTACTTACCTACGACATTGATTGTATCCGGTGCAGAGAGCTGGTTGGGGTGAATGAGTCGTGACCCATGTTGGGGATGAATGGGTCGTGACCCATGTTGGGGGCGAAGGGTTCAAAACCCCGATCCCTAACATCAAAAAATGGCAGGGGTTTTGAACCATTCACCCCCAACATGGGACACGACCCATACACCCCAACCAGCTCTCCGCATCAGATATAATCAATGAGGTAGGTTGTTGAGGTCGGGCCTTGATCCCTAGAACTCTTTGACGAGAGTCCTCATCTTGATTCCCTTCACCAACTACCACATTGATTGTATCCGATGTGGAGAGCTAGTTAGGGTGTATGGGCCGTGACCCATGTTGGGGGCGAATGGTTCAAAACCTCGACCCCTAACACAACTTGTCTAAAAATCTTGGGCCTCTTTAAAGCCATAATCTTTGCTGCAACCATATTATTGGACGCATTGCCCGTCACAATCTACAATATATTGTCCTCTCCTGGGCTCTCAAGGCTATCAATTGCCTCATCCAAGAATTCAAAGATGATTTTTCCATCTTTTTTTGAGGAGACATTCGTTGAAAGCTAGAGTGCCACTCTGGAACTGCAGTGTATTATGATGCTCATCACACTTTTACCCTTCGGATCAGTCCATGCATCTGCCATGATAGTGCACTCATTCAATTTACTGGGTTGCGTGAATGTGGCCAACATCTCCTTTGTCCTCTCCACCTCCATTTGTAAAATTTTCTCTCAACTCAAAAAATGTTGGAATTTTCATCCCAAGTTCGCATAATCCAATATTATGCGCCATCTGTTGGAAAGTGGAGTTGCACATGACATTGAGCATGATCCCGTTTTCATATGCCCATTGCCTATATACAATGTAGCATCATTCCTGACTTTCTCTTTTTACTTGCTCTCAATTGCATCACACTTTTACCATTCCGATCTGTCCATGCATCGGCCATGATAGTGCACTCATTCAATTTACCGGTTTGTGTGAATGTGCCCGACATCTCATTCATCCTCTCCGCCTCCATTCACAAAATTTTCTCTCAAACCATAAAATATGTGGATTTTCATCCGAGGTCCGCATAACCCAATATCTTGTGCCATCTGCTGGAAAGTGGAGTTGCATATGGCATTGAGCGTGATCCCGTTTTCATATGCAAGACAACATCATCCCTGGTTTTTTTACCTGCTCTCAATTATACTCTGCTGGGAATCTTTTCCCTTGCTTAGCTCCGTAACAACATGAATAAATTGGTTCATTGGACTCTTGGAACCTTTACTCAAATGCAAACTCCTACATGTATAAGACTCCTCTAATTCATCATCATGTACTCCTCCAACTATCACCTCATTCAAGGTCTCTTGTATCTTTAAACTCTTCGCTCTCTTGCTCACCAAGTTTTAATTTAGGACCGACTCAGCCTTTGCCTTAACGTCTGCGGGGAATTTGAGGGATGACTCAACATTACCCTTCCACCCAGCCAAGTGATGCTTAAAACGAGTAATTCAACCATTCACTATCTGCTTGCAGTAGTTGCATTTGATTCAGTTGGTGTCATTTGCAACCAACTTCTCACAGAATATCCAGAACGGATCTCTACTAGGTTGTACTATTAAAACAAACACCTCACTAGATTTAGCAGAAGAAGTCATTCTAGGGAATATGAAATAGAATAAATATTAGTTATATGAAATGAATTAAATATTTTACATAATTGCATCATGAGAAGAAATAACCAAAATCACTTAGAGTAGTTTAAAAAAACATCAAAATGCCCCTTAACTTCATTAGATTGTTAGATCTTCAACCACCTTTCAAATTTTTCATAGAATATTTTATTTATCCAATGATATTTTGCACCATTAATAGTATACAAAGTTATCATTATCAATTAATTTATCATTCAACGTAGAGAACCCAATGCATCCAAGTATCCAACATTCTATTTATCAATTAATTTCTCAAAATGAACAAGACTTCCAAGTATTCAATATTTTATTTATCAAAAGGCACAAAGAAGCAAAACAACTAGAAAAATGAAGTTGGATATATATTCATTCATCATTCACTAAAGCCATACATCATCACTTACAAAATGAAGTTGAATAAATAACTAATAATTGAGGTATTTTAAATCATTTGTTGTCCAACAAAACAAATAAAACAATTAATTGCTAAACATGACATCCGAAATGGGCAGATATATCATAGCAACAAGACACAAAACAACAAGACACGAAGCAGCAAGGCAACCAAAAAAATAACAACCACACAGCTACCAAGTACGAAGCAAGGCAACCAACAATCCACGACCACCAAGTTACAACCACCGACAAGGCGACAATGCAACAAGACGACAAGGCAACCAACAATCCATGACGACCAAACTACAACCACCAGCAAAGAAGCATGACAAATAGAAGAATGCAGAGCGAGAGATTGTGAGGGAGAGGCGGGGTGAAGAATGCAGAGTGAGAGAGTGAGAGAGTGAGAGGGAGAAGAAGGGAAAAGAATGCACTAGCCGAGAGAGTGAGAGCACTAACGAGAGAGTCGAGAGAACCAGAGAGAAGAACCAGCGAGGATGCAGCTACCAGGGAAAAGAGCCAATCGAGAGAGTGAGAGCACCAGCGCGAGAGTTGAGAGCTCCAGAGAGAAGAACCAACGAGGACGCATCTACCAAAGAAAAGAGTCAACCGAGAGAGTGAGAGCACCAGAAAGAAGAACCAGCGAGGATGCAGTTACCAGTGAAAAAATTCAACCGAGAGAGTGAGATTGTCGAGGGAGAGCACCAGTGAAAGAGGCTTAAACACCTGAGAGAAGAATCAGTGAGGTCGCAACAACCAGAGAGAAGAACCTGCAGAAAGTGCAAGTGAGTCGAAGGAGAGCTAGGGCCGGGGAATGAGAAAGGGGCATGAACTCGTTACACTATCAACACGAGAAGGCGAGAGAGACTGAGAGAGTATAAAACATTATAACTTAACCTAAAAATTAAACATAAAAAATAATTTAAAAAAACAGGTCGATATGATGCCCGTTTTTTGGGTGATATATTAGAAACGGGAGATATATTCGCCAGTTGTTTTCAAAATGTTATGATACAATCCCAGAGAGAAATCCGGCAAAGGAAAGGGTCAGTGGTAGTGAGGGATAAGAGAAAGATTAAGGTTGAAAAGAAAACTTAGTGAGCATCCATAAAAATCAATTCATCCAAAGATAAATCCCTAATCAAGCATACAACACCCTTTATATCAGGATAGTGCAAATAACAAAATGCGATTTGCAAATAGTAAAAACTAAAACAACATTGAAATAAAAATAATCAAGTATATCGAGCATCGTCGTTTTCTTCCATGACTGGTGGGCTAGTAGCCGTCAACCTCCTACACGTGTAGACTCGCCACGACATCTCGTCGACGTGCACGCATCTCATCGGAATGCGTGACCGTAACAATGACTCCGTCTGGAAAATATTACCTATCCTCAAGGCAGTAATCAGAGGATTGGCAGTGGAAGTCTTCCCGAGGCAACCACGTGGCTTCAGACTCTTGATTGTAAAGCCCAACCTGAAGGACCTCCTGCGAACAAGAGTCTCCCCGAAGGTGATAGCAAAGATCAAGTATTTTGGTTGGGTAGTACGAAAATAACTACCGTCTTTCTTCCAGACCAGAAGATCTGGGCTAGAAAATAGGCTCGTACCAGAATGGATAAGGACCCCCATAAACATCTCGTGCACCAGATCCTCGAGCTCATACTTACACACATGGTCTGAATGGTACGACCACACTGAGACTGCTGTGGTCCTAGTCTGGAGGCAATTTATGCGCTCGGTCAGCCGGGTTGGTGGAAATCCTGCCAGAGGCTGGACTATGTCGGCGAGCACAGTGGCAAGCTCTGGGAGGTCCGTCGGGGAAGGGGGAGGCACATCGTACAGTCCTGGGAGGGGTCACAACCTCGCGGAATGGCCGACGTCCGTGGTCCGCTTGATCGTGTAGAGGGAGACCAGAGAGCGGAGTCACCGTCGAGGCGACATAGCCGGCCCCTGTGGAGGAACTGCATGGTCATAGTCGCCTAATTGACACGTACGTCATCTAACGTGCGGAGCCAAGCCACCCCCATCGATACCGTCGAGGTCGAATGAATAGAAGTCCACAACCACGAAATATGATCACACAGAGAGAGTCACGACAACGCAACGGCCCTGAGTTGGCTAGCGTCGCCCATCGCTAAGGCGAATCGAAAAATCCGGGGAGGGAATCAAGGGAAGTCTGAGCTGCTGCTCCAGGCTCAAGTAGATGAGGTTGTGGCTTGCGCTACTGTCCACCATGATGATGATTGGGCGATCCCGAAGCATGCCTTAAACCTGCATGATCTGCTGTCTGGAGATCACACCCTCCAAGGTACACGGTAACTCCAGGCGGTGGAACGTAGCCGTGGTGGGGTCGAAAGTGGTATCCTCCGTTGAAAGTTCCATGGCCTCAAAGTCAGCCAGGGTAACCTTATGGTTGACGTCATCGATGATAGAGTGGAACTCCTTCACGGAGCCCTCATGGTTGGGGGAGTAGGGTTGGCGACACTGAAAACATAGGCCCATGCTGTGAAGCTCATTGTAATCACTGTTCAAGAGACACTGAGGGGACAGTTTACCCCTAGCGGAGACCGCGGTGGAGCCGTAACGAGTGGTCTCCAAGGTGACCGAGGCTGGTTGTGGCCGGCTGCAGGAGCAGGTGACCGAGGGAAGAGTTCGGCCTCCACCAGACGCACCATGTTCAGTGTGTCGGAGACTGTTTGGGGGTGGTGCGTGCGGAGACGAGAGCGGTTATACGACAGCAAAGCCAAACATGAAGAAGCCTAGGTAATGATCGGGCGGCGTCCCGGGGACGTGGGTGACCCTGGCAATGAACTCATCAATATAGTCGTCTAGGCCGGCTGTCTGGTGGACGCCGCAAAGACGCTCCATAGTGGAGGAGCCGGAGTAGCGGATGTCATACCACCGAATTATCTCATGTTTTTGCTCGGGCCAGGGGAGGAATTGGTTCGATTGACGAAGACACCGAGCCCAATGGACTGAAGAGCCATCGAAACCGACAAGAACGACAGACAACTTGTCTTGTTCCGGTGTGAAGTTGCGGTCAAAGTACTGTTAGACCTTCACGATCCACCCATCGGGTCAGTGCCAACGAAAGACAGAATGTCGAGAGGGGAGCCGAGTGGCCCAGAGTCGGATGGGATAGCGGCTCTGTTGGGTTTCTTAGAGGCATGGTGCTGAGCAGGGAGCCCCCGCCCACGGGCGAGCCGGATCCGGTGGAGGCGATCGATGCTTGGAGGGAGTCGATCTCAGAGTGGAGGGCGAGGAGCGAGGCGTGCATGGAGGCGATGGGTTGATCTTGAGCCTCAACGCGACGACTAAGGGCGTTAGAGGTGGTATCTTGCTCAGGGTCACCGATGGAGCAAGTGTTGGGAGTCATGGAGCTTGAGTCGTCGGACGACGATTGAAAAGGTGCCGATCTGGCTGGGGTCTGTGGAGGCAGAGGGCCGACGGACTTCTTGCGATGGATCGGGCTGGAATCGGCGGAACGGGAGAGATCAAATGAAAAGGTGATCGACGAGATTTAGTGTGTTGAGTCTGCCGCTTCTTGGAGCGAAGGTGATAGGGAGGAATCAGCGACGTGAACGACTGGGTGACGGAAGCTATGAATGTATCGACGAAAACGCGTGACTGGAGCGTTCGGCTGTAGAGATCTACCCATCGGGGCGAACACCGGAATCTAGTGATTGGAGAGAGCAACGATATCGAGCGAGTGATTGTAGTGACCTACCAGATGGATCGATCGTTTTCTCGGCGGATGCTAGCGGTGGATGCAATGATTTACCGGCGGCAATGGAGGGTGGTTGGCGGGTTTGACCAAATTGATACGATCCCGAAGAGGAATATGATAAGGGTGAGGGCTGGCGGTGGTGAGGGAGAAGAGAGGGATTATGGTTGAGAATAAAACTTAGGGGGCTGCCCTAAAAATCCATTCTTCCAAAGATAAAATCCTAATAGAAGCATACAACACCATTTATAGCAGCGAAGTGCAAATAACAAAATACAGTTTGCAAATAGTAAAAAATCAAAACAATATTGAAATAGAAATAATCAAGTAGATTGAGCATCGTCGAGTCTCTTCCACGACTGGTGGACTAGTATCCGTCGCCCTCCTACACGTGTAGACTCGTCACGGCATCTCGTCGGCGTGCATGACTGTAAAACGTCATTTTTCATTTTGTAACGGAAACGTGATATTTTAGGTCCAAAACCTTTATGTCCACCGACATCTATAACACTGCTTGTAAGTATAAATTAAATTTTTTACTTCCCACTTCCATGTTTTATAATTTTCCTGATAGAATGTGCCATAAGGTTCTTTTGGTTTTTCTGTTAGTGGGAGTATTGTAATTTGATTTAGCTCTAATTCCTTTATTGGCGTGATTGCCTCTTTGCATGCAATGTTTCTTGCAATTTCCATTTTGTAGTGACTGGAGGGGCTTAATCTTCAAGAAATCTGGTTCTGGCTATTTTTCTAAAGTAACCATTAGCCTTCTATTTTTCGAGCAGGTCATGGAACAATGTGTCTACAGATTAGATGTGGCCATGTTTAATGCTATTTTGCGGGAATCAGCGAATGAAATGCCGACAGATCCAGTGTCTGATCCTATTGTTGATCAAAAAGTGCTCCCAGTTCCAGCTGGTGTTTTGAGCTTTGGATCTGGTGCTCAGCTAAAAAATTCGGTAAATACTACTTCTGTTCATGTTCTCTGATAATATTTTAGGGTCACTTTAGTTTTATCCCCCAAAATTTTGGATCTGGTGCTCAGCTAAAAAATTCGGTAAATACTACTTCTGTTCATGTTCTCTGATAATATTTTAGGGTCACTTTAGTTTTATCCCCCAAAATTATGCTTCATTTTGTTTCGACTTTTCATATAATTATTTGATGGTCTGCAAACAATTTGCATGTTTGGACATTGGACAAGCAGTAGTTTCTGGGGATTAAAGCCTAAAATTAGGATTAGCACTATTTGAAAAATAGCAAGATTATATTATTATCATATTATTATTCAATATTTTTAAAGTGCTATTTTATGTTATTATTTCGTGCCATTATAAATCTTAAGTTTTATAAATAATTATTATTTAAAAATAGTAACTTTTTTTAAATTTATTATTTAAAATATAGTATAGACTGCAAAATAGTGAAGGTTGTGTTAGGTAGATGATCAACGTAAAATTTAGTCACAATTATGAATATGAATCATTTGAGAAATTGTGCAAAAACAGGTTGTTCTCCTTAAGGAACGCGTCGCATGATCCGAATGCGGCGTCTTGGCAAGGATTGCTGCATCTCCAGGACTTGGGTGTAGTGTTAAATATGCAAGTCCTCGTCATATGGTCCGAATGCGGCGTCTTGGCAAGGACCGCTGCGCCTCCAAGAGGACTTGGGTGTAGTGTTAAATAGACAAAAGTCTTCACATATTAGACGTCCTAGTGAGGTATGTCGTAGGATTTGATCAACTTAGATTTGAAAGTTGGAACATAGGTACGCTAACGGGAAAAACGATAGAAGTAGTGGATACAATGATTACGATAAGGATAAATATTTTATGCTTGTAAGAGGCTAGATAGGTGAGTGAGAAATCCAAAATTTTAGATAATTCAGGTTTTAAATTATGGTACAAAAAAAAATAAAACAAATGTAGAGTACGTATTATTGTTAATACTAGTTCGAAGGATGAAGTTGTTGAGCTAAGTAGAAAATGTGATAGAATCTTAGCTCTTAAATTGGTCATAAGAAAGAAAACTATTAATGTGATCAGTGATTGCGCGGCACAAGTAGGATTAAGTGAAGCTATTAAAACGCAATTTTGGGAAGACTCAGATGATCTAGTAAGAGAAATCTCACAAAGAGAGAAGATTTTCGTAGGAGTAGACTTAAATAGACATATAGAGAAGGAAAATGTAGATTATACAACCGTTCATGAAGGATTTGAATATGGAGAAAGAAATGAAGAAAGACGAAGCATTTTAGACTTTGCTATATCACATGTTTTAATTGTGTCAAATATATTTTTCACAAAGAGAGAACATTTAATTACGTTTAAAAGCAGATCAAATAAGTCACAAATTTATTATTTTATGACTCGCAAAATGGAGAAAATGATTTATAAGGATTGCGAAGTCATACCAGGAGAAAGTTTGACAACACAACATAGATTGGTGGTGTTAGATGTACAAATTAAATATAATAAATTTAGGAAAATAACAAAAATATTGCAAAACAATCGGTGGTGAAACTTGAAGATGGAAAACAGGTTGCTTTCATGACAGTAGTTATGAAATAACTAGTTGATGACCCATATGTTGATCCTAGTGTTTCATGGGAAGTTATGTCTTCACATTTAAGGATAAATGGAAAGAACATACTTGGAGTATCAAAAGGTCATGCGCTCCCAAATAAAGAATCTTGATCGTGAAAAGAGGAAGTGCAAGACGAAGTGAGGGCAAATAAGGTCAACTATAAATCACTGTACGCTTGTAGGAATGACGAAAACTTAGCCATGTATAAAGTTGCCAAAAAAGTAGCTAAACATGCAGTAAGTAATGCAAGAAGTCAATCTTATGGAGAATTTCATAAGCGTATAGATACCAAAAATAGAGAACGTGACATATATAAAATTGCTTGATCTAGAGAAATATAGACAAGAGATTTAATTCAAGTAAAATGCATAAAATATGAGACAAATACAGTTTTGACGGATGATGTCGATATTAAAGAGCGATGAAAAAGATACTTTTATCAACTTTATAATAAAACAAAAGACGATGAATTGAACTTGAAAGAGTTAAGTAAATCAGAGGAGTATAGGAATGGAAAGTTTTATCGTAAAATTCAAGTATCAGAGATAAATGATGCTGTAAAAAAGATAAAAAATGAAAAGACGGTTGTGGCAGACGATATACCCATCAAATTATGAAAATGTCTAGTAAATGAAAGAATTTTATGACTTACATGCTTTTTCAATAAGATACTGAAGTCAAAGTAAATGCCACACCAATAGAGATAGAGTATCTTGGTACCTTTGTATAAGAATAAAGGAGATGCACAAAATTATGTAAATTACAGAGAAATTAAATTGATGAGTCGTACCATGAGATTATGAGAATGAGTAATACAAAGAAGAATAAGATGAGAGACTAACATCTCAGAGAATCAATTTGATTCATGTCAGGGCGGTCGGCCATGAAAGCTATACATCTCGTGAGGAGACTCATTGACAACTACCAAAAAGGAAAACAAGATTTGCATATGCTGTTTATTGATCTTGAGAAGACATATGATAGAGTTCCAAGAGAGATCTTATGGAGAGTATTGGAAAAGAAAGATGTAAATGTATCATATATTGATATAATCAAAGATATGTATACAAATTCAGAGACAAGGGTGAGGACATCTGGAGGATTAACACATGAATTCCCTATCACTGTTGGCTTACATCAAGGTTCAGCTTTAAGCCCTTATCTCTTTACCCTTATCTTAGATGTGCTTACCAGACATATCCAACAAGCAATACCTTGGTGTTTATTGTTTGCGGATAATATTGTTTTGGTTGATGAGATGCGCGAGGGTGTAAACGCAAAACTTGAATCTTGGCGAGACACTTTAGAAAAGAAGGGTTTTAGGTTGAGCAGGGCAAAAACAGAGTATATGGAGCTTAAATTTAGTAGTACAAGAGAGACGGATGGTGTCATTATTAAGTTGGGTGATCAAGATATTTCCCGTAGTGAATGTTTTAAGTATCTTGGATTGATAATTCAAAAAGACGGAGATATTGATAAAGATGTGACACATAGAATCAAAGCGGGTTTCTTGAAGTGGAGAGGCGCGTCTGAGATCTTATGTGATTGTAAAGTACCATTAAAACTCAATGGGAAGTTTTACGGTACTGCAATTAGACCAGCGATGCTTTATGGTTTTGAGTGTTGGGCAGTGAATTGTGTACATGAGCAAGAAATGGGAGTTGCGGAGATGAGAACGATTAGGTGGATATGTGGACACACGAGACTTGATAAAATTAGGAATATGTATCAGGTTTAAGACATGAGTAGCACCAATTGCAGAGAAGATGAGAGAAGCTCGACTAAGATGATTTGGACACGTACAAAGGAGACCATTAGAGACATCTGTTAGGCGTTGTTAGAGTCTAGTCACTAGACATGTTAAACAAGGGAGGGGTGGACCAATAAATACTTGGAATGAAACTATACTTGGATATGATATACTTAGGTTGTTAGGCATTATTGAGGTTATGACAAAAGATAGGGCACAATGACGACAAAGGATCCATATAGCCGACCCCACTATAGTGAGATAAAGGCTTGAGTGTTTTTGTTGTTGTGTTATAGACTGCAAGTCGTGCGAGTATGAGAAGTATCAACACTTTCGATGCCCTCCCCAATCTAATCACAGAGTAGTAGTTGAGTGTTTTTGTTGTTGTTATTGTTGTGTTATAGACTGCAAGTCGTGCGAGTATGAGAAGTATCAACATTTTCGATGCCCTCCCCAATCTAATCACAGAGTGGTAGTTTTGATATACGAGGTTCTGTTACGGATCTGATGTTGTCGAACCTCGACACACTTGTTAATTTAATACCTTTATAATTTTGTATTTTTACGTGTCATGCTTTTATTTACCTCACACGATATTAAGCCTAGTGAGAAGGCATTTTAATCATCGTAGGAGTGTTCGACCACCGGAAACAGCTTGCCCCGGTCCTATTTCGCTACTCTAGCAGCCTTCCACGTGCCGCCCACATCCCCTACACGCATTCCTCCGACCCGCAATCTCTCACCTGCGCGCCCTCTGCCCCCCATGACCCAATCAGTGCTCCTTGAGGCCTCTTCCGCAGGTCTTTTGTTGTTATCAGTCAGCACGAGTCTTTTGCCCACTCCTCCTAATGGTTTTTCTTCGTCTCCGCCTCTACCCATGGAAGAATCCGGTCTCACCAACTCGACAATAGCTCAGATCGAAGAACTCTTCTGGCGCCTGATCGAGGCCAACAACAAATCTCTCAGAGAATCTATCTTCGAGGTGCTTCGTCCCCCAACTCCCTCGTTGATGCCTAGCGTTGCATCTGGTTCATTTTAGCTCGTACTAGATGTTGTGGCTCCCTCGATGCCGCCTCGCCACACGTTTGGATCATCTCCAACCACCCCGGACCTTTCGCCGTCTCAATCTACGGAGTACTACCACCATCTTGACAAAGAGAGGGACACCACTCCATCTGATACCTCGCTCCGACGGGAGTGGCGTTCCTCGCTTTGTCAAGATTGATTTCCCGCTCTTTGACGATCGTGAGGACCCATAGGAATGACTTACACGATGCGAGCATTTCTTTTCCAACCAGCACACGCCGTGGGAGGATTAAATTGGCATGACCTCCTTCCATCTTATGAGCTCAACCCAATTGTGGTTTTCCCAATTGCGGAGGGAGAAACCACGAATCCACTAGGAGGAATTTAAGCACCATTGCAATCTTCGTTTCAGACCTCTGCGCAACGATCCCATCAACGTCCTTTTTTGTCTCCGTCAGACTGACACGATCGATGAGTATCTGGAACAATTTTAGGTGCTCCTTGCCTGCGCACCATCCGTGCCAACGACACATCAATTCCCACTTTTCACTGTCGGGCTCCATGATTGTCTTCATTTGGATGTTGGGTTTCAAAACCCGCTGGACCTCACGACTGCCATCAACCTCACGCACATTTGTGAGAAACATATTTTGATTGATCACCCACACTTTGGGCATCGTAGCAGTGAAGGACCCTCTGAGGGGTATCATGCAACACACCCCAGTTTGGCAATGGGCCCGATAAGGGTAGGGAGGGAGACTAACTGACCGTAATCCGCCTCCTATCGACTCAAGAGATGGCTGACCGCAATGCCAGGGGCCTTTGCTACACTCATGGACAATGATGTCAGAGAGGGCAGAGATGTTACAGATCAGATGATCTTGGTCTTTTCAGTATTTAATTCTTTAGAGCACACACCCAAAACCTACAACATGTGTTTGTGGTGTGTGGTTGCCAAAAGTCCTCATATCAGCTCAAATTGCCCATGATGATTTGGTTATTTCACTCAATTTCTTCATATGATGGTTTGCCACAATAAGAATGTAAAATTTATCAGTTTTGTGGTTAAGATGAAGAAAGACTAGTTACGCATAAACTAAACTAAAGATGATACTGAATATACAAAGAGGAAATACATCATCATATATCCTCGTGCTTAAGTTTTGTTGTTCCATGGCATAATAAACTATAATTTAAACTGAAGACTCAATATGTAGAACCTAAAATTGTTTTTTGTAAGCAATGCGTCACCCTTTATTAGAAAAGAGTTTCATAACTTAGTCAAGAAATTAGATTTACAAGGAATAACATCTAGTGTTAAATATGAAGGAAATTATTTAAATAATGTTTTCCTCCGACTTACGTGATCACGATCAACTATGCATTGAATCAAAATAACTCCATAGGCTCACTTTTCTAAATTCTTACTCTTGAGAATTTAAAATTAAAAAATAAGAATCAAATGGGGCTTTATCATAGGATGTAATATTAGACTTAGGTTGTGCTTATGATATAGAAAAGGATAAACAATGTGTAGATTACCAGAAAATGCAATTTTAAGCTAGAAAAAAATTCTCTATTACTTCATTCCCATACTTATTTTGGGGAACTAAATTATAATAATATATTTCTTTTCTCGAATTAAAGAAAATATTTTTTGAAATTATATATATATATATATATATATATATATATATATATATATATATATATATATATATATGGCCCAAATCAGGTGCGAACATAATTTTTGTGCGCAGGTGCGAAGGAGCTCATCTGACCGTCCATTTTCAGATTCGTGATTTCATCTTCCTCCGGCGTAATCCCTATCCCACGACCCTATTTCATTTCCCACGAAGCATATTTCTATGCACCCGTGACGGCCGGCGGCTCCGGGCTCGCCGACCATCGGCCGCCCGGGGTTCGCCGGCGGCCACGGGCTCGCCGTCCATCAGCCGCCCGGGGTTCTCCGGCGGCTACGCCGAGCGGCCGATGGCCGGCGAGCCCACAGCCGCCGGCCGCCGCTCTGTCAATCTACCTCTTTGCAGCAGCCGCGGCCGGCGGCTGAGGGCTCGCCGGCCGCCCTAGGATCACTGCGATGCCAGGGCGGCCGACGAGCCCTCAGCCGCCGCCCGTCGCTGCTGGAAAGAGGTAAATTAATTTACAACAACTTTTTCCCGGTGGCCACCGCATGGAAGGGCTTGCGGCGACCTCGTCTGTGGTCGCCGGCGAGAGGCGAACCCTGCTGGCCCTCAGTTGCCGCGGATGTCGCTGCCGGCCGCTGCTACGTGAGATCGCCGCTTGGAAGTTATCGCACCGCTGCATTTGGAATCAATCCCCAGATGTCGTCTTCGCATCTTCGCACCGATGAGTTCTTCGTATAGGATACCTCCCCTATATATATATAATGTGGATATAACAAAATTTGAAATTCTTTGCAAAGCAAACTACACAAACAATAATATCAAACCTTGGAAAAATTGCTTTACAATTTAAAATAGGATAAGAAGAAATACCACTAAAAAGTTACAAATGAAAAGCAAACAAAAATAACAAGGGAGCTATACGTGCCGGAAGAAATTCTACCTCTCGGTTTTCTCTCATGAAACTCACACGACTGTGCTCCCCGACAACGACGCCAAAAACTTGATACGTTAGACAGTTCCCGGGCGACAGTACCCAGGCTGCGGCGGCGGGCTTTGCCTGCAGGCGAAGGGCTTCGCCCTCCCTCGACAGTTCTTTATATTTATATTTTTATTAATTATTTAAAATTTAAAAGTATTATATTTATATATTTATTATAATTTTTTTTACTATATAAATTTTTTTATTAAAAAATAATAAAAAACCCGCGCGGGCCTCACGGGGTTGCCTTCGCTGGCCTGTCCGAACCTTATCTGCGGGTTCGCCGGACACTGGCGTACCTGCCGGAGGTTGTCCAACATCGAGCGGACAGGGCCACCGCCGGTGGCCCTGCCCGCTGGCGGTGGCTCTGCCCGTTGGCCGTCGGACAATCCCCTGTTGGATCGCCGGTGGGAGCCTGACATGTCGCCAGAGATTTTGCTGGCGGCGAAGGCCTAATCTGCAATTGTTTTTAAAAAAATTTTATCCAACGACGAATAAAAAACTTAGAGAATGGCTGAGATCTGTCGTGTGGGACGCAACGTTACTTGGTATGCCAACAATTTCTTTGTATATAGTATCGATATATATATCTTTACTATATTAAAAGGGAAAAGTTGCTTTTTGTGAAACATTCAAAATTGGCAAATATACGCTTATTGCTTTTATCTAATGACTTAACATATATTATAATCTACAACAACAACACTCAAGCCTTTATTCCACTATAGTGGGGTCGGCTATATGGATCCTTTATCGCCATTGTGCCCTATCTTTTGTCATAATCTCACTAATGCCAAAGTACATCATGTCTTTCCTTATAGTTTCATTCCAATTCTTTATTGTTCTACCCCTCCCTCGTTTAACATGCCTAGTGCCTAGACTCTCACAACGCCTAACAGGTGCCTCTAATGGTCTCCTTTGTACGTGTCCAAACCATCTTAGGCAAGCTTCTCGCATCTTCTCTGCAATTGGTGCTATCCATGTCTTATCCTTGATACTTTCATTCCTAATTTTATCTAATCTCGTGTGTCCACACATCCACCTAAGCATTCTTATCTCCGCAACTCCGATTTTTTGCTCATGTGCACAATTCACTGCCAAACACTCAGAACCATAAAGCATCACGGGTCTAATTGCAGTACGGTAAAACTTGCCCTTAAGTTTTAGTGGTACTTTACGATCACATAAGATCCCTGACGCGTCTCTCTACTTCAACCAACCCACTTAAACTCTGTGTCACATATTTATCAATACCTCCGTCCTTTTGGACTATCGATCCAAGATATTTAAAACACTCGCTACGGGAAATATCTTAATCACCCAACTTAATAACGAAGTCATCTGTTCTTCTTGTATTACTAAATTTAAGCTCCATATACTCCCCTTTGCCCTGCTGAACCTAAAACCTTTCTTTTCTAAAGTATCTCTCTAAGATTCAAGTTTTGCATTTACACCTTTGCGCGTCTCATCAACCAAAATGATATCATCCGCAAACAATAAACACCAAGGTATTGCTTGTTGGATATGTCTGGTGAGCTCATCTAAGATAGGGGTAAAGAGATAAGGGCTTAAAGCTGAACCTTGATGTAAGTCAATAGTGATAGAGAATTCCCGTGTTAATCCTCCGGATATCCTCACCCTTGTCACTGAATTTGTATGCATATCTTTGATTGTGTCAATATATAATATATTTACACCTTTCTTTTCTAAGACTCTCCATAAAATCTCTCTTGGAACTCTATCATAAGCTTTCTCAAGATCAATAAACAACATATGCAATTCTTGTTTTCCTTTTCGGTTGTTGTTAATGAGTCTCCTCAAGAGATATATAGCTTCCATGGTCGACCGCCCTGACATGAATCCAAATTGATTCTCTGAGATGTTAGTCTTTCGTCTTAATCTTCTTTCTATTACTCGTTCTCATAGTTTCATGGTATGACTCATCAATTTAATTCTTCTATAATTAACACAATTTTGTAATCCCTTTTATTCTTATACAAAGGTACTAAAATAATTTCTCTTCATTGTTCTAACATACTTTTTGACTTCAGTATCTTATTGAAAAAACATATAAGCCACAAAATTTCTTCATTTCCTAGACATTTCCATACTTCGATGAGTATATCGTCTGACCCAACCGCTATTCCATTTTTCATCTTATTTAGAGCATCTTTTACCTCTGATACTTGAATTTTACGATAAAACGTTATGTTCTTATACTTCTCTGATTTACTTAACTCTTTTAAGTTCAATTCATTGTTCTTTGTTTCATTATAGAGTTGATAAAAGTATCTTTTTCATTGCTCTTTAATATCCACATCAACCGTCAAAACTGTATGTCTCATTCTTTATGCATTTTACTTGACTTAAATCTTTTGTCTTTCTTTCTCTAGCTCGAGCAATTTTATATATGCCACGCTCTCCATTTTTGATATCTAGTCGCTTGTAAAATTCTTCATAAGCTTGACTTATTGCTTTACTTACTGTCTGTTTAGCTTATTTTTCGACGACTTTATACCTGACTAAGTTTTCATTATTTCTACAAGCGTAGAGTGATTTATAGCTGGTACTTTTTTCCCTCACTTTGTCTTGCGCTTCCTCTTTTCATCACCAAGATTCTTTATTTGGGGCGCACGACCTTTTGATACTCCAAGTACGTTCTTTTCACTTATCCTTAAATGTGAAGACATAACTTCCCATAAGACATTAGGATTAGCATAAAAGTCATCAACTAGTTGTTTCATAATTGCCTTCTTGAGAGCGACCTGTTTTTCCATCTTCAAGTTTCACCACCGATTTTTTTTCAACATTTTTGTTCTTCTATTAAATTTATTATATTTAATTTGTACATCTAACACCACTAACCTATGTTGTGTTGTCAAACTTTCTCCTGGTATGACTTTGCAATCCTTACATATTATTTTATCCATTTTGCGAGTTATGAAATGATCAATTTGTGATTTATTTGGTCCGCTTTTAAACGCAATTAAATGTTCTTCTCTCTTTATGAAAAACGTATTTTATACAATTAGCTCATGTGCTACGACAAAATCTAAAATGGTTCGTCCTTCATTCCTTTCTCCATATCCATATTCTCCATAAACGACTGTTTAATCAACATTTTCTTCCCTATGGGTATATTTAAGTCTCCTCCTATGAAAATCTTCTCTTTGTGGGATTTCTCTTACTAAATCATTCAAGTCTTTCCAAAATTGCACTTTATTAGTTTCACTTAATTCTACTTGTGGCGCATAAACACAGATCACATTAATAGTTTTTTTCCTACGACCAATTTAAGAGCTAAGATTCTATCACCTTTTCCATTTACCCCAACAATTTCATTCTTCCAAGTAGTATCCACAATAATACCTACTCCACTGCTTGTTTTAATTTTTCCCATGTACCATAATTTAAAATCTTAATTATCTAAAAATTTAGTTTTCTCACCCATCCATCTAGTCTGTTGCAGACATAAAATATTTATCCTTCTCTTAATCATTGTATCCACTACTTCCATCGCTTTCCCCGTTAGCGTACCTATATTCCAACTTCCAAACCTAAGTCGATTATAATTTCTACGACATACTTCCCTAGGACGTCTAATAAGTGAGTACTTTTGTCTATTTAACACTACACCCAAGTCATCTTGGAGGTGCAGCGGCTCTTGCCAAGACGCCGCATTCAGAACATACGACGAGTACTCATGCAAATTTTACACTACACCCAAGTCCCAGAGATGCAGCGGTCTTTGTCAAGACGCCGCATTCTGACAATGCGACGCATTCCTTAAGGGGAACAACCTAGCTTTTGCACAATTTCTCAAATGATCCATATTCATAAGAGTGACTAAACTTTACACTGACTGTCTACCTAACACAACGCTCACCATTTTTCATCTGGGCTTGGGAACGACATAGGCTGGTTTAACATATACTATAATCTATTTTTTAAAAATATAATACAATGTCTATTTTTGTAATTAGATCCCATTTTCAAATTAAAAAGAATGATGAAAATTCATTATAGTGAAAAAGTTTTTAGTAGAGTTCTTAAACTTACTACGATAGGCTATCATTATGTATATCAACTTTATTAAAGTTAATTTGAGAAGTAATGATGAAAACTAATTAATTTTGTTTATAAAAGTAATGGTGAAAAATTAATAATGTATGAATAATGATGAGATTTTTCTAATGAAAATAAAACATTATGTATAAATATTTTCCGCATTAATTAATTAATAATTTGTTTATTTTAAGCCACATTAATTAATTAGTAGAGGCGGAGCCCCGTGCCTGCCGAGGTTGTGATACTTTCACGATCGGGGTACTATCGCGGTTGACCATAGGGGCGGAGCTCCGTGTCTGTCACTCGTGTGTGTGTGTATGTTATGCCCCCAAACATGTTACAGTTCAAGAGGTATAAATATGCTCGACGACCTAAGGAGACTGCAGGGAGCAACGAGGCTGAACCATCCGGTTCAGCCCCCATTCACTAAGTATCGGACCGGCGGGGCTGAACCACACAGTTCAACCCATATGGGGGCCGACCTCCCCCCTTGGTTCCGGGTATATATTTACCCGGAATCCCCTTGGAGCATCATGCGGAATTTACTCAGGTATTCTCCTCTCTTTCTCACCCTAACCGTAATTTCTTCTCCTTCCCCTAGGTCTCTTTCTCTCAATCCATCTCTCACCTTCTAGTAGCATAACATTTGGTATCAGAGGACTCTTTCCTCCAACCATGGTTAACACCCGCTCGCATGAAGAGGCCGACTGTCTGGCTTCGTTAGAAGAGAACTACATCAGCTTGACGGACACGGTCACGACCATGGAAGAAAGGATGAAGGTTTCAACCCAACAATTAGAGGAGCGAATGGATGCCCGCATGGAGGAGATCAAGGCCCTCCTAACTCAAAATTCAAAAGGGAAAGCCATGGCTACCGACGGATTGAAGGCGGAAGCCCCCGACCCATCTCCACAGCACATTTCTCGTTCGGGCGCGAGCGGCTTCGCCGCTATCGGGCACGACAGGAACCTGTTTCCCTCCTCCGACATGAGGGGGCATCAGCTGGCCTGGGTCGACGCCGGAATGGGCCGTACGGGCCACAAGCGACCACCGGAGCAGGCGGGGGGATCTTTCACCACGGGCGGCTCACAGGCGGGCTGGGGCGAGGTCGGCGCAGGCCGCACAACGTTCGGGCGGCTTCCGGAGCAGGCGGCGGGGCAATCTCGACCTTCTGGGGTTCTGGGTGCTTCCCTTAGGGGAGTCGCTGGACTGTTACCCCTTCCACAGAATGTCGGACAACCTACGGGTTACGGAATGGGAGACGAATGACACATGCGACCACCACCGGCGGGTATCTATGGGGATGGACAACACCCCGGAGGAGAACAAGTAAGGGAGCGGTTTTTTCTGGCTGCAGCCCAAGGAGGAATGCACTTTCTCAGACCGCAAGGACCGTACTCCCCTATGGAGCAGCAGAGGGCAGCTGGGTACGGACATGAGCTGGGAAAGTGACGGAGTACAAGGGGGAACAGTGACGGAGTACCGCACCGAGTTTGAGAGGTTGACCAACAGGGTACGTTGGGAGGAGAAAACACTGCTGAGCTGTTTTGTCTCTGGGCTAAAGGATCACCTCAGGGATGAGGTTCATGCTTATATGCCCCGCAGCCTGAGTCATGCTATCAGCCTGGCGAGGATACAGGAGGAACGCTTTAACAGAGAACGGATCCGCACCTCAGGAAAGGCGGTCACGTCCCACCCACCGGCTAGGAGAGACCAGCCGGCGACCGGGCGACCGGGCGACCGACGGTGACGCGACTGACATGACCAGAACCTCAGGCGAGGAAGGAAAGAGGATTGTGTTTCAACTGCGATGAGAAGTATACTCCGGGGCATAAGTGTCAGAAAATTCAGGTTTTCATGCTGAGAGAGGAGGATGAAGAGGAAGACACCACCTAGCTGGACCTAGAGGGGGATTTGACCCTGACTGAGTTCGGGGTATCCAGGCGATGGAGGGGTGCACGACCCCCCTCACTATGCGCATAGCCGGGAAGGTAGTCCAGGAGCAGGTCACAATACTGATTGATAGTGGGAGTACCAACAACTTCATCAACCCAGCCGTGGCAAGGAAGGTGGGGCCCCGAGTGGATCATGGCGCCGCGTTCCAGGTCATGGTAGCGGATGAGAGTAAACTGAGGTGTGAAGGGGTGATGAAGGGAGTCGACCTGCGAATATAGGGGTACACTTTCCGCACCGATGTCTACCTGCTGCCTATCCGAGGATCTGATATGGTATTGGGAGTTCTGTGGCTGCGGTAGTTACGGAGAGTCACTTTCGACTGAGACCAGATGACCATGGAGTTCACACAGCTTGGATAGGAACACTGTATCCACGGCCTCAAATCATCTCCGCTGAAGGAGATTTCGGTTCAGAGTTTGGAACGTCTATCTGAAGAGGGAAGCTCGATGGCGATGATTATGGGGCTCGCAGCGTCCCCACCTTTCTCATCTTTAGTACCCGAGCAGATGCGACCCTTATTGACCCAGTATGGAGATGTCTTCCAAGAGCCACACACCCTTCCTCCACCGAGATTCTGAGATCACGCGATTCAACTCAAGGTGGGGTCGAAGCCTACCAATATCAGACCGTACCGCTACCCGCACAACCAGAAGGAGGAGATCAAACGTAGCATTCGAGAGATGCTTACCGTCGGGATCATCCGCCCCAGCACCAGTTCCTTTTCGTCACCCATTATTCTGGTGAAGAAAAAAGACGGCTCTTGGCAGTTCTGCGTCGATTATCGAGGCCTGAATTGTTCTACAATCAAGGATAAATTTCTCATTCCCATGATCGTGGAACTCTTGGATGAACTACACGGACCGTGCTTATTCACCATGCTGGACCTGCGTTCCGGCTACCATCAAATTCGGATGCGGGAGGAGTACATTCATAAGACGGCTTTCCGGACCCACGATGGACATTACGAGTTCCTCGTGATGCCCTTCGGGCTGACCAACACCCCCTCCACATTTCAGGCGGTGATGAACGAACTCTTTCGGCCACTTCTACGTCGTTCTGTGCTGATTTTTTTGGTGACATCTTGGTTTACAGTAGTAGTTGGGCGGAGCATCTCGAGCACGTGCAGCAGGTTCTCAACATATTGCGCCAACATCAGTTATACGCTAAGCAGTTTAAGTGCTCTTTCGGTCAGACGAAGGTTGAATATCTGGGCCACTTGGTTTCGGCCCAAGGCGTCCGATCCGACCCGCACAAAATCAAGAGCATGGTGATGTGGCCCCGTCCTACGACTTTACGGGCCTTACGGGGATTTCTTGGTCTCACGGGCTACTACCGGAGATTCGTGAAGGACTAAGGCAAGATTGCTCGGTCGATTACTCAGCTCTTACATAAGGAGGAATTCGTGTGGCAGGACAACGCTGAGGCGGCTTTCCAGGCCCTGAAACGGGCCATGACGACTACACCGGTCCTTGCTCTACCAGATTTTAGCAAGGAGTTCGTGTTGGATACCGATGCGTCTGGGGTGGACATCAAAGCGGTTTTGATGCAGGAAGGGAGACCATTAGCCTATTTCAGCAAGGCTCTCGCTCCACGGACTCTTGGCTTGTCCACCTATGAGAAGGAGATGCTCGCCATCATACACGCAGTGGCCTTGTGGAGGCCTTACTTACTGGGACATTACTTCAATGTTCATACAAACCACCAGAGTTTGAAACATTTCCTGGAGCAACGGTTAGCTTCCCCTCTGTAGCAGAAGTGGGTGACCAAGTTGTTGGGTTATGATTATGAGATCTACAAGCAAGGGAAGGAGAATGTGGCCGCTGATGCCCTCTCCCTCCTTTCGGAGAGCTCGCTCGTCCACATTTCGGGCCCCTTGATCGATTCCCTCGATGACATCCAAGCGGAGGTGCAACAGTATCCCGACCTCAGGATCATCGTGGACGCATTACGACAGGGGCAACCAACCATACCGGGGTACCAGCTACATGGGGAGCACCTTTATTATCAGGGCCGCGTAGTCATTCCGCCTTCCTCAGCCTGCAGGACAGTTATGATGCAGGAGTTTCATTCACCGCCGACGGGAGTTCATGCCGGTGTGCTCCGGACCCTCCAAAGGTTGAGGGCAAACGTCTTTTGGAAGGGCTTACATCGTGACATTCAGCGGTTTGTGCAACAGTGTGAGATATGCCAACGACAGAAATATGAAACAACCTCGCCGACCGACTTGCTTACCCCGCTGGAAATTCCCCACCATATTTGTGATACAGTCTCCATGGATTTCATTGACGGCCTACCCAAATCTCATGGCAAGTCAGTCATCTTGGTTGTGGTCGACAAACTCTCCAAATATGCACATTTTCTTGCTATGAGCCACCCATATACTGGAGAAACCGTGACCAATCTTTTTGTTCGCGAGATCGTGCGCCTTCACGACATGCCCCGGTCCATCATCTCGGATCGCGGTCCGGTGTTCGTGAGTTGTCACGACCCGTCTCGACAGAAATCAGATTCCGCATCGGGCGGGCCGTGATGCCACAGGCATGGGCGGAAAGGAATCCATGCCTGCTAAGGCGGATGCAGAGAAAACTGAAAATAACTACTATTGAGTAAAATATCATGATTTTTATGCGGAAGCTTTTAAATTAATCAGTGAAAAGAGTTTTGATGCACATGTACTTTGTAAAATTCATGTTTTTCAGGCTACTACTATAGTTCTCATGCAGTTATGATTCAACAGAGAGTGCACATGCGTTAATTTCAGATGTTAGTACATAAATATTTAAATAGCCTAGCAGTTGTCCATGATACCAGAGAAAATGACTGATTTCAATTATTACATAAAAGAATTAATTGACAGTAAAAAGAAATGTAAACATAGAACCTGAAATTAACGCATGTGCACTCTCTGTTGAATCATAACTGCATGAGAACTATAGTAGTAGCCTGAAAAACATAAATTTTATAAAGAACATGTGCATCAAAACTCTTTTCACTGATGAATTTAAAAACTTCCGCATCCTTATTTTTTAAAAAATATACTTGCATCATTTCTTTACTCAGCTTGTCACTATCTGTTGTTCGCGGCTGAAACACGCACACACTCACTCATAAGCATGAGTAGTATGCACACGAATGTTAAGGGGTTATGGGCAAACTTAACATTTTTGTGCATATGAATTTTTACTAGGATATACACCGCTTGCGAATATTAAATTGTATGAGCGGTTTAATATTTTCAAGTGCGCTGACATTAGAGTCCTAATATGCATGACATGTTATGTGATATGGGCCTTAACATGACATGTGTATCCATTCATTTGCATGCATATCATAAATCATTGCACAAGTGTTAAGCCAAGAACAACAATAATGATTGTACACACATGGATTTTCTACCTGCTTGACATCGCACATGATCTCTTTGTTGCACTTGCATGAATTACCTAGAGTTGTCCAATGAAAATGCTGTAATTATTACATAATTTATGTACTTGACAATAGGAAATACGTTAGAATTTCTAGTCCCTGATAATTGTATTTTGGTTCTTCCTGTTTCACATGTCTGTAAATTTTATCTGGTCATCCTGTATGTTCTTCTAAATAGCTTCTCGGTTTCAGCAAGAAATGAAATTCTTCTTGCTCTGCGTAATTGCTTCAGCATTTTCTTGTTATTTTCCAACTCCAGTTGACTCGCTTCAGTTGATATTCAATCGTCATTCTGTTTCTTTTCCTCGTTGATGCTCTATCTTCGCTGTGTGCAAGATCTTTTTGTTCCAAGATTCTCGTATTCTGCCGCTCAATTTCGAGCTGATCGAAGGCAATTCCTGTGCTCCCTGAAGTCAATCTTTCGTATCTGTCCGAATCCGCTAAGTCTGAAGAGTTCTCCAGTGAACTCGAATATGTTATGCGTTGCAAATATCCGCAACATTTCTCTGGATTTTGATAAGCCTTCGCGCTTTTCTCCTCTCTGTTTCCCTATATTCATAGAATCATAGTTAACTTCCATGCCTTGATTTGAAACTTTGTTGGAATGAATGTTATATGAATCTTCGTTGTTCTTGAACCCATTCAGAGAATTCTCAGGGAAGTTACGGGACTAAACTTCCTAAGTAGGGGAGAATGTAACAATCCCCCCTCTTTTTAATAATAATAATTAAATAAAAAAAGAAAGACAATAAAACCCTACCTAACCCGAGCAACCCCCCCTCTTTTATTTACGCAAACCCGCAGCCCGTCTCCCGCATCCCGCAAGAAAGCCGCTCAGTTTCCGATCCCGCTCTCCCCGATTCCCGTCTCCAGCAAGCCGCACGCAGGTCGCCGCCTCCTCCTGCTCCAGGCGCCGACTCCTCCGGCTTCTCCTCTTCTTGCTCTGGTCTGCAACTCCCCCCCACCTCCGATGCTAGGGCTGGCGGCCTCCTGCTCCTCCAGAGGCCGACTACTCCCTTCCCTCCTTCTCCTAGGGCCGGCAAGGCCACCTCTTCGTCGATTAGCGAGGGCAACCGCCTCTTCCTTCCCCTCTAAAGGCCACAACCCCTTTCTCTTCTCCTCCAAGGGCCGACAACTCTCCCTGTCTTCGTCTTGGCCGAGATTTGAGAGAAAGTATGCTTAGGGTTTGGTTTCCTCTCCTCCTAAAGTCCGGATTTGACTTTCTAATGGTAAGAAACTTCCTTCTTCACCATTAATCAAACTTTTCTTGTTTCCTACAAAATTTTTGTGCTCCAAATTTGCATGTATGTTGTGATTCCGATTTTTGCCCCATAATAATAGTTAAATTCTCGTTGTAGTTGTGTTTTCCGGCATCGTTCATCGCATCCATGATTGATTCGTGAAGAAACCCTCTCCGAATTAGGGTTTTCCCTAGCCTAAGCGTCTCCAAGCCTCTGTTTCTGCGTGGTAGTCTCTTCTCCCCTCACTCATGAGGGAGGTAAATCTCTTAACCACATCTGATTCAATTTTGTAGCAAATATTTGCCGGTGTTAGCGTAGTGGTAATTTGTTATAGCGTTCTCGTCGTTCTTGAACATGTTCGCTTGAGGAGTGTCAACTTTGCTCGTTCCAGTTGACCCCCTCTGTCAGCTTCAGCTTCTCTAAGGCAAGTGGAGATCTCTCTCTCTTGCAATCATTGAATTTCAATTGCCTTGCCTGATCTTATGTTTGTAATTCGCTCTTGTTTGCTTGTTTCGTCAAATAATTTAGACCTCGAATCCCTAATTAAACTTGTTTCAGTTTGAGGTTCACGCGATAGGAATAACACGAGTGGTGAATGTAAATGATGATATTTGATATTAAAAAGAGGGGGAGGGGGGATTGTTACATTCTCCTATACTTAGGAAGTTTCGTCCCGAAACTTCCCTGAGAATTCTCTGAATGGGTTCAAGAACAACGAAGATTCATATAACATTCATTCCAACAAGATTTCAAATCAAGGCATGGAAGTTAACTATTATTCTATGAATATAGGAAAACAAAGAGGAGAACAAGCGCGAAGGCTTATCAAAATCCAGAGAAATGTCGCGTTTTTTTCAACGCATAACATATTCGAGTTCACTAGAGAACTCTTCAGACTTAGCGGATTCAGACAGATACGAAAGATCGACTTCAGGGAGCACAGGAATTGTCCTCGATCAGCTCGAAATTGAGCGGCAGAATACGAGAATCTTGGAACGAAAAGATCTTGCACACAACGAAGATAAAACATCAATGAGGAAAAGAAACAAAATGACGATTGAATATCGATGGAAGCGAGTCAACTGGAGTTGGAAAATCACAAGAAAATGCTGAAGCAATTCAACAGAGCAAGAAGAATTTCATTTCTTGCTGAAACCGAGAAGCTATCTAGAAGAACATACAGGATGACCAGATAAAATTTACAGACATGCGAAATATGGAGAACCAAAATACAATTATCAGGGACTAGAAATTCTAACGCATTTCCTACTGTCAAGTACATAAATTATGTAATAATTACAACATTTTCATTGGACAACTCTAGCTAATTCATGCAAGTGCAACAAAGAGATCATGTGCGATGTCAAGCAGGTAGAAAATCTATGTGTGTACAATCATTATTGTTGTTCTTGGCTTAACACTTGTGCAATGATTTATGATATGCATGCAAATGAATGGATACACATGTCATGTTAAGGCCCATATCACTTAACATGTCATGCATATTAGGACTCTAATGCCAGCGCACTTGAAAATATTAAACCGCCCATACAATTTAATATTCGCAAGCGGTGTATATCCTAGTGGAAATTCATATGCACAAAAATGTTAAGTTTGCCCATAACCCCTTAACATTCGTGTGCATACTACTCATGCTTATGAGTGAGTGTGTGCGTGTTTCAGCCGCGAACAACAGATAGTGACAAGCTGAGTGAAGAAATGATGCAAGTATATTTTTTTAAAAATAAGGTTCAAAATATTTGATAAATAAAGAATACTTTATTTATAGATGCTAAATCTTTCAAACATCTCTAACATCTCTAACATCTCTAACCTATCTAACCTGGCTCTGATACAAACTGTCACGACCCGTCTCGACAGAAGTCAGAGTGCGCATCGGGCGGGCCATGATGCCACAGGCATGGGCGAAAAGGAATCCATGCCTGCTAAGGCGGATGCAGACAAAACTGAAAATAGCTACTATTGAGTAAAATAGCTTGATTTTTATGCGGAAGATTTTAAATTCATCAGTGAAAAGAATTTTGATGCACATGTACTTTGTAAAATTCATGTTTTCCAGGCTACTACTATAGTTCTCATGCAGTTATGATTCAATAGAGAGTGCACATGCGTTAATTTCAGGTTCTATGTTTACATTTCTTTTTACTGTCAGCCATTTTTTCTGGTATCATGGACAATTGCTAGGCTATTTAAATATTTATGTACTAGAATCTGAAATTAACGCATGTGCACTCTCTGTTGAATCATAACTGCATGAGAGCTATAGTAGTAGCCTGAAAAACATGAATTTTACAAAGTACATGTGCATCAAAACTCTTTTCACTGATGAATTTAAAAGGTTCCGCATAAAAATCAAGCTATTTTACTCAATAATAGCTATTTTTCAGTTTTCTCTGCATCCGCCTTAGCAGGCATGGATTTCTTTCCGCCCATGTCTGTGGCTTCACGGCCTGCCCGATGCACACTTTTACTTTTGTCGAGACGGGTCGTGACAGTGGGTATTTAAACAATTGGGAGACGTGTTAGTGAACAATAGTTAATTGGATATGTAAATTGATGCATTCTGTCTATTTGGAGGAATAATTTGAAGAATAGTAGAGCGTTAATCACGAGCACCATTGTCGCGATAATAGCTATAATGGATTCTGGTTAGCAAGTATATGATTGATGTTTTGATGTATCATGCTCGTAACGCACCTTTTTACGTGGAAAATACTTGAGTTCAAGAATGATTTAACCTAAATATGTACTTGATATCTCCGATTTTCTTCTGTGTTGTCTGTACGGTTTCTGATGTATGTCTGGTTTCTGATGTATGTCTGGTTTCTGATGTATGTCTTATTTCTGATGTATGTCTGGTTTCTGATGTATGTCTGGTTGTGATGTCTGTATGATTTCTAATGTCTGCCTGATTGTAAAACCCGAGTAAAACTTATTTCCAATCTGATCTTTCTCGTTGATGTGAATCTGTTTCATGATCTGAAATTTCCTCTCATAAGGTTGTCATAAAATGAAATGATAATAATAGTATGAAACTTGAAAACAAATCCGTAATTGTAAGCAAATCTTTGAACTGTAGCGTCTAACTGGGCATCTGTCTGCTGCCATGGTCACGGCAAGCAGGATTACTTTTCCGATAAGACTTGCGCTCAGATCTGATCGTGAGCCATGTGCGTCCGCTATAGTACCTACACCCTTCATCGATCACAGCTTACAACATATTAAATGAATAATGTTAGGCTACGCTTCAGAGTAGTATAATATATTTACTTGTTCTGTTTAGCTCTTTTGTTTGTCTGTCTGTTTTGGTAGCATCGCATCATGAGAAGCTGGTACACTCATGTTTTTCTACTTTAGTTACTGTTCTATACTTTACTCTGTTCACCCTGTTTATCTCAATGTTCAAATATCATCATTTACATTCACCACTCGTATTATTCCTATCGCGTGAACCTCAAACTGAAACAAGTTTAATTTGGGATTCGAGGTCTAAATTATTTGACGAAACAAAGCAAACAAGAGCGAATTACAAACATAAGATCAGGCAAGACAATTGAAATTCAATGATTGCAAGAGAGAGAGAGATCTCCACTTGCCTTAGAGAATCTTAAGCTGACGGAGGCGGTCAACTGGCACGAGCAAAGTTGACACTCCTCAAGCGAACTTGTTCAAGAACGACGAGAACTCTATAACAAATTACCACAACGCTAACACCGACAAATATTTGCTACAAAATTGAATCAGATGTGGCTAAGAGATTTACCTCCCTCATGAGTGAGGGGAGAAGAGACTACCACGCAGAAACAGAGGCTTGACGACGCTTAGGCTAGGGAAAACCCTAATTCGGAGAGGGTTTCTTCACGAACCAATCATGGATGCGATGAACGATGCCGGAAAACACAACTACAACGAGAATTTAACTATTATTATGGGGCAAAAATCGGAATCACAACATACATGCAAATTTGGAGCACAAAACTTCTGTTGGAAACAAGAAAAGTCTGATTAATGGTGAAGAAGGAAGTTTCTTACCATTAGAAAGTCAAATCCGGGCTTAAGGAGGAGAGGAAACCAAACCCTAAGCATACTTTTTCTCAAATCTCGGCCAAGACGAAGACATGGAGAGTTGTCGCCCCTTGGAGGAGAAGAGAAAGGGGTTGTGGGCTTTAGAGGGGAGGGAAGAGGCGGCTGCCCTCGCTAATCGACGAAGAGGAGGCCTTGCCGGCCCTAGGAGAAGGAGGGAAGGGAGTAGTCGGCCTCTGGAGGAGCAGGAGGCCGCCAGCCCTAGCATCGGAGGTGGGGGGGGGGGGAGTTGCAGACCAGAGCAAGAAGAGGAGATGCCGGAGGAGTCGGCGCCTGGAGCAGGAGGAGGCGGCAACCTGCGTGCGGCTGGCTGGAGACAGGAATCGGGGACAGCGGGATCAGCAGCTGAGCGACTTTCTTGCGGGAGACGGGCCGCGGGTTTGCGGAAATAACAGAGGGGGGGGGGGCTGCTCGGGTTAGGTAGGGTTTTATTTATTTTTATTTTTTTATTTAATTATTATTATTAAAAAGAGGGGGGGGGGGTTGTTACATGAGTAACTTATGGAGGGAGATTTTTCGGTTACAAGGTACACGACTGCGCTTAAGCACGATCTATCATCCTCAGTCGGACGGCCAGACAGAGGTTCTCAACCGCGGGTTAGAAACATACTTACGCTGCTTCGTGATGGACGAGCCCCGCACATGGACCCGGTGGTTACATTGGGCCGAGTACTGCTACAATACCTCTTATCATACGGCCAACAAGCTTACACCGTTCGAGGTTGTCTATGGACGACCTCCGCCTTCTTTGGGCTCGTATGAGACCGACATCACAGCTCTTCCGTCGGTCAACCGACTATTGCGCGATCGTGATCACACCTTAGTCCTCCTGCGTGACAATCTCCGGGAAGCTCATGACAGGATGAAAGTTCAAGCTGACAAACATCGGACCGAGTGAGAATTTGTGGGGGGAGACGAGGTATTCCTCAAACTACAACCCTACCGACAGCTCTCCGTCTCCCGTCGGGCGAATCAGAAGTTAGCCCCACGATACTATGGGCCATTCCAAATTACTCAGCGTGTGGGACCGGTGGCCTACACCTTGGCGCTTTCGGAAGGCTCCCGTATACACCTGACCTTTCATGTATCCCGACTCAAGAAGAAGCTTGACGACATCGTACTAACCAGCCCCCTCTTACCTGAGGCCAACACAACGGGGAGCTGCGGCCCTCACCGAAGGAAATATTGATGACCAAGTGGGAGCAATGTGGTACTGAGTATCGCCCCGAGATACTGGTTAAATGGAAAATTTTAACATCTGCACACAATACCTGGGTCGATCTGTTGGAGTTCCGCGACTTGTTCCTCGACTTCCACCTTGAGGACAAGCTGGTGCTTGTTGGGGAGGGGAATGTTATTCCCCCGAACGTGTTACGGTTCAAGGGGCATAAATATGCTTGACGACCTAAGGAGGCTGCAGGGAGCAACGGGGCTGAACCATTCAGTTCAGCCCTCATTCACTAAGTACCGGACCGGCGGGCTGAACCACACGGTTCAACCCATATGGGGGTCCGGCCGGCCCCCTTGGTTCCGGGTATATATTTACTTTGAATCCCCTTGGAGCATCTTGAAGAATTTACTCCGGTATTATCCTCTTTTTCTCACCCTAACCCTAATTTCTTCTCCTTCTAGCTCTCTTTCTCTCAATCCATCTCCCACCTTCTAGTAGCATAACAATATATATATATATATATATATATATATATACACACACACACGAGCTTCTTCGCACGGGCTACGCCCGTGCTCGAAGCTCTCGGGCGGCCTTCGGCCGCATCCAAGCGGGCTTCGCCCGCCTGCGCTCGGTCTTCGCCCGTGCTCGATGCGTCGCTGCGGGTTGCGCCCGCCTATGAGCGGGCTACGCACGCACCCGAAATCTTATTTTTTTCAAAACATATACATATGAGTACTTAAAATGACCGCAAAAAATATGAATTATTATTCCTATTTTTATTTTATAAAATTTTGCAAATTTTAATCTATAAAAATAATTTATTACGCCTCTCTCCCTCTCTCTTTATCACTCCACCCTCTCTCTCTCCCTCTCCCTCTTCTCTCTCTCTCCAAATCCCCCCATGTTCTCTCTCATGATCCAATGGCCAATATTCATTCTATGGTGTGCCTCCAAATACCTATATTCCTTTATATATATATAATATATATATATTCATATTTGACCCGAGAATTGATCATTCTCAAATAAAAAAGTCTTGACATCAAAAGTGACTTTATTTCATTCTCGCCCACCTTTCTTTTTCCCTAACAATTGTAATCTCAATAGATGATAAGTGCATATAATTGCGATAATGCTTCACACATGAAATGATTATTAAGAATTATTAGGGATACAAATCAGTGTTTGGTAGATCACAATAAAGAAATTTTTAATCACAAATAATGTGATTTGGGGTTCCAAAGAGAAGTAAACAGCTGCTATTAAAATAATATTAGCACAAGATCAATTAAATTCAACCAAGATGCTCAACCTCACAATGCTTATTAAGACTTATCAGGAGGGGTGCTGCTTGAGATGTCCTTGTCATTTATTCATTATTGCATTTTATTTTGAGAACATGAGCAAGGGTTCCAAATTAATTGAAATCTACCCGGATTGTAGATACACTTTCATTTGTATGTAAACATGCAGAAATATGGCAAGATTTTCGTAATTTTGTGTAGTTTGTTCATGGATCACATGAAGACAACCTAATGGTGTGTTCATGATTTTGCTAAGCATGACGAAATTATTATCACGAGTAGTAACCAATCATGAGTGATATGTGTGATTTAAATATTGTTTCAAATAGACCTGCACACATGCATAGAGACATGCATGAGCATCATGTCATAATTTTCAGCACTATTTTTAAAATTCATAAAAGATTAACGAGCATGATATGCAACCAACGTCAGGTTCATGTCGGTTTGGATTTTAAACATCGTATGTCGGATTACGGAGGATATATTTATAATATTTTACAATGTCAGATTTTAATATTAAAAAATTGTTGGTAGTATATAAATGCATTTTTTTTGTAAATAAGTAAAAATATACACATAATGTATGTTTATAAACTATGCAGTAAAAATGTAATAATATGATTATAACGAACTAATGAAATATTAATGACAATAAACACAATTTTGCGTATTGTAGAAGTACATGAAAATGAAGCGAAATATGACTTGATTTTTATTAATTTCTCCATTGTGTATGCATACATGTATTTGTACATTAATATAGGAAGAAAGAAAGAAGAAACTCTCCTAATCTATGATGCGACACTAAAACTTAAGGAGGAAGA
This sequence comes from Platanthera zijinensis, assembly GCA_039513925.1. NCBI lineage: Eukaryota > Viridiplantae > Streptophyta > Magnoliopsida > Asparagales > Orchidaceae > Platanthera > Platanthera zijinensis. The sequence goes on from CM077088.1 coordinate 116,848,064, forward strand.
GGGCCCATGATGAGCCTTGAATTGGACTTTTGCATGTCTTTCTTCTAACACTCCCCCACAAGTTGGAGCATACAAATCGTAAGAACCTAGCTTGGACAAGAACTAATAATATAACACGCGTGTTAAGGCCTTAGTGAGAATATCAACCATTTGATCAGTTGTTGGAACATGTTTAAACTCCAGCTTCTTCAATTGAACTTTCTCATGAAGTGATAGTCCACTTCAATGTGTTTGGTCCGTTCTTGAAAACAAGATTTTTAGCAAGGTGCCTCTTGACTATCACAAAATAAAGTAGTCGGTGAGGAAAGCTTGGCTCCCAAATCATCTAGGAGATATTCTAACCATATAAGCTCAGATGCAACAGATGTCATCGAGCGATGCTCGGCTTCTGACGAAGAGTGAGCAACCACAAATTGTTTATTGCTGCGCCAAGTAATAAGGTGTCCTACGAAGTAAGTACTAAATCGTCGATCATCCAAGGAGCCAGTATAATCAGCATCAGAATAAGCAACCAACGATAGAGTATAAGAGGGTTTGTATACTACCTTGTCCAGGAGAAGTCTTCAAATATCCGAGGATGCGCTCGACAACCTGAAGGTGAGACATCTGTGAAGAATCCATAAATCGGCTTACCACTCCAACAACAAATGAGATATCTGGTCTTGCAATTGTAAGATAAATCAATTTTCCTACAATGCGACGATAATACTCTGAGTTTGGAAAAAGTAGATCGGCGTTGGTGGCATGCGCACAGATCTTGTGATTGATATCCATAGGAGTATCAACAGGCTTGCATCCAAAATAGCCAGCGTCACAAAGAAGATCAAGACATTATTTTCGTTAAGATAGGACGAGACCATTAGGACGTTTCGCAATTTCTAGGCCAAGAAAGTACCAAAGATTTTCCAAATCTTTAGTTTGAAAAACTGAATTTAAGTGTTGCTTGATCATTTGTATTCCTTTGGAATCATCTCCTGTAATTTGAATGTCATCGACGTAAACTAAGAGAATCACTGTGCCTGTTGATTGATGACGAGTAAAGAGAGAGAAGTCCGCCGAGCTCCGAGTGAATCCAACATCACAAACAACCTTACTGAATTTGTCAAACTATGTGCGAGGAGACTTTTTGAGACCATAAATAGATTTCTTGAGGTGACAAACAAGTGACTCCCCCGTGATCTCAAACCCGAGAGGCTGGTGCTTGTACACAGTTTCTTGAAGGTCGCCATTGAGAAATGCATATTTGATATTTAAATGATGTAAGAGCCACTGCTGATGAACAACCAAGGAGAGTAGGACGCGAATGGTGTTCAACTTGGCGACAAGAGAGAATGTCTCATCATAATCGAGATCATGTTGCTAAGTAAGCCCACAAGCCACAAGACGAGCCTTAAGGAGATCAACTGTCCCGTCTGGAGCATGTTTGATCGCAAAGACCCATTTACATCCAACACTAGTCTGTCCCTGAGGAAGGGAAGATGAAGTTACAAATTTAAGAAGTGCTGGGGAGAGACGATGCAAGGATACATAATTCGCCAGGGGTGAGCCGTGGATATAAGAGCCGGATCGTTAGGTCGCAAGGTACCAAAGGTAGAGGGAAACTGTTGTAGGTTGTCTAAGCGAGGAGGACGACGAGTGTAACACGAAGAAACGGTGGTTTGTTTAGTACGAGAACCGGGGTTGAAAGGAGTGGTGGGAGAGTAGAAGTAACAGGAATGGCAGGACGTTACAATAACTGTGATGGAAGAGGAGATGGACGGGGAGAGTGAAAAGGTTGATCTTCTAGAAAAGTGATATCGAAAAACACAACAACCTTTCGATCAGTGGGAGAGTAGCACATATACCCTTTTTGAGTACTTGAATAGCCAACAAACATACTTGGCAGGCCGAGTAGCAAGCTTGTCAGTGAAAGGATCAAGATTATGGACATAACTGGTATAACTAAATACCTGAAGTGTGATGAAAAAAGGTGACGTGGTGGGAAAAAGAAGACTAAATGGAGTGACATAGTTGAGAATAGAGGATGAAAAACGATTGATGTGATAACATGTCGTAGATACTGCAAAATGCCAATAAGAGTTGGGAACCTGCATTTGAAACATAAGTGAGGAGCAACATCAAGAAGATGACGATTCTTGTGTTTAACCACGCCATTTTGTTGGGGGGTATGGGCACATGAGGTATGATGGATGATCCCAAATTCAGTACAAAGATCGTCAAACACATGACTGATATATTCAAGAGCATTGTCTATATGTATAGTTTAATTGTTCGGAAAAATTGAGTACGATTCTCAGTAATGAAGGTCCAAAAACACGAGTTAGATCCGACCGATCATGGAGTAAGTATAACCACGTCATCCGAGAATAATCATCAATAAAAATAATGAAATAGCGATATCCAGAAATACTAGCAATCTTATATGGTCCTCATATATCGGAATGTAGTTAATCAAAAGCAGCATTGCTCCGAGTACAATGATAAGGAAAATAAGAACGATATTGTTTGCCAAAAATACATTACTCATAGGTAAAGTTAGGAAGAGGTAGATCAGGAAGAGCCTTCTTGAGAATTGAAAGAGAAGCATGCCGAAGGCGCTGATGCCAATTCACAGAGGTGACGAATGAGAGAATGGTGGGAGAAATGTCCAGAAGATAAAGCACGTTGCACAATCATCATTTACTAATGATTTTTCACGTCCGTCGATCCTGTACAACAACAAAAAGAAGACGTGAAGCTTACATGGCAGTTAAGGTCTTCAGTACGATGAATAATAAAAAGTAGATTGAAAGGAGAGCCCGAGACATGAAGGATTGAGCTAAGAGAGATAGAGTGGCTAAGAGATATATTAGCGGAACCAGAAATAGAGGCGGTGTCACCATTGACCACTGTGATAAACTTGCGTTGCGAAAATTCCAAGTATCGAGGAGGTTTTAGCGGAGTGATATGGTGGGTGACACCTGAGTCCATAATCCATTGTGGTTTATGGGAGAGACAGGAGATACCTTCATTTAAAATAGAGACATCGGAGCCAAGCAGACGATTGAGTAACCCTTGGAGATGCTGGAGATGGAAACACATGATATCAATATCGGCGCGGGCTGCAGACGATGTGTCAGTAACAACAGATACATGAGGAGGAGGTAAACCATGCTTTCGATAATTAGTGGCTTCAAGATGTCCATTTTTGCCACAATGAGTACACTTGGGCCTAGGCTGGCCGTTGCGACCTCTACCCCGATAGCCGGTGTGGCCTCCAGAGGCAGATGGAGTAGGGGGTGAGATATATATGAGTGCTGGTGGAGTGTCGATGATGAAGGTCCAGGATCATCTGGGGGGGTGTGACCTTTAACAACATTGAGCAAACATCCGAGAGAGAGAGAACTGTGAGGGAGAGGATCTGAGCCCGAAAACTATGGAGATGGAAGATTTCAGTCCAGAGGAGTTGATTGGCGTGGACACTTTTCCAGCGAAGACACTTGGACGACCTCTCGTGGACCTCTTCGAGTTTTACGGGGCATACATCGAGAGAATTCCGATCCATATTCATCGGGAGATGAATTATTTCAAGTCGGGGAGATCGATGCGGAACAGAGATGAAAACTTGCAGTGGAGGATGAGTTTAGGCCCATTCAGGGCTGATTTGTCGACTTACCATATATGACGTGCTTGGATCGACGATCCGACTCTGTGGATGCGTCCAGATTCACATTGCAAATCAATTTCATATATAGCTTTGTATTTTTCGGGTTTTATTTCATATAGTTTTGGCTCCGAGACCAACGACCAATCGTAGCCGTTGATTCATGATGCCCTAATTTCAGATTATATATACTGTTAAAGTTTGGAGTGTTCGGGCGGCCTGGTTTCTAACCGTAACGGTCTAGTTGTTCCAGCAGTCTTGCGGTCTGGTCTGGCGGTCCGGCGAAGAGAAGCCGCAACGGTCTGCTTGAAGCCGCAACGGTCTGGCAAAGTGTAGCGGTCTGCTTGAAGCCGCAGAGATCTGACCGTGGTTGTAGTCCGACAACTTGCAGCAGACGATCAGGCGGTCAGTTCGAGAGGCTGACTCTGGGAGATTGCGGCTTTGTAGTTAGTTGTTTTATTTCTTGTATAGTTGGCGGTTTGGTCATGTCAAACCGCATAAGCCGCACGACTTGTATTTAGTCCCACATCGCTTGTTGTAAATCTCTCTCCTCCTCCAGTTTCTATAAAAAAGGGGGCATACCTTTGTAATCTGGATCTTTTTGAGCAATAAAAGTTTGCGGTTTATTTACCTCTTTTGTCCATTTTCTACATGGTATCAGAGGAAACCGATCCTTTGCTTCAAAGGTCGCGGTTTGTTTCTCTAATCGCGCGACCTCTTCAACCGACTTCATCCGGTTTGGGCTGCTTCTTTCTTCTCCCTTCCCTACCTTGCTTATCCCTGTGCTTGCGACTTGCTTCCTCCCAGGCCTTTTCTGTTCGCCCGGCTTCCCTTGCTAACCGCGTTGTCTCTTCTCTGTTGCGAGTTTCGCCCTTGGTCGCGGTTTCTTCCTTGCCGTTGGTGTGTTTTTCGCCTTGACCGGGCGGCCTCGTGCTTTTTTCTCTTCTTGCTGCTTCTTTGCTAGTCTCTTGTCTCTTCTTTGGTGTGAGTCCGCATTTTGGTCGCGGCTTGTTCCTTGCCGCTGGTGTGTTGACACCTTGACCGTGCGGTTTTCGTCTCCTTCTGCAACCTGTTCTTGATCATTTTGTCCTTTTTACACCGCGCGGTTTCTTTCTTTCTATTCGCGCGGTTTGCGCCGTGTTCGCGCGGTCTCTGACTCTTCTTTCTTCTTGCGCGGTTTTTTCCGCCCTTGGGTTGCAACTTTTCTTGTTTTGTTGCTGGTGTGTTTGACACCGAGACCGGGCGGCTTGTTTTTTCCTTGACCGCGTGCTTCTCCTCTTTTCTTTTCTCGCTGGCGTTTCTTTACCCGCTGCGGTTTCCGCTCCTTGGTCCGGTTTCTTACTCTCTTCCCGCCCTTTTGGTCGCGGCTTCTAGCCGCTGGTTTGTGTACCTTTGACCGGGCGGTCTCCTTGGTCTCTCTTTTTTCTTCATTGTTTGTACCGGCTAGTTTCTCCCTGAGCGGTTAGTTTCCCGGCTTTCCGGCTTCTTCTTTCAAATGACTTCTCTTCTCTTCTACTACTCGTGCTCTTGCAGTATCCCTTGATGAGTGGCTTATTGACTCTGGTGCCACTAGTCACATGACTGGCAACTCTCGTTTGTTTTCCTCTTTGCTTGAAACCAATAAGTTATCTCCTGTTGTTGTTGCTGATGGGACCTCTGCGTCTGTGCATGGTATTGACACTGTGCATCTCTCTTCATCTTTGCTATTAGAGGACACTCTTTATGTCCCTACTTTCCCATGGAATTTACTATCTGTTCATGCTCTTTGCACCCAGTTAAGTTGCACAGTTACTTTTATTGGCACCACTTGTTCTTTCTCTGATTCTATTTCTAAGGCTACAATTGCTACTGGTACTGCTCGTGGTGGCCTGTTTTATCTTGACAATGTTGTTGCTCTTTCTGCTTCTTCCTCAATTCAGTTGTGGTATCGTCGTCTTGGTCATCCTCCTTCTCGCCTCATTCATCAACTTCTTCCAGACCTTCCTTTCGACGATTTTCCTTTGAACTGTGAAGCATGTGAGTTGGGCAAACATCATCACTCTTCTTTCCTAGCTCGAACGGGCCGTTGTTCTTCACGTCCTTTCGAGCTTGTTCACTCTGACTTCTGGGGACCTTCTCCGGTTGCTTCGGTTGGTCGTGGAAGCTTGTACTTTGTCATATTTATTGATGATTTCTCCAGATGCACTTGGCCGTATCTCTTGAAGGATCGTTCTGAACTGTTCTCTGTATTCTCTGCTTTTTATCATGAGATCTTCACACAGTTTAGTGTGCCCATTCAGATTCTTCGTACTGATAATACCAAAAAATATGTCAGTCATCAGTTCTCTTCGTTTTGTGTGGACAAGAGTTTGATTCATCAGACAAGTTGTCTGTATACCTCTCAACAGAATGGCATTGCTGAACGCAAGAATCGTCATCTTCTGGATGTTGCTCGCAGTCTTTCTTTGCAAATGAATGTCCCCCGGTCTTATTGGGGTCATGCAGTTCTTCTTGCTTGCTATCTCATTAACCGTATTCCCTCGTCTGTTATTCAGGGCAAGACTCTTTTTTCAATCTTATATCCAGAGGCCGAACCATTTCCTTTGCCCCTTAAAACCTTTGGCTGTACTGCCTTTGTTCACGTCCCTTCTCCTGGACGGGACAAACTTTCTCCCCGATCAATTAAATGCATATTCCTTGGCTATTGCCCTACTCAAAAAGGGTATCGATGTTTTGATCCTCTCCTGCGCAAACAATATGTTTCTGCAAGTGTTACCTTCTTTGAAGATACTCCATATTTCTCCTCTCCTTCTCTCGTACCTGCCGATACTTCTCCTTCCCTGCCTATTCTCTCGGTACCTCCGTCAGAGTCGGTTCTTTCCGCATCTCCTCCGGTTGCTCCTTATCTTTCTCGGGAGCCTGATGGGTTATCCTTGGAACCCTATGTGCCTGTTCCGGAGCCTCTTCTGTCTTCTGCCTGTACCTTGCCTCTTCAAGTCAGCAGTGACCTCGATCTTCCAATTGCCCTGCGAAAGGGTGTTCGCCAATGTACTCAACATCCGATTGGTGCGGTTGTCTCCTATGATCAGCTTTCCCCAATTGCCAAGCGTTTTGCTCTTGCTATTTCTTCTATTGCCATTCCAAAAACGTATCTAGAAGCTCTTGCTCTTTCTCAGTTGAAGGTTGCTATAGATGAAGAAATGAACACGTTAACTGAGAGAGGGACTTGGACTCTTGTTCCACCACCTCTGGGCATTGATGTGGTTGGATGTCAGTGAGTCTTTGTGGTTAAGTATCTTCTAGATGGCTCTGTTGAACGGTATAATGCCCGGCTTGTTGCCAAAGGGTTTACTCAGACATATGGGGTGGATTTCTTCGATAATTTTTCTCCTGTTTCTCGCATCAGCACTATCCGTATTCTCTTCTCTGTGGCTGTTAATAGAGATTGAGAAATGTCTTAGTTGGATGTTAAGAATGCCTTCCTTTATGGGGATTTGCAAGAGGTGGTATACATGGAGCAACCTCCTGGGTATGTTGCTCAGGGGGAGTATCAGGTGTGCAAGCTTCAGAAGGCAATTTATGGTTTAAAGCAGAGTGCACAAGCCTGGTTTGAAAGGTGTAGTGAAGTTGTTTCTCTTATTGGGTTCAGTCGAAGCTCTGCTGATCATTCTTTGTTTATACGCAAGACTACTAAAGGTCTTTCAGTTCTTGCTGTCTACGTTGATGATATTCTTTTGACTGGTGATGATAAGGAGGGCGTTGATCTAGCCAAACAACATCTTCGACAATACTTTGTCACTAAGGATCTGGGACTGCCCAAGTACTTCCTGGGAATTGAGATTTCACGAAAGAGGACCTCGGTGGTTCTTTCACAGCGGAAGTATGCGCTAGATCTTCTAAAGGAGACAGGTCTTCTTGGCATAAACCTGCTCGTTGCCCAATGGCTGTTGGTGATGATAAAGGCTGGACTGATGATTCTCCTCTTCTCCCAGATTTCACTGCATACAGACGACTTGTAGGCAAACTTATATATCTGACTGTTACTCGACCAGCTATTTGTTATGCAGTTGGGAAGGTTAGTCAGTTTATGCAAAGTCCTAGAAAGTGTCATCTACGCTCTGTCATGAAAATTTTGGAGTATGTGAAAGGGTCTCCAGGAAAAGGCTTATTGTTTCAGAAGAATGGTCATCTGAATATTGAAGCATATTCTGATGACAGCTGTGCTGATAACAAGGAAGATAGAAAGTCTACATCAGGTTTTTGCACTTTTGTAGGAGGAAACCTGGTTAGCTGGAAAAGCAAGAAGCAGACAGTGGTTTCAAGGTCAAGTGCTGAAGCAGAATATAGGAGCATGACCTCAACTACCTGCGAGTTAAAATGGCTACGGGCGCTTATGCTTGACTTGGGAGAAGTCTATGACCATCCTCTTCCTATGTTCTGTGATAACAAAACTGCCATTTATATTTCAAGGAATCCTGTCTTTCATGAGAGAACAAAGCATATTGAGGTTGATTGCCATTTCATTAGAGAGGAGATTTTGAAGAATCAGGTTTGCACTCAGTTTGTTACATCAGAAAGAGAACTAGCTGACTTCTTCACCAAACCGGTTACTCCATCTGAGGAGGTCTGTAGCAAGCTTGGCATGGTCGATATATATGCTCCAGCTTGAGGGAGAGTGTTAAAGTTTGGAGTGTTCGGGCGGCCTGGTTTCTAACCGCAGCGGTCTAGTTGTTCCAGCAGTCTTGCGGTCTAGTCTGGCGGTCTGTCGAAGAGAAGCCGCAGCGGTCTGCTTGAAGTCGCAGCGGTCTGGCAAAGTGTAGTGGTCTGCTTGAAGCCGCAGAGATCTGACCGTGGTTGTAGTCCGACAACTTGCAGCAGACGATCAGGAGGTCAGTTCGAGAGGCTGACTCTGGGAGATTGCGGCTTTGTAGTTAGTTGTTTTCTTTCTTGTATAGTTTGCGGTTTGGTCATGTCAAACCGCATAAGCCGCACGACTTGTATTTAGTCCCACATCACTTGCTGTAAATCTCTCTCCTCCCCCAGTTTTTATGAATAAGGGGACATACCTTTGTAATCTGGATCTTTTTGAACAATAAAAGTTTGCGGTTTATTTACCTCTTTTGTCCATTTTCTACATATACGTTGTTAGGGCATCCGTCATCTTGATTGTTGAATGTTTGGAGAAGAAATCCCTTCATTCCGGTGATCTCCGTGGTGCCGATTCCGTCGAACCCCTTGGTGACGACTCCTTGGGTAAGGTTTTGTATCTTTGTGTTTTTCTTCCTCCCCCACCCCACCTTCCCTTTTTTGCTGTCCAGCCCCTGCAAACTACAATTCCCCCTTCCATTTCCCCTTTTCTAGCCACCACCACATCAGGTCGGCCACCCCTTTGGTTACCCAAACCTAGCCGGCCAAATCTTCCCTCCAAGAACTGCCGGCCCCACCCCCCAGCCCTGTCCAGCCGGCTTCGCACCCCACCTTCAGTCCGCCGGCCCAAAAACCCCCTAAAACCCAAATAAAACCCTCCCCCTTGCTGCCACGCTACCACCAACAAAGAAACCGCCCCCCAACCCCCTTCCCCCACCGAAAAACCCCATATCTGGGCACCCCAACCCAGATCTAGCTGTCCCCTCCTCCAATCCAGCCCTCCTACTCCTCCACCGACCTCCCCCTTACCTGATCTCCTCCCCTCACCACCAGAGACCTCCTTTTAACCCATCAACGTTCAGATCTACAACATCCCTAATATTCGTATTGTGTTTTGTATTGGTATTTACTTGTAAGACATTGTTATGGTATGATTATTTGTTGCTTGTTTGGGATTAATGTTTATTTTGCTATTTGCTTCTTGAAAATCTCAAACTGCAGGAAGGTTTATTCGTCGCGCGCTCTTGCTTTTACCCTCCACGCGGAGGAAAGCCTAAGCTTGTTTCGCCCTAATTAATTATTTTGCCTTGCTGTGAATTTATTTGCGTAAGATGTTAATGCTTATTATCTAATTTGTGATTAATCAGTCGGGATTTGATTAGCATGTAGGGTTAGGTTACCAATTTCCCGCCGCCTATAGATTCCTCTTGTGTCACCCCGGAATCAGGTCAATGACGTGCTGAATGTCACATGGGGGTGGCGACCCGTCAGGGAGCTCGTCGGACATGATGTCCGCAAACTCATCTAAAAGGGGACGCACCGTAGGGGGATGGTCAGAAGGGCACTCAGAGGCTATGATGGCAGCTACCACATAAATAATGTCGGCCTCAATGTTGTCTTGCAGAAACTCGCCTCGCCTCAAGATATGTAGGGATCTAGAAGAACTAGTGTTCACGGAAGGCTCAATCTAAACCTTGGATTTCTTCTCGGGTTGGGTAGGCGATAACGTGATCTTCCGCCCCTGTCATAAAATACAAAGTTGTTCGAGTGGCCGAAACACGTGACGTCGCGATCAAATAGCCAAGGGAGGCCTAACAGAACATGAGCGACGTCCATGAGAATGACATCGCATCGGACCCGATCCTCGAATGAAGAGATGCTGATCGGTACGAGACAATATTGGGTAACCTGATTCGCCGTCTTATCTAGCCAGATGACACGATATAGGTGCGGGTGAGGCTCGGCCTTCACCCGCATACGATCAAGACCCTTCTGGGCCACAATATTCGCACAACTCCTACTGTCGATGACTAGCTTGTAGGGACCGCCTGCACTAGGAAAGTATGTGTAGAATATCGTAGTGCGACACCAATCCTCATCAACACGTAGGGTGTGTAGGAGACGCCTAATCACTCCCATCTCTAAGGACTGATCAGCGTCACTCTCCCATCTGTCCTCAACAGTGGCTGTAATCTCCTCAGTAACCCCATCTTCTTCTTTTAAACCCGGTTCCTCATCCTTAATTAGGAGGTTTCGCGTGGGGCACTACGCCGCCACGCGTGTCACAACCCGCATTTTCCCCGAATTAAATAATTATCAGAGTATGAGAAAACGCGCGTCATGATGCCACGTCAAGCAGGGGATAACTGTTGACGCTCAGGCAAAATCAACTGCTACTCTTTATGAAAGAAAATCATGTGTTTAATGATTAGAAAATCAGTTATATTTTAGAGGCCGTATCCCTCGGCTCGGTGGATCACCTAGTCCACAGAAAGAAAACTATACTTATACGCTGCGGAAAAATACTTTATCAGGTTTGACATTCTAAAGAGCGCATAAGGGTCACAAGAGAAACACTTATGCTATGCAAGACCCTACATTTAATTTATATTATACATAAGAAAACGGTCTTTATACGTGATTGGAAAATAGTGATTTAATTTTATAAAACATGCTGATCATGAGCTTACTTATAAGAATAATTATGGTTTAAAAGTAACTAGCAACCTAGCATAAATCCTTCTCAGAGCAAGTAGACTATCTCCAGAAAACGGTAGCAGCATAAGTAATATATCCAGTACAACGGTAAAAACTACCAGTGGGCGCCAACAACCTGACACGAACCCACTGGCACATATGTATGTCTGTAAGAAAGTACTGAAAACTACCTCACCAACAAGGCAAACGGATCTCCAAAGTCCAAGAGACCACCAACACCACCACTGCAAACTAGCCACCCAACTGGCTACAGCTCAGAACCTGAGGCATTCCAAAAGAAAACAGAATACCTCAGCAAGCAAAACAAGGTAAAAACTGCATGAAGGAGTCAACCAAAGGGGAAAAAAGTAACTGAAAAACATGCTGTAGAAAGAGTCACAACTGTCCAAAATAGGACGACAAGAAATGCACTACGTGCGAGGAAACAGCAACAACCCAGCCCAGGAACTACATCCTGCAGGGACTACTAGGCTACCAAGAGCCCAAAGTGCTGCAATCTACCAAGGAAGAAACTTCTAACACCCTAAGCTGTGGGAGATGGTAGTAGTAAAACAACAGCATAGGTCCGGGTTGGAGGCAAACTCAGTCCCCCAACCACCAATTTCCATGCCAACAAGCTCAGGGGTTTACATGATAAAGCACAAGGGACCTTCCACCCCTTTGCCCAGCCCGTACCTGGAGCAAGATAGAAGAATAAGGGTGGCCTTGGCTAGATTACACAACACCTCCCCCATGAAGAGCTTCAAACCACCACTACTATCCACATCCCACGATTCGGCCTTTAGGAAAGAAAACATGGCCGACAAGGAAACTACAAATATAATCAAGGAAACTCACTCGGGAACATAAATCGAGGAAAGAGAAACAGTGTTGAAGCTACTCAACACGGTTCGGCGTCGGGTGGAATCCACTCAGTGCCTAACCAGACCTTGGCGTTGAGTGAGTTAGCCTCAATCAGCGCCAGAACAGCCATGGCGTTGAGTGAGGTCCACTCCCTCAACGCCTTCAGCAAAACCACAAAACCTACAGCGGCGTTGAGTGAGTCTACCTCCCTCAACGCCAAAACAGCTTTGGCGTTGAGTGAGGTCAACACACTCTACGCCGAAGTTCACTTCCGCAGGAGAACCCTAAGCCAACGCCAACAAAAGAAGGTCGGCGGGAATGCCGACTGATTCTCGCCGAATCAGCGGGAATGCAGGACGATTCTCGCAGAATCGGCGAGAATGCAGGACGATTCTCGACGACCGGCGGGAATCCAGAATGATTCTCGCCGAATCGGCGGGAATCAAGGATGAATCTCGCCGATCGGTGGGAATCACTAACGATACACGTCGAAATCGGCGGGAATCACTTGGTGATTCCCGTCGATTTTGACTTAGACGAAAATTTTCACTCAATCACCCCACCACTCAGCCGCAAAGAACAAACCGAACTATGGCTTTGAGTGTGTCCACCACACTCAACGCCAAGTCCGGGCGGCTTTTGGCTTTGAGTGTGTGCACCACACTCAACACCAAAACTCGAGAGTCTACCAAGACTAGTTCTAACCAGAGCCCTACCACAACAACCTCCCTCACTCTCTCTCTCTCGGCTCCACCCGCAAAAGCACCCAACTAGAACTACAAATCTGGAGTCTAAATGGTGAACACGACTAGCACGAGGAGCCAACAGCCCAAGGAGGGGGCTCATAGGAGAATCTAAGCCCTAAAACTTAGCAAGATAATAAGAGAATAAGCATGGTTTCTACCCTAGGGCTAACCGGGAAACATTCCAAATTTCAAAGAACAACAATGGCAAGGGCAAGAATACGACTTGCCTCGATTTCCGACGAAGCTTGGTCGGCTTTCCCTCCTCTTCGTTCTGCACTAGAAGGAGCAACACCTAAAAATATACTCCCGGACATTAATGGCGGAAAAAACATCCAAACCGAAATCCAAATCTCACCAAAACTCCACCAAAATCAAATATCTTACCGTCAAAATGAAGATCTGAGCGAGAGCAAGACAACACCGCTTTCAGAATCGAAATCCGTCCACGAACAAGCCCGGAATCACCGTCCGAAGGGGAAGCAGGCCGGCGGTTTTCTCCTCTGTTTTCCGCGAACAGCACAGGCGACGGTTCGGTCTGGTCTCGGGAAGGAGGAAGGAGAAGTGGGTCCGCCACTTCTTAACAAGGCTTTTATAATAAAAGGACACGCCTATTCGGCCCTAACCGCTGCCTAAACTGCCGGTTCACTTAATTTAAAAGGGTTTCTAATTTGTTTTTACTAATAACACACCCAAAACGACTCGAAAACAGAACCACCTCGGAATTCGACGAAATTCGCACCGTAGCTAAATACCCACGCTACGAACACAACGACGAAGTCGAAATTAACTTTCGACGAACAGAATTCGAGTTATACCCAAATAAAGCCAAACACAAACATCCCCCCGAGAGGCCACACCGGGTCACCCAAAACGACTCGGCTTGCTAGGGAGGTCTTGCCCATAGGCTACAAAATAGGGCACTCAGTTCTAAAGAGCTAAACCACACTCCACAAATGACACAAGCCACGAAAACGCGTCACCGTAACGCCAAACGAGAATTTAAATAATCGCACAAAAATCGGGGGCGTTACAACGCGTCCTTTGCCTTAACATCTAAAACACTGAATACCCCCAGATTGCAGGCCATCAGTGGTGACGGCCTTGTCCTTCGTGTCAGCTGGGGCGCGTGGGGGCACAACCGCGATAGTCTAGGGTGGAGCGGGTTTCCTATAAGTCGAGGTATCAGTTCGAGAGGGGAACTGTCTCGTGTTGGATGAGCGAAGATACTGCTCGTACTCTAGGGCGACCTTAAATATCTGGTCGACGGTCTTGAGACGATGGGGAATCAACTCTCTCCTAATCTCAGAACGTATGCCCGCCTTGAAACGTGAGGCGGTGACAATGAGCTCCTCCGAAATGTCACTCCTAACGACAAGCTTGTCGAAGTGAGCCATATACTCAGCAATAGTAAGTGTCCCTGGTCGTAAGTTCTGCAACTCATCAAACAACTAGTCTCGGTAAGATGTAGGGAGATACTTATATTTTAGTCTCTGTTTCATATCATCCCATCGAGTGATAGGATAATAGGCATCAATCTCAACGACTTTCTCTACGTTAATTCAAAATACCTTGGCCTGTCCGATCAGATTCATTTTGGCGATGCGAACATAACGTTCGTCGCTCATGTCATTCCACTCAAAATAATGGTCCATATCAAACAACTAATCGCTAAAATCTTTCAGATCCATGCATCCATTGAATGAAGGAGTGCCAATGCGAATGTGCCTAGTGACGTCACCCTCATACTAATAAACGCTTATACGCAGCTCGCCAGCTCCAGATAATCGTCATAATACTCATCTTGGGCGTAATCGCGTTGAGCGGGTGGGGGTCCATGCTCTCTGCGGCCATGACCAAAATAGTCATCACGACCAAAATCACGACGGTCGTGTTGCGGTGTACGAGCTCTAAAATCCAGAGGGATTACTCAGGGTCTGTCGCGCTGAGTTGGATACCTATCATAATCAGGGCCTTGTCCGCGCTCAGGGGCGGGACTCCATCGGGGAGTATCACAATAGTGTCGCTCAGGAGGTGGTGGCACGTCCCTCTTACTTGTGTCCGACCGAGGAGGGATCTCAGGCTCATCCTCACGAGGTTTCCCCCGTTGAGATGACACGTCACTCTGATTTTCTAGGTGCCCGAACCGGGTATTGACCTCTGTGAGCTCGCGACGAAAACCCTGAAACTGGGTACCCATGGTATCTAAACTGTCAAGGACAAGTCGTTGAAATTCAGCATATGTCGCACCCGAGTTTGAACTATCTGTTCGTTCGTCGGTGATGTTAGGGTCAAACACTGGGGATCTATAAGCCCTACCACTACAGAGCATAGACGTTGCCCAAACCTTGGGCTCCGATACTAACAGATGTAAGGTAGGGTGTGTGGTTGACTCCTAGAATGCACGCTAGTGGTGAGTGAAGGTTGACTCCCGACTTCCCTATGACTCAATGCATGTAAAACTTGCAGTTAAACACTAACAATTAACACAAGCAATCAAATAACATAACCAACAAAACGTCAACTCATAAATGATAGAAGTATTTTCCTTAAGCTTAAGGCGGTGGCTTTCCGCCACATGGAGGGCCAAAAACATGTGTGCGGCGATTCACTTCTTCCTGCAGTTAGAGATTTATCGTGGAGCAAGTACTATAATAAACTATAATCCCAAGGATATAATAACCAAACCACAACAATGTTATACAATCAATAGTCAATACAAAACACAACACAAAATATTAGGGCTGCTGTAATAAAATTAGATCTGAATGTTGGAGGGCTAAAAGAGGGGTTCCGGTGGTGGGGAGACCAGATCGGGTAAGGGGAAGGGTGGTTGGAGGTTGGGAGGGCTGGATCGGAGAGGAGGATGGATCTGGGCATTAATGCCCAAATCTAGGCGGATCTGATGGTGGGTTGGCTGTTTGGGGTGGAACCACAGGGTGGGGGTGGAGGCCGCAAGTATGGAAAGGGGGAGGGATCTAGGTTAGAATGCCCAAATCTGGGTGGTTTTAGGTCGGGGCTGATGAGAGGAAGGTGGCTCCACGGGATGGGGTGACAACAGTGAAGAGGGAGGGTTACAGGCTGTGGGGAAAGTTGTGGCAAGGCTGGTACAGGGAGGGGGGGATCTAGCAGTTCTGGGCAGGTTTTGGGGTGGCGGCCTGATGGGGTTGCGGTTGGGAAGTGGGTGGCCGGCGGTTTGAAGGGGTCGTGGTGGCTGGAAAGAGTTCGGTGGGAGGGCAAGGCTGGACAGCAAGTCAGAAGAGGGGTGAGGGGCTGGAAAAATAATGAAAATTATAAATTTACCCAAAGAGTCGTCACCAAGGGGGCTCCACGAAATCGTCACTGCGGAGGGGATCAAATAAAATGAGGAAGGGCTATCCAAATTTCAGCAATGAGAAAAATGAGCAGCCCTAACATTTTATTTATAGGAAACTGAAATTAGGGCACCCGAAATCAATGACTATGATTGACCAATGTTTTCGGGGCCACAAATACATGAGATAATGTCCGAAAAATATAGAGCCGGACGCATCCGCAGTGGCGGATCACCGATTCGATCAAGTCTGCCTGTGTGAATAAACGAAGGCGGGGTCCGCCTTGCGCCGAGTCACCGCCTGATGGCCCCCGTGACATAGTCTCTAAAATCAGTAAATTTGCACCAATGGTTGCCTTTTCTTTTATCTATGCATTGATTTTTAGACATGCACATGTTATGTTTACATTTATGTTTTTGCTCGACCCACTTTTTGTAGTATGAGAGTCTTCTATAGATTTTCTCTTAAATTTACGGTATATCAGGAATTGGGAATTTATAAATGTTAAACCTCTGAATTTTGTTCTTAAATCAACTACAGATTGGGAATTGGTCTCGGTGGCTAACGGATTCCTTTGGCATGGATTTGGACAATTCTGTTGAGGATGAAGAAAACGATAACAGGGATGACATTAGGAGAAAGACGAATGCTCACTCCGAATGCTTTATTCTCCTCAATCAGCTAAGTGACCTGTTGATGCTTCCTAAAGACATGCTTCTTGAGAGGACAATCAGGAAAGAGGTAATAGTTTCGATATAATGCTGTGATTATGAGCTTCATCATTGACAGATATGGGTGTAGAACTACGTTATGTTTGCGAACAACCTTTATTTGGCAGCACCTGTTTTAAGCTATGCTCATATTTATATTTCTCTAATGAAGGTGTGCCCTTCAATTTGTTTGCCCCTATTGACACGAATATTGTGCAACTTCATGGCTGATGAGTTCTGTCCAGATCCCGTGCCTGGCTTCGTCCTTGAAGAGCTTAACTCTGAGGTATGATTCCGTGATGATTGACTAGCTCTCTAATATCCCAATGTGTTTTTTTATAATAATGCTTGAGAAATCTTAATTCATCTGCAGCTGGAGTGAGGTGCGTGGGAGGGAGAGAACATTTTGATTATTTTATTCAACATGAAACAGACGATGTTTGACATTGTTTGTTATAATCTTGCTAGGGAATCTTAATAATTATAATTCATTCATTGGGTCTAATTTCACTGGAAACATGATGCACGCAAACACAGATTGACCTTTGGATAGTTTTTTTATGATCTCCATGTCTTCACTCTTTTATAACATGTTTTGTTATGTTCTTATCAAACGAACTAAGATTTAGTTTCCTATCTCAAAAAATATTAAGCTAATACAACTAGAGACTAGTAGATGGATAGAAGAGAGATATTTGTTGGGAGAGATAACTAAGTGAAACCCAAGTTATACAAGATATACCGGTGATTGAATTCATATTCTTCAACTCACAATCATGAACTATCGGGTGAGGGTCAACCATATTGTATCTCCACATCGATATAAATTCCTCACATTCTTAGTGCCACTTATCAATATGCTCTTAGGCGCAGTAACAATCTCTCCCTTACATGAGAGCTTCCCACATGGCTATCAATGGTCAAATTTGTATTCAAACCAGAAGCTCAAGTCTCTGTGTATCTCCAAAGCAAACATATATTTGTCTATCTGATGTGAGCTTTAACCAATGAGAGCTTCCCACATGGCTATCAATGGTCAAATTTATATTCAAACCAGAAGCTCAAGTCTCTCTTTGTATCCCCAAAGCAAACATATATTTGTCTCTCTGATGTGAGATTTGACCAATGTTATCACGCTCATCAACGCTAAGTGTCCGTTGGTTTCAACGACATTGATATTGAAGTATTGACTTTTAATCCAATATCAATATACATGAGAAATGACATTGAGTTTAAATCCAATTCTTTTGTTCGGCCGCATGATGACTTTCTGTCATAGCAATTGACATTAAACACTTTTTACTGTTCGTTTGCACAAAGATTTTCAATCATAGCAATTGACATTGGTCAATGCTTTCAATTAAAAATAACAAACGCGGATTTCAAGCCCGACATCAATTTTATCGCCCAGACACGATTTTTTCGTCATGACGCGATGTTTTTGCCCGGGCATAAATTTTTCGGCCCGAACGCGAAATTTTTCGTCCGAACGCAATTTTTTCGCCGAGACGCAATTTTTTTGCACGGATGCGATTTTTCCGCCCGAACTCAAATTTTTCGCTCCGACACTACTTTTTCGCTCGGACGCGACTTTTTCGCAAGGACGCGATTTTTTTCGCCTGAACGCGATTTTTTCACCCGACGCGATTTTTTCGCCCTGACGCGATTTTCGAACGGGCTTTTCTTCTTCCTCTTTTTCAATGAAAGATTCATATCAAGCAATTTTGATGTACCCGACGTGATTTTTCGGCCGGACGCGATTTTATCTCCCGGATGGGTCTTTTTCTCCCGGACGCGATTTTTCGCTGTGGGGCGAAAAAATCGCGTCCGGGCGAAAAAGTCGCATCCGGGCGAAAAAGTCGCGTCCGGGCGGGAAAATCGCATCCGGGCAAGAAAATCGCGCCCGCGCGAAAAAATCTCGCTCGAGCGAAAAAATCGCTTCCGGGCGAAAGAAATGTCCACGGGCGAAATAAAAAAAACACCTTCGGGCGAAAAAAATCGCGCCATTTGCAAAGAAATCGCGCCCGAACAAAAAAATCGCTTCTGGGCAAAAAAAATCGTGTCCGGGAGAAGAAATTGCGTCTGGGCGAAGAAAACGCCGATGAGGGAAAAAATCGCGTCTGTTCGAAAAAATCGCGCCCGAGAAAAAAAAATTGCGTCCGGGCGAAAAAATAGCGTCCTGCCGAAAAAATAGCGTCCTGGCCAGAAAATCGCGTCTGTGCAAAAAAGTCACGTTCGGGCGAAAAGATCATGTCTGGTAAAAAAAAATCGCATTCATGCAGAAAAAATTACTATTCTTTTGAAAAACCGGTGTTGGCAATCTTAATATCCGCACCTGGAGATAGATATTGAAATAATGTGTTTTTAGTTGTGTGAATATCTACGGCTTTCCACCAGAAAGCTAATTCCACTCTACAATTATTGATACGAACAGCTGAAATGACTTTCATTTTCTTAAAGTCAATACTTTAATATCAATGTCGTTGAAATGAACGGACCCTAACCGATTTCTTTTATCATCCAAGATTTTCGACCACCAGGAAAAAACATTGAAAAGAAAAAGTCACGTCTGAAACTAAACTAGCTGCTGGGCACAAAACAGAAATATATATTATTGTTGTTTCCCTTGTGATATTTCCAGTGCAAGTTGATTTTTTATCTTCATTATCCACATTCTTTTATCAGCAACCATTGTTTATGAGTAGCAGGCTCTGGGCGCGCCTAGGAAATCAAACGATCATCAACAGAACAATAATTTCCCGCACACCGCCTCTCCGGTCAAATACTTGCCCCCCTCCCTCACCGGTTTGGCGGAGAAGGTGGGGGAAGTCTGCAAGAAGTCATCAAACCTGGAGCGAACAACATCATTGGTGCAGAGAAAGGGCTACACGAGCGATGAAGACTTGAACGATCTCGATGATCCTCTCGCTTCCATAATCGATCGAACTCCCCCGGTATCACCAGCAGTGGCCGGAGATCAAACTACACACAATTCGTGGTCAAGCTTGAGGTACAAACTCCTACGTGAGGTGTGGTGTGAGTGAGCAGCTTCAGCTGAAATGGATAAAATTCCTAGGATCTTCGTCGTGGGAAGAGTTTAAGGCCCATTTTACTCCATTAGGATTGTATTTATGTTTTTTTTTTCAGCCAATGTCGTAAGCCTTGTCTTTATTAGTGACAGATATTCTAGTTATTTAATAGAAACTACAGTATTTATTTGTCTGGTATGATTATATGATTATTTTTTTATGACTCAGCTTTGTTGTGCTTGTTGAGAACTTCTATTTTATTAAACTTTAGATCAATATCAACATTTATTAGTCGCAGCAAGTCGATCATGAAGGCGCCAACTGCCTATTTATAAACAAATCGAATTTGATTGGGCGAGCTCTCCTTGTGGCTGTTGGTCCGTTCGTTTGGGCGGAATTGAGTTACTGAAATTTAAATTGAAGATTTAATTTCAATTTTGATGTTCGTTTGCATGCTTAACGTTGTAATTGAAATTCTAATGAATTGTGGAATTTATTTTGAACAAAAGATAATTCTTTTCAATCTATATAAAAAAAATCGATAAATTTTGCGGTGGTGCTTTTTTTGCCTGAGTGTGTTTTTTTGCCCAGGAGCGCGTTTTGTCGCCCGGGTGCTGATTTTTCTCCCCAGAGCGTGTTTATCGCCCAGGTGCGCGTTTTTGCTTGAGAGTGAGTTTTTTCTCGGCCGCAAGTATTTCTCCCGGGGGCGCGTTTTGTCGCCCAAGCGTGGGTTTTGTTGCTCGGGCCAGTGCCGGTTTTTCGCCCGGATGCGCGTTTATACCCGGGAGCGTGTTTTGCGCCAGGCCGCCCGTGTTATGCCCGGGCACCCGTTTTTCTCTCGGGCGCTCGTTTTTCGTCAGGGCTCCCGTTTTTCTCCAGGGCTCCCATTTTTTCGCCCGGGCGCCTGTTTTTCGCCCGGGCGCCCGTTTTTGCCCGGGTGCTCCTAGCGCTTGTTTTTTACCCGACGCCAGTTTTTCGCCGAAGAGTTCGTTATTTTGCCCGGGCACATTTTTTGCCAGGGAGCCTGTTTTTGCCCGGGTACACTCTTTTTGCTCGGACACTCGTTTTGTTGCCCGAGCGTGCGTTTTGTCGCCCGAGCGTGTGTTTTGTTTCCCGGACATGCGTTTTTTTCCCGGACACGCATTTTGTTCCATGTGCGTGCGTTTTGTCGCTCGGGCGTGTGTTTTTCGCCAGAGCGCGCATTTTTTCGTCCGTCCACGTGTTTTTCGTTGGGCGCGCGTTTTACGCCTGGGCGCCGCAAGTATTGGTTCAGTAAACTTGCCTTCACCTTCACAGAAGTGTTCCTGACTTTGCTCTTAATTACAGTTCCTTCCCGCCTAAGCTTTGCATTCTGATTGAATAGCTGGATATCTCGGTTAAGAACTCGACACGGGTGTTCCAGAATGAATGTCAATCCTACCGTCTCAAGCATCAAAATCACATTTTTTAATTCATCAGAGGCTGAAGCAAATCCTTTATGTACAAGTTCACAACCGACTTGAAGATTTCCACTACCTCTAGGATCCATCACTGAAAATCAAACTGTAATTGAGAGGAAGGGAGAAGAATTTCCGGAGACGAACTGAGAGAATGCTGGAGATGAGGTCGGTGAGGACTGCCCTTGACGAATTCGACGGTGAAGTCCTGCATTGGCGGAGATGAATCGGCGGCGAAGTCTCTTTGTCGGGAGATGAATCGACGGAAGGTATCGAGAGGTCTTGACGAAATGTGTGAGCTCCCTAATGCCTTAAGTCATATTTATATAGTTTTAAAGTTTTGAAGAGAGAGAGAGAGAGAGAGGCACGTACCTGTTTGGAAAAGACTCTTCGGATCCAATATATAAGACTTAGAAAAAAAATTGACCTTCAGCAGATTCAGTGAAATTGATAAGTAAAAACTAGCTTTGGAGATAGTTTAAATTGAAAATTAAGTTGGATGAAGAAATTATACATTTGTGTTTTCTATCTCTATTTTACTTATATACTTTGATTTAAGTCAAGCGTACCTGTCGAGTAATAGTAAAATAATTTTTAAAATCTCAAGGTCGTATTTTTACACAGATCTGCGTCGAGTACTCTACTTTAAGGAATGAAACTATTATTTTATCTAAAGGAGTTGATAATTTTTAAAAGTAAAAATAAAAGTAATATGCAGGGGGTATGAAAATAGACGACATAGAGATCCCTCGATTTTGACCTACTTTGGAAAATACTTTTTAAACAAGGAAAACTCTACTTTTATATAAATTAAAATACTTGACCGTGAAGGTTCCCTAAATATAAGTGCACCTCTATCGAGGATACATCTACCTGTGATTAATTAGTTTGACTGAACTTTCGTACCTAATCAAAAATACTTTTAATACACGCTTTACGTTGTGAACCCTGCTGTTGGGTACATTGGAAATAATGTACTTGATTTGAGGAAGCCATTTCAACTTAATGATATACACAAGTATGTATTTGATGTATGTTTCAGTTTATGCATGCAGGTTAGTCTATGTCATATTGATTGGACAGGTGGTCCAAGTGACATTGACATACGAACCCAAAGAAGCTGACAGGAAAGGCAAGAAATTGCCTAAGTCCACATGCGCTGAGTGAAGCAAGCTCACTCAACGCCAAATATCAAGGAAGTTGCTGAAGAAAATTGATTAAGTCTACAAGCGTTGAGTGAAGCCAGTTCACTCAATGTCATACAACTAATAGTGCTGAGTGAAGTCAGGACAGTCAAAGCCCAACAAGTTTCAGCGCAGAAGAAATGACTAAGTACAAAAGTGTCGACACACTTCACAACTATGTCAACACCTTTGTAGGTGAAGTATCGAGATCAGAAAGATATAAGACAGCAGTGTCGAGACAATTAAGTTATCTCGATACCTTGAAGATCAAGTCAGCAGTGTCGAGACAAGTCAGATATCTCGACACCTTAAAGATCTGGACAGTAGTGTCGAGACAATACAACTGTCTCGACACAATGAAGAATTGAAGTGTAGAATTAAAGATGTCGACACCCGGCAGACTGTTGTGTCGAGATAATTCAACTGTCTCGACACAGTGCCGATTTAAAGATGTCGACACCCAGCAGACAGTTGTGTCGAGACAAGTCAACTGTCTCGCCACGTTCAAGTTCAGACTAAAAATTCTATCAAGTACAGATGTGTCGAGACTGCTAAGATGTCTCGACACCTTCTGAGAACACTAAGTATTATTGTGTCGAGACACTTAGGACTTCTCGACACTTATGATCCTGAAGTTGTACAGAGTCAGCACAACTGAGTATCAAGTCAAGTCAGAAGTGTCATGTCAGCTATAGTGACTTGACATCTCATCAGAATCTGTTTGAAGGAAAACTTGAAGTATGATGTCATATGATGATATCATCAATCAGAAGCCAGCGATCCGCGAATGTTATAAATAGTGGGGTCGTCAACACAAAAAACGATGAATCACAGAATCAATCATTTCACTCATTCTAATTTCTCCTAAGTCAGAGAAGGGCAACAACTCCAAGAAGAAGGAAGACGCAGGTCTTCAAGAAAGTCTTCTGATCCTTTCAACAAGTTGATCAGAGGATTAAAGTGGATCTATTCTACAAGTTATTCAAGGAAATCAAGTTGATCATCATCAAGAACATTGCAGATCTAGTGAAGAATCATTTCAGCTAGTCTGTTCATCAAGAATCAATCCTATGCTGCTGTTGAATTGAAGAATCTGAATTCTCAGATAAATCAGATCACATAATTGCTGTTTTCTGGGATTACTTTCTTTCTCATTTTCCTTTTAATTTTGTAAGATCTCTTTGAGATCTGAGTGGGTAGGAGATATATTCTGAGTTGTAAGACTGATTTATAAAGGCTGTGGTAGGGTATTTCAGGGACCTGAGGTAGGTGATTTGTGTGAGATCACTGAGGTGTAAGACTTGTATAGTCTGAGGTAGGGTTCTTGAGGGACCTGAGGTAGGAGATTGGGTGGATTTCTGAGGTAGGACCTGTTGGTCTGAGGTATATGTTTCTGGAAAGAAACTGAGTTTGTAAGATCTGTTGATCTAAGTTGAAGAGGAGGAGATATAACCTTATCTAGCACATTACTAGTGGGGAAGGAGGGGGCAAGTGGATGTATCCTAGATAGGGGAAGCACTATAAAATCTCTGTGTTATGTGAATTGCTTGTACTATGTTCTTGTGATTGTTTATTTTCAAGTATCTGCTGAACCTTTAGTATAAGTGACATTGAAATTTAAAAGACACATATTCACTCCCCTCTAGGTGATTAACTACCCATAGATTTATCTTTCAAGTGATATCAGAGGGAGGTTGTTCAAAGAAAGAACTAACAGTCAGAAAAAGATCCTAAGGGTGGTTGATACATATCAGATCTCATGGCTTCAGAATCTCACAGCGAACTCAGTTCTATGAATCTTCCTATATATACAAAGGATAATTTTGCTATTTGAAAGCAGAGGGTGAGATTGTTTATGGTGGGATCATATCCAAGAATCTTTGTCACTGTACAAGAATGACCATATATTCTCATGAAAGTATCTGTCTTAGATGCAAATGTGCAAACCCCTTAGAGTCTGTCTGAGATGACAAAGGATGAGATGGTTCTTGCCACTATGGATAAAAAAGCACAAAACATAATTGTCAGTGAAATAGATAATTAAACCTTTTAGAACTTAGTACACTATAAAACATCCAATGAGATGTGGGACACTGTAATAGTCTATATGGAAGGCATAGATGAAGTCAGAGATGACATAAAGTCTCTACTCAACCAGCAGTATGAGACATTCAGGAAAGGGAAGACTGATTCTATAGAACTTTGTTATGAAAAGTTCTTTAGAATAGTAATTGACTTAAAGAATTATGGCAGACAATTCTCAAACTATGAGCTTAATGACAAGTTTCTGAGATCCGTAAACAAAGAATAAGACATAAATATTTGTGTTGTAAGACAAATGGGCAATCTGAGGAACATGTTACCCAGGATTTGTATGGGAAACTGTTGTCACATGAGCTTCAGTTAAATTCTAGAAAAGCTGAAGATGAATCTGCCAGAATTTCAAATCAGACTAGATCTGTGGCTTTCAAAGCAAACACATCAAAGAAGGCTAGAAGAGAAATTCCATCATTACCAAGAAGGGATGAAGATGCAGTTAGTACTGGGACTAGTACTTCATCAAAAGAATTGTCAGATGGTGAATTAGCATTGTTCACCAGGCAATTCAAGAAGATGATGAGAAGAAGGAAGCAATGAAATAAGAAGACATCATCTGGACCAAGTTACAGCAAAAATAAAGACAAATATAGAAACAACTCTGTGGACAGGTATGATTCAAATTAGGACAAACAAGTTAAGACTGACATTATTTTATTGTTGTAACAGGCCTGGACATGTCATTGCTGACTGTCCAGTAAAGAGAAAGAAGAATAGGAAGTCCAAGGAAAAGAAGTTTTATAAAGACAAGAAATTAGAAAAAGGGTTTGATGGAAAATAAGCCAAATACTTTATCTGATAGTGATACCGATTCAACTGAATCAGAAGAAGAACATGCACACATTGGGCTGTCCTCCTGTGAAGAGGAATTCATTAGAGAGGCCATATACAAGGGCAATAAATCTACAACTTCATCACTCCATGGGGACTCTGAAGATGATATGAAGGTTAAGTTGATGGCACTGTCTGATAATCCAGAAATAGAAATGGTTGAATGTCAGGATACTCAGGTAATCTTTGACAATTCCATTTGTTCTACAACTTCTGTTTATGAGACTAGGGATGAGTCAGACACATGTAGATCAAATTTTGATAAACATGAGTCCAACTCTGAGACTGAACTGCAGCAGCTCACAGTTAAGTTTGGAAAACTGTTAGAGGCACTTGTAAAGAGCAAAAAGCTTATCAAAGAACAAGCCATTAAGATTGCATCACTAAGAGGTCTTGAGTACCATCATGAGATAACTACTCAGCAGATTGGTCTTCAAAGTTCAAAGTTAGCTAAGCTAACTAAGATCATTGATGATTAAATCATGTTGCTCGAACAAAGAGATGCGACCATTCAGGAGTTAGAACTCAAACTCCAGAATTAAAAAAGACTTGTTCGGCAGTTCTCTAAACCTAAGACTGTGCTCCCCATAATAGATAACTTCTCAGGAACTCCTGGAAGTGGTCTTGGTTATATAAAACCTAGGAGAAGGAGAGGCAAAAAGTTGACAGGACAAAAGGGTCCAGTGTTGTCACATCCCGTGTCTCAGACCAAAGGAAAAGAAATCCAGAAGTCTGTACCAGGAGCACCTAGCATATCTGTGAATTGGAAAGCTATTCCTAATGTGTTTCCTCAAAGGAGGACTGCTGTGATAGTGAGGCAAAACAAACAACTTGCTCACAGTCAATATGCAACTGTAAAAGCTGCTGATTTCTATCCTAAGGAATTCCAACATAAAGTTTATACTGTGCCTCCAAAGAGGAGATACAACATTATGAGTGCTGATATTATGGAAAGATTTGACACTTTGCCCTGGACTGCTGGTTCAATCACATATTGTCACATGGACAGAAAGTGTTCCCAACTAAAAAATTCAAGTGGTCTCAATGGAGCCCCAGCTAACAAGCACCTAGGACCCAAGACAATTTGGGTTCCTAAGGATAAATAAATTTTTATTTTGCAGGTATGTCCAAGCACCAGAGAAAGGCCCATCTGGTACTCTGATAGTGGATGTTCCAGACATATGACTGGAATTAAGGGCTATCTGAAGGAGTATACTCCAATGACAAATGTACCCAAAATGATATTTGATGGTTCTGATAGAGGAGTCATCAAGGGGTATGGTAAGATATCAAATGGAGTAGTTACCATCTCCAAAGTGGCATATATGGATGGATTACAACATAATCTAATCAATATAAGTCAGCTTTGTGACTTGGGCTATGACATTGCTTTCAATAAAGATTAGTGGTTAATTAAAAGGTCAAGTGATCAAGAGGTCATCTTGACTGGCATTGGGAGTGAGAATGTGTATTGTTTAAATTTTCTTTGTCTAAATTCAGACTCACCCATATGTCTAGTTGCAAATGGGAAAGCCTCACACTATGTCAAATGACACAAGAGGCTAGCTCATTTGAACTATAAGGCCATAGACAAGCTATTTAGTAAAGAGCTAGTTAGGAATGGTCCTAACATTAAATACACTATGGAGAGCATTTGCTCTACATGCCAAAAAGGCAAGCAGACCAAAGCTTCCTTCAAAAACATTGAAACCAAAGACTCTGTGGTGTTTATACCTCTTGCATATGGAATTGTTTAGTCCTATGCCAGTTCATAGTCTAGGTAGGAAAGTCTACACCTTTGTGATTGTTGATAACTATTCCAGATTTACTTGGGTTTTCTTTTTAAGGAAAAAGTCTGAAACTCCTGATGTCTTCAAGACATTTGTCAAGCAAATACAGAATGAATTGAATAGTTCTGTGGTCAGAATCAGAAGTGATCATGGAACTGAGTTTCAATCTGAATGCATGACAAAGTTTTGTGAAGAACTTGAGATTCAGCAAGAGTTTTCCTCTCCAAGAACACCCAAACAAAATGGGATTGCTGAGAGAAAAAACATGACTCTCATTGAAGCTGGAAGAACCATGCTGTGTGATTCTTCTCTCCCAGAATATTTTTGGGCAGAAGTTATTAACACAGCATGTCATGTTCTCAATAGAGCTTCAATCAACAAAATCCTTAATAAGACTCCTTATGAGCTAATGAAGGGCAGAAAACCAGACTTTGCCTACTTCAGAATCTTTGGATATAGGTATTTTGTCATTAATAATTGGAAAACATACTTAACTAAATTTGCTGAGAAGTCCTATGAAGGCATATTTGTTGGTTATAGTAACCACAGTAAGACCTATAAGGTTTACAACTTGAGGGATCAAGTTGTAGAGGAGTCTGTTCATATTGTATTTGATGAAAGTTCTATGTATTACAATGATAAGCAAGGTACATCAAGCACAACAGGAGAAGACTTTAGGCTAAAAGTGCTGTCAATAGAAGACTCAGTTCCAGCAAGCCAAAGTATACAAGATGGAGTCAACATTGTTGAGGAAGAACTTGCACAGGAACAACCAGAAGAAGGGACTCAACAATAAGATAAAGTTGTTCAAAGAGAAGAGGTCACATTACCAGTTGCTGTCAGACATCTAAGGGATCATCCATGGGAACTGATCATTGAAGATGCAACTCATGGTGTCACCAAAAGAAGTAAACATCACAACATTGTAATGTACTAGAGTTTTCTGTCTCAAATAGAACCAAAGAAGTTTGAATAAGCCAATATAGACCCATTTTTGATAGGGGCTATGCAGGAATAATTGGATCAGTTCAAGAGATGTAATGTCTGGAAGCTGGTTCCCAGACTAGATTACTGTAATATCATAGGAACCAAGTGGATCTACAACAACAAATTGGATGAGAATGGTGTTATAGTCAGAAATAAGGCTAGACTGGTTGCAAAGGGCTATAAACAAGAAGAGGGTATAGATTTTGATCAAACCTTTGCACCAGTGGCTAAATTGGAAGCTATTAGACTCTTCTTAGCATATGCAGCCTACAAAGGATTCAAGGTTTATCAAATGGATGTAAAATCAGCTTTCCTTAATGGTAACCTCAAAGAAAGGGTCTATGTTGAGCAACCATCAGATTTATTGACTCTACTCATCCTACTTATGTTAATCTTTTATTAAGAACTCTCTATGGGTTAAAATAAGCCCCAAAGGCTTGGTATGAGACTCTGTCTAAATTCCTTCTGGAAAACAAATTCTCAAGAAGGAAAATAGACAAAACATTATTTCTAAGGGAAGTCAAAGGCAATACTATCTTAGTACAAATATATATAGATGACATTATATTTGGTTCTACCGATGAGTCACTTTGCACTAAATTTGCCAAACTTATGCAAGGTAAGTTTGAGATGAGTAGCATGCGTGAACTCACATTTTTCTTTGGTCTCCAAGTTAAGCAAACTATAGATGAACTTTTCATTAGTCAGTCTAAGTTCACCAAGGAGTTAATCAAGAAGTATGGAATGGAAACAACCACTTCCATGAGAACTCCTATTGGATACAATATATCTTTAGACAAGGATGGTGTTGGGTATTGCATCCACAATAACCCAGATTTGCATGAAGTCACCCTTGAACTAAGATGAATTAAGTTGTATTTGATATCCTTGTTTTAGCTTTGTGTTTGCAGATTACCATTGCTAAGTGTAGACCAATGTAAGTCTATAGTGAGTCATGAACACAGGACCATACAGTGTAATCCCTCACTGTGTGACCCAAGGTGTTGACTCATGTGTAGCCTCTCTATTGGGATACACTTCATATTCAAACCTTGGATCATGGAATGAAGATTGGACTCTTGAAGACCCAAGGTATTTGATGAGACAAGCTTGCTGTAAGGCGAATCGTCTAGTGTGCTTGTTGAAGCTGCAGGTATAAGGCTTAAAGAGATCAGCTTGGATGAATCGACCGAAGGTAAAAATGAAAAGTTCATCAAGATCACCTCTCCAACACCTATTGGAGAGGTAGAGGATCAAGATGAAAATATTGTCCAAGTTGATGAAGTCACTTTAGTAGTTGAAGAAGTTCTAGATGCGAGGAATCTAGAGCTCAGACATTTGAAGGATCACCCAATGGACCAGATCATAGGAGATCCCCGGGATGGTGTCATAACTCGTCGAGGTACAACTAACGAGAATCTATATTTAAGTTCTCTCACAGGTTGAACCAAAGAAGTTTGAGGAAGCAAACTCAGACGCATCGTGGATTCTGGCCATGGAAGAAGAATTGAATCAGTTCAAGCGCTGCAAAGTTTGGACGCTTGTTCCAAGACCCAAAGGCAAGAATGTCATCGGAACGAAGTGGGTCTATAGGAACAAGTCAGACGAGAATGGGATAATCATCAAGAACAAGGCTAGACTCTTTGCCAAAGGATACCGTCAAGAAGAAGGGATCGACTTCGACCAGACATATGCTCTAGTGGCAAGACCGGAGGCCATCAGTCTGCTCCTAGCTTATGCTGCACTGAAGGGCTTCACATTCTACCAAATGGACATGAAGTCAGCCTTCCTGAATGGTGACATAAAGGAAGAGGTGTACGTAGAACAACCCCCAGGTTTCGTTGATCCTAATTTTCCTGATTATGTTTATTTATTATCAAAAGCGCTGTACGGTTTGAAACAAGCTCCTCGAGCTTGGTACAGAACGCTATCTACCTTTCTCCTCGAGAACAAGTTCACAAGGGGAAAGATAGATAAGACATTATTTCTTAGGAAAATTAAATGCAAGATTTTGCTAGTGCAAATCTATGTCGATGATATTATGTTTGGCTCTATAGACGATAACTTCTGCAAAACGTTTTCTAAACTAATGAGAGGGAAGTTTGATATGAGTAGTATGTGAGAGCTGAAGTATTTCTTAGGACTTAAGGTTAAACGATCTGAAGATGGAATTTTCATCTCTCAGACTAAGTTTACCATGAAGTTGATTAAGAAATTCAGAATGGAGAGTGCAACCTCTATGAGGACTCCAATGGCCTCAGCTATGTCTCTGGATAAGTGAAAGTCCACATAGTGCCAACTATCTTCACCTATGGGGGGGGGGGGAATAGGTGTCTTGCAGCGATTTTAGCGGAATTAAAATTCTACCTGCACAAGTAAACAAAACAAAACAGCACAAACATACACGAGCAGTTATAGTGGTTCCCCGATTTGGGTACGTCCACTTTCCCCCTTCGACCTATCTCCCAACAAGGGACGACTCGGTCACTTCACCAACCGGATTGAAATCCAATCCTCACACTAACGGAAGGAACCCTTCCAAACGAAGGAGTCACCACTCCTCCACCACGGGTTGCACCCAACCCTTACAACGAGGAACCTACGTTCCTTTATAACAAAAAATAAAATGGAATGTATAAAATATACAAACTACTTATGGAGTGCTAGTGTCCCTCTTCGTTAGATGACGCGTTCTTGACGAAGAAGAAGAGTCCACGACCTTAGCTCTCACTTAGAGTGAATGTCCACGAAACCGGCGGCGGCAAGAAGAGCGGCGGCTTGGCTTTGGATATCCAACCTTCGTAGCTATGCTGGCAAGGTCGTCTACCAACAGTCTTCCTTGGATCAATCGTCTCGATCGATTCGGAAAGGGAAGGTATTCCCGATATACAAACCAAGAGACAAAGGATCTCAAGAAGGACACGTGAGACGCGTTGCTTGGCAAAGCTTTTGTCGTCGGAAGATCAGGAGGTATCCACGATCAACGACGGCGACTAACTTCCCGAGCGGCGAAGGCGGCGGCGGAAGTGAAATCCGCGATCTAGGTCACGTTGGCGGCTCGGTTTTTGTTTTTGTGTATTCGTCCTTTTTAATGTTCAAGATGCCGAAGTATTTATACAGTAGGTCATACAATATGACTGTTGTGGGCCCCACGAAAAGAAACCCTAGCTCCGGTTTCAAAACAGCGCCTGGAACTTGGTCTGGTCCAGCGAGCACAAGAATTTCGCCCAAGGCAAATTCGGCGAGAATCAGAGGTGATTCTCGACGATTCGGCGAGAATCACTTATGATTCTCGCCGAATTCTACTTGGCAGAAATCTGGCTGAAGATCTAGCCATCCGGAGAGAATCGGCAAGAATCAATATTCATTCTCGACGGATCGGCGAGAATGCAAAGTCATTCTCGTCGATTCAGCGAGAATCAACTAGTGATTCTCTACGATTCTGCCTTAAGCAGAAATCAAGACGGCGTTGAGACAGCCGGCTACAATCGGCAAGAATCAGCGAGTGATTCTCGACGATTCGGCGAGAGCGTCGAATCGGCGAGAATCACTTAGTGATTCTCGACGATTTCTACTTAGACGATTTTTTGTCTTTCCACCCGTGAGCTGCTCTTTGGCCCATCCTTGCTCCTTGTCTGCTCTTGATCTTTCTCAGCCCTGTACTTGAAAGTAAGTACACTCCAATAGAGAGAGTACACGTAGGCCAACACACTGATCTGCTCAACGAGGGATTACGTTGCGTAGACCCGTGTATATTGACCCACTGCACCCTGACATTGGTGTGTACTTAGCGTGGAATAACTGCAAGCACAACTT
The DNA here is from genome assembly GCA_039513925.1 of Platanthera zijinensis. Classification (NCBI taxonomy): domain Eukaryota; kingdom Viridiplantae; phylum Streptophyta; class Magnoliopsida; order Asparagales; family Orchidaceae; genus Platanthera; species Platanthera zijinensis. The sequence goes on from CM077088.1 coordinate 116,879,831, forward strand.
GAAACATATCATCAAATACATTGTGGATTCATCTTAGCTAGACAGGAGGCTTCCTCAAATCCAGGTAATTGTGGATACAATACCCAACAATAAGGATGAGAAAGGGAAACCTTTTGATGAAACCAAGTACTGAAGCATAGTTGGATCCTTGCTCTACCTTACTGCCAGTAGACCAGACATAATGTTATCTACATGTATCTGTGCTTGATTCCAAGTGAACTGTAAGGAATCTCACTATGCTGCTGCAAAGCGGATTTTTAGATATCTTAAAGGTACACCGAATCTTGGCTTGTGGTACCCAAGAAGTAATGACATCGAACTCATCGGTTTTTCAGATGCAGACTTTGCAGGTAGCAAAGATGACAGGAAAAGCACTTCCGGGACATGTCAGTTCCTGGGAAGAAGGCTTATATCATGGAGCAGCAAAAGCAAAATTGTGTCGCAATCTCAACGGCCGAGTCAGAATACATTTCTACCGGTAGTTGTTGTGCATAGTTGTTGTGGCTCAAGAATCAACTAGAAGATTACAATATGAAGGTCAAAGACATTCCCTTGTTCTGCGACTCATCCAGCGCGATCGCAATCGCAAACAACCCAGTCTTGCACAGCCATACAAAGCACATCGAGCTCAGATATCACTTCATCCGGGAGCATGCTGAGCAAGGGGATGTGGATCTACAATACGTGCCAACAGATCGGCAAGTTGCAGACATTTTCACAAAGCCGCTGGATGAGACCAAGTTCAATTTCTTCAAAACTGAACTTGGGTTGCTGAACAAAGAAGAATAGACCAAAGTGGAACTGTTCAAGGCTAAAGAATCTAGAACTCTTCAAAAAGGTCAGAAATTTCTCAAGAGGAAGGTAGATCTCAAAAGCTAAGTATACCTCTCGAAAAGTGAAGTAACAGTTCTTGAGAACTTAGACTACTTCTCGAGAAGAGGAATCTAGTTCTCGAAAACTCAGCCTACTTCTCCAGAAGCAAAGTACTAGTTCTCGAAAACTTACTCAACTTCTCGAGAACAAAAGTATTTCTCTCGAGAAGTCCCTTAAGTTCTCGAAAACTAATAACTCTACCTCTCGAGAAGTACTCTGAAAGCTCTCGAGAAATAGGTGCTACTTCTCGAGAAGTCTATTAAGCTCTCAAGAACTATATCATACTTCTCGAAAAGTATACTGACAGCTCTCGAGAACTAAACCTACTTCTCGAGAAATGCCCGTCCTCTTTTCGACTTATGTTTAATTTCTTCTATTTTTCGAAAACCCGCTTGATTTCAGTCCTAACCCTAGATTAATTAGACACTTAATTGACATTACTAGGATATATATATATATATATATATAAAGTTTTAGAAATCAATAATCAACCGACATTTCAAATTTCCTCTTCTCGAAAACTCTTCGTCTTCCGCCGACAGAAAGCTTCGTCAAAGCCATCGTCTTGCGCTCCGCCCATCGCCGCCGTCATCGTCCATGGCGCAGAGTTCGAAGATAGGAGTCGGCAGTGAACTTGTCGTTACCGGAATTGCAGACATTTCAGATGATTTCCAGAACTTGCTCCTTCTCCTGGACACTGCCGGACTGATGTTCGTTCTCTCAGAACCCTGCAAGATTGTTTTTCCAGATGTAGAAGAATTCTTCCGGAATGCCAAGGTGAGGCGAAATGGTACAGTGTTGAAAACTAAAGTCAAAGGAATCAAAATCAAGTTGGATAAAACTAATGTTTCAAAGCTTCTGAAGATGCCCATTGTGGATGAAGAGGATGACCTAACTCTTGAAGATTATGACGGAACTTACTCCTTCTGTGGAGTTTCTGAGGAATTCATCTCTTTAAGGAGAAATCTTTTCAATGATGTAGGAAAACTTCTGGCAGATATAATTGGAAAAATCTTATGGTGTAGAACATGGTCTATTAGTTTCATAACAAATGATCTATTTGGTGTTATGACAGCTGTAATCTGCAGGAAGAAATTTCAATTTGGCATTATGGTATTTGAGATGATCAGGGGCAGCATTCAGGATCCCAAATTTGTAATGATAATCTCTTTATTGTTGAGTGAGATTGATCCAGTCACTTTCAAAATTTCCAAAGGCACTCCAGTTCATCACTTGAAGAAGATTTCATTGGCCTCCATTCATAGATCGGAACTCAAGCTGAAGAATTCCAAGCAGTTAGCTAAGGAACTTGCAACTTCTACCTCTGAGGTCAGAACTCCATCTCCCTCCTCTCATCATGTTGCTGAACCTTCTGGTGCAGCAACTGAGGGGGAGCCTGCAACCTCTATTCCTACTATCAGACCTACTCCTTCCTCTCCAGCAAGATCAGCTAGCAGAAGTCCTCTCAGGAGCCCAGTGAGATCTCCAATCAGGAGCCCTGTGGCAGATTCTTCAGATGCAACCCTATCAGATGTTCCAGGATAGGAAACCCTCAAGGTCAAAGGTGCAGCCATTGACAGCATGATTGAAGAACTCATTTCAGATGAACCACTTCCTCCCATTCACAAAGAAACCTATATAGAACCATCAAAAGAATCTTCTCCACCACCCTTAACTCAAGCTACTCCACCTCCTTCTACCTCTACATGGAAAGCATCTACTCCACCAGAGACCATCCTTCTCACTGAAGAGAATGAGCCAGAACCTGAAGAGGTGGAAGCCCCTCTCAGGAACCTTGACTTCTCCCTCCCAAGATTTGTTGATGAGGAGGTTGATACAGTGTCTCACACTGTAAGAGCCCAGAGCTCTGTGGTTATAGAAGAAATTCCTCCATGAAAAGCACCTCCTCCACCTCAGATTGCTACATCCAGCACCAATCCTTCTGCCATTGTTTTTCCACTCTTGCTGCTGCTGAAACGGTATGTTCAGACATTCTATCTAAGATTGAAGGTATGCTGGCTGCCCAAAGGCAATATTTTGATTAATCTCTCAAGTCAGTCAAAGATCAGGTCACCTCTCTGGAAAAGGAAAAGAGCAGAGGATTTGCAGAGATCCAACACAATACAGATTCTCTTAAAGAGCTGTTAAGAATTGGTGGCAAAGCCATTGACCACACCATTACCAGTATTGGTCAGGTCATGGACCAGTCTATCACACTGGCAAATAATCAAATTCAGTTGGAAAAGAAAGCTCAAGAGCATGTAATGAAGATCTGTGAGGAAGTTGGAACATTCAAAGAAGACACCATAGAAAAGCTTTGTGTAGAAATCAGAAAGGGGGAGAGCTTAGTGAAAGAACAAGTGGAAAAACTTACTGCAGATACAAAATCTCTCTGGAATGAGAAATTGACTGAGTAAATAAGAATGTTTTAGAACAAATCCAATCAGTGAAATTCCACACTTATGACACTGCAGTCTGGATGCACAATCAGATATTCCCTAACTTTCAAGCTGATCCTAATGTGATTCCACATCATCTGAACCCCCTTGCTGAAGGTCAATCTAGCCAGATGCCTCAACCTCAGATGCCTACCTTCTCTCCCAGGCCAGAAGATCAGGATCTTCCTCCTGCTTCCTATGACCAGGTTTGGGATGACATTATTCCTAAGGATTTACCAGAGATTCACACCTCTAAGAAGAGAAAGTATGGAGAAGGTCCATCTGCAAGCAAATCTGTTCCCCAGCCAGATGCAGAGAAAAGGAAAGCAAAGGAGTTTGCTGAAGTTTGGAGCCCCACTTCTAAAAGCTTAATTCTTTATACTCTTAAATTTGTGATGGACTACAATGAGAACAGAAATCTCCACTACAGCTCATCTGAGTGGGAGTTATATGAGAAGTCCATGACCAAGAGAAGGATTTATGATAGAGAGTTTGGCAGGAATAATCCCAAAGCTCCTCCAAAGCCTCCTAGGTACTACCCTAAACCCTTTAGCTATTAGAGGAGACAACAAGAGAAGCAGGACAGACAACATCAAAGCAAAGAATGAACTCTTGTTGTTTTGTTTTTGAGAATTTGGATGAAATGACTGTTGATTAGAAATCTAAAACATTACATATATACAATCTCTAGTTTTGCCAAATTATGTCTTTAGTTAATCTATTATTGCATTTAGATTCAGTTATTCATTTCCAGTTCTTTCTTAATTGTCATAATTCACCTTAGTGTAGAGGGTTCTGACTTCTACAAATAGGGGGAGATTGTTGGGTATTGCATCCATAATAACCCAGATTTGCATGAAGTCACCCTTGAACAAAGATGAATAAAGTTGTATTTGATATCCTTGTTTTAGCTGTGTGTTTGCAGATTACCATTGCTAAGTGTAGACCAATGTCAGTCTACAGTGGGTCATGAACACAGGACCATACAGTGTAATTCCTCACTGTGTGAACCAAGGTGTTGACTCATGTGTAGCCTCTCTATTGGGATACACTTCATTTCAAACCTTGGATCATGGAATGAAGATTGGACTCTTGAAGAGTAGAGAAATTTTTTTTCTAAAGTTTAGAAAATTCTCTAAGTCCACTTCTCCAGAAGTCCTCTTAGTTCTCGAGAAGTTCTTAGAGTTCTCGAGAAGCTTAGCCTCATAGTTCTCGAGAAGTCCTTAGAGTTCTCGAGAAGTCCAGACAGGTTCAAGAATTTTTTTTCTAAGTCAGAGTTCTCGAGAAGTCTTCTTAGTTCTCGAGAAGTCTTCTTAGTTCTCGAGAAGTCTTCTTTATTCTCGAAAAGTCTTGGCCAGTTCTCGGGAAGTCTCAATTATAGTTATCAAGAAGTCTATCTTGTTATCGAGAAGCTTGGCTTAAGTTCTCGAGAACTGCCAGCTCTATTTATCGAACAGTCAAAGTTACATCAGAAATCTCTTTAAGTGCTAGTTCTCGAGAAGTCTCCATAGTTCTCGAGAAGTCAATTAGTTCTCGAGAACTCAGCCTTTTTGTTCTCGAGAAGTCCAGAATTCTTCTAAGCAGTATAGTTCTCGAGAAGTCCTGATAGCTCTCGAGAACTCAGTTTCTAGTTCTCGAGAACTAAAGCTACTTCTCGAGAACTGTAAGTCGAATTTTTTAGAAAATTATGTTAAGTCCAGATTGGACGAGATTTTCAAATGACTTGACGTGACTGCTCCACGTGTCATCATTAATGTCTTTTCTAGCCGTTAAGGATAATCCTATATAAAGTCTTTTCATTGAGACCAAACCCTAACAATTACAAGGAGCGAAAATCCGTACATTCTAAATTTCTGGATCGACTTTCTCTTTCTAAAAGAACACGTTCTGAAGCCTCCGCCGCCGCTCATCGTGAGATCGATCTTTCTGCTTTCGATCCAAGAAGACTTGATTCTTAAGGGATCATCATCTTCTCCTTGATCGAGTAGGTCAAAGCTTTCTCAGGTCAGATTGTCAAGTCTTCTTCAACCGTTTCTGAAAGAGACGCAAATTTCAAGAAGAAGACCTAGGGCTGAATATTTCCAGATCTGAGAGAAATTCTTGTTTGTATTTTCAAACCTCTTTGTTATCTTGTAGGAGATTATTCTCCGAGTGTAGGAGCGTTGTTCTCCGAGTTTGTAGGAAGTTTTATCTTTCGAGTGTAGATCCATTTGGATCGAGTTTGTAGGAACTTTGTTCCGAGGCGTAGGATTGTTTTCAATCCGAGATAGTGGAGTAGCCGAGTCTAGTGATTTGCTAGATCGGTGAGGTAAAGAAGGCGTACCCAAGATCGGGGAACCACTATAAATCTTCTTGTCTTTCTGTGATTGCTTGATTTCTTGTGCTAGGTCATTAAAATTTTTATTACGCAAATAGACGCACGATTCACATATTCACCCCCTCTAGGTGATTTAGGTTGACAACTTTACACTTTCAAATGGTGCTGGCAAGTCAGTTGATATCACCTTGTATAGGGGAATAGTTGGATCACTACTCTATCTAACTGCAAGTAGACCAAACAAAATGTATGCTACTTTTGTTTGTGCTAGGTATCAAGCTTGCCCTAAGGAGTCTCACTATACAGTAGTCAAAAGAATATTGAGATATCTAAAGGGCACACCTAATCTTGGCCTATGGTATCCCAGGAATAGTGATTTTGAACTAACAGGCTTTTCAGATATAGATTATGCAGGTTGTAAAGAAGACAAGAAAAGCACTTCAGGTTCATGTCAGTTCCTTGGAAGAAGGCTAGTGTCATGGAGCAGCAAAAAACAAACAAGTGTAGCAATATCCACTACTGAATCTGAGTACATTTCAGCTGGAAGTTGCTGTGCACAATTGCTTTAGATTCAACATCAATTACAAGACTACAACATTTAGATAAGTAAAACTCCATTATATTGTGATTCTACTAGTGCAATTTCAATTACAAATAGTCATGTGTCATATAGTAGAACTAAACATATTGAGATTAAATATCACTTTATTAGAGAGCATGTAGAAAAGAAAGACATTAATCTAGAATTTGTTACTACAAATAAACAGATTATTGATATTTTCACTAAGGCCCTAGATGAAGAGAAATTTAATTTCTTTAAGTTTGAACTTGACATGTTAAATCTGGAATAATTAATGCATACATAAAGATTGATGAAAATAAGAATAATATATTAATCAGTAATTAAGTTTACTTAATTAAATATCAAGTAAAAACATCTAAGTATCAAGCTTATATAGTTCAGGGGGCAAAATATTGGCTATGTCAAAAGTTGCGTCAAGACACTAGAAAAAGTGTTGAGACATCAAAGAATGTGTTGAGACACCAAAGTAAGTGTCGAGACCCTAAGGTATATATCAAAAGACATTATCCTTGTGTCGACTTGTGTCGACACATCTCGATAGACAATTTTTCCTATGTTGACACTAGGTCTTTTCCTAAAAATTTCGAATAACATAAATGGAGCGTGCCCTTTCATCTTCAGGAAAGATTAGAATATAAATAGTGTGTGAGATTAGAAGTCGACTACGCTTTCTTTATATTGTGAACTGTTGATTTCATAGTGTCGAGCCCTAGAACTCAGATCAGTCGACACTTATCAATCATTTCTCTCCACTCCCATGACACCCAAGAGTGACGATAACATCTTCGAAGGTTAAGAACTTGTCCGAAATGATTCAACTCGGCGTATGAAGAAATTAAGAATGTTATAACGTTAATCACTAAAGCAAGATTAGAATATCTGCTTTCAGAACCTTCAAATGTCTTGAAATGAGAAGTTTTAGAATTCTTTTCCAATGCTCATCTCGACACAAACACAGAAAATATTAATTCAAAAGTGAATGGAACACATGTCAAAATCACAACCAGAAGACTAACCAAGATATTTCACTTGCCAAGGATTGATCAAGAAGATAACCTAGATTCTTCTAGGACCGCAGATGCTCTTCAGTGGTGTTGGATGAACCCAACTACAAGGATTGAAAGTTCTCTTCAAAGAAAAGAGATGAACAATCAAGGGAAGTTCTTGTCTGAGAAAATAGGGAAGGTGCTACTTTGCAAAACAGGAGCCTATGATAGGATTTCTACATACATGTTTGAACTCATGACTAGAATTATCTTCCAGGTCAAGATTAACTGGAGCAAAGTAGTCTTTGAAAAGATAGCTGAAAGCATCAAGAGGCCCAATATGGGTAGGATAATCAGTCTCTACTTTGTATAAACTATTCCTGAAAGTCTGAATCTCAAGATTGGATCAAAGATCAATCGTATGAGGAAAATGGACATGAGAATCCTAGCCAGGTGAGATAGAGTACTATCCAAAGAAACACCTATAGTAGATAAGAAGAAGGATAAAAAAAAGAAAGTTATGGTTGTGGAAGAAGAATCTTCTAGTGACTCTGAAGAACAAGGAAGCTCTAGCTCAGAAAAACATGATGATGCAGCACCAGAAAATTCTCCAAGGACCTCTCCTGGTACTGGAGATCAGATGCAGGGGGAGACAATCCCAGCTAGGGATCCTAGTGGGGGGAGAAACTCAATATTCTGCCAGAAATAGAACAGGATACTGTCAACACAATAGTGATGGAAGTGGTACAGGAACTAGACACTGTCCTGGAACAAGTAGAGGTTCCTGAACAGGAAATGTCTGATAAAGAGAATGAGAATGCAGTCTCTAAGGAGACTGAGGAAGTAGTCTTTCTGAATGAAGATACTGACATCCAGGGGAAGATGACAGCTCTTCCAGAGGATCCTATTTCTGATGCCATAGCTCAACAGGATGAAGTCATCATGGAAAACAACAATCTTGATGAAGATGGTGCAATGATTGAGGGGGAGATGATAGATCTGGCCCCAAGGATTACAGGAGAGAAGTAGACTACTTCAGTTGAAGTTGTCAGTTCTTCAGATTCTGAGGAGGAGGAAGCTTCTCAGATTAAGAAAAGGAAACTAGCTGAACTCAAAAAGAGCAATAGGAGCTATAAGAAGACCATTCAATCCGGAACAACATCAGCTCCTCCTATGGATTTTAGCTCCCTTCTAACTCAAATACAAATCATGCTAGACCAACAAAGGAGAGCCATGGTATTATGTAGATGAAAGCTCAAAGGAGGTGCAGTTCTAGTTGGCACAAGACATCAAATCCATTAGATTTGAAGTGAATCTGCTGAAAAAGGATATGACTGATTTCTTTCAAAGAGGAGCAAATGTTGTAGTCTACCTTGCTCAACGACAATAGGAGTCAAAGAAAACTCTAGATGAAATAGCTATTAAACAAGGATATGTCCTTGAAAACTATACAAGAATGAATGAAAAAACATGATTGTAATGCATGATACTTCACTGGTAAAGCTTGCTGAGAAAACTACAGCTCTGGAGACAAGGATAGGATCTACCTCCAAAGATATTGTATCTCAACTATCTACTCACACAACCTCTTTGGTTAAGGAAGTCAAGTCTTCTGGCAAAGAACTAGATGACCACTTGCTCAAAGTGAAGAATCATTTGTCCTCAGGGATTACTCATCTTTAAGGCCAAGTCAGATTTCATAAAAATGACTTAAGGGATCATGTGGAGAGAGAAGTCATAAAGGGGGAGATAGTAATGATAAAGTCAAGCTCTGAGCATGCTATTTGGACCTCCAATAACATCAGAGAAACTCTAGGTTTTTGTTGGGTATTGTATCCACAATTACCTGGATTTGAGGAAGCCTCCTTTCAAGCTAAGATGAATTCACAATGTATTTGATGAAATCTTTCAAGTTGTGCTTGCAGTTATTCCTCGCTAAGTACACACCAATGTCAGGGTGCAGTGGGTCAATATACACGGGTCTACACAACGTAATCCCTCGTTGAGTAGATCAGTGTGTTGGCTTACGTGTACTCTCTCTATTGGAGTGTACTTATTTTCAAGTACATGGCTGAGATAGATCAAGAGGAGTCAAGGAGCAAGGATGGGTCAAAGCAACTCACGGAAGAAAGACGAGAAATCGTCTAAGTTAGATTCGACGAGAATCACTAAGTGATTCTCGCCGATTCGACGAGAATCACTAGTGATTCTCGTCGAATCGTCGAGAATCACTCGTCGATTCCCGCCGAATGCAGCCGGCCGTCTCAACGCCGCCCTGAATTCTACTAAGGCAGAATCGGCGAGAATCACTAAGTGATTCTCGCCGAATCGTCGAGAATGGTCTTGCATTCTCGCCGATTCGGCGAGAATCAATTGTGATTCCCGCCGATTCTCTCCAGCTTGCTATTTCAATGAAGCTAGAATTCTGCTAAGTAGAATTCGGCGAGAATCGTAGGTGATTCTCGCCGATTTGTCGAGAATCACCTACGATTCTCTCCGAATTTGACTTGGGCAAATTTATGCTATTCTCTGGACCGGTCCAAGTTAACTCGTGTTGTTTGGAGCCGGACTTAGGGCTTATTTTTGGTGGGGCCCACAAAGGTCACTTTGGATGACCTATTGTATAAATACAATCGGTATTTTGAACAGTAAGCAGAACGAAAAAAGAAGAAGGAAAGTCGGGCCGCCGACGTGACCTAGATCGCGAATCTCACTCTGTCGCCGTTGCCGCTCGAGTTAGTTGGTCGCTGCCACTGATCGTGGTGTCTTCCTGATCTCCCGGCGACAGAAGCTCTGTCTCGCAATGCGTCTCACGAGTCCTTCTTGAGAACCTTTGTCTCTTGATTTGTAGATCGGGAATACCTTCCCTATCAGAATCGATTGAGACGATTGATCCAAGAAAGACCGTTGGTAGACCTTGCAGGCTTAGCTACGAAGTTTGGATCTACATAGCATCGCCACCTCATTCTTTGCCGCCGATCTAGAGAAGATCCTTTCCAAGTGAGATCTAAGGTCATGGACTCTTCGTCGTCTTCAAGAACACGTCATTGAACGAAGAGGGACACCTTATTCTCCATAAGTAGTTTGTATTTCTTATACACTCCATTTTCAATTTTGTTGTAAAGGAACGTTGGTTCCTAGTTGTAAGGGTTGGGAGCAACCCGTGGTGTAGGAGTGGTGACTCCTTCGTTTGGAAGGGTTCCTTCTGTTAGTGTGAGGATTGGATTTCAATCCTGTTGGTGAAGTGACCGAGTCGTCCCTGGTTGGGAGATAGGTCGAAGGGGGAGAGTGAACGTACCCAAATCGGGGAACCACTATAATTTGCCTGTGTCTTTCTGTGCTGTGTTGTTTGGTTTATTTGTGCAGGTACAATTTTAATTTCGCAAAAAACGCTGCAAAACACCTATTCCCCCCCATAGGTGAAGGTAGTTGGCACTAGGTGGACTTTCAAGTGGTATCAGAGGGAGGTTACTCATCAAAGAGGTTCACACCTTGAGTAGAATCCTTCCACCAGTGTCAACAAGAATGGAGCTTGATTATGATATCTCTCCGTTAAGACTCCCCACGTGCATAAAGGAGTATTATCCCATCTGGAAGATGAGAGTGTCTTTTCACTTGGAGGCTATCGATCCTCGAGCGTCACTCATCTTGGAAGAGGGTCCATTCATTCCCATGAAGACCACCAGCTCTGGAAAGGATCTCCAAATCCCCAAGCGTATTACTGAGATGTCTGAGACAGAACTCTCTCTGTTCAACCTGGATGAGGTGATTCGTCAAATCATCATTGATGTCTGGTCTGGACCTTCCCGATCTAGACTGGAAAAATGTAGGACGGCCAAGTCCATGTGGCAAACCATCTCAGACCTCATGGAGGGATCAGAGAAAACTGGGACTAGTTGTCAATAAGAGGATGAAGCCTATGTAGGGGTCCTCATTTCTGAAGATGAAGGGCATGATCAATCTGTCAGTATCAGGGCTCCTGTGTCCTTGTCAGAGACTGAAGAAGAAGTTGAGGAAAGCAGTTCTGATGAAGCTTACTCAACAGTCTCTGCCGATATTAACGATAACCCTGAACAGCAAAGCCAGGAGCAGGTAACCTCTTCCTCATGCCCCTCTCCTCTTGAAGTTCCTGAAGACAGGAACAATTCAGAGGGTAGTCCTTCCAGAGATGCAAGGGATATGGATAGCTTCAATCAAATGATTGAAAATCTCGATTCCCTTGAGAGTGCCCTTCAGAAGAGCAACCTACTTGTGGAGAAGCAAGCTCAGGAGATTGCTCGACTGAAGACCTTGATAGATCTCCAAATGGAATCCATCAAGGTAAAGGACTCAACAATCTCAGATCTAGAGAGTCGTCTAGATAATGAGAAGAGAATAGTGTCTAACTTTTCCAAGGTAGATGCTATCAAGAGAAAAAGTGAAAATGGGTGGATCTCCTGAATTATTAATTCATGGAGAAATGGGGAGACTGTGCTCAGACCTCCCACCCCAAGTAGGAAGGGCACTCATCATGCCTTAAGGTATGACCACAAGAACAACCGTGGTCACTGCAAGGATGACCAGCCCTCATGTGGAAACACCCACAGTGCAAGGGCTGTCATGGCCACCCATGAGAGAATACCTAAGGCTCATCCTGAACCCTTTGTATTCTAGGACTCTGCTCCAACTCGTCATGAATCAGCAGGAACCGGCTCTCACTGCGGTTCTCACTGCGGTTCTCACCATCCTAGGACACAGGAAAGGGGGGTCAGAAAACATGAAGTAAGTGCCCATAGGGCTTCTGGAAGTGTGCTGACTGAAAGGAGGGCACCACCTCCCAGGCCTCATGACGCTCACTACATGCATTCTTTCCACCCTCCCACGTGTTACGGTGGACAAGGCAAATGTGTGAGCAGAACCGGCTCTATCCCATTTAGACCTGAGTTCATGACTACCTCAGTCAGCAGGTCAGGTATGAAGCGGAGATACAACATTCACAAGTGTTGGTGCTGTGGCAAAGTGGGTCACTTTGCCATAGATTGTTGGCACAACCCCTCTGTGTCAAGGGCAAGGGTACATCCACATCCTCTGGACAGAGTTAGCATTCCTGACAGGATTCCTGTGGTAAAGCATTCGAGTTTTTATGCTAACAAGAACCTAGGACCCAATTCAGTTTGGGTTCCTAAGGAAAGGTAATTCTATTTTGCAGGATAGTCTAGGTTCCCGTAAACATGATGGGAACTAGACAGGAGATGTTCCAAGAATGTCTTGGAACGTGTCATTGAAATAAGAGCTGTCCTATCTTCAAAGGCATACTCAATTTGACCACCTGGTGTGCCTTAAACGGAAAATCTAAATGATAAATCTTATAATCCCAGGTACTTGCATTCAGTTTCAATATTTGCGTCATATTGTATCTATACGTACATATATATATGTATATTTACATATCCACACAAATTTGTGAATTCCTTCTCTCGAAAGTAAATGGTTATGTGTATATATACACATATATGCTGGTACCCCTAAGAAAAGATTAAAAGTGTAAAACGACCTTTAGATACAATATTAAAGAATTCTTGGTAGATACACACCTATACATTTGAAAATGAACCTCAACAGGCATAAGTCAGCCCACTAAAAATTAAGAAAGTACGTCAATGGGAGTTACCAACTATTACAACTGATATCAGAATATTGTGTTCATCACGATCGAGCAATAACTTAATAACTGTGCCTGCCTCGGTTATTGTCTAGGGTGTACCAGAATTAATTTGCATCCTCACAAAACTATTGAACTAGGGTATAACATAGTCCTTATGCCTCATAACGCTGTGTGAAAAAAAAATTCAGTCTAAACTCTCGGTACAAAACAGTTAGGAAAATCTGTCGGAATCACGTCGAACCCGCCCGGTTCGCTACTATACATATAGATCGCGTAAATCCCGCCGATTTCTCCCTACGCGTTAATCTCGTCGATTCGCCTTCCCATTACCCTAACATTTCGCCGATTCGATGGATCGTGTTCTTCCCGTCGATTTGCCTGGACAGTGGATTCCCTTCGATCGCCCGAACCCAACGGAATTGCACAATCCCAACACCATCCCGTCGATCACAGCTGCGACCGCCAATGATCTCCTTTGTGCCTCCGACGACTAAGAACAAGGGACGGAAGGGATTCCACTCGACATTAGGGTAACTGTCTATTCCCGTTCTTCCTCCGTTTTAGTGGCTTGTCTAACGTGCAGTCTCCTACTAGGATCGCTGATAAGATATTGATTTGGGTATTTCCTCCCTAGGTCTATAATGGCTCCAAGAACAACAACCGACCTGTTCACTGGATGTGAACTAGTTCGAACCGGTTTTTCACATGCCTCAGATGAGTTTAGGAACATCATCCTCATGCTTGAAGAGGCTGGACTCACCTTTATACTGGAGCACCCCTGCAAGATATTGGATAAGGAAGTGATGGAGTTCTTTGCGATCGCCAAACTTCGGGATGAAGACACTGTCATCAAGTGTAAGATTGCCGGTGCTAGGATCAAGATGTCTGCAAGGAAACTGACTCGATACTTGCAGCTTTCCAGTTCTGATCACGAGGATTATCTGGAAGAACAAGATAGAGCCAGGACTCTTCTGTTCTGCGGCCTACCCAGAGGAATCAAATCCATCAAAAGGAAGGAGATGAACGAGGAAGGCAAGCTTCTATCTGACATCGTTGGGAAAGTCCTGATATGTAAACCAGGCTCACACGATCATATCTCAGGGGAGATGTTTAAGATTATAATGGTCATCGTCTGTAGGAAGCGATTCAACTGGGGGGCCATGCTCTTTGAGAAAATAAAGGATACTCTGCACACCCCCAGCTTTGGACGGATCATCAGTCTCTATCTGAACCAACTGGATGGGGATAATTTTGATATGAGCAAAGGAGTTCCCATCCACTATCTGAAGAAGATGGACTCCAGTGTATTCGACAGATGTGAGAGACGGATAGGGCAAGCTGCCGTGGGAGAAGAACGAGATGAATTTCCGGCTGTGTCACATAGGGCTGAGGACAATAGAACTCCAGCAGACTCCTTGGCTGTCCCCGGTGAAGTTCCTGATAAACTGACTGCAGGAAAGGAGGGGGAGCCTCGACCCGCTCCTGCTGATGTCATATCTGATATCTCTCAGATAGCTAAGGATGCAGTTGAGAACCTGCAAGAAGAAAGTGTGGATGTGGAGAAAGATGGGGAGGCCCTGGACAATACTGATATGGGAGATGGAGGTGCTGTTCAGGAGGATGATGAACTGGATACGGACGCTGCTGCTGATGAGAATGAGAATATGGATGATGATGAGGAGGAAGAAGGAAATGAGAGGAGTGAAGAGATGGATCATCAGGATGATGCTGAAGTTCCATCTGGGGAACGAGCTCCTGAGGAGTCTGGTGCTCGAATGGAGGGGGAGTCCTCCCAGCAACTATCGATAAGCATTCCTGAAAAACCTATCGAGGCTGCCCAAATTCCCCCTGTGGAAATAGTAATTGTGTCCAGCTCACCAAGTGCATCTGCTGAAGAGCCAGATCAAGGCTTGCCTGAAGATCATCCACTGCAAGCCAATCTGGCAAATCATACGGTCAATATTGTTCAAGGAATTGTGAATGAGCTGAAGGCCTTGTTTGTGAAAGCACAAGACGTAGTGATAAAAAGGGTAAAAGAATCTGAGGATCTAATGTTAAAGAACATTGTGGAAGTCAATCACAAGTTGGACGTTATGGAAAAGAAATTCGAGGAAAAGTATACTGAAGCCGGCACAGCCGTCTCTTTGCTGATGCAAGGTCTTAAAAAGAACACAGATGATCTGGCTGTCGTAAATTAGAATGCACATGTTGTGGCTAACAACATCCAAAAATTTGATGCCAACGTGGTGATTCTGAACGCGGATCAAAAGACCCTGCTGAATGAATTTTCAAAAACTGTGAAGCACATCGATGAGTCCCTGCACGCTTACGCAAACTCAATTGTTGTAGAAGCCAAAAAGGGGGAGGAAGACTACAAAGCTAAGATGGACGGGCTTCAACAGATAATCATCGAAAATTTCGATCAGTCTAATAGGTATGTGTTTGAAACGGCCCATTGGTTAGTACAACAAGCCTCGGGCATACACGTTCCCGTTGCTCCTCGGAGAAGGAGGAGTATACTGCTGCTGCTGCTGAAGAAGAGGCAAGTATTGAAGAAGTTATACTGAGTGAGGCTGAAGCCAAGAAGGCTGCTAGGGCTGCTGCAAGAGCAGAACGCAGTGGCTGGTTTGATCAAGAAGCCCTAGCAAAAGCTAAAGGGAAAAGGAAAAATCAAGAAGGAACCTCAAAGGAAACACCAACTGAAAAGAGAATCAGACTGAAGGAGGATGAGGTGCGAAATGAAAGGTGGAGCCCAGTATCAAGAAGCATCATTTTGGACACATTTGCGTTGCAACAAAGGGGGAGATAAACAGGAACGATGTCTACAGTCAGTACGAGTGGGAGCAACACAAGACCTTTGAAGCCAAAAGAAACATCTTCTTCAGGTCCAATACTGTGGCAAATAAAGCTCCCCCTCCCAGATACTACCCTAAGCCAAAGGAATACTTTGAACGTCAAAGCAGCAAGCACTTGGCGCAGCAGCTAAAAGACGAAATAGCTAAGGATAAAGAGATTTAGGAATTTAGCTATTGTACTCCTTATGTTCTTATTATTATCATCATATAAACATATGAACAATTTTTGTGGATATATATATATATATATGTGTGTGATTTGATGATTGACTCTCATATTGCTCTGGTTGCTTTTATTATCTTTCTCTTGATTCAATGTATGTATTATCTGGATTGGTGCAATTCATCTTAGCTAGTAGGATTTTGGCTTCTTCAAATAGGGGGAGATTGTTGGGTATTGTATCCACAATTACCTGGATTTGAGGAAGCCTCCTTTCAAGCTAAGATGAATTCACAATGTATTTGATGAAATCTTTCAAGTTGTGCTTGCAGTTATTCCTCGCTAAGTACACACCAATGTAAGGGTGTAGTGGTCAATATACACGGGTCTGCGCAACGTAATCCCTCGTTGAGCAGATCAGTGTGTTGGCTTACGTGTACTCTCTCTATTGGAGTGTACTTATTTTTAAGTACAGGGCTGAGACAGATCAAGAGGAGACAAGGAGCAAGGATGGGTCAAAGCAACTCACGGAAGAAAGATGAGAAATCGTCTAGGTTAGATTCGACGAGAATCACTAAGTGATTCTCGCCGATTCGACGAGAAGTGATTCTCGCCGAATCATCGAGAATCACTCGTCGATTCCCGCCGAATGCAGCCGACCGTCTCAACGCCGCCCTGAATTCTACTAAGGCAGAATCGGCGAGAATCACTAAGTGATTCTCGCCGAATCGTCGAGAATGATCTTGCATTCTCGCCGATTCGACGAGAATCAATTGTGATTCCTGCCGATTCTCTCAGGCTTGCTATTTCAATGAAGCTAGAATTCTGCTAAGTAGAATTCGGCGAGAATCGTAGGTGATTCTTGCCGATTCGTCGAGAATCACCTACGATTCTCGCCGAATTTGACTTGGGCAAATTTCTGCTATTCTCTGCACCGGTCCAAGTTAACTCGTGCTGTTTGGAGCCAGACTTAGGGCTTATTTTTGGTGGGGCCCACAACGGTCACTTTGGATGACCTATTGTATAAATACAATCGGTATTTTGAACAGTAAGCAGAACGAAAAAAGAAGGAAAGCCGGGCCGCCGACGTGACCTAGATCGCGAATCTCACTCCGTCGCCGTCGCCGCTCGGGTTAGTTGGTCGCCGCCGTTGATCGTGGTGTCTTCCTGATCTCCCGGCGACAGAAGCTCTGTCTCGCAACGCGTCTCATGAGTCCTTCTTGAGAACCTTTGTCTCTTGATTTGTAGATCGGGAATACCTTCCCTATCAGAATCGATTGAGACGATTAATCCAAGAAAGACCGTTGGTAGACCTTGCAGGCTTAGCTACGAAGTTTGGATCTACATAGCATCGCCGCCTCATTCTTTGCCGCCGATCTAGAGAAGATCCTTTCCAAGTGAGATCTAAGTTCGTGGACTCTTCGTCGTCTTCAAGAACATGTCATTGAATAAAGAGGGACACCTTATTCTCCATAAGTAGTTTGTATTTCTTATACACTCCATTTTCAATTTTGTTGTAAAGGAACGTTGGTTCCTAGTTGTAAGGGTTGGGAGCAACCCGTGGTATAGGAGTGGTGACTCCTTCGTTTGGAAGGGTTCCTTCCGTTAGTGTGAGGATTGGATTTTAATCCTGTTGGTGAAGTGACCGAGTCGTCCCTGGTTGGGAGATAGGTCGAAGGGGGAGAGTGGACGTACCCAAATCGGGGAACTACTATAATTTGCCTGTGTCTTTCTGTGCTGTGTTGTTTGGTTTATTTGTGCAGGTACAATTTTAATTCCGCAAAAACGCTGCAAAACACCTATCCCCCCATAGGTGAAGGTAGTTGGCACTAGGTGGACTTTCAGTTTTCCTCCCATAAAGTATGATGAAGATCAAAATGCTGAGTCTGGCTGCCAGCTCAGTTTTAGGCCATTCACACTGTAGTACATTCTATGTACAGTCCTCCACCACAGATTCAGAATGTAGTATGTGAGAAGGTGGAGATGGATGCTTCTGCTTTGCTCAAAGAAAAAGAAGCTCAATTATCTAAGAAGAGATTCATGGAGCAGGCTGAAGCAAAGCCAGATTTTGAGTAGTGGAGTCCAACTTCTAGATTTATTATACTCACTGCATGGAATGCAGTTAATAATTATACCGTTGAAAGGGGAAAATAGTACTCAGAACAAGAATGGGTCAAGAATACAAAGCAGCAAAAGATCATTTATAAATTCAGAAAAGATCTGAAGGTAGGGAAGATCCCAACTGATTCTATTGAACCCAGCAAGTACTTCCCCAAGTCATATCATTATGCTGAAAGGCAAAAGCTCAAGGAAGAAGAGATCTTGAAGGACAAAGATGACAAGGGAAAGAAAAAGGTTGCTGATGACAAGGTGCCTGAAGTCAAAGCCAAGATACAATCAGGAAAAGGCATTATCATCAAAGAGTCACAACAATCTTAGATTATTTCTCTTTTCTATAAATTATGTAGTTTTGTTTTAGGATATTGTAAAAACTGAAAGTGTAACCTTTTAACAAATTGGAATAAAAAAGTTTAGTTGCACTTTGTTATATCTATTTTATTATTGTTGTTTCCTTTTTAATTTTGTTCAGCATTTTTCATGTACATCATCATTATATTATTTTGGTATGGTGGTGTATATCATTGAATTGGGGTTATGACTTCTCCAAATAGGGGGAGATTGTTGGGTATATTAGAAACAATGTACTTGATTTGAAGAAGCCCTTTCAACTCAATGATATATACAAGTATGTATTTGATGTATGTTTTAGTTCATGCATGCATGTTAGTCTATATCATATTGATTAGACAGGTTGTCCAAGTGACATTGACAGATGGACCAAAAGAAGCTGACTAAAAAGGTAGAAAATTGCCTAAGTCCACAGGCGCTGAGTGAAGCAAGCTCACTCAATGCTAAATATCAAGGCAATTGCTGAAGAAAATTGACCAAGTCCACAGGCGTTGAGTGAAGACTGTTCACTCAATGCCATACAATTAATAGTTTCAAGGACATATCCGATCATCATCAAGAATATTGCAGATCCAGTGAAGAATCATTTCAGTCAGTCTGCTCATCAAGAACCAATCCTGTGCTATTGAATTGAAGAAGCTGAATTCTCAGATAAGTTAGATCTCAGAGTTGTTGTTTTCTGAGATTACATTCTTTATCATTTTCCTCTTAATTTTGTAAGATCTCTCTGAGATCTGAGTGGGTAGGAGATATATTCTCTGAGTTATAAGCCTGATTTATAAAGGCTGAGGTGGGGTTCTTGAGGGGCCTAAGGTAGATGATTTGTGTGGGATCACTGAGGTGTAAGACTTATATAGTCTGAGGTAGGGTTCTTGAGGGACCTGAGATAGGAGATTGGGTGGATCCTTGAGGTAGGACCTGTTGGTCTAAGGTGTAGGTTTCTGGAAATAAACTGAGTTTGTAAGATCTACTGATCTGAGTTGAAGATGACATATAACCTTATCTAGCACATTTCTAGTGGGGAAGGGGGGGGGGGGGGGGGGGGGGGGAAGTGGATGTAACTTAGAAAGGGGAACCACTATAAAATCTTTGTGTTCTGTGGATTGCTTGTGCTGTGTTCTATTTATTGTTTATTTTCAAGTATCTGCTGAACCTTTAGTATAAGCGACAAAGAAATTTAAAAGAAACCTATTCACCCCCTCTAGGTAATTAAATACCCATATATTTATCTTTCACCTGCTATTGACCTCCTACTGATATTTGAAGGTTCAACCCGAGAGGCTTACGTTCTTCTCTTTTGAGAGTGAGGCGTAGTTTCTCTTTACCTGCGATAGATCAATTTGTGGTAAATCATATTTTTTTATTTTAGAAAATAGGGTTTAAAATTGCAGAATTAATATCCTTCTCAAATCTCATCTCAACCGAGTGCTAAAAAGTTCTTAGCCTCTCATCGGGATGAGAGTGGCAGTAGAAAATTTAATAGACTAATAAAAGTGCAGAAATAATATCTGTCCCAAAGTATCTCGGTTGATGCTAACAAGTTCTTATCCCCTCAATCAGGATAAGAGTGGCAGTAGAAAATTTAATAGACTTATAAAAGTACTGAAATAATATTCATCCCAACCATCTTAATCAAGCGCTAAAACGTTCTTAGCCTCTCATCCGAAATGGGGGTGGTAATAAAAGAATTGCGAAAAAAAGAAAGAAATTACTTACACACACACTCTGTCTCAACAAAAATGGAAGCTAAGTTAACAGTAATAAAAGTAGAAGAATTACTTGAAAACTGAAATTTTATTTCTTAAAAAAAGTGTTATACACTAGAACCCAAACTAGGGTTAGAAAAATATTACTCAAAAGCTATTAATAAACACTATATAGAACAATGTGGAACTCTAACAGTTCTCCTCTAAACTTCAGCCTTAGCCCTCCTTTTATAGCCGGAAATTTGAGGTAGATGCCCCCCTTACACGCCCCCTAAGGCGTGTCGCCTAGGCGTGTTGCTGATGTAGCATCTATGGATAGAATTTCCGGCGGCTTCTGGATTGGATTGAAAGTACACAGGCGTGACATTTGGGTCATAGGTGTGGCATCTGGGCGTGTCCGCAAGGCATAGCATATTGGATTCTTCGGGGAATGACAACTAGACTTATTGCTTGGTCACGGCTGATTTCATGAGCGTGATAGCTGGACCACGGGCGTGTAGGCTGGGCGTGACTTAACTTGATCCCTGAAATCTACCGAACTGCTGGAATTTTTGGTTTTAAAGTTACACGCCTTAGGTCACATGCGTGACCTAGGGACGTGATTTAGGAAATTTTGCTGAATTTTCCCAAAGTCGCAGAAATACCTGTAAGGCACAAAAACAGGTTAAGTTAGAACTGGAAATAAAAAAGAAATGATTTAATTAAGTATGCAAATAATATAATTACAGTTTTTATTAAAAATAAAATAAAATAAAAACTAAAAATATGTATATTTTGCTACTCATCAAATACCATCATACTTAAGTTTTGCTATTCTAGAGCAAAAAGTAGAAGTTGATTATACGAACATGTATAAAATTTCTAATTTAACTATCAGTTTATTAAATTAAGGGAAAATAGACATAAAGATTTGGAGTATAAAGAGTTAAGTTCTATATTATGCAAACTATTTAGTCAGATATAAATGTTCGTAGCCAAAATACTTCTTGAGAAAACCAAATAGCAAGCAACATTGCAATCATTAGTAATAAGTTAGATTAGCATTATCAAAACCGTATCTTGAAAGAGATATGAAGGAAAACAGACAACCTATTAAATATACTCTCTCAAAATTTTAAGCAAAAATTAGATAAATTTGTTGTGATTATATGGGATACAAACTTGGTGTTCGCCTATAAAGCCGGCTATAATGTAGAAGGTGATGAATTTTATCCTCTCACCTTATTTAATATTCTCTCTTTGGTACAACTGCTTAGAAAAATAATTTCCAAAACAGGAAAAAAACTTGCAGAACTGAACTTTACTTTAACCCAATATATATATATTTAGGAGCGCATACTCCATTCCATATATTCTTTTAACAATTATTGGATGCCTATGTTTACAGAACGAAATCTTATTCCCATTGACATAAGATCTTTTTTTTCTAGAAGCACATACTCCTAGATGCTTACTTGCGTAAGAAAATATGTCAAGCAAAAGAGTATAGGTAGGGGGCTTCTCAAAAAAATTCAAATATTGATAAAAGATTTTGAGAGCAACTGTAATAGCTTGAAAATTCCTATATTTCGATAATAGTGAAGTAAAGATAATTACAGTCTACATATGTTTGGCTAACATAATACACATGCCTTTATTTATAATAAACCAGAAGTAGTGCTCAAAAGAAATGCTCTAATTGTTAAATATAATACATAAGATATTCGTTAAAACATGACCCCAAATATTTAGGTCTATCTATTTATGATAAATAAATGACTAGTAAATTGAAAAACTAGATGACTTCTTATATATCAACTCAAATGTTTTTTGGGTTTTGGAAAAGAGAAATGAAGTAGAGGTTTTAATTTTATTTTTGGATGATTGATTAAACAAAAATATATATATTCAGGTGGATGTTTTGGTTCTAAATAAATATATACATGAACATTAAGAGAAAATATTGTGTTTATAAACAAGGCTGTTAAAACTTTTGGAAAATTTTTATACGTATAATAACAAGGAAATACACCCCCATACTTATGTTGTACATAAGTAGGAAGAAAAAGAAAATATCTACAAAACTTTAAAATACAATAAGATAAAGAGGCTTTCCTGATTAGAGGTCGGAGAGGCCGTAAGTAAAACCTGCATATTTAGTAAAAGAACAAGTAAATAAAACAGATAACTATGGGGTGCCTCCCACAAGTGCCTTATTCACCGTCGCATAGCTTGACTTATTTACTGGGGTGATTTATATGTTATAGAGGGTGTAGGATTCCATTTGTTTATTTAAGGAGTCCCCCGCAAGGTAAAGTTTTAAGCGGTGCTCGTTTACTTTAAAAGAGCCTAATTTGGGGTGAGAAATAAGAACAGTCTCATATGGCCAAACCACTTTAACAGTAAAGGGTCCGGACTATCTGGATTTTAATTTCCCGGAAAATTTTTAAGGCGTGAGTTATAAAGAAGGATGATATCGCTCAGAGAATTTTTTTTTGGAAATTTTATTTTTCTATCATGATAAAACTTAGAACGCTCCTTATAAAATTTGGGTTGGCTCATCATTCATCAAGTTCGTTTAGTTGAAATTTTCTTTGTTAGGAGGCTAATTTCATATCTAAGTTTAAAAATTTTAGTGCCAAGTATGCACAATGTTCTACTTCTATCAGAAGATGACACGCTTTTCCGGATACAAAACGATAAGGCATACAACTGATAATTGTTTTGTATGCCATGTGATAAGCCCAAAGTGCATCATCAAGTTTAAGCGACCAATCTTTTCGATTGAATGCTACAATTTTCTCAAGAATACGCTTTAGTTCCCTATTGACTACCTCCACTTGGCCGCTCGTTTGTGGGTTATAAACGGTGGTGAGTTTGTGAGTGACTCCATATTTAGCTAAAATTTTAGCTAACTGGGTATTACAGAAATGTGTGCTGCGATCACTAACAATTGCACGAGGCGTGCCAAAATGACAAAATATGTTTTTCAAAAATTTCACGATAACTCTCGCATCATTGGTGGGTAGAGCTTGCGCTTCTGCCCACCTTAAAACGTAGTCAACCACTACTAAAATATAATGATTTTTAAAAGAAGGAGGTAGAGGGCCTATAAAATCTATTCCCCATAGATTGAATATTTAACATTCTATAAATAAGTTCTGGGGCATTTTGTCCTGACGGGAAATATTACCTAACCGTTGGCAGCTATTACAGGTGCTTACCAATTTCTAAGCATCTTTGAATAAAGTGGGTTAAAAGAAGCCCACTTCAACCACCTTCTATGCAGTCTAGTTTGCTTAATAATGTCCGCAGGTTTTTACTTCATGGCAGTGCCATAAGATTTTGAAACCTTTCTCGCCCGAAATACATCTCCTAATCACTTGGCTCGGACAAACTCAGAATAAAAACGAGTCTTCCCAAAAGTAATTTTTCAAGTCAGAAAAGAATTTCTTCTTTTGCTGACTTAAAAAACTTTTTGGAAGGACTCGAGCCACTAAGTAATTGGCCAAGTCTGCGAACTAAGGAGTGAAGAAATTTGTTATTATTTCGATGGCAAGGAGGCGTTCTTTAGGGAATTTGTCCTCAATGTCGGCCTCCACTAGCGTATCTTTTGTAGTATTCTCTAGCCAAGAAAGATGATCGGCAGCCAAGTTCTCTGTGCCTTTTTTTTCTCGGATCTTCAAGTCAAATTCATGTAGAAGGAGAATCCAGCATAGTAAATGAGGTTTGGCTTCTGCTTTACTTAACAGATATTTTAAAGCAGAATGATTAGTAAAAACTATAACTTTAGATAACATTATATATGATCGAAACTTATCAAAAGCGAATACAATTGCCATCAGTTCCTTTTTCGTGGTTGTGTAGTTGGCTTGTGTAGATGTGAGTTTTTTACTTGCATAATAAATATGATGAAAATACTTGTTTACGCGCTGTCCTAATACAACTCCTACTGCATAATCGCTCGTATCACACATTATTTCAAAGGGAAAGGACCAGCCTGGTGCTACTAGAATAGGAGAATTGATAAGTTTATCTTTTATAAAATTGAATTCTAATAAGCATTCGCTATCAAAAATATAAGGGGATTCTTTTTGTAGGAGGTGTGCTAGTTGTTTAGAAATTTTGGAAATTTTTTGAATAAACCATATATAAAAACCTGCATAGCTTAAAAAACTTCGTATAACTTTTACGTTTGTAGGTGGGGGAAGTTTTTGATAATTTTTATTTTGGCCTTATCGACCTCGATTCCCTGGATAGAAATTTTATGACCGAGATCTATGCCTTCTCGGACCATAAAGTGACATTTCTCCCAGTTTAGTGCTAAATTCATGTCTTCACAGCGCTGAAGAACATGAGCAAGGTTATCTAAACAAATATGGAATGAGTCTCCGAATATGGAAAAATCGTCCATAAACACCTCCATAACATCTTCTAATAAATTGCCAAATATCGCCAGCATACATCTTTGAAATGTAGTCGGGGCATTGCAAAGGCCAAAAAACATTCTTCTATATGCGAAGGTGCCGAAGGGGCAAGTAAACGTTGTTTTCTCTTGATCTTCAGGGGCGATAGGGATTTGTAAATACCTCGACAGACCATCAAGAAAACAACAATATAAGTGGCCAGAGTGCCGCTCTAAAATTTGATCGATAAACGGTAGTGGAAAGTGAACTTTTCGGTTGGCATCATTTAATTTCCTATAATTGATGCACATCCTCCAAATCGTAACAGTACGAGTTGGAATTAATTCATTATTAGCATTTGGCACTACCGTTATGTCGCCCTTTTTAGGGACGACGTGTACAGGACTAACCCATGTGTTGTCAGAGATCAGGTAGATAATCCCTGCATTCAGAAGTTTCATTACCTCAGTCTTAACGACATCCTTCATATTAGGATTAAGTCATCATTGAGGCTGGACGGATTTGTGAGGATTATATTCGACAAATATTTTATGTGTACAGAACTAGGGGTTTATCCCCTGAATATCAGAAATCTGCCATGCAATTGCATGGCGATGTTGTTTTAACACTTCCACGAAATCGGAAGTTTCCGAATCATTTAACTTTGAAGAAATAATAACATGGAGTTTTGAATTTTCTTGGAGAAAAAAGTATTTTAGATTATCAGGAAGTGGTTTAAGCTCAAGGTCTAGTGGTTCTTCGTAGGATGTTTTTAGTTTGAAATTTTTAGAAGTAATAGGTTCAAAAGGAAATTTTTAGATATTTCATCTTAAAAGGGTAAGTTTGCCAAGTACGTGTCTTCTAAAGTCTCAAAAAATATGTCAGAAAAATAAAAACCATTTTCCTCAAAAGAGGCTTCTACTAAAAAGCAGGAATCATCGTATGAAAGCAAATTCCGCATAGAGGGATTTATATTAATCGTAACCTCGTCATCTCCAACCCGAAGGAGGAGTCTACCATTATTTACATCAATTAAAGTGCGGGAGGTGGTGAGAAAGGGGCGACAGAGTATAATGGGTTCATCGACGTCCTCCTCGATGTCAAGGATAATAAAGTCTACCGGGAAGATAAACTTATCAACCTTGACCAGAACATCCTCCAACTATCCCTTTTAGATATTTTATGGAACGATCTGCTAATTGGATGCTCATTTTAGTTGGACTTGAACTACCCAATCCTAGTTTTTGAAAAAGGGAGTACGACATTAAGTTGATACTGGTGCCCAAATCTACTAGGGCGTCTTTTATTAAAAGATTACCGAAAAGGCACTAGATTAAAAATCATCCCGAATCGTTTAGTTTTTGTGGTAATTTGTTTAATAAAACCACCAAACAGTAAGCATTATGGGAAACTCGCGATATATCCTTGAGCTTCTTTTTATTAGAAAGTAACGCTTTAAGATATTTTGCGTATTTTTTGCATCTATGTGATTGCCGTGCAAAAAGGGACATTAATTTGTATTTGTTTTAAATTTGTAAAATTGTTTTATAATGCTCGTCTTGTCACTCATTATTCAATTCAGAAGGATAGGGTAAAGATGGTGGAGAAATACACAGTGTAAAAGAAGAAGAAATAATAGGAGGTGGGGTAGACACTCTTACCTCAGATTCAGATTCTACTTTGTTAGGTGACTGTACCTCCTTTCCACTTTGAAGTGTGATGGCGTGGGTATTATCCCGCGGATTTGGCTCTGTATTTTCTGGTAAAGCTCCAGGTTGGCGCTCCAACATCATCTTTGAGATCTGTCCAATTTGAGTTTCAAAATTTTTAATTGATCCGATTAAGTTCCAGATATTGGACTCATTTGTGACGACATATTTAGTAAAGATGTCTTCTATCGGGGTAGGTCGTAGTGGCTGTGATTGTGGTGGCAGTGGTTGTGGTGCAAATCCAATTGGATTTGCATTATTGGGGTTGCTCCATGATTAATTTTGATGATTCCTAAACGATGGATTATATGTATTTATATGAATTAATATTTGGGTTATAGTAAGGTGGTCGATATGGATTCCCCATATAATCAACCTGTTCTTCTATTATATTTGTTGGGAATATTGCCCTCAATGTTCCCTAGATTTGAAGAGGAATCACAATCAATACCCAGAGCATAATTATATTTGATGTTGTTCAAGTTCATTATGTGCAGGATGTTCCTTGGAACAAATTTAGATAGGTTGTCTAAGTGATTATGACAGGTGGTCACAAGGAAGGAAGGTGGAGAGATAGAAATTTGTCTAAGTCAACAGGCGTCGAGTGAAGCCAACCACTCAACGCCAGATATCCAGGAAGGATGCTAGAAAGATAGAAAATCATATAAGTAAATAGGCGTTGAGTGAAGCCAGTTCACTTAATGCCAGATGCCAAGAAGCGCTGAGTAAAACATGAACAGTCAAAGCCCAACAGTTTGCAAAGTAGATTTGCGGCTAAGTCCACAGGCGTTGAGTGAAGGCAGTTATCTCAACGCTACATAACATGAGGCGTCGAGTAAAGCTCTGTCTGTCAAAGCTTCAGCATTGGTAATGAAGAAATTCGACTAAGTCCAGAATCGGTTAGTGATGACAGCTCACTCAATGCCTGAATAAAGAAGCATTGAGTCAAGCTCAAGTAGTCAAAGCCTTTGAAGAATCTGCCAAGAATTCTTGCTAAGTCCAGAAGCATTGAGTGAGGACAACTTACTCAACGCCCAAAGAAGAAGGCATCGACAGACCAATGTTCAGTCAACGCTTAAGAAGATATAGACAGAAAAATCTGTCTAAGTCCAGATGCGTTGAGTGAGGACAGCTCACTCAACACAAGCTCATCAAGAAAATCAGCTAAGTACAAAAGCATTGATTGAAGCCAATTCACTAAACGCCTCATCAAAGAAGACAGGCAAAGGCAGAAGCATTGAGTGATTAAGGTTCACTCAACGCATTCATAAAGATAGAAATCGACTAAGTACAGAAGTGTTGAGTGAAGGAAGTTTACTCAAATCCTCAGCAAGATGGCCAACTTTCAGAGAAGCGGCTAAGTCCAAATTCATTGAGTGATGAAGGTTCACTCAACGCACTCAATGCCTAGCAGTGCAGAAGTAATTGACTAAGTCCAAATGCGTTGAGTGATGAAGGTTCACTCAACACACTCAATGCCTAATGGTACAAAGATATTGGCTAAGTTTAAATTCGTTGAGTGATGAAGATTAACTCAATGCCTGACAGTGCAGATTTTTTGGCTAAGTGTTTTTGCGCTGAGTTAATGCTATTCACTCAACGCACTCAACGCCTGGGATGAACTAGCTGAATTTGGCTATGTCCACAGATGCTAACGTCAGCAAAGTTCAAAATGTTGCGGGAAGTCCACAACACACGACAAATGGTGTCGCAGGCTTACTGTATGACTTTTTTTGTAAAAGCAAAGTTGCAACCAACAACTTCAGTGGGGCCCAAAGGTCAAATAGCCGTTGGATGACGGAAGATAAAAGAGATGAGATTGGTGGAAGCAAATCAACGTTTAGGGTTTATCTTTTCGCAAAGAGGCGGAACTTCATTGTCTTCCTGTTGCCATTGCTACAGAGCTTGAAGCTGAAGTTCTAACCCACTGTTCTAAAAGTTCAAGCAGTTAGCTGTAGCGATCTTTACCTACTACAACAAGTTCAGAAGATTTTTCTGAGAAAGAAGAAGAAGCAGAGCTATCTGGTTTCTGCAGTCAAGGTTAGCTGAGTGAAGAACACATAGAATTGCTAATCTATTTGTCTTCATCAGCAAGGTCAGAAACTTGTGTTTCTGAGTTACTTCCAGCACAAGCAGCAGTTTGCTAAAGATCATCTTTCTTGTTGCTGTAAAGAAAGTTAGGGCTGAGATTTTCTCAGCTCAAAAAGCAGAAGGCTCAGAGAATTTCTCTGGAGGCAAATCAACACCAACAAACCATTCTCTCTGTAAGATCCTTTGGATCTGAGTTGTAGGCCTAATTATAAAGGCTGAGTGTAGGATAAATTATTGATTTGAGTGGTAGGGCCTGTGTGCCTGTGGTAGGGCAGTTTGCCTGAGGTAGGGCAGTTTGCCTGAGGTAAGAGAGTCATTCTCTCTGAGGTAGGGCCTTTGTGCCTGAGTTGTAGGATTTAGCTGTGGATTAAGGTAGGGCCTTTTTCCTGAGATATAGGAGAGTAATCCTCTTTGAGTTATAGGGCTAACCTCCTAGCATGAGCTGTAGGACTATTAATTTAGTCTGAAGTAGATGATCTTTAGATCACTGAGTTATAGGAGCAAGCTTGCTCTGAGGTAGGGCTTTGTGCCTGAGGTAAGTCTTGGAGGAGACTAAGAGATCCTAAGGGATCTGAGTTGTAAGCTCTTAGGAGCCGAGTTTTTGAGAAGTGCCTTATTTAACACACTGTTAGAAAGGTGGGAGGGACAGTGGATGTACCCATAATCTGGGGATTCACTATAATATGGTGTGTGGTATGTGATTTCTTGAAAGCTAACATATAACTAACTCACAACACACTTAAAGAGGAAAAATATTTATAAAGATACCAAAAACCTATTCACCCCCCTCTAGGTGTTTAGCTACCCTTGAAACTAAAGAATTTCAAGTTATATCCGGGGGAGGTTTCTCAAAGAGGACTTAACAGTCTGAGTAGATCTTAAAGGGTAGCTAAAAGAAGTATACTTATGGGTTCAGGAAAGAACCATAAGGAGCTGGGTTCGATGAAGCTTCCTATCTGCAGGATGGAGAGCTTTGGAATCTGTAAGGAGAGGGTCAGGCTTTTCATGGAAGCATCTGACCCAAGGATCTTTATTACAGTCAAAGAGGGACATTTCATCCCTATGAAAGTCTCAGTTCTGGATGCAACAGTCCAGATACCAAAGAAATATTCAGTTATGACCAAGGATGAAGTCGTCTTGACCACCATGGATAAGAGGGCACATAACATCATTGTTAGTGCCATAGATGACTCAACCTTTTAGAACTTGGTTCACTGCCAGACCTCCAAGGATATTGGGACACTTTGGTGGTCTACATGGAGGGGACAGAGGAGGTCAGAGATGATATAAATTCCTTACTCAATCAAGAGTATGAGGCATTCAGGCAGTCCAAGAAAGAGAGCATAGCTGATTGCTATGAAAGATTTTTTAGAATTATAAATGAGCTGAGGACCTATGGGAGGGTCTTCAGCCATTATGAGCTTAATGAAAAGTTCCTAAGGTCTCTAACTAGAGAATGGGACACCATGATATGTGCCATCAGAGAGGTGGTAAAGCTGGCTGATACTCCCCCTCACACTCTATTTGGAAAAGCTGCTCTCCTTTGAGATTCAGCTCTCTGCAAGGAAGGAGGAGAAGACAATCAGCAAATCCCAGGCTAAGGAAAAGTCTTTGGCCTTCAGAACTAACAACACCAAGAAGAGCAAGGAGAGTATTGCGTATCCTCCAAGGAGGCCTGTTGATTCTAACAGCACAGGTCCAAGCTAATCAGTCTGCAATAGCTCTGATGAAGAATTTGTTGTCTTCTCTAGAAAATTTCAGAAGTTGATGAAGAGGAAGTAGTGGAGGAGCAGACCTTCCTCCTCCTCTCATCACAAGAAGATCCACTCCAAGGGAGACAGGTATGACTCATAACCTGGTAAACATGTTTCCTCTAAAGTTATCTACTATTGTTGCAGTAAGCCAGGACATGTGATTGCTGACTGCCCAGTGAAGAGAAGATAGTCTGGTGAGAAGAAGGTCCACCAGCACAAGGGCAAGAAGGAAAAGTCCTTCATTGGAAAGAAGGAGAAGAGCTGGAGTCAGTCTGACTCAGCATCTTCTGAGTCTGAAGAAGAAGAAGCCTATATAGGGCTCTTTGCTGCTGAAGAAGAAGCTGAAGAAGGAGCTGAAGACTATTCTGCTGCAAGGATAGAGATCAGGCCCCTCTGTCACATTCAAATAGTGACTCAGAGGAGTGTGAAGATGAAGAAGATGCCAACAACTGCTATGGGCTGATGGCCAAGTCTGATGAAGAAACCAACCATGGTCAACCTGGTCAAAAAAAGGTATTCTCTCTATCCAGCTCATCTTCTGACTCAAATTATGAGACTTGTCCAAATTCTGATGCATCATCATCCAGTGATGAAGATGGGTCAGAATCTGAGGAAGATGTCAATCAATTGATTGACAAGTATGGTGCCCTTCTAGATGCCTTTAAAAGAAGTAAGAAGTTGGCTAAGAAGCAAGCTGAGGAGATTATCTCCCTTCAGTTTGCTACTTCCCAACAGGCTGAGACAACATCCTTGCTGGATCAGATGGCTAGGGAAATCAGCCAACTAAAAAAATCTCTCTCATTCAGATTAGCACCATAAGATTCACGAATAGTCTTATTAGGGATCTTAAAGAGAAACTCCAGAGGGAGAAAAGGATAGTGTCTAGTTACCCTAAGCCAAGTACTGTATTGCCCCTAATAGACTCCTTCTCCTCTCAAAAGGGTAAGAAGGGGTTGGGATTTAAGGGAAGCACAAGAGTTGCCTATTCCAAAGGGAAAGGCAAAGCCCCTGTTCAGCCTCTGGTATCCAAGCCTCCCATTCCTTTTAGGATAGTTCAGTTGCCTTCAAACAGGTATGACCAAGAAAGCATCTATGGTCACTGGATGAATGGTAGATCAACTAGTGTGAACAAAGATGTTCATAGCTATGATGGAAGATATATTATGGGAATGAGTGCCTTTAAGGCTCCCCATGAGGAAATTCAAATGGCCCATCATGAATCATTTGTCTTTTGTACTCCAGCCCCCATTCTCAAGAATGTGGCAGTGGCCAACTCTCAAGGCCATCAAGTAAAGCCCTAGACAAAGAGTAAGTCTATTAGTATGCCAGATCTAGTTGTCTCTAATGATATAAATGGCCTATCCTCTACAAAGAAGACTACTGTAAATGACATTCAGAGCAAGCCAAGAAAGTCTGCTGAAAGACCCACCTTCAGTCATATCCATGCTAAAAGGAACTTAAAGAAGGCTGCTGTTCCTCTTCCTTCTATATAGTCAGCAGTTAACCAAACTGTAGGACCTGCTCAGAAAAGAAGATATAATATTCATGAGTGTTGGTGCTGTGGTAAGGTGGGGCATTTTGCCTTAGATTGCTGGCATAATCCTAGTGTGCCCAGAGCAAATGTTAGTCTTCCTATCAGAAAATCTACAGAAAGATAGTTTTTGTTTCTGATAATCAGAACCTAGGACCCAAAAAATATTGGGGTCCTAAGATAAGATAATTTATGTGCTGCAGGTTAGTCCAAGTGCCCATACCCCTATAGGGTACTTGGACAGTGGTTATTCCAGACACATGAGTAGAACAAGGAGCAATCTAAAGGAGTACACTCCAGTGAAGGATGGACCCAAAGTAATCTTTGGTGGTTCAGATAGAGGAGTGATAAGAGGCTATGGTAAGATTACCAATGGCATAGTCACCATCTCAAAAGTGTCTTATGTTGAAGGATTGTAA
Source organism: Platanthera zijinensis (assembly GCA_039513925.1). Lineage (NCBI taxonomy): Eukaryota > Viridiplantae > Streptophyta > Magnoliopsida > Asparagales > Orchidaceae > Platanthera > Platanthera zijinensis. The sequence continues at coordinate 116,911,751 of CM077088.1, forward strand.
CACAACCTGATAAGCATAATCTAACTCTGTGATCTTGGCTATATCATTGCATTCCACAAGGATGAGTGCCAAATCAAGAGGTCAAGTGACCAAGCGGTCATCTTGACAGGCACTAGGAGTGGAAATGTTTATTTCTTAACCTTTTTATGTCTTAATAAAGATTCTCCTATATGTCTAGTTGCAAATGAGAAAGTCTCATATTGTGTACAATGGCACAAGAGATTAGCTCATTTGAATTATAAGACTATTGACATGCTCTTTAGTGAAGAGCTAGTTAGGAATGGTCCCAAGATGAAATGCACCAAGGAAAGCATTTGCTCAGCATGCTAAAAGGGCAAGCAGGCCAAAGCTTCCTTTAAGTGCATTGGGACCAAAGACTCTATGAGGTGTTTATACCTCTTGGATATGGACTTGTTTGCTCCCATGCCATTTCATAGTCTAGGTAGGAAAGTCTACACCCTTGTGGTGGTTGAGGACTATTCTAGGTTTGCCTGAGTTTTATTTTTTTAGAAAAAAATCTAAAACCCTTGATGTCTTCAAGACTTTTGTCAAGCAGATTTAGAATGAACTAGACAGCACTGTGGTCAAAATAAGAAGTGATCATGGGACTGAATTTTCATCTGAAAGCATGATAAGGTTCTATGAAGAGCAAGGGATTTGAAAGTGAGGGTAAGATCTATCTCAACTCTAGAGGGGGGTGAATAGAGTTTATTTAAATTAATTTCACAGTTGAAATTGATCAGCAAATATAAAATTCAATTTATAGTATAGTGTAGAGTGTTAATGAAGAGTTAAAAACAAAGAAGTAAAGAGCACAGCACACAGCAAATCAATCACACAAACAACCCAGAAGACACAAGGAAATATAGTGGTTCCCCAAAAACCTGGGTACATCCACTCTTCTACCACCCTTGGTAGGAATCCACTCAGGATGAGTTGATCAGGTGTCCTGACACCAATGAGCTTTTGTTAAGGTGCTCAAAAACCAAAACTGGATTTTTTGATAAGGTGTCTTGCCACCACTGAGTTTTGACAAGGCTCTCAGAACCAGACAGAACTTTTGAAGGGAGTCCAAGAACCCTTTTACAGCAGAAAAAGAAAAGATAAAGAGGTGAAGTTGTCTTCTCTGTTCTCAAATCAAATGAGAGAAGACTAGCGGATCTTTTGTTGTCAAAGCTCCCCCTGAGTTGTAGACAGGTTCAGGAATGGAAGCTTTGCTCTAGGGTGATAGGCCTTCAGAACTTTAGATCTCCAGCAAAAGATTGTTTCAGCAAAAAGGCTGAAAGATGAGGTGTCTGGAGTTCTTGAGATGAGGCTGTGATCACTTTTCTGTAAGCAAAAAGACTGTTATTCTGATTCTTCAGAATATGATCACTTGTTATCTGTCACAGCTTAATTCTTCTTGTTGTGTTCTCTGGGTGTTGTATATTCTCTCTATATTTCTGAAGACAAAAAGGAGGGTCTTATTCTCTGAAAAATTCTTGTCAAGGATAGCCGTTGGCAGTCATAAATGTCTTCCATAAAGAGTCTTGTCTTCTAAAGGAAGGTCCAATAAAACATTCCCTGAATAATTCCTTGAAACTTGCTCCAGAATAAAGACAAATGGCTGGCAGATCTCCTTATCATAAATGCTGAGAGATTTCAAAAACATTCCAAAGACTGGCAGCATTTGAATCCTTAGAATCGTTGATCTCTCAGAAAAATCGTCGATCTGAGCTCTACTATCGTCGAACCGAGCTCAGAGATGGAAACAGATCAAACAGTCAGAAAATGTCGAACTGAGCTCGAAGATTGTCGAACCGAGCTCAGCGACCTGAAGAATAGCAGAAGAGAGATCGTCGACCTGAGCTAGAAAAACGTAGAATGCAGTTCGACGACTAACCAAAATTGTCTGAAAGCAGATCGTCGATCTGAGCTCGAAGATCGTCGACCGGAGTTCGACGATTTATCAAGTTGAGCTCAGAGAGCGTCGAATCGAGTTCGACGTTTCGTCGACCAGAGCTCGACGAAAATTGCCTTAGTCTTGGCTCTATATCCTTGATATTGGAATGGTCCTGGGGGCAGATTCAAACCTAAGTTCTAAGCCCTAGACTCATTCTAATGTTGACCTTTACAACTATACAACTAGGTTAACCTGGTTTCCTAAGACAAACATAGTGATCCTTACCCAAATTAGTAATAGGGTGTTCCAACAATCTCCCCCTATTTGGGTTAGGATTACTATTTACAGACAGAATTAGGAAATAAATAAGCATACATTCAAGACAGAAACTAAAACAACAATGCAGAAGAGAAGATATAGCAGCAATGCATATCATAGATAAGAAGTCAGCAAATATCCAAAGGAGGATGATTGTTCAGCTTACACAATTTACTTCTCAGTTCCCTTTTTAAACATAATTTCTCTGTTGGGATTGAGGGCTTCTTTCTTGGATCTTCTATCATCTTCTGCACCTAAGAAAGTTTGAGATCTGGGCCTTGGAACTACAGCCTCAGGGTGCAGCTTCATATAATCTTCAGGATTAAAGAATTTTCTTGATGTATATTTCTCCAGTTCTTTCTTTCTCTGATCTGATAGAGTTGTTATACTTGAAGTGTCCTTGCCTTGCTCTCTAGCCTTTTTATTTGATCAAGAGCAGCCAACTCTTTCATTCTAGCTGTCCAGGACAAGGGATTGTTCTCATGATCCTCAAAAGAAACGGGAGGTTCATATCTGTTGATGGATTCAGAATCAGTAGGAGGAGTCCTGGAGACAACTGCATCTTTTAGCTTATAAGGGAAAGGACCTGAAGTAGAATCAGTATGGCCTTGTCCTTCCCTTTGATGAAATCTGTGCCCTCTCTGGCTTCCTCTATATTGGCCCCTTCTAGATTGATATCCCCTTTGATGTTTCCCCCTTTGATAATATTTCTGATAAGACTGGGAGGAGCTTTGCCTGGAAGCTGGAGCTTGAGGGGCTGAGCCTGAACCAGAGTCTGGAGGAGGAGGAGGAGGAGGTTGATACTGAGAAGATCCTTTTTCATACTTATTCAGCTTCCTTCTCTTCTTCATAGCCTTTGATTGGTTCTTGGAATACTGCATCCAGGGCTCAGATATGGGGCAGTCATGCAGAATATAGTAGGGAATGTCATTAGAATCCTTTGCCTGAGCTGGGGGGACTGACATCATGGCCTTGCTTCTGGGCTTCCTCTTCTTAGCAATAGCATTTGCAGAGTCATCTGAATCAGTTTGAAATTGATCACTCTCTGAACTTTGAGGATTGTCATACAAATCATCAATGCTTTTTATGTATTTCTCTTGTAACTTCAACTGATCAGCAGTCAGGGCAGGAGCAGCATCAGAAATTTGAGCAGAAGGAACTTTTGAAGCAACAGCAGCAGATGGAGCAGTAACAACAGCAGGTGCAGGATCTTCTAGGTAAGAAGCAACTTCTTCAGCAGCAGATGTATCTTCAATTACAAGAATCATTTCAGTATCCTCAGTAACAGCAGCAGCAGCTTCAACAACAAGAGGCACAATGGCCTTAGTAGCAGCATCAGAGATGGAAACACAAACATCCACAGCCTTCCAGGAATTTACATATGCTTCAATTTTGCTGGGATCACAGACAGAAATAGGCACAATGGCCTTAGACAAGTCTTCAGCATGAGGAACTGGCAAAGATCTGAGGTAAACTGTATCAAACACAGAGAGCAAGCTCTGGAGGTCCAATGCAAAGGCAGGAGCAGGAGCCAGAGCTGGAGCATACTCAGGCACAAACACTACTTCAGAAGGCATCTCCCCCTGCCTGGATTCAGGGATAACTGAGTCAAGGCACCCAGAAGAGGTAATTGCCTGAGAGGGAGAGAAGGAGGAGAGCTTGGAAGACAGCTCCTTGACATGGGTCAGGAGTGGAGCCAGAGTGGTCTCCAGTAATGAGGTTAGCTTAAGAGCTAGCAGCTCATATAACCTGTCAGCCAGGGCTGATAAATCTACATGCTCAAGAGGGGCTTGAGCAGAGGTAGGAGAGAAGGTTGTTGGAAGGATGATGGCTGGAGCTGGTGGCATGGAGAGAGATGGTATAGATGGCTCTGAAAGGGGAAAGGAGGGGATTGAATATGTTGAGGTGTAGATAGGTGAGGCAAGAGAAGGTGTGAAGGATGGTTGGGAGAGAATGTCTTGCAGCATTTGTTGGAATGAGGAGGTAGAGGGAGGCTCTGGAGGAGAGGAGGGGGAATCATCCATAAAGGAATCATCTGCCAAGGAAAATGATGGAGAGGTGAAGCTTGGATAAGAGAAAAGAGGATGGAATTCCTCTGAGGTAGATGCTGGAGGGGTTGAAACTGGTGAAGAAATGTTAATGGGGGAAGATATCAATATGGTGGTGATTGGAGGTGAGGATAAAGTGGCTGGGGTAGAGACAGCTGGAGGAGGAGGAGAAGCAGGCAACACTTCTATTGGGGCAGAGACCAGAGGTGGAGTGACTGAGACAGTCCTGGTGCCTGAAGATAGTGGTGCAGCAGCTCTGGAGGGGTTTATAATCTGCCTGTCCCATTTGCTGAAAAGGGCACAGGAGAGCCTCTTGGATGCATTAATGAACATCCCAGAAGAGGTTAGCAGCTCAGGGCATCTGGAATTCAGATAGACCCCTAGAATTCTCCCAAAACTGACAGCAGTCTTACTCAACTTTTTCTTAATCAGGTTGAAGAAAATTGATCCCCAGTCTATATGTTTCTTATCAAGCAGAGCTCCCATTAGACAAAATTGATATCTTGATATGGTATCATGGGCTGAGTGCTTGGCCAGAAGCACTTTCCTAACTACATCAGCCAAAAATTGAAATTCTATCGACAGATTTTTCTTCAGCAGTTTGCTAGGGTTCACAGCATTGTGACCCATTCTATCAAGCATGGAGTCATACTCCTCTCCAGATAACTCTATGGAATCTTCTCCAGAACTAAGATGAAAAACTTCATTCAAAAGAGCAGGGGACAATTGTACCTGAGTCCCTTTTATGAAGCCGATGATAAAGTTCTCGTTCTCATCTGTCGCTGTATAACACCACTCCTTTATCTCTTCGGATGCAATCTTCATTCTGATAGTCATTATTTGCGATAGCTGCTGTTCTCTGAATAGATTAAGAATATCCTTGAAGCGCTGATCGCTTCCATCAAACGAGTTCATGTCGATATCAAATCCGGTGTCAAATTTCATTTTGGAGATTGCAGCATTGGAGCCAGCCATTTTTACCTGCAACAAAGAACCAAACACAACCAAGCGCAGAAGATTTGGAGGGAAAACGAAGAAAGTTGCAGAGAGTATGAAAGCGCAAAGATGAACGACGGCCGCGGAAATGATTTTATATTAGGGTTCGGCGGCGAAACGGAAAATCGTGGAGCTCGGTTTGACAGAACGTCGATCTCAGCTCGACGATTTGGGCTACAGAGGGAAACTGAAGAGACGTCAATATCGTCGATCTCCGTTCGACGATGTTGAAAAGCGTCGAGCTCCGCTCGACGGCCTCTGAACAGAAGGAGAGAAAACCTGGAGCTAACAGAGGTGCTAAACTCAGATCGACGATTTTGGAAACGTCGATCTCTGGTCGATGATTTTTAGAGAAACGTCGATCTACGTTCGACGATTTCTGGGAAAACGTCGAGCGCAGTTCAGAGACAAAGCCTATTCTATAGACACAAAAAGAACTGATTTTTTAGCCTAGTCTTGGTCTGTTTTATCTTTTCAAAAATCTTGTAAGTTAGTTTAGGCTTCCTCCATCTAACATGCCTAACTGATTTAGGAAGAAACTGTGTTTCTTTTCATCCAAGGGCTTGGTGAAAATATCTCCCCTTTACAAATCAGTAGGGATATATTGAAGTTCTATTTTGTTTTTCTCTACATTATCCCTTAGAAAGTGATGCCTAATCTCTATATGTTTTGTCCTACTATGGAGGACTGGATTTTGTGCTATAGAGATAGCACTAGTATTATCACAAAAAATTTTAGACTTCTCTAAGTTGTAGCCATAGTCTATGAGCTGATTTTGTATCCACAATATTTGTAAACAGCAACTGCCTGCAGCCATATATTCAGCTTCAGCAGTTGAGGTTGACACAGATGTTTGCTTCTTACAAAACAAAGAGACAAGTCTGTCACCAAGGAACTGACATGTTCCACTGGTGCTTTTCCTGTCTATTTTGCATCCAGCATAATCAGCATCTGAAAATCCAGTTAATTCAAATCCTGAGTCTTTTGGATACCAGAGTCCTAGATTTGGACAACTTTTTACATACCTAAGAATCCTTTTAACTAGAGTTAGGTGTGACTCTCTAGGGCTAACTTGGAATCTAGCACATATGCATGTAGCAAACATTATATCTGGCCTACTGGCTGTAAGGTTCAATAGAGAGCCAATCATTGCTCTATATGTTGTCTGATCAACTGGTTTCCCATGTTCATCAGCATCCAATATAGCATTGGTAGGCATGGGTGTTTTCATACAAGATGCCTCAGACATACTAAATCTCTTAACCAATTCTTTAGCATACTTGGTTTGGGAAATAAATATGCCCTCAGCATGCTGTTTTACTTGCAATCCTAAGAAGAAGGAGAGCTCACCCATGCTACTCATTTCAAATTTGGAATGCATCATGTTGGAAAACTTTCTGCACAAGTTTGAATCAGTAGATCCAAATATGATATCATCTACATAAATTTGTACTAGTAGGGTATGGGACTTATGGGTTCTAATAAAAAGAGTTTGGTCTACTCTCCCCCTAACAAAATCATTTTCTAGAAGAAAGCATGCTAGGGTCTCATACCATGCTCTAGGAGCTTGCTTGAGACCATATAATGCTTTATGCAATTTGAAAACATAATCAGGGTGAGTTAGAGAGATAAAACCTGGAGGTTTTCTAACATAGACTTCCTCTTTGATGTCCCCATTGAGAAATGCACTCTTCACATCCATCTGGTAAACCTTGAATCCCTTGTGAGCAGCAAAGGCTAGGAATATTCTAATGGCCTCTAACCTTGCAACTGGTGCAAAGGTCTGGTCATAGTCTATTCCTTCTTGCTGAGAATAGCCTTGGGCAACTAGCCTTGCCTTGTTTCTGACAATAATTCCTTGGTCATCCAGCTTGTTTCTGAACACCCACTTTGTTCCAACAATGGAGTGATCCTTTGGCTTAGGCACTAGTTCCCAAACCTTATTCCTTTCAAATTGATGCAACTCCTCTTGCATTGCAATGATCCAGTGTGGATCTTGCTCTGCATCTTGAATGGATTGAGGCTCAACTTGAGATAGGAAGCAAGTGTGCATCAGGTTCTGGTTGACATGATTTCTGGTTTGCACACCAGCTGAGATCTCTCCAATTACTTGGGTGATTGGATGATCTCTTGTTGTTACTAAATCAACAGGGGGTGTTGATTGTTCACCAGCCTGTGTTGTTGTTTCCTCTTGTGGAATAACAACTGGCTCTTCAGGATGATTTTCTTCAAGAGGTTGAACTTCTTCTTCATCATCACTGCTCTCATTCTTTTGTTGAGAGGTTGTGTTCTCTTCTTTAACCTGTAATCTGTTCATATTTTCTGAAATAGAATGTACCTGCAAAGGTTCTATGGTAGAAGTAGACTTCTCCTTGTAACACATGTTAGTCTCATCAAAAGTAACATGAACAGATTCTTCAATTTTACAAGAAGATTTATTATATACCCTATATGCCTTGCTGATCATAGAGTATCCCAGAACCACTCCTTCATCAGCTTTAGCTTGGAATTTTGCTAGATACTTCTTGTCATTATTATGAATATAACAAGTACAGCCAAAAATTTTAAAATAAGCTATTTTAGGTTTCTTCCCTTTGAGCAATTCATAGGGAGTCTTGCCCTTTAGTTTATGTATCAGGCTTCTGTTTAGCACATAGTTGGAGGTGTTCACTGCCTCATCCCAAAAGGATAGAGGTAGGTGAGCATCTGCCAATAATGTAGTAGCAGATTCAATTAGGGTTCTATTTTTCCTTTCAGCTACCCCATTTTGTTGAGGAGTTCTAGGAGCTGAGAAAGTATGCCTGATCCCTTCACTTTGACAGAACTCTTGCATGAGAAGAGAATCAAACTCTGTCCCATGATCACTTCTGATCAGGGCAATGTGAGTGCTGAACTCAATCTGAATGCATTTGAGAAAATCTGTCAAACACTTGAAGTTATCAGACTTCTTCCTCAGAAAGAATACCCAAGTGAATCTTGAGAAGTCATCTACAACCACTAAAGTATAGGACTTCCCTCCTAAGCTTTGTACTGTGATGGGTCCAAAAAGATCCATGTGCAACAGATACAAAATCCTAGGTGAATCACTCTTATTAAGTGACTTAAAGCTATTTTTAGTTTGCTTGCCTAATTGACAAGCCTTGCAAAGTCCTTCCTTCTTGTAGGGGCCAGAAGGTAGTCCTCTAACAAGGTTGTCCTTGGATAGCCTAGCAATGGTTCTAAGGTTTAGATGTCCTAATCTCTTATGCCATAAAACATTTGGCTTAGATATGGAATTAAATAAACAGATATCTACTTTAGATGAAAGAAAATCTACTAAGTAAATGTTACCTGTCCTTTTACCTGTTAACACAGTTGTGTTATCCTCTGACTTGATCTTGCACAGGGATTTGTTGAAAGTCACCTTGTATCCTTCATCACATAGCTGACTGATACTTATCAGATTGTGCTTCAGTCCTTCTACATATGCCACTTTCTTGAAAGTGACTGAGCCTATCTGAGCAGCACCATATCCTTTGGTTTGGCCAAAATTTGAATCACCAAAAATCACTTTGGGTCCAAGTTTGGTTATGAAGGATGATAGGTTCTCCCTGTTCCCTGTCATGTGCTTTGAGCACCCACTATCCAGATACCATTGTTGGTTAGATACTGAATAGGTCTTCACCTGCACATGAACAGCTTACTTGTTTTTGACCCAGTTAACCTTGGGCCTAGGCTGATATCCTTTGAATTTAGAAATGAAAGACATCTCAGGTTGACTCTTATAGCCTTCAGGATGATATCTCCTAGGAGGTATTATCCATTCAGTATAGGGGTTAAAGCCTTGGGATGTGGGACTTCTAGGATTGAATCTAGATGTGCCATTGAAGGAATGTTCACAGACCTGATCTCTGTTCGACGATCGTCGAACTGAGGTCGACGATCTTGGGTCAGATCGTCGATCTCTGTTCGAAGATCGATTATACTAAAGTTCAGAGTTTGGATATCGTCGAGCTGAGGTCGACGATCTTGGGTTAGATCGTCGAGCTCTGTTCGACGATCGTCGAGCTCTGCTCGACGCAATCTGTTGAACTGAAGTTTTCTCTGGCAGATCTGCATTCTTCCTAGCTACCTCTTTTACTCCCTTTCCTTTGTCAGAGACAAATTTGATTGGAGTTATTAGCAATATAGGTTGGCTGGATGAGGCACCCAAGCCCAGTGTACTGTTGAATCTAGAGTTCACTGTGCTTGTAATGTCCATCAGTCTGATACTTCTCCCATTTAGGGATTCTTCAAACTTTTTGGCCTTTGATAGTTCACTTTTCAGTGAAGCTATCTCCTCCCTACAACATTCTAACTCCTCAGAGAGTTTGATGTTATTTGAGTTTAGGACACTGTATTCAGATAATTTGTTTCTGAGAGAGATTATCTCTTTCTCAGATTTTAGTAAGTCCAAACACAATGTCTTAAATTCAATTTTAAAGTCCTCAGAATTAAAATCAAAAGAGTCAATTACTTGATCTTCTTCTGGTTGAGTTTCTGAGTCTGAATCTGATTCTGCATCAGAGTTTTGCTGTGAGGCATTGATAGCCATCATGCAAAATTCTTTTTCATCTGCATCATCTTCATCATCATTGGAGCTGGATGAAGTTTCAGAATCCTCTTCTGTCTCACTCCATGTCTCAGCAACAAAGCCCTTCCTTGTATGTTTATTCTTGCTGGAGGAGGCTTTATCTGAGCTGTTCTTTTTGAAGTCTTTCTCTTTCCTTCTTTCTCTTCTATCCTTTCTGTCCTTGTTCTTGTTTTCTGGACAGTCAGGCACAATGTGGCATGGTTTCCTGCAGCCAAAGCATATAATTTCTTTATCATTATTTGACTTATCATACCTTGGTTTATCATGTCCTTTGTATGGCCTTTTTCTGAAGTCTTTTCTGGCCAGTTTGTAAAATCTTTTGGCCAGTAGGCTGACCAACTCCTCATTGCCTGTGAGCTTTTCTTCAGGATGATTCTCAATGGCTTTGAAAGCTATTGACTTCTCTTTCTTTGAGGCTGGTGAGGCAGCCTTCTGTTCTTCTTCTCTGTTCTTAATGAGCAGCTCATAAGATTTGAGCTTGCCTAGGAGAGCTTCAGTAGTGATTTCATTTAGACTTCTGGCATCTTTAATTGGCCAGATTCTTGAATCCCAAGTGCTGGGGAAGCACATTAGGATCTTGTCATTAAGCTCAGTCAATGAGATTTCTTTATCCAAGGTCTTTAGCTCATTGACAATCAGACTCAATCTGTTGTACATATCTGCTACTGACTCAGTCTCTCCTTTCTTGAAATTCTCATATTGGGTTATGAGGTGAGATCTCCTGTCTTTCCTTTCATCAGCAGACCCTGAGACAATTTCAGAGAGCTTGTCCCAAATTCCTTTGGCTGAGTTGCAGTCAGCTACTTTCTGAAATATCTCATCAGACATTGTCTGAGCTAAGATGTTCATGGCCTTTGCATCTGCAATTTTCCATTTCTTTATGTCTGCATCTGTTCCTGAGGGAGGTGGAACATCATTTGTGCTTGAGCTTGCTGGTGGACTTGGACAAACTATCAAGACAGAATTGAAAATATCTTCATCAATAAAGTTCATGTATAATTTAATCCTTGCCTTCCAGAGTGCAAACTTAGATAAATTGCACACTGGAGGTCTGGTGCTTGCATAATCCTTGTTCTGTGCCATGTCTTTGAATAATATAAGATATAAAGAAAATAACCCTCTTAAGAGATTGATCTTATCAAGGATCTTTTGGTTCAGCTGTTAGCCTGTGTGAGCAACCAACCTCCCTCTAATACCAATTGAAAGTGAGGGTAAGATCTATCTCAACTCTAGAGGGGGGTGAATAGAGTTTATTTAAATTAATTTCACAGTTGAAATTGATCAGCAAATATAAAATTCAATTTATAGTATAGTGTAGAGTGTTAATGAAGAGTTAAAAACAAAGAAGTAAAGAGTACAGCACACAGTAAATCAATCACACAAACAACCCAGATGACACAAGGAAATATAGTGGTTCCCCAAAAACCTGGGTACATCCACTCTTCTACCACCCTTGGTAGGAATCCACTCAGGATGAGTTGATCAGGTGTCCTGACACCAATGAGCTTTTGTTAAGGTGCTCAAAAACCAAAACTGGATTTTTTGATAAGGTGTCTTGCCACTACTGAGTTTTGACAAGGCTCTCAGAACCAGACAGAACTTTTGAAGGGAGTCCAAGAACCCTTTTACAACAGAAAAAGAAAAGATAAAGAGGTGAAGTTGTCTTCTCTGTTCTCAAATCAAATGAGAGAAGACTAGTGGATCTTTTGTTGTCAAAGCTCCCCCTGAGTTGTAGATAGGTTCAGGAATGGAAGCTTTGCTCTAGGGTGATAGGCCTTCAGAACTTTAGATCTCCAGCAAAAGATTGTTTCAGCAAAAAGGCTGAAAGATGAGGTGTCTCGAGTTCTTGAGATGAGGCTGTGATCACTTTTCTGTAAGCAAAAAGACTGTTATTCTGATTCTTCAGAATATGATCACTTGTTATCTGTCACAGCTTAATTCTTCTTGTTGTGTTCTCTGGGTATTGTATATTCTCTCTATATTTCTGAAGACAAAAAGGAGGGTCTTATTCTCTGAAAAATTCTTGTCAAGGATAGCCGTTGGCAGTCATAAATGTCTTCCATAAAGAGTCTTGTCTTCTAGAGGAAGGTCTAATAAAACATTCCCTAAATAATTCCTTGAAACTTGCTCCAGAATAAAGACAAATGGCTGGCAGATCTCCTTATCATAAATGCTGAGAGATTTCAAAAACATTCCAAAGACTGGCAGCATTTGAATCCTTAGAATCGTTGATCTCTCAGAAAAATCGTCGATCTGAGCTCTACTATCGTCGAACCGAGCTCAGAGATGGAAACAGATCAAACAGTCAGAAAACGTCGAACTGAGCTCGAAGATCGTCGAACCGAGCTCAGCGACCTGAAGAATATCAGAAGAGAGATCGTCGACCTGAGCTAGAAAAACGTAGAATGCAGTTCGACGACTAACCAAAATTGTCTGAAAGCAGATCGTCGATCTGAGCTCGAAGATCGTCGACCGGAGTTCGACGATTTATCAAGTTGAGCTCAGAGAGCGTCGAACCAAGTTCGACGTTTCGTCGACCGAAGCTCGACGAAAATTGCCTTAGACTTGGCTCTATATCCTTGATATTGGAATGGTCCTAGGGGCAGCTTCAAACCTAAGTTCTAAGCCCTAGACTCATTCTAATGTTGACCTTTACAACTATACAACTAGGTCAACCTGGTTTCCTAAGACAAACCTAGTGATCCTTACCCAAATTAGTAATAGGGTGTTCCAACAGGATTCATTAAGAATTTTCTTCTCCAAGAACACCCCAACAAAATGGGATTGCTGAGATAGTAAATACTACATGTCATGTCCTTAACAGAGCTTCTATCACCAAAAGCCACAAGAAGACTCCCTATGAGATTTTGAAGGGAAGAAAACTAAATCTGGCCTATCTCAGAATCTTTGGTAGCAAGTGCTATGTGATGAATAATGGGTTGTCCTATGCGACTAAGTTTGCTGCCAAGTCCTATGATGGGATTTTTGTTGGCTACAACAATCATAGTAAAGCCCATAAGATCTACAACTTGAAAAGTCAAGTGGTAGAAGAGTCTGTTAATGTAGTATTTGATGTGTCAACTATGATTAACAGTGAGCTACCAAGCTCCTCATCTAGACCTGCAGGTACAAAGCTAATTATGGATGAGCTAACCATCAAGGAAGCTGCTCCATTAGTCCAAGATGTAGTGGATATTCTAGAAGAAGTACAAGTCACACTTGAAGTGGATGAAGATCAGCAAGCTCTAGCCACTGAAGCTCAGGATGCTGAAGGAAGATTGCCTCCAGCTGTTCGGCATCTAAGGGATCATCCAAGACACATGATTATTGGTGATGCTAACCAAGTAGTGGTGATAAGGATTAGAAGCCTTAATACAACCTTGTATTCAAGTTTCCTGTCAAAGGTTGAGCCCAAGAGATTTGAAGAGGCCAACATAGATCAGTTCTGAATTGTAGCAATGCAAGAGGAATTGAACAAATTTAAGAGATGTAAGGTCTGGAAGCTTCTTCCCAGACCACAAGGACATAATGTCATTGAAACCAAGTGGATTTACATGAATAAACTTGATTAAAATGGCATTATAATCAAGAATAAGGCTAGGCTGGTTGCTAAGGGGTACAGACAAGAAGAAGGTATTGACTTTGATCAAACCATTGCCCCTATAGCAAGATTGGAATCCATCAGACTTTTCCTTACATATGCTGCATACAAAGGATTTAAAGTATACTAGATGGATGTGAAGTCAACCTTCCTGAATGGTGACTTAATGGAAGAAGTCTATGTCGAACAGCCTTCAGGTTTTGTTGATTCTAACTCTCCAGATTTTGTTTACAGACTTAGGAAAGTTCTATATGTGTTGAAGTAAGCCCCCAGAGCATGGTATGAGACATTGTCTAACTTCCTCATTTAGAACAAATTCTCAAGTGGGAAGATAGACAAGACCCTATTCCTAAGGGAATCTAAGGGCAAGATCATCCTAGTCCAAATTTATGTAGATGACATAATTTTTGTGTCTACTGATGTCAACCTTTGCAGGAAGTTTGCCAAAATTATGCAAGGGAAGTTTGAGATGTGCAGTATGGGTGAGCTTAAGTTCTTCTTGAGACTCCAAGTAGGGCAGAGTGAAGATTGATTGTCCATATCCCAGTATAAGTTCACGAGGGAGTTGATTAAAAAGTTTGGAATGGAGAATGCCTCCACATAAAAACTCCCATGGGGTCAAGTATTCCTATAGACAAAGATGAGGCAGGGAAACCTGTTGATGAAACTTTATATAGAGGGATAATTGGTTCCCTTCTATATCTTACTGCAAGTAGGCCAGACATCATGTATGATACATGCATTTGTGCTAGGTATCAGGCTAGCCCTAAAGAATCTCACTACTCTGCTATTAAGAGGATTTTGAGGTATCTTAAGGGCACACTAGATCTTGGCATATTCTACCCTAAAAATAAGAATTTTGAACTAACAGACTATTCAGATGCAAATTTTGCAGGGTGTAAAGAGGATAAGAAAAGCACATACGGCACCTGTTAGTTCTTGGGAGGAAGACTTGTGTCTTAAAGTAGCAATAAGCAGACCAGTGTTGCAATTTCAACAATTGACTCAGAGTAAATCTCAACAGGTAGCTGCTGTGCACAGTTACTGTGGATACAACATAAGCTCCAGGACTACAACATCCAGATAAGTAACACTCCCATGTATTGTGATTCAACTAGTACAATCTCTATTGCTAGGAATCTTATCTCAAACTGCAGGACTAAGCACATAGAGATTAAGTATCATTTTATTAGGGAGCATGTGGAAAAGTAAGACATTAGTCTTGAGTTTGTCCCAACAAACAAGCAAGTGGCTAACATTTTTACTAAGACACTAGATGAAGTCAAGTTCAATACCTTCAAGTTTGAATTGGGTACGTTAAATTTGGTATAGCTTCAGTTGCTCCTAATTGTGTTTTGTTGCAGGATTTACTTTGCTTGTAGGTTGATAAGTCTCTTAAGTGATATCAAGACTGTCAAGTATTTAAATTGGTATCAAGACTTAGATGGACTCAAGTGTCCAGTAAAGAGAATGATAGCAGATGCTCTAGTTGAGGGGGAGTAAGTCAAGATGCTCCTGTTGAGGGGGAGCAAGTCCAACAACTGCAACAGTGGATCAAAGATCAATACTGCCAATCAGTATGTCCTCAGGACAATGCACAAACTGAGGGGGAGATCAACACTAATGGATTCCTACTGCTGAGAAGACAAAGCTACTATAAAGAAGAGGAAAAGCCAGCACCTCACTGACTATAACTACATTCTACAGAAGTTTTAAGTGGTATGAGGAGTGGCATTAACTCAAGTGGATCACTAATAGCAGCTAGCTCAAGTTGATCAATGGACCACTCAAGTGTCAATTGGCTGCAGTGAAGTGTTATATCAATGGTATCAACACAAAAGGTATGTTCTCTAGCCAACTAGTTTGATCACTAGTGTAGTGGAATTAGGCTAGGGTCAAGAGATGAATTCTCCCATGATCCTTTCACCTCCCTCATTAGATAACTTTTTTTGAAGAAGCCAGAAAGCGGGAGATGTGGAAGCAATACTTGGAAAAATTCAAGTAGTATGTGGTCTGCAATGACTAGCTATGTTGGAACACCCTATTACTAATTTGGGTAAGGATCACTGTGCTTGTCTTAGGAATCCCAGTTGACCTAGTTGTATAGTTAAGAAGGTCAACATTAGAATGATCCTGGGGGCAGCTCCAAACTTAAGTTCTAAGCCCTAGACTCATTCTAATGTTGACCTTCTTAACTATATAACTAGGTCAACTAGGATTCCTAAGACAAGCATAGTGATACTTACCCAAATTAGTAATAGGGTGTTCCAACAATCTCCCCCTATTTGGGTTAGGATTACTATTTACAGACAATCATAGGGAATAAAGGGCATACAACAATACAAAAGTTAATACAAAATTACAGAGAAGATATATAGCAGCAAAGCAGATTCACAGATAAATAGCAGCAGATATCCAAAGATGGATGAAATGTTTAGCTTACACAGTTCACTTCCTTTCAGTTCCCTTTTTAAATAAAATTTCTCTATTAGGATTCTGACTTTCTTTCTTTGACCTTCTGTCATCCTCTGCACCTAGAGAAGTTTGAGATTTGGGCCTTGGAACAACAGCCTCAGGGTGCAGCTTCATATAGTCTTCTGGATTGAAGAATTTCCTTGATGCATATCTCTCTAGTTCTTTCTTTCTCTGTTCTGATAAGGTAGTTATGTTTGAAGTATCCTTGCCTTGTTCTCTGGCCTTTTTTATTTGATCAAGGGCAGCCAATTCTTTCATTCTGGCTGTCCAGGACACAGGGTTGTTCTCAGGATCTTCAAAAGGAATAGGAGGTTCATATCTGTTGACGATTTCAGAATCAGTAGAAGGAGTCCTGGAGACAATTGTGTCTTTCAGCTTGTAAGGGAAAGGGCCAGAAGAAGGGTCAGAGTGACCTTGCCCTTCCCTTGGATGAAGTCTATGCCCTCTCTGGCTTCCTCTAAATTGATCTCTTCTGGATTGATATCCCCTTTGATGCTGTCCCCTTTGATATGATCTTTGATAATACTGGGAAGAACTGTGTCTGGAGACTGGAGCTTGAGGGGCTGAACCTGAGCCAGAATCTGGAGGAGGAGGAGGAGGCTGATATTGAGAAGATCCTTTTTCATATTTGTCAAGCTTCCTCTTCTTCTTCATATCTTTCAGTTGATTCTTGGAGTATTGCATCCATGGCTCAGAGATGGGGCAGTCATGCAGGATGTAGTATGGAATATCATTGGAGTCTTTGTCTTTGGCAGGAGGGACTGACATCATTGCTTTACTTCTGGCTTTTCTCTTCTTGGCAATAGTGCTAGCAGAATCATCAGAATCAGTCCTGTACTGGTCACTCTCAGAACTTTGAGGTTGATCATACAGATCATCAATTCTTCTGATAAGCTCTTCTTGAGCTTTAAGTTTTGCAGAAGCAGCAGGAGCAGGAGGAGAGAGAGCAGCATCAGAGCAGATAGAATCAGGAGCAGACACTAGAGCAGGAGCAGCAATTTCATCAGCATCAGTTGCTGGAATCATTTCTATGTCAGCAGTAGCAGTAGCAGCAGCAGCAATTTCAACAGAAGGAGGCACAGTGGCCTTAGTAGCAGCATCAGAGATATCCACAGCCTTCCAGGACTTGATGTAGGAATCAATATTGCTGGGATCACAGGTAGATACAGACATAATGGCCTTAGACAAATCTTCAGCAGGAGTTGCAGGCAGACAGCTGAAATGGACTGTATCAAATATAGATAGCAGCCTCTACAGATTCAGTGCAAAAGCACATCCAAGAGCTGGAGCTGGAGCAGACATAATACCAGCAGCTGACACATCCACTTCTTCATAAGGCATCTCCCCCTGCCTTGGTTCAGAGAGAGGTGAATCAAGGCACACAGAAGATGGGCTAGCCAGGGAGGAGGAAAGGGAGGCAAGCTTGGTAGACAGCTCCTGTACTTGCTTCAGGAGTGGAGCCAGGGAAGACTCCAGTAGAGATGTCAGCTTGGGAGCTAGCAACTCATACAGCATGTCTGCCAAACTAGGAAGATCCACATGCTCAAGTGGGGCTTGAGCAGAGGTAGAGGCAAAGGTGGATGGAGGAATGGTGGCTGAAACTGAAAATGTGGAGAAAGGTGGAGAGGGAATGGTTGGTTCAGAAGATGGAATTATGGAGATAGAGAAGGTTGAGGTGGAGATAGGGGAAGTAAGAGATGGTGTGAAGGAGGGTTGAGAGAGAATGTCATGGAGCATTTGTTGAAAGGAGGAAGTTGAGGGTGGCTCAGGAGGAGTAGAGGGTGAATCATCCATGAAGGAATCATCAATGAGTGAGAAGGATGGTAGGGAGAAGGTTGAATGGGAAAAGAGAGGATGGAATTCCTCTGAGGTGGAGAGAGGAGGGGATGACATAGGTGAGGAAATGGTAATTGGGGATGAGATGATTATGGTGGTGACTGGTGGTGAGGAGGTGACGGCTTGGGTGGATATGGCTGGAGGAGGGGAAGAAGCAGGCATCTCTTCTGCTGGAGGAGTGACTGAGATAGTCCTTGTGCCTGAATGAAGTGGTGCAGCAGCCCTGGAGGGGTTTATGATCTGCCTGTCCCATTTACTGAAGAGGGCACAGGAAAGCCTCTTGGATGCATTGATAAACATGCCAGAGGAGGTTAAAAGGTCAGGGCACCTGTTGTGCAGAAAGACCCCTAAGATTCTCCCATAACTAACTGCATTCTTGTTGATCTTCTTCTTAATCAGAGTGAAGAAGATGGAGCCCCAGTCCAGGTGTTTCTTATCTAATAAAGCTCCCATCAGGGAGAACTGATATCTGGAAATGGTGTCATGGGCTGAATGCTTGGCCAACAACACCTTCCCAACTACATCAGTCAGGAATTGAAATTCTATAGCCAGATTTTTCTTCAGTAGCTTATTAGGGTTGACTGCATTGTGACCCATCCTATCCAGCATGGAGTCATACTCCTCTCCAGACAGTTCAATGGAGTCTTCTCCAGTACTGAGTTGAAAGACTTCTGTTAAAAGAGCCGGGGATAGAAATACCTGAGTCCCCTTAATGGTGCCGACAACAGAATTCTCAGTCTCGTCTGTTGCGGTAAAACACCACTCTTTAATTTCTTCTGAGGCGATCTTCATCCTTGTAGTCATTATTGGAGTCAGCTGTTGTTCTCTGAATAAGTTTAGGATGTCCTTGAAGCGCTGGTCGCTTCCGTCGAAGGAGTTTATGTCGATGTCAAAGCCTGTGTCGAACTTCATCTTAGCAATAGCAGCACTTGATTCAGCCATATTCACCTGCAACAGAAAACCAAAAACTACCAAGCGTAGAGAGTTTGGAGGGAAAAGAAAGAAAGTTGCAGAGTATGAAAGCGCAAAAGGAGAACGACGGCTGAAAGAAAGATTTTATATTAGGGTTCGACGGCAAAAAGGAACATCGTTGAGCTCAGCTCGACGAAACGTCGAGCTCAGCTCGACGATTTGGGCTACAGAGGGAATCTGAAGAGTCTTCAAAATCGGCGATCTTAGTTCGACGATGTTGAAAAACGTCGAGCTCAGCTCGACGCCCTCTGATCAGAAAGAGAGAAAGCCTAGTTCTAGCGAGGACTCTGAACTCAGATCGATGACTGCAAAAGCGTCGATCTCTGGTCGACCATTTTTGGAAAATCGTCGAGCTCTGTTCGACGATTTTGGGGAAAACGTCGAGCGCAGTTCAGAGTCTAAACACATTCTACAGACACAAAAAGAAGGATTTTTGGCCTAGTCTTGGTCTGTTTTAGCTTTTCAAAATCTTGTAATATAATTAAGGCTTCCTCCATCTAACATGCCTAACTGATTTAGGAAGAAACTGTGTTTCTTTTCATCCAAAGGCTTGGTGAAAATATCTCCCCTTTGTAAATCAGTAGGAATATATTGAAGTTCAATTTTATTTTTCTCTACATTATCTCTTAGAAAGTGATGCCTAATTTCTATGTGTTTTGTCCTACTATGGAGGACTGGATTTTGAGCTATAGAGATAGCACTAGTATTATCACAGAAAATTTTAGACTTCTCTAAGTTGTAGCCATAGTCTAAGAGCTGATTCTGTATCAACAATATTTGTGAACAGCAACTGCCTGCAGCCATATACTCAGCTTCAGCAGTTGAGGTTGACACAGATGTTTGCTTCTTACAGAACCAGGAGACAAGTCTGTCACCAAGGAACTGACATGTTCCACTGGTGCTTTTCCTGTCTATTCTGCATCCAGCATAATCAGCATCTGAGAATCCAGTTAAATCAAATGCTGAATCTTTTGGATACTAGAGACCTAGATTTGGACAACTTTTTACATACCTAAGAATTCTCTTAACTAAGATTAAATGTGACTCTCTAGGGCTAACTTGGAATCTAGCACAAATACATGTGGCAAACATTATATCAGGCCTACTAGCTGTAAGGTACAATAAAGAGCCAATTATTGCTCTATATGTTGTCTGATCAATAGGTTTCCCATGTTCATCAGCATCTACTACAGCATTTGAGGGCATGGGTGTTTTCATACATGATGCATCAGACATACCAAATTTCTTAACCAATTCTTTTGCATACTTGGTTTGAGAAATAAATATGCCTTCAGCATGTTGCTTGACTTGCAGTCCTAAGAAGAAGGACAGCTCACCCATGCTACTCATTTCAAATTTAGAGTGCATAAGCTTGGAAAACTTTTTGCACAATTTTGAATCATTAGAACCAAAAATAATGTCATCTACATAAATTTGCACTAGTAGGGTGTGGGACTTATGGGTTCTAATAAAAAGAGTTTGGTCTACTCTCCCCCTAACAAAATCATTTTCCAGAAGAAAACATGCTAGGGTCTCATACCATGCTCTAGGAGCTTGCTTGAGACCATATAATGCTTTATGTAATTTGTAAACATAATCAGGGTGAGTTAGAGAGATAAAACCTGGAGGTTGTCTAACATAGACTTCCTCTTTGATGTCCCCATTGATAAATGCACTCTTTACATCCATTTGATACACTTTGAAGCCCTTGTGAGCAGCAAAGGCTAGGAATATTCTGATGGCTTCCAACCTTGCAACTGGTGCAAATGACTGATCATAGTCTATTCCTTCTTGTTGAGAGTACCCCTGAGCAACTAGCCTTGCCTTGTTTCTGACTATAACTCCTTGATCATCCAGCTTGTTCCTGAATACCCACTTTGTTCCAACAATGGGATGATCCTTTGGCTTAGGCACTAGTTCCCAAACCTTGTTCCTTTCAAATTGATGCAACTCATCTTGCATTGCAATGATCCAGTGTGGATCTTGCTCTGCATCTTGTATGGATTGAGGCTCAATTTGAGATAGGAAGCAAGTGTGCATTAGGTTCTGGTTGACCTGATTTCTAGTTTGCACACCAGCTGAAATTTCTCCAATTACTTGGGTGATTGGATGATCTCTTGTTGTTACTAAGTCAACAGGGAGTGTTGATTGTTCACCAGCCTGTGTTGTTGTCTCCCCTAGTGGAGCAGCAACTGGCTCTTCAGGATGATTTTCTTCAAGATGTTGAACTTCTTCTTCATCATCACTGCTCTCATTCTTTTCAGCAACTTGCAATTTGTTCAAGTCTTCAGCTCGAGAATGTACCTGCAAAGGTTCTATGGTAGAAGCATTCTTCTCCTTGAAAGACATGTTAGCTTCATCAAAAATAATATGAACAGATTCTTCAATTTTACAGGAGGATTTATTATAAACCCTATAGGCCTTGCTGATCATGGAGTATCCCAGAAACACTCCTTCATCAGCTTTAGCTTGGAATTTTGCTAGATATTTCTTGTCATTATTATGAATAAAACAAGTGCAACCAAAAACTTTGAAATAGCCTATTTTAGGTTTCTTCCCTTTGAGCAATTCATAGGGAGTCTTGCCCTTCAGCTTGTGTATCAGGCTTCTGTTCAACACATAGTTGGAGGTGTTTGATGATTACAATTATGATAGATTTTTATTGTAATAATTGTAATCATATCCACTGATTTTTACCTCTTTATTCAAGTAATTGCACTAAATAATTGAGAATTGGTATTGTCATGAATAGTAGAGCATAGGTTAAAGTTGTTACTATTTAATGTATTGAACTTCTCCCTTACTATGTCATTTTTCTAATGCAGGTACAACTAGCCAGTGGAACTAAAAGTCTTGGAGCAAACAGGGGAGTTTACGGGGCCAACAGGACTGAACACAGGAGAAGATTTGCTCACACACGGGTAGGAACACGGCCGTGTGCCTACCCGTGTTCCTTCCCAGCTGAAGTAATTTTCCAACCCCCGTGTTTGAAGAACATGAAGAACAACACGGCCGTGTTCCCTAACACGGCCGTGTCAGTACCCGTGTGATCCAACACGGCCAATGATCCAGCCCCCGTGTCTGAAGAACGTGAAGAACAACACGGCCGTGTTCCACAACACGGCCGTGTCAGTACCCGTGTGACCCAACACGGCCCATGATCAAACACGTCCTTTCGTGTGGAACTGCCCTGGAACTGCCGACACGGCCTGCAACACGGCCGTGTCGGAACCCGTGTTCGACCATGTTTGCTATTGGACTATAAAAACCTGGAGAAAAATTTATTCTGCACTTTTGGATTATTTTTGCTTGGAGATTTTCTGGAGAACGAAAGTGGAGCATCCAAGAGAAGGAAGGCTTGAAGGAGATATTTGTATGCATTTATTCTTTAATTTATCTCTTTTAATCTTGTATCTCTCTTGGTAATCCAACTTTATTTATCTTTTAATTTTCATGAACAATGTGTTTGAACAATTTAGTAATCATGTATCGTTTTGTTTTAATCAATTTCATCGTATTTTATTCGTATATGGGCTTGCAACCATTGAGAATTATCCTTGTTATGAATGATTATATATTTTCACATGAATTCCAAATGTCTAGATTGAGAAATTGGATTGTTTGGATGATGGTTAAATCTTCATATTTATGTGTTATTTCTCTTTGTAATTCAAAAATCATGATCGAGAGATATGTTTCTTGGAAAATTAGAATACGAATGAATGGAATTATGATATTTTAGAAATAAAGTTTCATGAATCCATGTATTAGATAGGGTATTTCATTCAATAAATATTTGAGTATTGTAAATTGTTCGAGAGAAAATTTACTTAACTTAACTTAGATTTTTAAATTGCTCGAGAGAGAATTTGATAATTAGTTTAACCCTTTACAATACAATGAATTTGATAGTCTTGTTATTTCGTGATTACTCAAATTGATTATGTTCATTGAATACTCTTAACTTTCGATTTGAAACTATTTTTATAACTCTCCAATACAATTTTTATCCAAATAGTCATAGTTAGGATTAATCTATGTTAGAACGCAACCTTAAGTTTAGGTATGATAATAGAGTGAGAGTGAGTACGAATAGTTGAAATGACCCTGTGGAATACGATACGAGATGTAGATTTCTCTTATACTATGATTGATAGGTGCACTTGCCTGAAAGATAATTCAATCCAGTTTATGCCCATCTACATAGTTATGATAAAATGTAGAATGAATCCGCATCAAGTTTAGACTTAGCGAAAATATTCATCAAGTTTTTGGCGCCGTTGCCGGGGACCTTTTCAATATTTTGAAAGCTTTAACTTTATTAATCTACCATTATTGTTTACCAATAAATCTTTGTAGATTAGTTTAAAGTAAAATTATATTATTTAATCTCTGTTTTTGTAGTCTGTTAGTCTATGACCAGGGCAAGAAATTCTGGGTTAGAACCATTTCATTCTGAACCGGAACGAATTATTCACAACACCAATCACAGAGACGTGGGTGTTAACACCACAGAAACTGTAGACGATCTGAGAGAAGAAGAAACAGTGAATCAAGGAGAACACCATCCTGAAAATTTAGATACCATGGCCAACCAAAATGAGCAAACCATGTCTGACTTTGCTAGACCCAATCTCCAAGGAACTGGGTCAAGCATTGTTCGACCTCCTATTCCAACCAATAATTTCGAACTGAAACCGAGCGTGATACAAATGGTCCAACAATATGTTCAATATGATGGCTTACAAGACGAGGATCCCAATACACACTTGGCCGGATTCCTAGAGATATGTGATACTTTCAAGATTAATGGTGTCTCCAACGACGCCATTAGATTGAGATTGTTCCCATTCTCATTGAGGCATAAGGCAAAGCAGTGGCTCAATTCGTTACCTAAAGGATCCATTACTACTTGGGACATGATGGTTGAGAAGTTTTTGATGAAGTATTTTCCACCGGCAAAGACCGCAAAGTTAAGGAACGACATCTCTACGTATGTTCAAGTGGAGGCTGAATCATTGTACGATACTTGGGAACGATTCAAAGAATTATTAAGGAGATGCCCCCATCATGCTTTACCTTCTTGGCTTCAGATTCAGACTTTCTACAATGGTCTAAATCCAGCCACCAGACAGATGATTGATGCGGCTAGTGGAGGCACCTTGAACAATAAGACACCTGACGCAGCCCAGCAGTTGATAGAAGAAATGGCAATGAATAGCTACCAATGGACTACCGTGCGGCCGAAGTCTACCAAGCCCGCCGGAATGTATGAAGTGGATGCCGTTACAGCCTTAGCAATACAAGTGGAGAAGCTCCATCAAAAGATGGACAACCTTTCTTTAGCGCCACCCCCAATGGTACCTCAACAATGGGACCCCTCCCTTGTTGGAATCCCTAGTGGTGAACCTCAAGTGCAAGAACATGTAGACTACATGGGTAATAATCCAAGACCACCTTTTAATCCAGGAAACAACCCATATAGTTTTACATACAATCAAGGATGGAGGAACCACCCCAATTTCTCTTGGGGAGGGCAAGGCAACCAAGGTAAACCACCCGTGTTTGGACAACAACAACAACAACAATTGGAACCAAGGAAGCCAACATTGGAAGATGTCCTTGCAAAGTTCATGCAAACTACCGATGTTGCCTTCCGTAATCAAGAAGGTTCTATTCGAAATTTGGAGAATCAGATTGGGCAGTTGGCAAGGATGGTATCAGAGAGACAACCAGGAACACTTCCAGGAAATACTGAGACAAACCCAAAGGAACATGCAAGAGCAATTCAGTTGAGGAGCGGGAAGGAGTTACAAGACCCAAGGCTTGCACCGGATGCACCTCAAGAGGAGTCTAGTGGAGAAGCACCGAACGTGACCCCGATGGAATATCAACCAGCCGTACCATATCCAGCAAAGATGAACAAGGAGCGCATGGATGCGCAGTACGGTAAATTTATTTCCATGATTAAACAATTACATGTTAATTTACCTTTTTCTGATATTATTCAAATGCCTAAGTATGCTAAATTTTTGAAGGATTTAATTTCTAATAAAAAGAAAATAGAAGAATTATCGTTAGTCACACTTAGTGAAGAATGCTCTGCTATTTTACAAAATAAATTACCACAAAAACTTAAGGATCCCGGTTCTTTTTCAATACCATGTTTAATCGGTGATTTGCAAGTTAATAAGGCTTTAGCGGATTTAGGAGCTAGTATAAATTTGATGCCTTATACATTATATTTGAAACTAGGCCTTGGAGAACTTAGCCCGACTAGGATGAGTATTCAATTAGCAGATCGGTCGGTTAAGTACCCAAGAGGTATAGTGGAGGATGTATTGGTTAAGGTAGACAAATTTATATTTCCTGCCGATTTTGTTATTTTAGATATGGACGAAAATATCGAAGTACCACTTATACTTGGTCGCCCATTTCTAGCCACTTCTAGAGCTCTTATTGATGTTTTTGATGGTAAATTAGTTTTGAGAGTAGGGGAGGATGAAGTCACTTTTCAAATTGGCAATACTATGAAACAATCTTTAGATAGTGATGATTATTGCTATTTTTCTCATGGTGTTGACAACTTATTTTCTTCTATTGATTCTAATTTTCATTATAAAGATCCTTTAGAAATTTGCATTACTAATTGTTTTCTAGAAGATGAAACTAGTAAAGAGATTTTTGATCATTTATTTTTTCTAGATAACTCTGTTTCGATGAATGGAAATACTGAATATAACTTACTTACAAAAGGAGATAATGAAGTTCATAAGAATAATACTAAGGATCCACCTGTAGTTGAATTAAAAAATTTACCGGATCATCTTGAGTATGCATTCTTAGGAGCTAACTCTTCTTACCCAGTTATTATTTCTTCTAATCTTTCTGAAATTGAAAAAGCTAAATTAATAACTGTGTTAAAGAAATGTAAAGGTGCAATAGCATGGCAAATTTCTGATATAAAAGGTATTAATCCTAGTTTTTGCACTCATAAAATCCTTTTGGAAGAAAACTATAAATCTTCTATTCAACCGCAACGTAGGCTTAATCCTAATATGAAAGAGGTAGTTAAGGCTGAAATTGTTAAATTATTAGACGCTGGTATGATATACCCTATTTCCGATAGTCCATGGGTTAGTCCTGTCCAAGTGGTTCCTAAGAAGGGTGGTTTAACTGTGGTAGCAAACGATAAAAATGAATTAATTCCAACGCGAACAGTAACAGGTTGGCGTGTCTGTATAGACTATAGGAAGTTAAACGATGCCACTAGGAAGGACCATTTTCCTTTACCCTTTATTGACCAAATATTAGAACGCTTGTCAGGACATTCATATTATTGTTTTCTAGATGGACTTTCTGGGTATTTTCAAATCCCAATAGCCCCAGAAGACCAAGAGAAAACCACGTTCACATGCCCATTCGGTACCTTTGCCTATAGGCGTATGCCTTTTGGTCTTTGTAATGCCCCCGCCACTTTCCAAAGATGCATGTTAGCTATCTTCAACGAGTATGTTGAAGATATCATGGAAGTGTTTATGGATGACTTCTCCGTCTTTGGGGATACATTTGACTTATGTTTGAATAATTTAGAGAAGGTTCTAAGGAGGTGTGAGGAGACGAACTTAGTACTTAGCTGGGAGAAGTGCCATTTTATGGTGCAAGAAGGGTTAGTACTAGGTCATAAAATATCCAATCAGGGAATTCAAGTAGATAGAGCGAAGATAGAAACGATAGAAAAGTTACCACCACCCACATCCGTTAAGGCAGTGAGAAGTTTTTTAGGCCACGCCGGGTTTTACCGTCGGTTTATTAAAGACTTTTCAAAAATTGCTAAACCACTTACGAGACTATTAGAAAAGGATACACCGTTTATCTTTGATCAAGCGTGCCTACATGCTTTTGAGTTCTTAAAAGACAGATTAGTTAATTCTCCTATTATGATAGCGCCTGATTTTACTCAGCCATTTGAAATCATGTGTGACGCTAGCAGTTTTGCGGTAGGAGCTGTTTTAGGACAACGCCGAAACAAACATTTTCATCCTATATTTTATGCTAGTAAAACACTTAATAATGCACAAGAGAATTATACTACAACTGAAAAAGAACTTCTAGCAGTAGTCTTTGCGTTTGATAAATTCAGATCCTATTTAACATTATCTAAGGTGGTAGTTTACACGGACCACTCTGCACTTAAATATTTGCTAGCCAAGGCGGAAGCTAAGCCTCGTTTAATCCGTTGGGTACTTTTATTGCAAGAATTTGATTTGGAAATTAGGGATAAACGAGGAGCAGAAAACTTAGCGGCAGACCATCTTTCACGTTTAGAAAATCCGTTACGTGCAACGTTAGATGAGTCTGAAATTTCTGATACGTTCCCTGAGGAATCGTTATTTGCCTTATCTTCGAAAATTAATAATGATTATCCATGGTTTGCAGATTATGCAAACTATCTTGTGGCTAAGGTCCTCCCAAAAGATTTTTCATACCAGCAGAAAAAGAAATTTTTCTCCGACTTGAAATATTACTTTTGGGAGGACCCTTTTCTTTTTCGGATATGTGCAGATTCCGTGATCCGAAGGTGTGTATCCGCCGAGGAAGGGTGGAGAATTTTGGAGCAGTGTCATTCAGGTCCCACTGGTGGTCACTATGGAGCAAATCGCTCTGCGAAAAAGGTTCTTGATTCGGGTTTTTATTGGCCCCTTCTATTCAGGGATGCCCAAAGGTATGTGCTTTCATGTGATTCTTGTCAAAAATCAGGTAATATTTCTAAATTACATGAAATGCCACAAAATTTTATCCTTGAATGTGAAGTATTTGATGTGTGGGGGATAGACTTTATGGGTCCATTTCCAGTTTCATTCGGGAATAAGTATATCTTAGTTGCTGTAGATTACGTATCAAAGTGGGTTGAGGCGCAAGCTTTACCTACTAATGATAGTAGAGTAGTAATCCAATTCCTAAAATCCCTATTTGCGCGATTTGGAACACCACGAACACTTATTAGCGATAGGGGTTCTCACTTCTGTAATCTACAGTTAGATAAGGTATTGCAGAAATATGGAGTCACACATAGGATAGCTACACCATATCATCCCCAAACTAGTGGCCAAGTTGAAGTATCCAATAGAGAACTTAAGCGCATCCTAGAAAAATCTATAGAGGGGAATAGAAAACAATGGTCTAGGAAACTAAACGATTGTTTATGGGCTTATAGGACCGCATTTAAAACACCTATAGGTACCACTCCCTTTAGATTAGTCTATGGTAAATCTTGTCATTTACCTATAGAATTAGAACACAAGTCATATTGGGCAATACGCTCTCTAAATTTTGATACGAATTCAATAGGGGAAAAACGCAAACTTCAACTTAATGAACTAGATGAATGGAGAACTATGGCTTATGAGAACTCCAGAATTTATAAGGAGAAAACCAAATTATTTCATGACCGTCACCTTCGGAAAACTAAAACATTCAACAAGGGTGATCAAGTGCTCCTTTTCAATTCTAGACTGCGTTTATTTCCCGGGAAGCTTAGGTCTAAGTGGTCCGGACCGTTCCAAGTTAAAGAAGTTTTTCCCTATGGCACAGTCGAACTAACTCACCCTGAAAAGGGAGATTTTAAAGTCAATGGGCACCGATTAAAACTTTATAACAGTGCACTTCCCCAAGAACATATTCGACTAGAATCATGCCTTCGCCTAGACTAAGGGAATTTATAGAATAGTATAGTATAGTATTGTGTCTATATAGGAAACTTAAAATTTTAATGAAATTTTAATTAAAAAATAAATAAATTACGTAATCAGGAGAAATTACCAAAGAAGAAGAGTACACGGCTATGCACACGCCCGTGTGCATGGCCGTGTCTAGCACACACGGCTGCCCACCCAGCCATGTGAGAACCCGTGTGTATACGGCGAATTAAATTTTTTCGAGTCAGAAGAGTACACGGGTTCCCACCAACCCGTGTACATAGCCGTGTGTAATGTACACGGCTGCGCACCAAGCCGTGTACATAGCCGTGTGTCATACACACGGCTGCCCACCCAGCCAGGTGCGTACCCGTGTCCAACCAACGAATTAAAGTATTTCGAGTCAGAGCAATACACGGGTTCCCACCAACCCGTGTTCTTGACCGTGTCCTCCAGGGTTGACCACACGGCCAGTGGACACGGCCGTGTTGTTGACCGTGTCCACCTGACACGGGCAGTTTCCCGCGATTTGACCACACGTCCCCTTGAAGGCCGTGTTTCCCGCGCAGAAAGATTCCTCCACACGGGTACACACACGGCCGTGTGTGTACCCGTGTTCGACTTCTTTTTATAGGGGCCCGAATTCTCCATTCTCTTCATCACTTCCACTTCCTCCTCTTCCCATTCCTGCATCTATTCTAGCCGGGAAAGCCATCTCCTTCTCCAAATTTCGCGGAATCGCCTCATTTCTTCGCACGCAACATACGCGGTAAAACTCTTGGGTTATGTCCTCTTGATCATTTCTATCCCTATTATCCTTCTGAAATTCATTTTAGATTTGTTTTATTTATTTATTTTCAGATCATGGCCTCATCTCGTAGCCAAGGTGGTCGCCGGCGCCGCCCGGAACTTCAAGCATTATCGACCGAGAGACGCGACGTCGCTCCGCCACTAGCTTTCACCGATCCTATCCACACAAACCGCTATAATCGGCTACAGGCAAAGAAGTATCAGGACATACGAATCATAGATTGGGATGTCCTCGAATCTATTGATTTAGCGGATACTGTGAGGGAGTTGATTTCTGTAGTGGGGTGGCAAGGGTTCTTTGCCATAGAAGAGATAGGATTTAGAGAGTTGACCCTCGAATTTTTATCCACTTTCTATGTCAACCTTCGATCCTGTATGGCCGATGACGGAAGGCCTACAGAGGGGAATATTTCTTTTCGAGTGGGGGGCACCTTCTACACACTTTCTCTCCACCAGTTTACACGGTATTTAGGAGTATACGATGAGGAATTCCTCCTTAGTGCCGCCTACTCTGACTTGAAATTTGAACTCCCCAGTCGCGAGCCGGCAGGTAGCGTTTGGCGACATTTATCTTTCGACACCGGCGCCTACGAAGCAAAGAGGTCTAAGGCCTCCAAGTTGGCCTCCCCCGCCGTGCATTATATTCATCACCTTCTTAGCCATACACTGAGCGGCCGGGGTGAAAGCTCCGGTGTTGTGAGCCGCCAGGACATTCTTTATCTCCACAGCATGACAGCCCGCTACCCTATCCATTTGGGCTATATGCTTGCACATTTTATTCTTCATCAGGCGGAGAACTCTCGCGTAGGATCTATCTGTGTAGCCCCCTACATCACGCGTCTAGCCAGGAATATGGGCATCTTTTTACATCTTCCCCAGATGGCGGTGGTAGCGAAAACTGTGCCTATCACCATGGCCAGTCTTCGAGCCATCCGCCTCGTTACTGCTCGTCAAGGCCGAGGCGGGACTATATATACCATTGCGCCTCGTGGCCTTCATATCCACGACGACGACGATGATGAGGTCGATCCAGATCTCGATGAGCCTCTCATTCCGCCGGCCCGTTCGACGCGTACTCAGGGGGAGTCATCATCTGCCCAGCCTCAGCGACAGTCTCGATTTGCGCAGGAGTTGCAGCGTTTTTATGACCTTCAGCTATCGCCGCGGCTTCAGCGTATCGAGGAGACGCAGCAGCGGACTGAGGACGCCATCTCTCAGATCCGGCAGCACATGGGGATCGCCAGCCCACCGCGACCAGCTCCTCGTCCATCTCACCCTCAGGATGACCCGCCTGATCACGATGACACACCGATGTATTTCTGATATATCTGGCTTAGCATATCTGGCTCTGTCATGCATTATCTTTAGTATTGCTGATCGGTATTTGTATTAGTATGATCGATATTTGTATTTGTATTTGTATCATTTTGTATTTGTACGATCGGCATATATATGAAAAAAAAAAAAAATGTTTTATTTCAGATTTTGCTACTGTTTCGTGTTGTGATGCTCTATATTCCTGCTCATCAGTTCTTTATCTAGTGCAATTTATGTCCCCTTGTTTTAATTTTTGTTTGCAATGAGGACATTGCAACACTTAAGTCTGGGGGTATGCGGCATTTTTATAATGATTATTGACAGTGGAATACATGATTACAATTACTTATTTCCTCTTTATCATACTCCTCTATATTTCTTTATACACCCCCTCGAAAAATTTGATTACTTCTCTTTAAGCTTCATTACTTCACTCATTGGGAATATAACTATCTAATTCACTTTCGCACGCTGATTAAACCGAATTCGTGTTCAAATTTGTTGATTAGTAACTACGTATAGAAATTCATTAGATTACTTTTCTCCATATAATTTGGTTTAAAAAGATTATCCTTTATATTATTAACTAATAATCACTCCATTTTAGAGAAAAAATTATTTATCTATACTAAAGTGAGTTGATGAGTGTAATATCTTGATAATTTCGTATTAGTAGATCAACAATAACAAAAATTTACTCTATTGGTATCTAGAACTTACTAGCGATCCTCAAACCTTTTGCACATGTTAATTAGTAAAGGTGGAAATGATTTAGGCCTCCTTTTGGATAGCTTGAGCCTTTCTCATCCCAAAACCTTAAACATTACACCTTTGCTCACCCAATTTGGACTTTATCCCTATATTTTTGTAATACTCCAACTCTAAAATACACCAAGGCCAATTCTCGTCTAGTAGCACCTATCATTGAGTTCGTCATGAAATGATTTTTCATAGTGATATGTGGCCTGAGTGCGTGTACACTTGCACCCATTCGGAATGATCCCTACTATGAAATCCCTACAAAAACATAGTGATATGTGGCCTGAGTGAGTGTACACTTGCACCCATTCGGAATGATCCCTACTATGGACCTTTGGTTAAGAAGAAGAAAATATAAGGGAATGATAATACGTGCAAAGTCTGGGGGTGCTCATAAAATATCAATGAATGTTAAAGGTCTTTATCATACAAAGGGCTCAATTGTGATCTAGTTTATTTTGCTTACCCCACCTATAATCACCTATCCTAAGCCAAAACAATACACCACCATACAAGTCCTAAGGATTCAACTTTACTAATTCTCATGAGTGTTATGGAGAGGGTGTGTAAAGGGAAGTGTATGATTATCAATAGGGAGATTTTTAATTTTTGAAAGACTAATGCATATGTTATCAAGATTGTTGTTTTTCTCCTTACAATAGTTATGGATAACTATAATTATAATTCTAAGAAAGAGTGAAAAGTAGTTAAGATATGTATTGGAGAAATTTTTAAGAAAAAGTTATATTTAGAAAAGTCTACTATACTATTCCCTATACAATTGCAGCATCAAATCTCTATTCGAATTCAAAACAATCAGTGTGCGGAAGAAGAATTATGTATTGGTAACCCAATTGTTTGAATTAGTTTGCTTAGGGACAAGCAAACACTTAAGTCTGGGGATGTGTGATGATTACAATTATGATAGATTTTTATTGTAATAATTGTAATCATATCCACTGATTTTTACCTCTTTATTCAAGTAATTGCACTAAATAATTGAGAATTGGTATTGTCATGAATAGTAGAGCATAGGTTAAAGTTGTTACTATTTAATGTATTGAACTTCTCCCTTACTATGTCATTTTTCTAATGCAGGTACAACTAGCCAGTGGAACTAAAAGTCTTGGAGCAAACAGGGGAGTTTACGGGGCCAACAGGACTGAACACAGGAGAAGATTTGCTCACACACGGGTAGGAACACGGCCGTGTGCCTACCCGTGTTCCTTCCCAGCTGAAGTAATTTTCCAACCCCCGTGTTTGAAGAACATGAAGAACAACACGGCCGTGTTCCCTAACACGGCCGTGTCAGTACCCGTGTGATCCAACACGGCCAATGATCCAGCCCCCGTGTCTGAAGAACGTGAAGAACAACACGGCCGTGTTCCACAACACGGCCGTGTCAGTACCCGTGTGACCCAACACGGCCCATGATCAAACACGTCCTTTCGTGTGGAACTGCCCTGGAACTGCCGACACGGCCTGCAACACGGCCGTGTCGGAACCCGTGTTCGACCATGTTTGCTATTGGACTATAAAAACCTGGAGAAAAATTTATTCTGCACTTTTGGATTATTTTTGCTTGGAGATTTTCTGGAGAACGAAAGTGGAGCATCCAAGAGAAGGAAGGCTTGAAGGAGATATTTGTATGCATTTATTCTTTAATTTATCTCTTTTAATCTTGTATCTCTCTTGGTAATCCAACTTTATTTATCTTTTAATTTTCATGAACAATGTGTTTGAACAATTTAGTAATCATGTATCGTTTTGTTTTAATCAATTTCATCGTATTTTATTCGTATATGGGCTTGCAACCATTGAGAATTATCCTTGTTATGAATGATTATATATTTTCACATGAATTCCAAATGTCTAGATTGAGAAATTGGATTGTTTGGATGATGGTTAAATCTTCATATTTATGTGTTATTTCTCTTTGTAATTCAAAAATCATGATCGAGAGATATGTTTCTTGGAAAATTAGAATACGAATGAATGGAATTATGATATTTTAGAAATAAAGTTTCATGAATCCATGTATTAGATAGGGTATTTCATTCAATAAATATTTGAGTATTGTAAATTGTTCGAGAGAAAATTTACTTAACTTAACTTAGATTTTTAAATTGCTCGAGAGAGAATTTGATAATTAGTTTAACCCTTTACAATACAATGAATTTGATAGTCTTGTTATTTCGTGATTACTCAAATTGATTATGTTCATTGAATACTCTTAACTTTCGATTTGAAACTATTTTTATAACTCTCCAATACAATTTTTATCCAAATAGTCATAGTTAGGATTAATCTATGTTAGAACGCAACCTTAAGTTTAGGTATGATAATAGAGTGAGAGTGAGTACGAATAGTTGAAATGACCCTGTGGAATACGATACGAGATGTAGATTTCTCTTATACTATGATTGATAGGTGCACTTGCCTGAAAGATAATTCAATCCAGTTTATGCCCATCTACATAGTTATGATAAAATGTAGAATGAATCCGCATCAAGTTTAGACTTAGCGAAAATATTCATCAGTGTTCACTGCCTCAGCCCAAAAGGACAGAGGTAAGTGAGCATCTGCCAATAATGTAGTTGCAGATTCAATGAGTGTTCTATTTTTCCTTTCAGCTACCCCATTTTGTTGAGGAGTTCTAGGAGCTGAGAAAGTGTGCCTGATCCCTTCACTTTGACAGAACTCTTGCATGAGAAGAGAATCAAACTCTGTCCCATGATCACTTCTGATCAGGGCAATATGAGTGTTGAACTCAATCTGAATGCATTTGAGAAAATCTGTCAAACATTTGAAGTTATCAGACTTCTTCCTCAGAAAGAATACCCAAGTGAATCTTGAGAAGTCATCTACAACCACTAGAGTATAGGATTTCCCTCCTAGGCTTTGTACAAATATGGGTCCAAAAAGATCCATGTGCAATAAGTACAAGATCCTAGGTGAATCACTCTTATTAATTGATTTAAAACTACTTTTAGTTTGCTTGCCTAATTGACAAGCTTTGCAAAGTCCTTCCTTCTTGTAGGGACCAGAAGGTAGTCCTTTAACAAGGTTGTCTTTAGATAGCTTAGCAATGGTTCTAAGGTTAATATGCCCTAGTCTCTTATGCCATAAAATATTAGATTTTGAAATGGAGTTGAACAGGCAAATATCTACTATAGGTGAATGAAAATCCACTAAGTAAATGTTACCTCTTCTGTTACCTGTCAACACAGTTGTGTTGTCCTCTGTCTTGACCTTGCATATGGCTTTGTTGAATGTTACTTGATATCCTTCATCACACAGTTGACTGATACTTATCAAGTTGTGCTTGAGTCCTTCAACATATGCCACCTTCTTGAATGTGACTGGGCCAATTTTGACTGCACCATATCCTTTTGTAGTTCCAAAGCTTGAGTCTCCAAAAATTACTTTGGGTCCAAGCTTGGCTTTGAAGGAAGTGAAGTTGTCCTTGTCCCCTGTCATGTGCTTTGAGCACCCACTATCCAGATACCATTGATGGTTTGATGCTGGATAGGTCTTCACCTACACAAAAACAGCTTATTTGTTTTTGACCCAGTTAACCTTGGGCCTAGGTTGATATCCCTTGAATTCTGAAGTAAAGGACATCCCAGGTTAATCCTTATAACCTTCAGGATGGTATCTCCTAGGAGGTACTATCCATTCAGTATAGGGATTAAAGCCTTGGGATGTGGGACTTCTAGGATTGAATCTAGATGTGCCATTGAAGGATTGCTCACAATCCTGATTTCTGTTCGACGATCGTCGAACTGAGGTCGACGATCTTGGGTCAGATCGTCGATCTCTATTCGAAGATCGATTATGCTGAAGTTCAGAGTTTGGATATCGTCGAGCTGAGGTCGACGATCTGTAGTTAGATCGTCGAGCTCTGTTCGACGATCGTCGAGCTCTGCTCGATGCCATCTGTTGAACTGAATTCTTCTCTGACAGATCTGCATTCTTCCTGGGTACCTCTATTACTCCCTTTCCTTTGTCAGAGACAAACTTGATTGGAGTTGTCAAAATTATAGGTTGGCTGGATGAGGCACCCAAGCCCAGTGTGCTATTAAATCTAGAGTTCACTGTGCTTGTGATGTCCATCAGTCTGATACTTCTCCCATTTAGGGATTCTTCAAACTTTTTGGCCTTTGATAGTTCACTTTTCAGTGAAGCTATCTCTTCCCTACAACATTCTAACTCCTTAGAGAGTTTGAGGTTCTTTGAGTTTAGGACACTCTGCTCAGATAATTGATTCCTGAGAGAGATTATCTCCTTCTCAGATTTTAATAGATCTAGACACAGTGTCTTAAATTCATCTTTGAAGTCCTCAGAATTAAAATCAAAAGTGTTGATTACCTGATCTTCATCTGGTTGAGTTTCTGAGTCTGATTCTGATTCTTCATCAGAGTTTTGTTGTGAGGCATTGACAGCCATCATGCAAAATTCTTTTTCATCTGCATCATCCTCATCATCACTGGAACTGGATGAGGCTTCAGATTCTTCTTCAGTCTCACTCCTTGTCTCAGCAACAAAGCCCTTCCTTGTATGTTTGTTCTTGCTGGAGGAGGCTTTGTCTGAGCTATTCTTCTTGTAATCCTTTTCTTTTCTTCTTTCTCTTCTTTCCTTCTTGTCCTTATTCTTGTTTTCTGGACAGTCAGGCACAATGTGGCCTGGTTTCCTGCAACCAAAGCATATAATTTCTTTATTGTTGTTTGATTTATCATACCTTGGTTTATCATGACCCTTGTATGGTCTCTTTCTGAAGTCTTTTCTGGCCATCTTGTAGAATCTTTTGGCCAGTAGACTTATGAGCTCATCATTTCCTGTAGCTTTATCTTCAGGCTCCTCTTCTGCAGCTTTGAAGGCTATGGTCTTTTCTTTCCTTGTAGCTGGAGAGATAGCCTTTTGTTCTTCTTCTCTATTTTTAATGAGCAGCTCATAGGATTTGAGCTTGCCCAGGAGAGCTTCAGTAGTAATCTCATTTAAACTTCTGGCATCCTTGATTGGCCAGATTCTTGAATCCCAAGTGCTGGGGAAGCACATCAGGATTTTGTCATTCAGCTCAGTCAGTGAGATTTCTTTGTCTAGGGTTTTTAGCTCATTGACAATTAGACTTAGTCTATTGTACATGTCAGCTACTGATTCAGCTTCTCCCTTTTTGAAGTTCTCATATTGGCTTATCAGATGAGATCTTCTATCTTTCCTTTCATCAGCAGATCCTGAGACAATTTCAGAGAGTTTGTCCCAGATTTCTTTGGCTGAGTGGCATTCAGCTACCTTCTAAAAAATTTCATCAGACATTGTTTGGGCTAAGATGTTCATAGCCTTAGCATCTGCAGTCTTCCACTTCTTTATATCTGCATCTGTTCCAGAAGGAGGTGGAACTACATTTGTACTTGAGCTTGCTGGTGGAGTTGGACAAACTGTCAAGACAGAATTGAAAATGTCTTCATCAATAGAATTCATGTATAATCTAATCCTTGCCTTCCAGAGTGCAAACTTAGAAAGGTTGCACACTGGTGGTCTGGTGCTTGCATAATCTTTGTTCTGTGCCATGTCTTTAAATAAAAAAAAACTAGATATAAAAAAAATAATCCTCTTAAGAGATTGATCTTATCAAGGATCTTTTGGTTCAGGTGTTAGCCTGTATGAGCAACCAACCTGCCTCTGATACCAATTAGAATGAGTCTAAGGCAATTTTCGTCGAGCTCAGGTCGACGAATCGTCGAACTCCGTTCGACGCTCTCTGAGCTCAACTTCAATAAATCGTCGAGCTCCGGTCGACGATCTTCGAGCTCAGATCGACTATCTGCTTTTGGGCTTAGTCGTCGAACTCCCCTCGACTATCTTCTAGCTCAGTTCGACGATCCCTCCCTGAAGTTATTTCTCAGGTCTCTGAGCTCGGTTCGACGATCGTCGAGCTCAGATCGATGTTTTCTGTCTGCTTGTCCATTTCATCTCTGAGCTCAGTTCGACGATCGTAGAGCTCAGATCGACGTTTTTTTTGGAGAGATCGACGCTTCCAGGAATTCAAATGCTGCTGTTCTTTGGAATGTTTTTGAATATTATCAGCATTTATGTCAAGAGATCTTCTAGCCGTTTGTCTTTATTCTGGAGCAAGTTTCAAGGAATTATTCAGAGAATGTTTGCTGGACTTTCCTCTAGAAGACAAGACTCTTTTTGGAAGACATTTATGACTCCCAACGGCTTTCTTGGAAGAGGAAAACTTCAGAAAATTTTAATTCCTCTCTCCTGTGTTTTAAGATATACAGAATACACAAGAGAAAATATATACAGAGATTGACAAGAAAGAGAGTGAACACACAGAATAGAGAATACTGATAGCAGAAGAACAACAGAAGAACTGTGACTCCAATAATCTGCTTGCTGACTGAAAAGTGTTCACAATCTCATCTCAGAACTCCAGACACCTTATTTTCAGCCTTCTTGCTGAAACCATCCTGTGCTGGAGATCAAAGTTCTGAAGACCTATCACACTAGAGCAAAGCTTCTTTTCCTGAACCTTTCTACATCTCAGGGGGAGCTTTGACATCATCAATCCACTTGTGCTTCTCTCATTTGATTGAGAATAGAGAAGACACCCTTCACTCTTATTTTTCTTTTCCTGCTGTAAAAGGGTTCTTGAACTCCCTTCAAAAGTTCTGTCTGGTTCTGAGAGCCTTGTCAAAACTCAGTGGTGGCAAGACACCTTATCAAAAAATCTAGTTTTGGTTTTTGGGCACCTTATCAAAAGCTCATTGGTGTCAGGACACCTGATCAACTCATCCTGAGTGGATTCCTACCAAGGGTGGTAGAAGAGTGGATGTACCCAGGTTTTTGGGGAACCACTATAATTCCTTGTGTCTTCTGGTTTGTTTGTGTGATTTGTCTGCTGTGTGCTGTGCTCTTTACTTCTTGTTTTTTTTACCTCTTACTAGCACTCTACACTATATCATAAATTGAATTTTATATGTGCTGTTTATTTCAACTGTGAAAAATTATTTTAAAATACTCTATTCACCCCCCTCTAGAGTTGAGATAGATCTTAGCCTCACTTTCAAGCTACATGTTGAGCAATTGCATATTACTTTCCCACTTTACCACCTCCAAGGAAGTGATTCATGTTGTATGTGGAAAGTGCTCCATTTAAGTGTTAACTTGTATGAGGAAAGTGCATATTACTTGAGCAAATGCTCAAGTGCTATGAGAAAGCAATGACTTTACATGTCGAGTCAATGCATTTAAATGGAGAACATTGAATTGTTATACTGGTAGTTCAAGTTGCATGAAAGAGCTACATCTGCTAGCTTACAACTGCTTTGAATTCTCAAGTGGTATGAGAAAGCTACATCTACTTTGAAATAATATATCATATGTGTTAATGCTTCGTAGTATTACTGTGTGTTCTTCCTTCTTCAAATAGTGGGAGATTGTTGGGAATATTGCCCTAAATGTTCCCTAGATTTGAAGAGGCATCACAATCAATACTAAGAGCATAATTGTATTTGATGTTGTTCAAGTTCATTATGTGCAGGATGTTCCTTGGAACAAGTTTAGACAGGTTGTCTAAGTGATTGTGATAGGTAGTCATAAGGAAGGAAGGTGGAGAGACAGAAATTTGTCTAAGTCCATAAGCATTGAGTGAAGCCAGTCTACTCAATGCTATATATCAAGGAAGGATGCTAGAAAAATAGAAATTATCTAAGTCCACAGGCATTGAGTGAAGCTAGTTCACTCAACTCTAGATGCCAAGAAGCGCTGAGTAAAGCACGAATAGTTAAAGCCCAATAGTTTGCAAAGCAGATTTGCGGCTAAGTCCACAGGCGTCGAGTGAAGACAGTTCACTCAACGCCATATAACATGAGGCATCGAGTAAAGCTCTGTCTGTCAAAGCTTCAACATTGGAGAGGAAGAAATTTGAATAAGTCCAGAATTATTGAGTGAGGACAACTCACTCAATGCCTAAAGAAAGAAGCGTTGAGTCAAGCTCAAGCAGTCAAAGCCTTTGAAGAATCTGCCAAGAATTCTTGCTAAGTCCAAAAGCATTGAGTGAGGGCAGCTTACTCAATGCCCAAAGAAGAAGGCGTTGACAGACCAGTGTTCAGTCAATGCTTAAGAAGATA
The DNA here is from genome assembly GCA_039513925.1 of Platanthera zijinensis. NCBI lineage: Eukaryota > Viridiplantae > Streptophyta > Magnoliopsida > Asparagales > Orchidaceae > Platanthera > Platanthera zijinensis. The sequence continues at coordinate 116,951,213 of CM077088.1, forward strand.
TAGACAGAAAAATATGTCTAAGTCTAGATGCGTTGAGTTAGTATAGCTCATTCAACGCAAGCTCATCAAGAAAGTCGACTAAGTACAGAAGCGTTGAATGAAAGCAGTTCACTCAATGCCTCATCAAAGAATACAGGCAAAGGTAGAAGTGTTGAGTGATGAAGGTTCACTCAACGCATTCATAAAGATGGAAATCGACTAAGAACAGAAGCGTTGAGTGAAGGTAGTTCACTCAACGCCTCAGCAAGATGACCAACATTCAGAGAAGCGGCTAAGTCCAAATTCATTGAGTGATGAAGGTTCACTCAATGTACTCAACGCCTAGCAGTGCATAAGTAATTGGCCAAGTCCAAATGCATTGAGTAATGAATATTCACTCAACACACTCAATGCCTAATGGTACAGAGATATTGGCTAAGTCCAAATTCGTTGAGTGATGAATATTCACTCAACGTCTGTTAGTGCAGAATATTTGGCTAAGTGTTTTTGCGCTGAGTTAAGGCTATTCACTCAATGCAGTCAATGCCTAGGATGAACTAGCTGAATTTGGCTGAGTCCACAGATTCTGACGTTAGCAAACATAAGCAAAGTTCAAAATATTGTGAGAAGTCCACAGTACATGACAAATGGCGCCGTAGGCCTACTGTATGAATTTTTTGTAAAAGCAAAGTTGCAGCCAACAACTTCAGTGGGTCCCACAGGTCAAATAGCCGTTGGACGGTGGAAGATAAAAGGGATGAGATCGGCGGAAGAAAATAAACTTTTAGGGTTTATCTTTTCGCAAAGAGGCGGAACTTCATCATCTTCCTCTCGTCATTGATGCAGAGCATGAAGCTGAAGTTCTAACGCATTATTCTAAAAGTTCCAGCAGTTAGCTATAACGATCTTCACCTGCTACAACAAGTTTAGAAGAGTTTTCTGAGAAAAAAGAAGAAGTAGATCTATCTAGTTTCTGCAGTCAAGGTTAGGTGAGTGAAGAACACAAAGAACTACCAATCTATTTGTCTTCATCAGCAGGTCAGAAACTTATGTTTCTGAGTTACTTCCAGCACAAGCAGCTGTTTCCTGAAGATCATCTTTCTTGTTGTTGTGAAGAAAGTTAGGGCTGAGATTTTCTCAGCTCAGGAAGTAGAAGGCTCAGAGAAATTTCTCTGGAGTCAAATCAACACCAACAAACTATTCTCTCTGTATGATCCTTTGGATATGAGTTGTAGGCCTAATTATAAAGGATGAGTGTAGGATCATTTGTTGATCTGAGTGGTAGGGCCTGTGTGCCTGAGGTAGGACAGTTTGCCTGAGGTAGGAGAGTCATTCTCTCTGAGGTAGGGCCTTTGTGCCTGAGTTGTAGGATCCAGCTGTGGATTTGAGGTAGGGCCTTATACCTGAGCTATAGGCGGTTCATCCTCTCTGAGTTGTAGGGATAATCTCTTAGACTGAGCTGTAGGACTATTAATTTAGTCCGAGGTTGGTGATATTTGGATCAATGAGTTGTAGGAGAAAGCTTGCTCTGAGGTAGGACTTCGTGCCTGAGGTAAGCCTTGGAGGAGACTGAGAGATCCTGAGGGATCTGTGTTGTAAGCTCTTAGGAGCCGAGTTTTTGAGAAGTATCTTGTATAACACACTATTAGAAAGGTGGGAGGGACTGTGGATGTACCCATAATTTGGGGAACCACTATAAATCTTGTGTGTGCTTTGTGATTTCTTGAAAGCTAACATATAACTAACTCACAACACATTTAAAGAGGAAAAAGATTTATAAAGAGACCAAAAACCTATTCACCCCCCATCTAGGTGTTTAGCTACCCTTGAAACTAAAGATTTTCAATATTATTATTAGTTTAATTCCAAGGAGGAGTGGCGGAGGAAGCAGACATCCCCGCTAATTGCCTAGTTTCATATTCTACTTGCAATGCTAAATTGGAAGAAGCATCGAGCTCATAAAGCCCAGTTGGTTTATTAGGGCGCGACCAAGGCACGTTCCATTGGTAGGCATTCATGGCCATTTACTCAAACAAGGCTTGAGCGGTCTCCGATGTTTTATTATTTAATGTTCCCCCGACGACAACATCAATCATTTGTGTGGTTTGGAAATTCAGACCATTATAAAATGTCTGCACTTAGAGACAAGCCGGAAGTACGTGATGTGGACACCTACGTAAAAATTCTTTAAAGCATTCCCAAGTCTCATAGAGAGACTCAGATTCGCCTTGAACAAAGGAGGAAATATCCGCATGTAATTTAGTAGTTTTAATAGGCGGAAAATACTTTGTTAACAATTTTTCGGTCATAACAACCCAGGTAGTGATGGATCCTCTAGGTGGAGAACCTAACCACTGCTTGGCTTTCGTCCGTAAAGAAAATGGAAATAAGCGCAAACGAATGACATCATCAGTGATGCCATTAATTTTAAAGGTGTCATATATTTCTAAGAAATTTGACAGATGGGTGTTGGGATCTTCATCTGGCAATCCATCGAATTGTACTGAGTTTTGAATCATTTGGATTATGCTAGATTTGATTTCAAAATTTTTATTAGCAATCGTAGGAAGAATGATACTTGACCCGGTGTCGTCCAAGTTTGGTCGTGCATAATAAGACATTCCTTTGCAGGGCTGCGACTGGAATTTGTTCTGCCATAGCTTCTACGTGCGTGGTTTCGATAGACTCTTCCAGATTGAATGCTAAGTCTTGATCACGAGATCAAAGGCGCCTGTGATAGGTGCGGTCGATTTTAGAATCAAAATCAAGATTATGATAAATTGGAGAGTTTCGTCGGGTCATGCACTAAAAAAACCATTAAATAAAACTTTTTTTATGTTTTTTTTCTTGTTTTTTATTTTGTAAGACAAAAAAATTAAAAGTGTTGTAAATAAAAACTAGTTTTTATAAAAATAAAGGTTTTGTAATCAACAATGAATTTGTGGTTTGTTTATTTTTATAAAAACATGGGTTTTTTATAACAACTAAGATGCAAGTAGTAGTGATTTCTTTTTTCTTCAAATATCAACAAAAAATGATTTTCCGGCAACAACGCCAAAAACTTGATAAGTAAAACAAGCTTTGGAGATAGTTTAAATTGAAAATTAAGCTGGATGAAGAAATTATGCATTTGTGTGTTCTATCTCTATTTTACTTTTATACTATGATTTAAGGCAAACGTATTTATCGAGTAATAGTACAATATTTTTTAAAATATCAAGGTCGTATTTTTCCACGGATCTGCGTCGAGTACTCTACTTTAAGGAATGAAACTATTATTTTATCTAAATGTGTTGATGATTTTTAAAAGTAAAAATAAAAGTAATACGTAGGGGTTTGAAAATTGATGAGGTAGAGAGCCTCCGATTTTGACTTACTTTGGAAAATACCTTTTAAACAAGAAAAACTCTACTTTTCTATTAATTAAAATACTTTACCGTGAAGGTTCCCTAAATATGAGTGCACCTATATCGAGGATACATCCACCTGTGATTAAGTAGTTTAACTGAACTTTCGTATCTAATCAAAAAAACTTATAATACACGTTTTACGTTGTGAACCCCTCTATTGACCTCCTACTGATATTTGAAGGTTCAACCCTAGAGGCTTACATTCATCTCTTTCGAGAGTGATTCGTAGTTTCTCTTTAAATGCAAGAGATCAATTTGTGGTAAATCATAAGTTTTTATTTTAGAAAATAGGGTTTAAAATTGCAGAATTAATATCCTTCCCAAATCTCATCTCAACCGAGTGCTAAAAAGTTCTTAGCCTCTCATTGTGATGGGGGCGGTAGTAGAAAATTTAATAGACTTATAAAAGTGCATAAATAATATTTGTCCAAAAGTATCTCAGTTGATACTATAGTATCTCAGCTAACAAGTTCTTAACCTCTCAATCGGGATAAGGGTGGTAGTAAAAAATTTAATAGACTTAACAAAGTGCAAAAACAATATCCGTCCCAACCTTAATCAAGCGCTAAAAAGTTCTTAGCATCTCATCCGGGATGGGGGTGGTAGTAAAAGAATTGCAAAAAAAGAAAGAAAGTACTTACGCACACACCCTGTCTCAATAGAAATTGAAGTTAAGTTAACAGTAATAAAAGTAGTAGAATTACTTGAAAACTGAAATTTTATTTCTTAAACAAAAGTGTTACACACTAGAATCCAAACTAGGGTTAGTATATCACTCAAAAGCTACTCATAAACACTATATAGAACTATGTTGAACTCTACCAGTTCTCCTATAAACTTTAGCCTGGGCTCTCCTTTTATAGCTGAAAAATTTGAGGCACACACCCTCTTACATGCCCCTAGGGAATGTCGCCTGGGCATGTTGCTGACGTGACATCTATGGATAGAATTTCCGGTGACTTTTGGATTGGATTGAAAGTACACGGGCATGACATTTGGGTCACAAGCGTGGCATCTGGGCGTGTCCGCAAAGTGTGAAAGATTGGATTCTTCGGGGCCTGACTGCTGGACTTCTTACTTGGTCATGACTGACATCACATGTGTCACAGCTAGACCACGGGCGTGTAGGCCGGGCGTGACTAAACTTGATGCCCGAAATTTGCCGAACTGCTGGATTTTTTTTGTTTTAAAGTTACACATCCTATGACACGGGCGTAACCTAGGGGTGTGACTAAGGAAATTTTACCGAATTTGCCCAAAGTCGCAGATTTAACTTCCCATTTCGTGCTAGACCCCTCACGCGCATTTTGAGTCAAGAAAGTTGACTGAAGCTCGGGGTGAACCGGCAAAATGCGTCAAGTGATACTCGACTAATAAGGCAAATATGACTTACAAATATTCTGGATTCTATAGGCATTGAGTGGTCTCAACACCACTCGACGGATTTAACTTAAAATAATCCTGGATTTGACAAAGCATCGAGTGCGTTGAGTGGTCTCAACTACACTTGACGAATTCTGACTACGAAATATTTTGGATGCTGAGGCGTTGAGTGAACTCGATGCCATTCGATGAGGCATCAAGTGAGTTGACTGGTCTCAACGCCACTCAATTCTTTTGTCTTGAGAAGTTCGGCACTCAATGAGGCATTAAGTGGTCTCAACGCCACTCAATGCTTTTGACTTAGAATGTTTCTGGACTCAAAGCGGCGAGAGCGTTGAGTGGTCTCAATGACATTCGACGAGGCGTTTAGTGGTCACAACGCCACTCAATGCTTTTGACTTATAATATTTCTAAACTCAAAGCATCGAGAGCATTGAGTGGTCTCAACGCTATTCGACGAGGCGTTGAGTGATTTAACTTGGAATAATTCTAGAATCAAAGCGTCGAGAGCATTGAGTGGTCTCAACTCCACTCGACGAGGCATTGAGTGGTCTCAATGCCACTCAATGCTTTTAACTTAGAAGTATTCTGGTGGCATTGAGTGAACTTAATGCCACTCGATGGGCGTCAAGTGATCACGATGAATATCGACGATTCGTCGAGTGTGTATGGTATACATGATGCTTTTGACTTAGAAGATTTTTCGTCCCACTGTTTGCTGGCTCATATAAATGGGCTGAACCGGGTCTTCAGGAAATGCGTCAAATGACTTACCTGGATCCAGTCTTTTCAATAGGACTTATTTAAAGTAATAATGGGCGGTCCAACACTAGGGTGACACGTGGAAGGAGGTCTAACTCTAATTCCTCTTATAAAAGGAGACTTGCGGGAAAACCCTAGGCATCAATTTATCCTCTTGCTGAGTAGTTACTTGCCGAAACCGTCGGAAGTGAGGGCGTTGCCGGAGTCAATTTGCTGGAAGAAGAGCCGATCTACCTTTCCGGGAAGAACAATGCCAACGAGGAGAAGATGTCGCCGAGAAGGATAATAAGATCCATGATAAGAAATGAGCTGAGCTTCCAAACCTCTGCCTTGGTGCTAGATCTGTAGTTATTTTCTAGGAGAGATGTCGACTCAAAAGAGTTTGACTTACGAGATGAAGATCTCCTCGGAAGAGACCATACTAGGACCTTGTCCTAGGGATTTGATGTCTTCAACCTCTCCTCTCTTCTATGTGAAGATGATGTACTTGGTTTTGTGAAGAGGAATGTTCTATTGAGGGTGAATATTGGAGGAGGAATGTGAGAGCGCTAAGTTGTCAACCTAAATCACCTAGAGGGGGGTGAATAGGTGAATTTCGTGTCAAATACGGAATAAAAAATATAACACAGCACAGATCCGTAATCAAGCAATCACACAGACGACAAGAGATTTATAGTGGTTCCCCAATCTTGGGTACGTCCACTTTTCTCACTGATCTAGCAAATCACTAGACTCGGCTACTCCACTATCTCGGATTGCAAAAACAATCCTACACCTCGGAACCACGTTCCTACAAAACTCGAACCCAAACGGATCTACACTCGGAAGAAAAAACTTCCTATCACTCGGAGAAAGATCTCCTACAATGAAATTTGTTTGAATAAAATTTACAACAAGAACATCACAGATCTGGATCTTTGATGTAATCTTCTTCTTGAGAGCTTTTCGGTTTGAACAGAAACAGTTGAAGAAGACTTGACTGAGATCCACGATTCTGAGATCTGGAATCACCACGATCAAGAAAGTAAATCAGAGACGATGAAACACAGAGAGATCGGATGATTCTTCTTGAGTCTGGATCGCTAGAGAATCAGAGATCGATAGCTGCGGCTGAGAGAAGACGATTCAGAGCTTCTTCCGAAAACGGTAATGGCGGCGGATGAGAAAATTAGGGTTTTCGGAATTTTCTCTTTCTTAAAAGATAATCTCTATAAAACGCGTATTTAGTCAAATCTGAAAAGACCTATTTATAGGCTATCTTCAACGGTCATAATCGTAATTAAGATTGACACGTGGACCAATCAGAAAAAGGTTAATTTCAAATCTCCGTCAATTCTGGACTTAACGATTTCTGGAATTCTGAGCCAACATACTCGGGTTAGATAAGATACTCGAGTATAAAGGTCTGCTACTCGAGTAGATAAGAGAAACATGTACTCGAGTAATAGAAATGACTACTCGAGTGCCTTGGAAGAACTACCCGAGTTACTCTAGACAGATTACTCGAGTAAGTAGAAACATCTACTCGAGTACTAATCCAAACTACTCGAGTATAAGAAAAATCTACTCGAGTGCTAAGCCAGTCTACTCGAGCATAAGAAGGGTCTACTCGAGTGCTAAGCCACTTACTCGAGTATATGAGTGAAGTTACTCAAGTATGTGGACTTAGAAATATTTAGACCGAACAGTTAGCCCTACTCGAGTATAACTAAGAGACTACTCGAGTATGACTAAGGCTCTACTCGAGTACACAAACACCTACTCGAGTAAGGAAAAGAGGTACTCGAGTATATGAATGGATTTACTCGAGTATATGGACTTAGAAACTTTCTGAGATGAGAAGTCCAGATCAACTCGAGTACGATCAGAACACTTACTCGAGTAACTGAGAACTACTCGAGTATGTAATCCAATCTACTCGAGTACTAAGTCACTTACTCGAGTATATAGTAGATACTACTCGAGTATGCGGACTTAGAAAAAAAATTCTTCTGAGAAAGTCTTCAATACTCCAGAGTCCAGCAGTCCAAGTGCATGGAAACAAAGTGTACCCCAATAGAGAGGCTATACATGAGTCAACACCTTGGATCACATAATGAGGAATTACATTGTATGGTCCTGTGTTTGATGACCCACTATAGACTGACATTGGTTTACACTTGGCAATAGAGTCCTGCATGCACAACTTAAACACAACATCAAATACAACTTAATTCATCTTAGTTTCAGGTCTGACTTCCCACAAATCTGGGGTATTGTGAAGACAATTCCCAACAATCTCCCCCTATTTGTAGAAGTCAGCACCCTTTGCACTAAGATGAATTTCTAGAAAAGAAATGATCATCTATAACAACAAGCAATAGAAAATGACTAAAACAGAGAATAATAACAAATAAGGGAACCATAATCAGAATTAGATATATTAAATAGAAAGATTTTCCAGTTCCACAAAACACTTTCAGGGGTAATTCTCTTTGTGAAGTTTAGCTTTCTTCAGCTCTTGCCTTTCCAAATAACTGAAGGGTTTAGGAAAATAAGTCTTTGGCCTTGGAGGAGCTGCTGGATTGTTGAATCCCCATTGTCTGTCATGTAATCTGATCTTGATTTGAGATACATCATAGGCTTTCCATTCTGAGTAGCTGTAGAATTTGTCTTTATTTTCCCCAAAATCAGTTACCAGCTTTAGAGTGTCAAAGATTAAAGATTTGGAGGTTGGACTCCAAACTTCTGAATGTACTGACTCTGATCTGCCCTCTAAAGCTTGAGCTTGCTCTCTCTTAGGTGCAGAACGGCTAGCAGAAGCGCCGTCACCATATTTTCTTTTCTTGCTGGGGCCACCTTGATCAGCAGGTCTTCTAGAGGAGGAAGTACCTCGATCAAAGTGCCCCTGAGAGCTGGCAGGGACATCCTCTTTCCACACATCAGAATATGAAAGGGGAGGCTCAGACATCTCTCTAGTAGGTCTGGGAGAGAAGGCTGGCACTGCCTCTGGAATGGTAGCATGAACCTGGGCATCAGATAGAGGATGTTCCTCAAGAGGATCTAAGCTTTTAGGAATGATGGAGGGGTCGAGCTGGAATTCTGGAAAATTCTGATTATGTACCCAAACTGCAGTGTCATAAATGTAGAATTTGACAGACTGTAGCTGGGCTAGAATATCTGCTTTCATGGTGTTAACTAATCCATCCAGGGTCTCTTTAGACTTGGTAGAGATTTCAGCAGAAATTTTCTCAACATGTTCTTTCACTATTTTCTCCCTCTTGCTGATTTCTACAGATAGCTTTTTCAATAGCTTCATCTCTGAATGTGCCTACTTCTTCACAAACTTTCATCACATTGGCTTCAGCTCTTTGGTCTAGCAGAATCTGGTTATGTGCCATTGTTTCAGCTTGATTTCTGACTTCACCCATGCTGGTGATGGTGTGATCTATCGCTTTTCCACCTATTTTGAAGAGTTGTTTAAGTTCATCAGTGTTGGCTTGAATTTCTGCAAAGCCTCTGCTCATCTCAGTTTCAAGAGCAGAGACCTTGTTGTTAACTGATTTCAGAGACTCATCAAAGTAATTTCTCTGTTCTTGGAGCATCTTCTCAATCTTACTAATGATGTCTGAGGAGCTGAGGGAAGCAGAAGATGGAGCACTGGGAGAAGTAGAGACCTGAGGGAGCTGAGAGACTGAGGGAGCCCAAGGAGGGATTTCTTTCACAACCACTGAGCTAGCAGTTCTCTTGGTGGGAGTGATTTCTACTGAATCTAGGGGATCTGTGAAGGAGGGGAGAGAGAAGGCTAATGTCCTTAGAGGAGGCTCAACAGGTTCTGGGGATAACTCCTCTTCATCAGACAGGATGATACTATCATGTTGTTCTGCTTCTTCAATGGGAGACTGAGCTGAGGATGGAGAGGGTTCCTTGAGAGGGATCTGTTCATCTTGTACCTGAACCTCAGGAGCACCAACAACTGGGTCTGTTGGAGGTAGCAGAATGTCTGACCTTAGTTCTTCAATAAGTTTATCAATCTCTGCAGCTGTGGACAGAAGGTCTTGTTGAACTTGAATTTGTACATCTATTGGAATATCTTCTGGAGGAGGAGGAGGAGAAGGATCTCTGACTGTCTGGGAGGGAAGTTCTGTAATCAGAATCTGGGAGCTAGATGTGGCAAGCTCCCCCTCAACTACTGTACCCTGGGTTTCAGTAGCTTGATGTAGAGGAGGAGATGGAGTACTGTCATCAGCAACATGCTGTGGGCTGGGGACATCTTCATCCATAATGACTTTGGAGGCTTGGGCAGTGTTCTTGAGTTGGATTTCTTATCTTTGGATGGAGGAGATGGATACTTTCTTCATGTGATGGAGGGGAGTTCCTTTGGAGAAATCAAACACTGTAGGATTAATCTCATGGAGGAGGAGGGAGATAATCCTGGCATAGCTTGGTTTTTTCACACTTTCTTTGATCTTGTCCAGTATCATCATTCCAAACTGGAATTTCTTCCAGCATACTATGTTTTGCATAACATCAAAATTTTTTTGGGAAATTTCTCTGAGGGAATAGGTTTTGCATAGAAGAACTTTGGCAATCACTTCCATAAGGAATTTGCCCTCTGAATTGTAATCTGCACGGCGGAACGAGTATGCTTCATACGGGTTTATTCCACAGAAGAAACTGGTTCTCTCGGAATCTTCTGGAGTCAGATCATCTTCTTCATCCACCACTGGCAATTTTAACAGAGTAGTTAGGGAAGTTTTGTCCAGACGGATTTTGATTCCACTGACCTTGGATTTGAGAACTGTACCATTTCGCTTGACCTTCAGATTCTTGTAGAACTCTTCCACTGCAGAAAATATGATCTTACACAGCGTCTGTAATAGGAACGACAGCCCGGCTGTGTCAAGGAGAATGAGAAGGTTTCGGAAGTCATCAGAGAGGTTGGCGATTCCATCTATAACCAATTCGAACCCGATTCCGATCTTGGATGGAGGAGCCATCGAGTTCTGGAGTAACGGATTCTGGAGAAGACAACGCTCTACGGTTCTGGAAGGCGAAGCGCCGACGAGTACTCGAGAAAGGTTTCGTGGAAATGGATTACGGGATCATTCTATTTATATACATAACCCTAATTAGGTTTAAGATTGGGTTTGAAAATAAAACATACCTTATGGGGGGCGGCAAAAATCGAGGTGTGCAAAAAGAGAAAAATGAGATTTTCAAAGTTCTGGAATTTCCAGGTACTCGAGTATATATCGGCATACACGAGTAATCTGTTGTAACCTACACGAGTAAGTCGAAGACCAAGTAGATCATGAAGTACTCGAGTGAGTTACTAAGTACTCAAGTATGAAGAATATGTACTCGAGTGAATTTTTTTACCTACACGAGTAGATACTTTGAGTTACTCGAGTATATTGTAATGTACTCGAGTGTAGTCGTGTAACTACTCGTGATTGTTTCCAAGTACTCGAGTATGTGAGTACACTTACTCGAGTAAGTCACTTTGACAAAATATTTTTCTCGAAGCACTGATCTTTACCTCCACCAACTTTTAACTCTGAGACTTTGATAGAGACCACTAATCTTCTTTGTTGAGCATCCCAAGTTCAGTTTTGAAGAATGAGAACTTGGTCTCATCTAGCGGCTTCGTGAATATATCTGCAACTTGCCTATCTATGGAGACGTATTGTAGATCTATGTCTCCATTCTCCACATGCTCCCGGATGAAGTGATATCGAAGCTCTATGTGCTTTGTCCGGCTGTGGGAGACTGGGTTGTTGGCGATTGCTATTGCACTGGAAGAGTCGTAAAGCAGAGGGATGTTCTGGAACTTCATGTTATAGTCTTCAAATTGATTCTTGATCCATAGAAGCTGTGCGCAACAGCTGCCTGCAGAGATGTACTCTGATTCAGCCGTTGAGATGGCTACACATTCTGCTTCTTACTGCTCCAGGAAATAAGTCTCCTTCTGAGAAATTGGCAAGTCCCGGAAGTACCTTTCCTGTCATCTTTGTTTCCTGCAAAATCTGCATCTGAAAATCCAATTAGTTCACTGTCATTACTTTTTGGGTACCATAAGACATGATTTGGTGTACCTTTGAGGTATCTCAAGATTCGCTTTGCAGCAATGTAGTGAGATTCCTTAGAGTTCACCTGAAATCTAGCACATACACATGTTGAAAACATTATGTCTAGTCTACTTGCGGTAAGGTAGAACAAGGACCCAATTATGCTTCTGTACTTGGTTTCATCAAAAGGTTTCCCTTTCTCATCCTTGTCCAGAGACATAGCTGAGGCCATTGGAGTCCTCATAGAGGTTGCATTCTCCATTCCGAATTTCTTAAGTAGCTCTTTGGTGAATTTGGTCTGTGAGATGAAAATTCCATCCTCAGATTGTTTCACTTGAAGCCCTAAGAAATACTTCAGCTCTCCCATACTGCTCATTTCAAACTTCCCTTGCATAAGTTTAGAAAACTTCTTGCAGAGGTTGTCATCCGTAGAGCCAAAAATAATGTCGTCAACATATATTTGTACCAGCAAAATCTTGCCTTTTATTTCCCTAAGAAATAATGTCTTGTCTATCTTTCCTCTTGTGAACTTGCTCTCAAGAAGGAAGCTAGACAGCGTCTCATACCAAGCTCGGGGAGCTTGTTTAAGACCATATAAAGCTTTTTGCAGTAAATAAACATGATTGGGAAAGTTTGAATCAACAAAACCTGGCGGTTGCTCTACATACACTTCTTCCTTAATGTTACCATTTAAGAAGGCAGACTTTACATCCATTTGATAGACTGTAAAGCCCTTAAGTGAAGAGTAGGCAAGAAATAACCTGATCGCCTCCAGCCTTGCCACTGGAGCATATGTTTGATCAAAGTCGATTCCTTCTTCTTGACGATAGCCCTTGGCGACAAGTCTTGCTTTATTCTTTATAATTGTTCCATCTTCGTCCATCTTATTCCGGTAGACCAATTTTGGCCTGATGACATTCTTACTCTTGGGTCTAGGAATAAGTGTCCAAACTTTGCAACGTTTGAACTGATTCAACTCTTCTTCCATGGCTAGTATCCAGGATGCATCCGAGTTTGCTTCCTCGAACTTCTTAGGTTCAACCTGTGATAGAAAGCTCAAGAATAAATTCTCGTTAGTTGTACCTCTCCGGGTTCTGACACCATCCTGAGGATCTCCTATGATTTGATCTAAGGGATGATCCTTCAAGTGTCTGAACTCTAGAGTCCTTGCATCTGGGATCTCTTCAGCCACTGGTGTTGCATCTTCAGCTGGGATGTGTTCTTCATCTTGATCATCTACCTCTCCAATAGGGGTTGTAGAGGTGATCTTGATGAACGTCTCATCTTTATCTTGAGTAGGCTCATCCAAGCTAAGTTCCTTCATCTTGGTACATGCATCTTCAATGAGCACACTAGAAGAGTTGCTTTGCAGCAAACTCGTCTCATCAAATACAAGGTGTATCGACTCTTCTACCACCAGAGTTTTTCTATTAAATACTCTATAGGCCTTATTATGGCTACTATAACCTACAAAAATACCTTCAAAGCTTTTCTCGCTAAACTTGGTAGTGCGATACTTACCGTTGTTAAGTACGAAGCACTTACAGCCAAAGATTCTAAAATATGAAATGGTTGGTTTCCTGCCTTTTAGAAGTTCGTAAGGAGTCTTATCATGGTTCTTGTTGATGAGAGCTCGATTTTGCACGTGACAAGCGGTGTTGACGGCTTCAGCCCAGAAATACTCTGGAAGTGAGGCATCACTCAATATAGTCCGGCAAGCCTCTATGAGTGTTCTGTTCCTTCTCTCAGCTACTCCATTTTGCTGTGGAGTGCGAGGAGAGGAAAACTCATGAAAGATACCTTGACTTTCCCAGAATTCTGTCATGGCTCCAGACTTGAATTCCGTTCCATTGTCACTTCTGATTTTGACTACGGAACAGTTGTATTCATTCTAGATTTGCCTAACAAAACTAGTGAAAGTACTGAAGGTGTCTGACTTGTGTTTCAGAAAGAACACCCACGCAAAGCGCGAGTAATCATCCACAATAACCAACGTATATTCCTTACCTCCCAAACTTCTAACTTGTAGTGGACCAAACAAGTCCATATGGAGAAGTTGTAAGCTTCTATTGGAATCCTTGCCTATTATGCTTTTAAATGAACTCCTTGTTTGCTTGCCTTTGATACAGGCGTGACAAAGACTGTCCGTAACGCACTTGACATTAGGGGCATCACGTACTAAGTTTTGAGAGAATAGTTTATTAATAGTTTTGAGATTAATATGTGCTAGTCTCTTGTGCCATTTGTCAGCAAGAGATGCACTACTTTTTGCTAAAAGACACACTGGTGTAGACGAGTATATACAAGTGAAGTTTAAACAAAAAATATTTCTGCTTCGAGTGCCTGATAAAACAGTTTTCATGTTATCAACCGATTTTATCAAACACTTGTCAGCATGAAATTCAACCACGTATCCTTTGTCGCATAGTTGGCTTATGCTGATGAGATTGTGTTCCAATCCTTTAACATAGGCTACATCCGAAAAGGATACGCTACCGTTAGTAATCATACCTTAGCCTTTAGTTATTCCTCAATCTGAACCTCCAAAGATGACCTTTGGTCCGTTGCAGACTGAGGTGAAATTCTGGAGTAGGCTTCTTGTCCCGGTCATATGCCGAGAGCATCCACTGTCCAAGTACCAGATTGGCATTTTGGTGGTCTTTGGACATACCTGCAATTACAATCACTTAGCCTTAGGAACCCAAACAAGTTTGGGTCCTTGGTCTCGAGTTAGAATACTCCCCCTACGAGCATTAGCCTCATGAGTGGTCATTCTCACGTTGCTAACTTGAGGGGTTGCAACATTTCTAGGATTGAACCAACAATCGATGCCAAAATGACCAATTTTGCCACAGCACCAACAGTCGAACCTGTTGTATCTTTGCCTAGTGTATTCCTGCTTGATTTTCTTAAGTGATGGTCTAGCAGGAACTTCACTCTTGGAGGAAGAAGCTTCATGATGATGGTAGCTACATGAAGTCTTCTCCTTCATAGGCTTTTCCACAATAGGTTTTACTTTTGGTGTCTTCTTGATGTTATGACCATGAGCATATGGTCCATAGTTCTGAAGTTGAATCTCTTCATAAGGTGCCTTAAAGACACTCTCGCCAAAGTTACGAGGACGAGCCCAACCTTGGTATCTTGACTTAGGCTTCTCGGGGATCGGCCTAGAGAAGTGTCCATAGGCGGACTCATAGTCAAGTTCGTTCGTAGGAAAGATAACTTTCTTGAACAATACCGGTTCCAAGGGAGCTTTCCCCTTTTCTTCAGCTAGAGCCTTCTGGGCAGCCTTATTCTTTCTCTTGGCCTTGTTTCTCCTAGAAGATTTACTAGAAGCACCAATGTGGCCTAAACCAGCACCCTTGGCCTTAGCTGAGAACTTAGCAACTAGTGGAAGAACTGTCTTAGGCTTGGAGAAACTCTCAACAAGTTTCTTCTCAGCCTCGAGTAGTTGTTCCAATTCTTTGATGATTTCATCTTTAAGGTCGAGGTTCTTGAGAGCTTGATTGTATTCCTCCATAGCAACATTGAAGTTCTCTTGAAGAGAATTAGTCCTAGTGACTTCTTCTCTCAAGCTGCTCTCAATAGCCTGTAGAGATTTTATCTCTTTGGCTTGAGTTTTCACGACTCTGCGACATTTTTCATAAGCTGTGAGTAACTCCTTATACTGTTCCATGAGTTCAGATTCATCCTTAGAGGAATGGCCCTCTTGCTCATTATCATCATCAGATTCAGAGAGAGGAGTGTGAGATTTTACCTCCCCAGTAAACTGGGGGACTTGTTCATCATCAGAGTGAGCCATGAGCCCGAAGTAAGCTTCCTCTACTTCACTCGACTCGGATGAGTCGGAGTCGCTGAGAGTTTTGCTCTTCTTGGCTAATAATCTCTTCTCTGTCCTCTTCTTGTGGTATGAGGGTTTCTTTTCCTCTCTTCTTCCACCCTCTTTCTTCTTGTGAGGGCAGTCCGCGATGACGTGACCTGGCTGATTACAACAATAACAAATGATGTCAGTTGAAATTTGTTTGTTCTGTTTGGAGTTATACCTGTCATGGATGCTCGAGCCATTCTTTCGTTGATCACCGTTATGTCGTGATATTCTGTATGAGGCATCTTTGCCTCTCCATTGCTTCTTCTTATTCAAGAATTTCTTGAACTGCCGCGAAAGCAAAGAGAACTCTCCTTCAGATAGTTCTGAGCCTGAGGTGCTTGGCTCGGAGCCTTCTTCTTCACTTACTTCTTGAGGAGGTGCTGGTGAGGCAGCTTTGCCCTTCCTTGAACTGTCAGCCTTTAAAGCAACCGACTTCTCTTTTGAGGAGAAGCGACTATTCTCTTCTTTAGCTTTTATGGAGTTGATCTGCAGTTCATAGGACATTAGCATGCCAAATAGATTCTGTGGATCTGTCTCTGCTAGTCTGCCAAACTCTCGGATGGCACAGACTTTGTTATCCCATTTCTTGGTGAGAGATCTCAGAAACTTATCATTCAGCTCCCCATTAGTAAATACTCGGCCATACACTCTTAGTCCATTGACTATCTTAAAGAAGTTTTCAAATGTGTCAGCTATGGGTTCCTTGTGACCTTGTCGGAAGGCTTTATACTTCTGATTTAAGAGGGATCTCCGATCATCCCTAACTTCCTCAGTACCTTCCATTAAAGTAACTAAGGACTGCCACATCTCTTTAGCTGATTGGCAGTGAATTAGATTCTGCAGCATTGAGTCATCGACTGCACTTGCGATAATATTTTTAGCTTTCTTGTCCAGGGAGACAAGTGCAATCTCGTCCTTATCCAAGTCCATCAACTTCTTTGGGACCTTTTTGGTTGGGTCTATTGTTGATGCAGTCATAGAAACATGCGGACCTTCTTCCACAATCATGAAGATCCGAGGGTCTACTGCTTCTATGAAGAACTTAACTCTTTCCTTCCACATAGGAAAATTGTTCTTGGTGCAGATAGGGAGCTTAGCAAAATCCTTGGTCTTACTCATGCTTGATACTTCTCTAGAGACAACTTAATGAGGATTAGATCAAGGTGTTAACCTTTTAACGATCAACCTCCCTCTGATACCAATTGAGAGCGCTAAGTTGTCAACCTAAATCACCTAGAGGGGGGTGAATAGGTGAATTTCGTGTCAAATACGGAATAAAAAATATAACACAGCACAGATCTTTAATCAAGCAATCACACAGACGACAAGAGATTTATAGTGGTTCTCCAATCTTAGGTACGTCCACTTTTCTCACCGATCTAGCAAATCACTAGACTCGGCTACTCCACTATCTCGGATTGCAAAAACAATCCTACACCTCGGAACCACGCTCCTACAAAACTCGATCCCAAACGGATCTACACTCGGAAGATAAAACTTCCTACCACTCGGAGAAAGATCTCCTACAATGAAATTTGTTTGAATAAAATTTACAACAAGAATATCACAGATCTGGATCTTTGACGTAATCTTCTTCTTGAGAGCTTTTCGGTTTGAACAGAAATAGTTGAAGAAGACTTGACTGAGATCCACGATTCTGAGATCTGGAACCACCACGATCAAGAAAGTAAATCAGAGACGATGAAGCACAGAGAGATCAGATGATTCTTCTTGAGTCTGGATCGCTAGAGAATCACAGATCGATAGCTACGGCTGAGAGAAGACGATCCAGAGCTTCTTCCGAAAACGGTAATGGTGGCGGATGAGAAAATTAGGGTTTTCGAAATTTTCTCTTTCTTAAAAGATAATCTCTATAAAACGCGTATTTAGTCAAATCTGAAAAGACCTATTTATAGGTTATCTTCAACGGTCATAATCGTAATTAAGATTGACATGTGGACCAGTCAGAAAAAGGTTAATTTCAAATCTCCGTCAGTTCTGGACTTAACGATTTCTGGAATTCTGAGCCAACATACTCGGGTTAGATAAGATACTCGAGTATAAAGGTCTGCTACTCGAGTAGATAAGAGAAACTTGTACTCGAGTAATAGAAATGACTACTCGAGTGCCTTGGAAGAACTACCTGAGTTACTCTAGACAGATTACTCGAGTAAGTAGAAACATCTACTCGAGTACTAATCCAAACTACTCGAGTATAACAAAAATCTACTCGAGTGCTAAGCCAGTCTACTCGAGCATAAGAAGGGTCTACTCGAGTGTTAAGCCACTTACTCGAGTATATGAGCGAAGTTACTCAAGTATGTGGACTTAGAAATATTTAGACCGAACAGTTAGCCCTACTCGAGTATAACTAAGAGACTACTCGAGTATGACTAAGGCTCTACTCGAGTACAAAAACACCTACTCGAGTAAGGAAAAGAGGTACTCGAGTATATGAATGGATTTACTCGAGTATATGGACTTAGAAACTTTCTGAGATGAGAAGTCCAGATCAACTCGAGTACGATCAGAACACTTACTCGAGTAACTGAGAACTACTCGAGTATGTAATCCAATCTACTCGAGTACTAAGTCACTTACTCGAGTATATAGAAGATACTACTCGAGTATGTGGACTTAGAAAAAGAAATTCTTCTGAGAAAGTCTTCAATACTCCAGAGTCCAGTAGTCCAAGTGCATGGAAACAAAGTGTACCCCAATAGAGAGGCTATACATGAGTCAACACCTTGGATCACACAATGAGGATTACATTGTATGGTCCTGTGTTTGATGACCCACTATAGACTGTCATTGGTTTACACTTGGCAATAGAGTCTTGCATGCACAACTTAAACACAATATCAAATACAACTTAATTCATCTTAGTTTCAGGTCTGACTTCCCACAAATCTGGGGTATTGTGAAGACAATTCCCAACAGAATGTCTGACTATAGTTTTGAACAAATAACTAAAGGAAGAAGATAAACTAATGTCGTTCATCTTGCTTTAAGATGCATGTAGAATCCTGTTTTTTGTGTGCAACAAACATCAAGGACGTTTTCGAGTATGATACGACCAGATTTTTGTTTTTGACTAAACATGAAATTCGTAGCCCTTGGAAAGGCCTGTCCAAAGGATGGTTACATGTTTTCATACGAGTCCTGTAACATCGGAAATGTCCAGTCAAAGTTGTTGTACAGTCATGACTTAAGTACATGTTGTTCTCTGGTTTGTGTAGAACTGGGTTTGGTTTTGGTAGAGAGATCGTAGCAAAATAATGTTGAGGTTTTGGTAATGTTAGTCTATACATAATCGTGATAAAAAGATAGTTTGGTGAAATATGATTGTACAAACGGTTTGAATGAGTTTGATAAACAAACGGTTTGGGTTAGTTAGTGAACAAATGAATTAATACATTTGGTTGTAAAAATGATATTCTTGTGAAATCCGGTAGGGATGTGCATGATTATAATCAGGAGAATGAAATGGGTTTTGGAAAGAAGGTGTGATGTCCGACAACTGAATACATAACCCATAGCTATGTTATCATGCTCGATTGTTATGTGAAGTATCATTAAATTGTTGTGATTATCATATGGTGTTACACATATTGTGAATTCTTGATCATGTGGAAAGGAATTGGATGTGGTTAATGCATGGCCATGAGATTTGATGATTAATGGAATTTGTTTAGTAGTCCACTGCTTAGAGTTGTGTCTCCCTACGGGTAGCAGTGTGGGGTTGGTGTACTGCATAAGGTGGCTTGCCACTTGTGTAAATGATAAACCCTTATGTTGTATGGAAATGTAGAAGGGTTGAGGTGCGTGTGTGGTTGCTGTACTGGAATGATATGTTGAAAAGGTACTCAGTGTGGAGCCCTTAAATGTGAAATTGCATGCTGTGTGAGTTGACACGCAGTGTCATAATCCCGGGTTAAGGATAGTGTGGCAGGTCTACGGGCTCGCCAGTCGTCACAACGACAAGAGTTGACAGATAGACTTTGGACGGTTTGGCTGTTTCCTTAGTGCTCATTCCCGATGCCATTTCCGTGCCAAGTGGACGGTTGGACTTGGTCCTGTGGTGATACGCTCCCATTGGCTTCTTCCGTGCCACAAAGATAGACAAGTTTGGGCTATGTTCTTGGTGCACATCTACCCAAGACCCCTCTGGGCCATTGTACGCATGCGAGCTCCACTATTGTGTTCTTAGCGTTGAGGCGTACGGTGGCCTAGGCTTGGTAGTGTGGATGCCTGCCTATTAGTGGAAAGCCCGTTCCACTTTCACCGTATGGCTATGATGGATGACGCCTGAGAGGTTAGATACCTTCTCAAAAAGTGGGAACTACAAGTATATGTTGACAAGGCAGTGTGCGTGTGTATGAGCACGGGTGAGTCATTGCATTGCATTCATAACATTGCATTACATACACAAGATCCTTATTAAAGAGTCCCTATTTCATACCAAATTATGGACTCATATAGGCTTCATTTCATGACTTTGCACTACCATTTGGCGCCATTAGCACTCCTTTTTGTTCGCTACGACATTCCACGTCTTGTGCACTTTATTAGCCTATTTCTGTGTGTGTGTGTATTTCCCTCTTGCTATGCATTTTATTAATATCTGTGACTGCCATGATCAACAACCCGTCCAGTTTTCCTGCAGGTTCGGGGATCGTGTGGGCGTCTAGGATAGGGCTTTCACCATTTTTTGGCAAAGGAGTCAATGGTCGTGCCTTTTTACCCACGCACGACCATCGACCTCTTTGGCGCACGATCATCGGTCGTGCGCAGTCTGGCTTCTCTTGTGAAATTTCTTCCCCGCCATATCGCACGGTCACCAGCTATACCGTGCACGATCACTGCTCGTGCGTTGCCGGTCGTGCACAGTCATGCCCTCTTTTGAAAAGTTCTGTCTCGCCATTTCGCACGATCAATGATCGTGCGCTGCTGATCGTGCGCGAGCTTTGATTTCCTGGTGCAGGTTCTACAGGTTGTTGCCGCACGGGCGCTGACTTTGTTCGCGCACGACCACTGGTCGTGCGCCAGTGGACGTGCACGCTATTTAACTCTGCTTCTATAAATCGGCCTGTTCCGCGAATTAGGGCACGGACCCTTGATCGATCTTTGCTGCCACTTCACCGTTCTGCATCCCAGGAGTTCCATCCATCTCCACCTTCATCCCTACCATCGGGAGGTC
This sequence comes from Platanthera zijinensis, assembly GCA_039513925.1. NCBI lineage: Eukaryota > Viridiplantae > Streptophyta > Magnoliopsida > Asparagales > Orchidaceae > Platanthera > Platanthera zijinensis. Next base: position 116,971,865 of record CM077088.1, read on the forward strand.
ATTTTCCGGTGATTCTAAAGCGTTCCGCATCCTCCGGTGATCCTCCCGGCCTTTAAAGATCTCTTCTTCGAGCTTTCCACCGAAGAAGATGATGAAGGCAACCTAGAGAACGGACTTAAAGGCCCTCGAGGTGACAACTCGTCGGTACCGGAAGCCTCCTCAGACTGCACGTGGAAGCGGATTGACAACCCGCACCTCCGGCCAACAACCGCGGTGGATCTTCACTTTCTTGGTTTAGTCTTTCTCCATCTCTCTTGTTGTATGAAATGACTTAAGCTGGTAATGAACTTCGATTTCTAGTTGTTTTAATTAGATTATTGTTTTTTAATCTTGCTCGTGAGATTTGTGATTTGATGCGCCTCGCCCCATCTCACTTCACTCCGTTCCTTCGTTCCATTCGATTGCACTCCGCACTAAACACCTAACTCACTGGCTCACCGTCCATTCGCCTTACCGAAGTACGACATCGCGGTCGTTACATCCATCTCACCTTGTGAAGCGGTGATAGCGACCCGCATATTTCGCTTTAGTTTATTTGTTTGCAAAACCACCTTCAAAGCCCTTTATTTTTCCTTTATTTAATTAACTCTCATAACTATAATTTCGGATCGTTCGTTGTTCTACGCTAATTGCATTCCTCAAGAGATTGACACTTGGGGATTCATTCCCAAAACTTTATTACTTGTGCGACCGGTGCGCTTGCCGTATTTACACGCATCAAGTTTTTTGCGCCGTTGTCGGGGAATGCAACTGTAGAACGACCATGACGTTTGAAAGTATTGTTGTAAGAGTTAGTGTTTTTTGACCGCTGTTTCTTTGTTTAGTTGCCGCAGTGAATGCAGGGATGCGCTGCAAGAGATCTTGTAGCTTACGACCCCGAGATCGAACGAACTCTTCGTGCACAAAGACGTGCTGCTGCCATCAATCCAGTCCCAATTGGGGACCAGCTGAACATTGATGCCGGAAACTGTATTGGAGGGATCCTTCATGGTGACCGAAATGACGATGAGAATGAAGTAAACCCGCCCCAGGTCCGCACCATGAGGGACTACACCACACTGACTGTTGGGAGTATTTACCCCGACTTCGGACCGGGGATCACCAACCAGCAATTTGAGATCAAACCAGCCATTCTGAACATAATCCGGAACAATGCACAGTTCTCCGGAATGGCCACTGAAGACGCCCATCTTCACTTGGCTGAATTCTCCGAGATCTGCGCCACGTTTCGCTATGCTGGGATCCCCGATGATACAGTCAAGCTCCGTATTTTCCCTTTCTCCCTCAGGGACAAAGCCAAGACATGGCTCCACTCTCTTCTGCCTGGAACAGCCACCACTTGGGAGGCATTGACAACGAAATTCTTAGCCAAGTTCCTTCCGGTGGACCGGATTGTGAGTATGCGGCGTGCGATTGCCAACTTTCGGCAAAATGATCAAGAAAGCCTAGCTGAGGTGTGGGAACGCTTCAACGAGTTGCTGAGGAAGTGTCCAAACCACGGATTCCAAACTTGGAATCTCGTTGAAAGCTTCTATTTCTCTATTGAACCACAACACCGAGCTATGATTGATGCCGCCTCTGGTGGAACGATAATGAATCTTGCACCTGATGATGCATTGAGAATTTTGCAGGATATCGCCATCCACAGCGCATATTGGACCGCACGAAGGAATATTCCACGAGGTATTAGTGGAGTTTTTGCTCTGGAAGCATCCAAGCCCGCCGCCGCTGCTGCTCCAGTTATGGCAATCTCATGCCAGGGTTGTGGAGGTTCCGACCACCACAGCTTCGAATGCCAAGCAGGCGAGGTACGTGATGAAACTACTTTCCTTAATGAATCAATTAATTTTATTGCAAATCAAAATAGGGGAGCACCTTATGGGAACACGTACAATCCGGGGGTGAGAAATCATCCAAATTTTTCTTGGAATCAAAACGCAGCTGGCCAACGATGGCAGCCGGGGCAACATCAAAATGATGCGTATGCCTCCGGAAGCCAACCGCGGCCGCCTCAACCGAATTACCCCTAAGGGCCCCCTGCTATAAAAACAAATTCTTTAGCTGAAATGTTTGAAAAGTTTGTTGAGGTCTCCCTGACTAACATGACAAACCAAGCGGTCTCAATGCGTAAGCTAGAGGCACAATTGGGCCAACTGGCCCAAATGGTCTCTGAGCGGACCCAAGGCACTTTACCGAGCAACACTGAGAAAAACCCCCATGAGCAAGGAAAAAGCCTTGGGGAAGAAAATTTGAAAAAAAACATACGAGCTCGTTGTAGCTTGTAAAATTAATAATATTGAAACTACTGCATTGTGCGATTCCGGAGTGTCTAGCAACATCCTCACCATGCAGGATGTTGCGAAGATGAACCTGCATATTGATCCAGCAAATCGGAAGTCGCTAATTTTGGCAAATGGTATTTTGGTTGACACTGAGGGAGGTGTACGAGAAGTTGAAATCGAGGTTAATGGGAAGTGCTTAAGCACTGATTTCCAGGTTTTGGGACCCAAGGAAAACAATTCTATTCCTATATTGGGGGTTCCATTCCTGACGGCTAGCGGCGCATCTCTTGATTTCGCCAAAGGATGCGTAACTTGGCCGGTTGTTGCTTCAACCTTGGATATCACTTCTGTACATGACCCTCTTCTCCATAACAACAATTTCCAAAGTGCTGCAGATATCAAGATTGGTTTAGAACTCTCCTTGGTGAGGGATGCTCATACGAAAGAGATGATTAAGGAAGGACTTTCTAAGGAGATGATCGAGAATAATGAGAAAGAGTTCAAAGAAGAGACTGAGTGCACTGATGCAATGGCTACCTTCCCGTTTCCCGTCGCATCAATTTTTGAGCATGGCGAAACTAGTTCTATTCGGGAGAAATCCCTAGACAATGAATTGTGTAATATTGTTTCAAACTTTGTCCAGCGATTAGTAGCTTGGGCTGATCCGGTTGCCGTTTTGGTACCGGAAATGAAGCCGCCAACCGTAAAAATAGGACCCACCACAGACTGCAATCTTTGGAAATCTCCCACGGTGGAGAAGCTGAGGAAGGCCAAGCGTGTACGCGATGAGCATTATGCTGCCCTCCGGCGCGAGGAATAGCACATTCAGAGTAAAGGGAAAGCCCTTTCTCCCAATGTAAAACGACACTCTGTTGTTCCCTCACGCCCCACCGGAGAGACTTATCACAAGTCCGCATTTAGCTGATTGCTCTCCCCTTTTCCATAATTCCCTATGCTTTGTGCTTGCTTGTTTTGTTGGGAACTTTTCGTTGTTGTGCTTTATTTTTCTGCAATTCTTTAATTCCTTCAAGAACAATATATAAACTGCTAATACAGGTATTTGGTCCACCTTAAGGACGGTAAACAAAAGGGCTATTCGGGAGACAACCAAAGCTTGGACCTTTTTGGTCCCTCTTTTTTGTGCTTTTTTACTTTGCTCTTATATTATATTTTCTGTTATTTGTCTTTTCTTCTGTTCAACCTAATTCGCAGGTCCAACATACTTTTGTGCGATGCAGCAACCTCCGCCTTCTGGTATGCTCATTCTTTGGAGCATAGGTACCCTTTCTCCTCAGCCCTCTTTTTATTTTAGATGTCTATTTTCATTTCTGCCTATGTTTTCATTCAAGTCTGGGGGGAAGAGCCGCTTATGCACTCCACGAGCACATTGATAGCATGCCAGTAGTTTTATTTTATTCTTCATTATTGTAGAATCCTGCTGCACACACCTTGCCACCCACACGAGCGCGCACTTAACCACGCGCGTGGCTCGAGTTAATGTTGTCATTTTGTGTCAATTTTAAAATGGCGGTGCTGACTTTGGATTTTAATTTAGAGTAGTTCGAAACTCGTGCAGTGCACCTAATCGAGTACTCACGTGGTGTAGAAATTGTATAGGTTTAATTTTTCTTTATGCTTGTAAATTTATATTTTTTCTGCACTCGTAAATCATGTTTGTCCTACTCAAAATTGTTAATCCGGAGCAATCTATTAGTAGCGTAGGAATGAGTGTAGGCGTCTCTAGCTTTGTATTGCTCGAGTCGGGAGGACGGATCATTTCTCTCGGTGGCTAAGAACTTGCCCCAAGCTACTTTCGAAGCATTGGTGCATGGTTAGTCTAGCGTGAGAGTGATGTAGGCCATCATGTTGGCCCGGTTGAGCTTTGTACCCTTTCCTAACGTCGCCCTCGCTAGCCCCTTTGTGCCTACCCTTCCTTTTGATTCAGCTCCACTATATTCGCCAAAGCCTCATAGCCGATCCTAGTCGCACGCCCAATTCGAGCATTAGTAGTTTACATTTTACGTTGGGTTGTGATGTGGTGATTCGTTTTTGTTATATGTGGATGTGCCCAAAAGAAAAATGTGCTGATTTTGTAAAATAAAAATGTGAAAGCTTAAAAGAAAAATCTATAAAAAGAAAAGGAAAAAAAAAGAGGAAAAGAAAAGAAATAAGAAAAAGTTTAAATGAACAATCTTTTTGAGATGGGATTGTTGTTTGGAGTAGGCGGTGCACACACCCATTTGTAAAAGTAAGTCTGGGGGTGTGGTGCATCTGCGTTTATTTGGTGGTTAGCGGTTACTATTTTTTGTACGTTAGCACATTTGGGTTTGATGCATTACCCATCTTGTTTATCCTTGTTTTCCTCACCGTAACCCAAGCCCCATTATTACCCGAAGTCCTACAGACTCACGCTAGAGTCAAACTAGTGCCGTGGAGAGAGTGCGAATGGGCAAGCATATGGTCCCCGACATTGGTGGATTCCTTTGGAGGTGATCACGAGCCCCGATCTTTGGCAATTCTTAGCCAAGCGACTTGCCTATTTTCTTCCTACACATGACCGAGCGATTCTCCAGCATTCAATTTTTGAGTAGTGACAATATCTATTTACGTTTGTCGAAAGTTATAAATTTCATAGCATAATTAAAAATTTCTTCTATTATATTTTCTATACACTTGAGTTTTCAATTTCTCGTTCTACTTTAAATTGAAGTTACTTCGTCAGCTAGCTATTTTGGAGTTCACGAGATGATTATTTGCCCGGGACGTGCAAATGGTTAAGTCTGGGGGTGTGATTAGTCCCCATTTCATACCGAATTCTAGACTCATCTAGGCATCATTTCATGACTTTGCACTACCATTTAGAGCCATTAGCACTCCTTTTGGTTCGCTACGACATTCCACGTCTTGTGCACTTTATTAGCCTATTTCTGTGCGTGTGTGTATTTCCCTCTTGCTATGCATTTTATTAATATCTGTGACTGCCATGATCGACAACCCGTCCAGTTTTCCTGCAGGTTCGGGGATCGTGTGGGCGTCCGGGATAGGGCTTTCACCATTTTTTGGCAAAGGAGTCAATGGTCGTGCGTTTTTATCCACGCACGACCATCGACCTCTTTGGCGCACGATCATCATTCGTGTGCAGTCTGGCTTCTCTTGTGAAAGTTCTGCCCCACCATATCGCACGGTCACCAGCTATACCGCGCACGATCACTGCTCGTGCGTTGCCGGTCGTGCGCAATCATGCCCTCTTTTGAAAAGTTCTGTCTCGCCATTTCGCACGATCACTGATCGTGCGCTAGCTTTGATTTCCTGGTGAAGGTTCTACAGGTTGTTGCCGCACGGGCGCTGACTTTGTTCGCGCACGACCACTGGTCGTGCGCCAGTGGTCGTGCGCGCTATTTAACTCTGCTTCTATAAATCGGCCTGTTCCGCGAATTAGGGCACGGACCCTTGATCGATCTTTGCCGCCACTTCACCATTCCGCATCCCAGGAGTTCCATCCATCTCCACCTTCATCCCTACCATCGGGAGGTAATTTTCCGGCGATTCTAAAGCATTCCGCATCCTCCGGTGATCCTCCCGGCCATTAAAGACCTCTTATCCGAGCTTGCCACCGAAGAAGATGATGAAGACAACCTAGAGAACGGACTTAAAGGCCCTCGAGGTGACAGCTCGTCGGTACCGGAAGCCTCCTCGGACTACGCGTGGAAGCGGATTGACAACCCGCACCTCCGGCCAACAACCGCGGTGGATCTCCACTTTCTTGGTTTAGTATTTATCCATCTCTCTTGTTGTATGAAATGACTTAAGCTGGTAATGAACTTTGATTTCTAGTTGTTTTAATTAGATTATTGTTGTTTAATCTTGCTCGTGAGATTTGTGATTTGATGCGCCTCGCCCCATCTCACTTCACTCCGTTCCTTCGTTCCATTCGATTGCACTCCGCACTAAACACCTCACTCACTGGCTCACCGTCCATTCGCCTTACCGAAGTACGACATCGCAGCCGTTACATCCATCTCACCTTATAAAGCGGTGATTGCGACCCGCATATTTCGCTTTAGTTTATTTGTTTGCAAAACCACCTTCAAAGCCCTTTATTTTTCCTTTATTTAATTAACTCTCATAACGATAATTTTGGATCGTTCGTTGTTCTACGCTAATTGCATTCCTTAAGAGACCGACACTCGGGGATTCATTCCCAAAACTTTATTACTTGTGCGACCGGTGCGCTTGCCGTATTTACACGCATCACTTACCATATAAGTTTGTATGGGCATTCTTATATGATGAGTTACTTTACTGTTAAGCTGATCCTTAACTTATATGTCCTTATGGGCATTCATATAAGTTGAGTTGCTTTCTTGTTATAGGATCATACTTGTATACTACTGTTGATAGTAGAACTGCTAGTATAGATTAATATACTATTTTATTGTACATGTTGGATACTTTGATATTGATTAGTCTTATACCTCCTGCTTGTACTACTGCTTACATATATATATTGTATTCTTTTTTTCCTTTCTCCACCCGATGCCTAAGAGTCGTCGGTGGAGTGGATGTGAAATTCACTTAGTCTTTATGACTAACAGTTGCTACGTCTTCCTTTTTAGGAGGAAACCCTGTAGATAGAGCAACAGTAGGTTGCGCAGGAGGGCAGCCAGGCCAGGGTGACAGAGCCTGACATGACAATACCATCGCTGTCTTCGGCTACGGATGTGAGTTTTTGAGAGAAACTTTTGTAGCCCTTTGGGCAAAGCTTTTTATGTACTATTATATTATAGAAGCCTGTTAATGCTTCTTATTATTGATGTACTTGTGGAATTTTATACTTATGTGGATTTGACTTCTGTTTTTTCTTTATATTGGGTTGACATTAATGATATTGGTTTTAGTCGGCAGGATAAGCGTCTTGTAGTATCGGTCAACCCGTGTGTCGGCGTTACCGCAAGGCGACTGTTCTGGGCATAAGACTCCCCTCGGTCGTGTCTTGTGTTCCGGGAGGGGGGGGGGGTATTACAAATGGTATCAGCTTGCAATGATCCTCAACTAAAGAAGTCATTGAACAATGGTGCCAGCCCCATTCGATTGGTTAGTTTGCGGACAAAATGACATAGCGGAAGCAGTGGTGTGCCCATATGTAATTCACACTAAGTATGTCAAGTTGTTAACTTACGATTAGCCAACCTGACCTTAAGTTTGTACCATTATGTGTAGATTCCAGCGCATGTAGAGCCAGTACCGGGCATTCCCTCCCCTTCCGTCCCTACCCAGTTCCAGAAGTCGGAGTTGGGACAGACACTTACAGCGATCTTAGACGCCTTCAGGTCTCAATAGGCTGTGCAGCAACAAGCCCATGTTCCAACTGGTTGAGCACCTTTCGAGCCCTCTCCCTGCCTGCTTATCTTGGGATGGAGTCGGCTGTTCGTACAGAAGAGTGGCTCGACACTGTGCAAGAATTAATGGCTGGAATCAGATGTCCAACCAATATGGCTATGACCTTAGATGTGTCAGTATTGGAATTGCATTTGAAGAGGTGGTGGAAGTCCCTCATGGGTTCCACTTTCCAAGGTCAAGTGTACACAGAGATCTATTGGGATGAGTTTTATAGAGCTTTCCTGGAGCATTTCATTCCCTCAACCGCTCGAGACGAACTTGAAGAAAGATTACTGCAGTTAAAGCAAGGATCTAAGTCCATGACGGAATATCAACGGGAGTTTCAACAGCTCGCTAGGTTCGCTGATGCCTATAAGTTGGATGACCGTGGTTACGCAAATCGGTTCTACAAAGGCTTGCGAGATCCCCTACGAGAAACCCTTTTGTTTATAGCGGACTCGAGCTCTGCAGAAATCATTGATATGGAAAAAAGGCTGGAGGCGGATCGCTTGGGAAGTGGTAAGAGACCAGCCGAGGGCATAATGGAGGCTGGCCCCAATTATAAAAGGAGGCAGGAAAACAGAGGAAGAGGAAACAATAGAGGCGGAGGTCGCTTCTGCCAGAATTTAAGAATGGAGCATCCGACTCCATAGCCATCACTACCTCCACTACAACAACTGTACCTGCAGCCTAGGGAGCAACACAAGCGAGCTTGTTTCTAGTACAATCAGCTGAGCCACATTCGACACTTTTGCCCATAATTAGGGGGAGATGCTCCCCCTGCTCTTCCTCTAGCAACCCCACAAGGACGGGGACATGTACGTGGTTGAGGACGAGGACCATGAGGATGGAATCCTAGACCTGCTCGAGAGCAGATGTTTGCGCTGGACATGTCGCATGAGCGAAATCCTCAGGATGTGATTGCAGGTATGTCGTGATTTAGTTAATATGTTATAAGTATTTCTCTTCTATTGCCAATGATATGCTAGGAGGCTAGCTTTGAGTCTTTATAATTGATACATAGGCACCGTAATTGTTAGTGGGAACCCAACTCATACACTGTTTGATACCGGTGCCACTCACTCGTTCTTTTTGGAGAACCTTGTTAAAGACTTAGAAGGAGTGCAACACTTCACCAATACCACTCAGAGAGTACCCCATACCGAATGGATCCAAAGGAACTCGCCGAGTTTAGGGTTCAGCTATCGGAGTTGGTAGAATCAGGGTTTGTTCACCCCAGTTCATCACTATGGGGAGCTCATATTCTATTTGTCAAGAAGAAGGACAAAACATTAAGATTGTGCATAGAATATTAGGAGCTCAATCGACTGACGGTGCGGAACACCTATCCCCTACCCCGAATCGATGAGTTATTCGATCAGCTGGTGGGAGAGCATTGGTTTTCCAAACTGGATCTGCACTCAGGGTATTACCAGTTGAGGATACAAGAGGAAGATATCCCGAAGACAACGTTTATCTCGAGATATGGATTGTACGAGTTCACCGTGATGCCGTTTGGACTCACAAACGCCCCTTATGCGTTCATGAGTTTCATAAATAGGGTGTTTGAGCTGTATTTAGACATCTTTGTCATCATCTTCATCGATGACATTTTGGTCTATTCAAAGATGGAAGAAGAGCATGCATATCACATGACCTTAGTTTTGAAGAAGCTCAAAGAGCATGCCCCGTTTGCTAAGTTCAGCAAATGCGAATTTTGGCTCCGAGAATGTTGGGTACATTGAAAAATATAAACAAGATTTGGGGACGCCTTATCTTAGTCAATGATATGCATAGATTTTTATTTGATAGATGTTTGAGTTATATTGTGCAGGTTCAAGAATTTGAAGAAAATTTTCTAAGTACAAGTGTCGACACTTGTGAAGAAGTTGTGTCGACACCCAAGCTAAGTCGACACTTATGAAGGAGTTGTGTCGACACCCACCCAAGCTAAGTCGACATATTTGAAGAAGTTGTGTTGACACTCAAACTGAGTCAACACCTACAGAAGTAGTTGTGTTGATACCCAGAATTGTGTCAACACCTGAGGCAGAATTTGTGTCGACACCTAATACAGGTGCTGTGTCGACACCAAGGAGCTATGTCGACACTGGAAGCAATTGTGTTGACACACTGGACTTGTGTCGACACATCAACTCTCAAAGTGATGTGTCGAGATCAGAAGCAATTATTTCGACACACTGGACTTGTGTTGACACACACTCAACGCCATCTGGACACACTCAACGCTGTTGACACACACTCAACGTTGTCTGTCGACAACAACTATGTCGATACTAGAAGGACTTGTATCGACACACAGGACTTGTGTCGACACACACTCAACGCCGTCTGATATACACTCAACTCCATCTATATGTAGCAGTTATGTCGAGAACATGAAGACTTGTGTCGATAACTGGACTTGTGTAGACACATACAACAGAAGAAGTGTCGAGTAGCAGAAGATTTGATGAGTCGACACATTGTATGCTGTGTCGACATCTTGAAGACTTGTGTCGACACTTAGCCTATATGTGTCGACACATATGAAACAGTTTGCAGAGTGGAATGTGCTGAGTTGGAAAGTCTTTAATGAATCAACTTACTTGACTGATGACTCAACAACTTTCATAACCAACCGGTCTTACACCTCTGTCAGAACTGTCAGAAGGTTGTTACAAACCGGATCAGTCGGTAACAATTGGGAAACTCTATATAAGAGTCAGATCTATGAAAACAACAAGAGATGAACACAACATAAGAAGAAGAAGAAAAACACTAGAGAATTCTTCAACAAGAACAGGGAAAACCCTTACGAAGGCAGATCGAGAGCTGTCTGCAAGAAAGATTAAGAATTCATTATGAATTTAAGGAAGAAGCTGACTGAAGATCATCTTCTACGTCAAGCGAAGATCCACCTCATATTGTTCTATCAAGAAGTTTTGAAAAGCTAAGTCAGGTTGGATCAGAAGGGTCAGTTCATTCAAGAACTGATCAAGAAGGCTACACCAATAGAGAAATCTAGCTGGTGAATTTTCAGTATCTTAATATTATTCAATTTCTTGTAGGATCTATTGCTAGATCTGAGTTGTAAGCCTGAAATTATAAAGGCTGAGGTAGGGATGAGAGCCTGAGGTGTAGGACTTGTGAAAAGTCTGAGTTGTAAGCCTAGTGATAAAAGGCTGAGGTAGGGCTGAGGACTGAGGTAGGATTCTTGGGAAGAATCTGAGGTAGGACTTGTTTAAGTCTGAGCTGTAGGAACCATTCTTGTTCTGAGATTGTAAGATCTGCGGATCCGAGCCAGTGGAAGGAAGTTAGGCTGAATCTAGTTATCTACTGGATAGGCAAAGGGGGAAAGTGGATGTACCCATACCTTGGGGAACCACTATAAATCTGGTGTATGCTGTGATGTGAATTGTGGTATGTTCTTGGAATTATCTGTGCAGAATTTAGTTTAGGAATTTGCCAATAAAAATTTTATAAAAAGTTTAGAACCTATTCACCCCCCCCCCCCTCTAGGTGTTTAGGCTCTTGAAATCAGGTCTTTCAAGTGGTATCAGAGGGAGGTTGCTCAAAGCTTGACCTAACAGTCTTAGTGAATCTCTAAGGCAAATAATTGATATCAAGAATGGGTTCAAATGAGAATCAAAAGGAGTTTGGATCTATGAAACTGCCAATCTGCAGGAAAGAATCCTTTGGCATATGGAAGGAAAGGGTCAGGTTATTTATGGAAGCATCTGATCCAATAATCTATTTCACAGTACAGGAAGGCCCCTTCATTCCAATGAAGGTATCAGTCCTGGATGCCAATGTTAAAACTCCAAAGAGTTATTCTTAAATGACCTAGGATGAGATCATCTTGGCAACTCTAGACAAAAGGGCACAGAATATCATTGTAAGTGCCATAGATGATGCCACCTTTCAGAATCTGGTGCACTGTAAAACCTCCAAGGAAATTGGGGACACATTGATTGTCTACATGGAGGGCACAAAAGAAGTTAGAGAAGACAGAAAATCCATGCTGAATCAAGAGTATGAGAGATTTAGACAAGGCAAGAATGACAACATAACTGAATGTTACAAGAAATTCTTCAGGATTGTAAATGAGTTGATGACTTATGGAAGAGTCTTCAGTACTTATGAACTGAATGACAAGTTTCTGAGATCTCTGACAAAGGATTGGGACACAAAAATCTGTGTCATCAGAGAGGTGTCAAGGCTGGCAGATACACCTCCTCCCACACTGTTTGGAAAGCTGCTTTCATATGAAATGTAGCTTACAGCTAGGAAGGAGGAAGAGAAGAGTAGTAGATCTAAACACAAGGAAAAGTCAATTGCCTTCAAGGTTGAAGGCACAAGAAAGGGAAGGAGAAAATCTCCTTCTCCTCTTAGAAGGAGTGCTGAGGCAGAAGAAGGAATTCCTGACAACATCTCTTCAGACAGCCACACCTCTGATGAGGATTTTGCATCCTTCACAAGGCAGTTCTAAAGATTCATGAAGAAGAAGAAGTGGAAAACCAGACCTTCTACATCCTTTTCCAAGGATGACTACTACAAGAAAAGGAAGACTCCCAAGGAGGACATGTATGCTTCTAAACATAGTAAACAATCTAATTCTAAGATTGTGTGCTATTGTTGCAACAGACAAGGACATGTCATAGCTGACTGTCCTGACAAAAGGAAGGAGTCAAAAGACAAGAAGAAATAGCAAGTAAAAGGCAAGAAGGAAAATCCCTTGTTTCCCAGAAGTAGAAGAGCTCGACAGATTCTTCATCATCTGAATCAGGAGAAGAAGAAGATGTTGAAGCATATGTTGGGCTATTCTCAACTTTAGAGGATTCTAAGGAGTTAGAATTCCTACAAATGCTGGACTCCATAAATGGAGTGGAAGAACATTGCTGCAGAGGGATGAAGGCCCTATCAGAAAATGATCATTGCCAGGATTAGGCTGGTCCTAGTAAGGTATACATTTCTCCCTTAAATTCTGATTATTTTACTGGATCAGAATCAGTAGCATCAACTTCAAGAGAAGGGGATGGTTCTGATTCTAAGGGGGATGTACATCAACTTATTAATGAGTATGGTGGGTTGTTGCATGCTCTGAAGAAGAGCAAGTTTCTTGTCAAAGAGCAGTCCAAAGAGATTGAGTCTCTTAAGATGGCTGCAACAGATTCAGCAAAGCTGTTGGATCTAAAATTGAATGAGGTTGCCAAACTGAAAAACATTACTGTTATTCAGATGGGCACAATCTCTTTTAAGGAGAATCATATCAAGAAACTTGAGGCAAAACTTCAGCAAGAAAGAGAGCTAGTGGCTAAATTCTCCAAGCCAAAATCTGTCTTACCCTTAATAAACAATTTCATTTCACAAAAAAGGAAGACTGGTCTAGGTTTTAAGGGAAGAACTAGGGCCACTAATTCACATAGAAAAGGTAAGGCCCCAGTTTAGCCTCTAGCTGTAAAACCCCCTATCTTCTTTAGGAAGGTGATGAATCCTACAAACAGGTATGATCATGACACTACTCATGGTCACAGTGAGTATGGAAATCTCATGGGCAAAGGTTCAAATGCCAATAGGCCACTCTATATGCATGCCCATCATGTACAAGAGAAATTCTTGAAGTTTGCTGCTCCAGCACCAACACTTAACAAGACTGCTAGCAACAAAGTAGCAAAGTCTGTACCTAAGAGAAGGTATAATAGATTTGAGTGTTGGTGTTGTGGCAAGGTGGGCCACTTTGCCATGGATTGCTGGTTTAACACAAGTGTAAAAATCAAGAGTAGTTTTCCTGTTAGAACAGCTGCAGGATTACAAACTAACAAGGACCTAGGACCCAATAGCAAATTGGGTTCTAAGGGTAAGTGATTCTTTATTTGATGTAGGTGAATCCAAGTGACCATACCCCTATATGGTAGTTAGATAGTGGCTATTCCAGACACATGACTGGAACAAGAAGAATGTTGAGGGACTATGTACCCATAGAGAATGGTCCCAAAGTCATCTTTGGTGGATCAGAAAAAGGAGTCATCAAAGGATTTGGTAACATTTCTTGTGACTCAATTACTATCACTAAAGTGGCTTATGTGAAGTGTCTGAAACATAACCTGATTAGCATCAGTCAGCTTAGTGATCTAGGTTATGACATCTCCTTTCACAAAGGGGAGTGCCAAATTAAGAGGTCAAGTGATCAAGAGATCATTTTGACTGGCACTAGGAAAGAAAATATCTATTGTCTTAACCTAGATTGTGAGTTGAAAAACTCACCTATTTTCCTAGTTACAGATGAGAAAGCTTCACTATGTATCAAATGGCACAATAGGATAGCTCATCTGAATTATAAGTCCATAGGATTGCTGTTTAGCATGGGTCTGGTGAGGAATGGTCCTCAAGTCAAGTGCATTAAAGAGGGAGTGTGCTTAACTTACCAAAAAGACAAACAGACCAAGTCCTCTTTTCCTGCACTAGATACCAAAGATTCATTGAGATGTTTATATCTCTTGCATATGGATTTGTTTGGTCCTATGCCAGTTCACAGTCTTGGTAGAAAAGTATATACACTAGTTATTGTGGATGACTATTCTAGATACACTTAGGTGTTCTTCTTGAGGCAGAAATCTGAAACCCCTCGTGTTTTCCAGACTTTTGTTAGACAAGTTCAGAATGAATTTAATAATTTAGTGGTCAAAATCAGAAGTGACCATGAAACAGAATTTCAGTCTGAATGTATGACAAAATTCTTTGAAGAACTTGGGATACATCAGGAGTTCTCCTCACCTAGAACACCTCAGCAAAATGGAATTGCTGAAAGAAAGAATAGAACTCTCATTGAGGCTGGTAGAACTCTACTTAGTGATACTACTCTCCCTGAATATTTCTGGGCAGAGGCAGTAAACACTGCTTGTCATGTTCTCAATAGAGCATCCATAAATAAGAAACTTAAGTTGACTCCCTATCAGATTTTTGAAGGGCAGAAAACCAAACATTTCTTATTTCAGAATCTTTGGTAGCAAGTGTTATGTCCTAGTTAATGGTAAACACTACCAAACAAAGTGTGCTATCAAATCCCTAGAAGGGATATTTGTTGGGTACATCAATAACAGTAGGGCATACAGGGTCTACAACTTGACTACTCAAGTTGTAGAAGAGTCAGTTCATGTTGTATTTAATGAGTCAAAGTTTATTAACAGTGAATTGTCTAGTTCTTCAGTTAGTTCTACATGTCTAATAGATATGCTGGACAAGTTGACCATCAATGATGAAGCCCCTGCCAGGCTGGATGAAGAAAAAGATGCCAGCTATCCAGGGGGAGAACAAGTCCCACTGGATGAAGAAGACAATGTGGGGCATCAAGTTGAGGAAACTGAAGAAAGCCATAATGCTGACAGATTTCCTCCAGCAAGAAGACACTTGAAGGACCATCCAGCTCACTAAATCATTGGTGATGCAAGTCAAAGGATTATAACTAGGAGCAAGAGCATGAACACAGTTCTAATTTCTAGCTTCCTATCTTAAATAGAAACCAGGAAGATTGAAGAAGTAATGCAAGACTCTAACTGGATTGATGCTATGCAAGAAGAGCTCAGTCAGTTCAGAAGATATAAAGTTTGGGAACTGGTGCCTAAACCTAAGGATCACAACATAATAGGTACTAAGTGGATCTACAGGAATAAGCTTGATGAGAATGACACCATAGTCAAGAACAAGGCCAGACTGGTAGCTAAAGGCTACAGGCAAGAGGAAGGTATTGACTTTGATCAAACCTTTTCTCCAGTGGTAAGAATGGAGGCTATAAGGCTGTTTTTAGCCTATGCTGCCTATCAAGGGTTCAAGGTATACCAGATGGATGTGAAATCAGCATTTCTGAATGGGGATTTAAAAGAGGAAGTCTATGTTGAACAACACTCAGATTTTATAGATTCTCATTTTCCTGATTATGTATATAGGCTTAGGAAAGCTCTATATGGTTTGAAACAAGCTCCAAGGGCTTGGAATGAGACCTTGTTTGCTTTCTTTATTGAGAATAAATTCTCTAGAGGAAAAATAGACAAAACTCTATTCTATAGGGAATCTAAAGGCAAGATAATACTAGTCCAGATATATGTGGATGACATTATCTTGGGTTCTACAGAAAACAACCTTTGTAGAAAGTTTGCCAAACTTATGCAAGGGAAGTTTGAGATGAGCAGTATGAGTGAGCTGAAGTTCTTCTTGGGACTTCAAGTTAGACAAACTGATAGTGGTTTGTCCATATCTAAGTCTAAGTCCACCAAGGAGTTGATTAAGAAGTATGGTATGGACTCAGCTTCTACCATGAAAACTCCAATGAGAACAAGTATGCCTATAGGAAAAGATGAGGCAGGGAAACCTGTTGAAGAGTCTTTGTATAGAGGGATAATTGGCTCCCTACTTTACTTGACTGCTAGTAGACCTGACATCATGTATGCAACATGTGTCTGTTCTAGGTACCAAGCTTGCCCAAAGGAATCTCATTATACTGCAGTTAAGAGAATATTGAGATATCTTAAGGGCACACCTAATCTAGGCCTTTGGTACCCTAAGAATAGAGATTTCATTCTAACTGGTTTCTCAAATGCAGACTTTGCTGGATGCAAAGAAGACAAGAAGAGTACTACAGGAACTTGTCAATTCCTTGGTGGGAGGCTGGTGTAATGGAGCAGCAAGAAGCAATCCAGAGTAGCTATATCAACAGCTGAATCAGAATATATAGCTGCAGGTAGCTGCTGTGCACAATTGATGTGGATAAAACATCAACTTGAAGACTATGATATCCAGGTAAGTAGAATTCCACTGTTTTGTGATTCTATAAGTGCTATTTATATTGCTAAGAATCCTTTATCACACAGTAGGACCAAACATATATAAATTAAGTTTCATTTCATCAGAGAACATGTAGAGAAGGAAAATATTAGCCTAGAGTTTGTGAAAACAGATAATCAAATAGCTGATATTTTTACAAACCCTCTGGATGAAACTAAATTCAATTATTTTAAAATTGAATTAGGTATGTTGAACCTAGAATAAGTTCACATAGGTTTCCTTAAGTAGCATATGTAAGCACCAAATTTCTCTAGAAATTTGTCGAAGTACAAAGTTTGTGCCGACACAAGAAAGTTGTGTCGACACACTCGGTATGTTGTGTCGACAAAGAAAAAGGATGTGTCGACACAGAAACAGTATTTGTGTAGACAGAAGCAATGGTGTCGACACAACTCTGTCGAGACTTAAATGGCCTGTGTCGACACAGACACAAGTGTGTCGACACTGACACAAGTATGTCGATATATAGATGTGTTGAATTAATATAAGTATTGTCGACTCAGACATTAGTATGTCAACATATATTCGTGTCGAATTAAACTAAGTATTGTCGAGACCTAGGTCATTTCTGACGACACGTATGCTGATTTATTTGTCGACTAAGGCCCGTCGTTTGACCTTCCCTTGACACTAATACTATAAATAGGTGAAGCCAAAATCTGGTCGACTACACTTTCAAAATTCTTGGCTCTGCACCTTTTGTCGACAAAAACCTTCTCTTCTTTTCTCTCTCATCTCTCTCGTCGATGACGCCTCATCAAGAAGACAAAGTCAATGAAGGATATGAGCTTGTTTGTGAAGGGTTCACGACAGCTTCACAAGAAATTCAGGGTGTAATTGCCCTAATATCTGAGAATGGTTTGGAGTACTTGGTCTCTGAACCAACCAAGATTTGGAAGAAGGAGGTTTTGGAATTCTATTAAACAACAAGCGTGGATACAGAAGGGAAGAAGATCAAAGCAACAGTCCAGGATTCCGAAATGAAACTTACACTGAAGATAATTAGGAAATCTTTTTAGCTTCCATTGGTTAAGGATACAGATGAAATAACTCCATCCTTGACTACAGAAGCATTAAGTTGGTGCGGGCTGAGCCCTAATATCAAGGTATGATCATCCATAACTCGGAAAGGGATGAATTCCCAAGGGAAGTTCTTGTCTGTAATAGTTGGGAAGGTGATACTATGTAAGACAGGTGGACATGATCGAATTTCAGTCGATAAGTTCAATCTGATGACACAGATCATATTCAAAGTGAAAACTGACTGGGCAGCAGTAATGTTTGACAAGATCCAAGAAGGATTAAAGAAACCAAACCTAGGAAGGATCCTAAGTTTATGTTTATCTTAAGTAATACCAGATGTTTTGAAACAAGTGGCTGGATCCAAAATCAATCACATGAGGAGAATGGATGTGAGAATTCTGTCAAGGTGGGATAGGATTCTGACCAAGGAAGTCACTACTCCTCAGAAACAAACTAAGAAAGATAAAAAATAGAAGAAAGTTGTTCAACAAGCAGAATCCTCTAGTTATTCTGAAGAGGAAGTAGTCTTCAGCTCAGATGAAGACCAGTAACCAAAAGAAGCCCAAGATCAAGTGGTGGGCAGTGATCCCCAAGAACAACAGATAGACTCCACTCCAGGGGAGAAAATACTAAACAAACTGAGCTGCCTACCCAAGGGGGAGGCATTGTTGTAACTGCCCTTGAGGGTGAATTTGCTGCAGATACTGTCATGAACATAGTATCTAAAATCAATAATGCAGCTCAAGACAATGTTGAGAAAGATGCTCAAAATGAGCAAGTAAGTATCTCCTTTAAAAAAGGGGCCTGGACCAAAATCTAGATGTCAAGGGAAAACCTTTTGCTGTTCAAACTAATCTTGTTCCTCCTATACAGGTGCATCAATAGTTCACTATGTAAGAGCTCTTTTCTGATTTACCTGATGCTAGAACTGAGGGGGAGCAATCCCAGCCTGAAAAGGATTTGCCAAGGACTGGGGGGGGGGGGAGGAACAAATCAACGAAAAAGATTTACCAAGGACTGAGGGGGAGCTGTATCAGCATGCCCCAACTAATAAGGACACAGTTGATATACAAAGTACATATGAAACTTCTGATGATGAAGAAGACTCAATGGATAAGAAAAGAAAAATAGTTGCCTTAAGGAAAAATAGTTCTGGCTACAAAAAGGCCTTGCAAACAGGCACAACACCACCTGCTCAAAGCTTGGACTTCAGTTCTCTACTGGTCCAAATGCAAATTAAGTTGGATGAGCAAAGACAATCTCTGGAGAAATATGTGGATGTAACTCACAAGGAGTTTTAATTCTAATTGGCTCAGGATATCAAGTCTATTAGATTTGAAATTAATCAAACTAAAAAGGAAATGACAGATTGCTTCCATAAGGGAGGTAATGCTGTGGTATTCTTGGCCAAACAACAGCAGATCTGAAAGTACAAGTGGAATATATTGCAGTAAAGCATGGTTATGTACTAGATAATCAGCTGAGAATGAATGAGAATCTTAAAGATTCATATCATGCTATCTTGACAAAAATTGATGCTCTAACAACTGCTGTCAAAGCTGAAGTCTCAAAGCAGATTAAGGAAGATATAGCTGCTGTTCAGGCCACATTTCAAGCCTCATAGAAGAATATGTCTGATTTCTTGACAAAATTCAGAGATTATTATAAAGAAGGAACTGACTATATTATTAATCAAGTCAGATTTCAAAAAGATGATCTGAGGGATCATATTGATAGAGAAGACATAAAGGGGGAGAGAGTAGTAGTCAAAGCCTGCTCTGATCATGCTAAATGGATATCAAATAGCATCAGAGCAACTCTTGGATATCCTCCCCTATGTGATGATGATAATGTAACTGAGTCTGGAATACAACCTGCTCATACTGAAGGAGATCAGCATGAAGTTGCTCAGGTGATTTACCCCCCAGCAGATTTTGAAATGATTCAAGAGGAAGTTCAGAAAATGTAGAGTCCTCCACTAGGGGCACACAATATTATTCTGTAGAAAGTAGAAATGTCAGAAGCTGCCATAGAAGCTCAGAAGGAAGCTCAGCTATCCAAGAAGAGGTTCAGAGAATAGGCTGAGTTGAAGCCAGACTTTGAGCAATGGAGTCCTACTTCCAGAAACATTATACTAAATTCCTGGAAAGCTGTGAAGGATAAAACACATGATAGGGGTAAATGGTATTCAGAGCAGGAATGAAATAAGTATCAGGCTGGGCAGGAAG
The DNA here is from genome assembly GCA_039513925.1 of Platanthera zijinensis. Lineage (NCBI taxonomy): Eukaryota > Viridiplantae > Streptophyta > Magnoliopsida > Asparagales > Orchidaceae > Platanthera > Platanthera zijinensis. The sequence continues at coordinate 116,991,618 of CM077088.1, forward strand.
CCATTCTTCAACACAGAAGAAGTGCTAAGACTGGGAAGCTACCTGCTAATGCTTAGGAGCCAAGCAAGTACTTTCCAAAGCCATTTCACTATTTTGAAAGGCAGAGAATAAAGGCCGAAGAACAAAAGAAAAAAGCTCTGAAAGGAAAGATGCCTGCTGATGATACTGAACCTCCTTTACAGGCTAAGATCAAGTCTAGAAAAGACATTGTCGTTAAGGAGCCAAGTCAGTGATAGGATAGCTAGGCTTATGTAAAAGAACAATGTAATATTTTGTTTTTTGTTCTAAAAGAAAAATCTTGTAAACATATCATTTTTCGGAATTAAATGAAATCAGTTATTAGTATTAATTTTTGTTGTTTACAATGATTATATATTAACCTGCTGTGAAATTGATGTACATCTATTTCCATTATGTTTTATTATGAGAGATGTATATCTTTGACTAAGGATTATGACTTCTCCAAATAGGGGGAGATTATTGGGTACATAGAAAAATATCTAAAAGATTTGGAGAAGCCTCGTCTTAGTCAATGATATGCATCAATTTGTATTTGATAGATGTTTGAGTTACATTGTGCAGGTTAAAGAATTTGAAGAAAATTTTCTAAGTACAAGTGTCGACACTTGTGAAGAAGTTGTGTCGACACCCAAGCTAAGTCGACACGTATGAAGGAGTTGTGTCGACACCCAAGCTAAGTCGACACTTTTGAAGAAGTTGTGTCGACACTCAAACTGAGTTGACACCTAAATAAGCAGCTGTGTCGACACCCAGAATTGTGTCGACACCTGAGGCAAAATTTGTGTCGACACCTAATACAGGAGCTGTGTCGACACCAAGGAGCTATGTTGATACTGGAAGCAGTTGTATCGACACACTAGACTTGTGTCGACACATCAACTCTCAAAGTGCTGTGTAGAGATCAGAAGCAATTGTGTCGACACACTAGACTTGTGTCGACACACACTCAACGCCATCTGGACACACTCAACGCTATCGATACACACTCAACGTCGCCTGTCGAAAACAGCTATGTCGAGACCAGAAGGACTTGTGTCAACACACACTCAACACCGGCTGACATACACTCAACTCCATCTGTCTGCAGCAGTAATGTCGAACATGAAGACTTGTGTCGACACACTGGGCTTGTGTCGACACATACAACAGAAGAAGTATCGAGTAACAGAAGATTGACTGAGTCGACACATTGTATGCTTTGTCGACATCTTGAAGACTTGTGTCGACACTTAGCCTATATGTGTCGACACTTAGCCTATATGTGTCGACACACGTGAAGTAGTTTGTAGAGTGGAATGTGCTGAGTTGGAAAGTCTTTGACGAATCAACTGACTTGACTGATGACTCGACAACTGTCATAATCAACCGGTCTGACACCTCTGTCAGAACTGTCAGAAGGTTATTACAAACCGGATCAGCCGGTAACAATTGGGAAACTCTATATAAGAGTCAGATTTGTGACAACAACAAGAGATGAACACAACATAAGAAGAAGAAGAACAACACTAGAGAATTCTTCAACAAGAACAGGGAAAACCCTTACAAAGGCAGATCCAGAGCTGTCTGTAAGAAAGATTCAGAATTCATTTTGAATTTAAGGAAGAAGCTGACTGAAGATCATCTTCTACATCAAGTGAAAATCCACCTTATTTTATTCTATCAAGAAGCTTTGAAAAGCTAAGTCAGGTTGGATCAGAAGGGTCAGTTCATTCAAGAACTGATCAAGAAGCCTACACCAATTGAGAAATCTAGCTGGTGAATTTTCAGTATCTTTATATCATTCAATTTCCTGTAGGATCTATTGTTAGATCTGAGTTGTAAGCCTGAAATTATAAAGGTTGAGGTAGGGCTGAGAGCCTGAAGTGTAGGACTTGTGAAAAGTCTGAGTTGTAAGCCTAGTGATAAATGGCTGAGGTAGGGACTAGGCCTGAGGTAGGATTCTTGGGAAGAATCTGAGGTAGGACTTGTTTAAGTCTGAGCTGTAGAAACCATTCTGGTTCTGAGATTGTAAGCTCTATGGATCCGAGCCAGTGGAAGGAAGTTAGGCTGAATCAAGTTATCTACTGGATAGGAGAAGGGGGAAAGTGGATGTACCTATACCTTGGGGAACCACTATAAATCTGGTGTATGCTGTGATGTGAATTGTGGTCTGTGCTTTGAATTATCTGTGCCGAATTTAATCTAGTTGTTTGCCAATAAAAATTGTATAAAAAGTTTAGAACCTATTCACCCCCCTCTAGGTGTTTAGGCTCTTGAAATCAGGTCTTTCAGAGAATTTGCCTTCTTTGGCCATGTGGTAATGTGGAGCTGGACTAGCCGTAGACCCGACTAAGGTGCGTGCCGGGAAGGAGTGGTCACCTTTAATGTCAACGGTCGATGTGCGGAGCTTCCTTGGACTTTCTGGGTATTATTGCAAGTTCATGAAAAGATTCTCGAAGATAGCCCTTTCCTTCACTTCCTTGACGAAGAAAGGTGTGCCGTATGAGTGGACACCCCAGTGTGAGGCTGTATTTCAAGAGCTGAAAGATAGACTTACCACCGCACCCATCCTAGCTCTTCCATCAGGGAAAGCGGGATTTCAAGTTTACACTGATGCCTCCTATCAAGGGATGAGGGTAGTGTTGATGCAGCATAGGCACGTGATTGCTTACGCTTCAAGGAAGTTGAAGAAGCATGAGGCTAATTACCCAGTGCATGATTTAGAGTTGGGAGCAGTGGTGTTGGCCTTAAAGGTTTGGAGGCATTATTTATATGGCGTTCATTGCGAGATATTTTTGGATCATTGAAATTTGAAGTATGTACACACTCAGAAGCAGATGAACTTGAGGCAGCGGATGTGGTTAGAGTTTTTGTATAATTATGAATTTACATTGAACTAACACCCCGAGAAAGCCAACTCTGTAGCAGATGCTTTGAGCAGAAAAGTACCAGAGTCGAGCACTAAATCTCAGATGATGAGTATGAAATTAGCTCGAGTGCTCGAGGAGATGGAGATCACATTGGTGTGTAAGGATGATTCTGAGACATATACTAAATATATAGCTACTATGAGCATAGTTTGTGACATCCGAGATCGAATTCGGCAGAGCAAGGGAAGGATGCTGCTTTGGCTCTTGTGATTAAAGCTATTTAGGATGGATCTACTGAAGAGTATACAATGAAGGACGACCTCATTCATTTCTGTGGCAGGCTCTACATTCCTAAGGGCGGTGGAATCTAGGAAGACATCTTGAGAGAGGCACATTGTTCCAAGTATTCGGTGCATCCCGGTCTTTCCAAGATGTATAGTGACTTACGAAAGACCATGTTCTGGCCGAGAATGAATAGTGTTATTAAGTACTATGTTACACACTGTGAGGCTTGCCAAAAGGTGAAGGTGGAGTGCAAGAGCCTTAGAGGATTATTACAGTCATTGCCCATCCCCGGGTGGAAGTTCGAGGATATCTCCATAGACTTTGTTCACGGGTTGCCTCGCTCGCGCTTTGGGAACAATTCAGTTTGGGTAATTATGGATCGCTTGATGAAGGTTGCCAGATTCATACCAATGAAGAAGGAGTCGCATGTTGATGTTTTAGTGCGTCTCAATGTGGAGCAGTTTGTACGGTACTATGGTGTGCCTAAGACAATAGTCTCCGACCATGATGGTTGCTTTACCTCCAAGGAGTGGAAGGCAATTCAAGCGTACTTGGGTTCTCGCCTTAACTTTAGCACAACATTCCATCCTAAGACGGATGGTAAGTCTGAGAGGACCATCAAAACTATAGAGGATCTGTTGAGATTGTGTGTACTGGAGAGAGGAGAGCCATGGGAAAGACTCTAGCCACTAGTGGAATTTTCGTACAACAACAGTTATCAAGCTAGCATCGGGATGGCACTCCATGATGCACTTTATGGGAGGAGATTTAGGACTCCATTGTCATGGGTGCAGGATGAGGATCCAAATATTTTGGGAATCGAATATATTGATGATACCGATGTTGCTGTTAAATTGATATGAGACCACATGCTTGAGGCTCAAAGTCGGCAGGCAAAATACCATAATAAGAAACCTCAGATGGTGGAATTTCAAGTGGGTGACAAAGTATTCTTGAAGATTAGGCCGATGGATGGAGTGTCATGAGTGCGTGGTATGAAGAAGCTCAACCTGAGATATGTGAGACCCTATCCTATATTGGAAAGAATTGGCCCTGTGTCCTATCGGCTGGAGCTACCACCAGAACTAGAAAATTTGCACGACGTCTTCTATGTGTTGTCGCTTCCAAAGGCACTATTACGGCTCGATCAACATGTTTACACCACAGATAGAGCAGTGACAACTGATATATCTGTTCGACTAGAGCAAGTGTGGATAGTGGACGCCGAGGCGAGGAACTTGTGTTAGAAAAGTGTATCTTTGGTGAAGGTCCTGTGGTCTAACCACGGGAAGGAAGAATATACTTGGGAGCAGGTGTACTTGATGCAGAAGCGCTACCCAGAGTTGTTTCCCCCAAGGTAAATTTAAGCATATTATATTTCCATGCTTTATCTCCCCCACAGCCTTAGCCTGATTTTGGGGACGAAATCTTTTATTTTGTTTATAGGATTTGTAATGTCCCATTTCGTGCTAGACCCCTTGAGCGCATTTTGAGTCAAGAAAGCTGACTCAAGCTCGGGGTGCACCGGTAATAGGCGTCGAGTGATACTCGACTAATAGGGAAAATATGACTTAGAAATATTATGGATGCTATAGGGGTTGAGTGGTCTCAGCACCACTCGATGGATTTAACTCAAAATAATCCTGGATTCGACAAAGCATCTAGTGCGTTGAGTGGTTTCAACGCCACTCGATGAATTCAAACTCAGAAAAATTCTGGATGCTGAGGCATTGAGTGAACTCGACAAAATTCGATGAGGCGTCGAGTGCGTTGAGTGGTCTTAACACCACTCAACGCTTTTGACTTGGGAAGTTCGGCACTTAATGAGGCATTGAGTGGTCTCAACGCCACTCAACACTTTTGACTTAGAATATTTATGGACTCAAAGAGGCGAGGGAGGTGAGTGGTCTCAATGCCATTCGATGAGGCATTGAGTGGTCTCAACGCCACGAGAGAGTTGAGTGGTCTCAACGCCATTTGACGAGGCATTGAGTGGTCTCAACGCCACTCAACGATTTTGACTTGGAATATTTCTGGACTCAAAACGTCGAGAGCGTTGAGTGGTATCAACTCCATTTGACGAGGCGTTGAGTGATTTAACTTGGAATAATTCTGGACTCAAAGAATTTAGAGCATTGAGTGGTCTCAACGCTACTCGATGAGGCGTTGAGTGGTCTCAATGCCACTCAACGCTTTTAACTTAGAAGGATTCTGGGGCATTGAGTGAACTCAACGCCACCCGACGGGCATCGTTTGATCACGACGAATCTCGATGATTCGTCGAGTGTATATGGTATACACATCGCTTTTGACTCAGAAAATTTTTCGGCCCACTGTTTGCTAGTTCATATAAATGGGCTGAACCGGTTTTTTGGGAAAAGTGCCAAATGACTTGTTTGGACCCGGTCTTTTAAACATGACTTATTTAAAGTAATAATGGGCGGTCCAACACTAGGGTTACACGTGGCAGGAGGTCTAACCATAATTCATCTTATAAAAGGAGACTTGCGGGAAAAAACCTAGCCATCACTTCATCCTCTTGTCAAGAAGTTACTCGCGAAACCGTCGGAAGTGAGGACATTGCCAGATTCAATTTTTTGGAAGAAGAGCCGATCTACCTATCCGGGAAGAACAACGCCAATGAGGAGAAGATTACATCGAGAAGGATAACAAGATCCATGGCAGGAAATGAGGTGAGATTCCTACCCTCTCCCTTGGTGCTAGATCTATTGTTATTATCTAGGAGAGATATCAAATCAAAAGAGTTTGACTTGCGAGATGAAGATCTCATAGAAAGAGACCATACTAGGACCTTGTCCTAGGGGTTTGATGTCTACAACCTCTCCTCACTTCTATGTGAAGATGATGGACTTGGTTTTGTGAAGAGGAATGGTCTATTGAGGGTGAATTAGGGAGGAGCAAAGTCTGAATATAGTTTTTAACAAATAACTAAAGGAAGAAGATGAACCAATATTGTTCATCTTGATTTAAGATGCGTGCAGAAATCTATTTTCTGTGCGCAACGAACTACAAGGCCATTTTCGAGTATGGTACGACCAGATCTGGGTTTTTGACTAAACACAAAAGTCGTAGCTCTTGAAAAGAACATTCCAACAGATTGTTACACGTTTTCATACGAGTCATGTAGCCTCAAGAATGTCCAGTCAAAGTTGTTGTACGATCATGATTTAAGTACATGTTGTTCTCGGGTTTGTGTAGAACCGGGATTGGTTTTGGTAGAGAGATCATAGTAAAATAATGTTGTGGTTTTTGTAATCTTAGTCTATACCTAATCGTGATAGACAAATAGTTTGGTGAAACATGATTGTACAAATGGGTTGAAGGAGTTTGATAAACAAATGGTTTGGGTAAGTTAGTGAACAAATGAATTAATAAATTTGGTTGTACAAATGATATTCTTGTGAAATCCAGTAGGGATGTGCTTGATTATAATCAGGAGAATGAAATGGGTTTTGGAAAGAAGGTGTGATGTATGTCAACTGAATACATAACCCATAGCTTTGTTATCATGCTCGATGTGTATGTGAAGTATCATTATATTGTTGTGATTATCATATGGTGTTACACATGTTGTGAATGTGTGATCATGTGGAAAGGAATTGGATGTGGTTAATGCATGGCCCTGTGATTTGATGATTAATGCAATATGTTTGTTAGTCCACTGCTTAGAGTTGTGTCTCCCTACGGGTAGCAGTGTGGGGATGGTGTGCTGCATAAGGCGTTTTGCCACCTGTGTATATGATGAACTCTTATGTTGTATTGAAATGTAGAAGGGTTGAGGTGCGTGTGTGGTTTACACACTGGAATAATATGTTGAAAAGGGACTCAGTGTGTAGCCCTTAAATGTGAAATTACATGCTGTGTGAGTTGATACGCGGTGTCATAATCTCGGGTTAAAGATAGTGTGGTAGGTCTACGGGCTCGCCACTCATCACACCTATGAGAGTTGATAGATAGACTTTGTACGGTTTCGCTGTGTCCTCGGTGCTCATTCCTGAGGCCCTTTCCGTGCCAAGTGGACGGTTGGGCTTGGTCCAGTGGTGATACACTCCCATAGACTCCTTCCATGCCATAAAGATAGGACAGTTTGGGCTGTGTTCTTGGGGCACATCTACCCAAGACCCCTCTAAGCCTTAGTACTCATGCGAGCTCCGTTGTTGTGATTTTAGCATTAAGGCGTTTGGAGTCCTAGGCTTGGTAGTGTGGATGCCCGCCTAGTAGTGGAAAGCCCGTTCCACTTTCACCGTATTGCCACGATGAATGGCGCCTAAGAGCTTAGCTACCTTCTCGAAAAGTGGGAACTATAAGTCTGTGTCGACATGGCAGTGTGCGTGTGTGTGAGCATAAGTCATCGCATTGCATTCATAACATTGCATTGAATTACATACACAAGATCCTTACCATATAAGTTTGTATGAGCATTCTTATATGATGAGTTACTTTACTGTTAAGCCGATACTTAACTTATATGTCTATATGAGCATTCATATAAGTTGAGTTACTTTCTTGTTGTTGGATCTTACTTGTATATTGCTGTTGATAGTAGAACTGCTAGTGTAGATTGATATACTCACCTGTTGTACATGATGGATACTTTGATATTGATTAGTCTTATACCACCTACCCTGTACTACTACTTACATATATATATATATTGTACCCTTTTCCCTTCTCTGCCTGGTGCCTAAGATTTGTCGGGGAGCGGATGTGATAGTCACTTATTATTTATGACTAACGGTTGCTACGTCTTCCTTTTAAGGAGGAAACCCCGTAGATAGAGCAGTAGCAGGTTGTGCAGGAGGGCAGTCATGCCAGGGTGACAGGGCCTGACATGACGATACCATCGCTGCCTTTGGTTACAGATGTGAGTTTTTGAGACACTCTTTTGTAGCCCTTTGGGAAAAGCTTTTATGTACTCTAGTATTATAAGAACCTGTTGATGCTTCTTATTATTGATGTTCTTATGGACTTTTATACTTATGTGGATTTGACTTCTGTTTTGTCTTTATGTTGGTTTGACATGAATGATATTAGTTTTAGCCGGCAGGATAAGCGTCTTGTAGTATCGGTCAACCCGTGTGTTGACTTTACCACAAGGTGGCTGTTCTGGGAATAAGACTCCCCTCGGCTGTGTCTTGTGTTCCGGGAGAGGGGGGGGGGGGGGTTCTTACAACAGAAATACCTGTAGGGCACAAAAATAGGTTAAGTTTGAACTGAAAATAAAAAAGAGACGATTTATTTAAGTATGTACATAGTATAATTACCATTTTTATTAAAACAAAACTAAAATATAAACTAAAAATATGTATATTTTGCTACTCATCAAAAATGTCTCGAGAAATCTTGATAAATTCGTCGAAATGACTCGTGTAAGCTAGGGTAATTTGTCGAAATGACTCATGAAGAAGTCCCGATTTCACGTGAAGTCTCAACGAATTCGTTGAAATTGTACGGGTATACTCGATGAATTTTCCTTAGATTTTTTTGAGATGATGAATTCCTGTACTTTTGTTAATTTCTTGACTCTTTATGACTCCTTGTTGAGCATATCAAGTTCCATCTTAAAGAAATTGAACTTGGCCTCGTTCAACAACTTTGTGAATATATCGACAACTTGCTTATCCGTCGGGACATAACTGAGATTGATGTCCCTATTCTCCACATGCTCCTGGATGAAATGGTACCTTATCTCGATGGGCTTTGTTCGGCTGTGAGATACTAGACTGTGAGCAATTGCTATTGCGCTAGATGAGTCGCAAAACATTGGAATCTCCTTTAGCTTTATGTTGTAGTCTTCAAGCTGATTCCTTATCCATAGAAGCTGTGCACAATAACGGCCTGCAGAGATATACTCTGACTCAACAGTTGAGATTGCAACACAATTTTACTTCTTACTGCTACATGAAATAAACCCTCTTCCTAGGAGCTGACATATCCTGGAAGTGCTTTTCCTTTCATCCCTGCTTCCTGCAAAGTCAGCATCTGAAAAACCAATTAATTCACAGTCATCACTTCTTGAGTACCATAAGCCAAGATTTGGTGTACTTTTAAGGTATCTCAAAATCCTCTTTGTAGTGGCATAATGAGATTCCTTAGAGTTCACATTGAATATAGAACATACACATGTTGAAAACATTATGTCTGGTCTACTAGCAGTAAGGTAGAGCAAGGATCCAATTATGCTTCTGTACTTGGTTTTATCAAAAAGTTTCCCATTCTCATCCTTGTCCAGAGTTATGGTTGAACCCATTGGAGTCCTCATAGACGTTGCGTTCTCCATTCCAAATTTCTTAATTAACTTTTTGGTGAACTTCGTCTGAGAGATTAAAATTCCATCTTCAGATTGCTTCACCTGAAGTCTTAAGAAATACTTCAGCTCTACCATACTACTTATTTCGAACTTCCCTTGAATCAGGTTAGAAAACTTTTTGCAAAGGTTGTCATCCATAGATCCAAAGATAATGTCATCGACATAGATTTGCACTAGCAAAATCATTCTTTTAACTTCCCTTAGAAATAATGTCTTATCTATCTTTCTCCTTGTGAGCTTGTTCTCATGGAGAAAGCTGGATAGCGTCTCATACCAAGCCAAAGGAGCTTGTTTAAGACCATATAAAGCTTTGCGAAGAAAGTAAACATAATCAGGGAATGAAGAATCTACAAAACTTGGGGGTTGTTCCACATATAATTCTTCCTTTAAATAACCATTTAGGAAGTCTGACTTCACGTCCATTTGATAGACCTTGAACCCTTTGTGAGCAGTTTATGCGAGGAACAACCTGATCGCTTCGAGTCTGGACACCGTAGCAAAGGTTTGATCAATGTCGATCCCTTCTTATTGTCTGTACCCTTGGGCTACAAGTCTGGCTTTGTTTTTTATAATGATACCATCTTCTTCTATCTTGTTTCTGAAGACCAATTTCGTCCCGATAACATTGTGTCCTTTGGGTCTTGGTACTAGCTCCCAAACTTTTCATATCTTGAATTGATTGAGCTCTTCTTCCGTTGCAATGATCCATGAAGCGTCTTTATTTTCTTCTTCAAACTTGTTTGGCTCAATCTGCGAGAGAAAACTTAAGTGCAAAATTTTGTTAGTTGTACCTCTTCTAGTTCTTACTCCATCATGAGGATCTCCAATGATCTGATCAACTGGATGATCTCTTGACTGTCTGATCACTAGATTCCTTGCATCCTCTATGCCACCAGGGTGTTCTGCTACTTCTAGTGCATCTTCTTCAATTTGATGGAGCTCTTCATCTTGAAGCTCTTCTTCCACCAGGCTTGGAATAGTGTCTTTGACTGAGCTTGGAACATCTTTCTTTATATTTTCTTCCACGCTTAACTCTTTTAATTTTGTACCTGCATCTTCAACAAATACACTAAAAGAGCTGATATGAAGCATGCTCGTCTCATCAAATACAACGTTAAAAGTTTCTTCTACCTTTTCCTTTGATACCAATTAAAAGTATCTAGTTATTTATCTAAATCACCTAGAGGGGGGTGAATAGATGAGTTCTAGGTCTTTTTGCGAAATAAAAAATTACTAATAAACAAGCACCTAGAAGCACACAAGGATTTATAGTGGTTCCCTAGAATGGGTACGTCCACTATCCTATCTTGTCTATCTAGCACTTCGTGCTAGACTCGACTACTTCACCAAAACTCAGATTATACAAATCTTACACCTCGGAGCCTCAACTCCCACAACTCGGAGATAACTCTCCTATAACTCGGAGAACAACCTCTCCTACCACTCGGAGACAACACTCCTATAATTTGATCCAACAACACGGATCTACAAACTAGGAAGTAGAAACTTTCTACAATAAGAAAAATAGTTTTTACAACTTTCTAGATTGAAAACAATCTAATTCTTTAGAACTAAATGGATTAAATATCCTTCCTTCTTGGAGATTAGTTCTTGAAATAAAGTCGAAGGAGAAGACTTGAAATCTTTAAAACCTTGATCTGAAATTTTGAAATCCGACTAGATCGAAACCACCGTCGAGGAATCTAAAAGCAATGATCTTGTCGAATTTATCTTTGAGAAGAATCAATGATCGTGAACTCTAGGTCATCAGGAAGAACAATTCCGAGAATAATAGATTAAGAAATTAGAGTTCGGCCGTTCACGAGTTCGAAATTAGGTCTTCTGATTTTTAGCGATCTATTAAAAAAATTATATTTCTGAAATGAATACTTGATATACGTAAGATCTCTATCTAGTTATCAAAGCACAAGATTTTCTGTCATTGATAAAAGCAAGGATATGTTTCCCTTGAAGCTGCCTGTGTGTTCAAAGGAAAACTTCCCCACGTGGAAGGAAAGAGTCAGGTTTTTCATGGAAACTGCCGATCCCAGAATTTTTAAAATTGTTGAAGAAGGTCCGCATTTGCCCATGACTACTTCAACTATCAAACCAACTCTGATGGTTCCTAAGAAAATTCTGGATCTAACTAAAGATGAAATTGCTCTTATCTCTCTGGAAAAGTAAGTAAAGAACATTATTGCAAGTGCTGTGGACAACTCAATGTTGTAGAATCTAATCCACTACAAATCAGCCCAAGATATGTGGACTTCTCTGATTGTCCTCATGGAAGGTACGAAGGAGGTTAAGGATGACTAGAAATCCCTCCTCAATCAGGAGTCAAAGATTTCAAGCAAGATATAAGAGACTCCATAGCCGGCTGTTACGAGAAGTTCTTCAGGATTGTCAATGGGCTAAGGAATTACGGTTGCAAGTTTACAAACGGTGAACTTAACGACAAATTCTTGAGATCTCTAATGAAAGAATGGGATAACAAGGTTGTTTGATCCCTAGTTCGATTTGGGCTAGGTTCACTAACTTAGGCTGAGTGTGACCCAACATTGTATAGTTAGGGTCATGAGTAGTAGTCCTAGAGTTTAGGCTAAGTCTTGAATAGTGCTACCTCCTTGGACAAGCCAGAAGTGGACTTCAAAGAATCAGTTTTAGCAGTTTGTAGAAGACAGTAAACAGTTTGAAATTCTTCGAACTCAGCTCGACGATCGTCGATCTCAGATCGACGAACTCAGAGTTAGTTCTCTTAGCTTAGCTCAATGTTCTCAGAGCTCAGGTCGATGCTTAGTTTTCTTCTGTCAGTTTCTCAGCTCGACGAACTCAGAGTGAAGATTTGGTAAGTTATTCCCAGTTAAGAGATCGAGGAGTACAGGTCAACGAACTTGAATTCCATGGTCGATGATCTTTGATCTCAAGTCGATGAATTCTGTTTTGCATTCGGAGTTTTCTGTGTTATTCCAGATTGAGTCCTTCCCTCTTCTACTCCTTATTGGCAATATTATTCTGAGCATTTAATGCAAATATTCTTCTGAATATAGCAATTATTTGGCTGTATTAAATGTGGTATTCTTCAGAATAAATAATTGCTTATTCTATCAAGAATAGTTTGGGAAACTCATCAATGCTATTATTCCAGCCATTTTCTATTCCCCCTAGCAGCCAACATTTATGAGAAGATTTCAAAAATTCAAAGAGAATTTTTCAGCAGTGGAATAAAAAGCAATTCTCTTCTTCTTCGAAAAAAAACAGACAAGAAAGACATTTACATAAACAAGAAGAAAAATTGAGAAGCACTGAACAGGAAATTCTAAACAAGCACTCGATTCTTTCTCATTCTCTGCCATCACTGTAGATTGAAGAAGAACAAAACATCAAGATCAAGAGTCTTCTTCAACCTATGTTCCAGAAATCCTCAAAGACACTCTAATCACCATCTGTTAGTTGATTTCCTTGATCTTGGCAGATCAAGCTGAAGACCTACTCACCCTTTAGCAAATCTCTGTTCTTTAAGAAACAGTCTACCTATCAGAAGGAGCTTTGACATCACAAGAATCCACATAGTCTTCTCAGTTGTACTTGAGAAAAGAGAAGACTTCCTTCAACCTTTTCCATCCCATTGTACAGGGTTATATCTTCCTTAAAAATTTAGTTTGGTTGACAAGTCTCCCTCAAAAAGACTTGAAGTTGGTTTTTAGGCACCTGATCAAAATCCTGAAGGGTTTCCTTATCTACCTGAACTAGATCTTGTGGTCATAGTCACCTGATCAAAACCTGCTAGTGGATTCCTACTAAGGGTGGTAGAAGATTGATGTTCCCAGGTTTAGGGGAACCACTATACACTTCTTGTGTCGTCTGATTGCTCCTTTTCATTTGTTTTTGCTGTGCTTGTGATTGCTGAAATGTTTAGCTTAGTTTTTCTTATTCCTTAACTAATATATGGTATCAATATATTTACTCTAACATAATCTAAAAAGAGCCAAAAGTTTTAAAACTCTATTCACCCCCCTCTAGAGTAATCTGACCTAACACCCTCCTTTCAATTGGTATCAGAGGGTGTGCTTGTTTGGTTGTACAAGTTAACACTTGAACCAAAATCCAGTTAGATCAGATTTTTCCTCTTCCCAACTATTCTCTATCACAATGGCACAAAACAAGGATTATGCAAGCACCAGACCCCCAGTATGCAACCTGAATAAGTTTGCTATCTGGAAGGCAAGAATTAAGTTGTACATGAATTCTATTGATGAGGATATATTTAACTCTATCTTGACAGGTGAAGGTGAGGATAAATACAACTCTAGAGGGGGGTGAATAGAGTTTTTTAAAAATGATGACACCCTACTCAACTCCCTTAGAGTTAATTTGCGGAATGAGTTTATAGATATTGATAACCCTAGAGCCTAACACAAAGTGAAGTGCACTGGAGAAAGCTAACTGTAATTACAGTTAAGCTTTGGTCCTAACACAACAACTAGCAATCCTAGTTATTTCTACTCACAGCCACAGTGCAATGAATTAAATAAGCAGCACAGACGACACAAGAAATTTTATAGTGGTTCCCTCTAAATAGGTACGTCCACTCTTCTACCACCCTGGTAGGAATCCACTACAGGTTTTTGTTCAGGTGCCCTGCCACCAACTGATCTGCTTCAGGTAGATCAAGTAGACCCTTTGAGCTTTTGATCAGGAGCTCAAAATCCAACACAGGTTTTTGATCAGGTGCCCTGCCACCAAGGTTCACTTTTGAAGGGAGTAATAACCCTTTATACAGGAGGTTGAGAGAGTTAAAGATTCTTCTCCATTGTTAAAACAGATTAGAGAAGCTAGTGGATTGCACAGAGCTAGAAAGCTCTAAAGAATCAAGGCTCCCCCTGGCTTAGAGAATATCCAGGAAGAAGTCTTGCTTCAGGGTGCAGGAACTCTTCTGAACTGAGACAAAGATCTGTCTTGAAGTTCTGAAGGAGAAGCTTGAAGAAGACTCTTGATTTGGAAAAGGTGTTCTTCTTCAATCAGCTTCCGTTCTTCTTCTTCTTCTTCTAAAAGCCTCTGAGTGAGAGTCTTCCTGTGAGCAGGATGAACTCAGGATGAAGAAGAATGCTGAAGAGATTTGATCTTCTCAGTTGAATGTGAATTTCTGAGAGCTGTAGATCTCTATGCTGTTGTGAGTAAAACTTCTTGTATTTTGAATATTGTATGTCTGTGTATATTGTATATATTTTTCTTCTTTCAAAAGAAGCTCTTTATATATGAGCCTTTGCAATGGCTCTAATCTGAGTTTGAACTTTGTCTTCTTATGGAATCTACAATCTGGGCTGCAAAAAGCATAAAGCAAAAATATATCCTGCAGGCAGACATGCTATAAGGGGATAAAGCTTTCTCAGAAGCTGCATATCCAATCTGATAAAAGAGTGCTAGAAAAAGTCACATCAGAAAGAGCTCTTTACGGCCAGAGAAGACTTTTGAGTCTAACGGCTATAAAGGACAGCCTGGCAGATAAAGCAGAAAATATATTTTAACTAATAAGACAAAGAACTTTGTCAGATAAAGATTGACTTATGCATAAAGAATGGAGCAAAGATTGCCTGGAAATAATAGCATAACATCAATGAAATATACTTTAATAAAATATGCCAAGCAGATAAGAAATAAATAATATAACTTTACTAAAGCCAGACAAAAAGACGTCGAACGACCCTATGAGATCGTCGACCGAAGCACAGAGATCGTCGACCTATCATAACAGATAGTCGAACGACACAGATAGTCGAACTATCAAAGAAGATAGTCGAACTACCTCAGCAGATAGTCGACCTATCAGAGCAGATAGTCGAGCTATCAGATAGTCGACTTATCAAGACAGATAGTCGAGCTATCAAGCAAAACAGATAGTCGACCTATCAAGCAGATAGTCGAACTATCAACGAAGACAGATAGTCGACCTATCAAACAGATAGTCGAGCTATCAGATAGTTGAACTATCAAAGCAGATAGTCGAACTATCAAGAAAGGCAGACAGTCGACCTATCAAATAGATAGTCGAACTATCAAACACAGCAGATAGTCGACCTATCAAACAGATAGTCGAACTATCAGATAGTTGAACTATCCAAGCAGATAGTTGAACTATCAAGAGAAGCAGATAGTCGACCTATCAAACAGATAGTCAAACTATCAAACACAGCAAATAGTCGACCTATCAAACAGATAGTCGAACTATCAGATAGTTGAACTATCCAAGCAGATAGTTGAACTATCAAGAGATCTGTCTGGTCAAAAGAAGTCGAGCGGGGTTTGACGATCGACGAGGCAGACACCGCAGAACGTCGAGCTAACAAGAGTTGAACTAACTCAGAGATAGACGATCTGCTGACCAACGATTGTCGACCAACTGATAGACGATCGTCAAACAGTTGTTCGACGATAGTCGAGCGGCGTTCGACCATAGTCGAACTAAAAACAACTTTAACCAAAATTTCATCTGGATAAGCAATTCTACAACTAAGGGAATCTAACCTATTAGCTAACCTTTGACCATAGATAAATCTTGGGTCAAGAGACTAAAAGAGCAGACTAAACTCAAATCCAAACTAGGGTACCAACAATCTCCCCCTATTTGAGTTAAGTCTCTCAAAACAAAACAAAACAAACAAACTACAGGAAATAAATATAATACAGGAAAGAACCATCTAAGCATCAAATGCATCAATCAAACAGTTAACATAAATAGATTGACAAAAAAACTTAAGCAGCATCATAATCTGGTTTAGAGATAGAAGAGTCAGGAATAAAAGAGATTTTTCTGAGAGGATCTAGAACTTCCTTCTTTGATGTCTTTAGATCTTGTTCTCCAATAACTTTGGTTTCTCCTGCTCTTGGAACAACTGCTTCTGGATATTTTTTCATATATTTGTTAGCATCAAAAACTTCAGGTCTTACCTGGAATCTATCAGGTTCTTTCTTTCTGAATTTGGACATAGTAGTTAATCCTGTAACATCTTTTCCTTTAGCTCTGGCTTTTCTAATCTGAGCTGATCCAACCAATTCAATGAATCTGGCCATCCTGAAGTCAGGGTTAAGCTCTAAGCTTTCATACTCATTTTCATCAGCTGGATTTAAAGGATTTACAGTTCTGAATTTAGTAGAAAGTTCTAACATGCTTACAACTGGCTCTTTCTTTTCTTGAATAATTAAAGATGTTGGAGGAGCAAATTCAGCATATCTTTTACTTGATTTCTCAGAGTATATAACTCTTTTGCCTTTTGCATCTATTTTCCTTTTTAGATCAGATTCTCTGGAAGATATAATCTTGCTTTCTTTATCTGGTGATGTCCTTTTCTTGGGTGAAGGAGGAGGAGAAAAGGTTGGCTTTAGGTAAACTACCTCTTTCACTTGTTCTTGTAACTCAGCTTCCTGTCTCTGATGTCCAGATTAAGACTTTCCATGGTAGCTTTGATTTCCTTTCTTCTGATAAGATTGGGAAGAAGTGAATCTAAAAGGAGGAGCAGAGGGACTGGCAACATTTCCAAATGCTCCTGCACTAGGAGGAGGAGGAGGTCCTTTAGAATTCCATTTAGGAGCTGGACTGTCATATCTTTTAGATTTCTTTCTTTGTTTTTGCTGATTTTTGGAGAATCCCATCCAGTGCTGATATTCTTTTGACTTGGGATCTATTCCTTTCAAGATGTAATAAGGAATATCATGGTCAGGGTTAGATGGAGGAGGAGGAGCAGCTTTTCTTTTTCTTTTGGCAGATTTCTTCTTCTTGGTTCCTTCTGAATCATCAAAGTCATCTTCATCATCAGATGATTGAGGATGATCATAAGGATCAACAGCTTCTCGCACAGCTCTTTCTCTATCCTTTAAAGCAGCTTTTTCTATCTCTTCTTCCAAGGCATCCTATGCCAGAAGAGTGTCTAGATCCAGTCCTAGGGTGTCATCCTAGACTGTAGATTTTTCTTCTTGTCCAACTGAAACATTCTCTTGTTCAACTGTAACTGTCATGGAGACCAGTTCTTCTTGCACAACTATCTGAGCTGGTTGAGCAGACTCAGGATCTTGAACAGCAGGTTCTGGATCAGCTGGTTCTGGAGCAGGTTGTTGAACAAGTTCTTGGACAACTAAAACTTCTTCCACTATATCTGTAGTATCAGGAACACAGATTTGCTAAATGAAATTGAAACATCCCTTCTAGGTATTCATAGACTAGCATGTCAGTTAACATGTCAAGAAAATGAGTAAATGAATTACCTTCAGGATTTTCCTCAGAATTTCCTAACTCCCATAAGTCATCTAGAAAGGAGGTAATGACTCCTTCTAGGAAAAGGGCAACTAAGGGAGTGGAGGATTCTTCTAAGCAGACTTTGACAACAAATTCTGTTTCCATTATAGCATCAGAAATCTCTTTTTCAGAAAGTTGAGGAACTGTTTCTTCTTGAGCTACTATCTCTTTTTCTGTAAGTGCTGTTCCTCTTTGAGTATCTGCTGGAGGATCTGCTGGAAGATCTGCTGGAAGAGAGGCCAGGGGCAGTTGAGAGGCATCTTCATAGAACATCTCCCCCTGCTTGATTTTAGTGGAAACTGAAACTTGGCCCCTAGATGAAGGGGGCTCAGCAGATTTGGAGAGGGCTTGGATGAAGGCAGTCAGGGAAGAAATGGAGGATACAAGAGGAGCAATTGCTTCTTCAATAATGGTTTTGATTGAAGGAGTAATTAACTCCAGGATATTGGCTATGAGTGCTGGAGATATTGATGTGGATGGGGGAACAACAGAAGATGGAAGATCATCAGGAAAGGCAGTTTCCTGATGAGATGTGTTGTGAACTGGTGATTGAGGAGTGGATGAGGGAAAGTCAGTATGATCTGGAGGTGTAAGTTGTGACTGAGGTGGGGTTGGAATTCTCTCAGATCCTAACAAATCAAAACTGGGAATAGAAGTCCCAGCTAGATGTGCAGGAATGGGAGATGCTGGAGATGAAGTATGGAGAATTGTGGAGGACTCAAGAAGAAGAGAGGCAGAAGATGGTACTTCAATTGAAGTAGATGGAACTTCAATTTGAGTAGATGGTAATGCAGATGTTGATGGCACTTCAGTAGAAGTAGATGGGAATGCAGCAGAAGTGGATGGAATGGAAAGAATGGATGAGCCTGCTTCAGGTAGGTGGGGAGTGACTGAAATAGTCCTTGTGCTCTCAGACACACCTGGAGCTACCCTTGCTGGAGAAGGCTTCTGAAAACTTCTTTTCCACTTAACAAATAGTGTTGGGTCCATCTTCTTACTGGCATTGATAGTTGTTGAAACTGTTACCAACAGGTGGGGGTATTTCTCTTTTAGAAATATCCCAAGTACCCTACCTAGGGTTACTTCCTTCTTGCCATTCTTCTTTCTTATCAAATCAAACATAATCCCTGCCCAATTGATCTGTTTCTTGTTTACTATGGCACACATCAAGGCAAACTGCTGCCTGGTGATGTTGTCATGAGCAGAGTGCTTGCCTAGAAGCACTTTTCCGACTAGTTCAGCCAAGAACTTTATCTTTAACGGAAAATTAACTTTTAACAACTTAGAAGGAATGCCTTCGGCATGTCCTAACTCGATTAACATCCTTCCAAACTCTTGGGTATCTTGTTCATAATCTTCTTCACCATTCAATAATCCAAAAACATCAGTCAATGCGGCAGGAGTCAAACTTACCTCTTCGCAGCCAATCGTTCCAATTATCGATTCGTCATTGGAGGACGAAGTGAAAACCCACTCTTTAATCTTTGTTATGTTGATCTTGATTCTGGTGGACATAAGCCTTTCCAATCCTTGTTCTTTGCAGAGCTGGAGGATTTCTATTATCTCAGAATCACAGGCGCTGAAAGAGTCGAAGTCTATGCTGAAGCCAGCGTCGAACTTCATCGCAGACAGAAGGGCTGGAGCAATCACAATCGATTTGTCGGAGAAGACGAGAGAGACGAGGAGGAGAAAGCGTGAAGCAGAGCTCAAATAGAATGACGGAATACGAAAAGACGAGTTCCGTCGACTATAACAAGCACGATCTCTTAACCTAGATCGACCATTGGTTTAAATAAAAACCGCAATCGTCGGTCTATTTTAAAAGATACTGGAGATGATGGTCGAACGGTCGTTCGACGATCGTTTCCTGAAGCAGAGTAGTCGATCAATCGTTCAACTATTTCTGTCTTCACAAACAAATTAGCTGTCGTCGCCCGTAGGTCGACGATAGGCTCAACCTGTTCGACCATCGTCGAACATCGTTCGATGATCTTCAAACAGATTTCAACAAAGACAGACGTCACACTTAGTCTTTTCCATTAATCATGCCTAGTTGAACCAAAAAGAACATATGCTTCTGTTCATCTAAGGGCTTGGTGAAAATATCACCTCTCTGAAGGTCAGTGGATATGAACTCAAGGCTGATCTTGTTCTTTTCCACACAATCTCTCAGGAAATGGTGTATAATCTCAATGTGCTTGGTTCTGGAATGGTGCACAGGATTTTGTGCAATGGAGATAGCACTGGTACTGTCACACATGATTTTTGTGTTCTTGTGTGTGTTCCCATAATCCAAAAGCTGGTTTTGAATCCACAGGATCTGTGAACAACAACTTGCAGCTGCTATATATTCAGCCTCTATAGTTGAAGTTGAGACAGAAGCCTGCTTCTTACAGAACCAAGAGACTAATCTCTCTCCCAGGAACTGACAAGTTCCTGAGGTACTTTTCCTGTCAACTTTACAACCAGCATAGTCAGAATCAGAGTATCCAATTAACTCAAATTCTGATTCAGCTGGGTACCATAGTCCTAGATTTGGACATCCCTTCAGGTATCTCAAAATTCTCTTGAGAAGAATCAAATGAGATTCCTTGGGGTTGACCTGGAATCTAGCATATAGGCATGTAGCAAACATTATATCTGGCCTACTTGCAGTTAAATACAATAGGGAACCAACAATGTCCCTATAGTTCTTCTGATCAACTGGCTTACCCTGATCATCAGAATCTATAACTACATTAGTAGCCATAGGTGTATGCATTGCTAAAGCATCAGCCATCCCAAACTTCTTTACCAATTCCTTGGCATATTTGGATTGGGAGATGAAGATGCCATCAACATCTTGCTTTACTTGGAGACCAAGAAAGTAAGACAGCTCACCCATACTACTCATCTCAAACTTAGAATGCATCAAGTCAGAGAACTTTTTGCACAGTTTGGGATCAGTGGAACCAAAAATAATATCATCTACATACACTTGAACTAACAGGATTGTGTCCTTGTGGTGCTAAACGAAAAGGGTTCTATCAACTACTCCCCTAACAAAGTTGTACTCTAATAGGAAACTAGCTAGAGTCTCATACCAGGCTCTGGGTGCTTATTTAAGTCCATAAAGAGCTTTTTGCAACTTGAAAACATGTGAGGGCTGTGTTGAAGAGACAAACCCAGGAGGTTGTTCAACAAATACCTCTTCCTTTAGCTCACAATTTAGGAAGGCACTCTTGACATCCATCTGAAAGACCTTAAACTTCATATAGGCTGCATAGGCTAGAAAGATCCTTATTGCCTCTAGCCTTACAACAGGAGCAAAGGTTTGGTCATAATCTATACCTTCCTCCTGTCTGTACCCCTGAGCTACAAGCCTAGCTTTGTTCCTTACAATAATTCCATTTGCATCCAACTTGTTTCTAAACACCCACTTGGTGCCTATGATCAGTTGGCCTTTTGGTCTTGGAACCAAAGTCCATACCTTACATCTTTGAAACTGATTGAGCTCCTCTTGCATAGCAATGATCCAGTGGGGATCTAGCTCAGCATCTTTTATGGTGAGGGGCTCAACCTGTGAAAGGAAATAAGCATGCATCACATCCTGTCTTAACTAATGTCTTGTTTGTACACCAGCAAATATGTCTCCAATCACTTGAGATGTAGGATGATCTCTAAGTGTGACAACATCAGCAGGTGGGATGTGATCTTCAGCAACAATTGGGATTAATTCCTCAGGTGGAATTGGATCAACTGCTGGTGGTACAGCAACTGCTTCTGCAAAGACTTCATCACTGTCTAAATCAGTGATGTGAAGAGTTGATAGATGGAGAATCTCTTGAGTGACATCTTTATTAGATTCTGGTACCTACAATGAACTTAAGGAAGGGGAAGTTTCCTTCTCCTTATAAAACATCTGAGATTCATCAAAAGAGGCATGTACAGATTCCTCAATTTTAGAAGTTGATTTATTAAATACCTTATAAGCTTTGCTTACTTGGGAATATCCAAGAAAAATTCCCATTGAAGCTTTTGCTTCAAACTTTCTAAGGTATTCTTTGTTATTGTTATGAATGTATACTATACAACCAAACACTCTAAAATAATTAATTTTAGGTTTCTTTCCTTTAAGCAACTCATAAGGAGTTTTACTCTTAAGCTTGTGTATAAGACTTCTGTTCAGAACATAATTAGCTGTGCTAACAGCTTCTGCCCAATAGGAGAGAGGCATATTAGCATCTGCCAACAGTGTTCTTGCAGGTTCAATCAGGGTTCTATTCTTCCTTTCCACTACCCCATTTTGTTGGGGAGTTTTAGGAGCAAAGAAGCTATGTTTGATACCTTCTTTCTCACAGAATTCTTGCATGAGAAGAGACTCAAACTCAGTACCATGATCACTTCTGATCAAGGCCCAATGAGTAGAATACTCAGTCTGCACACATAGCAGAAAGTCTGTAAGAACTTTGAAGTTATCAGCCTTAGTTCTCAAAAAGAACACCCAAGTGAACCTAGAGAAGTCGTCTACAATTACTAAAGTGTAATAATTCCCTCCTAGACTCTGTACATTTATTGGACCAAAAAGATCCAAGTGTAATAAATACAGGATTCTAGGTGAATCACTTTTATTTACAGATTTAAAGGAATTTTTGGTTTGCTTGCCTAGTTGACAAGCCTTGCATAGGCTCTCCTTCTTGTAGGGGCAAGAAGGTAAACCTCTAACAAGGTTGTATTTAGATAACCTAGATATGTTCTTGAGGTTAACATGGTTAAGCCTTCTATGCCATAA
This sequence comes from Platanthera zijinensis, assembly GCA_039513925.1. Taxonomy (NCBI): domain Eukaryota; kingdom Viridiplantae; phylum Streptophyta; class Magnoliopsida; order Asparagales; family Orchidaceae; genus Platanthera; species Platanthera zijinensis. The sequence continues at coordinate 117,014,162 of CM077088.1, forward strand.
GGTGTTGTTATTATTTGTTACTTCATTAAATAAGCAGATTTCAGAATGGGTTGAATTAAAATCTACTAAATAAATATTACCTTGTCTAATACCTACTAACACAACATTACTATTTAAAGTAATATTACAGAGAGTGTTAGTGAAAGATACCTGATATCCTGCATCACATAACTGACTTACTGAGATAAGATTATGCTTCAGTCCAGTTACATATGCAACCCTTTTGAAAGTTACTACTCCAATGGTAATCCTACCATATCCTTCAGTTTGACCACAGCTAGAATCCCCAAAGATCACTTTTGGTCCAAGCTTTGCCTTGAACTTTGACAGATTTTCTTTGTTCCCTGTCATATGTTTGGAGCAACCACTATCCAAATATCACTTGTCCTGAGTGATAGGATAGGTCTTTACCTGCAGAATAGACAATTAGACATTATGGACCCAGGTAACCTTGGGTCCATTATTCTTCACATAATGAAAACTAGAAATAAAAGAATAAGCAGGTTGGGGTTTATATCCTAAAGGGTAAGATCTCCTAGGTGGGATACTCCATGCAGTTAATGGGTCCACAAACCTAGGGTTTCTATTTATATTAAGGTTTCTAAGGTTTTGGTGGTAATTTTGAAATTCATATTGAGATTGTCGATCTACGTTCGACGATCGATGCTCAGATCGTCGAGCTTCGTTCGACCATTGAGCCTCCGATCGTCGAGCAGCGTTTAACGACTTTTGTATTTCCTTAAACTTTTGTTTTCTTTTTTCTCTCCTAGCTTTATTTAAGGCATGATTAACTTGTCTTACTTGCTCAGTGTTCTTTATCCCATCAGCTGAAATAAAGTTCACTGGAGTTGAAAGATGATTTTTAAGAATAATTGGGGGTTCACATGATGAAGCTCCTAAGCCTAGCTTATTATTGCCTGACCTAGTGTTTGTCATGCTGGTGATTTCTAGCAGCTTAAGGCTTCTACCATTTAAGGATTCTTCTAATCTTTTGGACTTTGCTAGTTCATTTTTAAGAAACTTTATTTCTTCACTAGACTTAGTGAGCTCTTCTTCTAACCTAGCATTTTCAATGGAAATAGATTCTGATTCAGCTAACTTATTTCTAAGTTCCTTAATTTCCTTTTCTGAACTAATTAGATCTAAGCAAAGGGATTTAAATTCAGATTTAAATTCAGAAGAAGAAAAATCATATGAAGATAATACCTGATCTTCTGTAGGCATTTCTTCATCATCATCAGAACTCTCTGCAGCTTAGTGATTGCTGCAGGCATCAATTGCCATAAGGCAGATTTCCTTTGCCTTCTTCTCTTCCTCATCCTCACTGGAGCTTGAGGAGGAAGATTCCTCATCTGAATCACTCCAGGTCTCAGCAACAAATACTTTCTCCTTCTTCTTGTTTTTGTAGGAGGAGGACTTGGAGTGTTTCTTGTGATGTTCTTTTTCCTTTCTCTTTTCTTTACTCTTTTCCTATGGACACTCTGGTAGAATGTGTCCAGGTTTCCTGCAACCATAACAAATAATTTCTTTAGCAGGAGATCTGTCATACCTTAGTTTATCTTCATATCTTGAAGATTTCTTTCTGAAGTCTTTTCTTCCCATCTTGAGAAACCTTTTGGCAAAGAGTGCCATCATCTCCTCATTGGATTGGCTTCCTTCAGAAGCATCAGCAGCTTTGAGAGCAAGAGTTTGCTCTTTTCTTGCTGGAGTTGGAGTCTTTGCTTCAGCCTCAGCTTCCCTGGTCTTCAGCACTTGCTCAAAAGACTTGAGCTTGCCAAGGAGAGCTTCAGTTGAGATTTTATTTGTACTTCTGGCCTCCTTGATAGGCCAGATCCTAAGATCCCATGTGCTGGGGAAGCACATCAGTATCTTATCATTGACCTCTGTCAATGTAATCTCCTTATCAAGAGTTCTCAGCTCATTGATGATTGAGCTGAGCCTGGTGTACATGGCTTTAACTGATTCAGCTTCAGTTTTCTTGAAGTTTTCATACTGGGATATAAGGTTGGACCTTCTGTCCTTCCTTTCATCAGCTGAACTAGCTACAATCTGGTTAAGTGAGTCCCACATGGCTTTTGTAGAGGTGCAATCAGCCACTTTCTGGAAGATTTCATCAGACATAGTTGAGCCAGAATGTTCATAGCTTTGGCATCAACTATCTTTGCCTTTTTGTAGGCATCATTGTAATCTGGAGGAGGCACTGTAAATCCCCTATCCGTCACATAGTATATAACAGTAGGTCCGGCCGGGGCCCGACGCCATATACTACGGACAGACCGGTTGGTTACGCGTTGAAACCATACAACCAATCACCAACGCCCTACATAGAGTCATTCTAGCGGAAGCAATTTATTAAGTTGCACAATTACAAGAACCCTGCCAAGCAGGAATGTCCACTACAGAAATAACAATAGGAATGAAAAATACAAAAGTACCGGCCTTATGGCCTTACAAGGTTTGCTTAACAAAACATGTCTTACATACTTCGGCTCGCAGGCCGGCCATACATGAAATAAACGGAAAGCATAAAAGGGTTAGGCCTTCGAGGGCCAGCACCACAACATGGGCTTTAGCCCGCTATTTTCCGCTCGGCTCCGCAGCACCTGCAAGCACAAACCACCTCCCAGTGGCAAACAAAAGCAACGGTCAGCTATGCTGACCAAATTATAACGATCCCGCCCCCAAAATCGGGGTGGCGATGCTCTTTCCCTGTACTTTATTAGTATAGCCAATTTAATAGTGTGATCACACATCATCACAGGTGTAGGCTCGCACGGCCACACACCTCGTGCACACAGGGCACATTCACGGCGAACCGGCCAATGTCACGTCAATTCAAGCTATAGACGTTCCCGTTCCACCACCGTCTCTTGGACGGCCAACCATATGAGCATTTTGCCTTCCTGGCCTTGGTCACGGCAATTTAAGCCATAGACCGCCGAAGACCCTCATCCATGCCAACGGTCCTACCGAACGACATAGATCGGGTACGGTTCCGCCTGACCCGTACTCATATCGCAACGGCAATTTAAGCCATATGCGCAGGTCAAGACTCACCGAGTCCCGTTTCCGCCACAACAATCACATAACCCGGTTATGTTCACGTTGCCCAGTTTTTCGGGTGCACCTTGGAGTTAATCTCTAAGGCTCCCTGTTGCAATCTACCACATAGAAAACCCGAAAAACGCCCAAACACCCGGAGTCTTCCCCGGTTTAAATGCAATGCAACATCACCGATCCGGCTCTACTTGCCCGGATAGGCTTCACACACAATGCCTATGTCCGTTCTCGCATATGAACTCTACACAAGGGGGACTTTACATATCTACCCCAAGGAACGCTCCAACTCTTCGCTCACTCGCGAGAGAGGGCTTCCTATGCAAAGGGAAAAAGGGCTTCACATGCCCAAGGATGAGAAATCGTTACCCTTGCGTTCTTCCACGGCGCCATCGAAAACTATGCGGTTGGAAAGCACCGCAACGGCGTCACCTCCGCGGATGTGGACTCGGATCGCGATTCGGAGCTCCGAAGCTCCTCTGGCGGCCGGATCTTGGACTCCTCCTTCCTCCTTGCTCTCCCTTCTCTCTAACCTCTTAGAGAGAGACTGGCTAAAGGAAATGAGGGTTCCCAACCCTAAATCCCGGCTAAAACCACCCAGGAGCAGCCCCCCACCGTCGGATCCAAAGTCAAGGAAACGAACGGCCAAGATTAGATCTGAAATCATAAAATCTGGGCCGAACACGGGTTGCAACACGGCCGTGTGCCTGGCCGTGTCACCCATTCGCCGTCTCGATCGATACAAAAAACCAGCACACGGCCTTTGACACGGCCTCCGACACGCCCGTGTCACCTGCGACACGCCCGTGTCGGGACCCATGTCACGCCCCCCGTGTGCAATCGACCAACACTTCGCAGTCAGAGAGGTACACGGCCTTGTGACACGGCATCAGACACGCCCGTGTTAAATTTGACACGCCCGTGTTTGTGCCCGTGTCACGGCCCGTGTACCACACTTGCAGATTCCCTGGAATGATACGGCCTGGGACACGCCCGTGTCCTAGGCCGTGTTCTGCAACTAGACGATCGTCGACCGCCAAAGCGTCGACTGCACGACCCGTGGCCGAACACGCCCGTTTCACTCCCGTGACACGCCCGTGACACCTGCTCCAAACAATCAGACTGGGCTTAAAACATCACCCGTCCCTCTTTTGAGTTTCGGGGTGTTACAACTCTCCCCCCTTAAAAGAATTTCGCCCACGAAATTTACTAAAGGAAAACCATAGGAACTTAAAACTTTTAACGGTACCTGAGCGGAAAAACCCCGGGTACTCCTCCTGCATGGTTTGCTCCCTTTCCCAAGAGAGCTCCTCCCGACCGCAATTATCCCACCAGACTTTAACCATCCGGATCTCCTTGTTACGGAGCCTCTTGACCTCTGCATCTTCAATGCAAACGGGCTTGACCTTAGTTGTAAACCCTTCGTCCACCGGCACTTAATCAATTGCGATCACCTGCGAAGGCTCCTGCACCTCCTTCCGCAACACTGAAATATGGAACACATCGTGTAGCCCACTCAACTCCACCGATAGCTTCAAACGGTACGCAGCTTCGCCGACTCGCTCCAGAACCTCAAAAGGTCCAAGGTACCTTGGGCTCAGCTTCTTCAAGCGTCTCACCCGCGAAACCCCCTTGAACGGCTTTACTTTCAAGTATACCCAATCGCCTACCGCGAACTCCACGTTCCGGTGCTTGGCATTGTAATACTTCGCCTGCCTGTCCTGAGCGATCAACAAGCGCTCCCGAATGATCCGCACCAACAAGGTAGCACTCTCCACCTCCTGCTTCTTGTACAACCTTGCCTCACCCGTTTCTAACCAAGACAACGATGTGCGACACCTCCTTCCATATAGGGCCTCAAAGGGTGCCATCTGGATACTCGCCTGGTAGCTGTTTTTGTATGCGAACTCCACCAAATACAGGTGGTCCTCCCAATGCTTACCGAAGTCCAGAACACACATGCGTAGCATGTCCTCCATCGTCCTATTAACTCTCTCGGTCTGCCCATCCGTCTGCGGATGGAAGGCTGTGCTGAACTTTAACTTTGTTCCCAGCACCTGCTGCACCAATCTCCAATCAATTGACGTGAACCGCCCATCGCGATCACTCACAATGCTACGGGGAACGCCATGCAGCCTAACAATGTTGTCAACATACAACTTCGCCAATTTCTCCACTGGATCGTCCTTCCTATGCGGAATGAAGTGCGACACCTTTGTTAATCGATCTACGATCACCCAGATAGCGTCGTTCCCCTTCTGCGACCTTGGCAGCCCATGCACAAAGTCCATAGATATGTCGTCGAATTTCCACTCCGGTAGAGGCAAGGACTTCAGAAATCCTCCCGGCTTTTGGCACTCCGCCTTCACCAAGGCGCACGTTTGGCATTTAGCCACGTACAACGCCACGTCTTTCTTGAGCCCCGGCCACCAAAACAACTTTAGGCTCTTGTGATCGGTGTATATATCGACTCTTACGCCGTATAGGTAGTGCCTCCACAACTTGAGTGCAAATATCACGGCCGCCAACTCCAAGTCGTGCACCAGATAATTTCTTTCATGCACCTTCAGCTGACGCGATCCATACGCAATCACACTTCCATGCTGCAACAGCACGCAGCCCAAACCACTACCTGAAGCGTCGCTATACACCTCAAAGCCCTCGGTCCCACTCGGCGAACTAAGCACTGGCGCCATGGTCAACCGTCTCTTCAGCTCCTCAAACACTTTCACGCACTCCTGCGTCCACAAGAATCTCTGATCTTTCCTTGTCAACTTCGTGAGAGGTAGTGCTATCCGCGAGAAGTTCTCTACGAAGCGCCTGTAATATCCGGCAAGCCCGAGAAAACTACGGACTTCCGCGACAGAAGACAACGCAGGCCACTCCCGTATCGCAACGATCTTCGCCGGATCCACCGCTATACCTTCCCCACTAACAATATGACCAAGGAGCGCTACTGAGGGTAGCCAGAACTCGCACTTGGAGAATTTCGCATAAAGCTCATTCCTCCTCAAAGTCTCCAACACCAGATGCAAGTGCTTGAAGTGATCTTCTTCGCACTACGAGTACACCAATATATCGTCAATAAAGACGATCACAAAGCGATCCAGGAAATCTCGGAACGTCCTGTTCATCAAGTCCATAAACACTGATGGCGCATTCGTTAGTCCAAACGGCATGACCGTGAACTCGAAATGCCCATACCTTGTGCTGAACGCCGTCTTCGGGATATCACATTCCCTTATCCTCAACTGATAGTACCCCGACTTCAAGTCCGACTTAGAATATACCGACGATCCGACTAACTGATCAAAGAGATCATCAATCCTCGGGATCGGGTACTTGTTCTTTTCCATCAGCTTGTTTAACTCTCTGTAGTCGATACACAACCGCATACTACCATCCTTCTTCTTAACGAAGAGGACCGGTGCGCTCCAAGGCGACGAGCTTGGACGCACATAACCTTGTTCCATCAGCTCCTCTAGCTGAACTTTCAACTCTGCCATCTCCTTAGGCGCCAACCTATACAGAGCACGTGACACCGGTTTGGCCCCCGGTACGAGCTCGATGGTGAAATCAATCTCTCGCTGCGGTGGGGCCCCGGGAAGACTATCCGGGAATACATCGGGGTATTCACAAACCACGGGGATGCTATCCAACGTGGACTTTTGCTCCACAGCCTCCACTATTGCGAAGAACAGCTCTACACCAGCACGAACTGCCTTTATCACCTGAAGAGCAGACATCAGCGTCTTGCTCGACCCCTTGAGTCCCTCGAATGTTGTCCCCCGCCCAACACCCAGCTTGACCTCCTTCCGGTCGCAGTCAATCCAAGCCTTCTGCTCCGAAAGCCAATCCATCCCAAAGATAACGTCGAACTCTACTAACGGAAGTAATGACGCTAGCAAGTCGAACTCTTGGATCCCTATGTGAACCTTTACGGCGCACACTCTGTCCGCACGCATCGAGCACCCATTCGGTAGCAGCACATCCAACTTGTCCTTCGCCATCGAAGAAGGGACTCCGATGCGCGATATAAAATTTTCGGACAAGAAGGAGTGTGACGCTCCCGTATCGAACAGTGCTCGTGCCGGACTATCGCTAATCACCACAAAGCCTAAGCAAAAGACATTAGCCTAACAAGCAATAGGTAATGGTATTTTAAAGTCAACTTGCTATAAATTAACTCATACCTGTCACCACATCTGCTTGCTTGATGGCCTCCTGCTGGCCCAAGTTATAGACTCTAGGCTGAGTCGGAGCATAATGGGACGCGGTCGACTCCACCACTTTGCCCTTCTCTTCATAAGTAGCTCCTTGTTTCCTTTCGGACTTTGAGTGTCCACTCCAGCAGTCACGGGCAAAGTGCCCCGACTTTCCACACTTGAAACAAGCGCCCGGGGTTCGATTAATAGTTGCCCCCGAGGCACCTGTAGAAGAAGCTGGACCTGACGTCCTAATCTTCTTGAAGAATTTTCGATAGCCTGACTTCGACGTAGTCGGCGCTTTGAACTCCGGTTTCTTTCCTCTAGATTACTTCTTAGCTTATACGTTTCTCATGTCCTTCTCCAAGGACCGGGCCGAGTTGACCAAGGTTAGGAAACCCTGCGTCATGGGCCCTGACAGTAGCAACCTCAGCTCATCTCTTAACCCTTCGTAAAAGCGGTTAGTCTTTCGCTCCTCGTCGGCAAAGGTAGTGCTAGCATATCTCCCCAACCGAGTAAACTCGTGGAGGTACTCGTCTACAGTGCTATCTCCTTGCACCAACTTTTGGAACTCGTTCTCCAATGCGATCCTCTGCGCTGAGGGGAGGTATCGAGCCATGAACAATCTTGCAAACTCCGCCATAGGAACTTCGGCCAACGGCCTTCCCCTCAACTGATGTAGCTCTAGGCCTTCCCACCATAACCTTGCGTCCCCATCCAAAAGGAACGTCGCTATCGTGGTCTTCTGCCACTCTTCCGTTTCAGTAGCTGTCATCACCCTATTGACTCTTGAGAGCCAATCTTCAGCCTGGGTCGGGGTTCCCGTTCCCGAGAACACCAGTGGGTGGAAGCCCATCACATGCTTCAACTGTCTTTTAGTTGCTCTCCGAGGTAACTCCGGCTCCACCGCCACCTGCTCAACCCTTCTAGGCTCTGCCGCTTGGAGCGGCACTTGCTCCCCCGCAGGAGCAGGCTGCTGCACCTGTCTTGCAGGTTGCGCATTAATCATAGCAAAGACAGCTTCTGCCACCAATCTAATGGTCTCGGCAGACGGAGGTGTTGCAGGCGCTTCACTTGGCGCACTGCTTGCCTCAGAACCTGGCCGTTCTGACGGCCCAACACCACTCCTGGTCACCTATAATCGTGCAAAACACCGATAAGCGACCAAAAATTACTGCAAACAGCGATTATAGGAACACACAGGTTCCTCAAACATGTGTATTTTCATTTCTAAGTGGACATTCATGGGTTCTTTTCATGTTATAACGATGACGCACACATGTGCTCACCACCCCTTAAAGTGAATTCGTCCACAAATTCATTTAAGTTTGACCGAAACCAGTAGTCTGATACCAATTTGTAACACCCCTATCTGTCACATAGTATATAACAGTAGGTCCGGCCGGGGCCCGACGCCATATACTACGGACAGACCGGTTGGTTACGCGTTGAAACCATACAACCAATCACCAACGCCCTACACAGAGTCATTCTAGCGGAAGCAATTTATTAAGTTGCACAATTACAAGAACCCTGCCAAGCAAGAATGTCCACTACAGAAATAACAATAGGAATGAAAAATACAAAAGTACCGGCCTTATGGCCTTACAAGGTTTGCTTAACAAAATATGTCTTACATACTTCGGCTCGCAGGCCGGCCATACATGAAATAAACGGAAAGCATAAAAGGGTTAGGCCTTCGAGGGCCAGCACCGCAACATGGGCTTTAGCCCGCTATTTTCCGCTCGGCTCCGCAGCACCTGCAAGCATAAACAACCGCCCGGTGGCAAACAAAAGCAACGGTCAGCTATGCTGACCAAATTATAACGATCCCGCCCCCAAAATCGGGGCGGCGATGCTCTTTCCCTGCACTTTATTAGTATAACCAATTTAATAGTGTGATCACACATCATCACAGGTGTAGGCTCGCACGGCCACACACCTCGTGCACACAGGGCATATTCACGGCGAACTGGCCAACGTCACGTCAATTCAAGCCATAGACATTCCCGTTCCACCACCGTCTCTTGGACGGCCAACCATATGAGCATTTTGCCTTCCTGGCCTTGGTCACGGCAATTTAAGCCATAGACCGCCGAAGACCCTCATCCATGCCAACGGTCCTACCGAACGACATAGACCGGGTACGGTTCTGCCTGACCCGTGCTCATATCACAACGGAAATTTAAGCCATATGCGCAGGTCAAGACTCACCGAGTCCCATTTCCGCCACAACAATCACATAACCCGGTTATGTTCACGTTGGCTCCCCGGCCACCGTGTTGGCAAAACTCGCTTTTGCCCAGTTTCTTGGGTGCACCTTGGAGTTAATCTCCAAGGCTCCCTGTTGTAATCTACCACGTAGAAAACCCGAAAAACGCCCAAACACACGGAGTCTTCCCCGGTTCAAATGCAATGCAACATCACCGATCTGGCTCTACTTGTCCGGATAGGCTTCGCACACAATGCCTATGTCCGTTCTCGCATACGAACTCTACACAAGGGGGACTTTACATATCTACCCCAAGGAACGCTCCAACTCTTCGCTCACTTGCGAGAGAGGGCTTCCTATGCAAAGGGAAAAAGGGCTTCACATGCCCAAAGATGAGAAATCGTTACCCTTGCGTTCTTCCGCGGCTCCATCGAAAACTATGCGGTTGGAATGCCCCGCAACGGCATCACCTCCGCGGATCTGGACTCGGATCGCGATTCAGAGCTCCGAAGCTCCTCCGGCGGCCGGATCTTGGACTCCTCCTTCCTCCTTGCTCTCCCTTCTCTCTAAAATCTTAGAGAGAGAATGGCTAAAGGAAATGAGGGTTCCCAACCCTAAATCCCGGCTAAAACCACCCAGGAGCAGCCCCCCACTGTCGGATCCAAAGTCAAGGAAACGAACTGCCAAGATTAGATCTGAAATCATACAATCTGGGCCGAACACAGGGTTGCAACACGGCCGTGTGCCTGGCCGTATCACCCATTCGCCGTCTCGATCGATACGAAAAACCAGCACACGACCTTTGACACGGCCTCCGACACGCCCGTGTCACCTGCGACACGCCCGTGTTGGGACCCGTGTCACGCCCCCCATGTGCAATCGACCAACACTTCGCAGTCAGAGAGGTACAGGGCCTTGTGACACGGCATCAGACACGCCCGTGTCAAATTTGACATGCCCGTGTTTGTGCCCGTGTCACGGCCCGTGTACCACACTTGCAGATTCCCTAGAGTGACACGGCCTGGGACACGCCCGTGTCCTAGGCCGTATTCTGCAACTAGACGATCGTCGACCGCCAAAGCGTTGACCGCACGACCCGTGGCCGAACACGCCTGTGTCACGCCCGTGACACGCCCGTGACACGCCCGTGACACCTGCTCCAAAAAATCAGACTGGGCTTAAAACATCACCCGTCCCTCTTTTGAGTTTCGGGGTGTTACAGGCACTGCACTTAGATTTGTAGATGTTGTAGCAGTGGCTGCAGCAGGAGGTGTTGGAGGTCCCGTCAAAATAGAAGAGAAAATGTCTTCATCAATAAAGTTCATATATAATCTTATTCTTGCCTTCCAGATGCTAAACTTAGCTAAGTTGCATGCTGGAGGTCTGGTGCTAGAGTAATCCTTGGACTGGGCCATGAAGTGAATATCTATAAGCTTGGTATCTATCAGGATCTTGTGACTCAGGTGTTAGCCTGTACAGTCAGTCAACCTCCCTCTGATATCAATTGAAGGTGAGGATAAATACAACTCTAGAGGGGGGGGGGGTGAATAGAGTATTCAAAAATTATGACACCCTACTCAACTCCCTTAGAGTTAATTTGCGGAATGAGTTTTAGATATTGATAACCTTAGAGCCTAACACAAAGTGAAGTGAACTGGAGAAAGCTAACTGTAATTACAGTTAAGCTTTGGTCCTAACTCAACAACTAGCAATCCTAGTTATTTCTACTCACAGCCACAGTGCAATGAATTAAATAAGCAGCACAGACGACATAAGAAATTTTATAGTGGTTCCCTCTAAATAGGTACGTCCACTCTTCTACCACCCTGGTAGGAATCCACTACAGGTTTTTGTTCAGGTGCCCTGCCACCAACTGATCTGCTTCAGGTAGATCAAGTAGACCCTTTGAGCTTTTGATCAGGAGCTCAAAATCCAACACAGGTTTTTGATCAGGTGCCCTGCCACCAAGGTTCACTTTTGAAGGGAGTAATAACCCTTTATACAGGAGGTTGAGAGAGTTAAAGATTCTTCTCTATTGTTAAAATATATAAGAGAAGCTAGTGGATTGCACAGAGCTAGAAAGCTTTAAAGAATCAAGGATCCCCCTGGCTTAGAGAATATCCAGGAAGAAGTCTTGCTTTAGGGTGCAGGAACTCTTCTGAACTGAGACAAAGAACTGTCTTGAAGTTCTGAAGGAGAAGCTTGAAGAAGACTCTTGATTTGGAAAAGGTGTTCTTCTTCAATCAGCTTCCTTTCTTCTTCTTCTTCTTCTTCTTCTTCTAAAAGCCTCTGAGTGAGAGTCTTCCTGTGAGCAGGATGAACTCAGGATGAAGAAGAATGCTGAAGAGATTTGATCTTCTCAGTTGAATGTGAATTTCTGAGAGCTGTAGATCTCTATGCTGCTGTGAGTAAAACTTCTTGTATTTTGAGTATTGTATGTCTGTGTATATTGTATATATTTTTCTTCTTTCAAAAGAAGCTCTTTATATATGAGCCTTTGCAACAGCTCTAATCTGAGTTTGAACTTTGTCTTCTTCTGGAATCTACAATCTGGGCTGCAAAAAGCATAAAGCAAAAATATATCCTGCAGGCAGACATGCTATAAAGGGATAAAGCTTTCTAAGAAGATGCATATCCAATCTGATAAAAGAGTGCTAGAAAAAGTCACATCAGAAAGAGCTCTTTACGGCCATAGAAGACTTTTGAGTCTAACGGCTATAAAGGACAGCCTGACAGATAAAGCAGAAAATATATTTCAACTAATAAGACAAAGAACTTTGTCAGATAAAGATTGACTTATGCATAAAGAATGGAGCAAAGATTGCCTGGAAATAATAGCATAACATCAATGAAATATACTTTAATAAAATATGCCAAGCAGATAAGAAATAAATAATATAACTTTACTAAAGGCAGACAAAAAGATGTCAAACGACCCTCGGAGATCGTCGACCGAAGCACAGAGATCTTCGACCTATCAGAACAGATAGTCGAACGACACAGATAGTCGAACTATCAAAGAAGATAGTCAAACTACCTCAATAGATAGTCGACCTAATAGAGCAGATAGTCGAGCTATCAGATAGTCGACCTATCAAGACAGATAGTCGAGCTATCAAGCAAAACAGATAGTCGACCTATCAAGCAGATAGTCGAACTATCAACGAAGACAGATAGTCGACCTATCAAATTGATAGTCGAGCTATCAGATAGTTGAACTATCAAAGCAGATAGTCGAACTATCAAGAAAGGCAGACAGTCGACCTATCAAACAGATAGTCGAACTATCAAACACAGCAGATAGTCGACCTATCAAAAAGATAGTCGAACTATCAGATAGTTGAACTATCCAAGCAGATAGTTGAACTATCAAGAGAAGCAGATAGTCGACCTATCAAACAGATAGTCGAACTATCAAACACAGCAGATAGTCGACCTATCAAACAGATAGTCGAACTATCAGATAGTTGAACTATCAAAGCAGATAGTTGAACTATCAAGAGATCTGTCTGGTCAAAAGAAGTCGAGTGGGGTTCGACGATCGACGAGGCAGACACCGCAGAACGTCGAGCTAACAAGAGTTGAACTAACTCAGAGATAGACGATCTGCTGACCAACGATAGTCGACCAACTGATAGACGATTGTCAAACAGTTGATCGACGATAGTCGAGCGGCGTTCGACCATAGTCAAACCAAAAACAACTTTAACCAAAATTTCATCTGGATAAGCAATTCTATAACTAAGGGAATCTAACCTATTAGCTAACCTTTGACCATAGATAAATCTTGGGTCAAGAGACTAAAAGAGCAGACTAAACTCAAATCCAAACTAGGGTACCAACAACAGGACCTCCTACTGCAGTAACTTCTTCAACTTCTACTTTAAGCACTCATGATGTTCCACCCCCTGAGTGGACAGATGCCCAGAAGAAAGCCAAGATTGCAGATGCAAGAGCCATGAACATCTTAGCTCAGACTATGTCTGATGACATTTTTCAGAAAGTGGCTGAGTGCACTTCAGCCAAAGCCATCTGGGATTCCCTAAATTAGATGGTGGCTGAACTGCTGATGAGAGAATGGACAGAAGATTCAATCTCATCTCCTAGTGTGAAAACTTCAAGAAGAAAGAAGTTGAGTCAGTCAGTGACATGTATAATAGGCTAAGTTCAATCATCCGTGAGCTAAGGACCTTAGAAAAGGAAATTACCCTGACTGAAGTGAATGACAAGATCCTTATGTGCTTCCCCAACACATGGGATTCAAGGATCTGGCCTATCAAAGAAGTCAGAAGCATGACTGAGATATCAACTGAGTCTCTCCTTGGAAATCTCAAATCATATGAGCAACTGATGAAGACCAGAGAAGCAGCAGCTGAAATAAAGACTTCTACACCTACCAGGAAGGAGCATAACATTGCTTTCAAGGCTGCTGAGGACTCTGAGGGGACTCAAGTCAATGATGAACTAATGAGTCTATTTGCCAAAAGATTTTTCAAATTTGCAAAGAAGGACTTCAGAAGGAAGTCATCTAGACAAAATGACAAACCAAGATATGACAAAACACCTTCTAAAGAGTATGTTTTGGTTGTAGGAAGCAAGGTCACTACATCTCTGAGTGTCCAGAAGCTTATAAGAAAGATAGGAGAAGAGAAAAAGAGTCAAGAAGAACTAATCACAGCAAACCCTCCTAAAGCAAGCACAAGAGGAATGAAAGAGTTTTGTTGCTGAGACCTGGAGTGATACAGAAGAAGAGTAATCTTCTTCCAGCTCCAGTGATAATGAAGAAGAGCAAAAGGCAAAGGAAGTCTGCCTAATGGAAATTGATGCCTGCAGCAGCAAATCAGATACTAAAGCTTCAGATAATGAAGAATCAATGTCTGCTGAAGATCAGGTAATTGCTTCCTATGATTTTGAATCAGAAGAATTTAAATCTGAATTTAAAAATCTTTGCTTAGACTTAATAAGCTCTGAGAAGAAAATCAACCTTCTTAGAGATAAATTAACTGAACAAGATAAATATATTGCTGAAAAATACAAAATTATCACTTGAACTAGATTCAGCTAATGAACAAATAGTTTTTCTAAAAATTGAACTAAGTAAGGCCAAGAAACTAGAGGAATTTATAAATGGCAGAAGCATGAAATTACTAGATATAACCAGTACCTTAAATACTAGGACTAATAACTGCAAACTAGGACTAGGTGCCTCATCTAGTGAACCACCTTTAATTTAGAAGAACAATCTATCAAAAACTATAAATTTCATTTCTGATAAAGACAAGAAGAACACTGAACAGGTTAACAAGGTTAAGGAAGTTCTAAAACAAATAGAATTAAAACAAAAATCCAAGAACAAGAAAAACAATAGATATAACAATGTTCAGCGGTTTTCATCAAACTCAGATCGACGAAACGTGAACAGTTCATCGACCTCAGAACGACGAACTCTGAACACAAATCATAATAATAAAAATTCTTCGATCTATGATCGACGAAACCAGTATGGTTCGTCGACCAGAGATCGACGATATTGGTGCCCTGAGAATGAATACTTTCCTTCTTCGAGCAGAGATCGTAGATCTCATTCCAATTCGTCGAGCCCAGGTCAAAGAACTCACCAAAATTCGTCAATCCCAGATCATAATTACAGAAACTTAAATTCTAACAGAAACTATAACATTAAATCTAACCAACATAGGGAGAATATAAACCCATTCACCCAATGGATAATTCCTCCTAGAAGATTTCACCCTTAGGTTATAAGAACCAACCTGAATGTTCTTTCATTTCAAGTTTTTCATTTGAGATGAAACAAGAACCCAAGATTACCTAGGTCAAGAACTTTTAATGTGTTTCATTGCAGGTAAAGACCTATCCTATCACTCAAAATATGTGGTATTTGGAAAGTGGGTGCTCTAAGCACATGACTGGATGCAAGGACAGCCTCATCAACTTTTAGGCTAAACTTGGTCCAAGAGTCATCTTTGGAGATTCAAGTTTTTGACAGACATAAGGCTATGGAGACTTCAATAATGGAAATGTAACTTTCAAAAGGGTGGCATATGTTAATGGTCTCAATCATAACCTCATATCCATAAGTCAGTTATGTGATTCAGGTTATCAGGTTTGCTTTTCTGAATCTCAATGTATTATTTCTTCAAACAATCAAACTGTTTTAACTGGAATTAGACAAGGTAACATATACTTAGTAAAATTTAAATCTGCTAGTTCAGAAATCTGTCTATTTAATCTTGTTAGCAATCAAAATGATTTGTGGCATAAAAGATTATGTCATGTAAATTTGAGAAATATAGCTAGGCTTTCTAAAGATAACCTTGTTAGAGGATTGCCTTCTTACCCCTATAAGAAGGAAAGCCTCTGCAGGGCTTGTCAGTTAGGCAAGCAAACAAAATCTAGTTTTAAATCATTAAACAAAATTGACTCACCTAGGATATTATACTTACTACATATGGACCTTTTTGGCCCTATAGCTGTACAAAGCCTAGGAGGGAAATCTTATACTTTAGTGATTGTAGATGAATTTTCTAGATTCACTTGGGTATTCTTTCGGAGATCTAAGTCATATACTTTAAAGGTTCTTACAGACTTTCTCAAGAGCATACAGATTGAGTACTCTACTCCAGTTGAATTGATCAGAAGTGATCATGGTACTGAGTTTGAGTCTCTTCTTATGCAAGAGTTCTATAGGAAAGAAGGTATCAGACATTGCTTCTCAGCTCCTAGAACACCTCAACAAAATCATGTTGCTGAAAGGAAGAATAGAACACTAATTGAATCTGCAGGCACATTACTTGCAGATGCTTATTTGCCCCTATCCTTTGGGCAGAGGCTGTAAGCACAACAAATTAGGTGCTGAATAGAAGTCTTATACACAAGCTTAAGAATAAGACTCCTTATGAGTTACTGAAAGGGAAGAAACCTAAAGTTACCAATTTTAAAGTATTTGGTTGTATATGCTATATTCAAAACAATGACAAGAAATATATTAGAAAATTTGAAGCAAAGGCTGCAATGAGAATTTTCCTAGGATATTCCCAAGTAAGCAAAGCTTATAGGGTGTTAATTAAATCATCTTTAAAAATTGAGAAATCTGTGCATGTAATTTTTGATGAAGCTAATATGTATTACAAGGAGAAAGAAATTTCTACCAATGAGTTATTGCAGGTACCTCACTTGTGTGATAAAATAGATGAACTAAACCTTACACCAAAGGTTATATCACATCCTCCTCCACAATGCGATGAAGAAAGTGAAGAAGAAACTAGGGAAGCAGTTGATCTTCCTGCAATAGCAAGTGTAATTCCACAAGAAGAATTCATTCAAAATGCTATTGCTGAACCAACTCCACCATCTGATCTTGTCACACTAAGGGATCACCCTAGATCTCAAGTCATTAGAGACATGTCAGTAGGTGTACAGACAATGCATCAACTCAACCATGATGTGATGCATGCCTGTTTTCTCTCTCAAGTTGAGCCTCAATCCATAACTGATGCAGAGCAAGATCCCCACTGGATTATTGCAATGTAAGTGGAGCTCAATCAGTTTGAGAGATGTAGAGTTTAGGACTTGGTTCCAAGGCCTAAAGGCTATCCAGTAATTGGGACCAAGTGGGTTTTCAGGAACAAGCTTGATGCTCAAGGTGTGATTGTAAGGAACAAGGCTAGGCATGTTGCTCAAGGCTATAGGCAAGAGGAAGGGATTGATTATGATCAAAATTTTGCACATGTTGCCATGCTAGAGGCAATACGGATTTTCCTTGCTTATGCTGCATTCAAGAAATTCAAAGTCTACCAGATGGATGCAAAAAGTGCATTTCTGAATGGAGAATTAAAAGAAGAGGTTTATGTTGAACAACCTCCAAGTTTTATCTCTTCATCTCATCCCTCTTATGTTTTTAGATTGCATAAAGCTCTCTATAGTCTAAAGCAAGCTCTAAGAGCTTGGTATGAAACCTTAGCTAGCTTTCTTTTAGAGCATAAGTTTTCTAGAGGTATGGTAGATAGGACTTTGTTTTTCAAGCATCATAATGATAAAATACTTTTGGTACAAATATATGTGGATGAAATAATATTTGGATTTACAGATCCCAAACTATGTACAAGGTTTTCTAACCTTATGCATTCTAAGTTTGAGATGAGTAGCATGGGTGAGCTCTCCTACTTCCTTGGCCTCCAAGTGAAGCAGACTCCTGATGGCATTTTCTTATCTCAATCCAAATATGCTAAAGAGCTGATTAAAAGGTTTTGGATGGTTGATGCCCCAGCTAAGAAGACACCTATGGCTACAAATGCTATGGTTGATTCTGATGAACAAGGGAAATCTGTTGATCAGAAATTATATAGGGCCATTATTGGGTCCCTTCAATATCTCACATCAAGTAGACCTGATATAATGTCTTTGTGCTAGGTTCTAGGTGAAACCTAAAGAATATCACCTAATTTTATTAAAAAGGTTTTTAAGATATATAAAGAGTTTCCCAGATCTAGGACTCTTGTATCCAACTGGATCAGAATTTGAGTTAACTAGATACTCAGATGCTGACTTTGCTGGATGTAGAGTGGACAGGAAAAGCACTTTAGGCACATGCCAGTTTCTTGGTGCTAGACTTGTCTCCTGGTTTTATAAAAAGCAGACATAAGTGTCTACATCAACTACAGAAGCTGAATATATAGCAGCTGGCAGTTGCTGCTCACAGATGCTATGGATACAAAATCAACTCCTGGATTATGGTTACAACTTAAATAATTCAACCCTATTTTGTGATAGTACCAGTGCTATATCTATAGTACAGAATCCAGTGCATAATTCTAGGACCAAGCATATAGATGTTAGACAACATTTCATTAGAGAGTGTATGGACAGGAAGAAAATTGATATTACCTTCATTCCCACTGATTTGCAAAGGGAAGATATCTTCACCAAACCCTTGGATGAGAAGAAACATCTATCCTTTATGAATAAGCTAGGCATGATGAATGGTGATACTTTAATTTAATTCTCTATCTGTGGTCGAAGAAATTGCCAAAATTCATCGAACGGAGCTCGACGAACTAAGGGAAGTTCTTGAGATATTTCGTCAAACTGAGATCGACGAACTCTCTATGGAAGTCATTTTTCGTCGACCTGAGATCGACGATCTGGCTTCAGAAAAGTTTTCATTGACCTGAGTTCGATGAAAAGTTTTCCCCTCTTCTGACTGAGATCGACGAACTCTTTTAACTATAAAACATTTCGTCGACCTCAGATCGAAGATTTCTCTTATTTTGCAGGATGGAGTTTGTCGGTTCATATTCTGAAAAATCTTATAACTAGGTTTTCTTCGACCTTTATCCCGCGCTTTTTGTTCCCTGGCACTTGATCTTTTTGCTTTCGTGTTGCAGGACACTAATGACAATTCCAGTAGGAGCTCTTTCCGGCATGAAGTTCGATTGGGTTTCGACATCGATTTTGATTCTTTTCAGCATTCAGACCAGATCTTCAAAGACCTTCTGCAGTTATTCGAGGAACTGAGGTTGAAGACCCTGATGTCTATCAGAATGAAGATTGCTAGTTCTGAAATAAGGGAGTGGGTTTATACTTCATCTACCCTAGATGTCGACACGATGGTTGGATCTATATCATGTAAGGTTGTTTCCTTAACACCAGATATCCTTTCTGAAATCTTTAGACTAGTTAACGGTAAAGAAGATATTGAACTTGAATCTTCTGAATATGAGGAAATGTTGACTTTGATGGGTTACTGTGGAGACACTCCAAATAAATTATTGAAGAAGAATCTATCTGCTGAATATTAATTCCTTGCAGATTTAGTCGGTAAAGTGTTGCTGGGCAAGCATACAACCCATGATCACATTACCAGGCAACAGTTCTTAGTGATGAGTGTTGTGGTAAATAAGAAGGCTGCTAATTGGGCCACAATTTTGTTCAATCTGCTTAAGAAGAAGAACAATAAGAAAGAAGTTTGCTTTGGAAGGATTCTTGGAATCTTCCTTAATGCCAAGGCCGCTGAATCCCTGGTCGCCCCGACCATATTCATCAACGTCTCCAAGAGGCTGACCTGCGCCTTATTTAGCAGGTGGGAGAGGACTATCTCAAAGCCGTCCAGGGCTTCCTCCTTTAAAACCTCTGAGAGTACTAGGGAAGTACCAGCCACTCCCCACCCTGCAGAAGAAAGTTCCATTCTCCCTCTTGACCAAACCCTTTCATCATCCCTCCAATAAACTTCCTCAGTTCCAGCATCTCTACCTATACCTCCTGTTTCCCCCATTCACCTGCTTCTCCAATTCATCAACCTACACCTCCTCAGTCCCCTATCATTTCATCTCCAGTGCATCAACAACAACAACTTCTAGATCAATCTCAATCTCCATATTCTACAACTCCACCTCTATCCCCCCTTCCATCTCATGTTCAAAATCTCACTTCTCTACCCTCTTTTAACCTTCTTTAATCTCCAAGCAATTTCTCAGATGAACTAATGTTAGATTGTCATCCCTCATCATCTTCCATCATCAATCCATCTATCTCTACTCAAACCCCTCCAGAATTCTCAGATTCATCTTCTCACTCCATCTCTCTCATCTTAGCATCCCTCAAACCCCTTCTCAAATAGCTGATAGCAGAGGCTATTTCACCTCTGGCTATGTCTATCTCTACCCTTGCTGCTCAGCTTTCTACCTTCTTTGTCCCATCCTCTTCTGTCAGGATCCTGGCTCCAGTAGCCACTAAAACCAGGCAGGGGGAGATACTCAGTGAAGAGGTTGCTCCAGCAGCAGTAGCAGATACACCAACACTAGAAGTAACAGATACAACAGCAGTAGCAGAAGCAGTTACAGAATGTGTAGCAGAAGTTGACCTTTTTGATACTGAATTTATTGATGCAGATCTTATTGAGTTTTTGGATATTGAATTAGAGAGCAATTCTTTGGAAATTCTTTATAGAGATTGTCTCATTGCTCCAGATTTTGACCTAGATTCTGTTCTAAGATTCTTTGATCTCTTATACAACAATTGTATTCCTTTTGTATACCTTCATGGATGTACAAATATTGTTTGCTACTCAGCTCCCATCAGTTCAGAAATTTGCAGAAGATACAGAAAAGTTTTGAAGCTCCTGAGCCTAAACTCTTCTTAGTTCCAGAGCCCGAGCTGTTTTAGGTGGCTGAGGATGAATCTTCTATGCTAAAGGCCTTTTCTCCTCCCACCTTTGTCTTCTCTACCTCTCCATTGCCTGAAATGGATGAGATTTTTGCTATGGACATGGATTTGGAAAATGTAGAAGACCCTGCTGAAATCATTCCACCTCCAGCAGTTCCACCTCTAGTTGTCCCTCCTTCTTCAGCTAAAAAGCTAGTTCCAAATCAAGTCATTACTGAGATTGATGCTTTATATGACAATCCTAAAGTATCTTTTGATGATGATCAATATGATGATTCAGATTCTGATGATAGTAGAAAGAAAATATCTAAGAAAAGGAAAGCCCCTTCTAAAGCTATTCCAAATCCAAATCCAAGTAATGATACTCCTTACTATATTTTGAAAAAGATTACTCCCTATCCTGGTATGCCCCAATGGATGTGGTTGTCTAAGAAAGAGAAAAAGGCTAGGAAGAAGAGAAGAAGATACTCGCCTCCTCCTCAAAAGTTCAGGAGAGGTCCTCCTCCTCCTCCCTCTTCAGGTTCCTCAGGCAATTTATCTCAGAAGCCTGCTTCCTTGACAAAGACTTATCAGAGACAACCAAGACAAACTATCAACAGTCCTCTTACAGAAATAAACCTTCATATTCTTCAAAGAAAGTTCCTACTGCAAAACCAATGCTGGATTATAGTCCAAAAAGGCCATAATCTCCTCCAATTCCTTTTGTTGATCTAGAACAGGAGACTTCTGCCAGGATGGCTAGATTCCATGAGCTTATAGGACTTTCTCAGATTAACAAAGCAAAAGCTTAAGGCAAAGATATCTCTCAATTCTCAACTATGTCTTCCTACATAAAAGGAGAACTGCTCAAGTATGCTAGAGCTAATAAATTTTTTAATGTTGATGATTATATGAAGCTGCACCCAGAGGTTGTTGTTCCCAGAACCTCTTCTCAAATTATAATTGGAGCATCTAACTTGTATATGTCAAAGAAAGAAGCTGCCAACCCTAACAGAGTTATCAAATTCAGACAACCTTCTGAAGATTCAGACAAAGACAAAGCCCAGAAGACATGAGTTTCCTTTCTTTTATTTTACCTAGTTGTCTTTTGAACTCTATTCTCTTAGTTTATCATGAAGAACAATTCTATAAATATCTGCTGAATATTTTATTTCTGTCAGATATATTTTCTTCTGCTTAATGATTATTTTGTTTCTGTGTTAGTGACCTCACCCAAATAGGTGGAGATTGTTGGATTCCTAGTTGGATTTGGGCTAAGTTCACTAACTTAGGCTGAGTGTGACCCAACATTGTATAGCTAGGGCCATGAGTAGTAGTCCTAGAGTTTAGGCTAAGTCTTGATTAGCGCTACCTCCTTGGACAAGCCAGAAGTGGACTTCAGAGAATCAGTTTTAGTAGTTTTCAGAAGACAGTAATCAGTTCGAAATTCTTCGAACTCAGCTCGATGATCGTCGATCTCAGATCGACAAACTCAGAGTTAGTTCTCTAAGTTGAGCTCGACATTCTGAGAGCTCAGGTCAATGCTTAGTTTTCTTCTGTCAGTTTCTCAGCTCGACGAACTCAGAGTGCAGATTTGGTAAGTTATTCCCAGTTAATAGATCGCAGAGCATAGGTCAACGAACTTGAATTCCCTGGTCGACGATCTTTGATCTCAGGTCGACGAATTCTATTTTGTGTTCGAAGTTTTCTGTGTTATTCCAGATTGAGTCCTTCCCTCTTCTGCTCCTTATTGGCAATATTATTCTGAGCATTTAATGTAAATATTCTTCTGAATATAGCCGTTATTTGGCTGCATTAAATGTGGTATTCTTTAGAATAAATAATTGCTTATTCTATCAAGAATAGTTGGGGAAACTCATCAATGCTATTATTCGAGCCGTTTTCTATTCACTCTAGCAGCCATTATTTATGGGAATATTTCAAAAATTCAAAGAGAATTTTTTAGCAGTGGAATAAAAAGAAATTCTCTTCTTCTTCGAAAAAAAACAGACAAGAAAGACAGTTACAGAAACAAGAAGAGAAATCGAGAAGCATTGAACAGGAAATTCTGAACAAGCACTCGATTCTCTCAATGCTTTCTCATTCTCTACCATCACTGTAGATTGAAGAAGAATAAAACATCAAGATCAAGAGTCTTCTTCAACCTCTATTCCAGAAATCCTCAGAGACACTCTAATCACCATCTGTTACTAGATTTCCTAGATCTTGGCAGATCTAGCTGAAGACCTACTCACCCTTTAGCAAAGCTCTATTCTTTCAGAAACTGTCTATCTCTCAGAAGGAGCTTTAACATCACAAGAATCCACACAGTCTTCTTAGTTGTACTTGAGAAAAGAGAAGACTTCCTTCAAACTTTTCCATCCCATTGTACAGGGTTATAGATCCATTCAAAAGTTAGTTTGGTTGAGAAGTCTCCCTCCAAAATACTTGAAGTTTGTTTTTAGGCACCTGATCAAAAGCCTGAAGGGTTTCCTGATCTACCTGAACCAGATCTTATGGTGATAGTCACCTGATGAAAACCTGCTTATGGATTCCTACCAAGGGTGGTAGAAGAGTGGATGTACCCAGGTTTAGGGGAACCACTATAAACTTCTTGTGTCGTCTGGTTGCTCCTTTTCATTTGTTTTTGTTGTGCTTGTGATTGCTGAATTGTTTAGTTTAGTTTTTCTTATTCCTTAACTAATATATGGTATCACTATATTTACTCTGATATAATCTAAAAAGAGCCAAAAGTTTTAATACTCAATTCACCCCCCCTCTGGAGTAATCTGACCTAACACCCTCCTTTCAAAGGTTTTCACAATAAGGGAGTTTGGTAGACTTGCCGGAACTGACCCTCAGAATTTGTTTGGGAAGCTGCTTTCCTATGAGATTCAAATTAACATGTGGAAAGCTAAAGAAGAAGGAAGCAGATCCGTAACTAGAGAAAGGCTAGTGGCCCTTAAGGGTGAAGGGTCAAGGAAGACTAGAGCCGTGTCTCCTTCCAGAACACAAACCTCATGTTATTAGGAAGACTCAGAGTCGAGCACCTCATGCTCTGAAATGTCAGACGGAGAGTTCTCTTTACTCTCGAAACAATTCAAGAGGATGCTCAACAAGAGAAGGCAGATGAGAAATCAACTCTGATCGTCGAATTATAGAAGATCACGTGGTGATGGTGATCACTATAAGAAGAGCTATAACAACAATGACATGTATAACTCAAAAACGAACAAACATATTTCAATTGACGTCGTGCGCTAAGTTTGTAATAAGCCAGGGCATATGATCGCTGGCTGTCCTTACAAGAAGAAGGATGGATCTAAGAAGGAAGAGAGGAGACCCTTCAAAGGTAAGAAGAAGGAGGAGAAGGGCTTCATCGCAAAGAAGCCGAAGGGTCTGAGCGACAGTGACTCAAACAAGTCAAGCTCAGATGAGGAAGCCTACTTTGGGCTAATGGTACATACTGACGAGGATGAAGGAAACTCCCAGTATAATGGGAAGGTAAATTCTCACAAACCTCTCTCCGAGTCTGAAACTGCATCAGAAGCCTATGAATACTGTTCTTCTGAAGAGCAATCAGATTTATTGGCTCAGTATAAGGTACTGTTGGCAAGTTTTGACAAATGCCGTAAGGTAGTCAAAACTCAGGTTAAAGAGATTAACTCTCTCAAGGAAGTGGAATCTAATCTGAGAGAAGAAATTGAAAATTTGACTCCTCTAAGAGATGAAGTCCAATCCTTAAAATAGGAACTCTTGACCTCTACAGAGCTAATAAGGCTGAAAGAGAAAGTCATCGATAAATTAGAAGAAAAGTTGTTAGCTAAGAAGAAGCTTGTAGTAAGCATTTTGAAGCCCAACACTGTCCTTCCTCTTATCGATGGATTTTCTACTGCCAAGAAGGGTAGTGGAGTGGGACACAAATCCACTAAGGGTAAAGGGAAGGCTGCTCAAAGTAAAACCACCTTCATGAAAGTTATCTTCCCTACAAACAAGTATGACTTTGAGGCATTCTATAGTCACTTTGCTAGGCCGACATATGTTGATCCTAAAAAAAACTACCAAGGATGGAGCCGCCCTAGGAATTTTGGAATGAGTGCTCTAAAAGCACCTCATGAAGAAATTATCCTTAAGGATTATGGTCCATTCGTTCATGGACCGAGTTCAAAGAGGACACCAAAGGAAAAACCTATTGTTGGCAATCCACTTGAGACGAAGAAGTCTTGTGTGTGCTGTAATCACGAGGCTTCTACCTCTAAGTCAGCTGCTCCTACAAGACCACTCCTTCATAGGGTAAAGTAGGAGAATAAAAGATGATAAAAAACGTTTGATTGTTGGTGTTGTGGCAAGGTTGGTCACTTTGCCACCAATTGTTGGTTTAATCCCAAGAATTATAGAACTCCACGGGTTAACACTGCTAGGACGACCACTTGCAATGTTAACACTCCTAGTGGTGTTCATCTAACCAGGAACCAAGGACCCAAATTTGTTTGACTTTCTAAGGGAAGCTAGTTTATAAATACAGGTATGTACAAAGGGCAACAAAACGCCAATATGGTATTTGGACAGTGGATGCTCTCGGCATATGATCGAGACAAGAAACCTACTTATAAAATATACCCTAGTTGAGGACGGCCTTAAAGTCATTTTTGGCAGTTCAGAGAGGGGAATCAACAAAATTTATGGTATGATTATTAATGGTATAGTCTATTTCATAGATGGTGTGTTGAGGGATTACAACATAATCTCATTAACATAAGTTAATTATGTGATAAAGACTATATGGTAGAGTTCTACAAGGATAAGTGTCTGATAAAGTTGTTTGATAGCTCAGAAACTATTTTAATAGGCACTCAGAGTAGAAATATTTTTTGCTTAAATTTTCTTTATTTAGACTTTTCTATACCAGTGTGCTTTTTCGCAAAAGATAGTGCATCTCTCTGTGACCAATGACACAAGAAATTAGCACATATTAATTTCAAAACTATTAACATGTTATTTTCTCACAACTTAGTGTGTTATGCCCCCTACTATTAAGTACGTTAAAGAGATACCTTATCACTCATGCCAAAAGGGTAAACAAACAAGGGCTACCTTTAAGAGCATCGTTGGTAGGGATTCTACCAGATGCTTATATCTTCTCCATATGGACTTATTTGGTTCCTTGCAAATTCGTAGTTTAGGAGGTAAAGCTTACACATTGGTTATTGTTGATGATTACTCAAGGTTTGCATGTGTGTTCTTTCTGAAACACAAGTCAGATACATATGACTCCTTCACTAATTTTGTTAGGCAAATTCAGAATGAATTGAACTGCTCTATGGTCAAAATCAGAAGTGATTATGGAACAGAATTTGAATCTGGTGGCATGAATTTTTTTGTGAAAGTATAAGTATCTTTCATGAGTTTTTCTCTCCTCGCACTCCACAACAAAATGGAGTCACTGAAAGAAAGAATAGAACTCTCATAGAGGCATGCAGAACCATGTTAAATGATTCCTCTTTACTAGAGTACTTTTTGGCAGAGGATGTCAATAGTGCTTGCCACGTACAAAACAGAGCACTCATAAACAAGAACCACCGTAAGACACCTTATGAACTATTGAAGGGAAAGAAACAAATTGTGTCTTATTTTAGAAGTGTTAGTGTTTTGGCAGTTTGATGGTCTAGTTGTGGCGGCTTGTCGTTTGGGCGGTCTAGCGGTTTTTCCAGGAGGTCTGGTTGTGTGGCAGCTTGAAAGGAGACAGCGGTTTTGTCTGGCGTCTTATCTTAGCAGATATAGTCTTTGAGCTACCCGCAACTGCGGTCTGGTGGTTAGCCACAACAGTGGTCTGGATGCTTACCACAGAAGCGGTCTGATGGTTGGCCGCAACATCGGTCTGGAGGTTAGCCGCGACAGTGGTTTGATGGTTTGCCGCAACAGTAGTGGTGGGAGTACGTAACTGTGGTCTGGTGGCAACCCGTAGTTGCGGTTTGACGGCTAGCAGCGGTGGTCTAGCGGTCTATAATGGCGGTTTGGCGGCTTTCCTCTATTACCGCTGGGTGATCTTCGACTATTCTTTGTATAGTGTTGCAGTTTGATAACGTCAGACCATATAGCTGCGCAGATTGTATTTAGTACCACATCTCTTATTGTATTCTCTCATCTGCCCCATTTTCTATAAATAAGGGGGCATACCTATGTATTGTTTATATTTTTGGAGCAATAAAATTTGCCTTTATTTAGCACTTTTTTAGATGGTATCAGAGCTAACCAATCTTTTTCTCCAATTTGCAAGCGGTTTGTTTGTATAATAGTTTCTGGTCTTCTTCCCGCCCTGCCCTCCCTTGCTTGTCGTTTTTCCCATGACTTATTCCTTTGCTTTCTTTTCTATTTGGATGGCTTTGCTGGTGTTCACACTTCCTTCTTTCTTATGTGCTCCCGTGCGGGTTGTTTTCTCTACTCGCGCGGTCTCTTGCTCTCCCCCTTCTCTTCTCGCTCGTGTTGTTTTCTCTACTCGCGTGGTTTCTTCTCTTTCTACGATCCATTCTTTTCCGGCATCTCACTCAATCGTGTGGTTTGAGTCTCTACTAGTCTTCTTTTCTTGGTCGCGATATTTTTGCGACTTGTTAGCCGATCGGTTAACTGATGTATTCTTTCTGCGACCTGTACTCTTTCGGTTTGCGCCCTTGTTGGCGTCTTTTGAGGTTTCTTCTCTTAACTGCTTGGTCATGTAGTTTATTTGTTTGTGCAATCACTTTTCCTCTTTTGGCGGCTTGTGTCTAACTGTGAGGTTAGTCTTTTCTCTTTTTGGTTTCTCTCTCCATGAGGATAGTTTCTCTCGTATCCTCTACAACTTGTGCTCTTTTGGCCTCTTCCATAAGTTGCTTATTGACTCTGATGCCACTTGTCACATGACCGACAATTCTAGTTTGTTCTCCTGCTTGAAAAACTAGAAATGGATATCTACTGTCGTTGTTGCAGATGGGACTTCTGCTCCTATGCATGGTGTAGGCACTGAAACTCTTTGTTTCAATAGTAGTT
Source organism: Platanthera zijinensis (assembly GCA_039513925.1). Taxonomy (NCBI): domain Eukaryota; kingdom Viridiplantae; phylum Streptophyta; class Magnoliopsida; order Asparagales; family Orchidaceae; genus Platanthera; species Platanthera zijinensis. The sequence goes on from CM077088.1 coordinate 117,041,819, forward strand.
GTTCATCTAGGGGGAATAAGTTTCTCACTATTTAAGATTATTTTTACTTTTGTGTGTTGAGTGTTCTGTTATTTTAGTTAGCTTTCAAGAAAGAGACACAACACACTAGTATTTATAGTGGTTCCCTAATGTATAGGTACATCCAATGTAACTCCTACCTTTCTAATAGTGTATTAGACAAAGAAATCTTCTCCAATCTCAGCTCCAAGAGCAAATGACACAGATTCCTCAGGATCTCTCAAACTTCCTCCAAGTCCTACCTCAGGCCAAATCCCTACAACTCAGAATAAATATTACCCCTATAGTTCAGTGATCCACAGATCACCTACCTAAGACTTAATCAAAAGTCCTACACCTCAGGCTAGGAGGATATCCCTACACTCAGAGAGAATAATTCTCCTACAGCTCAGATCAAGAATGATCCTACCTCAGGAACACATGCCCTACCTTAGATCCACCCCTTGATCCTATAACTCAGCCATTATAATTCAGGCTTACAACTCAGATCAAGACTGATCCTATAGAATAAGTAATTTTGTTGTTGTTGATTGACTCCAGAGAAAGTGACTTCTGAGCCTGCCTGCTAAACTGAGTAAACTCAACCCTATCTTATTCATAACACCAAGAATAAATCTTCAAGGTTGTTCTGCTTGTGCTGACAAGTAACAGTAGAGCACTGCTTCTTCAAGCCTTGAATGTAGTCGAGTTTTGAGCAGAGGCCTTGAAGATGACTAGCAACTTTAAGTTTGCTCTGCTTCTCCTTTTTACTCAGCAAATAATGTTTCTGAAGTTTCCATTGAAGACAATGAGATTTCAAATCTTTATCTCTTCAACATCCAACCTTGTTTGTGGTTCACAGACTTGCTTTCAGAATCAATTCCTTGAACACTTCTTCGAATTTTCACCCCAGGAAGAAGAAGACAAAAAAAATTCTTTTAAATTTCTCGGGAATCTGCTTTGTATCCTGCCGTCCAATAGCTCTTTGTGCAGTATGGACCACAGGAGTTGGTAGCTGCAACACTTCTTTTGCATTAAATGCTATATTAAAGACAAGAAACACCTTTTGTCATCTATCATAAGAAACCCGCAACATTTGAATTCTTGATGATGTCAGCATGACTCAGTGTTTCTGGACTTTGAAAATTTCAGACAATCTGCATATGAATTGAGTGAAGTCTTGTCACTCAATGTAGAAACACTTAGTAGAATTCTGTATCTTCAGGCATTGAGTGAGCCTTCATCACTCAACGCTTTCTGACTTTTATAGTCTAACTGTTAAGGTATTGAGTGACCCTTCATCACTCAACGCTTCTGGACTTGGTTGAAATTTTTCTGTATGAAGGTGTTGAGTGAAGCTTCCACACTCAACGCTTCTGACTTAGCCTGACTTCTTGATGAGGAGTTGAGTGGTCCGTATTCACTCAGCATTTCTATACTTAGACAAAATTTTTATTGAGTAGGCATTGAGTGAACTGTCTTCACTCAACACTTCTGTCCTTTAGATCGATTTCTTGATGAGTCATTGAGTGGTCCGTCTTCACTCAACGCTTCTATACTTGGACAGATTTCTTGATGAGTAGGCATTGAGTGAACCGTCTTCACTCAACGCTTTTGTCCTTAGATAGTTTTCTTGTCAGCAACACTGTGGCTTTGACTACATGTAGTTCTCTCAATGTTTTTGCTCGTCTGGTATTAAGTGAAGTGAGTCAACTCAACGCTTCTAGACCTAGTTAGTTTTCCGCATATTTAGCAACCTATCTTGGGTATAACAGTCATTATGACCCTTATAACCTATCTAATCAATGTAATAGAGTATAACCTGCATATAATGAACTTTGAGCATATATTAGATGCATCCATATGTATACTATTGACTTTGAGTATAAACTTCAAATCTAGGACTTTATGATCAATGGACCCAACAATCTCCCCCTATTTGAAGAAGTTTGAACCCTAGTCAATGATATACACTACCATATATAGAAGATAAGCATTAAAAGAATTCAAAAGCAGAAAATGATACACATAAAAATATGATTATTATTAAAGGCAATAGTCATAAATATTCAGTGTGCTTAAAGTAAAGTTCACTTTCCTATAGCCCTTTGTCACGACCCGTATTTTCTCAATAATTAAATCATATCAGAGCAAGAGAAAATACGTGCCATGATGCCACGTCATGCAGGGGATAACTGAACACGCTCAGGCAAAACCCCAGACTCTACACCTTTGGAGAAAATCATATTTTAGTATGAAAGAAAACCAATTAAGTTTGATGGTTGTATCCCTTGGCACAGTGGATCAACTAGTCCAGTATTAGAAATAGATGTATAGGAAGAGGAAAATAGTTGGTTTGCTTGATTTAACGTCCCCAAAGGACAACTCATGAAATGCAGGACTCTATGTTTATCATAGTATAAGAAAATAGCTTTTACATTCTTTGGAAAGTAGTGCTTTAGTTTTATAAATATGAGAAGCATGAGGTACATATAGTACTACTCATAGGTTTTAAAATACCTAACATGCAACCTAGCATAAATCATTCCCAGAAGCAAGTAAACAACCTCATACATAGGCAAAAATAGCAGTTCTTAGTTCCTATGTAGCATCAAAAGTAAGCCACCAGTGGGCGTCAATAACCTGACATGAACCCACTAGTTAGTATGTATGTCTATACAGAAAGAAGAAAACTACCACACAATGTCGAGGTAAAACACTCTCAGCAACCCCGGAGGCAACAAGTAAGCTCCACCATAACACTAGCTGCTCAACCGGCTACAACCTGAACCTAAGGCTTTCAAAGAAAGAATGCCTCAGCAAGCAACTAATCAAAAGAAAACTGGAGCATTAGATTCATAAGTAATGAGAGAAGGGCTTACCAACCCTACAACAAGTGTTATAAAAAAAGAACAAAAGGGAACTGAACAATACAATAAGGGAAAACACTGCCCAAGGCAACAACACAACGCACAAAGTGCGAGAAATAAACAACATGCCCTGCCAAAAACTACAGAAGCAACAAGGCAAGCGTATGCCAAAATAACCACTTTAAAGAAAGGAACTATTAGTGTGAATCATTAACAGTGGTAGAGCCATGGATCTGGGTTGGTGACCAAAAACAGTCCTCATACAAACACCCAGACCCATAAATACTCAAGGGTACACCGGTGGCAGCCTAAAGGTCCAACACACCCACAAACCCGCCCAAACCAGGGCCAAAATGGTACCAACACACCAATAAAACCAGCCCAAACCAGGGCCAAAATGGTGGGACCACGGCTCTACACCCAAGACACCCCTTACAGAGTCAACAAGCAAACCACTTGCTATAATTCACGTCTCGGCCTGTAAAACCAGCTAAAAAATATAAACAAATCGACATAAACCCACCCTAACCACACTCGGTAGAAAACACCAGCTTAAGGTAAAAGCGTCGAGTCCACTCGATACATAACACTAAGGCAGGGAATGCGTCGAGTCCACTCGATGCCCAAACGCTAAGTAAGAAATGACATCGAGTCCACTCGATGCCAAAATACTTAGACGCAAAAGACGATGGAGTTGAGTGAGTTCAGCTCACGCAACGCCAAAAGACTTAGAGAAAAGTCTTATGGCTAGATGGAATTGAGTGAGTTCAGCTCACTCAACGCCAAAAGACTTAGAAAATATAACTGGACAATGGAGTTGAGTGAGTGCACCTCACTAAATGCCAAAAGCAGACGGCGTTGAGTGAGCTCCACTCACTCAATGCCAAAAGACTTTGGCAAAAAAATCTCTGGATAATTACGTTGAGTGAGTGCACCTCACTCAACGCCAAAAAGCAGACGACATTGAGTGAACTCCACTCACTCAATGCCAAAAGACTTGGAAAAAAACTATGGAAAATGGCGTTGAGTGAGTGCACCTCACTCAATGCCAAAGGCAGACAGTGTTGAGTGAGCTTCACTCACTCAATGCCAAAAGACTTAGAATAATTCTCTGGCAAGATGGCGTTGAGTGAGTGCAGCTCACTTAACGCCAAAGGCCGATGGCGTTGAGTGAGCTCCACTCACTCAACGATTTTGGACTTAGCTTCCAGAGCAAACAACCAGGCGTTGAGTGAGCTCCACTCACTCAATGCTTTTGGACTCAGAGATAAAACCAAACCAGCTAGGCGTTGAGTGTGTCCACCACACTCAACGCTTTTGGACTTAGCTTAAAATCCACTCAAAGCCTGCAACCCGAGAGCATTTTCTTAGACTAAAAAAATTCCTCCTACCCTTTCTACCCGACTACAGCTATCACCCAAGCTAGAATAACTTAGTAAACTCCATTCCTACCTCTAGCCACTAGCTTGACACAAAATCAGCAACTAGGAGAGAGAAAATAGTGAAATTTGGGCAAAGTTTACAATGAATTGGCTCGGGATCAACTAGTAACAGCCCTAGATTTTAGTAGAGTACACTAGACTAATAACCAGGAAAATATAACCATGAAAACGAAGAGCTTTGCAAGGGTAAGGAGCACCACTTGCCTCAACCTTCTTGATAGCAACTGCTCTTCCAATCCAGCACAGCTAGGCCACAAACCGGCCACAAAACAACAACCTTAAGCTAAAACAGGGGGAAAACCTGAGAAATACGACAACCTCAAGCGTCTAAAATAGCCCTAGAGCACGGAAAACATACATAGGATGGAAGACCTAAGAGAGAGCAGCCCAAATCTGCCTATTCCCGAGGAAACCGAGCTTGAACTCTCGCGAAAATGTCGGCCAAAAGCTACAGAAATCTGCTGCCCGAAACAAGAGATGGAGGCTAACTGATTTTCTCTTTGGGGAAGAATCAGTTATCCTGACTTTTTATCTCTTCTGAACTTTCTCCTGGCCTCTTCATTTCTTTCTAACTTGGCCCATTCTAGGGAGCTATAAAGCTTTCCCCTATCAGTTTTCTTATCTTTGATCTTATCCCAGGCAGATAAGATGATGGTCCTTGATTGAGGACACCACTTCTAAAAATATGTCCTGGTCTCCATCTCTTCTCTATACCTTTTCTTGCTGAGCTTGATCTCTTCCTCTTCTTCAACAACTGACTTGCCTCTGGCTCTGGCTATCTGGTCAGCAGTGGGGCTGAGTGTGGGAATTTCAGCAGTAGTAGAGGGTTCAGTCCACTGAGCACCAACATGATCATCATATTGATCTCCATACAGTTCATCATATATACCTTCTTAAATAGGGGGCTTGAACATCAGGAATGTTGTCATATGTATGCTATTTAATGCCAAATGAACCTCTGATTACATTGGTTACCCAAACAACATTCTCAGTATTAGCCTTGATCATTGCCTTCTCCCCTTTATAACTTTTTCAGATACACCTGCAGTCAGGGAGTTATTGGCTATAGAGAGTCTTTCATCCAGAAAATTTACTCCCTTAGTGACATGATTCTTGACCTATAACATATGATCATCAAGAATTTAAGTATAGGCATCCATTCGTCTTTCTATTATAGTCTTGTGGGCTTCCATCAGTTACTTTTGAGCATTGTGGACAATTTCCATATTACTAGAAGTAATGTTCTGGTTCTGGATAATATAATTCTGTGTAAGTATGATTTCTTGAAGCTTGCTTTCCAGCAGGTGAAAGTATCTAGTGTCATCCTAAATCACCTAGAGGGGGGTGAACAGGTGAGTTCTGCATCTTTTTGTGGAATAAAAATAACTGAAAAATAAGCACACAAAAACACAGAGATTTATAGTGGTTCACCGTATTGGGTACGTCCACTGTTCCACCTCGCCTATCTACAACAAAGGTCTAGATTCAGCTACTTCACCTTTATCTCAGCTTGCAAACAATATTATACCTCGGAGCCTCAACTCCTACAAATCGGAGACAATGCTCCTACCACGCGGAGAACAAACTCTCCAAAAAATTAGAGAACAAACTCTCCTACAACTCGATCCACAAATAAGGATCTACAACTCGATCCTAAAATAAAGATCTACAATCTCAGAGGGAAAAACCACCTACAATAATAAAAAGTTTTACTCAAAAAGATTAACAATAATATTCAATAAATCAAAAATCTTCGATCCCTCGTTCTTCTGAAATGTTGATCTTGAACTTCTTGAAGAACAGAAAATCCAAAGACTTGAAAACGTGATCTGAATGCACGGATCAACTAGATCTGAGAGAATCAGAATCTTCAAAGATCAATGATCTAGTTGATTGGCTTGAGGAAGAAAGAATCGTGCTGCAAAAAGATCGTCACCCGTCCGGGTAGCGAAGATCGTATCAGCGCTGACGGGAAAAATATCGTTCTAGTGATTTCTTGATTTTTCCAAATAAGCACGATTATGGTTGATTGAAATCCACCCTACATATATGTAAAGAGAACCTCCTTCTACAAAGGCTAGAAAAATCCTTCCTAATCGAGAGATCCAAAAATCACTGTACATGGCGATCAGGAGAACCCGAGCCAAAAATTTGAAAGAAGAAGAAGAAAAACTCAAGTATAATTCATCAAGTATCGTCGAGTATGTATGGGTATACTCATCGAATCACTTGAAAACTCGATGAAATTTACTTAGAAAATTTCAGCCAGATCGAACATATAACTCAACACATGACAGAAGAGCTACTCGACAAATTCAACGAGTATCACTTAGTATACTCGACGAATTCGACGAGTATCGGCTAGATGATTCGACGCATTCGACACCATACCAAGTGATATTCAAAAAATATCACTTAGAGAAATCGAGAGAAGTAAAGTCGAGATAACTCGATGAATTACATACATGATGATACTCAATGACTTTTACTTAACTGTTTTCCAAGAATTCGAAGATTATTATCTAAGTAAATATGACAAATTCGACGAGTGCCAGTAAGCATATATAACGAATTCGACTAGTATTCAAGAGTATACTCGACGAATTCGACGAGTATCCTTTACTATACTCGACAAATTTTACTTATAGAAAATCTTCTCTTCTGAAGGCCACAACTTGATCTTTTGGGATTCTTCTAATGTACTTGAAATAGAAGTACACCCCAATAGAGAGATTACACGTGAGTCAATACCTTGACCTACACAATGAAGGATTACATTGTATAGTCTTGTGTTTTAAGATCCACTGTAACCTAACATTGGGTTGTACTTAGCAATATTGTCCTACAAGCACACAACTAGAAAATAACAATAAATACAAACTCAATTTATTTAGTTCATGGGACACTTCTTCAAATCAGAGTTATTGTGGATACAATACCTAATAGCAGGAACATCCCTTGTGAAGAATACTACTGTGTTGGATTTCAGTAGGATGACTTCAAACCTGATGGACTTGATTTTCGTTGAAAGATCTCATCTCACACTTATTCAGATTGCACACTGGAGGTCTGGTGCTTGAATACTCCTTATTTTGTGCCATGATATAAAAGACAGACTAGAGTAAATAAGATCTTTCAAAGATCTTTTGGTTCAGGTGTTAGCCTGTGAAACCAAAGAACAAACCTCTGATACCAATTGAAAGTGAGGGATAGATCTTATCTTTACTCTAGAGAGGGGTGAATAGAGTATAAAAAATTTATTAACTTGTTTTTATAGCAGATTAAAAGTTAGTGATATATATATAAGTATAATGAGAAATATCACAGAACACAAACAAAAAATAAAGGCAAACCAGACGACACAAGGAATTTATAGCGGTTCCCCAATATTTTTGGGTACATCCACTATTCTACCACCCTAGTTGGAATCCACTACAAGTTTTTGCTCAGGTGCCCTGCAACCACAGGTTTTTGATCACGTGCCCTATCACCACAAGATCTATTTTTCTAAGGGAGATCTAACAACCCTTTGAGCTTTTGATCAGGTGCCCAAAAACTAATCTCAAGTCTTTTGATCAGGTGACTTGTGAACCAAAAAGGGGCTAACTTTTGAAGGGAGTTAAAACCCTGTACACAATGACAGAGAAAATAGAAAATATGTTGTCTTCTCTATCTCAAAGCTCTGAGAAGACTAGTGGACTTGTTGATGTCAAAGCTCCCCCTGAGTTGTTTGGATCTGATTAGGAATGGAAGCTTTGCTTCGGGGTGTAGGCCTTCAAAAAGATGTTGCTCTTCAAGCTTTTAGACTGATTTTGATTATATGTCTCTTGAAAGCCTGAAGCATTTGAAGAATACTGAGTGTATGAGAGCCGTATTGTTCTTTACTGTCTGCTATTACTTTTTCACTAAATCACTTCTCTTGTGATTGTTATTTCTCTTCTCTGTATCTATATCTTTATATTCTTCTGAAAAACAATCATTTTATATATATTTTAAGACTCAAAACCATTTGAATTTTAAATTGTATCCTGAAATCCTCTTCATAAATTTTGGGATCCTGAATGACCAAATTTGTCTTCAATGCATTTCCCTAACTATCTCAGTAAATATTGTAGAGTAATAACTCTGTGAAAACCATAATTAATTCTGCCAGGTAACGTCTATATTCTTGAGAATATTGAGCATTAATTATTAGAGCATTACTGACTTAATATAAAATTTGAAATCAAACTGATAGTCGATTTGTGAAGCTGCAGAGAGTATAGGTCAAACAGAACCTGGAAGGAGTTAGTCTAACTCAACAATGAGTCATCGACCTAAGCTCCATGTTCGTCGAGCTAAGAAATCTCCTTCATCGAGCTGAGCTCCAAGATCATCGAGCTGAGCTCCAAGATCGTCGAGCTGAAAATATACTTGCCAATCTGAGCTCCAAGTTCATCTAAACTAGATAGTTATTCGTCAAGCTGAACTTCTGATTTGAGATAGCAATTTGTCGATCTCAGCTGGACTTTCGTCGAGCTCAACTCAGAGAAGGAACTCTGAGTTCGTCGATTTGAGATTGAAGATCGTCGAGCTGAGTTCAACTATCATCGAACGACTTTCCTGCAAACAATTTAACTGCTTTTCCATTAAAGTCTTCTGTCACTAAGGTCTTCTGAAGTGGAGCACTAACAGTCTAAGTTGGTGCTGCTGACTTTGACCCTAGAAAACCTATGACCCTAGACTATACATGTTGGGTCATCTAAACAACCTAATAGTGAACCTAGCCCAAATCACAAGTAGGGTTCCAACAATCTCCCCCTATTTGGGTGAGGTCACTATAAAAAATAGAAAAAGGAAAATCACAAAGCAAGGAAAAATATCTAACATAATTATAACACTTCCGCAGAAATGAACAATAATGCCTTGTGAAAAATATACACATCAATAATAATGTTCAGAAAGAAAAATCAGAAAATTAAGAGTATTTCTTTGAATCATCAGTAGAGGGATCTGAAGCAGGTTTTGTGAAAACCATCTTTCTTTTTGGATCAGCTGCTTGCAGTTTAGTCATTTTCATGTCTTGAGCACCAAGAATTTTTATAGTTACAGCTCTGGGCACTACAACTTCTTGATGCAAATTCATATAGGTATCAACATTGAAAAGATTTTGTACCTGATATTTGTCCTGTTCTTTCTTCCTGTACGAAGACATAGTAGAGAATTGAGATGAATCCATTCCTTCTTCCTTGGACTTTCTTATCTAGGATAGAGCTATCAGCTCATTCAACTTGGCCATTCTACAGTTGGGATCCAATTCTAGATCATAGGCTAGAGAGGGATGTCTCTCTGGACTAGATGCTTCTTTTTCCTGGCTACCTTGTTCTGTTAGCTGACTGCCTTGACTATAATGTCGCTGCTGCTATTATCTCTGTTGGGTGCTAGATTGAGTGTCTGACCTAGAAGGTCTTTCTTTGCTGCTATGAGTTGGTCTTGATTTATGATAATAAGAAGAAGACCTTTGAACTTGAGAAACATTGCCTGCTGATCCTACTGCAGGAGGAGGAGGAGGTCCTCTCCAATACTCTTTAGGAGGAAAATTATATCTCTTCATCTTCTTTCTTTTCTTTTGTTCATTCTTAAAAAGTCTTATCCAGTAGGGAGTATCTGGAGTGAAAGTAATATTATGCAGAATGTAGTATAGGGTATTTGCTGTTGGATTTGGTTTTGGAACAGCCCTGACTGGAGCCTTTTTCTTCTTAAACTTCCTTTTCTTGGAACTAGAGTCATCTGACTCATTAGATTAATCATCATCATCAGAATCATCTTCAGCTGGTTGATCATATAGATCATCAATCTGCTTGAACTAATCTGACTCATCATGTTGGATCCCCCGTTGGATTTGGGCTAGGTTCACTAAGTTAGGATATGACCCAACATGTATAGACCAGGGTCATGATTGTGTCCTTGAGTCTAGGTCAAGTCCTTAGAGTCAACAATATAAAGGACCAGCCTCCAACACTGCCATAGACTGAAGACTTAGATAAAATTTAAAACTTAGAAAAAGAGTTCTACGTTCGTTGATCTCAAGTCGACGAAAGTCGTGCTCAGCTCGACGAACTCTATTCTCTGTTCCCTGTTCTCAGTTCAACGAACTCCAGATAATGTCTCGACACTCAATGCCAGATAATGTCTCGACACTCAACGCCAGAATGTTGATTCAACACTCCATGGTAGTGTATAAATTTTGGAGTCACGGGGTGCGCAGATGGATGCAGTGTGAGTACTGGAGTAGGTCTCTAGGAAAACGCCTATTCAGGGGAAGAAACGATAGTCTATCCCCTATCGCGCGGTTGTAGCTCTACCGCTGCGGTAGCTCCCAATGAGCATTATTTTGTGAGACCTATCTCAAGGAGACCTGGGGGCCATTATTTTGTGAGGTCTGTCTCGTAGAGACCTGGGGGCCATTTTTTGTGAGGCCTGTCTCATGGAGACCTGAGGGCCACTGTTTGTGAGGCCTGTCTCGTGGAGTCCTGGGGGCCATTGTTTGGGAGGCCTATCTCTTAGAGACCTGGGGGCCATTGCGTGGAGCTGAGAGCCTAAGGGGCCCAGCTTAGGTGGCCGTGAGTGCTGGCAAAAGATCATAAATAACAGAGTTATGAATCGTACAGATGGGAAAGGGGATGCTGACCCGCGTCATAGCTTATTGCACACAATGATTTGAGCACCGGGAAAGAGCTGAACCGTACCCAACCCTATATTTATCGACTTGGAGTGAGTCATTCTGTGGTTCACAGGGATCACCTTAACTTTGTCGTATCCATAGGGGCGTTGCTGAATGTCGTAGAGAACGGAGGTGTGACCCTTTGAGGTCCTGTGCACTGAGAGTGTGCCCTGAGAGCATAGGGTGTTGTACGGCCGTGCTAACATCTATGTCAAATTGTGCTTAAGTTGCACGCTCTGATTGCCAATGTATAAATATGTTAATGCCTACAGGGAAGGAGCACCGCCACCCCGAGTGAGGGGTGGGGTCATTATAGATTGGTCAGCTAATGCTGACCGTTGATTTGTTTCCTACCTTTGGGGTGGAATGGTTTCGTGCATGTGTAGCCGATCCGAGCGAGAAATAGTGATTGCAGCCCTTGGTAGCTAAGCTGGCCCTTGAAGGCCAAAGAGAAGTGTGTTTTCTTATACTGCTCATGTGTGGTCGGCCTGCATGTTGAAGTATGTAATACAATTTATTTGAGGAAACCTTTTTAAGGCCTTAAGGCCATAACTATTTCGTGTATTTGTCTTATTATTCCTATTTGGTTTAGTGGACATTCAAATGGTTGGGTTCTAATCAATTAATTTACTTCCGCTAGAACGCACTATGAGTTAGGATGCGCATTTATGGATTATGGTTTCAATACGTAACTCCACTAACTGTCCGTAGAATATGGCGTGGGGCCCTGGACGGACCTTCTATTATATCATATGTGACGGATGGGGGTGTTACAATAAGATTATGATCCATATTCATCATTAAATGAAGTGGATCCTTCAAAATCTCGGCCAGCCTCATACTCAAAATCAGAAAAGGATAGGTTCAGAATTATTACCTCATTAGGAATGGAGTTTTTAAGATTATCTTCATCAGTCTTGGCCATCAAACCCTAACTCTCTTCTTTTTCCTCATTATCACTATCTGAGTATGATAATGGAGCCCTGATGCAAATCCTTATAGTAAGAGCATCCTCTTCTTCTTCTTGAGCAAATAACCTAATGTAAGCTTCCTCTTCATCTGAATCAGAAGTGTCTGAGTAACTTTGACTCTAGATCTTTTCAGACATCTTTCCCTTATGATGCTTCTTCTCACTAGTAGCAGCTTTCTCTTTTCTTTTGATTGAGCAGTCAGCTATAACATGTCTAGGTCTACTGCAGTAATAACAAATAATATCAGAAGAAAAATGTTTACTAAATTTAGAGCCATACCTGTCCCCTTTGAGGTCATTCTTGGCTCTGTCAGCTTTGCTGAACTCCTTCTTAGTGTTGGAGGAGGAGGAAGGTGTTCCCTTCCAATGCATCCTCCTAGTCATTATTTTCTCGAATTGTCTTGAGAAGGAAGCAAACTCCATATCAGACATATCAGCATTTGAAGTGCTGAGTTCAGAAGACTCTGACTTAGTCACATTCCTTGGAGGAGAGGGGATTCTCTCCTAATTCTTCCTAGATCCCATAGCCTTGAGGGCCATAGACTTTTACTTCTGGTGAGACCTAACAGCAGCCACCTTCTCCTTTCTTATATTCAGTTGCATCTCACAAGAGAGTAGCTTCCCAAATAGAGTATGGGGAGAAATGTTGGCCAGGTTGCCCATCTTCCCGATGACACAAATCTTATTATCCAAGTCTTTAGTTAGAGACCTTATGAACTTGTCATTTGGCTCATAATTAGTGAAAACCCTTCCATAGGTCTTCAACTCATTAACTGTCTTGAAAAACTTTTCATAATTTTCAGCGATTATATCCTTGCTGCCCTGTCTGAAGTCTTCATATCTTGGTTGAGCAGGGATACCCTATCATCCTCGACTTCCTCAGTTCCTTCCATGTATATAATAAATGTACTCCATATTTCCGTAGATATTTGGCAGTGAATCAAATTTTGGAAGGTGGAATCATCAAATCCATTGACTATCACATTCTTGGCTCACTTATCCATAGTATCAAGTACAATTTCATCCCTAGTCATGTCAGCATACTTCTTAGGGACTTGCAGATTAGGATCAATGGCGGAGGCCTTTATGGGGATGAATGGCCCCACTTTAATTGTAATATAATTCCTAGGGCATGAGGCATCCATAAACTTTTTTACTCTTTACTTCTATATGCCAAAGTTCTCTTTTCTGTATATGGGGAGCTTCATTAAGCTCAGCTCCTTATGGTTATCAGCTAAAGACATGGTGATATAATAGACTACCCTTGTAGGATCCTAGTCAGACTATTAAGTCTTATTTTGACCAACCTGGCTCTAATACCACTTGATAATTTGTTGTTGTTGGTAGTCTACCTTACCTAGAGGGGGGTGAATAGATAGTCTAGCAAAATTGAAGGTTTCTTTTAAGTTTTAGTAAATATAAATAAGTAAGAAACACAACCAAATAAGCACAACACACAACACAAACTATTTTATTGTGGATCCCCAGAGTATGGTGTACAACCCCATATCCGGTGAGTAGTGGGCAACATGAACCAGATTGGCGAAGTCTAGCAATCCGGCTCATCCAAGTGGGGTAGATAGTTTGAGGGGCAAGTGGAGCAGGTCGACTCGCACTCGCCCCAGGGACTCGGTGAGCAGTTGGCAAGTTGAGCAAGACGGCTCGCACTCGCCCCAGGAGGCTCGGCAGGAAGCAGGCGAGTGGGGCAGGCCGGGCCTGCACTCGCCCAGGGCTGGGAGGAGGCGGAGAGTGCCAGCTCCATCAAGCACTCGTCTCGCCCTGGCGAGTGGAGGTTCCATAGGGCCGCACGCCCTTTCCCTTGTGATGAGTTACATTGTTGGCAGATCCAGGTGGGTTGCACATAGCTGTTCGGAACAGCGGAGATTGGCTATTTGTAGGTTGTTTTCAGAAATCTATAAATAGAACCAAGGGGTACCTCAGAAGGCATGCTTTTCTTGTGCCCCAGTATTCTTCCACTTTCTGAGATAACCTTAGCTCGGTATTTGTCTAGGGAGGTGAAGCGCTCTAAGATCTTCCAGGTATGTGGTGGGATCTCCATGCCGAGCCCTTGGGTCTGTTCCCTATTCTTTTTCATTAGTTGTTTGGCTCGCGGGAGAGAAGTAAGTGTGCGATCACCCGTTACCCAAGGGTGAACTCCACAGAGAACGATTTTTTGGTTTCAACATTTTGGTACGGTGAGCGTGGAGCGTGGTCAGCACAGAAAATCTTCAGCAGGCTCGATGACTGGAGGAGAAGGGCAAGGTTCGGATAGGGCTGACTCGCCACCCCCTCCCCCTCTCGCCACAGTAGGGATGTTCGAGGAATTAAGGCAGGAGGTGCCAAGCCTCATCAGGTCGCACTCAGCGCGCATGCCGAGTGCTTGACACCAGCTGTCCCAGTCAACGCTGCCCCGGATCTTGGCGAGGATGCCCCATCTCGGCGAGCTGGGAAGGAGGTTGTCGAGGATGGGAGGGAGTGCGATCTCCCCGGGTGAGTGCTCTTCCCTGGGTCGGCGAGTGGAGGCCAGTTCGACAAGATTGGGGTACGAGATCCTTTGGCTCGCCCAGCAGGAGGAGGAAGCCCCTTTAGTGAGTAGGTTTCTTCTTCCTCAGTTCCAGAGGGGTTCGGGGAGCTGGAGATGTCCTACTACACTCGGAAGGACGAACCGGTCCAACACATCCAGTGGTTGGAGGATGTGGTTTCTATAAGGAAGATGTCGGATGTCTTTAAATGCAGGCTCTTTGCCATCACCCTCAAGGAGAAGGTGAGAGAGTGGTTCCACCAGCTACCGGGCAACTCTATCTACTGCTTCGAGGACCTGCACCGGGGGTTCATGTTGAGGTTCACCACTTCCAAGAAGAGGAAGAAGAAGTCGAATTTCCTGTTCCACATCAATCAGGGGGTGAACGAGACCTTGGGGAGCTACGTGGACCGGTTTCAAGAGGAGGTCACCCAGGTCCAAGTGATGTCATAGCACACCCTGATGATGGCCTTCACCTTAGGGCTATAACAAGGTTTCTTCAGGATGGAACTGAAGAGGGTGTCGCCTCTCTCCTATGAGGATCTAATGGAGAGGGTGGCGAGGGAAGTCGATGGGAGGCGTCAAACCCCAAGTTTGCGAATAAGCTGGCCAGGTGGGCCATGAAGGAGGAGAAGGGGCCTGGAGGAGTCCGAGGTCAGGAGGCGAGGAGAGCTGAACCCTGTCTGCGGGAACAGCAGCAGCCGAGGTGGGGACGCTAGGAGCCGAATAATTGGCTCGGCTTGAGGTAGCAGGAGTGGCAGGATCAAAGCTAGCAGAGAGGTTCCATGAAAGAGATAACCACCAGGGGGTCTAGGGTCACTTCCACCCTCTAGGCTGGAGGCAAGGGCAGAGGCCTCCTCTCCCCCTTCAGCATCAGGCTATGAAAATATCCATGTAGAGGATGAGGGGTCAGCAGAGGAGAAGGAGGGAAGTCGGGGTGGAGTTGCCATATTGTGACTTCTACCAGGAGGAGGGGCACTCTACAGTCATGTGCCCGGAGTTCCTTGAGGTAAGAGGAAATAGGTAACAGCAGCAGGACCACCGAGAGGTATGGATTGAAGAAGTCCTGCCTCGTGTAGAGGAGGATAGGTGTGAGGACCGGGCTGACATAAAAGCCCGAGGAGGGATCAGAGTGATCCATGGGGGGTGGGGGTCGAGGCTTCCTGGACACAAGTCTCCACACCATATACTACCGGAGCGTTGGCTCAACATCCCAGATCCCACCCCCGGAGGAAAATGTCACCTTATTAAGGAAAGATATGCCAGATCATAAGGACCCCTTTTGTAACACATTGGTCATCCAGACCTCAGTTGAGAACTTCACAGTCTCCCGAATCCTCATCGACAATAGGAGCTCAGTCAACGTGATCTTCAAGAAGGCATTTGATGCGATGAAGGTGGATGCCAAGAGGGTGCTGGCCTCGGATGGGCCTCTGTTTGGGTTCTCTAGGGAGAGGAAGGAGGTGGAAGGAGGAGTGGGGATCCATGTCACTCTGGGGGGGGGGGCAGTCCCAAAGCTGTAGGTTCATCATTGTGGACGCCCCCATCAGTTACAATGCAATCTTTGGATGGCCTCTCATCAGCGCCTTCTGTTGCATCCCCTCATCATTCCACCAATGCTTGAATTTCAACGCCGAGGGGATCTAGGTCTGGGTCTGAGGAGACCCCAAGGTTGCAAGGGAGTGCTATGTCAACGCGGTGAACTCCATTTCTTTGCAGGAGGGGGCCTAGGAGATGGAGCGGAGGATGGAGACGGAGCAGGAAGTAGGTGGAGTGGATATAGAGGTAGAGGAGAGCAGCACCCAGGCGGAGGTGGTGGAGGGATTCCAAAAGGAGCTGGTCGAGGCAATGACCATGGAGGAGGTTGAGTAGGAGGTCCTTGTCCCAAGAGAGGGGGACATTGGAGAATGGGGAGAGGAGTGTCGTCTGGAGGCTGCAGAAGAGGTGGTGGAGATGGAAGTTCTCACCCTTGTGGGGAAGGTGGACAAGGTGTGCATAAGCGGGGGGCTGACCCCGGTGGACAAGGAGAGGATACTGGCATGCATCTAGAAGAACATGGACATCTTCACTTGGAGCATCGCGGAGATGCTGGGGATCGATGCGGATGTTGACTTCCATCGCCTCAACCTGGATCCAGAAGCTCGCCCCATCCAGTAGAAGAAGAGTTCCATCACGGACAAGCTGGTCGAGCCCATCAGGGAGGAGGTGGCCAAGCTCCTGAAGACTGGCTTTGTATCCGAAATCCAATACCCTGGCTGGGTCTCCAATGTATCAATGGTAAAAAAAAGGAGAAGACCGGTGGAGAATGTATGTTAATTTTTCCTTACTTAATAAATCATGTCCCAAGGATTGTTACCCCTTGCCTTGAATCAATGCATTGGTTGACTCAGCCATCGGTTTTCTTGTAATGAGTTTCTTAGATGCTTTTCAGGTTATCATCAGATCAGGATGCACCCTCCCCACCCGATGTAATAGATGTCTCCTTCATCACTGGGGATGGGTGCTACTGCTACAAGATGATGCCCTTTGGGTTGAAAAATGCAGGGGTGACATACCAAAAGATGATGGATTGGGTCTTCTAGGAGCAAAAGGGGAGGAACCTACAGGTGTACGTAGATGATCTGATGATCAAGAGCTGGGAGGTAGACTCCCATCTCCGGGATTTGGAGGAGACCTTCGGCACCCTCTGGAGGTACAAGATGATGCTAAACCCCTTGAAGTGTTTTTTCGGGGCCAGCAGGGGCAAGTTCTTTGCCCACTTTCTCACCACCGCAGGGGTGGAGCCAAATCCTGACAAGGTCAAGGAGATCATGGAGTTGGGGTCGCCTCAGAATGGTAAGTAGGTGCAACGGCTGACATGGAAGTTGGTCGGGCTAAGCAGGTTCCTTTCCCAGGCTGGGGAGAAGTGCTCTCCCTTCTTCAAATCATTGAGGGGAGGCAAGAAGTTTGAATGGACTAAGGAATGCGAGGAAGCATTCCAGGCCTTGAAGAGGCAGTTAACTGAGGCCCCCTGCGCCAAGGGACGAAGGAGGGGGAGGATCTATCTTTGTATTTTGGGGTCGGAGCATAGGCCTTGAGCTCCGTCCTTGTTTGGGAAGAGGGGAAGAAGCAGCTGCCCGTATACTACGTAAGCCAGGTCCTGAGGAAGGCAGAGCTCCATTATCCTATCTTGGAGAAGCTGGCCTTTGCTCTGGTCATCTCGGCTCGAAAGCTCCGACCCTATTTCTAGGCACACTCCATCCAAGTTGTAATTGACCATCCCCTCCGCAACATATTTGAGGGGGTGGAGCATTGAGGAAGGTTGGCAAAATGGACGGTAGAGTTGAGCGAGTTTGATATCTCCTTTGTCCCACGCCTCTCTGTTGGGTATTGTATCCACAAAGCACCTGATTTGAAGAAGCCCCTGAACAAGCTAAGGTAAATAGATAATGTATTTGATGAAATATTTCTAGTGGTGCTTGCAGCTATTCCATGCTAAGTACACACTAATGTTAGGGTGCAGTGGGCCAATATACACGGGTCTGTACAACGTAATCCCTCGTTGAGCAGATCAGTGTGTTGGCCTACGTGTACTCTCTCTATTGTGGTGTACTTAATTTCAAGTACAGGGCTATGATAAAGCAAGAGCATACATGAAGCAAGGGTGGGCCAAAGACCTGCTCACGGGTGGAAAGACGAGAATTCGTCTAAGCATAATTCGTCGAGAATCACTAAGTGATTCTCGCCGATTCGTCGAGAATCACTAGTGATTCTCGACGAGTCGACGAGAATCACCAGTTGATTCTTGCCGGGTTGGGCCGGCTGTCTCGACGCAGTCAGAAAAATCATCTAAGGCAGAATCGTCGAGAATCACCAAGTGATTCTCGCCGATTCGTCGAGAATGACTTTGCATTCTCGACGAATCGGCGAGAATCCAAGGTGATTCCCACCGATTCTCCCCGGCCTCTATAACCTGTGCAGCCAGAATTCTCTAAGTAGAATTCGGCGAGAATCGTAAGTGATTCTCGCCGATTCATCGAGAATCACTCACGATTCTCGCCGAATTTGACTTGGGCATTTTTCCAAGTCTGTCTGGACCGGTCCACGTTATCTGCGGGATTTTGAACCGGACTTCGGTCTTTCTGCTGGTGGGGCCCACAACGGTCATCTCTTGACCTAGTGTATAAATACTCTGGTATTTGTGTACAGTAAGATACACAGAAGACATACGAAAGAAAGCGGCCGACGAAACCCTAATCTCGCGATCTTGCTCCGCCTCCGTCGCCGCAGCCGATCACCGAAGCCGATCTCGATCTCCTCCAGATCCTCGGTGATAGAAGCCAAGTCCCGCACAACGTCTCACGTTTCTATCCTGAGATCCTTTGTCTCTTGATTTGAGATAGGGAAAATTTTCCCCGTCCGAATTGATCGAGACGATCGATCCTCGTGTGACCGTTGGTAGACCTTGCCGGCTTCGCTAAGAAGATTGGATCTCCAGTGCTTTGCTGCTGTGTTCAGTTGCCGCCGCCAACACCGAGAGCCTTGCCGCCGCTTGACGCCGCCGCCGGTCTCGGGGAGATCCTCTCCAAGTGAGATCTAGGGTTGTGGACTCTTCGTTGAATTCAAGAACACGTCGTCGAACGAAGAGGGACACCCTATTCTCCTTACGTTGTTTGTATTTCGTACAAGCTATTTTCATTTTCTCTTTCATTGTAAAGGACCGATTGGTCTCTAGTTGTAGGGTTGGGTGCAACCCATGTTGTGGGAGTGTTGACTCCTACGTGTGGAAGGGTTCCTTCCGTTAGTGCAAGGATTGGATTTCAATCCTGTTGGTGAAGTGACCGAGTCATCCCTGGTTGGGAGATAGGTCGAAGGGGGGAAAGTGGACGTACCCAAATCGTTGAACCACTATAAATTACTTGTGTATTTTTGTGCTGTGTTGTTTTGTTTTCTTGTGCAGGTGAAACATTAATTCCGCAAATTCGCTGCAAATACACCTATCCTCCCCCATAGGTGTAAGTAGTTAACACTAGGTGGACTTTCAAGTGGTATCAGAGCGAGGTTGCTCATCAAAAAGGTTCACACCATGAGTAGAATCCTTCCACCAGTGTCAAGAAGCAGACAGATATCCTCCATGGACGGACTCAAGCACTCCGGCAAAATCCCAGTATGCACCAGACTGAACTTTCCTATCTAGAATGAAAGAATCAGATTCTACATGGAAGCAGTCTGTTGGTACCCTAGTTTGATTTGAGTTTAGTCCTCTCCTTTGTGCCCCTTGACCCAAGAAATATCTATGGTCAATGGTTAGAAGTCTAGCTGAGGGGTCCTCGCTTTTCCAAATTGAGAATTTGGTTAAGTAGGTTTTTCGTTCGACGATAGTCGAACGCCGCTCGACTATCGTCTATCGGCTGATCGACGATCGTCTATCAGTTGGTCGACGCTTTGTCTGCGTTGATAGTTCGACTATCTGTCCTGATAGATCGACTATCTGATAGTTCGACTATCTGTTGATAGGTCGACTATCTGTTCCGCCTTGATAGATCGACTATCTGTTGATAGATCGACTATCTGTTTCGTCTTGATAGTTCGACTATCTTTTGATAGTTCGACTATCTGTTGCCTTTGATAGTTCGACTATCTGTCCTGATAGGTCGACTATCTGATAGTTCGACTATCTGCTGATAGATCGACTATCTGGTTTGTTCTGATAGTTCGACTATCTTCTAATAGATCGACTATCTGTTTTCTGAGGTAGGTCGACTATCTGCTCGATAGCTCGACTATCTCTATGCGCTTGATAGCTCGACTATCTGTCCTAGATAGATCGACTATCTGATAGTTCGACTATCTGTCCTGATAGCTCGACTATCTGCCGGGGTAGTTCGACTATCTTTTTCGATAGTTCGACTATCTGGATCGTTCGACTATCTGCCCGATAGCTCGACGATCTCCGTGCGCCGTTCGACGATCTTCGGAGGTCGTTCGACGTTTTCTGTCTGCCCTTGTATTTTGTATTTATTTATTATATTTAATTAATTAATACATTTTCTGGCACAGTATTTTAAGCTGTATGATAATATAACCAGGCAATATTTGCTCCATCTCTTTTGCCTGAGTCAAATCTTTTTAAGATAAAGTTGTTTGTCTTATTAGCTGTCATTTTAATTTACTTTATCTATTGTCAGCCCTTTATAGCCGTTAGACTGAAAAGTCTTCTTTTGCTATAAAGAGATTATTTCTGATGTGACTTTATTTAGTCCTTCTGTTATTTGTTTTAAGCCTGCAGCTTCTTAGAAAGTGGTTTATTCCCTTTATAGAATGTTTTGCTGCAGAGATATTTCTGTCTTCTTGATATTTACAGCCCAGGTCTCAAGGCTTAGAAGAAGACAAATAATTCAAATGGAAGAGAGCCGTTGCTTGCTGATGATTATATAAAGAACCCTTTGAAGAAGGATTCAAGCTAGTTAACAGAAGCTAATAGTTAACCAGTTGTTCATTCTCAAGCTCTCAAGCCCTCATCAAGCTCAAGCTTCCTGCTCTCAGCAATCTCCATCTAACTGAGAAGTGTTAAGATCTTCATCTCTTCTTCACCTGAGTTCTCCTGCTTTCAGGAAGTTCAACTCAGAGTTCCTTTGAAGAAGAAGAAGAAGAAGATAGCTGCTTGAAGAACTTTGATTTTATTATTTACTTTCTTCCTGTAGCTCTTTCCTTCAGAACTTTCTGAAGAGTTTCTCTGCACTGAAGCAAGACTTCACCTGGACATTCTTGAGCCAGGGGGAGCCTTGATTCTTTAGAGCATTCTAGCTCAGTGCAAGTTTTTGTGCTTCTCTAATCTATTGTAAAATAGAGAAGACATCTTAACCTTCTTCCCCCTCCTGTACAGGGTTATTACTCCCTTCAAAAGTATCCCTTGGTGGCAGGGCACCTGATCAAAAACCTGTGCTTGGTTTTTAGACACCTGATCAAAAGTCTAAAGGGTTTCTGGATCTACCTGAAGCAGATCTTGTTGGTGGCAGGGCACTTGAACAAAAACCTGTAGTGGATTCCTACCAGGGTGGTAGAAGAGTGGACGTACCCAAGTTGTTTGGGGAACCACTATAAATTTCCTTGTGTCGTCTGGATTCCTCTGTTTAATTCCTGCATTGTGGCTGTGATTAGATATAAATAGGTTGCTAGTTGCTGATTAGGTTTTTCCAAGCTTAACTGTAATTACAGTTAGCTTGTGTTTGTACACATCACTTGTGTTAGCCTTTAAGGTTAAATCAATATCTATAATCTTTTCATTCCGCACTTCACTCCAAGGGAGTTGGGTAGAATATTAAGTTTTGTCTGTGCAAAATTTGATAACTCTATTCACCCCCCCTCTAGAGTAGTATCTATCCCTTCACTTTCAATTGGTATCAGAGGGAGGTTGACTGACTGTATAGGCTAACACCTAATTCACAAGATCCTGATAGATACCAAGAGCTTATAGATATTCACTATCATGGCCCAGTCTAAGGATTATTCTAGCACCAGATCTCCAGCATGCAACTTAGCAAAGTTTGGCATCTGGAAGGCAAGGATTAAATTATATATGAACTCTATTGATGAAAGCATCTTTGCTTCTATTTTGTCAGGTCCCCCAAGAGCACCTGCTGCTGCTGCCACTGCCTCATCATCTGATATGAGTGCAGTGCCTCCTCCAGACTACAATGATGAATACAAGAAGGCCAAAATTGTAGATGCCAAGGCAATGAACATACTGGCTCAGATAATGTCTGATGAGGTGTTCCAGAAGGTGGCTGACTGCTCCTCAGCAAAGGCCATGTGGGACACACTGAACCAGATTGTAGCTGGTTCAGCTGATGAAAGGAAGGACAGAAGGTCCAACCTGATCTCTCAGTATGAGAACTTCAAGAAAACTGATGCTGAATCAGTTGAAGCTATGTACACCAGGCTCAGCTCAATCATCAATGAGCTGAGGACCCTGGACAAGGACATATCATTGACAGAGGTCAATGATAAGATTCTTATGTGCTTCCCTAGCACATGGGATCTAAGAATCTGGCCCATCAAAGAAGCCAGAAGTACCAATGAGATCTCAACTGAAGCTCTCCTCGGCAAGCTCAAGTCTTTTGAGCAAGTGCTGAAGACCAGAGAAGCAGAAGCTGAAGCCAAGACCCCCACTCCAACAAGAAAAGAGCAATCTCTAGCTCTTAAGGCTGCAGATGTGTCTGAAGGCAGCCAATCTAATGAGGAACTCATGGCATTGTTTGCCAAAAGATTTCTCAAGATGGGAAGAAAGGAGTTCAGAAAGAAGTCTTCACGATATGAAGACAAACCAAGGTATGATCGCTCTCCTGCTAAAGAAATTATTTGTTATGGTTGCAGGAAGCCTAGACACATTTTGCCAGAGTGTCCAGAGGAGAAGAACAAGGAAAAGAGAAAAGACAAAGAACAACACAGGAAGCACTCCAAGCCATCCTCCTACAAAAACAAGAAGAAGGAGAGAGGTTTCATTGCTGAAACCTGGAGTGATTCTGATGAAGAATCCTCCTCATCAAGCTCCAGTGAAGATGAGGAAGAGAAGAAGGCAAAAGAAGTTTGCCTAATGGCAATAGATGCCTGCAGCAACCACTCTGCTGCAGAGAGTTCTGATTCTGATGAAGAGATGCCTACTGAAGATGAGGTACTTTCATCTTATGATTTTACTTCAGAAGAGTTTAAGTTAGAATTTAAATCTTTATGTTTAGATTTAATTAGTTCAGAAAAAGAAATAAAAGAACTTAGAAATAGGTTAGCTGACTCAGAATCAATAGCCTCTGAAAACATTAGGTTAAAGGAAGAACTCACTACTTGTAGTGAAGAAATTAAATTCCTTAAAATAGAATTAGCTAAGTCTAAGAGATTAGAAGAATCCCTTAATGGTAGAAGCCTTAAGCTGTTAGAAATTACCAGCATGACTAACACTAGGTTAGGTAATGATAAACTAGGCTTAGGAGCTTCTCCCAGTGAACCCCCAATCCTGCTTAAAAATAATCTTTCAACTCCAGTGAACTTCATTTCAGCTAGTGGAAAGAAGAACACTGAGCAAGTAAACCTTGTAAATAAAACCCTAAATAAAGCTAAGAGAGAAAAGAGAAAGAAGTTTTTTAAAGAAATGCAAAGAGCGTCGAACGCCGCTCGACGATCGGAAGCTCCATGGTCGAACGAAGCTCGACGATCTGAGCACCCATCGTCGAACGTCGATCGACGATTTCAATATGATTTTCAAAATCATAATCCATTCCATAGAAACCTAAATGAGAATAGAAACCCTAGGTTTGTTGACCCATCATCAGCATGGAGAATCCCACCTAGGAGATCTCACCCACTAGGTTATCACCCTCAGCCTGCATTCTCTTATATTTCCAGTTTTTCTTATGTGAAAAACAAGGGACCCAAGGTTACCTGGGTCCACTCTGTCTAAATAATTGTCTTGCAGGTGAAGGCCTATCCAATCACTCAAAATAAGTGGTATTTGGATAGTGGATGCTCTAAGCATATGACAGGAAATAAAGATCTACTGTCAAAATTCAAAGCTAAGCTTGGCCCAAAGGTTATCTTTGGAGACTCCAGCTGTGGTCAGACAGAAGGCTATGGCAAGATCACAATTGGAGTAGTTACATTCAAGAGAGTTGCATATGTAAATGGACTGAAGCATAACCTGATTTCAGTCAGCCAGCTATGTGATGCTGGCTACCAGGTTTCATTTTCCAACTCATCTTGCAATATTACTTTGAATAATAATATTGTTTTAGTAGGTATTAGAATAGGTAATATTTATTTAGTAGATTTTAATTCATCTCACTCTGAAATCTGCCTGTTTAATGAAGTAACCCTTAATAATAATTCCCTATGGCATAAAAGGCTTAGTCATGTAAACCTTAAAAATATATCTAGGTTATCTAAGCACAACCTTGTTAGAGGTTTACCTTCTTGCCCCTACAAGAAGGAGAGCCTATGCAAGGCTTGTCAGCTAGGCAAGCAAACCAAGAATTCATTTAAATCTGTAAATAAAAGTGATTCTCCTAGAATCCTGTATTTATTACATTTGGACCTTTTTGGCCCAATAAATGTACAGAGTTTAGGAGGGAAGTATTACACTTTAGTAATTGTAGATGACTTCTCTAGGTTCAGTTGGGTTTTCTTTTTGAGAACTAAGTCTGATAACTTCAAAGCCCTTACAGACTTTCTACTTTGTGTGCAGACTGAGTACTCTACTCATGTGGCCTTGATCAGAAGTGATCATGGTACTGAGTTTGACTCTCTTCTCATGCAAGAATTCTGTGAGAGAGAAGGTATCAAACATAGCTTCTCAGCTCCTAGAACTCCCCAACAAAATGGGGTAGTTGAAAGGAAGAACAGAACACTAATTGAAGCTGCTAGTACATTGTTGGCAGATGCTAACATGTCTCTATCCTATTGGGCAGAAGCTGTTAGTACAGCCAACTATGTCTTGAATAGAAGTTTGATCCACAAACTTAAGTGTAAAACTCCTTATGAGTTGCTTAAAGGAAAGAAACCAAAAATTAATTACTTTAGAGTTTTTGGCTGTATTGTGTATATTCATAATAATAATAAAGAATATATTAGAAAATTTGAAGCAAAAGCTTCAATGGGAATTATGCTTGGATATTCCCAAGTAAGCAAAGGTTATAGGGTTTATAACAAATCTACCTGTAAGATAGAAGAATCTGTGCATGTGACTTTTGATGAGTCTCAGATGTTTTACAAGGAGAAGGAAAATTCTCCTTCCTCCAGTTCTTTGCAGGTACCTGATGCCCCTCAAGAAATTCTTCAACTATCAACTCTTCAGATCACTGAATCAGACAGTGATGAAGACATTGCTGAAGCTGTTGAAGCTGTTGTTGTACCACCAACAGTAGATCAAATTCCTCCTGAGGAATTAATCCCAACTGTTGCTGAAGATCACATCCCACCTGCTGATATTGTCACACTTAGAGATCACCCCACATCTCAAGTGATTGGAGACATATCAGCTGGTGTGCAAACAAGACACCAATTAAGACAGGATGTGATGCATGCTTGTTTCCTCTCACAGGTTGAGCCCCTCACCTTTAAAGATGCAGAGCTAGATCCCCACTGGATCATTGCAATGCAAGAGGAGCTCAATCAATTTGAGAGATATAAAGTTTGGACTTTGGTTCCAAGACCTAAAGGCCAACTGATCATAGGCACCAAGTGGGTGTATAGAAACAAGTTAGATGCAAATGGAATCATAGTAAGGAATAAAGCTAGGCTTGTAGCTCAGGACTACAGACAGGAGGAAGGTATAGACTATGACCAAACCTTTGCTCCTGTTGCAAGGCTAGAAGTAATAAGGATCTTCTTGGCCTATGCAGCCTTCATGAAGTTTAAGGTGTTCCAAATGGATGTCAAAAGTGCATTCCTAAATGGTGAGCTTAAGGAAGAGGTGTTTGTTGAACAACCACCAGGGTTTGTTTCTTCAACTCAGCCTTCTCATGTTTTTAAGTTGCAGAAAGCTCTTTATGGACTAAAGCAAGCTCCTAGGGCCTGGTATGAGACCTTAGCTAGTTTCCTGTTAGAGCACAACTTCACTAGGGGAGTAGTTGATAGAACCCTTTTCGTCAAGCATCACAAGGACACAATCCTGTTAGTTCAGGTGTATGTAGATGATATTATTTTTGGCTCCACTGATCCCAAACTGTGCAAAAAGTTTTCCAACTTGATGCATTCTAAGTTTGAGATGAGTAGTATGGGTGTGCTGTCTTACTTTCTTGGTCTCCAAGTTAAGCAAGATGCTGATGGTATCTTCATCTCCCAATCCAAATATGCTAAGGAATTGGTAAAGAAATTTGGGATGGCTGATGCTTCAGCAATGCCTACACCCATGGCTACTAATGTAGTTATTGATTCTGATGATCACGGCAAGCCAGTTGATTAAAAGAATTATAGGGCCATTGTTGGTTCCCTATTATATCTAACTGCAAGTAGGCCAGATATAATATTTGCTACATGCCTTTGTGCTAGATTCCAGGTTAACCCCAAGGAATCTCATCTGATTCTTCTAAAGAGAATCCTGAGATACCTGAAAGGATGTCCAGATCTAGGACTTTGGTACCCAGCTGAGTCAGAGTTTGAATTAATTGGATATTCTGATTCTGATTATGCTGGTTGCAGAGTTGACAGGAAGAGCACCTCAGGAACTTGCCAGTTCCTGGGAGAGAGATTGGTCTCTTGGTTCTGTAAGAAGCAGACTTCTGTCTCAACTTCAACTGCAGAGGCTGAATATATAGCAGCTGCCAGTTGTTGTTCACAGATCCTGTGGATTCAAAACCAGCTTGTGGATTATGGTTACTCACACAAGAACACCAAGATCATGTGTGATAGTACCAGTGCTATCTCAATTGCACAAAATCCAGTGCACCACTCTAGAACCAAGCACATTGAGATTAGGCACCATTTCCTGAGAGATTGTGTGGAAAAGAACAAGATCTGTCTTGAGTTCATATCCACCGAGTTTCAGAGAGGTGATATATTCACCAAGCCTTTAGATGAACAGAAGCATCTGTTCTTTTTAGTTCAACTAGGCATGATTAATGGACGAGACTAAGTGTGACTATATCTGCCTTTGTTGAAATCTGCTTGAAGATCGTCGAACGATGATCGAAGATCGTCGAACGGATTGAGCCTATCGTCGACCTCTGGTTAATGATAGCTTATCTGTTTGAAGATCGTCGATCGACGTTCGACCATCGTCGAACAGGTTGAGCTCATCGTCGATCTCTGAACGACCACAGCTTGTTGCGTGTGAAGCCAGAAATAGCCGAACGATGGTTCGACTACTCTGCTTCTGAGCCGATCGTCGAACGGCCGTTCGACTATCGGGTTAAGTATCTTTTTAATAGATCGACTATTTCCGGTCCAATATAAAACCGATAGTCGACCTAGGTTAAAAGATCTTTTGTTTTATCGTCGACGGAGCGTGCCCTTTCGCATTCTGCTTTCCCGCTTGCGATTTCCGGGCGTTTCATCTTCTTCGTTCTCTGCAGCTTTCTCGAGCCCTCTCCGGCGAATCCATGGCGGTCTCTCCAGCAGTTTTAGCCGTCGTGAAGTTTGATGCAGGATTCAGTGTGGATTTCGAAGCATTCAGTAGCTGCGATGCCGGAATCGTGGAAGTTCTCCAGCTCTGCAGGGATCAGGGTTTAGAGAAGCTGATGTCTGAAAGGATTAAGATCAACATTCCAGAAATCAAAGAATGGGCTTTCACGTCGTCTTCCACAGACGAATCGATGACTGGTACCATAGGCGGAGAAGAAGTTATCCTGACTCCGGCCGTCTTATCTGATGTTTTTGAATTAGTTATTGGTGATGAGGATTATGAGCAAGACGCTCAGGAATTTGGAAGAATGCTGGTTGAGCTGGGACATGCTGAGGGCATTCCCACCAAGCTGCTCAAAGTAAACTTCCCCTTCAAGATCAAGTTCCTCGCTGAGGTAGTCGGAAAAGTGCTCCTGGGTAAGCACTCTGCCCATGACAATATAACAAGGCAGCAATTCGCACTCATGTGTGCAATTGTTAATCGAAAAAGGATAGATTGGGCAGCTGTTTTGTTTGATTTAATCAGGAAAAAGACTGGTAAGAAGGAAGTCACCCTAGGAAGGGTCATTGGAATCTTCCTTAAAGAGAAATACCCCCAGCTGCTAAGTTCAACTGCAACAATAATCAACGCCAGCAAGAAGATGGATCCCCACTTGTTCTCTAAGTGGAAGAGGATGTTTGTGAAATCTGCTCCAGCAACATCTGAGGACACAAGGACTGTATCAGTCGCTCCTCAACCTGTTGAAGCTGGCTCAGCTCTTCTTTCCTCCTCCTTTGCATTGCCGTCTGCCTCAGTTGAAGTACCATCAACTTCTGCTGAGGTACGACCTTCTTCCTCTGCTGCTCCTGAAACAACTACGGTTGTTCCTCTGTCTCCTCCAGCCTCTCCTCTACCTGCTCATCTGGCTAGGATATCTGCTCCTAGCTTTGATTTGTTAGGATCAGAGAGAATTCTTACTCCTCCTGTATCTCCAATTCATTCTCCAATTCATTCCCCAATAAACTCTCCTGCTCCATCTCCTGCTCGATCCCCTGTCCACACCATTTCTCATCCCAGCTCCACTACCATATCTGCTGCAGCTCCATCCACCTCACATCCTTCTTCCATTGAGATCTCTCCTGAGCTTATCTCCCGCATTGTGGAGCTGATTACCCCCTCAATCAAAACCATGATTGAAGAGGCAATCGCTCCCCTTGCTGCCTCCATTGATCTCTTATCTGCCTCCATCAAATCCCTTTCAAAATCAGCTGAGCCATCTTCCTCTAGGGGCCTGGTTTCAGTATCCACTGAAATCAGGCAGGGGGAGATGTTCAATGAAGATGCCTCAGATCATCCTGCCTCTCCTCCAGCTTTAAAAGATTCAGTCATGTCTGCTCAGGAAGAAATAGTTCCAGATGTTGTCATGACAGCTGAGAAAGAGATAGATCCAACTGAGAAAGAGATAGATCCAGCTGAGGAAGAAATAGCTCCAGCCCAGGAAGAAACAGCTCATGCTGAGAAAGTTATAGTTCCAGTTCTGTCTGATAAGGATATAGCAGATGGAATCCTGCTATCTGAGATTGCAGTTAAAGTCTGCTTAGAAGATCTTACCACTCCTATGATTGCTAGATTCCTGGAAGGAATCATAACTTCTTATCTGAATGAATCATGGGAAATGGTTAAATATGAAGGTAACTCTTTCATTCGTTTTGTTAATGAGTCGATTAATTTGATAGTTTGTGAATACCTTGAAGAAATGATTCAAGCTTATTTAGCAGATATGTATTCATAATTTTACAGATATTATTAAAGAAGATTTAACTGCTCAGATCATAGCAGTTGTTTCTGAGGCTGACCCAAGTGTTTCTGATACTCAAGTAGACCTTGAATTGGAATCCTTCTTAGATAATAAAGAAGATGAGTCTGAGAAAGAGGAAGTCAAAGTTGACTCTCCTGTTCTGAGTTTGGAAGAAGCTCAAGCAAGAGCAGCATGGAATTTAAGAGTTCAATCTTTAAAAGAGAAAGAGAAAGATTTGCAAATTGAAAAGTCAACCATCTGGGATGACTCTCCAGGGTTGGATTTAGACTCCCTTCTGGCTCTGGATGCCATGGAAGAGGAAAGAGAAAAATCTGCTCTAAAGCTTAAAGAAAAGGCTGTCTCAGAAGCCTATGATCCTTATGAAAATCCTCCCTCATCTCAGTCTGATGATGATGATTCTGATATGTCTGAGAAGTCAAAGAAAAAGAAATCTGCTGCAAAGAAAAGAAAAGCTGCTCCTCCTCCACCTCCCAGTAAGGATAATGACACTCCCTATTACATTTTGAAGGGCATTGACCCCAAATCCAAGGATTTTAAGCATTGGATGTGGTTTTCGAAGAATCAGCAAAAAGAAAGAAAAAGAACCAAGAGGTATGATACTCCTGTCTCAAGATGGACTCCCAGAGGTTCTCCTCCACCTCCTGGTGCAGGAGCCTCTGGGAACCTTTCAGCTCATCCTACTGCCTCCTCTGGAAAATCTGCGTCTGTTCAGCCCCAGCCAAGACAAGGTTATCAAAGCTCTCAAGGCAAATCATTTTATGGTTCTCAAAGACAAATGAAGGAGGTTGTGGCTCAAAGACCAACCTTTTCCCCACCTCCTTCTCCAAAGAAAAGAATTCCTTCTCCTTCTCCAGTTTAGACTGAGGAAACTGTATCAAAAGGTAAATAGTTTACTGTGTTTTAAAACCTTCTAGCAAGTGCCTTTTGCTAAGTATACTCTAATGTCTTATCTAGATATAATAGCTGATGCTGCTTCTCCTGAGCCCGTATATGAAAATCCTGAGCTCGATCCTAACTTTAGGATGGCTCGCTTTCAAGAACTTGTAGGAGCAGCCCAAATAAGAAAAGCAAGAGCCGAAGGTAAAGATACGACTGGTTTTACTACCATGTCAGCCTTCAGAAAGAAAGAATTTGAAAAGTTCCAGGTAAATCCTGAGATTTTTGATCCGTCAAAGTACATGGAAAAGCACCCTGAAGCTGTTGTCCCTAGGGCTACAGAGCTGAAGATCATTGGTGCGCAGGATCTGAAAATGTCAAAGAAAGAATCAGATGACCCTCTAAGAAAAATTTCCTTTGTTTCTAGTTCTTCTGATCCTTTACCAGACTCTAAAGATTCTTAATAGTTTAATTAACTGCTGTGCTATATTTGTCTATCTGATTGATATTCTGCCAGTTTATTGTTAACTATTTGCTGAATTTATTTTTTAGTGTTTTATTGCTAGCTGTTTTAGATTTTGAGAGACTTAACTCAAATAGGGGGAGATTGTTGGTACCCTAGTTTGATTTGAGTTTAGTCCTCTCCTTTGTGCCCCTTGACCCAAGAAATATCTATGGTCAATGGTTAGAAGTCTAGCTGAAGGGTCCTCGCTTTTCCAAATTGAGAATTTGGTTAAGTAGGTTTTTCGTTCGACGATAGTCGAACGCCGCTCGACTATCGTCTATCGGCTGATCGACGATCGTCTATCAGTTGGTCGACGCTTTGTCTGCGTTGATAGTTCGACTATCTGTCCTGATAGATCGACTATCTGATAGTTCGACTATCTGTTGATAGGTCGACTATCTGTTCCGCCTTGATAGATCGACTATCTGTTGATAGATCGACTATCTGTTTCGTCTTGATAGTTCGACTATCTTTTGATAGTTCGACTATCTGTTGCCTTTGATAGTTCGACTATCTGTCCTGATAGGTCGACTATCTGATAGTTCGACTATCTGCTGATAGATCGACTATCTGGTTTGTTCTGATAGTTCTACTATCTTCTAATAGATCGACTATCTGTTTTCTGAGGTAGGTCGACTATCTGCTCGATAGCTCGACTATCTCTGTGCGCCTGATAGCTCGACTATCTGTCCTAGATAGATCGACTATCTGATAGTTCGACTATCTGTCCTGATAGCTCGACTATCTGCCGGGGTAGTTCGACTATCTTTTTCGATAGTTCGACTATCTGGATCGTTCGACTATCTGCCCGATAGCTCGACGATCTCCGTGCGCCGCTCGACGATCTTCGGAGGTCGTTCGACGTTTTCTGTCTGCCCTTGTATTTTGTATTTATTTATTATATTTAATTAATTAATACATTTTCTGGCACAGTATTTTAAGCTGTATGATAATATAACCAGGCAATATTTGCTCCATCTCTTTTGCCTGAGTCAAATCTTTTTAAGATAAAGTTGTTTGTCTTATTAGCTGTCATTTTAATTTACTTTATCTATTGTCAGCCCTTTATAGCCGTTAGACTGAAAAGTCTTCTTTTGCTATAAAGAGATTATTTCTGATGTGACTTTATTTAGTCCTTCTGTTATTTATTTTAAGCCTGCAGCTTCTTAGAAAGTGGTTTATTCCCTTTATAGAATGTTTTGCTGCAGAGATATTTCTGTCTTCTTGATATTTACAGCCCAGGTCTCAAGGCTTAGAAGAAGACAAATAATTCAAATGGAAGAGAGCCGTTGCTTGCTGATGATTATATAAAGAACCCTTTGAAGAAGGATTCAAGCTAGTTAACAGAAGCTAATAGCTAACCAGTTGTTCATTCTCAAGCTCTCAAGCCCTCATCAAGCTCAAGCTTCCTGCTCTCAGCAATCTCCATCTAACTGAGAAGTGTTAAGATCTTCATCTCTTCTTCACCTGAGTTCTCCTGCTTTCAGGAAGTTCAACTCAGAGTTCCTTTGAAGAAGAAGAAGAAGAAGATAGCTGCTTGAAGAACTTTGATTTTATTATTTACTTTCTTCCTGTAGCTCTTTCCTTCAGAACTTTCTGAAGAGTTTCTCTGCACTGAAGCAAGACTTCACCTGGACATTCTTGAGCCAGGGGGAGGCTTGATTCTTTAGAGCATTCTAGCTCAGTGCAAGTTTTTGTGCTTCTCTAATCTATTGTAAAATAGAGAAGACATCTTAACCTTCTTCCCCCTCCTGTACAGGGTTATTACTCCCTTCAAAAGTATCCCTTGGTGGCAGGGCACCTGATCAAAAACCTGTGCTTGGTTTTTAGACACCTGATCAAAAGTCTAAAGGGTTTCTGGATCTACCTGAAGCAGATCTTGTTGGTGGCAGGGCACCTGAACAAAAACCTGTAGTGGATTCCTACCAGGGTGGTAGAAGAGTGGACGTACCCAAGTTGTTTGGGGAACCACTATAAATTTCCTTGTGTCGTCTGGATTCCTCTGTTTAATTCCTGCATTGTGGCTATGATTAGATATAACTAGGTTGCTAGTTGCTGATTAGGTTTTTCCAAGCTTAACTGTAATTACAGTTAGCTTGTGTTTGTACACATCACTTGTGTTAGGCTTTAAGGTTAAATCAATATCTATAATCTTTTCATTCCGCACTTCACTCCAAGGGAGTTGGGTAGAATATTAAGTTTTGTCTGTGCAAAATTTGATAACTCTATTCACCCCCCCTCTAGAGTAGTATCTATCCCTTCACTTTCACAGTCGACCCCCGGCTCTTCATGATAGTGGAGGGACCTTACATTCCCACTAAGGCCTCCACCATTGATCCTACCAAGAAAGTACCCAATAAACTTTCGGAAATGGACAAGGACGAAATGGTGCTGTTCGGACTCGACAAGAAAGCTCAGAACATCCTGGTGAGCACAGTTGACGACTCTATGATGCAGAACTTCAGCAACTGCAGGACAACCAAGGATCTCTGGAGCTGTCTGATTGTCCTAATGGAGGGCACAGATGAAGTGAGGGACGACCGGAGATCCCTCCTCAATCAGAAATATGAGGCCTTCAGACAAGGGCAAAAGGAGGAGATCGGAGTCACCTTCGAAAACTTCCTCAAGATCGTCAATGCACTCAAAGGATATGGAAGAGTGTTCACTGATGGTGAACTCAATGATAAATTCCTTAGGTCCCTCACTAAGGAATGAGACACAAAGATCTGCGCCATCCGCGAGTTTGGCAGACTTGTGGAAACCGACCCTCAGATTCTGTTCGGAAAGCTCATGTCCTATGAGCTTCAGTTGAACACAAGGAAGGCTGAAGAGGAAGCAGAGAAATCCGCGGCCAAGGAAAAGACGGTGGCTCTGAAAGCCATTCAATCCAGAAAGGGTAAGGGTGTCGCTTCCTCCTGTGCGTGGAAGAGGGATGAAGAGGAAGACTCTGAGCCGAGCTCCTCCGGATCAGAGTTATCTGAGGAAGATTTATCCCTTATCACACGGGAATTCAAGAAGTTCCTCAAGCTGAGGAATCAGAGAAAGAGAAACGGCTCCTCCTCAAGGGATCAGAAGAAGAACTATTCCTCTGACAGGTATGTTTCCAAACCGAACAAACACCGCTCTTCTGACATTATATGCTTTGGTTGCAACAAGCCAGGACACGTCGTGGCCGACTGTCATCAAGGCAAGAGGGAAAAGGGAAAGAAAGAGGAGCACAGGTCCTCAAAAGACAAGAGGAAGGAGAGGAGTTACATCGTAAAGAAGCCAAAGACGCTGAGTGAATCTGACACGTCAGACACCAGTGATGATGAGGAAGCCTACTTTGGGCTAATGGGTCGCTCTGACTCAGAAGGAGAATGCCCCCCATTTACTGGGAAGGTAAAAGCTCACACCCCTCTCTCCGACTCTGACTCTGATCCTGAGTCTCAGGATGATGATGCTGAGGATAACCCCTCTGCCCTTGAAGCTGAGCTCCTAGATAAGTATGAGCTTTTGCTCAATACATTCCTGAAATGTCGAAAGAAACTGAAGGCGGAGAAAAAGGAAGTTAAATTCCTTAAAGGTGAGAGTGTATCCCTGAGGGAAGAGATCACCAGTTTGATCTCCCTCCGACAGGAGCACTTGGACCTGACTTCAAAGCATTCAGAGTCTCTTAAGCTCCTTGATCTTAAGCAGGAGGAAGTCGACAAGTTGGAAGAACTACTTGCGGCAGAAAGGAAGATCGTCAAGAGCTTCTCTATGCCAAAAACTGTTCTTCCATTAGTTGATACCTTCTCTGCTCAAGCCAAAGGGGCTGGCTTGGGGCACGTAGGGGTATCTAGCTCCTCGTCCAGGAGAAACAGGAACAGGAGAAAGAATAAGGCTGCCAAGAAAGCCTCTACTGATGAGAAAGGAAAGGCCCCACTCAGTCCTGTTGAGTTCAGAAAGCCTAGCTTTCCCTGTAACCAACATGACTTTGAGTCAACATATGGGCATCACTTCAGGCCCTCGGTTGCAAAGCCGAAGAGCCGATATGATGGGTGGACCTTTCCCCGTAACTTCAGTGAGAGTGTCTTCAAGGCACCTTATGAGGAAATCCATTGAGGAAATTATGGTCAATTCTCTAGCGGCCATAATAGGAAGCTGGCACCTAAGGCCAAGCATGTTACACTGAAAAGCCAAGAGGTGAAGAAGTCATGTGACTGTGGTCATCATGTTGCCTCCACCTCTAGGTCTTCGGCCCCAGCTGAACCCCACGTTTCAAGGGTAAAGCAGGCGCCCAAGAGGAAGTATAACAGGTTTGACTGCTGGTGCTGTGGCAAAATTGGTCACTTTGCCGTGGATTGTTGGTTTAATCCAAGGTATAACGAGACTCCTTATGTTATCAATGCGAGGCCGACCACTCGTAGAGTTAACCAATCGAGGGGGAGTATGCTAACAAGGAATCTAGGACCCAAGTTTGATTGGGTTCCTAAGGCAAATTAATTCTGTTTTGCAGGGATGTCCAAAGGCCAACAAAACTCCTATTTGGTATTTGGACAGTGGATGCTCCCGTCACATGACCGGGACAAGAAGCCTGCTGAGGGAGTACTCTCCAGTTGAGGATGGACCCAAAGTCATATTTGGGGGATCTGATCGGGGAGTCACCAGAGGTTACGGTACGATTTCCAACGGTATACTCTCTATCACTAACGTAGCTTATGTTGAAGGGTTAAATCACAACCAGATCAGCGTAAGCCAGTTATGTGATAAAGGGTATGACGTTAAGTTCTGCAAGGATAAATGCCTGATAATATCATGTGACTCTTCGGAGACCGTATTAACAGGCATTAGGAGCAGAAATATTTTCTGTTTAGACTTTCTTAGTTTAGATTCTTCTACCCCAGTATGCCTCGTTGCTAAAGGCAGTGCATCTCTTTGTGAACAATGGCACGAGAGATTGGCACACATTAATTACAAGACGATTAATATGCTGTTTTCCAAAGACTTAGTAAGGGATGCTCCCCTTATTAAGTGCATCAAAGATAGTCCATGTCCTGCCTGTCAAATGGGCAAGCAGACTCGGGCTACCTTTAAGGGCATCCCAGACAAAGATTCCTCCAGATGTCTATATCTTCTGCACATGGACTTGTTTGGTCTAATGCAAGTTCATAGCTTAGGGGAGAAGTCGTATACGCTAGTGATTGTAGATGATCACTCTCGGTTTACGTGGGTGTTCTTTTTAAAATGCAAGTCTGATACGTTTGACATCTTCACCAGTTTTGTCAAGCAGATACAGAACAAACTTAACTGCTCAGTGGTCAAAATCAGAAGTGACCACGGAACAGAGTTTGAGTCTGGGGCTATGACAGAGTTCTGTGAAGAGGTTGGTATCCTTCATGAGTTCTCCTCCCCTCGCACTCCTCAACAGAATGGAGTGGCAGAGAGGAGGAATAGAACACTCATTGAAGCATGCACGACAATGTTGAATGACGCTTCTCTCCCAGAATACTTCTGGGCCGAGGCTGTCAACACGGCCTGTCATGTACAAAACCGGGCATTGATCAACAAGAGCCATCGTATGACTCCTTATGAGCTACTGAAAGGCAAGAAACCAACCATGTCCTATCTGAGGATTTTTGGCTGCAAATGTTATGTACTGAATAATGGGAAGTACCCGCGTACTAAGTTTGGTGAAAAATGCTTCGAAGGCATATTCATGGGCTATAGTAGCCACAGCCGGGCTTACAGAGTTTTCAACAAGAAAACTCTAGTGGTAGAGGAATCAATAAATATTGTATTTGATGAAGGAAGCTTGCTTAACTGCAAGACTTCTAGTTGTCTTCCTGAAGCTGCAGGTGCCAGACTCGAAAAGCTTCAACATGATGATTCCGAGAAAGATGCAACTCCAAAGTATGTCAAAGTCTCCACATCTACGCCGATCGGAGAAGTTGAAGCTCAAAATGAGGCAAATCCTTTAGAAGAAGGAGATGCCCAAGAAATAGTTGAAGCTCCTGATGCAAGAATTCTAGAGTTCAGACACGTGAGGGATCATCCCAGAAATCAAATCATTGGAGATCCCCGAGACGGTGTCAGAACTCGCCGAGGTACTCTTAACGAGATCTTGCATCTTAGCTTTCTGTCGCAGGTGGAGCCAAAGAAGTTCGACGAAGCGAACAAAGACGCATCGTGGATTTTGGCCATGCAAGAGGAGCTGCATCAATTCGAAAGATGCGAAGTCTGGACGCTGGTTCCCAGACCAAAGACGCAAAATGTGATTGGCACAAAGTGGATCTTCAGAAACAAGTTGGATGAACATGGAGTCATCATCAAGAACAAAGCCAGACTGGTGGCTCAAGGATACAGACAGGAGGAGGGGATTGACTTTGACCAGACGTTTGCACCAGTTGCTCGGCTCGAGGCAATCCGGCTATTCCTAGCCTATGCCTCTCACAAAGGATTCACAGTCTATCAGATGGACGTGAAATCGGCTTTCTTGAATGGAGATTTGAAAGAGGAAGTATACGTTGCTCAACCTCCAGGTTTTGTCAATCCTACTTATCCTAATCATGTATATTTTCTTAATAAAGCGCTATATGGCCTAAAACAAGCTCCTCGAGCTTGGTATGAGACATTGTCTAGTTTTCTTCTTGAGAACAAGTTCTCTAGAGGAAAAATAGATAAGACATTGTTTCTCAGGGAAGTCAAAGGCAAGATTTTGCTGGTGCAAATCTATGTTGATGACATTATATTCGGCTCAACAGACAACAATCTTTGCAAAAAGTTTTCCAAACTTATGCAAGGAAAGTTTGAAATGAGCAGTATGGGAGAGCTGAAGTATTTTTTGGGACTTCAAGTGAAACAGTCTGAGGAAGGAATCTTCATTTCTCAGACGAAGTTCACAAATGAACTCCTCAAGAAATTCGGAATGGAGAATGCAACCTCTATGAGGACTCCAATGGGATCCAGCATGTCTCTGGATAAGGATCAGAAAGGGAAACCTTTTGATGAAACCAAATATAGAAGCATCATTGGATCCCTGCTCTATCTTACTGCGAGTAGACCGGATATCATGTTCTCCACATGTGTATGTGCCAGATATCAGGTGAACACTAAGGAATCTCATTATGTCGCTGCAAAGCGAATTCTCAGATACCTTAAAGGTACCCCTAATCTTTGCCTATGGTACCCGAGAAGCAATGATGTCGAGCTAATAGGGTTTTCAGATGCTGATTTTGCAGGGAGTAGGGATGACAGGAAAAGCACCTCCGGGACGTGTCAATTCCTCGGAAGAAGGCTTATTTCATGGAACAGCAAGAAGCAGAATTGTGTAGCAACTTCCACTGCAGAGTCTGAGTACATCTCGGCTGGCAGCTGTTGCGCACAACTCCTATGGATAAGAAACCAGTTAGCCGACTATGACCTCCAGTTCAAGGAAGTACCGATGTACTGCGACTCCTCCAGTGCAATTGCTATTGCCAACAATCCGGTCTCGCACAGCAGAACAAAGCATATTGAAGTGCATTACCACTTCATTCGGGAGCACGTGGAGAACAAGGACATCTCTCTCTGTTATGTTCCCACTGACAAGCAGATTGCAGACATCTTCACAAAGCCTTTGGACGAGGCCAAGTTCAGTCTTTTCAAAACTGAATTGGGGATGCTAAACTATGAGGAATGAAGACCACAGAAGCTCATGGCTCGTGCATCTAGGGGGAGCATCTGTCAAGCACTCAAGTGTAAGCATAGGTGCAAGAACTGAGGGGGAGTATGGGGTCATATGCACCAGACCCCGATTTGCAGAAGCCGAAAAGGGGGAGATTACCCTCTCGGCTAAGGTTAAGGTGGCTCCAAGTTTTGCTCTCAAGTAATTGGTAATGAATATCTCTCTCAACTCAATTTTAAGTTTATGAGTTTCATTCCTATATGCTCTATTCACCTTAGCTTGTAGGGTTTAGGCTTCTTCAAATAGGGGGAGATTGTTGGGTATTGTATCCACAATGCACCTGATTTGAAGAAGCCCCTGAACAAGCTAAGGTAAATAGACAATGTATTTGATGAAATATTTCTAGTGGTGCTTGCAGCTATTCCATGCTAAGTACACACTAATGTCAGGGTGCAGTGGGTCAATATACACGGGTCTGTACAACGTAATCCCTCGTTGAGCAGATCAGTGTGTTGGCCTACGTGTACTCTCTCTATTGGGGTGTACTTAATTTCAAGTACAGGGCTATGATAAAGCAAGAGCAGACAAGAAGCAAGGGTGGGCCAAAGACCTGCTCACGGGTGGAAAGACGAGAATTCGTCTAAGTATAATTCGTCGAGAATCACTAAGTGATTCTCGCCGATTCGTCGAGAATCACTAGTGATTCTCGACGAGTCGACGAGAATCACCAGTTGATTCTTGCCGGGTTGGGCCGGCTGTCTCGACGCAGTCAGAAAAATCATCTAAGGCAGAATCGTCGAGAATCACCAAGTGATTCTCGCCGATTCGTCGAGAATGACTTTGCATTCTCGACGAGTCGGCGAGAATCCAAGGTGATTCCCACCGATTCTCCCCGGCCTCTATAACCTGTGTAGCCAGAATTCTCTAAGTAGAATTCGGCGAGAATCGTAAGTGATTCTCGCCGATTTGTCGAGAATCACTCACGATTCTCGCCGAATTTGACTTGGGCATTTTTCCAAGTCTGTCTGGACCGGTCCACGTTATCTGCGGGATTTTGAACCGGACTTTGGTCTTTCTGCTGGTGGGGCCCACAACGGTCATCTCTTGACCTAGTGTATAAATACTCTGGTATTTGTGTACAGTAAGATACACAGAAGACATACGAAAGAAAGCGGCCGACGAAACCCTAATCTCGCGATCTTGCTCCGCCTCCGTCGCCGCAGCCGATCACCGAAGCCGATCTCGATCTCCTCCAGATCCTCGGTGATAGAAGCCAAGTCCCGCACAGCGTCTCACGTGTCTATCCAGAGATCCTTTGTCTCTTGATTTGAGATAGGGAAAATTTTCCCCGTCCGAATTGATCTAGACGATCGATCCTCGTGTGACCGTTGGTAGACCTTGCCGACTTCACTAAGAAGATTGGATCTCCAGTGCTTTGCTGCTGTGTTCAGTTGCCGCCTCCAACACCGAGAGCCTTGCCGCCGCTTGACGCCGCCGCCGGTCTCGGGGAGATCCTCTCCAAGTGAGATCTAGGGTTGTGGACTCTTCGTTGACTTCAAGAACACGTCGTCGAACGAAGAGGGACACCCTATTCTCCTTATGTTGTTTGTATTTCGTACAAGCTATTTTCATTTTCTCTTTCATTGTAAAGGACCGATTGGTCTCTAGTTGTAGGGTTGGGTGCAACCCGTGTTGTGGGAGTGTTGACTCCTACGTGTGGAAGGGTTCCTTCCGTTAGTGCAAGGATTGGATTTCAATCCTGTTGGTGAAGTGACCGAGTCGTCCCTGGTTGGGAGATAGGTCGAAGGGGGAAAGTGGACGTACCCAAATCGGGGAACCACTATAAATTGCTTGTGTATTTTTGTGCTGTGTTGTTTTGTTTTCTTGTGCAGGTGAAACATTAATTCCGCAAATTCGCTGCAAATACACCTATCCCCCCATAGGTGTAAGTAGTTGACACTAGGTGGACTTTCACTCTCGATCAAGGCCCAAGCAAATGCTGACTTTCTGGCTGACTATGTGGTCGAGGTGGCGGAGGCAAAACTCACTCGCCCGGTCTCGTAGAAGGTGATGGTGGATGGTACTTCGGGAAGTCATTCTTTGGGGGTTGGGGTGATCTTGGAGAGCCCTTAGGGAATGAGGATCGAGCAAATGGTGGTGGTGCATTTTCCCATCACTACCAATTAGGCCGAGTATGAGGTCGTGATAGCAGGATTGTGCCTAGCTAGGGAGCTGGGGGTGCATGATGTGGAGGTCCTCACTGACTCCATGGTGGTGGCCTCCCAGATCAATGGGGAGTTTGAGGTAAGGGAACCTACTCTCCAGTTATACTTAGCGAAGGTGAAGGTGGTCTTTAGTATGTTCGAGACCTCCATCTGACACATTCCGCGGGAAGATAATGGGAAGGTTGATCAGCTAGCCAAGCATGGTCCCTGGGTTGGGGGTACCATCACTGACCTGTTTCATCCGTCCATCCAAGAGGTGGAGCTGATGGAGGTGGACCAATGCCCCTCATGGATGGATCCATTCGCAACATTCATGTCCACATGGAAGTTATCAGAAGGGATAGATAAGAAGAAGTTTAAGCACAAGTCGGCATATTATCTCATGCGTGACAGAAAGTTGTATAGAAAGACCCTCTCAGGTATGTTGGCACGTTGTGTGGCCGAGGAGGAGGTCCAGAGGATTCTTGAGGAGGTGCATTCAGGGGAGTGTGGAAGACATTCGTGGAGCAGAACCTTGGAAGGGAGGATAGTCCGACAGGTGTACTTTCAGCCGACCCTATATCAGGACGCTGCGGAGTTTGCAAGGAAGTGCCACAAGTGCTAGCTGTTTGCCCCCTCCAACTCTAACCAGCTCAGCGGCTAAGG
Source organism: Platanthera zijinensis (assembly GCA_039513925.1). Lineage (NCBI taxonomy): Eukaryota > Viridiplantae > Streptophyta > Magnoliopsida > Asparagales > Orchidaceae > Platanthera > Platanthera zijinensis. The sequence continues at coordinate 117,083,088 of CM077088.1, forward strand.
ATTATCACAGCCCCCTGGCCCTTCGCCATTTGGGGAATGGATTTGGTAGGGCCTTTCCCCCAGGACAGCGGGTAGAGGAGGTTCCTGCTGGTGATGATAGATTATTTTTCTGAGTGGTTGGAAGTGAAGGCGCAAGCCAAGGTGACCTTCCAAGTAATCAGAAACTTTGTTTGGGGGGAGATCTTTTGCCGGTAGGCCTGCCCCAGGCCGTTGTCATAGACAATGGGCCTCAGTTTGCCAGCATCGAGTTCATCAATATTTGTGGATAGCTCGAGATTGACCTCATGTTCACGTCGGTCCACCATCCTAGGAGCAACAAGCAAGTGGAGATGGCGAACAAAATCATCGTCAACCTCCTCAAGAAGAAGGTGGAGAATTTGAAGGGAACCTTGGTGGAGCAACTTCCTTTAGTTCTTTGGGCCCTTAGAACTACTCCCAACACGGCTACGGGGGATACCCCCTTTAAGCTCTCCCATGGGTACGAGGTCGTGCTTCCAGTAGAGTTCGAGGTCCGGATGCCTCGGGTGGTCGAGGCAGAGGCGGGAAGGGAAGAATGGCAAGCAGAAAATGAGGAGCTACGACTCTCCCTTAATATGGTGGAAGAGTTTTGCGATCTCTCCGCCATACGATAGGAGGAGGTAAAGTGAATAATGGCAAAGTACTTTGACATGCACGTTAGGGTCAAATAGTTCGCAGAATGAGACTTGCTCCTAAAGAAGGTAGATGCAGCAGGGAAATCAGCGGCAGTGGGGAAGCTCAACCCTAACTGGGAGGGCCCATATAATTTCCAGGAAGCTCTAAGGTCATGTGGTACCATCTCCGAGAGGTGGAGGGAGAGACCCTAAGTCACACCTGGAGTAGTGATGACTTGAAGCGTTTTTATCCGTGAGAATATGTATGCCCGTTCCTTCAATATATACAAAATCCTTTGATGCTTCAACTTTTTTACAGATCAAGTTGGTGGCATGTTGTATTTATGAAACTAAGCCCTGAAATTCTCCCACTGCCAGGCTTCCACCTAGCTCGTAGGGTCGGCGGTTGGCCAAAGGAAAATTATCTCACTCTAGGGTTAGGTCCCGGGATTCTCCCGTTGTCAGGCTTCCACCTAGCTGGCAGGGCTTGGATCCTCGTTGGACATCGTTATGACCTTGGGGCTGAGTCCGGTTGATGCTCAACACCCGCCATTAGGCTCTTACCTAGCTAATTAGGTCGGTGGTAGAACCCAGAGGTTGGCTAAAGGAAATTATCTTGCTCTGGGTTAGGTCCCGGGATGCTCCCGCTGTCAGGCTTCCACCTACCTGGAAGGGTCGGGATTCCCGTTAGACGTCATTATGACCCTATGGTTGAGTCCGGTTGATGCTCAACACCCGCCATCAGTCTATCACCTAGCTGATTGGGCCAATGGAAGCGCCCGGGGGTTGGCCAAAGAAATTATCTCGCACTGGGGTTAGGTCCTGGGATGCTCCTGCTGTCAGGCTTCCACCTAGCTAGCAAGGCTGGGATCCTCATTGGACGTCGTTATGACCCTGGGGCTTAGTCTAGTTTATGCTCAACACCCGCCGTCAGGCTCTCACCTAACTGATTAGGATGGTGGTAGCGCCCGGAGGTTTGCCAAAGGAAATTATCTCGCTCTGGGGTTAGGTCCCGGGATGCTCCCGCTATTAGGCTTCCACCTAGCCAGTAGGGTCGAGATCCTCGTTGGACATCATTATGACCCTGGGGCTTAGTCCTGAGATTCTTCCGCCATCAGGCTTCCACCTAACTGACAGGGCTAGGATTCTCAATGGACATGGAGATATCTAATGTTTGGACCCAGGCATTCGAACTTCGAAGGCAAAGATCACAGGGATAATGATAGAATCGATTTCAAGATAACCCAAACACCTTGAGGGGGGGGGGGTGAATAGGTTCTTTCCTTTTTTTTACTTAAGATAGAATAAGAATTCAGTTCTTAAAAGAGAATCTAACTATTCTACAGCTATCACAGCAACCACCGCACAGAATTCACAATCACACACACATCACAGATTGCACACAGGTTTATAGTGGTTCCCCAAGGTCTGGGTACATCCACTTTCCCCCTTCACCTATCCAGCAGTGTGCTAGATTTGGCCGAACTTCTTCCTTCTTCTCAGATCCACATATCTTACAGCTCAGAACCCTGAAAGGTTCTTATAACTCAGAACCCTGAAAGGTTCCTACAACTCAGAACCCTGAAAGGTTCCTACAACTCAGAACCCTGAAAGGTTCCTACAACTCAGAGTGTATCCACACTCCTACAGCTCAGGCTAACAACCCTACCTCAGCCTTGATACAAGGCCTACAACTCAGAGATTGAAATCTCCTACACTCAGACTCAAAAGTATTACCACTCAATGATCTATATCTCATACACTCAGCCTTTATATTATAGGCTTACAACTCAGATCTTGAAAGATCCTACAGAATGAAAAAAAAATCTTATAGAATGACTCTTACCCTTGATGAGAGAGAAAGGATAAAAGGTTTCTTGATCAGCTCTTGATAAAACTGATTGCTGAGATCAACTTGTTCTTAGCTTTCTTCAAAGCTTCTTGAATCTTAACTCAGTATGATTGATCTTCTTTGAAGTTGACTGGCTGGCAGCTTCCTTCTTAGATTTCAGAAATAGATCTTGATTCTCCTTAGCAGATTTTTTCAGGATCTGCTTCTTAAGAGACTTGTAAATATCTCCTTCTTTACTTCAACAGCTGGAGCTCTCTCTCACTCTCCAGATCTTCTGAAGTTTCTTCAGAATTTTTGTTTGAATTCTCCTTAGACAAATTCTGAGTAGATTTCCACTTCAGATTGTCTTCTTAGATCTTCTCACGAAAATCTTCTTCTGTGTGTCGTGCTCTTTCTTGATCAATGATCAATACTTCATTAGTTGTTCGTATTGTTCTTTTGATTTGACAGAATCTGTCTTTATATAGACTTCATCCATGGTAACCGGCTAATCCGGTTTCTAACCAACTTCTGACAGTTCTGATATCTTCAACAAACTTGTTGGAATACACAGCTGTCAAGTCTTCAGTCAGTTCTTGAACCTTTGTCTTTGTCAACAAAGCGTCGAGACTGATCTTCATTATGTGTCGACACAAGTAGATTAAGTGTAGACACAATCTTTGGAGATGTCGACATAGCTCATTTGGTGTCGACACTGCTTCTTGACACTGCATCTGTAGAATGTGTCGACACTGCTACTTTGTGTCGACACAGTCACTTCTTCACTTCACAGCAATCAACTTTGTTGAAACTCTGTTGTGTGTCGACACAAGTCCTGTGTGTCGACACAGTTGATATAGTCTAAGAATTTTATGTGTCGACACTGCCTCCAGGTGTCGACACAGTTGATGTCGACTAAAAATCCTGTGTGTCGACACTACCTCCAGGTATCGACATAGTTGATGTCAACTAAAAACTTCTGCGTATCAACACAGTAGCTTCTGGTGTCGACATTGCTTTTCCAAGTGTCGACACATGCTTTTTTAAGTGTCGACACATGGACTTAGAAACTTTTTCTGCATTTTAGCAAATTCTTAACCTGCACATATAAACTCAAAATAAAATCAAATATACCTTGATGTATATCATTGAGCTAAGTGAGGCTTCTCCAAATCAGGTACACATTTTCCTATGTACCCAACAATCTCCCCCTATTTGGAGAAGTCATAACCCTTTAGTCAATGATATACACCATTTATAATAAACAAATAATAAGATGTATATAAGCATTATATGACAGGGTAACTTATAAACAAAACATATTCCAAAATATCATTACAGAATAATGATGCAGACTTAATGAACATGAAACATTGTTTTGTTTATATTATCAAAAAGTTTCTTAACAATTATTTACATAGATTTCCTTAATACTAAAGATTACATTATTCTTGTACAATCTAGTAAATCTATACTAAAGCTGATCAGGCTCCCTGATGACTATGCCTTTTCCTGGCTTAATCTGAGCCTGCACAGTAGATTTTACATCATCAATGGGCTTCTTCCCTTTCAACTCTGCCTTCTTATGTGCTTCATCCTTAATCCTCTGCCTTTTAAAATAATGAAAAGGCTTAGGGAAGTATTTGCTAGGCTCCTGAGCATTAGGAGGTAGCTTCCCAATTTTAGCCTTTCTTCTATATTGCAGAATGGCTTCTTGCCTTGTTTCATATTTCTGCCATTCTTGTTTATTATACCATTTGCCCCTTTCATGGACCTGTTCTTTCATAGCTTTCCAAGCAGTCAAAATTATATTCCTGGAAGTGGGGCTCCACTGCTCAAAATCAGGCTTTAACTCAGCCTGTTCTCTGAACCTTTTCTTTGATAGTTGAGCTTCCTGCTGAGCTTTCAAGGCAGCTTCTGGCATTTCTACTTTCTCAATAATAACATTATCAACTTCCTGTGGAGGACTGTACATAGACTGAACCTGTTGCTGAATCATATCAAAATCTGCTGGAGGGTAGATGACCTGAGCAACTTCAGGTTGATCTCCTTCAATATAAGTAGGTTGCACACCCGACTCAGCAACATTATCATCATCACAAAGGGGTGGATATCCCAGAGTTGCTCTGATGCTATTGGATATCCATTTGGTATGATCTGAGCCTGCTTTGACTAACACACTCTCCCCCTTTATGACTTCTCTTTCAATATGGTCTCTTAAGTCATCTTTCTGAAATCTTACTTGTCCATCAAGAAAATTAGCACCATCTTTATAAAATGATTTTAACTTGAGAAGCTTATCAGATATTGATTTCTGAGAAGTAGTAATTTATGTCTGAAATGAGTCTAAGGCAGCTTGTAGCTTCTTGTCAATCTCCTCTTTCTCTTTAGCCCTTTCTTCAGTCATTGCAGTGACTGTATTCTTTATGTTAGTTACTATCTTATTGTGAGATTCAGTCAGATTGTCATTCATCCTAATCTGATATTTTGTAAGACCCCTTTTTTTGTTCAAAACTCGGGGTCTTATGCCCAGAACCGCCGCTTTGCGGTGACACCTTCGCACCCGGGAAGGTCGTCACTACAACGCGCCGATTCTGCCGGCCTTTTCGATCACAATCAAGTAGCAAGTAGTAAAGAAAGAGAAATGCAGTCCACAATAATAAATCACATATATGTAAACTCCACGAAGGGAGTGTCCACAATATAACATTAGAGTAAAAACAGAGTACTGAAAGGAAGAGGGCTTAAGCCCGGTACAACAACACCTCACTACATGGTAACTCAAACAGAAGCTGAAAAACAAACTGCTACTAAGAAACGGAACTCACAGTCCCGGCTGTCTGAACTCTTGAGCTAGACTGCCCTATCTCCAAGCGCACCGGCCTCCTGGGCTGCTCCTCCGGGCTGGGCTCCACGATTCCCTAAAATGATGTGGTCCGAAAACCATTAGTCTATAAGACTAAGTCCTATCATCCCCCACCCCTTCCCCCATGCCCTAAGGCACCGAGCGGAGAGGAAGAAAGGGGAGGACATGAAAGTGGAGAGTAGTCAAAAGCAGGTGACGGTGGAACTAACTAGCAAGTTATGATAGGGGAGCAATATAAGTGTTGTAATAGGTAAAACAGAAAGGTAAGTAAGTAAGAAATTAAACCTCCACTTACGTGAGTACACATAAGCCAAGGGATCTTCTACAAGGCTCCCATCGTATAAATGTCCCATTCCACTTATACGTTGGGGTGTCGGTTATCACGCAGCAGGTATACATATATCAAATTAACCTTAATTTATAAACTTGCCCACACAAGCTTATTGACCAAGGGGTCGTTTTGCAAGTCCTAAAGTATAAGCGTCCCATTCCACTTATACTTTAGGTGTCAAGGTTATTATGAATGATTATGGCATGCTGCTATATGGTGGGTATGATGATCAAGCAGTGCAACTCACACACCCAACTTTGTGTACACAAACCTTTAGTTCCCCCTTTCTGGAGATAACTCCCAGGATACTCCCGTAGTGGCAGACGGAAGCGGTGGGTTGGGCCTCGCCCACCTCAAAACCAGTAAAAGCACCACTGGTCTGACCTATCGTATGCCCTCAACGCCTGGTACACGAGGCGGACTCCTACGTACTCTTGCCGACTGGTCCGCCGGACTTAACCTTGGATAAGTGCTTGTCACCTTGCCGTGTCAACGATATCGGTGTCGGTGCAATCAAACTCCCCGATATCGAAAACCCACAACTTTAATCTTTCCTATTTTATGCACATGCAGCAGTTTAATATATAACAATTTTAAAGTGTCAAACTCCCGGACTAAACCGTCCGTATAAACCACATCCGAGACCAAATTCCCCGGACTAAAACGTCCGGCTCATCTCCAGACTTCATCCCTTAGAATACCACAGGAACAGCGCCCCTTGAACACCTCGGGACGACTTAACCATTACCAACCCTAACTAATGAGTGTGTGCAATGTGAATCCCTATTAGGCTAATTACTCTTTCGTTTGTTTTAAGATTTACATTAGCCCAGGACTGCCGGGCATACCCCGTGAAGGGCTCTCAAAGGGCACTAGGAACCAAGACGGCGACATTATGGCCCGAAGTTCCCTTTCGCAAGGCACTTATTGTTATTGGTTGTTTTTCCCTTACCCGTTCCCTCTATAAATTGCATCAAACTAAACCTAGGGTGGATTTGACTCTTCACTCTTACGGGGACGGCGATCTTTCGTCGGTCCCGCGCACCTTCTAGAGCGCATTAACTCATTCCTCACCACACTTGAAACCTCCTATGGTGGTCCATCCTCTTTCCTTAAATCCAACTAACACAAGCTGTCCTTACGCTAACCCAAACCTTATCCTGTTACTCATTTCCCAAAGTTACTATCTACAGACCACCTTATACTAAGTAATGTCTATGATAGGATGTCCTTTGTGTTTTCATCCGAACAGCCTAAGTTATTTACTGGGGGCCTATCACGACATAATTGAATCAATTCCCGGTTATAACAATTTTCTCAATTAATCTATTAATTAATTAATTTTACTAAAATCCAAGGTCTTCCAAATTTGAACAAGGAGTATACTTTTCAGTCATGTATAAATCATAATAAATTTAAGACAAATACTAATATGTTTAAAAATGATATATCCAAGGTTTGGCAATTTTCACTAAGGTCTAAGGGGCCTAAACATATTTTTGCAATAATCCATTTCCTTCATGTCTAATGAATAAACTACATCAAATTCTCTTCCAAATAAATTGGATTAATTACAGGATATTAGAAATACCATGAAAACAGTACTATAAAAGTTTCATAATTTTCCTGCTGGAAATTAATTTATAATAAATCATTTTCTAAAATCCTAATCTAGCATGCTTGTGAATCAAGTACTAAATACATAACTCCAAAAATTCAGAGGAAAATCTCACTGATTCATAATGATTTAAAAACACTATTTACCAACTTTCATAATTTTCCAGAGACTATTTATGCCATAAAATATTTTTAAAACATAGAGCCCTTTAATCAACATAAAATTGAACTAAAATTCATGGGCATTCCTACTGTCCAAAAACATCTAATTCCAGAGTTTCAAGGGGGCCTTATTTGGATTAAAAATCTTTAATAAATAAAACATCAAAAAGGGCTATACCCACATTCATGAATGAAGTACTAGAAATACCTATCCAAAAATTCTAGTAAAATTATCCAAGGGTCCTAACTACCCTAGAAACACACTACTCCAATTTCATGGCTTTTAAAAGAGTTTAAGATACTATTTTGACCTAAAATCCCTTCTACCCTAAAACTAGGGTTTAAGTTTTGATGTAGCTACCTACATCAAAATTATCTAACATTACAACCAGAGAGTTAAAAACTCATTAACAACCTCTCCACCAAATCTCAAGGCCATACAAGGGCATTTGCCCCTATGTCCTTCACAAACCCCCAAAGTCCACATTTAGGGTTTGAACCTGGTCCCTAGGGTAAACTTACCCTAAATCATCCCATATTCCCTAAGGGTAATCTTAGGACCAAAATAAACCAGTGGTAAAAATCTCAACCTCTGTTGAGGTGAGATGATCATACCAGAGTGCAAAGAACCTTCTCACTAAGCTTCCTTTTACTAGGTCAAAACTAGGGTTTAGAAGATTCCTAATCAAAACTCAACCAAATGAGTTGCAATTTGAACCATACCTAGCTACCTATACCAGGAACACCTCACCAAAATTTGGGATGGTTTGGAGGTCATTTGACCCTTCAACTACATTACCCTAGCTTTTCTAGGTTTAGGGCAGAACCCTAAGTTAAACTATCCCAAATGGTCTCCAATTTTTACAGGAGTTAGGTATAGGTGATATTGAGTCCCTGTCCAAATTTCAAAGCATTTGGGCCAAGGATTAGGTGTGGGAAATTTTTCAAAGATCTGCCCTATTTGTAGGACCTACCCTAGAATAATGGACCTATAGGTCAGGATACTTGTCCTAAAATTTTCCATTACATATCAAACTGTAGATAATAAAAATTCCTACAATATTTATGTTGATCATTTTTGATGAACATGCCCCTAAAGGGCCTAAATAATTTTTAGAAGAAAACTACCCTAGTTGTAGGACATACCCTTACTAAAAAGGCTCTACAGGGCAGTCCCCTCATCCAATTTTTCACCACTACATATCAAATTGTAGGTATTCAAAAGACCTACAACTTTCATGTTGTACTCTTTTTCATGTGGTGCCCATAAGGGGCCTAAATTTAATTTACAGTGAAACTGTTTAAATTAAATACAGAATTTGAATATAAATAATCATTAAATCATAATCTAGGGTTGCACGGATCTTAAAGCAGATCCGACGGGAGCTGTACTTCATCTTCTCCAAATGGCCTGAACCAAAACCCGTGAGAAGTGGTTATCACGGGGCTGTTCCCGGCCATTAGGGGCGGCACCACCACCGGGAATCAACTCCTACATGTTCCCGGTGGTGGGGGCTAACCTTGCCGGCGGCTAGGGCGGCCGGAGGTGGCGGCGCCGCCCTACCCGAGAGCTTCAAAAGCTCCATAAAAATGGAAAATTTCAGAATTTTTAAAACTTGCTCCGGTTCGTTTGAGCATGAACTCAACTCCTAAACAATCCTAGGATCTAAACATGAGAGAAGAGGTGAGGGAGGACCTGATTTCGGGCTTGGATGCGAGTTGAACAGCGGGATGACATGGTGGCGGCGGTGGCGACAGTGGCAGCGTTTCTCTCCTTGGTGGCTTCGGCAAGGGTTCTATCCTCCTTCTCTGATTTCGAAATGGGTTGCCCCTCTCTCCTAAGTGAGTATATAAAGAGGAGAGGGAGAGAGGGGGTGGTTTTCCCCAAGGGCCATAACACCTCTTCATGGTGGGGGGTGGTTAGAGGAGAGAGAGGGTGGAAACACCTCTTGATGGCCGGGAAAAGGGTGGGGGGAGGAGGTGTCAACCTCTAGGTGGCTGTTGGCCCCTCTTTGGCCGAACTCATGCCTCCTCCCTCTTCAAAACACCTCTTCACCTCTCCACCACCTTTTCTCTCTCCTCTATATAACCAAATACTTATTTTTTTCTCTCTCCTAGTCATCCTCACGAATTTTCTTCCCCTAGAAGCCTAAAGGCAGCCCATAAAATGAATATTAAATCCTCAAATGTCTTATGAGAGGGGGGCTCACCATTCTACCATTCAAATACCCCCTTATTCTCACTTTCTCTCTCCTAAATTTAGCCTATTCCTCACTTCTTTCTCTCTCCTAGTCACATGTTGGCTAGCCTAGGGTTTAGGCTATAGGCAGCCATAATAACTCCTAATAAAACCCTATGAGTCTACATGAGGCGGCTTGAGCTTGAGTTAACCCAATTGAGCTAGGTTTGACTTGATTTGGGTTTAGGGTTGACTTGGTCAATTTGACCTTTCGAGTCAACATCAATAGACCCCTAGGGACCCATTGACCTCCCCTAAGGCCTAGGTATGGTTAGGTAGGGTAGACTTGGCATAAAGAGGGTGAGTTGATTCAGGGCAGGGTTACTTTGGCCTAACTAGGGCTTAAGTTGACTTGGGTCAACTTAGCCACTAGGTTTGCACCCAATGGGTCCTTGGTGACCCATTGATCTCATATTAGGTCTAGGAATGCCTTGGAGTCAGATTGAACCCGCAAGGCCACCAAAATCAGGGTTTTAAGATTTTACTATTTGCAGCCCAAGTGAGTCTCAACTAACTAGTTGGGTCACTTGACCTCCTAGGTTCAACCTAGGACTTGTTATGACCTAGGAATGTTCAAGTCACTCCTAACGGGGGGTCTAATTGAAAAATGGGATGTTACAAATCCCAATAAACAAAACAAAAATTTCGTGCCCGAAATTAAGGTTAAGTCTATGGGAGCTTTTCTACCGGGTTATCTTAAGCTTGTAACATCCCACGAAGGTTGAATTGCTTAACCAAGGTTAATAAACATGGGATAGCCCCAATAAACAAAGGATTAGCCTCTAATCTTAGGTGATACTCCGGTGTAAAACAAGTAGGGAAAAATAATTACAAGCATCTTGAGAAGTTAGAAGATATTACCTGGCTAAACAACTCCGGGTACTTCTCTCGCATCAAGTCCTCGGGTTCCCAAGTATGCTCATCTTGCCCATGATTCCTCCACAAGACTTTGACTAGCGGGATCTTCTTGCGGCGCAAGACCCGTATCCCCTGGTCGTCAATCCGTATCGGCTCCACCTGTACGGACCGATCTGTAGCTACCGGCCCATCAGTGGTGGTAATCTGTAGCTCCGGGCGTAGTAGAGCCCTCCTGAGTGAAGATACGTGGAACACGTCGTGTAGGCCGGACAGCTCCTGCGATAGCTCCAGTCTGTAAGCTAATGGACCGATCCGCTCCAGGATCCTGAAAGGCCCCATGTATCTTGGACTGAGCTTCTTCCGCCGACCACGTACTCGTGAAACCCCGTGCATCGGCCGGATCTTCAAGAATACCCGGTCCCCAACCTGAAACTCTACTAAACGATGCCGAGCGTCATAATACTTTGCCTGTCTGCTTTGTGCCTCTAACATCCTCTCTCGAATCAGTCACACCTGAGCCTCGGTGTCTTCAACAAACTCCGAATCTAGCACCTTCGGATCCGCATCATGTATCCAAGACAAGGGAGTCCAACATCTCCTCCCATACAAGGCCTCGTACGGAGCCATCCGTATACAGGACTGATGGCTATTATTGTAAGAAAACTCCACTAGGGGCAACATCCGCTCCCAGGGCTCTCCGTGATCCACAATACACAGCCTCAGTAAGTCTTCTAGCGTCCTGTTGGTACGCTCTGTCTGCCCGTCAGTCTGGGGATGGAAGGCCGTACTGAAGGCCAGTCGTGTGCCAAGGTAAGACTGCACTGATCTCCACTCTCTGGATGTGAACCGACCATCTCGATCAGATACGATCGTCCTGGGCACTCCATGGTAACGAATAAACTGCTCCACGAACTTCCGAACCAAAACTCCAACCGAGTCATCCTTCCTGATCGGGATGAACCTAGCCACCTTCGTCAGCCGGTCAACGATTACCCAGATAGAATCGTTTCCCGTGCATGAACGAGGGAGGCTATGGATGAAGTCCATTGCGATATCATCAAACTTCCATTCCGGCACTGGGAGTGGCTGCAGCAGACCAGCGGGGTGTCTGCACTCTGCCTTCACTAACTGGCACGCCTCGCAGTGGGTCACGAAATAAGTGATGTCCTTCTTCATGCCCGGCCAGTAGAGTGTCTTCTTCAAATCCGCCGTCATCTTCGTAATCCCGGGATGTATAGAGTATCGGCTATGATGAGCCTCTGCCATAATGTCTTCCCGAATCTGCCCTCCATCCGATATGTAAGTCCGACCCTTGAAGCACAACAGATCACCTCGCATCGAATAGTCCCCAGCTGAGCCTGCCTCTATGGCCCTGAAAATCGGCTCCAATTTGGCATCCTGCCTCTGCCAATCTCTAACTCTGTCATGAATAGTGTCGGTGGCGCTCGTCGCAGCTAAATACTCCTCATACAGATCGGTGTCTTCGGACGATACCAAGGTGATGTGCATATCTTCAAAGCTCCGCAATATCTCTAACGACAAGACCTGGGGCCCTGCTCCTGAAGTAGTAGCTCTCCGGCTCAGAGCATCGGCTACCACGTTTGCCTTACCCGGATGGTAGTGCATCTTATACTGATAGTCTGCCAGGAACTCCACCCATCTCCGCTGTCTAATGTTCAGCTCCTGCGTATCCACATACTTCAGATTTTTATGATCTGAAAATATATCGCAGTGAACTCCATAGAGATAATGACGCCAGACCTTCAGCGCAAAAATAACCGCGCCCAACTCCAGATCGTGCACTGGGTAGTTTTGTTCATGCTTCTTTAGCTGGCGTGAAGCGTAAGCAATAACATGCCCATTCTGCATCAGAACAGCTCCCAAGGCCTGGTAGAATGCATCTGTATACACCTGGAATTCTTCTTTCCCCGAAGGGAGAGTCAGTATAGGAGCCGAGGTAAGTCTCTCCTTCAACTCTTGAAAAGCTGCCTCGCATTTCGGGGTCCACACAAAAGGTGTCTCCTTCCTCGTCAAAGATGTGAGAGGGAGTGCAAGACTAGAAAATCCTTCTACGAACTTCCGGTAGTAACCGGCAAGTCCTAAGAAGCTCCGAACTTCTGTAGCTGTCTTCAATCGTGGCCAATCTCGGACTGCTTGAACTTTCGCTGGATCAACTGCCAACCCAGCTCCACTGATAACATGACCCAAAAAGGCCACCTCCTTCAACCAAAACTGACACTTGCTGAATTTTGCGTACAACTGATGCTCTCGCAATCTCTGTAGTGTCAATGCCAAATGCCTCGAGTGCTCCTCTTCCGTCTGAGAGTAAATGAGAATGTCATCAATAAAAACGATGACAAACACATCCAAGTAAGACTCGAAAACCTGGTTCATGAGAGTCATGAACACTGATGGTGCATTCGTGAGCCCAAATGGCATCACGATAAACTCGTATAGAACATATCTGCTACTAAAAGCAGTTTTCGGGATGTCCTCTTCTCGGATCCGTAACTGGTAGTAGCCCGATCTCAAATCCAGCTTTGAGAAGAAGTGAGCTCCCTCCAGCTGGTCGAATAGCTCGTCTATCCTTAGTAACAGATAAGTATTTCAGACCGTCAGTCGATTCAAGGCTCGGTAATCTATGCACAGTCTAAGTGTCCCATCCTTCTTCTTGACGAACAATACAGGGGCTCCCCATGGCGAGGAACTTGGCCGGACATAACCGGCTTCCACCAGCTCCTGTAATTGGCTCCGAAATTCCACCAGCTCCTTTGGGGCCATCCGGTAGGGGGCTCTAGATGCTGGCTTAGCCCCTGGCACCAGAAAAATCTGAAAGTCCTGCTCTCTGTGCGGGGGTAGCCCCAGTAACTTCTCGGGAAAAACATCCTCGAAATCTCGCACAACAGGAATCTCCGCTACAAGAACATTGGCCTCTGCCATCTCGAATAAAACCTGGTAAATCTCGTCGCCCTGTATATGGGCCTTGACGGCCTGAATAGATGACAAAAATGAAAAGGAGGCATGTCTTATACCTTCTATTACGACGGAAGAATCTCCATGCCTCAGAATAATCTTCTTGGCCACGCAGTCAATTAGGGCATGGTTCCAATATAACCATGACATGCCCAAAATCAAATCATATGAAGGCATCCTCAGGATTGCGGCTGGTGCCTCGAATGCTTTCCCGCCAATTTGTGCCTCCATGTTGCAATGCGCAGTGGTGTGTAGCTCGGACCCGTCAGCTAGTCGTACCCTTAATGCCAAGCCGATGAATCTCTCCACGCCTTCCAAGCCAACAATGAAGGCCTCTGATACAAATGAGCGTGACACACCCGTATCGAACAAAGTATATGCGGGCTTGCCGCTGATGAGGACAATGCCTGGGGTAACAAAATTTTTGAAGTCTAGTTAAAGTTTTCTTTCCCAGTTTGTAATTTCTTAGTTTAGAGTCTAACTATTAAACAAAGGAAATATACAAACTTTTGACGTACCTGTGATTACCTCCTCAGGATGTCGAGGCTGGGTCAGATCTAATGCATATACCTGTTCCCTCTCCTGTCGGCGATCTCCGCCCTGATATCCACGACCTTGGCCGCGTCCTCGGCCTCCATAGTGCTGAGCCGGTGGGGCAATCTGTAGTGCTGGAGGGGGTGCTCCCCTCATAGGACAGTTCCTCTTGATATGCCCCAACTGGTGACAGTAGAAGCATTCCAGCGGAGTGTAAGCCCCACCTCCCGGTCTGTGCACGTCTCGCATCTAAGGTCTCGGCAGTTCCCGCACCTGAATAGGCTGAGGGGCAAGTGTCACCTGCTCCCTCGGCTCCTGCCTCACCTCCTGTCGAGGCTGAACTTCTGTCCTCCTGCCATCTGCTGCATGGCCTCGACGCTGATCGCTCCGGGCTCCCCGGCTCTGATCCTCTGTTGGCCGCTTCCGGCCTCTAGTTGTGTGCCAATCTGCCTCTAACCTCTTTGCCATCTCCAGAATACGGGAGATAGGCCCGTCCGACACAAATAGAAGGGCATCCCTCATGTCTTCCCGCAGACCTTTGAAGAACCTCTTCGTGTACGCTGCCTCATCTAGCTGGTAAGAGTCTGCAAAATGAGCCAGATGGTTGAACTCTCGATGGTATTCCACCACCGTCCTGGTACCTTGCTTCAACTGCAAGAAGCGGTCCTCCAACTCGTCTCGGGCCGACTGTGGAACAAAATGCTCCAACAACATAGGCCTGAACTTATCCCATGAAACCTCAGCAGCCAGTCTCCCAGCAAAAGTAGTATCCAGAACTGTCTTCCACCACCGCTTGGCATGAGACTCCAAGCAGGACACAACCAAAGGTACTCTCTCCTCCCACGGGCTCCGTATCCCTGTCAGCATTTCCTCCATGATGTCCAGCCACTCTTCTGTCCGCACTGCTGACTCCATCCCCATGAAGGACGGAGGAGAAAGTCCTCGGAAGATGCTGAGCCAGTTGGCTCCTGGTATCTGCTGTGGAGCCGGGGCCTGTTGGGCCCTGAAAGCATTCAAGATGGCAGTCAAAGTCTGCCCCATGTCGGTTTGTAGGAACTAAGCGGGAACTGGTGGAATCGGTGTAGTATCCGGGGTCTGCTGGGCCCCACCCTGTAATGTAGGCAGTGTTGGAGGCTGCACAACAAAACTTCATCGTCAGAAAACGTTAACTCAATCTAAAATGGACATATATTATGTGATACCCATATGGGCCCACCACTGCTTCCGCTGCTTAGTTTGTCCGCAAACTAAACTCAAACGGGGTTGACCTAGGGTTTTTGTGGACTGTTATTTGATCGATCGGGGTTTCCTCTGATACCAGTTTGTAAGACCCCTTTTTTTTGTTCAAAACTCGGGGTCTTATGCCCAGAACTGCCGCTTTGCGGTGACACCTTCGCAACCAGGAAGGTCGTCACTACAACGCGCCGATTCTGCCGGCCTTTTCGATCACAATCAAGTAGCAAGTAGTAAAGAAAGAGAAATGCAGCCACAATAATAAATCACATATATGTAAACTCCACGAAGGGAGTGTCCACAATATAACATCAGAGTAAAAACAGAGTACTGAAAGGAAGAGGGCTTAAGCCCGGTACAACACCACCTCACTACATGGTCACTCAAACAGAAGCTGAAAAACAAACTGCTACTAAGAAACGGAACTCACTATCTCGGCTGTCTGAACTCTTAAGCTAGACTGCCCTGTCTCCAAGCGCACCGGCCTCCTGGGCTTCTCCTCCGGGCTGGGCTCCACGATTCCCTAAAATGATGTGGTCCGAAAACCATTAGTCTATAAGACTAAGTCCTATCATCCCCCACCCCTTCCCCCATGCCCTAAGGCACCGAGCGGAGAGGAAGAAAGGGGAGGACATGAAAGTGGAGAGTAGTCAAAAGCAGGTGACGGTGGAACTAACTAGCAAGTTATGACAGGGGAGCAATATAAGTGTTGTAATAGGTAAAACAGAAAGGTAAGTAAGTAAGAAATTAAACCTCCACTTATGTGAGTACACATAAGCCAAGGGATCTTCTACAAGGCTCCCATCGTATAAATGTCCCATTCCACTTATACGTTGGGGTGTCAGTTATCACGCAGCAGGTATACATATATCAAATTAACCTTAATTTATAAACTTGCCCACACAAGCTTATAGACCAAGGGGTCGTTTTGCAAGTCCTAAAGTATAAGCGTCCCATTCCAATTATACTTTAGGTGTCAAGGTTATTATGAATGATTATGACATGCTGCTATATGGTGGGTATGATGATCAAGCAGTGCAACTCACACACCCAACTTTGTGTACACAAACCTTTAGTTCCCCCTTTCTGGAGATAACTCCCAGGATACTCCCATAGTGGCAGACGGAAGCGGTGGGTTGGGCCTCGCCCACCTCAAAACCAGTAAAAGCACCACTGGTCTGACCTATCGTACGCCCTCAACGCCTGGTGCACGAGGCGGACTCCTGCGTACTCTTGCCGACTGGTCCGCCGGACTTAACCTTGGCTAAGTGCTAGTCACCTTGCCGAGTCAACGATATCAGTGTCGGTGCAATCGAACTCCCCGATATCGAAAACACACCACTTTAATCTTTCCTATTTTATGCACATGCAGCAGTTTAATATATAACAATTTTAAAGTGTCAAACTCCCGGACTAAACCGTCCGTATAAACCACATCCGAGACCAAATTCCCCGGACTAAAACGTCCGGCTCATCTCCAGACTTCATCCATTAGAATACCACAGGAACAGCGCCCCTTGAACACCTCGGGACGACTTAACCATTACCAACCCTAACTAATGAGTGTGTGCAATGTGAATCCCTATTAGGCTAATTACTCTATTGTTTGTTTTAAGATTTACATTAGCCCAGGACTGCCCCCGGCATACCCCGTGAAGGGCTCTCAAAGGGCACTAGGAACCAAGACGGCGACATTACGGCCCGAAGTTCCCTTTCGCAAGACACTTATTGTTATTGGTTGTTTTTACCTTACCCGTTCCCTCTATAAATTGCATCAAACTATACCTAGGGTGGATTTGACTCTTCACTCTTACGGGGACGGCGATCTTTCGTCGGTCCCGCGCACCTTCTAGAGCGCATCAACTCATTCCTCACCACACTTGAAACCTCCTATGGTGGTCCATCCTCTTTCCTTAAATCCAACCAACACAAGCTGTCTTTACGCTAACCCAAACCTTATCCTGTTACTCATTTCCCAAAGTTACTATCTACAGACCACCTTATACTAAGTAATGTCTATGATAGGATGTCCTTTGTGTTTTCATCCGAACAGCTTAAGTTATTTACTGGGGGCCTATCACGACATAATTGAATCAATTCCCGGTTATAACAATTTTCTCAATTAATCTATTAATTAATTAATTTTACTAAAATCCAAGGTCTTCCAAATTTGAACAAGGAGTATACTTTTCAGTCATGTATAAATCATAATAAATTTAAGACAAATACTAATATGTTTAAAAATGATATATCCAAGGTTTGACAATTTTCACTAAGGTCTAAGGGGGCTAAACATATTTTTGCAATAATCCATTTCCTTCATGTCTAATGAATAAACTACATCAAATTCTCTTCCAAATAAATTGGATTAATTACAGGATATTAGAAATACCATGAAAACAGTACTATAAAAGTTTCATAATTTTCCTGCTGGAAATTAATTTATAATAAATCATTTTCTAAAATCCTAATCTAGCATGCTTGTGAATCAAGTACTAAATACATAACTCCAAAAATTCAGAGGAAAATCCCACTGATTCATAATGATTTAAAAACACGATTTACCAACGTTCATAATTTTTCAGAGACTATTTATGCCATAAAATATTTTTAAAACATAGAGCCCTTTAATAATACTTGTGAAGGAACGATTCTATTTAATCAACATAAAATTGAACTAAAATTCATGGGCATTTCTACTGGCCAAAAACATCTAATTCCAGAGTTTCAAGGGGGCCTTATTTGGATTAAAAATCTTTAATAAATAAAACATCAAAAAGGGCTATACCCACATTCATGAATGAAGTACTAGAAATACCTATCCAAAAATTCTAGTAAAATTATCCAAGGGTCCTAACTACCCTAGAAACACACTACCCCAATTTCATGTCTTTTAAAAGAGTTTAAGATACTGTTTTGACCTAAAATCCCTTCTACCCTAAAACTAGGGTTTAAGTTTTGAGGTAGCTACCTACATCAAAATTATCTAACATTACAACCAGAGAGTTACAAACTCATTAACAACCTCTCCACCAAATCTCAAGGCCATACAAGGGCATTTGCCCCTATGTCCTTCACAAACCCCCAAAGTCCACATTTAGGGTTTGAACCTGGGCCCTAGGGTAAACTTACCCTAAATCATCCCATATTCCCTAAGGGTAATCTTAGGACCAAAATAAACCAGTGGTAAAAATCTCAACCTCTGTTGAGGTGAGATGATCATACCAGAGTGCAAAGAACCTTCTCACTAAGCTTCCTTCTACTAGGTCAAAACTAGGGTTTAGAGGATTCATAATCAAAACTCAACCAAATGAGTTGAAATTTGAACCATACCTAGCTACCTATACCAGGGACACCTCAACAAAATTTGGGAGGGTTTGGAGGTCATTTGACCCTTCAACTACATTACCCTAGCTTTTCTAGGTTTAGGGCAGAACCCTAAGTTACACTATCCCAAATGGTCTCCAATTCTTACAGGAGTTAGGTCTAGGTGATATTGAGTCCCTGTCCAAATTTCAAATCATTTGGACCAAGGATTAGGTGTGGGAAATTTTTCAAAGATCTGTCCTATTTGTAGGACCTACCCTAGAATAATGGCCCTATAGGTTAGAATACTTGTCCTAAAATTTTCCATTACATATCAAACTGTAGATAATAAAAATTCCTACAATATTTATGTTTATAATTTTTGATGAACATGCCCCTAAAGAGCCTAAATAATTTTTAGAAGAAAACTATCCTAGTTATAGGACATACCCTTACTAAAAAGTTTCTACAGGGCAGTCCCCTCATCCAATTTTTCACCACTACATATCAAATTGTAGGTATTCAAAAGACCTACAACTTTCATGTTGTACTCTTTTTCATGTGGTGCCCATAAGGGGCCTAAATTTAATTTACAGTGAAACTGTTTAAATTAAATACAGAATTTGAATATAAATAATCATTAAATCATAATCTAGGGTTGCACGGATCTTAAAGCAGATCCGACGGGAGCTGTACTTCATCTTCTCCAAATGGCCTGAACCAGAACCCGTGAGAAGTGGTTATCACGGGGCTGTTCCCGGCCATTAGGGGCGGCGCCACCACCGGGAATCAACTCCTACATGTTCCCGGTGGTGGGGGCTAACCTTGCCGGCGGCTAGGGCGGTCGGAGGTGGCGGCGCCGCCCTACCCGAGAGCTTCAAAAGCTCCATAAAAATGGAAAATTTCAGAATTTTTAAAACTTGCTCCGGTTCGTTTGAGCATGAACTCAACTCCTAAACAATCCTAGGATCTAAACATGAGAGGACCTGATTTCGGGCTTGGATGCGAGTTGAACGGCGGGATGACATGGTGGCGGCGGTGGCGGCGTTTCTCTCCTTGGTGGCTTCGGCAAGGGTTCTATCCTCCTTCCTGATTTCGAAATGGGTTGCCCCTCTCTCCTAAGTGAGTATATAAAGAGGAGAGGGAGAGAGGGGGCGGTTTTCCTCAAGGGCCATAACACCTCTTCATGGTGGGGGGTGGTTAGAGGAGAGAGAGGGTGGAAACACCTCTTGATGGCCGGGAAAAGGGTGGGGGGAGGAGGTGTCAACCTCTAGGTGGCTGTTGGCCCCTCTTTGGCCGAACTCATGCCTCCTCCCTCTTCAAAACACCTCTTCACCTCTCCACCAGCTTTTCTCTCTCCTCTATATAACCAAATACTTATTTTTTCTCTCTCCTAGTCATCCTCACGAATTTTCTTCCCCTAGAAGCCTAAAGGCAGCCCATAAAATGAATATTAAATCCTCAAATGTCTTATGAGAGGGGGGCTCACCATTCTACCATGCAAATACCCCCTTATTCTCACTTTCTCTCTCCTAAATTTAGCCTATTCCTCACTTCTTTCTCTCTCCTAGTCACATGTTGGCTAGCCTAGGGTTTAGGCTATAGGCAGCCATAATAACTCCTAATAAAACCCTATGAGTCTACATGAGGCGGCTTGAGCTTGAGTTAACCCAATTGAGCTAGGTTTGACATGATTTGGGTTTAGGGTTGACTTGGTCAATTTGACCTTCCGAGTCAACATCAGTAGACCCCTAGAGACCCATTGACCTACCCTAAGGCCTAGGTATGGTTAGGTAGGGTAGACTTGGCATAAAGAGGGTGAGTTGATCCAGGGCAGGGTTACTTTGGCCTAACTAGGGCTTAAGTTGACTTGGGTCAACTTAGCCACTAGGTTTGCACCCAATGGGTCCTTGGTGACCCATTGATCTCATATTAGGTCTAGAAATGCCTTGGAGTCAGATTGAACCCACAAGGCCACCAAAATCAGGGTTTTAAGATTTTACTATTTGCAGCCCAAGTGAGTCTCAACTAACTAGTTGGGTCACTTGACCTCCTAGGTTCAACCTAGGACTTGTTATGACCTAGGAATGTTCAAGTCACTCCTAAGGGGGGTCTAATTGAAAAATGGGATGTTACATATTCAAGGACATATCCTTGTTTAATAGCAATGTCATCCACTTTAGCCTTGATTTCTGCTTGCTGCTTAGCCAGAAATACTACAGCATTGCCCCTTTGTGGAAGCAATCTGTCATCTCTTTCTTATGTAGATTCACTTCAAACCTGATGGATTTGATTTCCTGAGCCAAATCAAATTGAAGTGACTTATGGATTTCATCCACATACTTCTCTAGAGCCATTCTATGCTCATCTAATTTCAGTTGCATGGCCACAAATAATGAGCTGTAATCAGCCTCTAGGGCAGGTAATGGATCAGCAGTTTGCAATGCTTTCTTGTAGGTTTGGCTCCTTCTCTTGAAAAACATCAGTTTTCTCTTTTTGGCACTTACTATTTCTTCACCTTCTGAAGTAGATGTACTGGGAATGTCAACTCTTTCCTTAGGACTAGGAGGGAGCTCCTTTTCAGTCCTACTCTGCTCCCCCTCAATGTCAGCCTGCTCCCCTTCAATCCTTATTTGCTCCCCCTTATCTGTTGCTCCCTTAATATCAGGAAACAACTCCTCAAGAGTAAATTCTTGTTGAGTGTGGACTGGTGTACTTCTTTCTAAGGAGCATCAACAACTACAGATGTATCCTTTATGATAATATCTAGTGCTGGACTGTTGATATGAGGTTTCTCAAGAATAGTTTGTGAAGCCATTTCACTTTCCAAGTGTGTTGTCTCTTCCCCTTGCACCTGTGCATTATCAGTAAAGTCCTATGCCTGTGCATTATCTGGCTCCCCCTGCACCTGTGCATGATCAGTAATGTCCTGTGCAGGTGATTTCTCAGCAGTTTCTTGTCTTTCTATATCCGATATGTCCTTTGTTAGGACTCTATCCAATCTGGAGATAATCCTGATGTCCATTTTTCTCATATGGTTAATTTTAGAACCAGGAATCTTGTTCATTACTTCTGGAATTGCTCCAGCCAAGTATAAGCTCAGCAGTCTAGCCAAATTAGGCTTCTTTATGCCTTCCTTAATCTTCTCAAAAATTACTATAGACCAATTTGTGTTTAGTCTAAAAATGATTCTTGTCATTAGGCTGAACATATAGGCTGAAATCCTATCATGTCCCCTGGCTTACATAGAATTACCTTGCTAACCACTTTTGAGAGGAATTTACCTTGCTAATTCATCCCTTTCCTGTTTATAGTTGATCCAATCTTCAAGGTGGGATCCAATCCACACCATTGCAGTGCTTCCCTTGTCTTAGATACGGGTACTTCTTCTTCATCCTGAGTCCTTGGAAGATTAAGAATTTTCCACAAACTCTTCAAGGTCAATTTGATTCTAGCACCATGAACCGTTGATTTAATATTAAGGCTAGTTGAATCTACTGTAGCTGCACCATAAAACTCAAGTATCTCTTTCTTCCATATCTTGGTTAGTTCGGATACCAGAAACTCCAATCCATTTTCAGCAATTAGGGTAATTACCCCTTTAATCTCATATTCAGCATCACCAAAGGCTTGACGAACCAACTCATATCCTTCGTTGATGTTATCTTCTACCTTTGGCGCCATTGGGATGGTGAGAAATCTTGGATTGAGAGAAGAGAGTTTGTCGACACAAGGTTTTCGTCTCGAAAACCTGGAGAGTGTGTCGATAGAGTTTGTTCTTGACCAATTTATACCCTTCTAAACAAATAAGATCAAAAGGCGGGCAAAAACTGTTTAAAAGTGTTGACACTGTTGAAATGTGTCGACACATATTTCTAATGTGTCGACAACGGTGTTGACTCCTATGTGTCGACACCAATTGATGATGTGTCGACACTAGACATACTTAGTAGACCAATAGAAATTCTGAGTCGACTCTTATTGTAAGTGTCAACACAATTTCTGGATGTGTCGACACCACTACTTTGGATGTGTCAACACCACTACTTTGGATATGTCGACACAGATTTACTGAAGTGTCGGCAACACTTCTCTGGATGTATCGACACTGCTTTACTTAGCCAATATTGTTAAACTAATCTATGTTCAACATACCTAATTCAATTTTAAATTTATTGAATTTAGTTTCATCTAGAGGCTTAGTAAACACATCTATAATTTGATAATCTGTTTTGACAAATTCTAGTGAAATGTCCTTTTTCTCTACATGTTCTCTAAGAAAATGGTATCTAATTTCTATATGCTTAGTCCTACTATGTGAAACAGGATTATTAGCAATAGAAATAGAACTTGTAGAATCACAAAACAATGGTGTTCTACTCACCTGAATACCATAGTCTTCTAGCTGGTGCTGAATCCACAACAGCTGTGCACAACAACTTCCTGCTGCCACATATTCAGACTCAGCTGTGGAAATTGCCACACTAGTCTGCTTCTTACTGCTCCAAGACACCAATCTTCCTCCTAGAAATTGACAGGTGCCTGTTGTACTTTTTCTATCTTCTTTTCAACCTGTAAAGTCTGCATCTGAATAGCCTGTCAATAGAAAATCTCCATTCCTGGGTACCAAAGGCCTAGATTAGGTGTGCCCTTTAGATATCTCATAATCCTTTTTACTGCAGTGTAATGAGATTTTTTAGGGCATGATTGGTACCTAGCACAGACACATGTTGCATACATAATGTTTGGTCTACTAGCAGTCAGATATAGAAGAGAGCCAATTATTCCTCTATACAAAGACTCATCTACAGGCTTACCTGCATCATCTTTGCATATATGCATACTTGTTCCCATAGGAGTTCTCATGGTGGAGGATGATTCCATACCATACTTCTTAATTAACTCCTTGGTGAACTTAGACTGGGATATGGACACGCCATCATCAGTCTATCTTACTTGAAGTCCCAAGAAGAACTTAAGTTCTCCCATGCTGCTCATCTCAAACTTCCTTTACATATGTTTGGAAAACTTCTTGCAAAGGTTGTTTTCTATAGATCCAAATATTATGTCATCTACATAAATCTGGACTAAGATAATCTTTCCTTTAGACTCCCTTAGGAATAGAGTTTTATCTATTTCCCCCTTGAGAATTTGTTCTCAATAAGGAAAGTAGACAGGGTTTCATACAAGGCTCTTGGGGCTTGCATTAACCCATACAAAGCTTTCCTAAGTCTATAAACATAATCAGGTTTGAGAGAATAAACAAAACCTGAGGGCCGCTCTACATAGACTTCTTCTTTTAGATTTCCATTTAGGAATGCTTATTTTACATCCATTTGGAATACCTTGAAGCCTTGATATGTTGCATAGGCAAGGAACATCCTAATTGCTTCCAGTCTTGCTATTGGGGCAAAGGTTTGATCAAATTCAATACCCTCTTCCTGCCTGTATACTTTTGCAACAAGTCGAGCTTTGTTCTTCACAATGATCCCATTCTCATCCAGTTTGTTCCTAAAGATCCTCTTTGTTCCAATGATGTTGTGGTCTTTTGGTTTAGGAACTAACTCTCAGACTTTGCACCTTCCGAATCTATTCAGCTCCTCTTGCATGTCATCAATCCAATGTGGGTCTTGAATTGCTTCTTCAAATCTCTTTGGTTCCATTTGAGATAGGAAGCTTGAGCAAAGAACTGTTTAAGTTCCTGCTTCTGGTTTGCACTCAATGTCTTGGATCACCAATTATCTGATTTGCCTGATGATCCTTTAAGTGTCTAACAGTTGGAGGTAGACTTTTCTCTATGCTCCCCTTTTGCACTTTTCTCTTCCTCTTTCCTAGCCATCAGCTGCATCTCATATGACTGCAATTTTCCAAAAAAAGTTGGAGGAGAGATATCTGCAAGTTTGGCCACTTCCCCAATGACACAGATCTTAGTGTCCCAATCCTTTGTCAAGGATCTTAGAAATTTATCATTCAATTCATATGTACTGAAGATCCTTCCATAGGACATTAGCTCATTTACTATTCTATAGAACTTCTTGTAACACTCAGTTATACCATCTGACTTTCCTTGTCTGAAACTCTCATATTCCTGGTTCAGCATAGATTTTCTATCTTGTCTGACTTCTTCAGAACCCTCCATGTAGACTATCAAAGTGTCACACATTTCCTTGGAGGTCTTGCAGTGAATCAAATTTTGAAAGGTTGAATCATCTATGACACTTACGATATTCTGGGCTCTTTTATCCATAGTTGCCAGGATGATCTCTTCCTTAGTCATCTCTTAAAAATCTTTGGGAGTTCTTTGATTTGCATCTAGAACTGACAACTTCATTGGAACATAAGGACCTTCCATTAGAGTAATGTAGATCCTTGGATTAGAAGCCTCCATGAAAAACCTGACCCTTTCTTTCCATATTCAAAAAATATCTTTCCTGCATATGGGTAATTTCATAGAACCTAGTTCCTTATGATTTTCTCCTGAACCCATTTTCTTGATCTTGAATCTTCCTTATAGATCTTACTTAGACTGTTAAGTCCTTCTTTGAGTAACCTCCCTCTGATACCACTTGATAGAATTAATTTCAAGATAACCCAAACACCTACAGGGGGGGGTGAATAGGTTCTTTTTTTTTACTTAAGGTAGAATATTTTTTCAGATCTTAAAATAGAATCTAACTATTCTACAACAATCACATCATAGAAATCACAATCACACACACATCACAGATTACACACAGGTTTATAGTGGTTCCCCAAGGTCTGGGTACATCCACTTTCCCCCTTCACCTATCTAGCAGTGTGCTAGATTCAGCCTAACTTCTTCCTTCTTCTCAGATCCACAGATCTTACAGCTCAGAACCTTGAAAGGTTCCTACAACTTAGAGTGCAACCACACTCCTACAGCTCAGGCTAACAGCCCTACCTCAGCCTTGCCACAAGACCTACAACTCAGAGAAAAATTTCTCCTACACTCAGGCTCAAAAGCCCTACCACTCAGAGATCTATATCTCCTACACTCCGCCTTTATAATATAGGTTTATAACTCAGATCTATGAAAAGATCTTACAAAATTTGATAAGTGTTTAGATGGACTCTTACCCTTGTTGAGAGAGAAGGGATAAGAGGTTTCTTGATCAGCTTCTTGATAAGACTGATGGCTGAAATCAACATATTCTTAGCTTTCTTCAAAACTTCTTGAATCTGAACTCAGTAGGGTTGATCTCCTTTGAAGTTTACTGGCTGGCAGCTTCCTTCTTTGAATTCAGAAATAGATCTGAATCCTTCTTAGCAGATTAGTGCAAGATCTGCTTCTAAAGAGACTGGTAAATGTCTCTTACTTTACTTCAACAGTTGGAGATCTCTCTCTCTCTCCAGAACTTCTGAAGTTTCTTCAGAATTCTTGCTTGAATTCTCCTTAGATCTTCTCACGAAAATCTTCTTCTGTGTGACGTGCACTTCCTTGATCAATGATCAATCCTTCAATAGTTGTTCGTGTGGTTGTTATTATTGTTCACGTTGTTTACGTTGATTTGACAGAATCCATCTATATATAGACTTCATCCATGGTAACCGTCTGATCCGGTTTCTAACCAACTTCTGACAAGTCTGACAGCTTCAACAAACTTGTTTGAATACACAGCTGTGAAGTCTCCAGTCAGTTCTTGAACCTTTGTCTTTGTCAGCAAAGCGTCGAGACTGATTGTCATTATGTGTTGACACAAGTAGATTAAGTGTCGACACAAGCTTTGGTGATGTCGACATAACTCCTTTGGTGTCGACACAGCTTCTTGACACTGCATCTGTAGAATGTGTCGACACTGCTTCTTTGTGTCGACAGAGACACTTCTTCACTTCACAGCAATCAACATTATTGAAACTCTGCTGAGTGTCGACACAAGTCCTGTGTGTCGACACAGTTGATATAGTCTCAGAATTTGTGTGTCGACACTGCCTCCAGGTGTCGACACAGTTGATGTCGACTAATACTTCTGTGTGTCGACACTGCCTCCCGGTGTCGACACAGTCGATGTCGACTAATATTTCTGTGTGTCGATACTGCCTCCCGGTGTCGACACAGTTGATGTCGACTAATAAATTCTGTGTGTCGACACAGTTGATTCAGGTGTCGAAACAACTTTTTCAAGTGTCGACACAGGCTTTCTTAAGTGTCGACACATGGACTTAGAAACTTTTTCCTTCATTTTAGCATATCCTTAACCTGCACATATAAACTCATGTAAGAAGCGAACTAAAACAAGCCGGAAATGGTATAACTGAAATTTTATTATCAGAAAAAAGGGTATCTATTACAAAAGTATGGCCTCCCTTATATAGAATGGAGGAGAGAAGAGAGAATACAAATAAGAGATGTGGGACTAAAACTATACAAAAGAATCTGGGCGGCTAGAACAACAGACCGGAACAAGCCGCGCAGTTAGACAGAAGGGCTAACCGCTCGACCACTGCTAGAGAGAGAGACAAGCCGCCAAGGGAGACCGTTAGACCGCCCGGTCTCCTAGTCGCCAGTAACAGACCGCTAGACCGCTTGGACCTCAGACCTCAACGCAGCAACCAACCCGCTGGAGGCAAACCGCCAGACCGCCCGGTCAATAACCCGCCAAGCCAGACCGACAGACCGCCCGGTCTCAACTTCAACACTCCCCCTCAAGCTGGAGTATATATGTCGATCATGCCCAGCTTGTCACATATATGAAGAAATGAGGCGGATACTGGCTTGGTGAAGATGTCAGCCAGCTCTTTTTCAGACGTGACGAAGGGAGTGCAAATTTGTTCCTTCAGAATCTCTTCACGAATGAAATGACAGTCGACCTCAATGTGTTTGGTTCTCTCATGGAAGACTGGATTTTTGGAGATATATATAGCAGCCTTGTTGTCACAGAACATAGGTAGAGGATGGTTGTAGACCTCTCCTAAATCCAACATGAGAGCCCGTAGCCACTTTAGCTCGCAAGTGGTCGATGCCATACTCCAATACTCAGCTTCAGCACTGGACCTGGAGACAACAGATTGCTTCTTGCTCTTCCAACTTACCAGATTGCCCCCAACAAAGGTACAGAAACCGGAGGTAGACTTGCGGTCCCCTTTGTCATCCGCGTAACTCGCATCTGAGTAAGCTTCAACCCTCAGATGATCATTCTTCTGAAAGAGCAATCCTTTCCCAGGGGCTGCTTTGACGTACTCCAAGATCCGCAAGGCGGACTGTAGATGGCACTCCCTGGGAGCTTGCATGAATTGACTCACCTTGCCCACAGCATAGGAGATGTCGGGCCTAGTCACGGTGAGGTATATGAGCTTACCAACTAGACGCCTGTACCGCGAAGCATCTGAAAGAAGAGGCGAATCATCTGTCCAGGTTTTGTCTTCTCCAACAGCCATGGGACATCGGGCAGGTTTGGCCCCAGTCAATCCTGCTTCTTTTAAAATATCAAGAGCATACTTACGCTGAGAGAGGACTAAAGAGTTGGGCTTCCGAGAGATTTTGATCCCCAAAAAGTACTTCGGAGAACCCATATCTTTCGTGACTAGATGTTGGCGAAGATGCCGCTTTGTCAAGGCTACCCCTTCCTGGTCATCACCAGTGAGAAGAATATCATCCACATATACTGCAAGAACCACCAGTCCCGAAGAGGTTTTGCGAATAAATAGAGAGTGATCAGCAGCGCTGCGAGCAAAACCAATGGCCGCCACGATGCCACTGAATTTGTCAAACCAAGCTCGAGGGCTCTGCTTGAGGCCATAGATTGCCTTCTATAGCCGGCAGACTCGTGTCTCCCCCTGAGCAACATACCCTGGAGGTTGCTCCATGTAGACGGCCTCCTGAAGATCACCATAAAGGAAGGCATTCTTGATATCCAGCTGGGAAAGGGGCCAGTCTTTGTTGACTGCCACAGAGAGAAGGACCCGTATAGTGCTGAGACGAGCCACGGGAGAGAAGGTGTCAAAGTAATCAACCCCATAGGTTTGAGTAAAGCCCTTAGCCACCAGACGAGCTTTGTAACGGTTTACAGTGCCATCTGGGCCAAACTTGACTACAAAGACCCATCGACAGCCAACAACATCTGTATCAAGAGGAGGAGGGACAAGAGTCCAGGTACCCCGCTCTGTGAGGGTCGCCATTTCCTCATCCATGGCCAGCTTCCAGTGAGGAATGGCAAGGGCCTCCTGGTAGGAACGAGGTGTGGTAGTAGCAGAGATAGCCAGCGCAAAGGCCCTGCGAGAAGGGGTAAGACGATCATATGAAACAACAGCAGCAAGGGGGTATAGGGTACACGTCCGCACCCCTTTGCGAAGAGCTACAGGAAGATCCAGGTCGGCGGGCTCCTCGGCATCCAGAGCATCCGTGGCAGAGAGAGCTGGCCCGGGAGGAGAGAGAGACGGCAGAGGAGATGAGGGAGATGGAGGCGGAGAGAGAGGCGGAGGGAGAGGAGTGGGCGGAGACGGAGGAGGAGCGGATATCACAGTAGTAGATGAGGGAACGAACGGAATAACAGGAGAATCCGAGGTGGGAGGAAGAGAAGAGGAGTCATCCGAGAAGTAGGAGGCATTCTCGAAGAAGGTAACGTCAGCGGAGACAAACTGTTTACGAAGAACAGGATCAAAGCAGCAGTAGCCTTTCTGAGTGACCGAGTACCCCAGAAAAACACATTTGGTGGAGCGAGGGGAGAGCTTATCACGGGTGGCAGATGGGACATGCACAAAAGCAGTGCACCCAAAGATTCGGAGAGGGAGAGGAAAAGGCTCCTTGCCAGGATAAAGGATGGAAAAAGGGGTTTTTCCCTGAAGAACGGAGGAGGGAATGCGATTGATGAGATAACAAGCAAGAAGAACAGCATAGCCCCAATAGGAGCGAGGGACATGCATTTGAGTCATTAATGTGTGAGCAACATCGAGGAGGTGACGGTTTTTGCGTTCTGCCACCCCATTTTGTTGGGATGTATAGACACAACTTGTCTGATGAATAACGCCATGTTGAACACAGAAAGAGGTAAAAGCATGACTTAAGTATTCTTTTGCATTATCAGAGCGAAAAGTTTTAACACTAACACCAAACTGATTTTTGATTAAATGATAAAAGGAGGTCCATACATTAAAAAGTTCAGAGCGATCTCGTAAGAGATACACCCAAGTAAATCTAGAAAAATCATCAATAAAAGTTACAAAATAAGAACTACCCCGACCAATAGTAAGGGTAGGAGCAGGTCCCCAGATATCGGAGTGGACTAGATCAAACGGACGGGTAGAGCCCCGTCCTTGCTTCGGCGGGAAGGAGGAACGATGATGCTTGCCAAGTTGACATGCTTCGCAGTGGAGAGGAGTAGTGGAGGGAGGGAGGTGGGGCAGAAGCTGATGCAGAAGCCGTGGTGGAGGATGACCGAGACGGAGATGCCACTGGAGAAGATCCGTACAAGAAGAAGAGAAGGCGGACAAAGCGGAAACGTTGTCGAGGAAGTAGAGGCCGCCGCTCTCAGTCCCAGTAGCAATCGTCCGCTGGGAGCTCGGATCCTGAAAAGAGCAAGAAGATGGAGTAAACGTTACAGAACATTGAAGCTGCTTGCACAAAGAAGTAACCGATAACAGATTGCACGGAAACTTGGGCACATAGAGAGTGTCCTCTAGCCGAAGGGACGGAGTAACATGAACCACTCCCGACCCATGAACCGGGGAGGGAGAACCGTCTGTAATGAGGACCGGGGGCAACCGATCATGCTGTTCGAGGAGAGAGAAGCACTGAGGATTGCCCGTCATATGATTAGTAGCACCGGAGTCGATAAGCCATTTACCTTGAGTGACTACATGGGCACTACCTGATGATGTGACCACGGAAGCAGACGGCTTGGAAGAAGAGGCGGAAGAGTCACCCGAGGGGCGAAGATGGGGATTTTTTGTCCAGCAGCGGTCAAGAGTGTGTCCGGTGCGGCCGCAGTGAGAGCAGAGATAGCGGGAAGAAGGACGTCCGCCAGACTGATGACTGCGGCTACCAGAGCCACTCCGCTGAGTTTGATGAGCATAGTTATCCGGAGGAGAAGGAGCGGGTAGAAGCGGGCGCTGAAGGAGAGAGGTGACAGCGGCGATGCGAGCAGCGGTGGCATCTAAGGTAGGAGATTCCGCCTCACCCAGAATTTGTTGGCGGATCATGTCATAAGTGTCAGGAAGACGGAGCAGATAACACACAACCAGAAGCTCCTGGAAGTGCTTGTGTTGTTGAGCCAGATCCGCAGAAAAGGGGCAATTCTGAAGAATCTCAGCCCCAAGAGCTTGAACTTGTTGGTAGGCAGCAGCAGGAGACAAGGTAGGCCGGGCAAAGAGGTCCGCATACAACGTATAGATGCGGGACGTCTGAGCCCCTTTGGAATACAAAGCAGCAAGATGAAGCCAAGCAGCCTTCACCGTCTCATCATGACGGATGACGGGAAGGCATTCATCGGATAGACTGTTAGCGAGCCAAGTATGCACAAGAGCGTCACTCGCATCCCAGTCATCAAAGAGAGGGGAAGTGGTAGGAGGAGGGTCATCAACGAGATGGTGGCGTTTGCGTTGCGAGCGAAGGAGAAAGGTGAAAGAGACGCTCCAATCCGGGTAGTTGGAGCCGACAAGCTTGGAAACGGTGCCAAGGTTCCCGGAAGGAGTAGGAGGAGGAGCCAGATTGGCTACAGGGGAGGCGGCAGGAGTGGTGGCAGTAGAAGCATCAGAAAGAGCCATAAGAGTAAACAACAGGAAGCCGCGCGGTTAGAAAACAGGCCGCGCGGATAGGCAGAGGAGGAACTGCAGCGGTCAGGATGTCAGACACCAGCGGCCAGAGAGACCACGACCAAGCCGTAGTAACAAGCAAAGGGGAAGAAGTCAAGCGGCAAGCAGACAGTCCGCTCGAACAGAAGCACAAGAGAGGGCAATGCACACGGCAATAGGTCGCGGCGAACAAGGCGACAGATCGCAGTGAACAAGGCAACAGGTCGCGCACACAGAGGGCAACGACAAGGAGACCGCGCGGACAGGGCGCAAGCCAGAGAAGCAAGCCGCGCGGACAGAGAGAAGTACAGAATCAGGAGGAAAGGATCGATTTCTCTGATACCATGTAAGAAGCGAACTAAAACAAGCCGGAAATGGTATAACTGAAATTTTATTATCAGAAAAAAAGGGTATCTATTACAAAGGTATGGCCTCCCTTATATAGAATGGAGGAGAGAAGAGAGAATACAAATAAGAGATGTGGGACTAAAACTATACAAAAGAATCTGGGCGGCTAGAACAACAGACCGGAACAAGCCGCGCGGTTAGACAGAAGGGCTAACCGCTCGGCCACTGCCAGAGAGAGAGAAAAGCCACCAAGGGAGACCGTTAGACCGCCCGGTCTCCTAGTCGCCAGTAACAGACCGCTAGACCGCTTGGACCTCAGACCTCAACGCAGCAACCAACCCGCTGGAGGCAAACCGCCAGACCGCCCGGTCAATAACCCGCCAAGCCAGACCGACAGACCGCCCGGTCTCAACTTCAACAACTCAAAATAACATCAAATACACCTTGATGTATATCATTGAGCTAAGTTAGACTTCTTCAAATTAGGTACACATTTTCCAATGTACCCAACATAGACGATATACTACTGATACAGACACACAGAAAATTAGTCAGGAAGAGTAGAACATCATTGTCTTATAACAAGCATTCTTGCTGCTCCCGCTCTCTCGGACAACAAAGTGATAAAAAGACAGAACTGTTAGACCAGAAGGAAAATAGCAATCTGAAGAAGAAGAAAAACCATTCAAAATCAAGATAAAGCCTGAAGGCCTATCACCCTAAAGCAAATTTCCAACCTCCGAAACCAATTCATTATCTCAGGGGGAGCCCTTGCTAACATCAGATCCACACGAGTCTTCTCAATTGTATATTGAGAAAGAGAAGACATAATCAATCTCTCATCCCCCCACTGTATAAAGGGTTCTCTACTCCCTTTAAAAGTGATTCCTATTTGCAAGTCTCCTAACCAAAAGACTTGAGATTTGGTTTTTGAGCACCTTACCAAAAACTCATTGGTGGCAGTCATCTGAACAAAAACCTAAGTTGATTCCTACCACGGTGGTAGAAGAGTGGATGTACCCAGGTTGGGGAACCACTATAAAATTCTTGTGTTGTCTGATTTCCTTTTTCTTTTGTTCTTGCTGTGGCTGTGTTAGTTAGGATACTGTTATTTTTATTAGTCTAATCTGCTGTGCTGTGATATATCACCCAGTCTTAGAACAAGGTATCTTGTTCAGCAAAAAGTTTTAATCACAAGATATACTCTATTCACCCCCCTCTAAAGTATATTAGATCTAACCCTCACTTTCAATTTGTATCAGAGGGGAGTTTTTTTGGTTGTACAAGCTAACACTTGAACCAAAGATCCTAAGTTAGATATTTCCCTATTTGTGTTAGATTCACATAAAAAGCATGGCCCAGAAGAATGATTATACAAGCACTAGACCTCCAGTGTGCAATCTAAACAAGTTTTCCATCTGGAAGGCAAGAATAAAGCTTTATATGAATTCCATTGATGAAGATATCTATAATTCTATTTTGACCGGTCCCCCTCAAGCTTCAAGTTCAACAACATAACCAGCAGTAATGCTGTTCCACCACCTGAGTGGACTGAGGCTCCAAAAGAAGGCCAAGATTGCTGATGCCAAGGCAATGAATATATTGGCTCAAATAATGTCAGATGACATTTTCCAGAAGGTGGCTGAGTGCACATCAGCCAAGGCCATTTGTGATTCCCTTAATCAAATGGTGGCTGGATCTACTGATGAAAGAAAAGACAGAAGATCAAATCTCATATCCCAATATGAGAACTTCAAGAATGAGGAAGCAGAATCAGTGGCTGATATGTACAACAGGTTAAGCTCAATCATCTATGAGCTCAAAACCTTGGACAAGGACATCACCCTCACTGAGGTGAATGACAAGATTCTTATGTGCTTCCCAAGCTCATGGGATTCAAGGATCTGGCCCATCAAGGAGGCCAGAAGCCTAAATGAGATTTCCACTGAATGTCTTTTAGGAAAGTTAAAGTCCTATGAATAGCTGATCAAGACTAGGGAAGCAGCTGAGCAAAGAACACCTCCACTAGCAAGGAAGGAGCACATCATTACATTCAAGGCTGCTGAGGAGACTAAGGCTACATCTATAAATGAAGATCTGATGAGCCTGTTAGCCAAACGATTCTACAAGATGGCTAGGAAGGACTTCAGGAGAAAGTCATCCAAAAAGGATTATAAGCCCAGGTATGATAAGATACCTACTAAAGAGGTAGTATGTTTTGGCTGCAGGAAACCTAGACATTTTCTCTCAGAATGTCCAGAGAACCAGAAGAAGGAGAGAGAAGAGAGAAGGACTCAAGGAGTAAGCATTACAGCAAGCCCTCCTCCAGCAATCATAAAAAGAAGGATAGAGGGTTTGTGGCTGAAAGCTGGAGTAAAACTGAAGATGAATCTTAATCTTCAAGTTCCAATGAAGAAGAAGAGGAGGCAAAGGAAGTTTGCCTTATGGCAATTGATGTCAGCAGTTAGTAGATCAGATACAGATGAATCTGACAATGAAGAAAGCCTATCAGCTGAAGATCAGGCATTAGCCTCTTATGACTTTGAATCTGATGAATTCAAATTTGAATTTAAAAATGTATGCTTAGATTTGATAAGCTCTGAGAAGGAAATCAAACTTCTCAGAGAAAAATTAAATGCTCTAGATAAACTCACGTTATAAAATGAAAACCTAACTATTGAATTAAAATCTGCAAATTGAACAAATTGCTTTTCTAAAATCTGAACTTAGCAAAGCCAAAATGCTAAAAGAATCATTAAATGGCAGGAGCCTTAAAATTGCTAGATATAACCAGCACACTTAATGCAAGAACCAATTACTGCAGACTAGGATTAGGAGTTTCATCCAGTGAACCAACCCTAATCCAAAAGAATCATCTTTCAAAACCTGTAAACTTTGTGTCTGACAAAAGAAAGAAAAATACTGATCAAGTCAATACGGTTAATGAAGTCCTTAAACAAATTGAAACTAAGAACAAACTTAAAAAACAGAAGAATAAGAAAAGTAACAATGTTCAGCAGTTATCGTCGAGCTCAGATCGACGATACATGAACAGATCATCGAGCTCAAAACGACGATCTCTAAATGCAAACCTCAGTAATAATCAATCTTTGATCTACGATCGACGATATCAGTATGGTTCGTCGATCAGAGATCAAAGATTTTGGTGCCCCAAGAATGAATACCTTCATTCTTCGAGCAGAGATTGACGATCTCATCCAACATCGTCGAGCTCAGGTCGACGATCCAACCAGAAATCGTAGATCCCAGATCTCAACAATAGAAACTTAAAATCTAATAATAATTTTAATCCCTTTAGTTAATGGATAATACCACCAAGAAGATATCATCCTAAAGGTTACAAAGATCAACCTGAATATTCTTACATTTCCAGTTACAGTTATATAAATCAACAAGGACCCAAGGTTACCTGCGTCAAGAACAACTAACTGTTTTATTTGCAGATGAAGAGCTGTCCAGGTGAA
The DNA here is from genome assembly GCA_039513925.1 of Platanthera zijinensis. Lineage (NCBI taxonomy): Eukaryota > Viridiplantae > Streptophyta > Magnoliopsida > Asparagales > Orchidaceae > Platanthera > Platanthera zijinensis. The sequence goes on from CM077088.1 coordinate 117,118,250, forward strand.
AATCAAGTTTGGTATCTGGATAGTGGTTGCTCCAAGCATATGACTTGGAATAAGGGAAGTCTACTCAAGTACAAGCCCATGCTTAGACCAAAGGTAATCTTTGGAGACTTAAAGTGTGGGCAATCTGAAGGTTATGACAAATAAGGATTGGAGCAGTCACATTCAACAAGGTAACCTATGTAAGAGGACTCAAGCATAACCTCATCTCCATAAGTCAATTATGTGATGAAGGTTATCAGGTACACTTCAACTCAACTGCCTGTATTATTTCTAATAAAGAAAAACAAACTGTTTTAATGGGGAATAGACAAGGAAACATATATATAGTTAATTTTCTATCTGTAAATTCAGATATCTGCCTTCTTAATATTATAAGTAATCAGAATGATTTATGGCATAATAGACTAGGGCATGTTAATATGAAAAATATTGCTAGGCTATCTAAAGACAACCTTGTGAGAGGTTTACCTTATGGCCCCTACAAGAAGAAGGCCTCTGCAGGTCTTGTCAACTAGGCAAGCAAACTAAATCTAGTTTTAAATCAGTAAATAAAAGTGATTCACCTAGGATCTTATACTTGCTGCACATGGATCTTTTTGGACCCATAGTTGTACAAAGCCCAGGAGGGAAATCCTACACTCTAGTCATTGTGGATGAATTCTCAAGGTTCACTTGGGTGTTCTTTCTGAGATCTAAGTCAGATATCCTTAAGGTTCTTACAGATTTTCTCAGGACCATATAGATTGAGTACTCTACTCATGTTGCATTGATCATAAGTGATCATGGTACAGAGTTTGAGTATCTTCTTATGCATGAGTTCTGTGAGAAGGAAGGTATCAGACACTGTTTCTCAGCTCCTAGAACTCCCCAATAGAATGGGGTAGTTGAAAGGAAAAATAGGACACTAATTAAAGCTGTAGAAACATTGCTTGCAGATGCTTACATGCCCCTATCCTTTTGGGCAGAGGCTATAAGCACAACAAACTATATAGTGAACAGAAGCCTGATACATAAGCTAAAGAATAGGACTCCCTATGAATTACTTAAAGGGAAGAAATCTAAAATCACATAGTTTAAAGTATTTGGCTGTATTTGTTATATACATAATAATGACAAGAGATATATTAGAAAGTTTGAAGCTAAGGTTGAAGAGGGAATTTTTCTAGGATATTCCCAAGTAAGCAAAACTTATAGGGTATTTAATAAATCATCCCTGAAAATTGAAGAGTCTGTTCATGTGACATTTGATGAAACTAACATGTCTTGCAAGGAGAAAGAAATTTCTACCAATAACCCTCTGCAGGTACCTCACTTGTGTGAAAACTTGGATTGTCTAAGCCTCTCCAAAGAGGATCCAACATATCCCTCTCCACAAGATTAAGAACAAAGTGAAGAAGAAAGCACTGAAGTAACTGAACTTCAACCAACAACAAACATAATTCCACAAGAGGAATTAAATCCAACTGCTATTGCTGAACCAACTCCACCTACTGACCTTGTCACAAAAAAGGATCACCCTAGATCCCAAGTGATTGGAGACATAACAACAGGTGTATAGACAATGAATCAACTCAATCAAGACTTGATGCATGCCTGTTTCCTCTCTCAAGTTAAACCTCAAAGCATAAAAGATGCTGAGTAAGATCCCCACTGGATCATGGCTATGCAAGAGGAGCTCAACCAGTTTGAGAGATGTAGAGTTTTGGATATGGTTCCAAGACCCCAAGACTACCAAGTCATTGGAACCAAATGGGTATACAGAAACAAGCTGGATACCCAAGGTGTGATTGTGAGGAACAAGGCTAGGCTTGTTGCTCAAGGTTATAGGCAAGAAGAGGGAAAAAACTATGACCAAACATTTTCACCAGTTGCAAGATTAGAGGCAATAAGAATAATTCTTGCCTATGTTGCCTACAAGAAGTTTAAAGTCTATCAGATGAATGTGAAGAGTGCCTTTCTTAATGGAGTACTAAAGGAAGAAGTCTATGTTGAACAACCTCCAGGTTTCATCTCTCCAACCCATCCCTATCATGTTTTTAAGTTGCATAAAGCCCTCTATGGTCTAAAGCAAGCTCCAAGAGCTTGGTATGAGACTTTAGCTAGCTTTTTGATAAAGCATAAGTTCATTATAGGCATTGTAGATAAAACATTGTTCACTAGACATCATAAGGATCAAACCTTGTTAGTACAAATATATGTGGATGATATTATATTTGGGTCTATTGATCCCAAATTATGCAAGAGGTTCTCTGGCCTCATGGATTCAAAATTTGAGATGAGTAGCATGGGTGAGCTCTCCTACTTCCTTGGTCTCCAAGTGAAGCAGCTCCCTGATGGCATTTTCATTTCCCAGGCTAAATATGCTAAAGAGCTTATTAAAAAGTTTGGGATGGCTGATGCCTCAGCCAAGTAAACACCTATGGCTTCAAATGCTGTAATAGACTCTGATGCATATGGGAAACCCGTGGATCAGAAATAATATAGGGGCATTGTTGGGTCCCTACTATACCTTACAACTAGCAGGCCTGATATTATGTTTTCCACATGCCTTTGTGCTAGGTTCCAGGTTAACCCTAAAGAATCTCATCTTATTTTTCTAAAAAGGATTTTAAGATATATAAAGGGTTGTCCTAGTCTAGGTCTCTGGTATCCTACTGAGTCAGAGTTTGAGTTAACTGGATACTCAGATGCTGACTTTGCTAGATGCAGAGTAGACAGAAAGAGTACCTCAGGAACTTGCCAGTTCCTTGGTATGAGATTAGTGTCCTGGTTTTGCAAGAAGCAATCATCTGTGTCCACATCAATTGCTGAAGAAGAATATATTACAGCTGGCAGTTGCTGTTCCCAGATGTTGTGGATTCAAAACCAACTCCTGGACTATGGGTTCAACTTAAATAATTCAACTCTACTATGTGATAACGCAAGTGCTATTGCCATAGCACAAAATCCATTCCATCACAATAGGACTAAACATATAGACATTAGGCATCATTTTGTTAGAGAGTGTGTAGACAAAAACAAAATTAAACTTGTCTATATCTACACTGATTTTCAAAAAGCTGACATATTCACCAAACCCTTTGATAAAAGAAATCACTTATTCTTTGTAAATAAGCTTGGAATGATCAATGGAGAAGACTTAGTTTAGTTTCTATCTGCACTTAAAGAACTCTTCAACTTTCGTCAATCTGAGATCGACGAACTCCTTATTAGTAAAGTCAGTTTCGTCGACCTTAGATCGTTGAACCTACTTCAGAAAACTTTCGTCGAACGGAGCTCGGAAAAATTTCTTCAACCCTTCAGACTGAGATCGACGAATTATTTAACTACAAATTATTTCGTCGAACTCAGATCGAAGAACTATTTCTTTTAGTGGAACGGAGTTTATCGTTTCATATTTCGGAAAACCTTATATTTAGGTTTTCTTCGACCTCTATCCCGCACTTTCAGTTCTCTTGCACTTGATCCTCGTTTTCCTTTGCAGGTGCTCTCATGGCCATTCAAGCAGGAACTCTTGCAGCAATGAAGTTTGATACTGGATTTGATTTGGACTTCGAATCTTTCCAGTACTCCGATCCAATCTTCCTGAGTATTCTACAATTGCCCGAAGACCAACAGCTGAAGACTCTGCTTTCTACTGGCATCAAAATATCAGGAACCGAGATCAGGGAGTGGGTTTATACAGCGACTGCAGAGGAGAATACGATGACTGGAACAATCGCGGGTAACGCTGTCTCTCTTACCCCCGATATTTTAACTGCAATTTTTGGATTGTGTAATGGTGATGAAGAACTTGAGATAGATTCAGAAGAGTTCGATATGATGCTTAACATGATGGGGTATTCGGGACAAACCCCCAATAAGTCGCTAAAGAAACATCAGTCTGCCAAGTACAAATTTCTCACAGATATTGTTGGGAAAGTGTTGCTAGGGAAGCACACCGCACATCACTACATAATCAGGCATCCGTTTCTGGTCATGTGCGCTATAGTCAATAAAAAGACAGTGAACTGGGCACAAATATTATTTGATCTGATTAAAAAGAAAAGTAACAAAAAGGAGGTATGTTTTGGAATGGTCATAGGGATCTTCCTATAGTAAAAGGCTGCTGAATCACTGGTCTCCCCGACCATATTCATTAATGCTAGCTAGAGACTCAATTGTGCTCTGTTTAGCAAGTGGGAGAGGAAAATCACTAAGCCAACCAAGGCTCCTTCCTCTTCCACCAGAACTTCTGAGAGTACAAGGGCTGCACACGCCATTTCCCACCCTTCTGAAGAGCTTCCATCCAACAATATTCCATCCACCAATACTCCAGCCCCTTAACAGTCTCTAGCTCCCCAAACTCCAACTTAGCTAGTAACTCAACAAACCCCAGCTTCCACCCATGTTACAGTCTCTACTCCCACATCTCCATCATCTCCAATTCCTCAATCTCCAACCCATATTCCCTCCTCTACACCTTCCTCCCAACTTGATACATCCCTGCCAACACCACCACAATCTCCTCTTCCATCATACCTGGATGACATTCTCCTATCCAACCTGTCATCCCTCCCCACATTCAATTTACTATCTTCCCCCTTAAATACTCCTCCTCCAAATGAACCTTCATAAGACATTCATATACCAGATTCTCCACCTCTCACTCCATCAACCACTACTATCACCACCTCTATCCCTATTCGACCACTTCCTGCCACAACCTCAGCCTCTATAATCTTAGATCCCTCCATCATACAACCACTCCTTGAACTTCTCAAACTACTACTCCAGACCATCATAGCAGAGGCAATTTCCCCTCTTGCTGCATCCATTTCCATCCTTTCTGCCCAAGTTTCTGCTCTTACTACTGCTCACTCTTCAGAAAGGGGCCTGGCTTCAGTTACTACTGAACCCAGGAAGGGGGAGATACTCAATGAAGAAACAGCAGCAGTTGTACCAGTAGAACCAACAATAGTACCAACAGCAGGAATAGGTGCTGATATGGAAACAGACTTCATGTATTTTCTTGAATCTGATATGGAAACAGATGATGCAAAAACAATAGCTTTGCAAGAGATTATACCTGGAAGGGTTTATTTCATTAATCCCAAAGTGAATCTAGCAGCTTTGCTACAAGTATTTGGGTCATACATTTATTTCTGTCATTCCTTCTCAGTTCTATCATCTGAACCATAGTGTGCTATACCTCTCCTACCAGCTCAGAGATGTTAGACACTATAAAGACAAGTTTGACAGCTCCTCCAACAAATAAGTCTGATGATCAAACATTTAGCTCTCCTGGGCCATCCTATGTTATGAATGATATCCCTCTCCCCAATCTTGATGATATTATAGCTCAAGACATTGCTATAGAAACTGAAGCAGTCCATGCCGAAGTTGTCCCTACTCCAGGTAGTAAAGAAACTCCCAAAGATACAATAAGACAAATTGATGAATTGTATGACAATCCACAAGAATCAAATGATGATGATGATGATGATGATGATTCTGATGAGGACCCTAAGAAGAAGAAAGTTTCAAAGAAAAGGAAAGCTCCTCCACCATCTGCCCCAAAACCCAATCCAGCAAATGACACTCCCTATTATATTCTGCAAAACATAACTCCATACAAAGGGATGACAGCTTGGATGTGGCTGTTTAAAAATGAACAAAAGGCAAGGAAGAAGACTAGAAGATATTCTCCTCCCCCACAGAAATTCAAGAGAGGTCCTCCTCCTCTTCCTGCTAGTGCCTCAGGAGCCACTTATCAAAGTTCAGATGTATCTTCCAAGCCTACATCCTTCACCAGAATATATCAAAGGCAAGAAAGGTCATCCAGACATCAATCTCAAGGTGGCAGTCAGCAGTAGAGAAATACAAGTTCAGCTGAGCAGATAAAGGAAATAGTTTACCAAAAGCCTTCATTTTCTACTCCTCAATATCAAGCTCCTCAACATCAACCCAGAAGGCATAGGTAATCTTATAAGCCTAAAGGGAAGTTCAGTGAAGCTCCTCCTTCTAAATCTCTATACACTAAGAGTAATGAAAGCCAAACAACAAAAAAATTTCCAAGCATAGTCCACTCAATTCAGGCCTGTTACCCTACTACCCCCTCAAGATGATCAATCATTTGTCAGTCAGGATGTTGATCCCAACTTCAGGATGGCTAAGCTCCAAGAGTTAATTGGTCTGTCACAAATTAAGAAGGCTAGAGAAGAAGGAGAAGATCCAACTAAGTTTACTACTATGTCTTCATAAAGAGAGAAGGACATGGATAGACTTCAATAAGCAAGAACATGTTTAATTCTGCAGAATATATGACATTACACCCAGAGGCTGTAGTACCCAGAACCTCCACCCTGACAGTGATTGGAGCAGTAGATATATACACGTCAAAGAAAGATGCTGCTAATCCTAATAGGGAAATCATCTTTACTCAACCTGGGGACAAGAGCAAAGAAGCAAAACATAAGGAGAAGAAACAGAAGAACTAGAACCTGAACTGCTATATGTTTGTGGTATATTTTTGATAAACTATGTTTTCTATTACAAATCTAACTGTGTAAATATATCTGCTGCATACTTATTATTTAATTCTCTGCCGGATATATATTGTGTTCTTGCTTTGTATATTTCTTTTTATTGAGTCTGTAATTAGTAACCTCACCCAAATAGGGGGAGATTGTTGGATCCCTAGTTGGATTTGGGCTAGGTTCACTAAGTTAGGATATGACCCAACATGTATAGACCAGGGTCATGGTTGTGTCCTAGAGTCTAGGTCAAGTCCTTAGAGTCAACAGTACAAAGGACAAACCTCCAACACTGCCAGAGACTCAAGACTTAGAGAAAATTCCAGACTAGGAAAAAGAGTTCTACGTTCGTCGATCTCAGGTCGACGAAAGTCGCGCTCAGCTCGACGAAAGTCGTGCTCAGCTCGACGAACTCTGTTCTCTGTACCCTGTTCTCAATTCAACGAACTCCAGATAATGTCTCGACACTCAATGCCAGATAATGTCTCGACACTCAACGCCAGAATGTTGATTCAACACTCAACACAAGAGAACATCACACTTAACGCCAAAATGATGTTTCAACACTCAGCACCAGAAAATAGTCGAAGTTTAGAATCAAAACTCAGGTCTACGATCTTGGATCTCAGCTAGACGATCCCAGTTCTCAGGTCGACGATCTTGGACATCAGATCGATGATCTTGGTGCACAGAATAGGAAAGTTGTAAAGCAGCAGCTAGCCATTTTGAGGTCGACAAACTTGGAGCTCAACTCGATGAACTTGGGGCTTAACTCGACAAACTATGGACTCAGGTCGATGAATCAAGACTTGGATGTTTCCCTTTCTTGTTCCTATTATATTGCAATGATTCCTGAGTAATTAATGCTCTAATATTCTCTGAATATTACCATTAGACAAGAGCATTAATTGTGGTCTTCATCAGGATTATTGCCTGCCGTTTTCCAAAGGGACAGTTGGGGAAATCAATAAATGCAAAATATTCTCTGTCCGTCAGCATTGAATGTAGAAAGAATTTCAAAATTCAAATGGACGTTTATATCAAAAAGATAACAAGATAGATTCTTCTGCTCACTGGAATATAGTAGACGATATACTACTGATACAGACACACACAAAACCAGTCAGGAAGTGCAGAAAATCATTGTCTCACAACAAGCATTCTCGATGCTCCTGCTCTCTCGACAACAAAGTGATAGAAAGAAAGAACCTTTAGACCAGAAGGAAAACAACAATCTGAAGAAGAAGAACAACCATTCAAAATCAAGTGTCTTCTTCTTCTGTCATCATCTCGGGAATCTTCAAAGGACAACAACTATTGCATCAGTCAAAGAAGTTCCTGGAGATCTTCTGGGCAAAGATAAAGCTTGAAGGCCTATCACCCTGAAGTAAAGCTCCAACCTCCGGAACCAATTCATTATCTCAGGGGGATACCTTGCTAACATCAGATCCACAAGAGTCTTCTCAATTATATATTGAGAAAGAGAAGACATAATCAATCTCTCATCCCTCCACTGTATAAAGGGTTCTCTACTCCCTTCAAAAGTGATTCCTGGTTGCAAGTCTCCTAACCAAAAGACTTGAGATTTGGTTTTTTAGGACCTTACCAAAAGCTCATTGGTGGCAGTCATCTGAACAAAAACCTGAGTTGATTCCTACCAGGGTCGTAGAAGAGTGGATGTACCCAGGTTAGGGAACCACTATAATATTCTTGTGTTGTCTGGTTGCCTTTTTCTTTTGTTCTTGCTGTGGTTGTGTTAGTTAGGATACTGTTATTTTTATTAGTCTAATCTGCTGTGCTGTGATATATCACCCAGTCTTAGAACAAGGTATCTTGTTCAGCAGAAAGTTTTAATCACCAGATATACTCTATTCACCCCCTCTAGAGTATATTAGATCTAACCCTCACTTTCAATTGGTATCAGAGGGGAGTTTTTTTGGTTGTACAAGCTAACCCTTGAACCAAAGATCCTAAGTTAGATATTTCCCTATTTGTGTTAGATTCACATAAAAAGCATGGCCCAGAACAAGGATTATGCAAGCACCAGACCTCCAGTGTGCAATGTGAACAAGTTTTCCATCTGGAAGGCAAGAATAAAGCTTTATATGAATTCCATTGATGAAGATATCTACAATTCTTTTTTGACAGGTCCCCCTCAAGCTTCAAGTTCAACAGCATCAACCAGCAACATTGCTGTTCCACCACCTGAGTGGACTAAGGCTCAAAAGAAGGCCAAGATTGTTGATGCCAAGACAATGAATATATTGGCCCAAACATTGTCAGATGACATTTTCCAGAAGGTGGCTGTGTGCACATCAGCCAAGGCCATTTGGGATTCCCTAAATCAAATGGTGGCTGGATCTGCTGATGAAAGAAAAGACAAAAGATCAAATCTCATATCCCAATATGAGAAATTCAAGAAGGAGGAAGCAGAATCAGTGGCTGATATGTACAATTGGTTAAGCTCAATCATCAATGAGCTCAATACCTTGGACAAGGACATCACCCTCACTGAGGTGAATGACAAGATTCTTATGTGCTTCCCAAGCTCATGGGATTCAAGGATCTGGCCCATCAAGGAGTCCATAAGCCTTAATCAGATTTCCTCTTAATCTCTTTTAGGAAAGTTAAGGTCCTATGAACAGCTGATCAAGACCAGGGAAGCAGCAGAGCAAAGAACACGTCCACCAACAAGGAAGGAGCACATCATTGCATTCAAGGCTGCTGAGGAGACTGAGGCTCCATCTATAAATGAAGATCTGATGAGCCTGTTAGCCAAAAGATTCTAGAAGATAGATAGGAAGGAATTCAGGAGGAAGTCATCCAGAAAGGATGATAAGCCCAGGTATGATAAGAAACCTACTAAAGAGGTAGTATGTTTTGGCTGCAGGAAACATGGACATTTTCTCTCAGAATGTCTAGAGAACAAGAAGAATGAAAAGAGAAGAGAGAAGGACTCCAGGAGCAAGTATTACAGCGAGCCCTCCTCCAGCAAGCATACAAAGAAGGACAGAGGGTTTGTAGCTAAAAGCTGGAGTGAAACTGAAGATGAATCTTCATCTTCAAGTTCTAGTGAAGAAGAAGAGGAGGCAAAGGCAAAGGAAGTTTGCCTTATGGCAATTGATGCCAAAAGTAGCAGATCAGATGCAGATAAATCTGACAATGAAGAAAGCCTATCAGCTGAAGATCAGGTATTAGCCTCTTATGACTTTGAATATGATGAATTCAAATTTGAATTTAAAAATTTATGCTTTAATTTGATAAGCTCTGAGAAGGAAATCAAACTTCTCAGAGAAAAATTAAATGCTCTAGATAAACTCACTTCATAAAATGAAAACCTAACTATTGAATTAAAATATGCAAATGAACAAATTGCTTTTCTAAAATCTCAACTAAGCAAAGCCAAAATGCTAAAAGAATCATTAAATGGCAGGAGCCTAAAATTGCTCGATATAACCAGCACACTTAATGCAAGAACCAATTACTGCAGACTAGGATTAGGAGCTCCATCCAGTGAACCAACCCTAATCTAGAAGAATCATCTTTCAAAACTTGTAAACTTTGTGTTTGACAAAAGAAAAAAAATACTGATCAAGTCAATAAGGTTAATGAAGTCCTTAAACAAATTGAAACTAAGAACAAACTTAAAAAATAGAAGAATAAGAAAAGTAATAATGTTCAGTAGTTATCGACGAGCTCAGATCGACGATACATGAACAGATCGTCGAGCTCAGAACGATGATCTCTGAATGCAAACCTCAGTAATAATCAATATTTGATCTGCGATCGATGATATTAGTATGGTTCGTCGACCAGAGATCGACGATTTTGGTGCCCCAAGAATGAATATCTTCATTCTTCGAGCAGAGATCGACGATCTCATCCAACATCATCGAGCTCAGGTCGATGATCCAACCATAAATCGTCGATCCCAGATCTCAATAATAGAAACTTAAAATCTAATAATAATTTTAATCCCTTTAGTCAATGGATAATACCACCAAGAAGATATCATCCTAAATGTTACAAAGATCAACCTTAATATTCTTACATTTCCAGTTACAGCTATATAAATCAACAAGGACCCAAGGTTACCTGGGTCAAACAAAACTAACTATTTTATTTGCAGATGAAGAGCTGTCCATGTGAGAATCAAGTATGGTATCTGGACAGTGGTTGCTCCAATCATATGACTGGTAACAAGGGAAGTCTACTCAACTACAAGCCCAAGCTTTGACCAAAGGTAATCTTTGGAGACTCAAAGTGTGGGCAATCTGAAGGCTATAGACAAATAAGGATTGGAGAAGTCACATTCAACAAGGTAACCTATGTAAGAGGACTCAAGCATAACCTCATCTCCATAAGTCAATTATGTGATGAAGGTTATCAGGTACACTTCAACTCAACTGCTTGTATTATTTTTAATAAAGTAAAACAAACTATTTTAATGGGGAATAGACAAGGAAACATATATATAGTTAATTTTCTATCTGCCAATTCAGATATCTACCTACTTAATATTATAAGTAATCAGAATGATTTATGTCATAAAAGACTAGGGCATGTTAATATGAAAAATATTGCTAGGCTATCTAAAGACAACCTTGTGAGAGGTTTACCTTGTTAATATAAAAATCTGACTCATCATGAGCTTGTACTTCTTGTTGTGTATGCTCAATATCAGTATCATCTTGCATTTGTACACTATCATCCTTTTCCATGTCTTCAAAAAGAATATCATCTAAATTTTGCATAGGGGACTCAGCCCAAGCATAAGTTGATAGAGAGAGAGGCTTTGGCTCTATAATAGAAATATTGGAAGAATTATTACAAAAATTATTTATAATTTCTTTTAACACTGAAGATCCTACTAGACCAGAATAACAGACTATTGCTTTAGAGTAATCAGAAACTGTATCAACAAAAACTGGTAAATTTGAGCAATGCACTATATCAAAAGAATGAAGTAACGAGGGAAGGTCAACTGTGAGATTAATGAAGAAATCGCCAATATTGATTATTACTGTATCAACTAACTCTTCTTCTAAACAAATCATGTCAGTATCATCATCAAGAATTTCAACTATTTCTACTACTGGAATTTCTACTACTGATATTGCTATGGCTGATGCTACTGTTGTTACTTGAGGAGCTTCTTCATTGGACATCACCCCTTGCCTGGATTCAAAGATTCCTGAACCCAGGCCCCCAGAAGAAGTGACAGAAGAGGAGGAAGCCAGTTGAGCAGTTAGAAGAGAAATGGAAGTAGTAAGATGGGCAATGGCCTCATCTATGAGCTTCTGCAGAGTGGGTGAAATGAATTTGAGAAGATCATTGGAAATGTTAGAGAAGTCCAAATATAGTGGATTAGGAGTAGAGGGGGTATAGGTGGATCTGTGACCATAGTTGGAACAGATTGAAGATGCTTGAAGGAGGTCTGAAGGTAGGAAAGTTGGGAATGTTGGTGGAATATGTGTTGGAGGTATGGCATCAGGAAGTTTATCTGGAATTATTTCTTGAACTGGTGAAAGTGGTGGAGAGAGTTGTGGAGATGGAGATTAGAGTAGATTGAAGTTTGGAGATGATAGAGGTATATCTGGATGAGTAGAGGTGGATGGAATGTCAGTAAGGTGTGATTGAGGAGGTGATTGAGGAGGTGATGGTGTATCCTCAGGAATGTGTATTGTTGATGGTGGAAGAGGTGGAGATGGTGAAGCAGGAGGGATAGAAGTGGAGGGTATGTCAGAAATGACTTTGGATGGTTGTTAAAGTGGAGGAGATGGTATATGAACAGGAGATGGAGGAGGAGGAGGAGCTTCTTCAGGGGTTGAGAGAGTGGCTATTTCAGCCCTGGTGTCCTCTGAAGCTATCCTGGAAGAGGAAGCCCTAGAGGGATTTGGGATTACCCTTTCCCCTCTACCAAAGAGGGCAGAGGTATGCCTCTTAGAGGCATTGATAAAAATTGTCTGGGAGACAAACAGTTTTGGCACCTTTGCTTGGAGGATGATTCCCAGAACTCTTCCAAAACTCACATCCTTCTTACTTATTTTCTTCTTAATCAAATCAAATATGATTCCACCCCAGTTCACTGATTTCTTGTTTAACAAAGCACCATCAAGTTAAACTGTTTCCTGGTAATATGGTCATGGGCAGAGTGCTTGCCCAAGATGACTTTGCCCACCACATCAGCCAAGAACATGTATTCAACAGTCAAGTTCTTTTTCAGCAACTTATTAGGGTTTCCCTGGGAGTGACCCATGATAACTAGCATATCCTCAAACTCATTGCTAGATAATTCAAAATCATCTTCCCCATTTATAAAACAAAAAACTTCTGTTAGAATATCAGGGGTACCTGATGACCGGATATTGATCCAGAGATGGAGGTTTGTTCTGGAAAGGTTGTCGTGAATACCCATTCTTTGATTTCCTACACTGGAAGCTTAATCCTTAGGGTCGTAAACTTTCTCAACTGAGGAGCCTCAAACAACTGAAGTATTTCTCTGAAGATTTGATCAGAATGGTTGAAAGAGTCGACACCAATGTCGAATCCTGCATCAAACTTCATTCCAGAGAGGGTCGCCGCTGAAATTTCCATGCCTGCAAAAACAAGAGATCAAGTGTAAAAGAATTGTAAAGTGCGAGATGGAGTTCAATGAAAACCTAATTATAAGGTTTCAGAAGTCGAAACGACAAACTCTGCCCGACTAAAAGCGAAACATCAAACTCTATTCGATGAAAAATCTAAACGAAATACATTTTGTCGATCTCAGTTCAACGAAAGTTTTGCAAAAAGAATTATATTTCGTCGATCTCAATTCGACAAAAATAATTCGAAACAAATTCATCGATCTCCGTTCGACGAAAGTTTCTAAAGGAAGGTTTGTCGATCTCAGTTCAACGAAAGTTCCATGGAAAGTTCATAGATCGTCGATCTCTGTTCGATGAAAGGTGACCAGTTCGTCGAGCACAGAACAAAAATTAATTAAAGACTCTCCATTAATCATGCCCAACTGATTTATAAAGAAAAGATGTTTCTTTTCATCTAATGGTTTAGTGAAAATGTTTGCCCTTTGTAAATCAGTAGAAATAAAGACAAGTTTAATTTTATTTTTGTCTACATTATCTCTAAGAAAATGATGTCTGATCTCAATATGCTTAGTTCTACTATGAAGTACTAGATTTTGTGCAATAGAAATGACACTATTATTAACACAAAATATAGTTGATTTATTTAAGTTGAGACCATAATCCAGAAGCTAATTTTGAATCCGCAAAATCTGTGAGCAGCAACTACCAACTTCCATGTATTCAGTTTCAGCAGTTGATGTGGACACAAATGTTTGCTTCTTACAAAACCATGACACAAGCCTATCACCATGAAACTGACAAATTCCTGATGTGCTTTTTCTGTCAACTCTTCATCCAGCATAGTCAGCATCTGAGAATCAAGTTAAGTCAAATTCTGACTCTGTTGGATACCAAAGTCCTAGATTTGGACAATCCTTTAAATATCTCAAAATTCTTTTTACTAAAATTAGGTGAGATTCCTTGGGATTTATTTGAAACCTAGCACAAATACATGTAGCAAACATGATATTAGACCTACTTGCTGTTAAATATAAAATAGACCCAATGATTGCTCTATATATTTTCCGATCAATAGGCTTGCCCTGTTCATCATTATCAACAACAACTTTGGAAGGCATGAGTGTTTTCATTACTGAGGCATCAGATATCCCAAATCATTTAAAAAGCTCTTTATCATATTTAGATTGGTATATAAAGATACCATCAGGGGATTGCTCCACTTGGAGACCAAGGAAGTAGGATAGTTGACCCATACTACTCATTTCAAACTTTGAATGCATCAGGTCAGAAAACCTTTTGCAAAGTTTGGAATCAATAGAACCAAATATTATGTCATCTATATATATTTGAACTAGTAAAATTTTATCCTTATGATGTCTGATAAAAAAAGTCCTATCTAATAAGCCTATAGAAAACTTATTTTCTAACAAGAAACTAGCAAGAGTCTCATACCAAGCTCTTGGAGCTTGTTTGAGACAATAAAGAGCTCTGTTTAGTCTAAATACATAAGAAAGATGAGTTGGAGAGATAAAACCTGGTGGTTGTGCTAAATACACTTCTTCTTTGAGCTCTCCATTCAAAAAGGCACTCTTCACATCCATATGATATACTTTGAACTTCTTGAATGCTGTATATGCAAGAAAAATCCTGATAGCTTCCAATCTTGCAACAGGGGCAAAGGTCTGATCATAATAAATGCCTTCCTCCTGAGAATAGCCTTGAGCTACCAATCTTGCTTTGTTCCTCACAATGATTCCTTGAGCATCCAACTTTTTCCTAAAGACCAATTTAGTTCCAATGACTAGGTGGTCTTTGGGTGTTGGAACTAGATCCCAAACTCTACATCTCTTAAATTGATTGAGCTCCTCTTGCATTGCAATGATCCAGTGGGGATCTTGTTCTGCATCTGTGATGGATTGAGGTTCAATCTGAGAGTTAAAACAAGCATGCATCTGATCTTGATTTAATTGATGCCTTGTTTGAACACTAACTGACATGTCTCCAATCACTTGAGATATAGGATGATCTTTAAGTGTGACAAGATTAGTGGGTAGAGTTGGTTCTTCAATATCCATTTATGGTATTAATTCCTCTGCTGGAATTTCATTAGCTACAATGTCTTCAGCATGAATTTCCTGAATTTCTTCATCACTGTCATTATCATCAATCTGTTGAGAGGGATATGATATATCCTCTTGAGTTAGGATTAAGTCATCCAATCTCTCACACAGATTGGGTACCTGCAAAATTTTTTTGGTAGAGATGTCTCTCTCCTTGTAAAACATATTAGTTTCATCAAACGTTACATGCATAGATTCTTCCATTTTAAGAGTTAATTTATTATAAACCCCCTAAGCCTTGCTAACTTGGGAATATCAAATTTTTTTTTCCTTTACAGCTTTGGATTCAAACTTTCTAAGATATTTCTTGTCATTATTGAGAATATAACATATACAACCAAATACTTTAAAATAATCTACTTTAGGTTGCTTCCCTTTAAGTAATTCATAGGGAGTCTTACCCTTTAGCTTATGAGTTAGACTTCTATTCAGAACATAATTTGTTGTGCTTACTGCCTTTGCTCAAAAAGATAGGGGCAAATGAGTATCTGCAAGTAATGTCCTGGCAGATTCAATCAGGGTTTTATTTTTCCTTTCTGCTATCCCCATTTTGTTGAGGAGTTCTAGGAGCAGAGAAACAATGTATGATACCTTCCTTCTCACAGAATTCTTGCATGAGAAGAGATTCAAACTCAGTGCCATGATCACTTCTAATTAATGCAACTTGAGTAGAGTACTCAATCTGGATGCTCTTAAGAAAGTCTGTAAGAACTTTAGAGAAATCATCAACAATCACTAAGGTATATGACTTCCTTCCCAAACTATGTACTGCAATAGGTCCAAAAAAGTCCATATGTAGCAAGTAAAAAATTCTGGGTGAATCAATTTTATTAATGAATTTGAAACTACTTTTACTTTGCTTTCCTAATTTACAAGCCCTGTAGAGTCCTTCCTTCTTGTAGGAGCCAAAAGATAGTCCTCTAACAAGGTTATCCTTAGATAATTTAGCTATGGTCATAAGATTTACATGACCTAATCTCTTTTGCCATAATTCACTAGCTTTACTAATCTGATTAAATACACAAATTTCAGATTTTGCTGAATAGAAATTAACTAGATAAATGTTACCTTGTCTAATATCAGTTAACAATTTTATTTAAACTAGAAGAAATAATGCATAAGGACATGTTAAAGGTCACCTGATAACCTTCGTCACATAACTAGCTGATAGAAATGAGGTTATGCTTCAGACCATTCACATAAGCAACTTTCTTGAATGTCACAGCTCTAACCTTGACATTTCCATAGCCTTCTATTTATCCACAGTTGGAGTCTCCAAAGATAACTTTGGGACAAGCTTTTCCTTGAAATCACTGAGATTTGCCTTTGAACCTGTCATGTGTTTTGAGAAACCACTATCCAAGTACCACTGTTCCTCTGTGGTAGGATAGTTCTTTACCTGCAATAAAGCAAGTTAGGTGTTTTTGACCCATGTTACCTTGGGTCCATGATTTCTTTCATAAGAATAACTGGAAATATAAGAATAATCTGGTTGATCCTTATAACCTAATGAGTGATATCTCATAGGAGGAATTATCTATTGAGTAAAAGGATTAACAAATTTTTGTCTTTGATTATTATCTTGATATGAGTTAAAGTTTCTGTTTTGAGAAAATGAGTTCGATGATTTTAATTTAGTTCGTCGATCTGAGTTCGACGAAAGGTATTGATTTCGTCGATGTTAGTTCATAGAATGATAATAGTCATTTCCTGCATTCCACGATCATCGATCTCTGTTTGACGAATCACAATGATTTTGTCGAGCACCGGCAGATGAGTAATTATACCCAAATTCTGGGTTCAGAGAGCATCGATCGTCGTTCGATGAATAATACTATTTTCGTCGATCTGAGTTCGATGAATTTTGTTGAACATGATTTTTCTATGAATTTTTATTTTGTTTTGATTTAATCTTTGGTAGAACTTTAGCATCTTTGTATGTGAGTTGTAAAACTTCTTTTTTCTTTTCCTTTAGCAGAGATGAATTTTATGGGGGTTGATAAAATATTTTTCTGAAGAATAGGAGGCTGTCTTGATGAAGCTTTCAAGCCTAGTTTGCCATTAAGTCTGGCATTGACTGTGCTTGTGATGTCTATCAATTTGATGCTTCTCCCATTAAGGGATTCTTCAAATAGCTTAGCCTCATTTAGTTTATTTTCTAAAGAAAATATTTGTTCATTTATAGTTTTTAAATATTTTTTAAGTTTTGTATTTTCTTAAGATAGTTTGTCTGAATCATTTAATTTTTCTCTGAGAAGTTTTATTTCCTTCTCAGATTGAATTAGATCTTTGCAATGTAATTTAAAGTCTATTTTTAATTGATTTGAGGTAAAATCAAAAGTAGATATTACCTTATCTTCTTCAAATTCTGACCCTGACTCTTCCTTAGAATTACTGCATAAGGCATTGATTGCCATCAAATAGATCTATTTTGCTTTTGCATCTTCTTCATCTTCACTGGAACTAGATGAAGAATATGAATATGAGTCAATTCATGTCTCAACAACAAATCCTCTCTCCATCTTCTTGTATTTGTTGGAAGAGAATTTGTTGGAGTGCTTCCTGGAGTCCTTCTCCTTCAGCTTGTCTTTCTTTTACTTTTCAGTACATTCTAGAAGGATATGTCCTGGTTACCTGCATCCATAACAGACTATCTCTTTAGTAGGGGTTTTATCAAACCTTGGTTTATCTTCATTTCTGGAAGACCTTCTCCTGAAGTCCTTCTTGGCCAGAAGACTCATGAGTTCTTCATTTCCTGGAATAGCTTCTGCTTCATCTGTAGCTTGGAAAGCAATGCTCTTTTCTTTCCTGGGTGAAGGTGAAGCCTTTTGCTCAGCTTCTCTTGACTTGATGAGCTGCTCATAAGACTTGAGCTTGCCCAATAAGGTTATAGTTGAAATCTCATTTAAGCTTCTGGCTTCTTTGATTGGCCAGATCCTTGAGTTCCATTTGCTAAGGAAGCACATAAGGATCTTATTATTGACTTCTGTCAATATGATGTCCTTTTCAAGGCTTTTCAGTTCATTGATGATGAGACTGAGTCTGGTGTACATATCAACAACTGATTCTGATTCACCCTTCTTGAAATTCTCATATTGAGAAATCAAGTGGGACCTTCTGTCCTTTCTTTCATCTGCTGAACCAACAACCATTCTATTTAAGGAATCCCAGATTTCCTTGGCTGAAGTGCATTCAACAAATTTCTGGAATATGTCATCAGACATAGTTTGAGCAAAAATGTTCATGGCTTTGGCATCTGTAATTTTCAGCTTCTTCTAAGCACAAGTCCACTCAGGTGGTGGAACTACACTTGTACTTGTTATTGCAGTTGGTGTAGGTGAATCGGACAAGATAGAGTTATATATATCTTCATCAATAGAATTCATATAAAGCCTAATCCTTGCATTCTATTGTGCAAACTTATTCAGATTGCACACTGGAGGTCTGGTGCTTGTATACTCCTTATTTTGTGCTATGATATAAAAGACATACTAGAGTAAATAAGTTCTATCAAAGATCTTTGAGTTCAGGTGTTAGCCTGTGTAAGACCCCTTTTTTTTCTTTTTAAAACCCCGGGGTCTTAGGCCCAGAACTGCCGTTTTGCGGTGACACCTTCACACCCGGGAAGGTTTCCACTATGAAACGCCGATCCTGCCGGACGATTCGATCACAGCAGTTGCAAAATAATAAAAGGCAAGTCCACAAACATCACATATATAGTAAATAATCTCCACGAAGGTAGAGTCCACAGAGATAATAAAAGTACAAAAGGTAGGGCTCATGCCCGGTACATCAATGTCCTCACTACATATCTATGAATCACAGAACCAAAAATAAAATAACTACTAGCGATCAGGACTTACAGTCCCAGCTGACTCAACTCTAGTACTAGACTGTCCCATCTCCAAGCATGCCGACCTCCGAGACTGCTCCTCAATGCTGGGCTCCACGGTCCCCTAAAATTATGTGGTTCGAAAATCGTTAGTCTAAAAGACTAAGTCCTATCATCCCTCGCCCCTTCCCCCATGTCTCCTAGGCACCGAGCGGGGAGGAGGAAAGGAGAGGAAATGAAGGTGGAGAATAATAAGTATCAGGTGACGGCGGAACTAGTCTAGCAGTTCTATAAGTATGTGCGACAGTAATAAAAGTAAAAAAAGACTAAACAAGAGTTACGTAACCTTAACTTATATGAAAACACATAAGCTAAGGGATCTTCTATAAGACTCCTATCGTATAAAAAGTCTCATACTAATTTATACGATAAGGTGTCAGTTTTCTAGCAAGCATACACGTATATTTACTGAATAAAAAACATAAACTTATAAGCACGCTCGTGTGAACTTATAACCAAGGGGTCGTTTTGCAGGGCCTATTGTATAAAGCATCCCATAACACTTTATACAATAGGTTTCATGGTTATATGCAATGGTTATGCTATTAGATGCAATTATGCCATGATGTGAACAAGCAAGTGCAACTCACCCACTCGACTCTATGTACACATACCTTTAGTTCCAGATATCTTGAGCCAAACCTCCCTGGATACCTTCGTAGTGGCAAACGAAAGAGGTGGGTTGGGCCTCGTCCACGTCTAAACTAGTACTTGCACTACCAGTCAGACCTATCGTATGCCTCAATACTGGTGCATTAAGCGAAGCTCCTACGTAGTCTTGCCGGCTAGCGCATTAGAATTTATCTGGCCAAGTGCTAAACCACACTTGTCGAGTCAACGTATTGGCATCGGTGCATCGACCCTCCAATACCGAAGACCCACCACCTTATACTTTATGCACATGCAACTTATGTATCAGCTACCTAGCTAAAGCTCCCCGGACCATCCCGTCTGTCACAATCAACAACCGAGCCAATGCTCGCCGGGCCAACCTGCCCATCACCAAATCCGTCGAGCCTACATCCCGAGTGACCCATCCTAACATCCCGAGACATCGACGTGAGTGAAAGTGAATCCGTATTTATGCTAGTTACTCTTTCAAGTTAGTTTACCTACAGCTTAGGTTAGCCCAGGACTGCCCCCGGCATACCCCGTGAAGGGCTCTCAAAGGGCACTAGGTGTAACACCCCAAAAACCCTAAGACCCAAAATGGGTTCAGGCTGGGTGACACGGCCTGGGAAACGGGCGTGTCCCAGGGCGTGCCCGGTACACACGGCCTGGGACACGGGCGTGTCCTTTATTATAGGCGTCGAATCAAGTTCTCAAGATAGCACAGTCGACGATCGTCGAGAGGTGACACGGCCTGGGACACGGGCGTGTCCTACTCGGGCGGCATTGAGTGGAGTGGCATTGAGTGGCATTGAGTGGAGTGGCATTGAGTTGCGTTGAGTATGGTACACGGCCTATGACACGGGCGTGTCACAGGGGCGTGTTGGGCACACGGCCGAGGATACGGGCGTGTGCCTTAGCCGTGTTCTTCTCGGGTGTTTCAGCCTAGTGTTGATGAGGTAAAATGGCCAGCCACACGGCCGTGTACTGGTTGACACGGGTGTGTCATAGCCCGTGTTCTCTTTTAGATTGAGTTTGTTCTCTAACCGCTCAAGGAATACAACCTGTGACACGGGCGTGTCACAGGCCGTGTCAGATCTGTTTAGATGCTTTTCAAAGCAGATCGATGCCATTCGTTCCCTTTTATTTGGATCCTGTTGTCAAAGTTCATCCCTGCTATTATAAGGCCGAGAATGGAGATGAATATCTCATTCTCATATTGGCCATTCTCTTTATAAAGTGAAGAGAGAGAGGAGAGTAAAGAAGGAAGAAGAAGAAGCTTTTTGACTGCTGGTGGAGCTTTAGCGGTCCGAATCGAGAGCCGAGTTCAGCGTTGCGGAGGCAAGGCCGCTGGGGTGATTTCCATCCAGCTAGTTCTTTCATGGCGCTGAAGCAATCGTCAAGGGTAATGATCTTTCTTCCTTGGGCAAGTGAAGCCCTTTGTTTATGCATGTATATCTGTGGAATCCTTTAACAAAAATGGAAGAGCATAAGTGATTCCAGCAGTTGAGTCTGCATCTAGATCCGAAAAAGTGTTGTACGGCATGGGCATGTTGTGTGAAGCCCATCTGGATAGATGTCTGGATTGGTGATGCTGCGACCCGAAGAAGACTCCGTGTATACATAAGTTAACCTACAGAGATTGTGAGGATGATAGTGATGGTGAGAAGGAAGCTTTGTATAGCTCCTTTGGTTGTATGCTCAGTACAAGCTATAGTGATGGAATGGAAAGCGACACTATGTGCCAGTGTTGAGAAAGGATCAGATTGTTGTAAGCGAGCACCTCTGAGTGGCTGGGTGCGAGAGTACTCCAATAGGGATTTGGCGGCTGATGCCCAGGGAAAATTAGTGAAGAACCTCTGGGCTACCCAATAAGTTCAGTGGTAGTATCGGGTGAGCGGTCGATTAATAGCAATGCAACGGGGCGATTTCCCTAGGCTTGTTACACTATGTTGGTAGGTCGACTGATAGTGCTCACGGTTTTCGTGAGGTTACTACCTCTGAATGTGATGGGAGAGAGGGTCTCCAGTCTGCGAGCTATAGTAGACTATGCTCCATCGCCAACAAGTTAAGAACCTCTAATCGGTGGTGTACAAAGGATGTTCCGATACACCGTAAGCGTGCCCTGAGTGCACGGAGTGTCTGCCATGAATGTCGGCGTTTGTGATGTTATTGTGTCGTGATATATATATATACATGTTGTTATTGTATTACATGCAGGGAAGGAACCAGTGCCCCGGGTAAGGAGTAGGGTCATTATAATTGGTCAGATGAATGCTGACCGTTGCTTTGTTTGTCACCCCTGGGGTGGATGTCCATTTGCAGGTGCTGTCCTTGTTGATGCTGAAATGGATTGAGTGGGATGAAGCCCATGCTGCTGCTGTTTGGTCCTCGAAGGTCGGGCAAAGATATTGATTTCATGAGTGGCCAACCTGTGTGTCGATGTATGAAGTCATATATTTATAAAGAGAAACTTGTAAGGCCTTAAGGCAATGAGCGGTGTGCTTGAGTACATTCCTGTTCTTGTATATAAATGTGTAATTTATATTGTAGTGGAAATTCATGGATTGAGTTCGTGCAACTTATAAACTTCCGCTAGAATGCTCTGGGTAAGGATGCATTGGTATTTTGGTATGAACCTGTGACCTCGCCGTCTGTTTGTGGCATATAGTGTGGGGCCCCGGCCGGACCTTCTATTATATGTTATTAACGGGTCGGGATGTTACAATAAGAACTACGATGGGCTGAAGCCCAAAGCTCCCTTTCGCAAGACACTTATTGTTATTGGTTGTTACCCAACTCCCAGTACCTTTAATGTTGTACTGGATCTAACCCTAGTGTATTTGACTCTTTCTCTCTCTCCACGGGAAGACGATCTTTCGTCGATCCCGAGCAACACCTAAATTTAGGTCACTCTACTACCTACTCTTCCCAACTTCCAATGGTATACCAAATCCACTTACCAAGTCAATACACTAACATCCCAACTCTTTGGGTTCATTTTGCACCTTATCATGGTTTCTGCAGTTTTGCACCATATCATGATTTATTTAATTCCCTAAGAAATCCAAATACCTTTGTTTGAACATGAAGTACCTTTTACAGACATGGAAAATGCTCCACAAATTTATGATAAATATAAGATGACTATTAAATAGTAAAATCAGAGTCTCCCAATTTTTCAGCAAGGTTTAGGCCTCAAAATCTAATTTTAAATACAACATATATTAATCATTTTAAAGAGACAAGTACTGCAAAAATACTTCCAAAAATTCTGAGAAAATCCAAGCATGTATATAATGATCAATAAACACTCTAGGTCAAGTTTCTTAGTTTCCCATTGAACAAAGAACTCTAAACTTAATTTTGAACAATAATCTAAATTGGTAATTTAATGCACTAAGTACAGAAATTATTCATCTAAAAATTATAATAAAATTTCCACAAGAGCATGTTGACCTAGAATCACTACTAATCAAGTTTCACAAATTTTCAACAAGTGTGGAGCTCTGAATTTATTATTGAACATAAATGCATTCTCAAATGCTTGTGAACAAAGTACTGAAAATATAAATTTCAAAATTATAATAAAATTTATGTAAGAGTATATTGACATAAAATACCCTCTGCCCAATTTTCATAACTTCCTACTCAACAGGGTGATCATAAAAATTGAAAGATTATCAAGAGCAATATATGTACTCTAAAGAAGGTGTTAAATGTATTGATCCAAAATTACCAATAAAATAACCAAGGGCCTTATGTTCTATGACTATACTACCCAAGTTTCATGGCTTTTCATTAAGTTTTGGTGGCTTATCTTGCATGTACAAGTGTTGTACCCTAAACTAGGGTTAGGGTTTTGAGGGGTCTATCCATCACCAAATCCTCTAAGATTTTTTACCAGAGGGCTTTAGCTACACCAGTATCCTTCCCACCAAATTTCAAGTCCATACAAGGGCATTTGACCCCATGCCTTTCTCAAACCCCCAAAGTCCTAACATAGGGTTTGAACTTGGGAACTAGGGCAATCCTACCCCAAACCACTCCATAAATCATATAAGAGTGTTAAATGTCATGTCAAATAAGTGGCCCAAATTTCCACCTCTGTTGAGGGGACTTGGCCACTCAAAACTCAAAGTGCACTTTTGACCTAAATACCCTTATTATGACAAGGCTAGGGTTTGCAAAAATTCAAGCCAAATCATCTCCAAATAAGATGAAATTTTATCCAGAGCCTTATGATGACCCATGGACCACTCACCAAAATTTGGGAGGGTTTGGAGGTCATTTGGTCCCTTAATTAATTTACCCTAGGGTATTTAAATAATTTCAAAAACTATAGAAAGATTGTCCCCAAAAATTTTCATTTTTGGGCAGGACCTAGAAATAGATAAGGGCGACTCCTTGTTCAAATTTCAAGTCATTTCGACAAGAGATGTAGTGGGGGCACTCATTTAAATTTCTATCTAACCCTAGGTATAGACCCCACCAAAATGGGTCCCCTATTCAAATCAGATGTCCAAATTGATTCAAATAAATTTTAAATTAGAGTAGACCCATAGGGACACAATTTATATATTGACCACTTCCTCTAATTTAGCCTCTAAGTATTTTTAAATTAATTTACAAGGTGACTGTATAAATGTGACAGAATTGAAATGATATGAAAACTTATTGTATAGTTTAAATATCCCACATCACGAATCTTAAAGCATGATCCAAGGGTGGCTTGATCGTCTTCTGTTGACATCTTTTAGTCATCAGTTTTTGGGATAGTTTAGTATGCAAAATTCCTAAGTTTATTTATATTTATTTATATTTTATGCTTGTTATGTTTTTATTTCATGTTTTAATGTTCTTTTTTTTATAATATATTAATTCCTAGTTTAATTATGTGTTTTATGCATTTTTATGTTTAATTTTTTGTTATATGTTTACTTGTATTTTTTTATGAATATAACTATTATTATGTTATGTTATGTTTGTTATATTTAGTTTAGTTTTAATAACTAAAATTATGTTACTTATTTGTGTTATGTTTTGTTATATAACTAATGTTATTATGTTTTATTTTTTTGTAGGTACGTGCTACATGTTGCAGCCTGAGCCCTCTAGTTCAAGCCCACTTGGAGCAGCCCGAGCACACCATGCAGCCCTCCAAAAAGCTGCTCGGCCAGCCCACATGAAGAAGCAGCCATAGCTATACTCCAAGCCCAAACCCGAGCCCTCTTCAAGTGCAGCCAGCCCACTTCATGAAGCCCATGCTTGGCCAGCCCTCTCTCTCCCCTCCTCATTAATTTCTCCATGCATGCACCTCCACATTCATGCATGGCCGGCCCCCCTCTTTTATTTCTTTCTCCCCTCTTTATTCCTCATTCATTCCCCCTTCTATTTTCTATTTTTTCTTTTTCTATTTCCTTAAATAAAATACAATGAATCCCCCTATTCTCTCTCCCCATTAAATGTCATTCATGCATCCTCTCCAACATGTATGGATAGCCACCCCCTTGTGTCCCTTCATCTCCATCTCCATTCTAGAACCTTCTCCCTCACCTATAAAAGTAACCCATATCTCATGCTTTGGGGAGAGGACTTTAAAGAGAAAGTATTGTGTTAGTGCAAGAGAGCTTCCTTTTACTTTTTATTATTATTGTTAAGTTCTTCTTTTCATTCCTTGTAATCTCTTTCTTAGTAGTATAATTTTGTCTTTTTATTATTATTATTGTGTACCTTTCTTCTTTCTAGCAATGAAAATGAAATCTTTTTCTTTTATTTTCATGGTTTCTTTCTTAAACATGCGTAACTAATTTTCTTTAGCATTCAATCGTGAGGATCCATGAAGTGAGATGAGGATTCTTTTTATTTCTTAGTTTTATTTTTGTCTAAATTAATATCGATCCTTCTTTGATTTTTCTCGTGTCGATTCTGTATTTCTAGTATACTGTAGTAGGAATTTGATCTCATTCCATAGAAGTAGAGAGACTCATTGGTTTGAAAGATCACTAAAAGAAGGAAGGAGTTGAATGCAAACCTAGAGATAGGATGACGTAAATCATCCGAATTGGAGTAAAATCCAATAGTACGGGTCACTTCAATAATGCAACTTTAGGCCTTTTGATTTGCAAAGAGATTTCGGTCAAAACGTCTAGAAGTTAGGAGATTTAATGCTCTAGCGAGATTATTTTTTATTTTCGGATCCGCCACGGTATTTATAAAATTACGAATATTAAACTAAATTATTTAGTTATTTTATTCCAAAGAGAATCGTCGATCGAGCACTCTTTCGCAATATTTTATTTCTCTTTTAATTACGCTTTGTTCATTTTTATTTTCTAAACCCATCAATCGTTCGGCAAGATAATAGAGTCGTTGTGAGTAATAGTACTGTCCTGCCCCGAGTTTTTATATGACCTTGATTTATTTATATCACTATACTATAAAACGATAGGTACACTTGCCTATTCAGATTGTAGTCCGTGAGACGATTTTTACGCTTCAAGTTTTTGACGCCGTTGCCGGAGAATATTTTTGAAAATATTACGAAAGCACCGAGTTGATTACTTCTACTAAAATTCAAAAAAAGAAAAATCTTTTTTCTTTTTAGTAACAGTTTATTTTTTTATGGAATCATCATCTTTTTGCGCTTTTTGCGGGTCGCTCGACCATTTTAATTTTGCGTGTCTTTCGGGAACCCCTCCCTCTTTTGATTTCAATTTTTCTGGAGCAGGTCAAAGTTGCCAATTTTACTCTTACTCCAATTTTTATCCTACTTGGGAGATGGGGAACCCATCTTTTTTTCTTATGATTTTGCCCCACAAAGCGCCGCGCCTCTAATTTTTAATTCAATCGATAATGGGTATTTTGAATTGAAAACTTCTCTTAATAATATTAATTCGCATTTCAAAACTATTATGGATTATTTTTCTCGTGAGACCGCATCGTTTTCTTCGTCTTCTTCTCCGTCTCCTCCAATTTCATCGTGTAATGAGTCACCGGATATCCCGGCTTGTATTTTTCCTCTTGAGCAGGATAACTATTCGCATATTTCGGATTGTTTCCTTCCTTCTTTGGATGACAGCCCTATGGATACTACGACGTGCTTCTCACCTTTTGAGGATGACAAGACGTCTCATCATTCTCTTTCTTTTTCCGAAGACATTTGTGATTCCATTTTGTTTCAAACTTTAACTGTTCTAACTTTTTCTAGTTTTAGAGAGTCTTTTTCTTCTTCTTCTTTTATTTTAGATAATTCTTCTTCAGTCCTCTCTATCCCTTTTTATCCCGAAATGTCAGAAGTCTCTCCTTCTCCTTGTGAAATTTCCGTTGATGAAATTTCTTTTTCTACTTCTTTTATTCCTCTTTCTATTTCTTCTTCTTTTTCTTGTTCTTCTTTTGACGACCCCTTCTTTCCCATTTTACATACGGCGGAGTTCTTCTATAACTCCGTCCGTTCATTTTCGGGCGTCATTCTCTTGAAGATTCCACCGCATGTCGGTGCGATTCTTCAATTTTTCTCTTTTTTGATTTACTCTCATAAGCTCATACTTAGGGAGTTACCTCTTCACTTTAGTTTTTATTTTCCATTTAGCTAACCAATAACGTCGTGCTCAGATTACGTTAAACAAAGAGCGCTCTTGGGAGGCACCCCTTGCTCATCACTCTTTGTTCTTTCTTTTTCTTTTTGTTTGCTTCTTTTATTTTGCAAGAACAATACCCTCGGCGGTTCGTTTGGCTCCATCCTTTCCTCTCATCCTTAGGCCTGAGCCCGTGTCCAGCTCAAGCATGGGGGAGTGACATCTGCATTCGGCCTTACGAATCCGGGGAAGTCGTTTTCTTTTTAAGTATTTACTTTATTGCATCCCCCTCCCCTTTCTTCTTCCTTTTTCTTTCTTATTTTTATTTTTCATTGAGGACAATGCAAAATTTAAGCATGGGGAAGGGTTTAGTTGTTTTCTTTCTTTTCTAAAAAAAATGTGTTTTAAATTTCTACAAAAAAGAAAAAAAAATTAGTATAGTTTTATTAAGCTTCTTTAGTACTACTTATTCTTTAACTAAAGCAAAAACAAAAAAAAAATCAAAAATTCCAAAAAAAAATCAGATTTCAAAATTTTTAAAAAATGAAAAATCTTTAAAAAATCCAAAAATATAATAGACCCCTTGCTTAGTCTTTTTGTTATTTTCAGAAATTTTGTTTAAGTTTGTTTATGAGCATTTTTACTATTTTTGATTTGTTAATCTTTTGTTTCATCAGATTTAATTAAATCTATATTTAGTGATTTAATTGTGAGAATTATCTTATGGTTTTAATTTGCTTATAGTATTTTATTTAGCACCTTTTCTCTTTTATTTTAAATAGTTTCAACTTTGTAGTAATTTTGCTTAATAATTTTAGATTCTAATTATTATTACCTAATGCTTTTAGATTCTTAGGAAATCTCAATCTACTAGTAGTTGCTCTCTATTGTTTTAGTTTATTTTCTAAAATTTTGTTTAACCCCTTCCGTTTTCTTTTCATTGTTAGATCATATTGTCATGGGAATAAGGAGATGTTAGTTCCTTATTCTCTGGTAAACATATGCAACCCTGATGAAGAGAGGAATTAAAAGTTCATATATGTCGTGGGAATTGATAGGATGTTAGTCTATCATTTTTTGGTATTACATATATATTTTATTTAAAAAAAAATTGTGGGGTGTGAAAAAAAATAATGATGATCACCTCCAATCAAAGACCTCTTCATGTTGATTTTCTCCCCAAACCCCTTAGCAAATATCATTGTCTTAGATTTTAAATTAAAATATTGGGAGAGCATATGTAGTAGGTTGCATTCGTCCTTAAGTTTCTTTTAAGTTATGGTTTTTATAATTTTAATCTAACCTTGTTTTCAATTTACTCAATTTTGAGTGCTAGTTAATTTATTAGAAATTTTTTTGGCTAAATATTTCTCTCTTTTCACTTTAATTCCATAATTTCAGACTTAATTCGTAAATCCCAAAATTTTATTTTTTGCTTGATTTTGGTGTAAATAAATTTTTAGTTTAATTGAAAATTTTATAAATGTCTTATAAATATTTCTCATCCTCTTGCTGTGGAATAGAAAAAGCTCAAGCATGGTGGAATTTGATGACTACTTTTAGTCATCAGATTTTGGGGTAGTTTAGTATGCAAAATTCTTAAGTTTATTTATATTTATTTATATTTTATGCTTGTTATGTTTTTATTTCATATTTTAATGTTCTTTTTTTATAATATATTAATTCCTAGTTTAATTATGTGTTTTATGCATTTTTATGTTTAATTTTATGTTTTATGTTTACATGTGTTTTGTTATGAATATAACTATTATTATGTTATGTTAAGTTTGTTATGTTTAGTTTAGTTTTAATAACTAATATTATGTTACTTATTTGTGTTATGTTTTGTTATATAACTAATGTTATTATGTTTTATTTTCTTGTAGGTACATGCTACATGTTGTAGACCATCCCTCTAGTTCAAGCCCACTTGGAGCAGCTCGAGCACACCATACAGCCCTCCAATAAGCTGCTCGGCCAGCCCACATGAAGAAGCAACCCGAGCTACTCTCCAAGACCAAACTCGAGCCCTCTTCAAGTGCAGCCATCCAACTTCATCAATCCCATGCTTGGCTGACCCTCTCTCCCCTCCTCATTAATTTCTCGATGCATGCACCTCCACATTCATTCATGGCGGGCCCCCTCTTTTATTTCTTTCTGCCCTCTTTATTCCTCATTCATTCCCCCTTCTATTTTCTATTTTTCTTTTTCTATTTCCTTAAATAAAATACAATGAATCCCCCCTATTCTCTCTCCCCATTAAATGTCATTCATGCATCCTCTCCACCATGTATGGATATCC
This sequence comes from Platanthera zijinensis, assembly GCA_039513925.1. Taxonomy (NCBI): domain Eukaryota; kingdom Viridiplantae; phylum Streptophyta; class Magnoliopsida; order Asparagales; family Orchidaceae; genus Platanthera; species Platanthera zijinensis. Next base: position 117,147,855 of record CM077088.1, read on the forward strand.
ACCCCCTTGTGTCCCTTCATGTCCATTTCCAATCTAGAACCTTCTCCCTCACCTATAAAAGGAACCCATATCTCATGCTTTGGGGAGAGGACATTGGAGAGAAAGTATAGTGCTAGTGCAAGAGAGCTTCCTTCTACTTTTTATTATTGTTATTAAGTTCTTCTTTTCATTCCTTGTAATCTCTTTCTTAGTAGTATAATTTTGTCTTATTTTTATTATTGTGTACCTTTCTTCTTTCTAGCAATGAAAATGAAATCTCTTTCTTTTATTTTCATGGTTTCTTTCTTAAACATGCGTAGCTAATTTTCTTTAGCATTTAATCGTGAGGATCCATGAAGTGAGGTGAGGATTTTTTTATTTCTTAGTTTTATTTTTGTCTAAATTAATATCGAACCTCTTTGATTTTCCTCGTGTCGATTCCGTATTTCTAGTATACGATAGTAGGCATTTGATCTCATTCCATAGAAGTCAAGAGACTCATTGGTTTGAAAGATCACTCAAAAAAGGAAGGAGTTGAACGCAACCCTAGAGATAGGATGACGTAAATCCTCCGGATTGGAGTCAAATCCAATAGTGCGGGTCACTTCGATAATGCAACTTTAGGCCTTTTGATTTGCAAAGAGATTTCGGTCAAAACATCTAGAAGTTAGGATATTTAATGCTCTAGCGAGATTATTTCTTATTTTCAGATCCGCCACGGTCTTTATAAAATTACGAATGTTAAACTAAATTATTCCGTTATTTTATTCCAAAGAGAATCGTCGATCGAGCACTCTTTCGCAATATTTTATTTCTCTTTTAATTACGCTTTGTCCATTTTTATTTTTGAAACCCATCAATTGTTTGGTAGGATAATATAGTCGTTGTGAGTAATAGTACTTGCCAGCCCCGAGTTTTTATACGACCTTGATTTATTTATATCACTATACTATAAAATGATAGGTACACTTGCCTATTCAGACTGTAGTCCGTGAGACGATTTTTACGCTTCACCTTCTTCCTCCGGCCGACGGTTAGGATTTACCCGACCTGGAGCTTCTTCCAGCCTCCACTGTCGGCCACCCGACCACCTCCCTGGCCGGCCACCACTACCACCACCACCACCTCCGTCGAGGTGGTGTCCATCGCTGGGTGGCGGCACGGCCGCCAGAGGGGCAGATTCCGGCGATAACGACGTGCGAGACTTTCCTGAAAAACTAGGAAAATTAAGGCTTGGATCGGGTTCAATTGAGCCTGATCCTCATTCTAAAATAATCCTACGATCTACCCATAGAATAAGGAGAGGAGGAGGACCTTCTTAGAGGGCTGGAGGCGGGTTGATCTCTGAGTTGCCATGGCCGAAGGTGAAGCTTTTCCAAGTATTGCATCTGCACAGCCAAGTAGCCCGGCTCCTTCAGGTAAGGTTTGGAAAAGGTAGCCCTGAGTCCAGGGATGCTTTTAGGATGATCAAATTGGGATGGGAGAGGGTATAACTCCTAAAGCCATGAATGACCATTAAAGGCCAAATTTTGGTTTCAACCTATTGATGGGTTGAGCCACCCCTCTGGCCGGGAAACTGCTAGAAACTCCTCCCCTTCCTCAGAGTAACTTAATCCAGCCTTAATGGGTCGCCCTTGGCTGCCCTAAGCCATGAATGGCCTTCTCCATCTTTTCTCTCTCCTCAATTAATGGAGTTTTCTCTCTCCTTCCCATCCTAATTGAAACTTACCTCTCCTCCAACCTATTAGCACCCCACTAATCATAATAATAATAAGGATAGGTCAACCTAGGTGGGGGAAGTGGGCTTAAGCTTGGGGTTAGCCCATTTGGGCTAATTTGACTTAACCCTTGTGTAGAGTTGACCTTAGTCAACATGACCATTTGGGTTGACCCCAATGGGTCATTGGTGACCCATTGGCCTTCCCTAAGGTCTATAAGTACTTGGGTAGGGTTTGTTGTGCATCTTGGGGCTCACTTGACCCTTAGTTAGGGCACTTTGACCTTTTTAGGGCTAAGGTTGACTTGGGTCAATTTAGCCTCTTTGGTTGACTCCAATGGGTCCCAGGTGACCCTATGGATTACCCAAGGTATTAAGGGTGTTATGGTAGGGTTATGGAGTCAAGTTGAAGCCCTAAAGTCAGAGCTTAGGTCTGATGTTGAGGATGTGCTATAAGCAGACAGGGGTGATTTCCAGCTTGGACCTTGCCCACTTGATCTAGACCTTCTGATGGTTTTATCATGACCTAGTCATGAAAAAACAAAGACCTAGAGGTCTAATTGTTTAAGGGATGTTACAAATCCCAATATATAAACAAAAAATTTCATCCCCGAAATTCTAGTTAGGCCTACGGGGTTTCAAGTATGAAAGGTAAATTGTTACATCCCGAAAGGTTGTGAGTAATACCTGACTGAAAAGCTCCAAGTACCTTTGTTGCATCAAGTCCTGAGGCTCCCATGTGTGTTCCTCTTGCCCATGATTTCTCCATAGGACCTTGACCAATGGAACCTTCTTGCGGAGCAAGACTCGTATCCCCTTGTCGTCAATCCGGACCGGTTCCAGGTGAACTGACCAATCAGATGTTACCGGTCCATCTGTGGTCGTAATCTGCTACTCCGGGCGTAGTAGAGCCCTCTTAAGAGATGAAACGTGGAATACATCGTGCAGACCCTCCAGCTCTAGTGGCAGCTCCAACCTGTATGCTAAGGGACCGATCCGCTCTAGGACCCGGTAAGGCCCCATATATCTTGGGCTGAGCTTCTTCTTCCGACCACGCACCCGTGAAACTCCATGCATTGGTCGGATCTTCAATAATACCTGGTCCCCCACCTAAAACTCCACCTGACGATGTCGGGCGTTGTAATACTTAGCATGTCTGCTATATGCTTCTAATATCCTGTCCCGTATGAGCCTCACCTGAGCCTTGGTGTCCTCAACAAACTCTGAGCCCAAGACCTTCAGATCCTCGTCCTGTACCCATGACAGCAGAGTCCTACACCTCTGTCCGTATAGGGCCTCATAAGGAGCGATCCCTATGCTGGATTGGTAGCTGTTATTATATGAAAACTCGACCAGTGACAAAAGTTTTTTCCAAGGTTCTCCGTAATCCAGAATACATAGTTGCAGTAGATCCTCCAAGGTCCGGTTGGTGCGTTCCGTGTGCCTGTAAGTCGGGGTATGTAAAGCTGTACGAAAAGTCAGCCGGGTGCCCAAGTAAGTCTGCACTGATCGCCACTCCTTGGACGTGAACCGTCCATCCCGATCCGATACAATCGTCCTTGGTATTCCATGATAACGGATGAACTGCTTCGCGAATTTCCGAACCAGCAGACCAACTGAGTCATCCTTCTTAATAGGGATAAATCTAGATACCTTTGTCAGCTGATCGACGATTACCCAGATTGAATCATTTCTCGTCCGCGATCAGGGAAGGCCATGTATGAAGTCCATTGCGATATCCTCGAACTTCCACTCCGACACTAGGAGTGGCTGCAACATTCCTGCGGGGTTTCTGCACTCTGCCTTCACCAGCTGGCATGTCTCGTAGTGGGTCACGAGGTAGGTGATATCCTTCTTCATGCCTGGCCAGTACATGGTCTTCTTCAGATTCGCAGTCATGTTTGTAACTCTCGGGTGTACTGAATATGAACTACTATGGACCTCTATCATGATATCCTCCCGGACCTATCCTCCCTCTGGTATATAAACCCATCCTCTGAAGCATACCAACTCATCTCTTAATGTGTAATCCCCAGCAGTACCTGCCTCCAAGGCCCGAAATTTCGGCTCCATCTTGGTATCCTTCCTCTGCCCATCTCTGACTCGGTCTCGAATGTCATCAGTAGCGCTCATCGTGGCTAAATACTCCTCATAAATCTCGGGGTCATCAGACGACACCAGCGTGATGTGCATATCCACTAATCTCTGTACTAGCTCCATGGACATAATCTGGGGCTCCGCTCCAGAGGTGGCGGCTCTCCCAATCAGTGCATCGGCTACCACATTCACATTCCCTTGGTGGTAATGCATCTCGTACTGATAATCTGCAAGAATTTCAACCCATCATCTCTGCCTGATGTTCAACTCTTTCTGCGTGTCAACATACTTCAGATTTTTATGATCGAAGTATATATCGCAGTGGACACCATACAGATAATGTCGCCAGACTTTTAGAGAAAACATGACCGCTCCCATCTCTAAGTCATGAACATGGTAGTTCTACTCATGCTTCTTTAGTTGGCAGGAAGCATAAACAATAACATGGCCCTTCTTCTGCAGCACTGCCCCCATGCCCTGGTATGAAGCGTCGGTGTAGACCTGGAATCCTTCTCTCCCCGAAGGAAGAACAAGGATAGGAGCCGAGGTGAGTCGATCCTTCAGCTCCCGAAAAGCCGCCTTACATTGCAAGGTCGAGACAAAGGGCACGTCTTTCCTTGTCAGGGATGTGAGTGGAAGGGCAATATGAGAAAATCCCTCCACGAACTTCCGGTAATAACCGGCAAGTCTTAGAAAACTCCGCACATCTGTGGCCGCCTTCATCTGCGGCCAGTCCCAAACTGCCTGAATCTTGGATGGGTCCACTGCCAACCCAGCTCCACAGATAATATAGCCTATAAAGGCAACCTCCTTCAACCAGAACTTACATTTGCTGAACTTTGCATAAAGGTGGTGCTCCCGTAGTCTCCCTAGAGTCAGCGTCAGATGTCCTGTGCGCTCCTCCTCCGTCCTTGAGTAGATGAGGATCTCGTCAATGAACATGATTGCGAACACATCCAGATAAGCCTCGAACACCTGGTTCATGAGACTCATGAACGCCAACAGTGCATTCATGAGCCCGAAGGGCATCACGGTAAACTCGAATAACCCATATTTGCTACTGAAGGCAGTCTTCAGAATATCATCCTCCCGAATCAGAAGCTGATAGTAACCCGACCTCAAATCCAGTTTCGAAAAGAAATGCGCCCCCTCTAGTTGATCAAACAGCTCATCTATCCTTGGTAGTGGATAGGTATTCTGGACTGTATGTCGGTTCAGTGCGCGATAGTCGATGCACAATCTAAGTGTCCTGTCCTTCTTCTTGATGAATAACACTGGGGCTCCCCATGGTGAAGAGCTCGGCCGGACAAATCCGACTTCCACTAGCTCCTACAGCTTGCTTCGAAACTCCATCAACTCCTTTAGAGCCATCCGGTAAGGGGCTCTAGATGCCGGCTTATCCCCTGGCACCAGCTGTATCTGAAAATCTTTCTCTCGGTGCGGGGGTAGTCCTGACAACTTCTCTATAAATACGTCAGCAAAGTCCCGCACTACCGGGATACTAGAGATGGAATCCTTGGCCTCGGCCATTTCAAACAGCACTTCATAGACTTCCTCCCCCTGCATATGGGCCTTGACGGACTGCACGGATGATAACAAGAGAGGGGGAATAGGTCTGATACCTTCGATGATGACGTAGGAATCCCCATGCCTCACGGTTATCCTCTTTGATAGGCAGTCGATCTGGGCATGGTTCCAATACAACCATGTCAAGTCAAGGATCAGATCATAAGATGGCATCCTTAGGATCGTTGCTGGTGATTCGAATGCCTTTCTTCCGATCTCCGCCTCCATGTTGCAGTGGGCGGAGGTGAATAACTCCGATCCGTTAGGTAGCCATATCCTCATCATCAAGCCTATGAATCGCTCCATGCCTTCCAGCCCTTCCACGAAGGCTTCCGACACGAACGAGTGTGAAGCACCCGTATCAAACAGTGTATAAGCGGGCTTGCCGCTGATGAAGACTATGCTGGGGTAGTTAATGTCTTAGAAATCTAATTATGGTTTTCTTTCCTAGCTTATCAATTCTATATCCATAAATCTAATTACCTTGGAAAGAGAGAACTTAAAATTAACTGGCATACCTGTGATCACTTGCTCCGGATTCCGATGTTGAGTCAGATCCAGTGCATACACTTGCTCTCTCTCCTGCCTATGGTCTCCACCCTGGTATCCACATTCTCGGCCACATCCTCGGCCTCCAAAATACTAAGCAGGCGGGGTAGCCAGTGGTGCTGGTAGTGGTGCCCCCTTCATGGGGCAGTTTATCCGGATATGCCCCACCTGATGACAGTTGAAGCACTCTTGCGGGGGATATGCCATACCCCCGAGTGTCTGCATCTCCCGCATCTGAAGAGGCTGAGGGGCCATCACTACTTGTTCCCTTTACTCCTGTCTCACCTCCTGATGAGGCTTGTCCTCTGCTCTTCTGTCATCTCTCCCATCAGTAATGCGGCCCCATCGCTGATCATTTCTGGCTCCCCGGCCCTGATCCTCAGTTGGTCGCTTTCGGCCTCGGGTAGTGTGCCAATCTTCCTTGATCCTCTTCGCCATCTCCAATATCCAAGGAATAGGCCTGTCGGACACGAATAACAGAGCCTACTCAGATCCTCTTGTAGGCCCTTATAGAACCTCTTGGTGTATCCTGCCTCATCCAATTGATAAGAATTTGCAAACCGAGCTAGATGATTGAACTCCCGGTGATACTCCACCACTGTCTTATTGCCCTGTCTCAACTGTAAAAATATGTCTTCCAGCTCATCTCTGGCCGACTGCGGAACAAAATGCTCCAACAGTGTAGCCTTGAACTCCTCCCATGCAATCTATGCAACCTCTCTATCAACAAATGTCATGTCTAGCGATGTCTTCCACCATATCTTGGCATGGGACCCCAAGCAAGAGACAACCAAAGACACCCTCTACTCCCATGGGCACTGTATCCCAATCAGCATCTCATACATGATATCCAGCCACTCCTCTGCCCGAACCGCCGACTCTACATAAAGTAAGATGGGGGAGAAAGTCCTTTAAAGATACTCAACCAATTGGCCCCCGGGTTGGGCTGCGGAGCCGGAACCTGCTAAGCCATGAAAGCCTCCAGTATGGCTGTCAGAGTCTGCCCTATCTCCGACTGTAGGAACGGGGTTGTTGGGTACATTTAAAAATATGTACCAGATTTGGAGAAGCCTCATCTTAGTCAATGATATGCATCAATTTGTATTTGATAGATGTTTGAGTTACATTGTGCAGGTTGTGTCGACACCCAAGCTAAGTCTACACTTATGAAGGAGTTGTGTCGGCACCCAAGCTAAGTCGACACTTATGAAGAAGTTGCGTCGACACTCAAACTGAGTCGACACCTAAAGAAGCAGCTGTGTCGACACCCTGAATTGTGTCGACACCTGAGGCAGAATTTGTGTCGACACCTAATATAGGAGCTGTCTCAACACCAAGGAGATATGTCGATACTGGAAGCAGTTGTGTCGACACACTGGACTTGTGTCAACACGTCAAGTCTCAAAGTGCTGTGTCGAGATCAGAAGCAATTGTGTCGACACACAGGACTTGTGTCGACACACACTCAACGCCATCTGGTCACACTCAATGCTGTCGACACACACTCAACGTTGTCTGTCGGCAACAGCTATGTCGAGAATAGAAGGCCTTGTGTCGACACACATGACTTGTGTCGACACACAATCAACGTTATCTGTCGGCAACAGCTATATCGAGACAAAAAGGACTTGTTTCGACACAAAGGACTTGTGTAGAGACACACTCAACGCCGTCTGACATACACTCAATGCCATTTGTCTGCAGCTGTTATGTCGAGAACATGAAGACTTGTGTCGACACACTAGACTTGTGTCTACACATACAATAGAAGAAGTGTCGAGTAGCAGAAGATTGACTGAGTCGACACATTGAATGCTTTGTCGACATTATGAAAACTTTTGTCGACACTTAGCCTATATGTGTTGACACGTGTGAATCAATTTGTAGAGTGGAATGTGCTGAGTTGGAAAGTCTTTGACAAATCAACTGTCTTGACTGATGACTCGACAGCTATCATAACCAACTGGTCTGACACCTCTGTCAGAACTGTTAGAAGGTTGTTATAAACCGGATCAGCCGGTAACTATTGGGAAACTCTATATAAGAGTCAGATCTGTGACAAAAATAAAAAAAAAGGAAAAACACAACATAAGAAGAAGAAGAAAACTAGAGAATTCTTCAACAAGAACAGGGAAAACCCTTACGAAGGCAGATCCAGTGCTGTCTGCAAAAAAGATTCTGAATTCATTCTGAATTTAAGGAAGAAGCTTACTGAAGATCATCTTCTACATCAAGTGAAGATCCACCTTATTTTGTTCTATCAAGAAGCTTTGAAAAGCTAAGTCAGGTTGGATAAGAAGGGTTAGTACATTCAAGAACTGTTCAAGAAGGCTACACCAATAGAGAAATCTAGCTGGAGAATTTTCAGTATCTTTATATCATTCAATTTCTTGTCTGATCTATTGTTAGATCTTAGTTGTAAGCCTGAAATTATAAAGGCTGAGGTAGGGCTGAGAGCCTGATGTGTAGGAATTGTGAAAAGTCTGAGTTGTAAGCCTAGTGATAAAGGCTAAGGTAGGGCTGAGGCCTGAGGTAGGAATCTTAGGAAGAATCTGAAGTAGGACTTGTTTAAGTCTGAGCTGTAGGAACCATTCAGGTTCAGAGTTGTAAGATCTGCAGATCCGAGCTAGTGGAATGAAGTTAGGCTGAATCCAGTTATCTACTGGATAGGAGAAGGGGGAAAGTGGATGTACCCATACCTTTGGGAACCACTATAAATCTGGTGTATGCTGTGCTGTGAATTGTGGTCTGTGATTTGAATTATCTGTGCAAAATTTAATCTAGCTGTTTTCCAATAAAAATTGTTTAAAAAGTTTAGAACCTATTCACCCCCCTCTAGGTGTTTAGGCTCTTGAAATGAAGTCTTTCAAGTGGTATCAGAGGGAGGTTACTCAAATATTGACCTAACAGTTTGAGTGAATCTTCAAGGCAAATAACAGATATCAAGAATGGGTTCAAATGAGAATCAAAAGGAGTTTGGATCTATGAAACTTCCAATCTGCATGAAAGAATCCTTTGGCATATGGAAGGAAAGGGTCAAGTTGTTTATGGAAGCATCTGATCCAAGAATCTATATCACAGTACAGGAAGGACCTTTCATTCCAATGAAGGTATCAGCACTGGATGCAAATGTGAAAACTGAAAGTGAGAGTAAGATCTATCTCAACTCTAGAGGGGGGGGGGGCTAATAGAGTTTATTTAAAGTAAATTCATAATTTTAAACTTAGCAAAGCTTTTATGATTTAATTTATATATAGGTGTAAGGTGCCTTGCTATAGAATTAAAAGAACAGTAAAAAGAAGAGCACAGCACACAGCAAAGAAAACACACAAGCAAACCAGAAAACACAAGGAGCTATAGTGGTTCCCCAAAAACCTGGGTATATCCACTATTCTACCACCCTTGGTAGGAATCCACTACAGGAAGGATTGATCAGGTGTCCTGGCACCAATGAGCTTTTGATAAGGTGCTCAAAAACCAAACTAGATTTTTTGATCAGGTTTCTTGCCACCACTGAGTTTTGACAAGGTTCTCAGAACAAGAATCAAAGCTTTTGAAGGGAGTTTTGAAAACCCTTTTACAGAGTGAAAGGAAAAGAAAAAGGAAGAGTGTGAAGTTGTCTTCTCCATCTCAATCAAAGAGAGAAGCACAAGTGGATATGTATTGTCAAAGCTCCCCCTGAGATGTTGACAAGTTCAGGAGAGGAAGCTTTGCTTCAGGGTGATAGGTCTTCAGAAGCTTCAGATCTCCAGCATAAGATAGTTTCAACAGAGGCTGAAAGATGAATTGTCTGGAGTCCTTGGGATGAAGCTGTGATCACTTTTTGAGTACACAAAATTATTCAGCTAATTCTTCAGGATTGATCACTTGAGTTTTCTTGTGTTGATCAGAGAATCCTGTGAACCACTTCTTCTTTTGCTTTCTTATCTGTATCAGTCTGTGTATCTGTGTGTCTTATTGCTGGAGAAAAGAAGAGAAGAAGATTTTTAATTCTCTGGAGATTCTATGTCCAAGATAGCCGTTAACCAGACATTAAATGCCTTCCATAAAAGATTTTGTCTTCTAGAGGAAAGTCCAGTAAAACATTCTCTGAATAATTCCTTGAAACTTCCTCCAAAATAAATGAAAACGGCTGGCAGATCTCTTGACATAAAGGCTGAGATAATTTGAAACACATTCCAAAGTCTGACTGAATTTGAATCCTTAAAATCGTCGATCTCTCAAGAAAAACGTCGATCTGAGCTCGAAGATCGTCGAACTAAGCTCAGAGACTGGAAAAAATCATCAGCCAGAAAACGTCGAACTGAGCTCGAAGATCGTCGAACTGAGCTCAGCGACCTGGAGAATAAGTGAAGAAGGATCGTCGACCTGAGCTAGAAGATCGTCGATTTGAGTTCGATGACTAAGCAAACTGACTGAAGGCAGATCGTCGATCTGAGCTCGAAGATCGTCGAACAGAGTGTTGGTACCCCAGATGTGATTTGGCTTATGTAATCCCTTTCCAGCCCCTCTTGATCCATATAAAGATATATGATCATGGTTAGACTTTGTTTAGTCTCCCTAGGGCAGTTTATAAACTGACCTAGAGCTTAGGTTAGAAGTTCTAGATGTTTTTGTAGATAAGGCTTTTCCGTTCGACCATCGTCGAACGAGGCCTCGCGATCGTCGATCAATGGTCGACGATAGCAGGGCTAGTGAATCTTTGAAGTCAAGACAATTATCGTCGACCGTTGGTCGACGATCTCAGAGCAAGCTTACTACGCTCTGACGGTTGGTCGACGATCTGTCATCTTCAGGTCGACGATCGTGTTCTTGCTTCACGATTTCTGTCTCGACAGATATTTGCCTTTGCTGGTCGACGATCTATTTGCTGGTCGACGATCTGTTTGCAGGTCGACGATCTTCGAACCCCTGTTCGACGATTTCTGTCTGATTTTATCTATTTATATTTAGGCTATTCCTTGGTTTATTTCCAAGTGTGTTAGCTTGTGGTTAGAAAGATTCTTTAAAGTTATTTGTTGCTAAAATTATGGCTTAAATTCAAAATGAATTATTTACAAATTCTGTCAAACATAAATCACGGGATTCAGTATAAAGCATTTTGTCCTATTATACAAATTGCGTTGACTTTATCTTTCCAGCCTGTTTTCTAGCCGTTGGTACTATGTACTATTTCCAAGAAAGGTACGTCTTTATGCTGAGATTTCTTTCCCGCTTATTTTATTCCTTATTGGGACTGACAGAAAGTTAATAGGCCATTCTATTCCTATTGCTATATTCTATTTTAAGATAAACTGTTGCAGGGCTCAAGAATTCAAATCAATAGAGCCGTTCCAAAGGAAAACGTGAAGACATATTTAAAAGAGATTTCTGCTCTAAGAAAAGTAACAGTAACAGACACAGAGAAAAAAATTATTCATCCGCTCAAGCATCATCAGAGCACTTCTTCAACATCTCTTTACAAGAAGAAGAAAAGTTTTCCTGAAAAAAAAAGCCCAGAGCAATCATCTTCAATTCTCAAGTCTCCTGAGCAATCTGCTTAGAGTTTTTCAAAGACTTCAGAAAAGGCTCAAGATCTGCTTCAAGTGTTCCAGAATCTTAAGACTTGATAAAAATCAGTCTTCAGATTTCTGAGGATTTAGTTTCAGTTTATCTGAAACTCCTTCATCCTGAAGCAAAGGCTTTCCCTGGACTTCCACTGAGCCAGGGGGAGACTTTGATTCTTTAGAGAATCCACAAATCTTCTCTAATCTGTATTTAAAATAGAGAAGATAATCTAACCCTCTCAACCCCTTTGTAAAAAGAGTTTGTTCACATCTCTTCAAAAGTGAACACTGGTGACAGGGCACCTTATCAACAACCTGTGGTTGAGCATCCTTATCAAAAGCTCAAAGGGTCTGTTTGATCTACCTGAATCAGATCATTGGTGGCAGGGCACCTTAGCAAAAACCTATAGTGGATTCCTACCAGGGTGGTAGAAGAGTGGACGTACCTATTTAAAGGGAACCACTATATATCCTGTGTCCATCTGGTTATCTTGTTTATTCATTTTATTCTGTGGCTGTGATAGAACTACCTAGGATTGCTAGGTGCTGTGATAGGCTTGTAGTTAACTGAAATTTCAGTCAACTTCTTCACTTGTGCACTTCACTGTGTTAGGCTCTTAGGGTTCAAGTATCAGATTTTCTATTCCGCAAATAAACTCCAAGGGAGCTGACTAAGTGTTCATAAAATTTTGAATACTCTATTCACCCCCCCTCTAGAGTAGTTTACAACTTATCCCCTCACTTTCAATTGGTATCAGAGGAGGTCACGGGTTCAAGACCGGGGGGGCGCTATTAAATCCTGATTTTTCCCTTCTACCTGTGTGGGTCCGGTGGGTCAGGAAACCGTGGACATGTGGTAACCCCACCTCTGAGCCGTGTGGGCCATGTGGTAACCCCACCTCTGAGCCGACGGGTTGTGCTGGACGCCGGGGGGGATTGTTGGGTCCGGCATTCCTTCACTTGACCCGTGGCGCTCTGCTACTTATATAAAAAATTAAGTAGCGCCCTCTCTAACAGTCCGGGCTTTTGGTGCAGTTGGGTATGCGCTTGAAGCTAAAGCACCTGCTCCAACAGTTGATCAAACTCCACATGAGGAATTAAATCTTGAAACTGTTGAAGATCAGATCATTGTTGAACCTACTGATCTTGTCACACTTAGAGATCACCCTGTATCTCAAGTGATTGGAGACATTTCAGCAGGAGTCCAGACAAGACATCAACTCAACAAAAATGTGATGTTTGCTTGTTTCCTTTCTCAGGTTGAGCCCCTAACCATTAAAGATGCTGAGCTTGATCCCCACTGGATTATAGCAATGCAAGAGGAGCTTAACCAGTTTGAAAGATGTAAAGTTTGGACCTTGGTTCCAAGACCAAGAGGCCAACGGATCATAGGCACCAAGTGGGTGTTTAGAAACAAGCTTGATGCCCAAGGCATAGTAGTTAGAAATAAGGCTAGGCTAGTAGCTCAAGGCTATAGACAGGAGGAAGGCATAGATTATGATCAGACTTTTGCCCCTGTAGCTAGACTAGAAGCCATTAGGATTTTCCTAGCCTATGCTGCCTATAAAAGATTTAAGGTCTTCCAAATGGATGTGAAGAGTGCTTTCCTCAATGGAGATTTAAAGGAAGAAGTGTTTGTTGAACAACCACCAGGGTTTGTTTCATCAACCTTACCCACTCATGTGTTCAAACTCCAAAAGGCTCTCTATGGACTTAAGCAAGCTCCTAGAGCTTGGTATGAGACCTTAGCAAATTTTCTTCTAGAACACAAGTTTGTGAGAGGTGTAGTAGATAGAACCCTATTCATTAGACATCATAAGGACTCACAACTGTTAGTTCAAATCTATGTAGATGACATTATATTTGGCTCTACTGATCCCAAACTATGCAAGAGGTTCTCTGAACTAATGCACTCTAAGTTTGAGATGAGCAGCATGGGTGAGTTATCCTATTTCCTTGGTCTCCAAGTGAAACAGAGTGTTGATGGCATTTTCATTTCACAATCAAAATATGCCAGAGAGCTGGTTAAAAGATTTGGAATGTCTGATGCTTCATCAATGAGCACACCTATGGCCTCAAATGCAGTTATTGATTCTGATGTCAATGGCAAGTCTGTTGATCAAAAGAATTATAGAGCCATTGTTGGTTCCCTGCTGTATTTGACTGCAAGTAGGCCTGACATAATGTTTGCTACATGCCTATGTGCTAGGTTTCAGGTCAACCCAAAGGAATCTCACTTAACTCTCCTCAAGAGGATCTTGAGATACCTTAAGGGATGTCCTAACTTAGGACTGTGGTACCCAGCTGAGTCAGGATTTGAATTAATTGGATATTCAGATGCTGATTATGCTGGTTGTAGAGTTGACAGGAAAAGCACCTCAGGGACTTGTCAGTTCCTGGGAGAGAGACTTGTCTCTTGGTTTTGCAAGAAACAGGCATCTGTGTCTACTTCAACTGCTGAGGCTGAATATATAGCAGCAGCTAGTTGTTGTTCACAGATCCTGTGGATTCAAAATCAGCTAGTGGATTATGGGTACACACACTCAAACACAAAAATTCTGTGTGACAGTACCAGTGCAATATCAATTGCTCAAAATCCTGTGCACCATTCCAGGACCAAGCACATTGAGATTAGACATCATTTTCTAAGAGATAATGTGGAAAAGAACAAGATAGTAATGGAATTTATATCCACAGACCTGCAAAGAGGAGATATTTTCACTAAGCCCCTTGATGAACAAAAGCATTTGTTCTTCCTGAACCAGCTTGGTATGATTAATGGTTCAGAATAGTGAAAATTTGGTTAGTTTTGTTTTCTGTCTAAAATCGTCGAACGACTGATCGACGATCTTCGACCAGGTCAGAACTATCGTCGACCAACCATCGACGACAGCTCGTTCTGTAGTAAGGCAGAAATCGTCGACCAGCTGGTCAACGATCTCTCCTTAGGTATCTATCGTCGACCAATGGTCGACGACAGATTTTCTGTGCTGGATGGAGAATCGTCGACCATCATTTATTGATCGACGATCGTAGTAATTGCTTATAGTCGGTCGATGTTTACCGATTTAGTCAAACATTGACTATCGTCGGTCTGTGTTCGACGACTGATTTTATTCCGGGTTCGACGATCGCAGATTTATTTCTAATAGTCGATTTAGGTCTGAAGATCGTCGTCCTTCCGCTCCGTCTTTTCATATTCCTTCTCCTGGCTTAGAATTCGCTCTCGAACTCTAATCCCGCGCGATTCTCTTCTCCCCTGTTTCTGCTTCTCGATTCGCCATCTTCTCTCAAACTCTATGGCGATTCCTTCTGCTGTTCTCCTCGGAATGAAGTTCGACACGGGCTTCTGTGTCGACTTCGATTCCTTCTGCCGATGCGATCAACCAATCCAAGATATTCTGAAGCTATGTGAAGACCAAGGCCTCAAGAAATTCATGTCATCCGCACCTAAGATTAATATACCAGAAATTCGTGAATGGGTATACACCTCGTCCTCCAGCGACGAAGCAATGTCGGGAAAGATAAACGGCGAGGAGGTCACTCTGACTCCTGAAGTATTGACAGAGTTGTTTGGACTGCCAACAGGTACTGAGGAATATGAGCAAAGCTCAGAGGAATATGGCCGCATGCTCACTGTGATGGGCCATGCCGAAGGGATTCCGGCTAAGCTGCTGAAGATAAACTTGTCTCCAGAATACAAGTTTCTGGCAGACCTGGTAGGCAAGATTATTTTGGGAAAACATTCGGCGCATGACAATATCAACAGGCAACAGTTTGCCCTTATGTCGGCTTTGGTGAATAGGACGCAGTTAGCCTGGGGGAAAGTTCTATTTGACCTAATCAGGAGAAAGAACAACAAGAAAGAGGTAAATCTTGCCAGGGTACTGGGTGTGTTTCTATATGTGAAAGCACCCCTGCTGCTCGTTTCTGCACCCTCCGCAGTAAATGCCAGCAAGAGGTTGGACCCCTCGCTCTTCAAGAAATCTCAGAGGATTATCAAGAAGTCAGCCAGGGTTGATCCTAACCCTTCTTCAGACACAAGGGCTGATTCGGCCGCTCTCCCGCTTACTGGGGAAGGTTCAGCAATCCCTTCATCCTCCCTCTCTATCCCTGCATCCTCTTCTCCTGCATTACTCTCTACAACACCCGCAGTGCCACCACAACATGCATCATTCATTCCACCTGCATCTCCACACCAGTCACCAACACCACATCATCTGGCAGCTTCAGCCAGTGTTGACATGGTGACTGCCACCATCCTCACAAACCTTTCTCAACATGAATCCCACACTCATGTTGATGACCACCTATCTCCACATGACTCATTTGATCATGTGGAAGATCATCCTGCTTCCATTCCATCCACCTCCACATCATCAGCATTTCAGATATCCCCTGAAATGCTTGCACACCTTGTACAGCTCATCACTCCCTCCATCCAAAGCATGATTGAGGCTGCCAATGCCCCTCTCATTGCCTCCATCAACTCTCTCACTGACGCCATCAAATCCATCTCATCTTCTGCTGAGCCCCCTTCTGTAAAATGCATGACTCCAGTCCCCACTGAAGTCATGCAGGGGAGATGTCTGTCGAAGTGGTCTCAGGTGATGCCCTGACCCTTCAGGACAATTCCTCTCTTCCCCTTCAAGAATCTGTAGATGTCCCTCAAGAAACTTCAGAGAAAGAACCAGAAGGTAAACTTTAAAACTCTTCCTCCAAAGGATATAATCAGGACTTCAATTTGACATTTGTGACTAACAAAGACATTCACTCCCTAGTGAATCTAGCTTCTGAGGAAGAAGTTCCTGAAAAGGAAAATGAAGAAGTCCCCATGGACGTTTGTGAGAATGTTGCTGCTCAACCAGATGGTATAGTTTTATTTAAGATTCTAATTAATTCAAACTCCATCTTTGAGTTAATTTCTTATCCCTAGTGAATATCACAGCTGCTGATGATCTTACATCAGTATTGCAAGTTGATGCTGCCAAGTCCATTGAGTCTGATAAAGACTTGGAATCATTTCTTTCCTCAGACTGTGAGTTCTCACTCACATCCCCTCCTTTTGTTCCTCCTCTTCAAGAGAAAATGGTCCCTTATAGACCTGAGTACCTTGATGACCCCTTGGTCAAGGATACTCTTTTCTTTTCCTGTATGGCACTCCTCTTGTGCCTTGCAGAGGTGTCTATCCCCGATGTCACTAATCATCTAGAAGGAATTATAACCTCCTTCCTAGATGCAAAGTGGTATCCTGTGTAGATCTTCAGGTAATCCCCGTATCTATTACCTGTTGTTTGTTCACCTTGGGGGGAATATCTTATTTCCACTTGGTTGTTAACCTATCTCTCTTTGCATACAGGCACAACCATAAATGCTGCTGCTGCTGAAATCATCAACATCCCAGCTGATGCTGCTGCTGAAGTAATTGAAGATGTGCAAGATAGAGCAGACAATGCTCCCAAGATGACTGAATTGGACTCAAGTTCAGGTACTCTAAACATTGACCAATTTATAGACTTTGTGGCTGAAGGTATTGCCTCTGAGTACATTGAAGGGATGGCTAAATATCATCTGGATTCCCTAGCCATCTCTCTAGAGAAAGCATCTGCCCCTGCAGATATTGTCATCTTTTCTCCTCCCATCCTTACCTATCCTTTATCCACTCCTTCTATTGCAGAACTGGTCCCCAAGACAGTTCCTGAGTTGTACCCAGAATCAGAGCTATGGAAAAGTGCTCCAAATGTTGATCTGGATGCTCTTCTTAGGCAAGATGCCATTGAAGAAGCTAGAGAAAAAGAAGAAAAAGAAAAGAAAGACAAAGCTGAACTTACTGCCAAAGATCCATCTGAACTAAACTTTGATGATTATGCTGGGAAAGACTCATCTCATTCTGATGATGATGATGATGACTCTGATGATTCGGACTCCTCTAAGAAAAGAAAAAGAGCTGCTTCCAAGAAAAGAAAAGCCCCTGCTCCTTCTACTGCAAATCCTAACAAGGATGTTCCCTATTACATTCTGAAGGGAATAGATCCTAAGAGCAAGGAATTCCAACCCTGGATGAGATTGTCAAAGAATCAGACAAAAGAAAATAAGAGAAGAAAGAGATATGACTCTCCAGTTCAAAAATTCCCCCCCAGAGGTCCTCCTCCACCTCCTGGTGCTGGAGCCTCTGGAAGTATCTCTTCTGCTCCAATTGGTAAATCAGCCAGCTCCAACCCCTCTCAATCTTATCAGAGAAGAAGTAGACAAGGCCAGGGAAGCCAAAGTGGTTCAGGACAAGGAAATAAAAGAAATGACAATGCTCCCGTAGAACAAATAAAGGAGATGACTTATCAACAACCTACATTCTCTCCTCCTCCTTCTCCTAAGAAGTTAGTCCCAGAAAGGAAACCTTCTCCTCCCAGGAAAGGTCCCTCCTCCTCTTTAAAGAAACCTGCTGCAGCTGATTCAAAAGGAAAAAGAGTAGTCTTTTCAGAAAATTCTCTCAAAAAGTTCATTGAGCTTGCACCTCCTAGATCTCTCTATGCTCAAACTGATCCTAAGAAGACTGTGCAGATTCCTCTCGATTCAAGCAAACTTGCTACAGCTCTTCAAAGGAATATGGAGATTGCAGCTCATACAGATTCTGATAGACCTCCCTCTCCATCAGACAAAACTGAAGCTGAAAGGATTGCCTCTATGGCAAGATTCAAAGAGTCTATTGCACTTAGCATGATGGAGAGAGCCAAATCTCAAGGACTGGATCCTACAGCTTACTCAACAATGTCAGAATTCAGAGAAAGGGAACTGAGCAGAATTCAAGTCAATCCAGAAGCCTTTGACGCTGAGGAATACATGAGACTACATCCTGCTGCAGTTCTACCGAGTTATGCTGAAAAGAAAATCATAGGAGAGCATGATCTAATGTTATCTAAAAGACAAGCAGCAAACCCTAACAGAGAAATCATTTTCAAACCAGCTGCAATGCCCAAAAACTCATCTGATGCTAAACATGCTGATAAATCTGCTTGATACATTCCATTTTTGCTGATTTATGCTTGTGATATTTTCTGTGTATTGCCTGTACTTTATCATTCTGGTTAATCTTTAGAAGTGTTGTTGTCTGCTTTAGCTTTTAAATTGGATTGGATAACATAACCCAAATAGGGGGAGATTGTTGGTACCCCAGATGTGATTTGGCTTATGTAATCCCTTTCCAGCCCCTCTTGATCCATATAAAGATATATGATCATGGTTAGACTTTGTTTAGTCTCCCTAGGGCAGTTTATAAACTGACCTAGAGCTTAGGTTAGAAGTTCTAGATGTTTTTGTAGATAAGGCTTTTCCGTTCGACCATCGTCGAACGAGGCCTCGCGATCGTCGATCAATGGTCGACGATAGCAGGGCTAGTGAATCTTTGAAGTCAAGACAATTATCGTCGACCGTTGGTCGACGATCTCAGAGCAAGCTTACTACGCTCTGACGGTTGGTCGACGATCTGTCATCTTCAGGTCGACGATCGTGTTCTTGCTTCACGATTTCTGTCTCGACAGATATTTGCCTTTGCTGGTCGACGATCTATTTGCTGGTCGACGATCTGTTTGCAGGTCGACGATCTTCGAACCCCTGTTCGACGATTTCTGTCTGATTTTATCTATTTATATTTATGCTATTCCTTGGTTTATTTCCAAGTGTGTTAGCTTGTGGTTAGAAAGATTCTTTAAAGTTATTTGTTGCTAAAATTATGGCTTAAATTCAAAATGAATTATTTACAAATTCTGTCAAACATAAATCACGGGATTCAGTATAAAGCATTTTGTCCTATTATACAAATTGCGTTGACTTTATCTTTCCAGCCTGTTTTCTAGCCGTTGGTACTATGTACTATTTCCAAGAAAGGTACGTCTTTATGCTGAGATTTCTTTCCCGCTTATTTTATTCCTTATTGGGACTGACAGAAAGTTAATAGGCCATTCTATTCCTATTGCTATATTCTATTTTAAGATAAACTGTTGCAGGGCTCAAGAATTCAAATCAATAGAGCCGTTCCAAAGGAAAACGTGAAGACATATTTAAAAGAGATTTCTGCTCTAAGAAAAGTAACAGTAACAGACACAGAGAAAAAAATTATTCATCCGCTCAAGCATCATCAGAGCACTTCTTCAACATCTCTTTACAAGAAGAAGAAAAGTTTTCCTGAAAAAAAAAGCCCAGAGCAATCATCTTCCATTCTCAAGTCTCCTGAGCAATCTGCTTAGAGTTTTTCAAAGACTTCAGAAAAGGCTCAAGATCTGCTTCAAGTGTTCCAGAATCTTAAGACTTGATAAAAATCAGTCTTCAGATTTCTGAGGATTTAGTTTCAGTTTATCTGAAACTCCTTCATCCTGAAGCAAAGGCTTTCCCTGGACTTCCACTGAGCCAGGGGGAGACTTTGATTCTTTAGAGAATCCACAAATCTTCTCTAATCTGTATTTAAAATAGAGAAGATAATCTAACCCTCTCAACCCCTTTGTAAAAAGAGTTTGTTCACATCTCTTCAAAAGTGAACACTGGTGACAGGGCACCTTATCAACAACCTGTGGTTGAGCATCCTTATCAAAAGCTCAAAGGGTCTGTTTGATCTACCTGAATCAGATCATTGGTGGCAGGGCACCTTAGCAAAAACCTGTAGTGGATTCCTACCAGGGTGGTAGAAGAGTGGACGTACCTATTTAAAGGGAACCACTATATATCCTGTGTCCATCTGGTTATCTTGTTTATTCATTTTATTCTGTGGCTGTGATAGAACTACCTAGGATTGCTAGGTGCTGTGATAGGCTTGTAGTTAACTGAAATTTCAGTCAACTTCTTCACTTGTGCACTTCACTGTGTTAGGCTCTTAGGGTTCAAGTATCAGATTTTCTATTCCGCAAATAAACTCCAAGGGAGCTGACTAAGTGTTCATAAAATTTTGAATACTCTATTCACCCCCCCTCTAGAGTAGTTTACAACTTATCCCCTCACTTTCACAGAGCTCGACGACTTAACTTAGTTGAGCTCAGAGAGCGTCGAACGGAGTTCGACGTTTCGTCGAACTGAGCTCGACGAAAAAAGGCTTAGACTTGGCTCTATCTCTAAAATCTTGGAATGGTCCTGGGGGCAGCTTCAAACCTAAGTTCTAAGCCCTAGACACATTCTAATGTTGACCTTTTCAACTATACATCTAGGTCAACCTGGTTTCCTAAGAAAAACATAGTGATCCTTACCCAAATTAGTAATAGGATGTTCCAACAATCTCTCCCTATTTAGGTTAGGATTACTATTTACATATTTCAGAAATAAAAGTTACAACAACATATATAAGAGCAACAAACAAAATAACAGAGCAAGAAATCATAGCAGCAATCAAGAGGAATTTCAGCAAATGTTCAGAGAGATTATACTGTCTGCTTACACATGTTACTTCTTTTCATTTCCTTTCTTAAATATGATTTCCCTGTTAGGATTAAGGGCTTCCTTCTTTGACCTTCTGTCATCATCTTCACCTAAGGAGGTTTGAGCTCTTGGCCTTGGAACCACAGCCTCAGGATGCAGCTTCAGGTAGTCCACTGGGTCAAAGAATTTACTTGAAGAATACCTTTCCAATTCAACTTTTCTTTGTTCTGACAGAGTAGTAATATTGGAGGTATCTTTTCCTTGCTCTCTTGCTTTCTTCAATTGATCTAGTGCAGCCAATTCTTTCATCCTTGCAGTCCATGACAATGGATTGTTCTCTGGGTCTTCAAATGGCACTGCAGGCTCATATCTGTTAATAGTTTCTGAAGCAGTAGGAGTTCTGGTCTCAACTTTTTCTCTGAGCTTGTAAGGGAAAGGACCTTGAGTAGAGTCTATGAACCTTTGTCCTTCCCTAGCTTGAAATCTATGCTCTCTTTGGCTTCCTCTATACTGACCCCTTCTGGACTGATAGCCCCTTTGGTATTGCCCCCTAGGAAGGTATCTCTGAGAAGACTGGGAGGAACTTTGTTTGGAAGCTGGGGCTTGAGAAGCTGAGCCTGACACAGAATCTGGAGGAGGAGGAGGAGGAGGAGGCTGAAACTGAGAAGATCCCTTTTCATATCTGTCTAACTTCCTTCTCTTCTTCATAGCTTTTATTTGATTCTTGGAGTACTGCATCCAGGGCTCAGAGATAGGACAGTTATGCAGAATATAGTATGGAATATCATTTGAATCTTTAGCTTGAGCTGGGGGAACCTTCATCATAGCCTTGCTTCTGGCCTTCCTTTTCTTGGCAATAGTATTAGAGGAATCATCAGATTCAGTTTGAAACTGATCACTGTCTGAACTTTGAGGTCTATCATATAAGTCATCAATGCTTTTTATATACTTTTCTTGTTGCTTGATTTGATCATGGGTAAGAGCAGGAACAGTAGCAGCAGAAATAACAGGAGTAGAGACAGCATGAGTAGAAATAATTGAAGCAGAAACAGATTCAGATTCTTCTAGGTAGGTAGTATGTTTTTTAGCAGCAGCAGTGTCCTCAATCACAGAGACCATTTCAGTATCTTCTGAAAGCAGACTTGTTGTAACAGCAGCAGCAGCACTTAAAATATCAACATCCACAGCTTTGAAGGAATTGACATATAGGGCAATCAGGCTGCGATCACAGTAATTTATAGGCACAATGGCCTTAGTGAGGTCTTCAGATTGTTGAACTGGCAGAGAGCTGAAATATACAGTATCAAAAATAGAGAGCTGACTCTGAAGGTCCACTGCAAAAATAGGAGTAGAACTGGAACCTTCAGCAGTCTCAGGCACATCCACTGCTTCATAAGGCATCTCCCCCTGCCTTGGTTCAGAGACAATTGAATCAAGGCACCCAGATGAAGGGATTTCCTGGGAAGAGAGGAAGGAAGACAACTTGGTAGACAACTCCTGAACATGTTGCAAGAGTGGAGCCAAGGAGGTCTTCAGCAGTGAGGTTAGCCTGGGGGCTAGCAACACATAAAGCTTGTCTGCCAGGTTTGAAATATCTACTTGCTCAAGATGGGCTTGAACAGAGGTAGGAGGTGAAGGTACTGGAATGAGGGTGACTGGGACTAATGGGATGGAGGATGTGGTGGTGGAAAGTGTAGGGATGGATAGCTCTGAAGGAGGAATAGTGGAGATAGAAGTTATTGAGATGGAGATGGATGAGATGGAAGAGTCAAAGGATGGGGTGAAGGATGGTTGAGAGAGGACTTCTTGAAGAAGTTGTTGATAGGAGGATGTTGAGGGAAGCTCAGGAGGAGAAGGAGGAGAATCATCCATAAAGGAGTAATCTATAAGAGAAAATGATGGAGTGGTGAAAGTTGGATAAGAGAATAGAGGATGGAATTCTTCTGAGGTTGTGGCTGGAGGAGGTGATATTGGTGAAGAAATGGTAATGGGGGAAGAAGCTGAGATTTGAGGAGAGGTTGAGGTGGTGACTGGGATAGAAACAGCTGGAGGAGGAGAGGAAAAGGCAGTCAATTCTTCTGCTAGGGCAGATACCTTAGGAGGAGTGACTTGTGTAGTCCTGGTGCCTGAAGCAAGTGGTGCTACAGCAGCCCTGATGGGGTTGATGATTTGCCTGTCCCATTTGCTGAATAGGGCACAAGTAAGCCTCTTGGATGCATTGATGAACATCCCACTAGAGGTCAGCAGCTCAGGGCACCTGGAGTGCAGGTAAACCCCTAATATTCTCCCAAAGCTTACATGGTTTTTGTTCAGTTTCTTCTTGATTAAGCTGAAAAAGATTGATCCCCAGTCTAAATGCTTCTTATCAACCAGTGCTCCCATTAAACAGAATTGATATCTTGATATAGTGTCATGGGCTGAGTGCTTTGCCAGAAGCACTTTGCCAACCACATCAGCCAGAAATTGGTATTCGATAGACAGATTCTTTTTGAACAGTTTGTTAGGGTTCACAGCAGTTTGACCCATTCTATCAAGCATAGAGGCATACTCTTCTCCAGATAAATCAATGGAGTCATCTCCAGAACTAAGGAGGAAAACTTCAGTCAGAAGGGCCGGGGACAATGGTACCTGAGTCCCTTTTATTGAGCCGATGACAGAATTCTCATTCTCATCTGTCGCGGTAAAACACCATTCTTTTATCTCTTCTGAAGCAATCTTCATTCGGGTGGTCATGATCTGAGATAGCTGCTGTTCTCGGAAGAGGTTGAGAATGTCCTTGAATTGCTGATCACTTCCATCGAACGAATTCATATCAATATCAAAACCTGTATCGAATTTCATCTTTGAAATAGCAGCACTTGATCCAGCCATCGGTACCTGCAACAATGAAACAAACACGACCAAGTGTAGAAGATTTGGAGGGAAAGAAAGAAAGTTGCAGAGAGTATGAAAGCGTAAACGACGAGCGGCGGCCGAAAAAAGATTTTATATTAGGGTTCGACGCGAAAACAGAAAATCGTTGAGCTCAGTTCGACAAAACTTCGAACTCAGCTCGACGATTTTGGGCTACTAAAGGAATCTGAAGAGTCTCTAATAACGTCAAACTCCGTTCGACGATATTATCGAGCGTCGAGCTCCGCTCGACGACCAATGAACAGAAAGAATGGAAGCTTGGAGCTAACGGCGGCGCTGAACTCAGATCGACGATTCAGGAAACGTCGATCTGCGGTCGACGATTTCTGGAAATCGTCGATCTCCGTTCGACGATTTCTGGGGAAACGTCGAGCGTTGTTCAGAGACAAAACCTATTCTACAGACACAAAAAGAGATAAGTTTTTAGCCTAGTCTTGGTCTGTTTTTAGATTTACAAAATCTTGGAGTTTATTTTAAACTTCCTCCATCTAGCATTCCTAACTGATTGAGGAAGAAGTTATGCTTCTTTTCATCCAAAGGCTTGGTGAAAATGTCTCCCCTTTGCAAATCAGTTGGGATGTATTCAAGTTCAATTTTGTTTTTCTCAACATTATCCCTTAGAAAATGATGTCTAATTTCTATGTGTTTTGTCCTACTATAGAGGACTGGATTTTGTGCAATGGAAATAGCACTGGTGTTGTCACAAAATATTTTTGACTTCTCTAAGTTGTAACCATAGTCTAGGAGTTGATTTTGAATCCACAAGATTTGTGAACAACAACTGCCTGCAGCCATATATTCAGCTTCAGCAGTTGAAGTTGACACAAATGTTTATTTCTTACAAAACCAAGAGACAAGTCTGTCACCAAGGAACTGACAAGTTCCAATGGTGCTTTTCCTGTCTATTCTGCATCCAGCATAATCACCATCTAAGAATCCAGTTAAGTCAAATGCTGAATCTTTTGGATACCAGAGTCCTAGATTTGGACAGCTTTTAACATACCTAAGAATCCTCTTTACTAAAGTTAAGTGAGACTCTCTAGGGCTAACTTGGAATCTAGCACAAATGCATGTAGCAAACATTATATCAGGCCTGCTAGCTGTAAGGTACAGTAAAGAGCCAATCATTGCTCTATATGTTGTCTGATCAACTGGTTTCCCATGTTCATCAGCATCCAATACAGCATTGGTAGGCATGGGTGTTTTCATACATGATGCATCAGACATACCAAATTTCTTAACCAGCTCTTTTGCATACTTGGTTTGAGAAATAAATATGCCTTCAGCATGTTGTTTGACTTGCAATCCTAAGAAGAAGGATTGCTCACCCATGCTACTCATTTCAAATTTTGAATGCATTAGATTAGAGAATCTTCTGCACAAGTTTGAATCAGTAGACCCAAAAATAATATCATCTACATAAATCTGCACTAGTAGGGTGTGGGACTCATGGGTTCTAATAAAAAGAGTTTGGTCTACTCTCCCCCTAACAAAATCATTTTTCAGTAAAAAACATGCTAGGGTCTCATACCATGCTCTAGGAGCTTGCTTGAGACCATATAATGCTTTGTGTAGTTTAAAACCATAATCAGGATGGGTTAGAGAGATAAAACCTGGAGGTTGTCTGACATAGACTTCTTCTTTGATTTCCCCATTGAGAAAAGCACTCTTGACATCCATTTGATAGACTTTGAATCCCTTGTGAGCAGCATAAGCCAGAAAGATTCTTATGGCTTCTAATCTTGCAACTGGTGCAAAAGTCTGGTCATAGTCTATCCTTTCTTCCTGAGAGTACCCTTGAGCAACTAGCCTTGCCTTATTCCTTACAATGATTCTTTTGGAACACCCTATTACTATTTGGGTCAGGATGACTATATTTCTATAGGGATTTTGTGTTGTGACCTTCTTGTTGTTATAAAGGTCACATAGGTTAGTTAGAGTCGACTTCAGCTCGACGCAGAGTCAACTTCAGCTCGACGCAGAGTCGACTTCAGCTCGACGCAGAGTCGACTTCAGCTCGACGCAGAGTCGACCTCAGCTCGACGCTGAGTCGACCTCAGCTCGACGTGGAGTCGACCTCAGCTCGATGTTCCGTCAAGCCCAGTTCTGCTTTCTGAAACCACTCTCTGGCCGACGTGTGTCGTGCTCAGATCGACGTTTTATTGTGAGCTCGATGTTTTCCAGGCTCCCGTCAGTTTTGAATAGGAATTCAAATTCCTTCTGTCAGAACAATTAATGCTGAAGATTTATTGGCCGTTACAGCAAATCTGGTGCATGGCTCAAAGAATTTTCTAAGGAATGTTTGCCTGGCACTTCCTTTGAGACATGGACATTTAAGGAAAGCATTTAATGCTTGCTACCAACGGCTATCAAAGACTCAGAAGAAGAACACAGAGATATTATTCTATCAGTCAACAGAGAACAACAGGACTTCTTCTTCTTGCTCTCTGTGATATTCATTCAAGCTTACACACAGGAATTCTGATTGCTTCAGACACAACCATCCAACTTGTTTGGATCATCTTTTGCTGGAGCAGATCAGATCATTGAAGACCTGTCACCCTTGTGCAAAGCTCTCCTTCCTGAACTACTTCTTGATCTCAGGGGGAGCTTTGACAACATCAACAGATCCACTTTGCTTCTCTCTACTTATTGATAGAGAAGACAACATCAGCTTTTTCTTTTTCTTTCTGTACAGGGTTTTAACTCCCTTCAAAAGTTACCTTTGGTTTTGCTGAAACCTGGTCAAAAATCAGCCCTTTGGTTTGTGAGAACCTGGTCAAAAACTCTCTGGTGCTCAAGACACCTGATCAACTCATCTTGAAGTGGATTCCTATCTAGGGTGATAGAAGAGTGGACTACCCAAGATTTTGGGGAACCACTATAGCTCCTTGTGTATTCTGGTTGCTTGTTTCTTTGTGTTTTGCTTTGTGCTGTGATTCTCTTCTTACTTTGATTAATTGCTATAGCACCATACACTAAGTAAATCTAAGCCTTCTCTCCATACAAGTTTTAATTTGCAAAACTATTTTAAATCACTCTATTCACCCCCCCTCTAGAGTTAGGATTGATCTTATCCCTCACTTTCAATTGGTATCAGAGGGAGGTTGATCATTCATACAGGCTAACACCTGGATCAAAAGATCTCTGATAAGATCATTTCTCTCAAAAGGGTTATTTCTTTTAGTTTTACTTATCCTTAAAACTCATGGCACAAAACAAGGACTTTGCTAGCACCAGACCTCCTATGTGCAATCTCTCTAAGTTTGCACTATGGAAGGCAAGGATTAGACTTTACATGAATTCATTTGATGAGGACATCTTTAATTCTGTGTTGACAGATTATCCAAGGCCTCCCACAGGAACAAGTACATCAGCTGTTCCTCCTCCTTCAGGAACTGATGCTGACATAAGAAAGTGGAAGGCAGCAGATGCTAAAGCCATGAACATCTTGGCTCAAACCATGTCAGATGACATTTTCCAGAAAGTAGCTGAATGCAATACTGCCAAAGAGATCTGGGAAAAACTTTCAGAAATTGTATCAGGTTCTGCAGATGAAAGAAAGGATAGGAGATCCTACCTCATCACCTAGTATGAGAACTTCAAAAAGGCAGAGTCTGAGTCAGTTGCTGACATGTACAACAGACTGAGTCTAATCATCAGTGAGCTTAG
Organism: Platanthera zijinensis; assembly: GCA_039513925.1. Classification (NCBI taxonomy): domain Eukaryota; kingdom Viridiplantae; phylum Streptophyta; class Magnoliopsida; order Asparagales; family Orchidaceae; genus Platanthera; species Platanthera zijinensis. The sequence goes on from CM077088.1 coordinate 117,175,290, forward strand.
ATCACTAGATAAGGACATATCTCTCACTGAGATAAATGACAAGATACTGACTTGTTTCCCTAGCTCTTGGGACTCAAGAATCTGGTCAATTAAAGATGGAAGGAATGTTTGTGAGTTATCCACAGAAGCTCTTCTAGGAAAGCTCAAGAGTTATGAGCAATTCATTAAGAAGAGAGAAGAAGAGCAGAAGATATCCACACCAACTGAAAAGGTTGAGAAAACCATTGCCTTCAAGGCACAGGAAGAACAACCTAAAGAAAAGGTGTTGGGAAATGAAGAGCATATGAGCCTACTTGTCAAAAGGTTCAATAAGCTGAATAAAAAGAACTTCAGAAGATGGTCATCCAAAGACAAAGACAAGCCAAGGTATGACAGATCTACTAATAAAGATATTATCTGTTTTGGCTGCAGGAAACCAGGACACATTGTCCCCAACTGTCCAGAAAATCAAGATAAGGACAGAAGGGACAAGAAGGAAAGAAAAGATAAAAGGAAGGATAAGGAGTCAAGGAAGTACCATGACAAGCCTTCCTCCAGCAACAGCAAGCACACCAGAAAAGGATTTGTGGCTGAATCCTGGAGTGACTCTGATGAGTCTGATTCATCATCCAGCTCTAGTGATGATGAGGATGATGCAGAAGAAAAAGGATTCTGCATGATGGCCATCAATGCATCTCAAAAGAATACTGATTCAGAGCTTGATGCTGACTACCTATCTGATCAGGAACTTACTGAGGATCAGGTAATAGATTCATTTGATTTTAATTCTGTTGAATTTAAATCTGAGTTCAAATCTATGTGCGTTGACTTGATTGAATCTCAAAAGTTAATTATAACTCTTAGAGAACAATTGATTGAATGCAAATCCATTAACTCAGATAATCTTAGACTCTTAGAAGAGTTGAAGCAGTGTGGGGAGGAGATAGCTTCACTGAAAGGTGAACTATCTAAGGCCAAACAATTTGAAGAAACCCTTAATGGGAGAAGTATCAAATTAATGGACATCACAAGTACAGTGAACTCAAGATTGAATGGTTCACTAGGCTTGGGTGCTTCATCCAGCCAACCCATAGTGCTGACAACTCCAATCAAATTTACCAGTGACAAAGGTAAAGGAGTCTTGATAGTGGCTAGGAAGAATGCTGACTTAACCCAGGAAACTGGACAAAAAGCATCGAACGAAGCTCGACGGAGGTCGAACAGAGCTCGACGTAATCGCAAGAAAACGTCGAACTCAGGTCGACGCCTTCTACCTTCTGAACAAAGCAAGACTTCGCCGTCGAATGGAGCTCGACGCACTCACCAGAGTCCGTCGACCGAAGCTCGACGTGCGTCGTGCCAAGTTCAGAGCAAAAGTCAGTTCTCAGGGGTTAATTCAAGATTTAATTCCAGCTCCACATCTCATCACTTTAACCCTTATGCTGAATGGATAATACCTCCTAGGAGATATCATCCTGTAGGCTATAATAGTCAACCTGAGATGTCTTTTATTTCAGAGTTTAAAGGATATCAAGAAAGGCCCAAGGTAAACTGGGTCAAAAACAATTGATTTGTTGTATGTGCAGGTAAAGACCTATCCAATTGAGAACCAGCAGTGGTACTTGGACAGTGGGTGCTCAAAGCACATGACTGGCAACAAGGAGAACCTTGTGTCCTTCAAAGCCAAACATGGACCCAAAGTAATCTTTGGAGATTCAAACTTTGGACAAACAAAAGGCTATGACCAAGTCAAAATAGGGTCAATCACATTCAAGAAAGTGGCCTATGTGGAAGGACTAAAGCACAACTTAATCAGCATCAGCCAGCTATGCGATGCTGGTTATCAGGTTTGGTTTACCAACTCAGCATGTAATATTGCATTAAATAACAACATTGTTTTAATTGGTAATAGACAAGACAACATATATCTAGTTGATTTCAATTCATCTAAAGTAGATATTTGTTTATTTAACTCCCTTAGCAAACCTAATGAACTATGGCATAAAAGATTAGGACATGTGAACCTTAGAACCATTGCTAAGTTATCCAAAGACAACCTTGTTAGAGGACTACCTTCTGGTCCCTACAAGAAGGAAGGACTTTGCAAGGCTTGTCAATTAGGCAAACAAACTAAAAATAGTTTCAAGTCACTTAATAAGAGTGATTCACCTAGAATTTTGTACTTATTGCACATGGACCTTTTTGGACCAATTAATGTACAAAGCCTAGGAGGGAAATCTTATGCTTTAGTAGTTGTAGATGACTTCTCAAGATTCACTTGGGTGTTCTTTCTGAGAAAGAAGTCTGATAACTTCAAGATTTTGACAGATTTTCTCAAAGGCATAGATTGAGTTCAATACTCACATTGCCCTGATCAGAAGTGATCATGGGACAGAGTTTGATTCTCTTCTTATGCTGGAGTTCTGTCAGAAGGAAGGTATCAGGCACACTTTCTCAGCTCCGAGAACTCCTCAACAAAATGGGGTAGTTGAAAGGAAAAATAGAACCCTTATTGAATCTACCACAACATTGTTGACAGATGCTCACCTTCCTCTAACCTTTTGGGCAGAGGCTGTGAACACCTCCAATTATGTTTTGAATAGAAGCCTGATACATAAACTGAAGGGTAAGACTCCCTATGAGTTACTCAAAGGGAAGAAACCTAAAGTAAATTATTTCAAATTTTTTGGTTGCATTTGCTTCATTCACAATAATGACAAGAAATACCTAGCTAAATTTGAAGCCAAAGCTGATGAAGGAGTGTTTCTGGGATACTCCATGATTAGCAAGGCTTATAGGGTTTTTAACAAGTGCTCTAATAAAATTGAAGAATCCATGCATGTTACATTTGATGAAACTAATATGTCTTATAAGGAGAAGGAGACTTCTACCATAAGCAATTTGCAGGAACATTCAATTTCAGAAAATCTGAAGCAGCTTACCATCACAGACAAAGATTCATTAACTTCAACAATTCAACAAGACGCTGAACTTAGTGACAATGAAGAGGAATCTCAGGTCTTGGAAAGCTCAAATGGTCAACAAATTGAAGAACCAGTTGTTGTTCCACAAGAGGAAACAACAACACAGGTTGGTGCACCATCAACACCCCTTGTTGATTTAGTAACAACAAGAGATCACCCAATTTCACAAGTAATTGGAGATATCTCAGTAGGTGTGCAAACAAGGAATCAAGTTAATCACAATATTATGCACACTTGCTTTCTTTCTCAAATTGAGCCTCAAACAATACAAGATGCAGAGCAAGATCCAAACTGGATCATTGCAATGTAAGAGGAGTTGAATCAATTTGAAAGGAATAAAGTTTAGGAATTAGTACCAAGACCAAGGAACCAGCAAATTGTTGGAACCAAATGGGTATTCAGGAACAAGTTGGATGATCAAGGAATAATTGTGAGAAACAAGGCAAGGCTTGTTGCACAAGGATATTGCCAAGAAGAAGGGATTGATTATGACCAAACCTTTGCACCAGTTGCAAGGTTGGAGGCCATAAGAATCTTTCTTGCATATGCAGCTCACAAAAGATTCAAGGTATATCAGATGGATTGAGAGGTCTAAGTTGTTAGCCTAAATCACCTAGAGGGGGGTGAATAGGTGAAATGCGTGTCAAATGCGGAATTAAAAACTAACACAGCAAATATCAAGCAATCACAGAAGACAAGAGATTTATAGTGGTTCCCCAATCTTGGGTACGTCCACTTTCCTCACCGATCTAGCAAATTACTAGACTCGGCTACTCCACTATCTCGGATTGAAAACAATCCTACACCTCGGAACCACGTTCCTACAAATCTCGATCCAAAATGGATCTACACAAACTCGGAAGACAAAACTTCCTACAAGTCTCGGAGAAAAATCTCCTACAATGAAATTTGGTTTGAAAAATAAAAATCAAAACATCAATCTCAGATCTGGATCTTTGACGGTCTTCTTCTTTAGGAACTTCGGCTTGATCAGAAAAAAAAGGTTGAAGATGACCTGAGAGAAATCCACGAATCTGAAAACTAGAACCACCTCGATCGAGAAAGTAGATCTGGAATCTTCAAGGCTCGGCAAGATCGAGTGATTCTCTTTCTTCTGGATCGCTGGAGGAAAGATCGATGAAAACGAAGGTCGCGATCCAAACTTTTCTTCTTCTTCCGTGAACGGCAATGGCGGCGGCGTGAAATTAGGGTTCACGGAATTTCTCTTTCTTAAAAAGAATATTTCTGTAATAACGCTTAAAAGTCATTTCTGAAAAGACCTATTTATAGGTGGGTTCCAACGGTCGTAATATTGATTAATGATGACACGTGGACCAATCAGAATTGACAGATTCAAAATACTTAAGACGAATTAGAACTTAGAAGAATTCTGAATTAGAGAACAGCTATACTCGAGTGAGAGAAGGAATACTCGAGTATGGGAACTTAGATACTCGAGTATCAGAAAACATATACTCGAGTAACAGAAGGATATACTCGAGTATCAGGGGATTACTCGAGTATCAGAAACACATATACTCGAGTATCAGGGAATTACTCGAGTATCAGAAAACACGTACTCGAGTATCAGGGTATTTACTCGAGTATCAGAAAACACATACTCGAGTATCAGGGTATTTACTCGAGTATCAGTACTTTGAACTTGCAGAGAAGAGAAGAAAAGGATCTACTCGAGTATCAAACATGATTTACTCGAGTATCAAGTTACTTACTCGAGTATGAAAAGAACTTACTCGAGTGACTAACTTAACTACTCGAGTATAGATATATCTACACGAGTATTCAGACCCTACTCGAGTAAGCTAAACTGATTACTCGAGTATCTCACTAACTACTCGAGTATGGGACACAGACTACTCGAGTATTAAGACCTTACTCGAGTAAGTCTAACTGACTACTCGAGTATCTCTAACTACTCGAGTATGTCTTACTAACTACTCGAGTATTAAGCCTGATACTCGAGTATCATAAGGGGTTACTCGAGTATTAGGGACTTAGAAAAATTCTGTGAGGAAATTTGCTCCAATGCTTCTGTCCATCAATCCAAGTGCATGAAGGAAGTGTATCCCAATAGAGAGGCTATACATGGGCCAACACTTTGGATCACACAATGAGGGATTACATTGTATGGTCCTGTGTTTGGTGACCCATTATAGACTGACATTGGTCTACACTTGGCATTAAGGACCTGCACACATACAACTTAAACACAGCATCAAATACACCTTAATTCATCTTAGTTCAAGGTCTGACCTCCTACAAATCTGAGGCATTGTGGAGACAAACCCCAACAATCTCCCCCTATTTGTAGATGTCAGCACTCTCTATACTAAGGTGAATTACTTAGGAGTAAAAGAAACAACATGCATATAACAGGAGAATAAACTTAACTAAAGCAGGGTAAGTAAAACATTGCCATAATCAGAATTAAATATATATATATAGAAATGTTTTAAGCATAGAAACAAAAGTCCAATTTCACATTCTCAGTTCAACTCAAGATGGGGCATCCTTGTGCATCCTTTCTCTCTTTAGTTCTTGCCTTTCTAGATAACTGTATGGCTTGGGAAAGTAAGTCCTGGGCCTAGGAGGAGCAGATGGATTATTGTGTCCCCAGTTTCTGTCATGGAGTCTGATTTTAATCTGGGACACTTCATAGGCCTTCCATTCTGTATTACTGTAGAACTGATCTCTGTTTTCTCCAAGATCTGTCACTAACCTCAAAGTATCAAGAATTATGGACTTAGAGGTAGGACTCCACACTTCAGCATGAACAACAGGAGGTCTACTTTCAGAAGCTGGCTCTTTCCTGGGAGCAGAATGACTTGCAGAAGCACCTTCACCATACTTTCTTTTCTTCTTAGAAGGACCTTGAGAACTGGAAAGAAAATCATCTTGCCACATGTCAGAGTAGTTAAGAGGGGGCTCAGTCACATCACCCTCAGGTCTAGGAGAGAAGGCTGGCAGACCACTTTCTGGAATGGTAGCTTGGACAGGGGCATCTGCAGAGGGTTGCTCTTCAAGAGGATTTAGGTGCTGAGGTATAATGGTTGGGTTGAGCTGGGCATTAGGGAAGTTCATGTTATGCAGCCACACAGCAGTGTCATAGGTATAAAACTTTACAGATTGAAGTTGAGAGAGAATGTCTGCTTTCATTTCCTTTACAATTCCATCCACTGTAGTTTGAGCCTGTTTAGAGAGAGTTTCAACTTGTTCTTTTACAACTATTTGAGCTTGCTCATGTAGTTTGTCCACTTGTTCTTTTACAACTTTCTCCCCCTTGCTGATATCTATGTTTAGCTTTGCAATGGCTTCATCTTTGAAGGTGCCCACTTCATTACATACTTTCACAACATTCATTTCAGCTCTCTCATCTAGCTTGATCTGATTGTGAGCTACTGTCTCGGCCTGGTTTCTTAGCTCACCTATGCTTGTAATGGTGTGGTCTATGGCTTTGCCTCCAATTTGGAACAACCTTTTTAACTCATCAGTATTTGCTTGAATCTCAGCAAAGCCTCTGCTTATCTCTGTTTCAAGAGCAGAGACCTTGGATGTTACTGATTGCAGAGAGGCATCAAAGTAATCTCTCTGTTCTTTGAGCATAAGCTCAATCTTGCTTATTATATCTGAAGAGGAGGGAGCTGAGGTTGGTTCAGGAGCTGAAGCAGCAGGAGCAGGAGCAGGGGCAGTCCAAGGAAGGATTTCTGTGATCACCACTGAGCTGACAGCTCTCTTGAAGGGTTCTATTTCAACATCTTCTTCTGAGGGTAGGAGAGAGGGCATGGAGAAATCCAAAGTCCTCAGAGGTGCCTCCACAGGATCTGGAGACATCTCATCATCAGACAGGAGAATATGAGCTGATTGGCTAGGCTCACTCTCAGGAGATTGGACTGGAGTTCTTGCAGGAGATGGAGCTGGGGTTCTTGCAGGAGATGGAGCTGGGGTTCTTGCAGGAGACTGAACTGGAGACTTTGCAGCTGATCCATTCTGGAAGAGTGGGGCATCTGAGCTGAGCTCATCAATGAATTTGTTGATATCTTCAGCTGTAGACAGAAGGGCTGCTGAGTCTGGAAGCTCTGAGTCTGGGTTTGCTGATGGAATCTCTGCTGGAGGAGGAGAGACTGGAGGAGTAGGAATTCTTATTTCTTCTTGTTCTGGAATTACTGATTCTGAAGAAACCTGATTCTGAGGAAGAGAAGAGGCAGGCTCCCCCTCAATTGCTGCACCCAGAGTGTCAACAATTTGATGTTGAGGAGGAGATGGGGTCCTGATGACAGCTTGCTGTCTAGAGGTTTGGGAAGTATTTTGAAGCTTGATTTCATATCTATGTATGGAGGCGAGGGTGACTTTCTTCATATGGTGGAGAGGAATACCTTTAGAAAGGTCAAAAACCTGAGGATCTATCTCATGGAGGATGAGTGAGATAATCCTTGCAAAACTGGGTTGCTTGATGCTCCCCTGAATCTTGTCCAGTAGCATCATGCCAAACTGGAACTTCTTTCTGCAGACGATGGCTTGCATGATCTCAAACATGTTGTGAGAAATTTCTCGGATGGAGTAGGTCTTGCAGAGTATGACCTTGGAGATAACATCAATCAGAAATTTTCCCTCTCTATTGCAATCTGCTCTGCTGAAAGTATCACACTCGGGATCAACCCCACAGTATAGGGCTGTTCTGTCAGAATCTGCGGTTGTGAGTTCATCCTCTTCCTCAACGACGGGCAGCCGGAGTAAAACAGAGATTAAGGTTTTGTCCAATCGGATTTTGAGTCCTCTGACCTTGGTCTTTAGAACTTTTCCATTTTGTTTAACCTTTAGGTTTTTGTAGAACTCTTCCACTGCGGGAATAATAGCCTTGCACGGCGTCTGGAGGAGGTAGGTCAATCCAGCGGTGTCGAACAGAATGAGAAGGTTGCGGAAGTCATCTGAGAGGTCTGCAATACCATCTGGAACTAATTCGGAGCCGATTCCGATTTTGGACGACGGAGGAGCCATCTGAAACTGAGAAATCGGCGGCGACGGAAGAGCGGCGAGACAGAGTCGGGAAGACGATAGGTCGGCGGATACACGAGTGAATGAGAAGTGGAATGGACGTTTTCGTTTTATATATATATATAATTAATCCTAATTAGGTCTAAAAATGATTAAACATAAAAACATACCCGAATGAGGCGGCAAATTCATTGTGCGAATAGAGAGTTTGAAAAATTCCAGAGAAATCCGATTACACGAGAGAAGTTTACGGCATACACGAGTATTGGATTTAGTATACTCGATTAGGTCATACTATACACGAGTAATCCTTAACATATACTCGAGTATGTACTGAGTATACACGAGTATTAAGTCTTGACGGATTTTTCCATACTCGAGTATAAGAAATTCATACTCGAGTATCAATCTGATTACTCGAGTATATGAAGTTCAATACACGAGTATTAAATTCTGAAGACTTTTCATACTCGAGTATAAAGAGTGCATACACGAGTATTGATTTGATTACTCGAGTATATTTGACTTGTTACTCGAGTATTCACTATTTCACTCGTGTAAATGTAACTATTCTCGAGTCTCAAATTTCTTGAAGGAATTTTCACAAAAAAAAACGGTACCTCAGAGTATCCAACATTTCTGACCACTTCTAAATTTCTGAGTCCATCATTGGTCTTCTTTGTTAAGCAGTCCAAGCTCAGTTTTGAAGAATGAAAACTTGGACTCGTCCAGCGGCTTGGTGAAAATATCTGCAACTTGCCTGTCTGTGGAGACATACTGTAGATCTATATCTCCATTGTCCACATGCTCCCGGATGAAATGATAGCGAAGCTCTATGTGCTTGGTCCTGCTGTGAGAGACTGGGTTGTTGGCTATTGCTATGGCGCTGGAAGAGTCACAGAACAGGGGAATGTTCTGGAACTTCATGTTGTAGTCTTCAAACTGATTCTTGATCCATAACAGCTGTGCACAACAGCTGCCTGCAGAGATGTACTCTGATTCAGCCGTTGAGATGGCTACACAGTTCTGTTTCTTGCTGCTCCAGGAGATAAGTCTCCTTCCGAGAAATTGGCAAGTCCCGGAAGTGCTTTTCCTGTCATCTTTGCTACCTGCAAAATCTGCATCTGAAAATCCAATTAGTTCACTATCATTACTTCTCGGGTACCATAAGCCAAGATTTGGTGTTCCTTTGAGGTATCTCAAAATTCGCTTTGCAGCAATGTAGTGAGATTCCTTAGAGTTCACCTGAAATCTAGCACATACACATGTTGAGAACATTATATCTGGTCTACTCGCAGTAAGGTAGAGCAAGGACCCAATTATGCTTCTGTACTTGGTTTCATCAAAAGGTTTCCCTTTCTCGTCCTTGTCCAGAGACATAGCTGAGGCCATTGGAGTCCTCATAGAGGTTGCATTCTCCATTCCGAATTTCTTAAGCAGCTCTTTGGTGAACTTGGTCTGAGAGATGAAAATTCCATCCTCAGATTGTTTCACTTGAAGCCCTAAGAAATACTTCAGCTCTCCCATACTGCTCATTTCAAACTTCCCTTGCATAAGTTTAGAAAACTTCTTGCAGAGGTTGTTGTCTGTAGAGCCGAAAATAATGTCATCGACATAGATTTGCACTAGCAAAATCTTGCCCTTTATTTCCCTAAGAAATAATGTCTTATCTATCTTTCCTCTCGTGAACTTGTTCTCAAGAAGAAAGGTAGATAGCGTCTCATACCAAGCTCGAGGAGCTTGCTTAAGACCATATAGTGCTTTTTGCAATAAGTAAACATAGTTAGGAAAGGTTGAGTCAACAAAACCTGACGGTTGCTCTACATACACTTCTTCCTTTATGTCACCATTCAGGAAGGCGGACTTTACGTCCATCTGATAGACGGTAAAGCCCTTCAGTGCAGCGTAGGCAAGAAATAACCTGATTGCCTCCAGTCTTGCTACTGGAGCATAAGTTTGGTCGAAGTCGATCCCTTCCTCTTGACGATATCCCTTGGCGACAAGTCTGGCTTTATTCTTTATAATTGTTCCGTCTTCATCCATCTTGTTCCGGTAGACCCATTTTGTCCCGATGACGTTCTTATGCTTGGGTCTAGGAACAAGTGTCCAGACTTTGCATCTTTTGAACTGATTTAATTCTTCTTCCATGGCTAGAATCCAGGATGCGTCGGAGTTGGCTTCCTCAAATTTCTTTGGTTCAACCTGTGAGAGAAAGCTTAAGTGTAAATTCTCGTTAGTTGTACCTCGACGAGTTCTGACACCATCCCGAGGATCTCCTATGATTTGGTCAACAGGATGATCCTTCAAGTGTCTGAACTCTAAAGTCCTTGCATCTGGGATCTCTTCAGCCACTGGAGTTATATCTTCAGCTGGGATGTCTTCTTCATCTTGATCATCTCCCTCTCCAAAGGTGGTTGTAGAGGGGATCTTCATGAACGTCTCATCTTTATCTTTAATAGGTTCATCCAAGCTGAGTTCTTTCAACTTTGTACCTGCATCTACAATAGGCACACTAGACGAGTTGTTTTGCAACAGACTCGTCTCATCAAATACAAGATGTATCGACTCTTCCACAACCAGAGTTTTTCTATTGAAAACTCTATAGGCCTTACTATGGCTACTATAACCTACAAAAATACCTTCAAAGCTTTTCTCGCTAAACTTTGTAGTGTGATACTTGCCATTGTTAAGTACGAAGCACTTACAACCAAAGATTCTAAAGTATGAAATGGTTGGTTGCCTGCCTTTTAGAAGTTCGTAAGGAGTCTTATCATGGTCTTTGTTGATGAGTGCTCGATTTTGCACGTGACAAGCGGTGTTGACGGCTTCAGCCCAGAAATACTCCGGAAGTGAGGCATCACTCAACATGGTCCGACAAGCCTCTATGAGTGTTCTGTTCCTTCTCTCAGCCACTCCATTTTGCTGTGGTGTGCGGGGAGAGGAAAACTCATGAAAGATACCTTGACTTTCACAAAATTCTGTCATGGCTCCAGACTTGAATTCCGTTCCATTGTCACTTCTGATTTTGACTACGGAACGGTTGTATTCATTCTGGATTTGCCTGACAAAATTAGTGAAAATACCGAAGGTATCTGACTTGTGTTTCAGAAAGAACTCCCACGCAAAGCGCGAGTAATCATCCACAATAACCAACGTATATTCCTTACCTCCCAAACTTCTAACCTGCAGTGGACCAAACAAGTCCATATGAAGAAGCTGTAAACTTCTATTGGAATCCTTGCCTATTATGCTTTTAAACGAACTTCTTGTTTGCTTGCCTTTGATACAAGCGTGACAAGGACTGTCCGTAACGCACTTGACCTTGGGTGCATCACGCACTAAGTTTTGAGAGAATAATTTATTAATAGTTTTGGAATTAATATGTGCTAGTCTCTTGTGCCATTGGTCAGCAAGAGATGCACTACTTTTTGCCAAAAGACACACTGGTGTCGAAGAGTCTATACAAATAAAATTCAAACAGAAAATATTTCTGCTTCGAGTGCCTGATAAAATGGTTTCCATATTGTTAACCGATTTTATCAAACACTTGTCAGCATGAAATTCAACTACGTATCCTTTGTCGCATAGTTGGCTTATGCTGATGAGATTGTGTTCCAATCCTTCAACATAGGCTACATCCGAGAAGGATACGCTACCGTTAGAAATCATACCATAGCCTTTAGTGATTCCTCGATCTGAACCTCCAAAGATGACCTTTGGTCCGTTGCAGACTAAGGTGTAGTTCAGTAGTAGGCTCCTTGTCCCGGTCATATGCCGAGAACATCCACTGTCCAAGTACCAGATTAGCATTTTGGTGGCCTTTGGACATACCTGCAATTACAATCATTTAGCCTTAGGAACCCAAACAAGTTTGGGTCCTTGGTCTCGAGTTAGAATACTCCCCCTACGAGTATTAGCCTCATGAGTGGTCATTCTCACGTTGCTAGCTTTAGGGGTAGCAGCATTATTAGGATTGAACCAACAATCACTGGCAAAATGACCAATTTTGCCACAACACCAACAGTTGAACCTGTTGTATCTTTGCCTTGGGTAGTCCTGCCTGACTTTCTGGAATGAAGGTCTAGCAGGAGCCTTACTTTTGGAGGAAGAGGCTTCATGATGATTGCAGTTACATGAAGTCTTCTCCTTCATAGGCTTTTCTACAATGGGTTTTACTTTTGGTGTCTTCTTAAAGTTATGACCATGAGCATAAGGTCCATAGCTTTGAAGCTGAATCTCCTCATAAGGTGCCTTGAAGACACTCTCGCCAAAGTTACGAGGACGAGTCCAACCTTGGTATCTTGACTTAGGCTTCTCAGGGATTGGCCTAGAAAAGTGTCCGTAGGTGGACTCATAATCGAGTTCGTTCGTGGGAAAGATAACTTTCTTGAACACAACAGGTTCCAAGGGAGCTTTCCCTTTTTCTTCAGCTAGAGTCTTTCAGGCAGCCTTATTCTTTCTCTTGGCCTTGTTTCTTCTAGAGGATTTACTAGAAGAGCCAATGTGGCCTAAACCAGCACCCTTGGCCTTAGCAGAGAATTCAGCAACGATTGGAAGAACTGTCTTAGGCTTAGAGAAGCTCTCAACAAGCTTCTTTTCAGCCTCGAGTTGTTGTTCCAATTCCTTGATGATTGTCTCTTTAAGGTCAAGGTGCTTGAGAGCGTTATTGTATTCCTCCATAGCAGCATTGAAGTTCTCTTGAAGAGAGTTAGTCTTATTGACTTCTACTCTCAAGCTGCTCTCACTAGCCTGTAGAGATTTTATCTCTTTGGCTTGAGTTTTCACTACTCTACGACATTTTTCGTAGGCGGTGAGTAACTCCTTATACTGACTCATGAGCTCAGATTCATCTTCAGAGGAATAGCCCTCTTGCTCATTGTCATCATCAGAGTCAGAGAGAGGAGTGTGAGATTTTACCTCCCCAGTGAACTGGGGGACTTGTTCATCATCTGAATGAGCCATGAGCCCAAAGTAAGCTTCCTCTTCTTCACTTGACTCAGATGAGTCAGAGTCGCTGAGAGTTTTGCTCTTCTTGGCTACTAGGCTTTTCTCTGTCCTCTTCTTATGGTGTGAGGATTTCTTTTCCTCTCTTCTTCCACCCTCTTTCTTTTTGTGAGGGCAATCGGCGATGACGTGACCTGGCTTATTGCAACAATAGCAAATGATGTCAGTTGAAATATGTTTGTTCTGTTTAGAATTGTACCTGTCATGGCTGCTTGAGCCTTTCTTCCGATGATCACCGTCATGTCGTGATCTTCTATATGAGGCATCCTTGCCTCTCCATTGCTTCTTCTTGTTCAAGAATTTCTTGAACTGCCTTGAGAGTAGGGAGAACTCTCCATCAGATAGTTCTGAGCCAGATGAGCTAGGCTCAGATGATTCTTCTTCATCAGCCTCAGGAACTGGGGCAGGAGAGCTAGCCTTTATCTTCCTTGAGCTATCTGCCTTTAGAGCGACAGATTTCTCCTTGGATGCAGACCTGCTTGTCTCTTCTTCAGCTTTTCTTGAGTTGATTTGCAGCTCGTAAGACATAAGCTTTCCGAACAGATTCTGCGGGTCCGTCTCAGCTAACCTTCCAAACTCCCGAATGGCACATACCTTATTGTCCCATTCCTTGGTTAGGGATCTTAAGAATTTGTCATTGAGTTCCCCGTTGGTGAAGACACGTCCATAAACTCTTAGGCCATTTACTATCTTGAAGAAGTTCTCAAAAGTGTCAGCTATGGCTTCCTTATGACCCTGCCTGAAGGCTTCATATTTTTGGTTCAGTAGGGATCTACGATCATCCCTCACTTCTTCTGTACCTTCCATTAGAGTCATAAGGGATTGCCACATCTCCTTGGCAGACTGGCAATGAATCAGATTTTGCAGCATTGAGTCATCCACTGTACTTGCTATAATATTTTTGGCTTTCTTGTCCAGAGAGACAAGTGCAATCTCATCCTTATCTAGATCCATCAGCTTCTTGGGAACTTGCTTGGTGGGATCTATGGTGGATGCAGTCATAGGAATGTGGGGACCTTCTTCAACAATAATGAAGATCCGGGGATCTACTGCTTCCATGAAGAACTTTACTCTTTCCTTCCACATAGGAAAGTTGTTCTTGGAGCAGATAGGGAGTTTAGCAAAATCCTTGGTCTTACTCATGCTTGATACTTTTCAAGAAACAACTTAGAAGGATAAGATCAAGGTGTTAACCTTTTAACGATCAACCTCCCTCTGATACCAATTGAGAGGTCTAAGTTGTTAGCCTAAATCACCTAGAGGGGGGTGAATAGGTGAAATGCGTGTCAAATGCGGAATTAAAAACTAACACAGCAAATATCAAGCAATCACAGAAGACAAGAGATTTATAGTGGTTCCCCAATCTTGGGTACGTCCACTTTCCTCACCGATCTAGCAAATTACTAGACTCGGCTACTCCACTATCTCGGATTGAAAACAATCATACACCTCGGAACCACGTTCCTACAAATCTCGATCCAAAATGGATCTACACAAACTCGGAAGACAAAACTTCCTACAAGTCTCGGAGAAAAATCTCCTACAATGAAATTTGGTTTGAAAAATAAAAATCAAAACATCAATCTCAGATCTGGATCTTTGACGGTCTTCTTCTTTAGGAACTTCGGCTTGATCAGAAAAAAAAGGTTGAAGATGACCTGAGAGAAATCCACGAATCTGAAAACTAGAACCACCTCGATCGAGAAAGTAGATCTGGAATCTTCAAGGCTCGGCAAGATCGAGTGATTCTCTTTCTTCTGGATCGCTGGAGGAAAGATCGATGAAAACGAAGGTCGCGATCCAAACTTTTCTTCTTCTTCCGTGAACGGCAATGGCGGCGGCGTGAAATTAGGGTTCACGGAATTTCTCTTTCTTAAAAAGAATATTTCTGTAATAACGCTTAAAAGTCATTTCTGAAAAGACCTATTTATAGGTGGGTTCCAACGGTCGTAATATTGATTAATGATGACACGTGGACCAATCAGAATTGACAGATTCAAAATACTTAAGACGAATTAGAACTTAGAAGAATTCTGAATTAGAGAACAGCTATACTCGAGTGAGAGAAGGAATACTCGAGTATGGGAACTTAGATACTCGAGTATCAGAAAACATATACTCGAGTAACAGAAGGATATACTCGAGTATCAGGGGATTACTCGAGTATCAGAAACACATATACTCGAGTATCAGGGAATTACTCGAGTATCAGAAAACACGTACTCGAGTATCAGGGTATTTACTCGAGTATCAGAAAACACATACTCGAGTATCAGGGTATTTACTCGAGTATCAGTACTTTGAACTTGCAGAGAAGAGAAGAAAAGGATCTACTCGAGTATCAAACATGATTTACTCGAGTATCAAGTTACTTACTCGAGTATGAAAAGAACTTACTCGAGTGACTAACTTAACTACTCGAGTATAGATATATCTACACGAGTATTCAGACCCTACTCGAGTAAGCTAAACTGATTACTCGAGTATCTCACTAACTACTCGAGTATGGGACACAGACTACTCGAGTATTAAGACCTTACTCGAGTAAGTCTAACTGACTACTCGAGTATCTCTAACTACTCGAGTATGTCTTACTAACTACTCGAGTATTAAGCCTGATACTCGAGTATCATAAGGGGTTACTCGAGTATTAGGGACTTAGAAAAATTCTGTGAGGAAATTTGCTCCAATGCTTCTGTCCATCAATCCAAGTGCATGAAGGAAGTGTATCCCAATAGAGAGGCTATACATGGGCCAACACTTTGGATCACACAATGAGGGATTACATTGTATGGTCCTGTATTTGGTGACCCATTATAGACTGACATTGGTCTACACTTGGCATTAAGGACCTGCACACATACAACTTAAACACAGCATCAAATACACCTTAATTCATCTTAGTTCAAGGTCTGACCTCCTACAAATATGAGGCATTGTGGAGACAAACCCCAACATGGATGTCAAGTGTGCATTTCTCAATGGAGACATCAAGGAAGAGGTTTATGTAAAGCAACCTCCAGGTTTTATCTCTCCAACCTCTCCTAATCATGTTTTTAAACTGCATAAAGCTTTATATGGTCTCAAGCAAGCTCCTAGAGCATGGTATGAGACCTTAGCTTGTTTTTTATTGGAAAATGATTTTAAAAGGGGTAGAGTAGACCAAACTCTCTTTATTAGAACCCATAGGTCCCATATCCTACTAGTACAAATTTATGTAGATGATATCATATTTGGGTCTACTGATTCAAACTTATGCAAAAAGTTCTCACAACTTATGCATTCAAAGTTTGAAATGAGTAGCATGGGTGAGCTTGCTTTCTTTCTAGGATTGCAAGTTAAACAACATGTGGATGACATTTTCATTTCTCAAACCAAGTATGCAAGAGAACTGGTTAAGAAATTTGGAATGTCTGAAGCATCTTCTATGAAAACACCTATGCCTACAAATGTTGTTTTAGATGCTGATGAATCTGGCAAACCAGTTGATCAGACAAACTATAGAGCAATCATTGGCTCATTACTTTATCTAACAGCTAGTAGACCAAACATAATGTTTGCTACATGCATTTGTGCTAGATTCCAAGTAAGCCCTAGAGAGTCCCACCTCACATTAGTTAAGAGGATTCTTAGGTATGTAATAAGTTGTCCTAATCTAGGTCTCTGGTATCCACATGACTCAGGATTTGATCTAACTGGATTTTCAGATTCTGATTATGCTGGATGTAGAGTAGACAGGAAAAGCAGCAGTGGAACTTGTCAATTCCTTGGTGATAGACTTTTCTCCTGTTTTGTAAGAAACAAACTTCTGTGTCCACATCAACTGCTGAAGCTTAATACATGGCTGCAGGCAGTTGTTGCTCACAGATTTTGTGGATTCAAAACCAGCTCCTAGACTATGGCTACAACTTAGAGATGTCTAAAATTTTTTGTGATAATACTAGTACAATTTGCATTGCACAAAATCCAGTTCTCCATAGTAGGACTAAGCACATAGAGATCAGACATCACTTCTTAAGGGATAATGTAGAAAAGAAGAAAATTGCACTAGAATACATTTCCACTGAACTACAAAGAGGAGATATTTTCACCAAGCCCTTGGATGAAAAGAAGCACTTCTTCTTCCTCAATCAGTTGGGAATGCTAGATGGAGACAGTATAAATTAAAACTCCAAGATTTTGAAACCCATAATTAACAGGAATAGGAAAAATTTCATTTTAAAATTCCTCTGTGGTTTCTTTGAGCTCTGAACTAAGCTCGACGCTACGTCGAACTAAGATCGACTGTCCGTCGCCCTCAAAAGCATCGAACGTCGACCTCAACTTCTAGCATTGAACTAAGTTCACAGCTCCCTGGCTTCTTGAGTTTTTCTCCCTTCGGTCGACGCCTTCGTTCAACGTCGACCTGAGCTCGACGTATAGCATCAGCCCAAGCGTCGAACGTCGACCTAAGCTGCACGCTGTTGAGCCGTTTCAGTTCTCCTAGAGCCTTAGAGCGTCGACCTGAGCTCGACGTTCTTTCCATTTCTGCGTCGAACCCTAGTATAAAATCATTCTTCTCCGTCGTCCGCAGTTGCGCTCTCATATTTTCTGCTCAAGCTTTCTCCCTCCAAATCCTTTACTCTTGATCTTGGAAGGTATCTATTTGCAGGATAATGGCAATTGATGCAGGTGCATTGGCGGCAATGAAGTTTGATTCAGGTTTTGACATCGACATCGACTCCTTTGATGGATCATCGCAGAATTTTCTGGATATTCTGGAGCTATTCAAAGAGCAGCACCTGGTTAACTTCATGACAACCAGGATTCCTCTTCCAGAATCTGAAATCAAAGAGTGTATTTTTACTGCAGTGAATTCAGATAACAGTACGATGACTGGAACAATTTCAGGGAATGAGGTAGCCATTTCTCCTCAAATCATTTCAGAGGTTTTCGGTTTTGCTGTTGGAGATGATGAGATAGAACTCTCTGTGGAAGAGTTTGCTGTGATGCTAGACAGAATGGGGCATAATTCTGGTAACCCCTCTAAACTTTTAAAAGTTAACCTAGCTATTGAGTTTAGGCTGTTAGCAGATATCACAGGCAAGGTAATTTGTGCAAAGAGGACTGCACATGATGCCATTACTAGGCATCAGTTTTGCATTACGGCTGCAATATTGGATAAGAAGCATCCCAATTGGGGTTTGATTGTTTTTGATATGATTAAGAAGAAAATGGATAAGAACTTTGTCCACTTTGGAAGGGTTCTTGGTTTGATTCTGAACCACTGTTGCCCTCAGTTGCTTGTGTCCTCAAAGAAGCACATCAATGCTTCTAAGAGGCTCACTTGTGCACTGATTGGCAAGTGGGACAGGAAGATTGTGAACTCCAGGGCAGCTGCAGCAATGAGGACTTCTGCAGACACCAGGACTGTAGAGGTCACTCTTCCTCAGTCTACTGGCCCAGAAGCAGGGGTTTTGCCATCTTCCTCCATCATCCTCCCATCCTCTTTCATTCCAACAACAACAATCATCTCATCCACTCAACCCATCCCTTCATCCATTTCTACTATTGCATCCTCCATTCCACCACTCATCACTTTCCATCCCCTCCACTATTTTCCTCCCATGAGCTTGGACTCTTCATCTCATGAGGACATCCTTTCCCTTGACATTCATGATGAATCCTTCATGGATGCCTCTCCCTCCTCTCCTCATGACTTCCACCCTTCATCAACATTTTCAGAACTTCTCCTATCCTCCATCCATGAACCAGCTATCCCTCCCATGTCTGCACCACCAACAACATCTTCTACCTTCACCTTCTCTGCTGCTCCCTCTACCTCTACTCAAGTCCCACATGAGCAAGTAGATCTTTTGCCTTTGGCCAATAAGCTTTTTGATATTTTGGCCCCTAGGCTCTCCTCTCTATTGGATGCCAAGCTTGCTCCTCTAGTCCTTTTCCTGAGCTCTCTCTCTGCCTCAGTCTCATCCCTCTCATCCTATCTGGCATGCCCTTCTTCTGGGGGCCTAGAGTCAGCTGCCACTGATTCTAGGCAGGGGGAGATGTCAGCAGAAGAAGAGATGCAGCCTTCAGCAGTACAGGTAGTACAGGGTTGTTCAGAGATAGTTTCAGCAGTAGAAGTTCAGATGACCTCTGAGGCTCCTCCTCAAGGTTCAGTTCAGATGATCAGCAGTTCCTTAGACTTTCAGTCCTTGGCATCTTCTGTCCAGAGCTTCTACCTTCCAGCACATCTTCACTTCAGAAACTACAGCCTCCTGCCTTTTCAAGAAGACCTGTCTAGGGCCATTGTCCCTTTTCAGAAGATCATTCCATCCTCCTTGGCTGTTGATGCCATGATCCTTGATGAAGCAGTGGTAGCTGTGGCTCCTGCTTGTGATGATGTTGTTGTTGAAGCAGTAGTAGCTGCTAAGACTGTTCCCTCAGAAACTTCAGGTGAATTGATTGAGACACCAGATGAAGTTGAGACCATTGTCTCCCAAGTTCTTCAGGAACTAGCCACCTCAGCCTCTATGGCTCCTGAGGCTATTTCCTTTCCTGCAGTGTTAGACTCCTCTTCTACACTGTCAGTAGACCTTCCTCCAGTTACTTCTTCAGCTGCTCCATCCCCCATCAATTTTCCTATCTCAAAGAGAACCTACATAGATCCTTATGATGAATCTCAAAGCTCAGAGGATGAATTTGCAACTAATTCTGATGACTCCTCTACAACCATTGCAAGGAAGAGGAAAGCAAGATCCAAAGCAATGAAAAGAGTTCCATTGGCTAGAGCCACAGATCATGACATCCCTTACCACATCAAGTACAACTGTGAAATCACTGAGCCCTGGATGCATTATTCTCTAAACCAAAGAAAGGCAATGAAGAAGAAAATAAAGTTCAATGAAGGCCCCTCCAAGCCTATCCATCTGCCTCCACCTCCACCTCCTCCAGATGCAGGTGCAAGTGCAAGCCTCTCTTCCAATCCTGCCCCATCATCTCTGCATGGCAAGACCTATCAGTCAAGAAGATCCCAAGGGTATAACCAGCAAAGGGAAATCAGCAAAGGGGAAACCAGCAAAGAGGATACAATAGAGGCAGGCAGTCCAGAGGAAGATCAGGATCTCAACCTTACCAAAGGGGAGGACCCATTGATCCAACCTCTGGTCCCTATCCTTACAGTCCCAGAGTTGACTTCACTCCAAGAACTCATCAAGAACACTCTGCCAACAGATATGAACCAGCTATTCCTTTTGAAGATCCTACTAAAACTCCAGCTTACTGGAAGGCCAGGATGACTGAGATGGCTGCTCTGAATGAGATTGACAGAGCTAGAGCAAGAGGTTTGGACACCTCTCACATCAGCATTATGTCAGATCAAAGGAGAGAAGAATTGGAGAAATACAACTCAAAGAAATTCTTTGATTCTGATAAGTATATGCAGCTTCATCCTGCAGCTGTACCAGCTAGTGGAAAAGGTCAGAAATCCTTAGGTGCAGCTGAAGATTACAGATCCAAGAAGGATGCTACAAATCCTAACAGGGAAATTATCTTCAAGGGAAGTGATCAAGACAAAGCTCCAAAGGAAAAGTAATGTAAGGTGTTTTATTTCTTTTTCTCTGCTGGATACAGGACATTAAACATTATTGCTGCTATATAGTGTTATATATATGCTGCTTTATTCTATCATATGTCTGGTTGTATTTTATTCAGCTTTGTCTTGCTTTACTTCTTTTTGAATCCCTAAATTCATGTAAATAGTAATCCTAATCCAAATAGGGGGAGATTGTTGGAACACCCTATTACTATTTGGGTCAGGATGACTATATTTCTATAGGGATTTTGTGTTGTGACCTCCTTGTTGTTATAAAGGTCGCATAGGTTAGTTAGAGTCGACTTCAGCTCGACGCAGAGTCAACTTCAGCTCGACGCAGAGTCGACTTCAGCTCGACGCAGAGTCGACTTCAGCTCGACGCAGAGTCGACCTCAGCTCGACGCTGAGTCGACCTCAGCTCGACGTGGAGTCGACCTCAGCTCGACGTTCCGTCAAGCCCAGTTCTGCTTTCTGAAACCACTCTCTGGCCAACGTGTGTCGTGCTCAGATCGACGTTTTATTGTGAGCTCGACGTTTTCTAGGCTCCCGTCAGTTTTGAATAGGAATTCAAATTCCTTCTGTCAGAACAATTAATGCTGAAGATTTATTGGCCGTTACAGCAAATCTGGTGCATGGCTCAAGGAATTTTCTAAGGAATGTTTGCCTGGCACTTCCTTTGAGACATGGACATTTAAGGAAAGCATTTAATGCTTGCTGCCAACGGCTATCAAAGACTCAGAAGAAGAACACAGAGATATTATTCTATCAGTCAACAGAGAACAACAGGACTTCTTCTTCTTGCTCTCTGTGATATTCATTCAAGCTTACACACAGGAATTCTGATTGCTTCAGACACAACCATCCAACTTGTTTGGATCATCTTTTGCTGGAGCAGATCAGATCATTGAAGACCTGTCACCCTTATGCAAAGCTCTCCTTCCTGAACTACTTCTTGATCTCAGGGGGAGCTTTGACAACATCAACAGATCCACTTTGCTTCTCTCTACTTATTGATAGAGAAGACAACATCAGCTTTTTCTTTTTCTTTCTGTACAGGGTTTTAACTCCCTTCAAAAGTTACCTTTGGTTTTGCTGAAACCTGGTCAAAAATCAGCCCTTTGGTTTGTGAGAACCTGGTCAAAAACTCTCTGGTGCTCAAAACACCTGATCAACTCATCTTGAAGTGGATTCCTATCTAGGGTGATAGAAGAGTGGACTACCCAAGATTTTGGGGAACCACTATAGCTCCTTGTGTATTCTGGTTGCTTGTTTCTTTGTGTTTTGCTTTGTGCTGTGATTCTCTTCTTACTTTGATTATTTGCTATAGCACCATACACTAAGTAAATCTAAGCCTTCTCTCCATACAATTTTTAATTTGCAAAACTATTTTAAATCACTCTATTCACCCCCCCTCTAGAGTTAGGATTGATCTTATCCCTCACTTTCAGATTCCTTGATCATCTAGCTTATTTCTGAACACCCATTTGGTTCCAACAATGGGATGATCCTTTGGCTTAGGCACTAGTTCCCAAACTTTATTTCTTTCAAATTGATGCAACTCCTCTTGCATTGCAATGATCCAGTGTGGATCTTGTTCTGCATCTTGAATGGTTTGAGGTTCAATCTGAGAGAGGAAGCAAGTGTGCATCAGGTTCTGGTTGACCTGATTTCTAGTTTGCACACCAGCTGAGATGTCTCCAATTACTTGAGAAATTGGATGATCTCTTGTTGTTACTAGATCAACAGGGGGTGTTGATGGTTCACCAACCTGTGTTGTTGTTTCCTCTTGTGGAACAACAACTGGTTCTTCATGAAGATTTCCTTCCTGATGGTGAGCAGCTTCTTCATCTTCACTACTGTCATCCTTTTGTGTAACTTGTAATCTGTCCAAGTCTTCAGCTAGAGAGTGCACCTGCAAATGTTCTATGGTAGAAGTATTCTTCTCCTTGAAAGACATGTTAGCTTCATCAAAGGAAATGTGGACAGATTCTTCTATTTTTAGAGTAGTTTTATTATAAACCCTATAGGCTTTACTGATCATGGAGTATCCCAGAAACACTCCTTCATCAACTTTAGCTTGGAATTTTGCTAGATATTTCTTGTCATTATTATGAATGTAACAAGTGCAACCAAAAACCTTAAAATAGTCTACTTTAGATTTCTTCCCTTTGAGCAATTCATAGGGAGTCTTGCCCTTTAGTTTATGTATTGGACTTCTATTCAACACATAATTGGAGGTGTTCACTGCCTCAGCCCAAAAGGATAGAGGTAGGTGAGCATCTGCCAATAATGTAGTTGCAGATTCAATGAGGGTTCTATTTTTTCCTTTCAGCTACCCCATTTTGTTGAGGAGTTCTAGGAGCTGATAAAGTATGCCTGATCCCTTCACTTTGACAGAACTCTTGCATGAGAAGAGAATCAAACTCTGTCCAATGATCACTTCTGATCAGGGCAATATGAGTGTTGAACTCAGTCTGAATGCATTTGAGAAAATCTGTCAAACATTTAAAGTTATCAGACTTCTTCCTCAGAAAGAATACCCATATGAATCTTGAGAAGTCATCTACAACCACTAAAGTATATGATTTCCCTCCTAAGCTTTGTACATCAATGGGTCCAAAAAGATCCATGTGTAACAGATACAAAATCCTAGGTGAATCACTCTTGTTAATTGATTTAAAACTACTTTTAGTTTGCTTGCCTAATTGACAGGCCTTGCAAAGTCCTTCCTTCTTGTAGGGGCCAGAAGGCAGTCCTCTGACAAGGTTGTCCTTGGATAGCCTAGCAATGGTTCTAAGGTTAATATGTCCTAGTCTTTTATGCCATAGAATATTAGGTCTAGATATGGAATTAAACAGGCAAATATCTACCTTAGATGAATGAAAGTCTACTAAGTAAATATTACCTTTCCTGTTACCTGTCAACACAGTTGTGTTGTCTTCTGACTTGATCTTGCATATTTCTTTGTTGAAAGTCACTTGATATCCTTCATCACACAGTTGACTGATGCTTATCAGGTTGTGTTTGAGTCCTTCAACATAGGCTACATTCTTGAAGGTGACTGTTCCAATTTGAACTGCACCATATCCTTTTGTAGTTCCAAAGTTTGAATCACCAAAAATTACTTTGGGTCCAAGCTTGGATTTAAAGGATGTGAAGTTGTCCTTATTCCCTGTCATGTGCTTTTAGCACCCACTATCCAGATACCATAATTGGTTTGATGTTGGATAGGTCTTCACCTGCATAGATAAGAATTTACATATTTTTGACCCAGTTTACCTTGGGCCTAGGTTGATAACCTTTAAATTCAGAAATGAAAGACATCCTAGGTTGACTCTTATAACCTTCAAGATGGTATCTCCTAGGAGGTATTATCCATTCAGTATAAGGGTTAAAGTTTTGGGATGAAGCATTCTTAGGACTGGATTGAGATTTACCTCTGAAGGAAGATTCAAAGCTCTGAATTGCGTTCGACGATCATCAAGCTGAGTTCGACGATCTTGGGAAAAATCATCGAGCTCCGTTCGAAGATCGACTATGAGGGAGTTCAAAGTTCAGGAATCGTTGAGCTGAGTTCGACGTTTCAGCCTGAGATCGTTGATCTCTGTTCGACGATCGTCGACCTCTGCTCGACGTTTTCTGTTGAACTTTGCTTTTCTTAGGTAGATCTGAATTCTTCCTAGCTACCTCTACAACACCCTTTCCTTTATCAGAAATAAATTTGATTGTGGTTGTTAATACTATGGGTTGGCTAGATGAAGCACCCAAGCCCAGTGTACTATTTAATCTTGAGTTCACTGTGCTTGTGATGTCCATTAATTTGATACTTCTCCCATTAAGGGAATCTTCAAATTGCTTGGCCTTGGATAGTTCACTTTTTAGTGAAGCTATCTCCCCTCTATAGCATTCTAACTCTTCAGAGAGTTTGAGGTTCTCTGATTTTACAGTGCAATACTCAGATAGTTGTTTTCTGAGGGAAGTGATTTCCTTCTCAGACTCCAACAGATCTAGGCATAGTACTTTAAACTCATGTTTAAAATCCTCAGAACTGAAATCAAAAGAATTGATTACCTGATCTTCTTCTAGTTGAGCTTCTGAATCTGATTCTGACTCTTTTGCTTCTGAATCTGTTTGAGAGGCATTTATAGCCATCATGCAGAATTCCTTTTCATCAGCATCATCCTCATCATCACTGGAGCTGGATGAGGCTTCAGAGTCCTCTTCAGTTTCACTCCATGTCTCGGCAACAAATCCCTTCCTTGTATGTTTGTTCTTGCTGGAGGAGGGTTTGTCTGAGCTGTTCTTTCTGAAATCTTTCTCCTTTCTTATTTCTCTTCTATCTTTCTTGTCCTTGTTCTTATTTTCTGGAAAGTCAGGCACAATATGGCCTGGTTTCCTGCAACCAAAACATATAATTTCTTTATTGTTACTTGATTTATCATACCTTGGTTTATCATGGCCCTTGTATGATCTCTTTCTGAAGTCTTTTCTGGCCATCTTGTAGAATCTTTTGGCCAGTAGACTTAGGAGCTCATCATTTCCTATAGCTTTATCTTCAGGCTCCTCTTCTGCAGCTTTGAAGGCTATGGTCTTTTCTTTCCTTGTGACTGGAGAAGTAGCCTTTTGTTCTTCTTCTCTATTTTTAATGAGCAGCTCATAGGATTTGAGCTTGCCCAGGAGAGCTTCAATGGTGATCTCATTTAGACTTCTGGCATCTTTGATTGGCCAGATTCTTGAATCCCAAATGCTGGGGAAGCACATTAAGATTTTGTCATTCAGCTCAGTCAATGAGATTTCTTTATCCAGAGTCTTTAACTCATTGACAATCAGAGTTAGTCTATTATACATGTCAGCCACTGATTCAGCTTCTCCCTTTTTGAAATTCTCATATTGGCTTATCAGATGGGATCTCCTGTCTTTCCTTTCATCAGCAGATCCTGAGACAATTTCAGAGATCTTGTCCCAAATTCCTTTGGCTGAGTTGCAGTCAGCTACCTTCTGAAATATCTCATCAGATATTGTCTGAGCTAAGATGTTCATGGCCTTGGCATCTACAGTCTTCCACTTCTTTATTTCAGCATCTGTTCCTGAAGGAGGTGGAATAGCATTTGTACTTGAGCTTGTTGATGGACTTGGGCACACTGTCAAAACAGAATTAAATATGTCTTCATCAATAGAGTTCATGTAAAGTCTAATCCTTGCTTTCCAATGTGCAAACTTGGATAGATTGCACACTGGAGGCCTGGTGCTTGCATAATCTTTGTTCTGTGCCATGTCTTTATATAAAATTAAATATAATGAAAATAACCCTCTTAAAAGATTGATCTTATCAAGGATCTTTTGGTTCAGGTGTTAGCCTGTATGAACAACCAACCTGGCTCTGATACCAATTGAAAGTGAGAGTAAGATCTATCTCAACTCTAGAGGGGGGGGGGGGGGGTGAATAGAGTTTTTTTAAAGTAAATTCACAATTTTAAACTTAGCAAACTTTTAAGATTTAATTTATATATAAGTGTAAGGTGCCTTGCTATAGAATTAAAAGAACAGTAAAAAGAAGAGCACAGCACACAACAAAGAAAACACACAAGCAAACCAGAAAACACAAGGAGCTATAGTGGTTCCCCAAAAACCTGGGTACATCCACTCTTCTACCACCCTTGGAAGGAATCCACTGCAGGAAGGACTGATCAGGTGTCCTGGCACCAATGAGCTTTTGATAAGGTGCTAAAAAACCAAACTAGATTTTTTGATCTGGTGTCTTGCCACCACTGAGTTTTGACAAGGTTCTCAGAACCAGAATCAAAGCTTTTGAAGGGAGTTTTGAAAACCCTTTTATAGAGTGAAAGGAAAAGAAAAAGAAAGTGGGTGAAGTTATCTTCTCTGTCACAATCAAAGAGAGAAGCACAAGTGGATTTGTATTGTCAAAGCTCCCCCTGAGATGTTGACAAGTTCAGGAGAGGAAGCTTTGCTTCAGGGTGATAGGTCTTCAGAAGCTTCAGATCTCCAGCATAAGATAGTTTCAGCAGAGGCTGAAAGATGAATTGTCTGGAGTCCTTGGGATGAAGCTGTGATCACTTTTTGAGTACACAAAATTATTCAGCTAATTCTTCAGGATTGATCACTTGAGTTTTCTTGTGTTGATCAGAGAATCCTGTGAACCACTTCTTCTTTTGCTTTCTTATCTGTATCAGTCTGTGTATCTGTGTGTCTTGTTGCTGGAGAAAAGAAGAGAAGAAGATTTTTAATTCTCTGGAGATTCTATGTCCAAGATAGCCGTTAACCAGACATTAAATGCCTCCCATAAAACATTTTGTCTTCTAGAGGAAAGTCCAGTAGAACATTCTCTGAATAATTCCTTGAAACTTGCTCCAGAATAAATGAAAACGGCTGGCAGATCTCTTGACATAAATGCTGAGATAATTTGAAACACATTCCAAAGTCTGACTGAATTTGAATCCTTAAAATCGTCGATCTCTCAAGAAAAACGTCGATCTGAGCTCGAAGATCGTCGAACTAAGCTTAGAGACTGGAAAAGATCATCAGCCAGAAAACGTCGAACTGAGCTCGAAGATCGTCAAACTGAGCTCAGCGACCTGGAGAATAAGTGAAGAAGGATCGTCGACTTGAGCTAGAAGATCGTCGATTTGAGTTCGATGACTAAGCAAACTGACTGAAGGCAGATCGTCGATCTGAGCTCGAAGATCATCGAATAGAGCTCGACGACTTAACTTAGTTGAGCTCAGAGAGCGTCAAACAGAGTTCGACGTTTCGTCGAACTGAGCTCGACGAAAAAAGGCTTAGACTTGGCTCTATCTCTGAAATCTTGGAATGGTCCTGGGGGCAGCTTCAAACCTAAGTTCTAAGCCCTAGACACATTCTAATGTTGACCTTTTCAACTATACATCTAGGTCAACCTGGTTTCCTAAGAAAAACATAGTGATCCTTACCCAAATTAGTAATAGGGTGTTCCAACAAAAACCCCAAAGAACTATTCTGAGATGACAAAGGATGAAATCATCCTGGCAAATCTATACAAAAGGGCACAGAATATCATTGTAAGTTCCATAGATGATGCCACCTTTCAGAATCTAGTGCACTATAAAACCTCCAAGGAAATGTGGGACACACTTATTGTCTACATGGAGGGAACAGAAGAAGTTAAAGAAGACATAAAATCCATGCTGAATCAGGAGTATGACAGAGCTTTAGACTAGCCAAGAATGACAGCATAACTGAATGCTACAAGAAATTTTTCAGGATTGTAAATGAGATGATGACTTATGGAAGAGTCTTCAGCACTTATGAATTGAATGACAAGTTTCTTAGATCTCTGACAAAGGATTGAGACACCAAGATTTGTTCCATCAGAGAGGTGGCAAGGCTGGCAGATACACCTCCTCCCACACTATTTGGAAAGCTGCTTTCATATGAAATGCAACTTACAGCTAGGAAGGAGGAAGAGAAGAGCCGCAGATCTGAACACAAGGAAAAGTTAGTTGCCTTCAAGGCTGAAGGCACAAGAAAGGGCAGGAGAAAATATCCTTCTCCTCCCAGAAAGAGTGCTGAGGCAGAAAAAGGAATTCCTGACAACACCTCATCATAAAGCCATACCTCTGATGAGGATTTTGCAGCCTTCACAAGGCAGTTCCAAAGATTGATGAAGAAGAAGTAGAGAACCAGACCTTCTACATCCTTTTCTAAGGATGAGTACTACAATAAAAAGAAGACTCCCAAGGAGGACAGGTATGCTTCTAAACCTAGTAAACAATCTAATTCTAAGATTGTGTGATATTGTTGCAACAGGCAAAGACATGTCATAGCTGACTGTCCTGACAAAAGGAAGGAGTCAAAAGACAAGAAGAAAAATCAAGTAAAAGGCAAGAAGGAAAAATCCCTTATTGCCCAGAAGTAGAAGAGCTGGACAGTATCTTCATCATCTAAATTAGGAGAAGAAGAAGATGCTGAAGCATATGTTGGGCTATTCTCAACTGAAGAGGATTCTAAGGAGTTAGAATTCCTACAAATGCTGGACTCCATAAATATAGTGGAAGAATATTGCTGCAGAGGGCTGATGGCCATATCAGAAAATGATCAATGTCAGGATCAGGCTGGTCCTAGTAAGGTATACATTTCTCCCTTAGATTCGGATTATTTTACTAGATCAGAATCAGTAGCATCAACTTCAATAGAAGGGGATGGTTCTGATTCTGAGGGGGATGTACATCAACTCATTAATGAGTATGGTGGGTTGTTGTATGCTCTGAAGAAGAGCAAGTTTCTTGTCAAAGAGCAGACCAAGGGGATTGAGTCTCTTAAGCTTGCTGCAGCAGATTCAGAAAAGCTGTTGGATCTAAAATTGAATGAGGTTGCCAAACTGAAAAACATTATTGTTATTCAGATGGGCACAATCTCTTTCAAGGAGAATCATATCAAGAAACTAGAGGCAAAACTTAAGCAAGAAAGAGAGCTAGTGGCTAAATTCTCCAAGCCAAAATCTATCTTACCCTTAATAAATAATTTCATTTTACAAAAAGGGAAGACTGGTCTAGGTTTTAAGGGAAGAACTAGGGCCACCAATTCACATAGAAAAGGTAAGGCCCCAGTTCAGCCTCATCTACAAAACCCCTATCTTCTTTATGAAGGTGATGAATCCTACAAACAGGTATGATCATGACACTACTCATGGTCACTGTGAGTATGGAAATCTCATGGGCAAGGGTGCAAATGCCAATAGGCTACTCTATAGGCATGCCCATCATGTACAAGAGAAATTCATGAAGTTTGCTGCTCCAGCACCAACACTTAACAAGACTACTGGCAATAAAGTAGCAAAGTATGTGTAACGCCCCTGATTTTCTAATATTTATGATAATTCATTTATTGTCCTGATTGTGACATCAGAGCGTTACATTAGTGCGTGTTCGACATGTGCCATTGTTAGAGCATGATTTTAGCTCTTTGAGTTTTCAGTGTGGCTGTATTATAGCCTATTTGCAAGATTCCCTAGCAAGCCGGGTCTATTTTGGTGACTCGGCGCAGCCTCTTTGGGGATGCTTGTGTGTTGGCTTCGGGAGGTGTTTGCCTGAGTTTGGTTCATCGGATTTTGATTATGACTTTGCTGTTGCGTTCGTAGCGTCGGTATTCGCCTATGACACGAATTTTGTTTGAAACGGTGTACGTTTAGCCCTTCGTAATGATATAATACATATATTATTACTATTATTATAATTATTATTATAATTGTTATTATAATAATAATAATTAAAATTAAAAAGATGAAATCGTGGAGTATTGCTCACCATATTCGCCGAACTCACCAGCCCCCATTATAATATTTATGATATTATTATTATTATTATTATATATATTATATACTTCATCTTCTTAAACAAGAACCGAACCCCCTCCCCCCCTTTTTTTCCTGTTCACTCAGCCGATCCAAGGCGCGAACGACGATTTCCGAGGAGCTTCCGACGGCTACCATCGGAGCTCTGGTGCTCGAAACTTTCGCCCGAGCGTAGATCCGGAAAGCTCCCGCCGAGAGCTACGCGTGCGCGGTAAGATTTCTTCGTTTCGTGGATTTTTGGCGCTAGGGTTTTCGACCTAACCCTCGTTTTTTTCTCCAAAAGGTTTCAAGAAACGTTGATAAGGACTTCCTATGACCGATCCTTGAAGCGGTGTGAGGGAGCGGTGTTTCTCCGGAGTTTCGAGGCAAGTGGATTTCTCCATCTTGCATGCTAATCTTTAGCCTTTTCTTTCATTCTCTTTTCCTCCTTTTCTTTGAGTATAGGTAAGCCAAGAGGAATCCCTAGGATAGGGCATGTTTTCGGCCGAGACCTAGAAAGCTAGTTAGGAGGCAAGCAAAATTCGGTGTATATTGCTAATAGGATCCGGTGAGTATCGGTTTGAGAAGACGTTGGGCTCCAATAAGTAAATTCGTCGATTATAATAGGTAATCCGTTGGTTATCGGCAATCGGGAGTTCGTGGAGTTTTTGCTGTGTCGATTTCGGCGAGTATCACCGCTGATACCCGCCGATTGAGTGAAATTCGGCGAGTATCAGTAGTGATACCCGCCTAATAGGAAGTAATTCGACGAGTATCCGTGTTATACTCGCCGAATTTTCTGGACTTAACCGTTTTCACCGATTTTAGTCAAGTTTGTCGAGTTTGGTCCTTGAGGTGTATCTTCGAGTATTTTGTCTCGATCGTCAGGATAATGCTAGGTGATAGTGATTGGGTTGGTTGGGTACTCAGATGTGTTCTTCGGTTGTGTATCATTGCATGTGGTTGTTTGGGGTCTCTGAGAGGGGCCGCTTTAGGTGTGCTAGACCCTGTGGCCGCAACCGTGTTGCCTTTGAGACAGGTTGGGTCTCTGTAAGAGGTTGTTTTTGTGCGTCGGAGCCCGTGGATGCCACCCGCGTGTCCTTGAGACAATTGGTTTTGGTGGCTCGGTTTGGGACTGATTTTGTCGCCGACACAGATCTGGGGTTTTACCAGTGCGGGTAATCCACAGGTGTAGGGCTGTTAGTTCCTTCTCTCCTTTTGTTTGGCATATTTTTGCTTTCCTTTTGCTTCTGCATGTTTGAGCGAAGCTTGGTAAATTTTAGCACTTGGTGCAATTCTTTTACTTTAATGATAAGTATTGTACTTACTCACAATTTCTTTTGGTTTCTTGGGCTGAGGTTGTCAGCATTACTCTTGAAGGGTTTTGTAACCCTTTTTGTTCTTTCATTGATTACCATCTAATGTTCCTTTGCCACTTGCATTGTTATTTCTTTGCTGATGTGTTCTTTCTTTGAATGCCTCAGGTTCAGGGCAGTAGCCGGTTTTGCGGCTGAGTTGGCCTCGCTGTGGCCGTGGTGTTGCTTAGGTTTCCCTCACTCTAGTGAGCTAGTTTTTTTTGTTGCTTTTGTTAGTACAGACATACATAATCGCCAGCGGGTTCGTG
Organism: Platanthera zijinensis; assembly: GCA_039513925.1. NCBI lineage: Eukaryota > Viridiplantae > Streptophyta > Magnoliopsida > Asparagales > Orchidaceae > Platanthera > Platanthera zijinensis. The sequence goes on from CM077088.1 coordinate 117,206,792, forward strand.
TCAGGTTGTTGACGCCCGTTGGTGGTTTTCTTTTGTGATACTTAGTACTGTGCTTAAACTGCTAGTTTACCTATTTTGGTGGTTGTTTTACTTGCTCTCTTGGAATGTTTTATGATAGATTGCATGTTAGATATTTTAACCTATAAACCCCTACTACTAGTACTTCATACATGACATATTTCTAAAACTAAAATGCTATTTGATAACTAACGTAAAGACTATCTTCATACTATACTAAATTTAGAGTCTTGCATATCATGAGCTGTCCTTCGGGGATGTTTACGCTCATGTAGGATGTCAAATCATCTTTACCAAAATATTTTCCGCAGCGTATAAATATATTTTACTCGTGGACTAGTTGATCAACTTTGCCGAGGGATACAGCTATCTAACTTAACTTGATTTCAGTTATAATAACTTATGATTTTCTTTTAAATAATAGAGTTTGGAGTCTTGCCTGAGCGTCTGCAGTTATCCCCTGCATGACGTGGGATCACAACGCGTATTTTCTCTTACTCTGATATAATTTAATTGTTTAGAAAATGCGGGTCATGACAGTTGGTATCAGAGGGAGGTTGCTTGACAATTTGTCGGGAAACCTTCCCTTGTTAGTGTTAGTTGTCTAGTGTCATGTCATTCACACACCGATATGTCATCAGCATGTCTTGGAAAAAGCACGAACACTACACTCATAGCATTACATGAAGTATACGAGGCATATTATGTAGTATGGGATGCATAATATGTGTTCGTATATGGATCCACCATATGAGCAACATGTGAGGGTTATGTTGTATGGGATGCATAACCTCACCACATGGCTGCGACTAGCTCGTTTTCTTTTCGTTGCATGAGAATGTTATATAGTATGGGATGCATAACATTTTCATGTGTACGCTCCTCATAACATGCATTAGGGCCTTTTTAGAATGCATAGCACAAACATGCATAGCATAACATTGCATAAGCACAACGTGTCAAGCTAAAGACTGGCAGGATGACATACATACACATATAGTTTTGGGTCAAAATAAAGCAAATTCATGCATTCATGGTCTAAGCACATGAGTTAGTGTGATGATGGTGAATCATCTTAGGTTAAGCATAACATCATTATTGAAAATCCCAAGAGCAAGTTAGCAGCATGAGCAAGTACTTAAGTATGTATTGTTTGTACTTAGTGGTGTAGTTCTAGCGGTTGGGCTAGGTTTTGAATAGTTGTTTGTATTGTTTTTAGAATGTTGAGGCCTCCGTTGACGAGGTCGACTCCCCAGTTCGAGGGAGAGTCTTCGGGAGCTCAGAGTGATGCAATTATTGAGAGTTTGCGACAGAGCAATGAAGCTTTGTCAAGACAGTTAGTGGAGATGCAGTCGCAGATCCAGGCTTTTGTATCCGTTGTGTCCGGACAGCCGCCAAGAGTGCAGGACCCTGCTGCGTGTCTCACTGTCCCTGCCCCCTTTTCTCCTCTGGTGCCTCCAGTTTTATTGCCACCAAAGATGACTTTTATCTTGCACTTTCAGCGATTAGGGCCGCCTACGTATGATGGTAGAGCTGATTTCATGGTCTTGGATGATTGGCTGATAGCAATCGAGGAGATGTTTTCTTACTCTAGAGTCACTACGATTAAAGAGTAATGATAGCCGCTTACCAGCTCAAAGGGCTGACGAAGAGTTGGTGGCTAAGGGAAAAGGAGGGATTAAAGGATGGATGTTCTTGGGGATCCTTAAAGGAGTTGCTTCTGAAGAAGTTCTTGCCCTCGGTCGAGCGAGGCCGTTTGATGAATGACTTCCTGCATTTAAAACAAAGAAAGCTCACAGTGAGTGAGTACGAAGTGGAATTTAGTAAGTTAAGTCAGTTCGCCCCTGACTTGGTATGCTCGGAGGAGAATCAGATCAAATGATTGGGTGGATTGAGAAGCGACATTCAGCAGTTTGCCATTGTTTATGGATCAAGTTATGCTGCTACAGTGGAGTCCGCCTTGAAAGTTGAGGCGATCGAAAATAACAAGAACAGAGGCTAGTAGATGAGAAAGGATAAAAGAAAGTCCGATGAGGGTAAGAGTACTCATGTACCTGATATTGCTCCGAGGAAGAGAAACAAAGATGTATGCAGTTTTTGTGGCCGATAGGGCCATCCTTTAGAGAGGTTCTATCAGAGATTGGGAGCTCAGAAGAAAGAGTAGATTCATGCGATCCAGGGTGTTCAAAGGAAGGACTTAGTTTGTTCGGTATGTAAGAAGACGGGGCACGATGCTGCACATTGCTGGGAAAAGACAATAAGTTGTTTCCTGTGTGGTCAAGAGGGTCATCTTAAGTATCAGTGCCCGCAGACTCAGCCTATTCTGCAGCCAGTCCCACTTCAGGCATTGCCACCTCTGCAGCGGTTGGACAAAGGAAAAGGGAAGCTGAACGTGATCTCATTGGAAGAAGCTGAGACGTCCACGCAAGTAATTTCAGGTTAGATTCTCTCCTAGCTTTTAGGTTTTAATTCATAATGATATCTTTAACGTTCGTTTCCTTAGATGCGTGTACGCTTTTATAGGACGATTTAAGGAAAAGAACCGCTGGGCGCGTATTCTGTTCGATTCTGGCGCTACCCACTCATTTGTGGCTAGAGACTTCGTAGAGCGTTATCGTTTGGAGCTCGATTAAGTGGATGAATCCTTCTGTGTCAAGTTTCCTTCGCGTGAATCGGTAGTTTCGGACCAGGGTATTCAGAATTGTCCGATTTTGTTAGGAGATTTTCTCGCAGTTGCTGATTTGAAACTGTTAGATCTGGAAGATTTCGACGTAATCTTGGGCATGAATTGGTTGTCCAGATACGATGATGTTATCCAGTGCAAGTGTAAGCGCTTGGAATTTAAAATGGACAACGGTCAACCCGAGAGTGTTTTTGGATATGCGTCAGGATTCTCCGAATATTTCTGCGGTATGTGCTCGGAAGCTCTTAGATTTTGGAAGTTTTGCTTGTTTGGTTTAGGTTTTGGAAACCAATGTTTGTTTGTCACGTTTAGAGGATATCCCTGTGGTGCGCGAGTTTTCAGATGTATTTCCTACAAATCTTCCTGGTCTTCCGCCCTGAGTAGGAAGACGGGAAAGATTTTCAGCCTCTCTGCAGAATTGTTGGTGGAAGAGTTCCTCTTGATGGATATTTTCGTGGGAAGTAGAAGTTCGCCGAGTAGTTTGAATGTGTCCGAGCCTTCATAGATTTCTTTGACGAGGCTTCGTCAAAAGGACGATCCTGATCTTCTACACCTTTATAATAGAACTTAGAAAGGGGAGCTGTCAGACTTTACGATCGATGACGCGAGTACTCTGAAGTATCGCGACAGATATTGTGTCACTAATGACAAAAGTATTCGAGACAAGTTGTGTAGTGAGGCGCACGGTTCCAGTGTTGCCAACCACCCAGGATCTACTAAAATGTATCAAGATTTGAAGAAGATTGCCTGGTGGATTGGGATGAAGGGTGATATTGCAAGGTTTGTATTTGAATGCTTTACATGCAAAAGAGTTAAGGCCGATCATGGAAGGCCTGGTGGAAAGTTGGCGCCCTTAGAGATTCCAACTTGGAAATGGGAGAGTATCTCAATGGATTTCATTACTGGTTTGCCGATATCTCCCCGAGGGCATGATTCTATTTGGGTGATTGTTGATAGATTAACGAAGTGTGCGCACTTCGTACCTTTCAAGATTGATTACTCCATGAAGAAAATAGCGGAGCTATACTTAGAAGAAGTCATCAGATTACATGGAGTACCGGTAAGTATTATTTCAGATAGAGGCTCCAGGTTCACGTCTCGTTTTTGGAAGAGCCTTCAGGAAGGATTAGGTACCGACTTGAGATATTCCACTGCATATCATTCGCAGACCAATGGTCAAACGGAGCGAGTAAATCAGATCGTGGAAGATATGATCAGATGTTACATTATGAACCACGAATGAGCGTGAGATGAGCGTTTGAGGTTGATGGAGTTTGCATATATTAACAGCTATCAAGAAAATTTTCAAATGGCTCTTTTTGAAGCTTTATATTGGAGACGCTGCAGAACTCCCCTGTTTTGGACTGAGGTCGGAGAGAGACCATTGTTAGGTCTTGATGTTCTTGAGGAGATGGAAGTTTCTGTAAAGCTTATTCGAGAGAAGCTTCAGATAGCTCATGAGCGATATGAGAAGAACGTCAATCAGCATAGGTCTGATTTGGAGTTTTTTGTAGGGGACTTGGTATTTCTTAAGGTTTCCCCGATGGTTGGAGTTAAGATGTTCGGTAAGAATCTAAAGCTAGACCTGAGGTACATGGGACCGTTTAAAATTGTTGAGCGGATTGGTGTGTCAGCTTACAGGTAGGATTTGCCCGAAAATTTTTTTCCTAGCATGCACGATGTATTTCACGTGAGCCAATTACAAAAGTGTGAGCAATGTGATAGACAAGTTCTGGATTAAGTTCCCCAATTGGAGCATAACCTTTCCTACGTGGAAGTTCCTGTTCGTGTTCTGGATGTGCAAGATCGGGTATTGCGGAGGAAGACAATACCGATGGTAAAGATTCTGTGGAGAAACCAAGACGTGGAGAGAGCGACTTAGGAGTTGGAGTCAGCTATGAGGGAGACTCATCCTCATCGATTCTCTTAGTTTTGTTTGGTATGTTTTCGATAACCCTTGGTTGTTTTCCTTCTATAGTAGAAGTTTAAGTTTTCCTTGTCTTTGTGCGTAAGTTTCGGGACGAAACTTATTTTTAGGGGGTGTGACTGTAACGCCCCTGATTTTCTAATATTTATGATAATTCTTTTATTGTCCTGATTGTGACGTCAGAGCGTTACATTAGTGCGTGTTCGACATGTGTCATTGTTAGAGCATGATTTTAGCTCTTTGAGTTTTCTGTGTGGCTATATTATAGCCTGTTTGCAAGATTCCCTAGCACGCCAGGTCTATTTTGGTGACTCGGCGGAGCCTCTTTGGGGATGCTTGTATTTTAGCTTCGGGAGGTGTTTGCCTGAGTTTGGTTCATCTGATTTTGATTCCGACTTTGCCGCTGCGTTCGTAGCATCAGTATTCTCCTATGACACGAATTTCGTTTGAAACGGTGTACGTTTAGCCCTTCGTAATGATATAATACATATAGTATTACTATTATTATAATTATTATTATAACTATTATTATTATTATAAAAATTAAAATTAAAAAGATGAAATCGTGGAGTATTGCTCACCATATTCGCCGAACTCACCAGCCCCGATTATAATATTTATGATATTATTATTATTATTATTATTATTATTATATATATTATATACTTCATCTTCTTAGACAAGAACCGAACCCCCTCACCCCCCCTTTATTTTCCTGTTCACTCAGCCGATCCAGGGCGCGAACGACGATTTTCGAGGACCTTCCGACGGCTACCACCGGAGCTCTGGTGCTCGAAAATTTTGCCCGAGCGTAGATCCGGAAAGCTCTCGCCGAGAGCTACGCGTGCGCGGTAAGATTTCTTCGTTTCATGGATTTTTGGCGCTAGGGTTTTCGACATAACCCTCATATTTTCTCCAAAAGGTTTCAAGAAACGTTGATAGGGCCTTCCTACGACCGTTCCTTGAAGCGGTGTGAGCGGGCGATGTTTCTCCGGAGTTTCGAGGCAAGTGGATTTCTCCATCTTGCATGCTAATCATTAGCCTTTACTTTCATTCTCTTTTCCTCCTTTTCTTATAGTATAGGTAATCCAAGAGGAATCCCTAGGATAGGGCATGTTTTCGGCCGAGACCTAGAAAGCTAGTTAGGAGGGAAGCGAAATTCGGTGTATATTGCTAATAGGATCCGGTGAGTATCGGTTTGAGAAGACGTCGGGCTCCAATAAGTAAATTCGTCGATTGGGAGTTCGTGGAGTTTTGGCTGTGTCGATTTAGGCGAGTATCACCGCTGATACCCGCCGATTGAGTGAAATTCGGCAAGTATCAATAGTGATACCCGCCGAATAGGAAGTAATTCGACAAGTATCCCTATTATACTCGCCGAATTTTTTGGATTTGACCGTTTTCGCCGATTTTAGTCCAGTTCGTCTAGTTTTGTCCTTGAGGTGTATCTTCGAGTATTTTGTCCCGATCGTCAGGATAATGCTAGGTGATAGTGATTGGGTTGGTTGGGTACTCAGATGTGTTCTTCGGTTTTGGATCATTACATGTGGTTGTTTGGGGTCTCTGAGAGGGGCCGCTTTAGGTGTGCTAGACCCTGTGGCCGCCACCGTGTTGCCTTTAAGATAGGTTGGGTCTCTGTAAGAGGTTGTTTTGGTGCGTCGGACCCCGTGGCTGCCACCCGCGTGTCCTTGAGACAATTGGATCTGGTGGCTCGGTTTGGGACTGATTTTGTCGCCGACACAAATCTGGGGTTTTACCAGTGCGGGTGATCCACAGGTGTAGGGCTGTTGGTTCCTTCTCTCCTTTTGTTTGGCATATGTTGGCTTTCCTTTTGCTTCTGCAGGTTTGAGCGAAGCTTGGTAAATTTTAGCACTTGGTGCAATTCCTTTACTTTAATAATAAGTATTGTACTTACTCATAGTTTCTTTGGGTTTCTTGGGCTGAGGTTGTCAGCATTACTCTTGCAGGGTTTGGTAACCCTTTTTGTTCTTTCATTGATTACCATCTAATGTTCCTTTGCCACTTGCATTGTTATTTCTTTGCTGAGGTGTTATTTCTTTGAATGCCTCAGGTTCAGGGCAGTAGCTGGTTTTGCGGCTGAGTTGTCCTCGTTGTGGCCGTGGTGTTGCTGAGGTTTCCCTCACTCTAGTTAGGTAGTTTTTTTTTGTTGCTTTTGTTAGTACAGACATACATACTCGCCAGCGGGTTCGTGTCAGGTTGTTGACGCCCGCTGGTGGTTTTCTTTTGTGATACATAGTACTGTGCTTAAACTGCTAGTTTACCTATTTTGGTGGTTGTTTTACTTGCTCTCTGGGAATGTTTAATGATAGGTTGCATGTTAGATATTTTAACCTATAAACCCCTACTACTAGTACTTCATACATGGCATATTTCTAAAACTAAAATTCTATTTGATAACTAACTTAAAGACTATCTTCATATTATACTAAATTTAGAGTATTGCATATCATGAGCTGTCCTTCGGGGACGTTTACGCTCATGTAGGATGTCAAATCATCTTAACTAAAATATTTTCCGCAGTGTATAAATATATTTTACTCGTGGACTTGTTGATCCGCTGTGCTGAGGGATACGGCTATCTAACTTCACTGGATTTCAGTTATAATAACTTATGATTTTCTTTTAAATAATAGAGTTTGGAGTCTTGCCTGAGCGTCTGCAGTTATCCCCTGCATGACGTGGCATCACAACGCGTATTTTCTCTTACTCTGATATAATTTAATTGTTAAGAAAATGCGGGTCGTGACAGTATGTACCTAAGAGAAGGTATAATAGATTTGAGTGTTGTTGTTGTGGCAAGGTGGGCCACTTTACCATGGATTGTTGGTTTAACACAAGTGTTAAAATCAAGAGTTGTTTTCCTGTTAGAACAGTTGCAGGATTACAAACTAACAGAGACCTAGGACCCAATAGCAAATTGGGTTCTAAGGGTAAGTGATTCTTTATTTGATGCAGGTGAATCCAAGTGACCATACCCCTATATGGTACTTAGATAGTGGATATTCCAAACACATGACTAGAATAAGAAGAATGCTGAGCGACTATGTACCCATAGAGAATGGTCCTAAAGTCATCTTTGGTGGATAAGAAAAAGAATTCATCAAAAGATTTGGTAACATTTATTGTGACTCAATTACTATCACTAAAGTGGCTTATATGAAGGGTTTGAAACATAACCTGATTAGCATAAGTCAGCTTAGTGATCTAGGTTATGACATCTCCTTTCAGAAAGGGGAGTGCCAAATTAAGAGGTCAAGTAATCAGGAGATCATTTTGACTGGCACTAGGAAAGGAAATGTCTATTGTCTTAACCTAGATTGTGAGTTGAACATCTCATCTATTTGCCTAGTTGTAGATGAGAAAGATTCACTATGTGTCAAATGGCACAAAAGGCTAGCTCATCTGAACTATAGGTCCATATGACTGTTGTTTAGCATGGGTCTGGTGAGGAATGGTCCTCAAGTCAAGTGCATTAAAGAGGGAGTGTGTTCAGCTTGCCAAAAGGGCAAACAGACCAAGTCCTCTTTTCCTGCACTAGATACCAAAGATTCATTGAGATATTTATATCTCTTGCATATGGATTTATTTGTTCCTATGCCAGTTCACAGTCTTGGTAGGAAAGTATATACACTAGTTGTTGTGGATGACTATTCTAGATACACTTGGGTGTTCTTCTTGAGGCAGAAATCTGAAACCCCTAGTATTTTCCAGACTTTTGTTAGACAAGTTCAGAATGAATTTAACAATTCAGTGGTCAAAATCAGAAGTGACCATGGAACTGAATTTCAGTCTGAATGTATGAAAAAATTCTGTGAAGAACTTGGGATACATCAGGAGTTCTCCTCACCTTGAACACCTCAACAAAATAGAATTGCTGAAAGAAAGAATAGAACTCTTATTGAGGCTGGTAGAACTCTACTCAGTGATACTACTCTCCCTGAATATTTTTTGGCTGAGGCAGTAAATACTGCTTGTCATGTTCTCAATAGAGCATCCATAAATAAGAAACTTAAGTTGACTCCCTATCAGATTTTAAAAGGCAGAAAACCAAATATTTCTTATTTTAGAATCTTTGGTAGCAAGTGTTATGTCCTATTTAATGCTAAGCACTACCAAACAAAGTTTGTTGCCAAATCCGTAGAAGGGATATTTGTTGGGTACAACAATAACAGTAAGGCATATAGGGTCTATAACTTGACTACCCAAGTTGTAGAAGAATTTGTTCATGTTATATTTTAAGAGTCAAAGTTTATTATCAGTGAATTGTCTAGTTCTTCAGTTAGTTCTACAGATCTAACAGACAGGCTGGACAAGCTGACCATCAATAAAGAAGTTCCTGCCAGGCTGGATAAAGAAAAAGTTGCCAGCTATCCAGGGGGAGAACAAGTCCCACTGGATGAAGAAGACAATGTGGGGCATCAAGTTGAGAAAATTGAAGAAAGCCATAACGCTGACAGATTTCCTCCAGCAAGAAGACACTTGAAGGATCATCCAGCTCACCAAATCATTAGCGATGCAAGTCAAGGGGTTCTAACTAGGAGCAAGAGCATGAACACAGTTCTATGTTCTAGCTTCCTGTCTCAAATAGAACCCATGAAGATTGAAGAAGCAATGCAAAACTCTAACTGGATTGATGCTATGCAAGAAGAGCTCATTTAGTTCAGGAGATGTAAAGTCTGGGAACTGGTTCCTAAACCTAAGGATCACAACATAATAGTAACTAAGTGGATCTACAGGAACAAGCTTGATGAGAATGGCACCATAGTTAAGAACAAGGCCAGACTGGTATCTAAAGGCTACAGGCAAAAGGAAGGTATTGACTTTGATCAAACCTTTTCTCCAGTGGCAAGGCTGGAGGCTATAAGGCTGTTTTTAGCCTATACTGCCTATCAAGGGTTCAAGGTATACTAGATGGATGTGAAATCAGCATTTCTGAATGGGATTTATAGGAGGAAGTTTATGTTGAACAACCCTCAGGTTTTGTAGATTCTCATTTTCCTGATTATGTATATAGGCTTAGGAAAGCTCTATATGGTTTGAAACAAGCTCCAAGGGCTTGGTATGAGACCTTGCCTGCTTTCCTTATTGAGAATAAATTCTCCAGAGGAATATTAGACAAAACTCTTTTCTATAGGGAATCTAAAGGCAAGATAATACTAGTCTAGATATATGTGGATGACATTATCTTTAGTTCTACTGAAAACAACCTTTGTAGAAAGTTTGCAAAACTTATACAAGGGAAGTTTGAGATGAGCAGTATGGGTGAGCTGAAGTTCTTCTTGGGACTTCAAGTTAGACAGACTGATAGTGGTTTATCCATATCTAAGTCTAAGTTCACCAAGGAGTTGATTAAGAAGTATGACATGGACTCAACTTCTACCATGAAAACTCCAATGGGAACAAGTATGCCTATAGGAAAAGATGAGAAAGGGAAACCTGTTGATGAGTCTTTGTATAGAGGGATAATTTGCTCCCAACTTTACTTGACTGCTAGTAGACCTGACATCATGTATGCAACATGTGTCTGTGCTAGGTACCAAGCTTGCCCAAAGGAATCTCATTATACTCCAGTTAAGAGAATATTGAGATATCTTAAGGGCACACCTAATCTAGGCCTTTGGTACCCTAAGAATAGAAATTTCATTCTAACTGGTTTCTCAGATGCAGACTTTGCTGGATGCAAAGAAGACAGGAAGAGTACTACAGAAACTTGTCAATTCCTTGGTGGGAGGCTGGTGTCATGGAGCAGCAAGAAGCAAACCAGTGTAGCTATATCAACAGCTGATTCAGAATATATAGCTGCAGGTAGCTGCTGTGCACAATTGATGTGGATAAAACATCAACTTGAAGATCATGACATCCAGGTAAGTAGAATTCCACTATTTTATGATTCTACGAGTGTTATTTCTATTGCTAAGAATCTTGTATCACACAGTAGGACCAAGCATATATAAATTAAGTTTCATTTCATCAGAGAACATGTATAGAAGGAAAATATTAGCCTAGAGTTTGTGAAAATAGATAATCAAATAGCTGATATTTTTACAAAACCTCTGGATGAAACTAAATTCAATTATTTTAAAATTGAATTAGGTATGTTGAACCTAGAATAGGTTAGCACAAGCTTCCTTAAGTAGCATATGTAAGCACTAAATTTCTCTGGAAATTTGTCTTAGTACAAAGTTTGGGTCGACACAAGAAAGTTGTGTCAACACACTCAGTATGTTGTGTTGACAAAAAAAGGGATGTGTCGACACAGAAATCGTATCTTTGTAGACAGAAGAACTGGTGTCGGCATAACTTTGTCGAGACTTAAATGGCCAGTGTCGACATAAACACAAGTGTGTCGACACTAACACAAGTATGTCGACACATAGATGTGTTGACTTAATATAAGTATTGTCGACTAAGACATTAGTATGTCGACATATAGTCGTGTCGACTTAGATTAAATATTGCCGAGACCTAGGTCATTTTTGATGACACTTATCCTGATTTGTCGACTAAGGCCCATCGTTTGACCTTCCCTTGACACTAATACTATAAATAGGTGAAGCCAAAATCTGGTCGACTACGCTTTCAGAATTCTTGGCTCTGCACCTTCTGTCGATAAATACCTTCTCTTCTTTTCTCTCTCATCTCTCTCGTCGATGACGCCTAATCAAGAAGACAAAGTCAATGAAGGATATGAGCTGGTTCGTGAAGGTTTCACGACAGCTTTAGAAGAAATTCAGGGTGTAATTGCCCTAATTTCTGAGAATGTTTTGGAATACTTGGTCTCTGAACCAACCAAGATTTGGAAGAAGGAAGTTTTTGAATTCTATTCAAAAGCAAGCGTAGATACAGAAGGGAAGAAGATCAAAGCAACAGTTCAGGATTCCCAAATGAAACTTACACTAAAGACAATTAGGAAATCTCTTCAGCTTCCTTTGGTTAAGGATATAGATGAAATAACTCCATCCCTGACTATATAAGCATTGAGTTAGTGAGGGATGAGCCCTAATATCAAGGTTGGATCATCAATAACTCGGAAAGGGATGAATTCCCAAGGGAAGTTCTTATCTGAAATAGTTGGGAAGGCGATACTATGTAAGACTGGTGGACATGATCGAATTTCATTCCACATGTTCAATCTGATGAAACGGATCATATTCAAAGTGAAAACTGACTGGGAAGCAGTAGTGTTTGACAAGATCCAGGAAGGAGTGAAGAAACCAAACCTGGGAAAGATCCTAAGTTTATGTTTATCTTCAGCAATACCAAGTATTTTGAAACAAGTGGCTGGATCCAAAATCAATCACATGAGGAGAATGGATGTGAGAATTCTGTCAAGGTAGGATAGGGTTCTGACTAAGGAAGTCACTACTCCTCAGAAACAAACTAAGAAAGATAAAAAATAGAAGAAAGTTGTTTAACAAGCAGAATCCTCTAGTGATTCTTAAGAGGAAGTAGTCTTCAGCTCAGATAAAGTCCAGCAACCAAAAGAAGCCCAAGATCAAGTGGTGGGTAGTGAGCCCCAAGAACAACAAATAGGCTCCACTCCAGGGGAGAAAATACTAAACAAACTGAGTTGCCTGCCCAAGGGGGAGGCATTGCTGAAGCTGCCCTTGAGAGTGAATTTGCTGCAGATACTGTCATGAACATAGTATCTGAAATCAATAATGCAGCACAAGAAAATGTTGAGACAGAAGCTCAAGTTGAGTCAGTAAGTATCTCCTCAATAATTTGGGTGTATCTAGTGGTATTCTCCTCAACAATGTTCCGGGAGAAACTCTTACTTTAAAAGCTAATATTGTTCCTCCTATACAGATACAAAAGGAGTTCATTATGGAGGAGCTATTCCATGATCCACCTGTAGTAAGGACTGGGGTGGAGGAATAAATCAAAGAAAAAGATTTACCAAGGATGGAGGGGGAGCTGTATCAGCATGCTCCAACTGATAAGGACACAGTTGATATATAAAGTACATCTGAAACTTCTGATGATGAAGAAGCCTCAATGGATAAGAAAAGAAAAATAGTCGCCTTAAGGAAAAAGAGTTCTGGCTACAAAAAGGCCTTGCAAACAGGCACAACACTACCTGCTCCAAGCACGGACTTCAGTTCTCTACTGGTCCAAATGCAAATTAAGTTGGATAAGCAAAGACAATCTCTGGAGAAATATGTGGATGAAACTCACAAGGATTTGCAATTCCAATTGGCTCAGGATATCAAGTCTATTAGAATTGAAGTTAATCAAAATAAAAAGGAAATGACAGATTGCTTCCATAAGAGAGGTAATGTTGTGGTATTCCTGGCCAAACAACAACATGATTTGAAAGTACAAGTGGAAGATATTGCAGTAAAACAGGGTTATGTACTAGAGAATCAACTAAGAATGAATGAGAATCTTCACACCATGCTATCTTGAAAAAAATTGATGATCTAACAACTGCTATCAAAGATGAAGTCTCCAAGCAGATCAAGGAAGATATAGCTTCTATTTAGGCAATATTTCAAGCCTCACAAAAGAATATGTCTGATTTCTTGATAAAATTCAGGGATTATTATAAAGAAGGAACTTACTATGTTATTAATCAAGTCAGATTTCAAAAAGATGATCTTAGGGATCATATTGATAGAGAAGTCATAAAGGGGGAGAAAGTAGTAGTCAAAGCCTACTATGATCATGCTAAATGATATCAAATAGCATCAGAGCAACTCTTGGATATCCTCCCTATGTGATGATGACAATGTAGCTGAGTCTGGAATACAACCTGCTCATACTGAAGGAGATCAGCCTGAAGTTGCTCAAGTGATTTACCCCCCAACAGATTTTGAAATGATTCAAGAGGAAGTTTAGAAAATGTATAGTCCTCCACTAGAGGCACACAATGTTATTTTGGAGAAAGTAGAAATGTCAAAAGTTGCCATAGAAGCTCAGCTATCCAAGAAGAGGTTCAGAGAACAGGCTGAGTTGAAGCTAGGCTTTGAACAATGAAGTCCAACTTCCAAAAACATTATACTGACTGCCTGGAAGGATGTGAAGGATAAAACCCATGATAGGGGTAAATGGTATTCAGAGCAGGAATGGAATAAGTATCAGGCTAGGCAAGAAGCCATTCTTCAACACAGAAGAAGTGCTAAGGCTGGGAAGCTACCTGCTAATGCTTAGGAGCCAAGCAAGTACTTCCCAAAACCATTTCACTATTTTGAAAGGCAAAGAATAAAGGTTGAAGAACAAAAGAAAAAAGCTCTGAAAGGAAAGAAGCCTGCTGATGATACTGAACCTCCTTTGCAGGCTAAGATCAAGTCTGGAAAAGGCATTGTAATTAAGGAGCCTAGTCAGTAATAGGATAGCTAGGCTTATGTAAAAGAACAATGTAATATTTTGTTTTTTATGTTAAAAGAAAATCTTGTAAACATATCATTTTTCTGAATTAAATGAAATAAGTTTTAGTATTAATTTTTGTTGTTTACAATGATTATATGTTAACCTGCTGTGAAATTGATGTACATCTATTTCTATTATGTTTTATTATGAGAGAGATATATCTTTGACTAAAGATTATGACTTCTACAAATAGGGGGAGATTGTTGGGTACATTGAAAAATATGTACCAGATTTGGAGAAGCCTCATCTTAGTCAATGATATGCATCAATTTGTATTTGATAGATGTTTTAGTTACATTGTGCAGGTTCAAGAATTTGAAGAAAATTTTCTAAGTAGAAGTGTCGACATTTGTGAAGAAGTTGTGTCGACACCCAATCTAAGTCGACACTTATGAAGGAGTTGTGTCGACACCCAAGCTAAGTCGACACTTATGAAGAAGTTGTGTCGACACTCAAACTAAGTTGACACTTAAAGAAGCAGCCGTGTCGAAACCCTGAATTGTGTCGACACCTGAGGCAGAATTTGTGTCGACACCTAATACAGGAGCTATCTCGACACCAAGGAGCTATGTCGACACTAGAAGCAGTTGTGTCGACACACTGGACTTGTGTCGACACATCAACTCTCAAATTGTTGTGTCGAAATTAGAAGTAATTGTGTCGACACACAGGAATTGTGTCGACACACACTCAACGCCATCTGGACACACTCAACGCTGTCGACACACACTAAACGTCGTCTATCGGCAACAGCTATATCGAGACCAGAAGGACTTGTGTCGACACACAGGACTTGTGTCGACACACAGGACTTGTGTCGACACACACTCAACGTCGTATGTCGGCAATAGCTATGCCGAGACAAGAAGGACTTGTGTCGACACACATGACTTGTATCGACACACACTCAATTCTGTTTGACATACACTCAACGCCATCTGTCTACAACTGTTATGTCGAGAACATGAAGACTTGTGTCGATACACTAGACTTGTGTCGACACATACAACAGTAGAAGTGTTGAGTAGCAGAAGATTGACAAAGTCAACACATTGAATGATGTGTCGACATCATGAAGACTTGTGTCGACACTTAGCCTATATGTGTCGACACATGTGAAGCAGTTGGTAGACTGGAATGTGCTGAGTTAGAAAGTCTTTGACGAATCAAATGACTTTACTGATGACTCGACAACTATCATAACCAATCGGTCTGACACCTTTGTCAGAACTATCAGAAAGTTGTTACAAACCGGATCAGCCGGTAAACACTGGGAAACTCTATATAAGAGTCAGATCTGTGACAAAAATAAAAAAAAAGGAAAAACACAACATAAGAAGAAGAAGAACAACACTAGAGAATTCTTCAACAAGAATAGGGAAAACCCTTACGAAGGCAGATCAAGAGCTGTCTGCAAAAAAGATTCAGAATTCATTCTGAATTTAAGGAAGAAGCTTACTGAAGATCATCTTCTACATCAAGTGAAGATCCACCTTATTTTGTTCTATTTAGAAGCTTTGAAAAGCTAAGTCAGGTTGGATAAGAGGGGTTAGTTCATTCAAGAACTGATCAAGAAGGCTACACCAATAGAGAAATCTAGCTGGTGAATTTTCAGTATCTTTATATCATTCAATTTCTTGTAGGATCTATTGTTAGATCTCAGTTGTAAGCCTGAAATTATAAAGGCTGAGGTAGGGCTGAGAGCCTGAGGTATAGGACTTGTGAAAAGTCTGAGTTGTAAGCCTAGTGATAAAGGCTGAGGTAGGGCTGAGGCCTGAGGTAGGATTCTTGGGAAGAATCTGAGGTAGGACTTGTTTAAGTCTTAGCTGTAGGAACAATTAAGGTTCTGAGTTGTAAGATCTGCGGATCCGAGCCAGTGGAAGGAAGTTAGGCTGAATCCAGTTATCTACTGGATAGGAGAAGGGGGAAAGTGGATGTAACCATACCTTGGGGAACCACTATAAATCTGGTGTATGTTGTGCTGTGAATTGTGGTCTGTGCTTTGAATTATCTGTGCAGAATTTAATCTAGTTGTTTGCCAATAAAAATTGTTTAAAAAGTTTAGAACCTATTCACCCTTCTAGGTGTTTAGGCTCTTGAAATCAAGTCTTTCAGGAGTGGGGACCTGGGGAGGTGGTGCAACATTCAGAGTCTGCTGGACTCCGTCCTGTGGTGTAGGCTGTGCTTAGGGCTGCGTAACAAAAGTCATTCGCAAGTAATTGACTCAAACCTAATTAAAGGTGGACAATTTACATGTGATCCCTCATATAGGCACACCACTTCTTCCGCTGCTTTATTTGTCCCCAAACAAAACTCGCATGGGAGTGATCCCTCATGTGGACTGCTACTTTTCGATCGAGGTCTCCT
Organism: Platanthera zijinensis; assembly: GCA_039513925.1. Classification (NCBI taxonomy): domain Eukaryota; kingdom Viridiplantae; phylum Streptophyta; class Magnoliopsida; order Asparagales; family Orchidaceae; genus Platanthera; species Platanthera zijinensis. The sequence goes on from CM077088.1 coordinate 117,223,180, forward strand.
CTGATACATCTTGTAAGACCCCCTTTTTTTCTTTTTAAAACCCCGGGGTCTTAGGCCCAAAGCCGCCGTTTTGCGGTAACACCTTCACACCCGGGAAGGTCGCCACTATGAAACGCCGACCTCCCAGCCGATTCGAACACAACAATAGCAAAATTATAAAAGGCAAGTCCACAAACATCATATATATAGTAAATAATTTGCACGAAGGGAGAGTCCACGGAGATAATAAAAGTATAGAAGGTAGAGCTCATGCCCGGTACATCAATGCCCTCACTACATGTCTCTTAATCGAGGAAAAAAAACTAAAATAACTACTAGCGATCAGGACTCAAAGTCCCAGCTGAATGAACTTAGGTACTAGACTGTCCCATCTCCAAGCGTGCCGACATCCGGGACTGCTCCTCCATGCTGGGCTCCACGGTCCCCTAAAATGATGTGGTTCAAAAACCGTTAGTCTAAAATACTAAGTCCTATCATCCCCCGCTCCTTCCCCCATGGCTCCTAGGTACCGAGCGAGGAGGATGAAAGGAGAGGAAATGAAGGTTGAGAATAACACGTATCAGGTGACGGCGGAACGAGTCTAGCAGTTCTATAAGTATGTGCGGCAGTAATAAAAGTAGAAAAGACTGAACAAGAGTTAAGTAACCTTAACCTATATGAAAATACATAAGCTAAGGGATCTTCTACAATCTCTTATCGTATAAAAAGTCTCATACCAATTTATACGATAGGGTGTAAGTTTTCTAGCAAGCATACAAGTATATTTTCTGAATAAAAAACCTTAACTTATAAGCACGCTCGTGCGAACTTATATCAAAGGGGTAATTTTGCAGGGACTATTGTATAAAGCGCCCCAAAACACGTTATACAATAGGTGTCAGGTTTATATACAATTGTTATGCTATGATATGCAATTATGCCATGATGTGAACATGCAAGTGTAACTCACCCACACGACTCTGTGTACACAAGCCTTTAGTTCCCCCTTTCTGGAGCCGAAACTCCCAGGATACCTTCGTACTGGCAAATAGAAGCGGTGGGTTGGGCCTCACCCACCTCTAAACTGGTAATTGCACTACCAGTCAGACCTATCATATGCCTCAATGCTGGTGCACTAAGCGGAGCTCCTGCGTACTCTTGCAAGCTGGGGCACCAGACTTTATTTGGCAATGTGCGAAACCACACTTGCCAAGTCAACGTATTTGCGTCTTTGCATCGACCCTCCAATACTGAATACCCACCACCTTATACTTTATGCACATACAACTTATGTATCAGCTACCGAGCCAAAGCTACCCGGACCATCCCGTCCGTCACAATCAACAACCGAGCCAAAGCTCACCGGGCCAACCTGCCCATCACCAAATCCACCAAGCCTATAGCCTGAGTGATCCATCCTAACATCCCGAGACATCGAGGTTAGTGAAAGTGAATCCCTATTTATTCTAGTTACTCTTGCAAGTTAGTTTGCCTACATCTTAGGTTAGCCCAGGACTACCCCTGGCATACCCCGTGAAGGGCTCTGAAAGGGCACTAGGAACTACGATGGGATGAAGCCCAAAGATCCCTTTCGCAGGGCTCTTATTCTTATTGGTTGTTACCCAACTCCCGGTCCCTTTAATGTTGTATTGGATCTAACCCTAGTGTATTTGACTCTTTCTCTCTCTCTCTCTACGGGAAGACGATCTTTCGTCGATCCCAAGCACCACCTAAATTTAGGTCACTCTACTACCTACTCTTCCCAACTTACAATGGTATACCCTATCCACTTACAAAGTTAATACACTAACATCCAAACTCTCTGGGTTCATTTTGCACCATATCATGACTTTTGTAGTTTTACTAAACGCAGACCATCCCAAGCTATATAATGTATACAATGGGAGATACTAAAAGTTACCATCCAATATCCCTATAATAATTATTGGGGGTATACCATGACATGTTTAGCCTAAATCCATAATTTCATAATTTTCCTAATTTACTTGATAATTTATTTAATTCCCTAAGAAATCCAAATACCTTGGTTTGAACATGAAGTACCTTTTATAGACATGCAAAATGCTCCACAAATTTATGATAAATATAAGATGACTATTGAATAGTATAATCAGAGTCTCCCAATTTTTTAGCAAGGTTTAGGCCTCTAAATCTAATTTTAAATACAACCTACATTAATCATTTTAAAGAGACAAGTACTTCAAAAATACTTCAAAAAATTCTGAGAAAATCCAAGCATGTATATAATGACCAATAAACACTCTAGGTCAAGTTTCATAGTTTCCCATTGAACAAAGAACTCTAAACTTAATTTTGAACAATAATGCAAATTGGGAATTTAATGCACTAAGTACAAAAATTATTCATCTAAAAATTGTAATAAAATTTCCAAAAGAGCAAGTTGACCTTGAATCACTACTAATCAAGTTTCACAAATTTTCAACAAGTGTGGAGCTCTGAATTTATTATTGAACATAAATGCATTCTCAAAATCTTGTGAACAAAGTACTGAAAATATAAATCTTAAAATTATAATAAAATTCATTTAAGAGTATATTGACATAAAATACACTCTGCCCAATTTTCATAACTTCCTACTCAACAGGGTGATCATAAAAATTGAAAGATTATCAAGGTCAATTTCATGTACTCTAAAGAAGGTGCTAAATTTATTGTTCCAAAATTACCAATAAAATTACCAAAGGGCCTTATTGACCCTATGACTATACTACCATAGTTTCATGGCTTTTCATTAAGTTTTGGTGGCTTATCTTGCATGTACAAGTGTTGTGCCCTAAACTAGGGTTAGGGTTTTGAGGGGTTTTTCCATCTCCAAATCCTCTAAGATTTTTTACCAGAGGGCTTTAGCTACCCCAGTATCCTTCCCACCAAATTTCAAGTCCATACAAGGGAATTTGACCCCATGCCTTTCTCAAACCCCCAAAGTCCTTACATAGGGTTTGAACTTGGGACTAGGGCAATCCTACCCCAAACAACCCCATAAATCATATAAGAGTGTTAAATGTCATGTCAAACCAGTGCCCCAAATTTCAACCTCTGTTGAGGGGATTTGGAAACTCAAAACTCAAAGTGCACTTTTGACCTAAATACCCTTATTATGATAAGGCTAGGGTTTGCAAAAATTCAATCCAAATCATCTCCAAATGAGATGAAATTTTATCCAAAGCCTTATTATGACACCAAGGACCACTCACCATAATTTGGTAGGGTTTGGAGGTCATTTGGTCTCTTAATTAATTTACCCTAGGGTATTTAAATAATTTCAAAAACTATAGAAAATTGTCCCCAAAAATTCTAATATTTGGGCAGGACCAAGGAATAGATAAGGGTGACTACTTGTCAAAATTTCAAGTCATTTATACAAGGAATGTAGTGGAAGCACTCATTTTAATTTCTATCTAACCCTAGGTATAGACCCCACCAAAATGGGTGCCCTGGTCAAACCAGATATCCAAATTGATTCAAAAAAATTTTAAATTAAAGTAGACCCATAAGGACACAATTCATATGTTTACCACTTCCTCTGATTTAGCATCTAAATATTTTTAAATTAATTTACAAGGTGACTCTATAAATGTGATAGAATTGAAATGATATGAAAACTTATCGTATAGTTTAAATATCCCACAACACGAATCTTAAAGCAGGATCCAAGGGTGGCGGGATCGCCTTCTTCCTCCGGCCGACGGTTAGGATTTACCCAACCTGGAGCTTCTTCCAGCCGCCACTGCCGGCCACCCGGCTACCTCCCTGGCCGACCACCGCCACCACCACCTCTATCGAGGTGGTGGCCATCGCGGGGAGGCGGCACGGCCGCCGGAGGGGATGATTCCGGTGATCCCGATGTGCGAGACTTTACCGAAAAACTAGGAAAATGATGGCTTGGATTGGGTTCAATTGAGCCCGAACCTCATTCTAAAAGAATCCTACGATCTACCCATAGAGTAAGGAGAGGAGGAGGACCTTCTTAGAGGGCTTGAGGCGGGTTGATCTCTGAGTTTCCATGGCCGAAGGTGAAGCTTTTCCAAGTTATATAACTGTGCAGCTAAGTAGCCCGGCTCCTTCAGGTAATGTTTGGTATAGGAAGCCCTGAGTCCAGTGATGCTTTTAGGTTGATCAAATTGGGATGGGAGAGGGTGTAACTTTTAAAGACATGAATGACCATTAAAGGCCAAATTTTGGTTTAAACCTATTGATGGGTTGAGCCACCCCTCTGGCCGGGAAACTACTGGAAACTCCTCCCCTTCCTCAGAGTAACTGAATCCAACCTTAATGGGTGGCCCTTGGCTGCCCTAAGCCATGAATGGCCTTCTCCATCTTTTCTCTCTCTCCTCCATTAATGAAGTTTTCTCTCTCCTGTCCATCCTAACTGAAAATTACCTCTCCTCCAGCCTATTAGCACCCCACTAATCATAATAATAATAAAGATAGGTCATCCTTGGTGGGGAAGTGGGTTTTAGCTTGGGGTTAGCCCATTTGGGTTAATTTGACTTAACCCTTATGTAGAGTTGACCTTAGTCAACATGACCATTTTGGTTGACCTCAATGGGTCCTTGGTGACCAATTGGCCTTTCCTAAGGTCTAGAAGTACTTGGGTAAGGTTGGTTGTGCATCTTCGGGGTCACTTGACCCTTAGTTAGGGCACTTTGACCTTTTTAGGCCTAAGGTAGACTTGGGTCAATTTAGCCTCTTTGGTTGACTCCAATGGGTCCCAGGTGACCCTATGGACTACCCAAGGTATTAAGGGTGTTGTGGTAGGGTTATGGAGTCAAGTTGAAGCCCTTAAGTCAGACCTTAGGTCTGATGTTGAGGATGTGCTATAAGCAGACCAAGGTGATTTCCACCTTGGGCCTTGCCCACTTGATGTAGAGCTTCTGATGGTTTTATCATGACCTAGTCATGACAAAAGAAAGACCTAGGGGTCTAGTTGTTTGAGGGATGTTACAAATCCCAATATATAAACAAAAAATTTCGTCCCCGAAATTCTAGTTAGGCATACGGGGTTTCAAGTATAAAAGGTAAATTATAACATCCCGAGAGGTTGTGTAATACCTAACTGAAAAGCTCCAGGTACTTTTGTTGCATCAAGTCCTGAGGCTCCCATGTGTTCTACTCTTGCCCATGATTTCTCCACAGGACCTTGACCAATGGAACCTTCTTGCGACGCAAGACTCGTATCTCCTTGTCGTCAATCCAGACTAGTTCCAGGTGAACTGACCGATCAGATACTACCAGTTCATCTGTGGTCGTAATCTGCTTCTCCGGGAGTAGTAGAGCCCTCCTAAGAGATGATACGTGGACTACGTCGTGCAGACCCGCCAGCTCTGGTGACAGCTCCAGCCTGTATGCTAAGGGACCGATCCGCTCAAATACCCGCCCATATATCTTGGGATGAGCTTCTTCTTCCGACCACGCACCCGTGAAACTCCATGCATTGGTAGGATCTTCAAGAATACCCGGTCCCCCACCTGAAACTCCACCTGACGATGTCGGGCGTCGTAATACTTAGACTGTATGCTATGTGCTTCAAATATCCTGTCTTGTATTAGCCTCACCTGAGCCTCGGTGTACTAAACAAACTCTGAGCCCAAGACCATCGGATCCTCGTCTTGTACCCATGACAGCGGAGTCATATTCCTCCGTCCGTATAGGGCCTCATAAGGAGCCATCCCTATGCTGGACTGGTAGCTATTATTATATGAGAACTCGACCAGTGGCAACAGTTTTTCCCAAGGTTCTCTGTAATACAGAATGCATTGTCGCAGCAGATCCTCCAAGGTACGGTTGGTGCGTTCCGTCTGCCCGTCAGTATGGGGATGAAAAGGTGTACGGAAAGTCATCCGGGTGCCCAAGTAAGTCTACACTAATCTCCACTCCTTTGACGTAAACTGTCCATCCCGATCTGATACAATCGTCCTGGGTATGCCATGATAAGGGACAAATTGCTTCACAAATTTCCGAACCAGCAGACCAACCGAGTCATCCTTCCTAATAGGGATAAATCTAGCTATCTTTGTCAGCCGATCGACGATTACCAAGATCGAATCGCTTCCCGTCCGCGATCAGGGAAGGCCATGTATGAAGTCCATCGCGATATCCTTGAACTTCCACTCAGGAACTGGGAGTGGCTGCAACATTCCTGTGGGGTTTCTGCACTCTGCCATCACTAGCTGACAAGTCTCGTAGTCAGACACGAGGTAGGTGATATCCTTCTTCATGTCTGGCCAGTACATGGTCTTCTTTAGATCCACAGTAATCTTTGTAACTCTCGGGTGTACTGAATACCAACTACTGTGGACATCCGTCATGATATCCTCCCAGACCTAGCCTCCCTCTAGTATATAAACCCATCCTCTGAAGCATAGCAAGACATCTCTCAATGTATAATCCCCAGCAGTACCTGCCTCCAAGCCATGGAATATCAGCTCCAGCTTGGCATCTTGCCTCTGCCCATCTCTGAATCGGTCTCGAATGTCATCAGTAGCGCTCATCGCGGCTAAATACTCCTCATAAATCTTGGGGTCATCAGACGACACCAGCATGATGTGCATATCCTCTAATCTCTATACCAGCTCAATGGACATAATCTGGGGCTCCGCTTTGGAGGTGGCGGCTCTCTGACTCAGTGCATCGGCTACTACATTCACCTTCCAAGGGTGGTAATGTATCTCGTACTTATAATCTGCTAGAAATTCCACCCATCGTCTCTGCCTGATGTTCAGCTTTTTCTGCGTGTCCACATACTTCAAATTTTTATGATCGAAGTACATGTCGCAGTGGACACCGTACAGATAATGTCGCCATACTTTTAGAGAAAACACAACCGCTCCCATATTTAAGTCATAAACATGGTAGTTTTTCTCATGCTTCTTCAGCTGGCGGGAAGCATAAGCAATCACATGGCCCTTCTGTATCAGCACTGCCCCCATGCCCTGGTAGGAAATGTCGGTGTAGACCTGGAATCATTCTCTCCCCGAAGTAAGAGCAAGGATAGGAGCCGAGGTGAGTCGATCCTTCAGCTCCCGAAAAGCCATCTCGCACTGCGGGGTCCAGACAAAGGGCACATATTTCCTTATCAAGGATGTGAGTGGAAGTGCAATACGAGAAAATCCCTTCACGAACTTCAGGTAATAACTGGCAAGTCCTAGAAAACTCCGCACTTCTGTGGCCGCCTTCAGCTGCGGCCAGTCCCGAACTGCCTGAATCTTGGATGGGTCCACTGCCAACCCAACTCCACAGATAATATAGCCTAAAAAGGAAACGTCCTTCAACCAGAACTTACATTTGCTGAACTTTGCATAAAGGTGGTGCTCCCGTAGTCTCCCTAGAGTCAGCATCAGATATCGTGTGTGCTCCTCCTCTGTCCTCGAGTAGATGAGGATGTCGTCAATGAACACGATGACGAACACATCCAGATAAGCCTCGAACACCCGGTTCATGAGACTCATGAACGCCGACGGTGCATTCGTGAGCCCGAAGGGCATCACGGTAAACTCGAATAACCCATATTTGCAACTGAAGGCAGTCTTTGGAATGTCCTCCTCCCGAATCAGCAGCTGATAGTAGCTCGACCTCAAATCCAGTTTTGAAAAGAAATGCACCCCCTCTAGCTGATCAAACAGCTCATCTATCCTTAGTAGAGGAAAGGTATTCCAGACTGTCAGTCGGTTCAGTGCGCGGTAGTCGATGCACAATCTAAGTGTCCTGTCCTTCTTCTTGACGAATAACACTGGGGCTCCCCATGGTGAAGAGCTCAGCCGGACAAATCCGACTCCAAATAGCTCCTGTAGCTGGCTTTGAAACTCCATCAACTCCTTCAGAGCCATCCGGTAAGGGGCTCTAGATGCCAGCTTAGCCCCTGGCACCAGTTGTATTTGGAAATCTTTCTCTCAGTACGGGGGTAGTCCCAGCAACTTCTATGGAAATACGTCAGTAAATTCCCGCACTACCGGGATACTAGAGATGGAATCCTTGGCGTCGGCCATTTCAAAAAGCACTTTTTAGACTTCCTCCCTCTGCAGATTCACCTTGACGGCCTTCACGGATGATAACAAGAGAGGGGGAATAGGTCTGATACCTTCGATGATGACATAGGAATCCCCATGCCTCACGATTATCCTCTTTGACACGCAGTCGATCTGGGCATGGTTCCAAGACAACCATGTCATTCCCAGGATATGATCATAAGATGGCATCCTTAGGATCATTGCTGGTGCTTCAAATTCCTTTCCGCTGATCTCAACCTCCATGTTGCAGTGGGCGGAGGTGAATAACTCTGATCTGTCTGGTAGCCATATCCTCATCATCTAGCCTGTGAATCACTCCACGCCTTCCATCCCTTCCACGAAGGCTTCCGACACGAACGAGTGCGAAGCACCCGTATCGAACAGTGTATAAGCGGGCTTTCCACTAATGAAGACTATGCTGGGGTCGATAATTTCTTAGAAATCTAGTTATGGTTTTCTTTCCTAGCTTTTCAATTCTATATCCATAAATCTAATTACCTTGGAAAGAGAGAACTTAAAATTAACTGGCGTACATGTGATTACTTTCTCTAGATTCTGATGTTGAGTCAGATCCAGTGCATACACTTGCTCTCTCTCCTGCCTGCAGTCTCCACCCTGGTATCCACATCCTCGGCCACGTCCTCGGCCTCCAAAATACTGAGCAGACGGGGCAGCCGGTGGTGCTTATAGTGGTGCCCCCTTCTTGGGGGCAGTTTCTTCGGATATGCCCCACCTGATGATAGTTGAAGAACTCTGGAGGGGGATATGCCATGCCCCCGAGTCTCTGCATCTCCCGCATCTGGAGAGGCTGAGGGGCCATCACTACTTGTTCCCACTTCTCCTGTCTCACCTCCTGACGAGGCTGGTCCTCTCCTCTTCTTCCATCTCTCCCATTAATAATACGACCCCGTCGCTGATCATTTCTGGCTCCCCGGCCCTGATCCTCAGTTGGCCGCTTCCGGCCTCGGGTAGTGTGCCAATCTGCCTCGATCCTCTTCGCCATCTCCAATATCCGAGGAATAGGCCCATCAGACACGAACAGCAGAGCCTTCCTCAGATCCTCTCGCAGGCCCTTATAGAACCTCTTGGTGTATCCTGCCTCATCCAATTGATAATAATCCGCAAATCGTGCTAGATGATTAAACTCCCGGTGATACTCCACCATAGGCTTGTTGCCCTGTCTCAACTGTAAAAATCTGTCTTCCAGCTCATCTCTGGATGACTGCGGAACAAAATGCTCCAACAGTGTGGCCCTGAACTCCTCCCATGCAATCTCTGCAACCTCTCTATCAACAAACGTCATGTCAAGCGATGTCTTCCACCATCTCTTGGCATGGGACCCCAAGCAAGAGACAACCAAAGGAAACCTCTCCTCCCATGGGCACCGTATCCTAGTCAGCATCTCATACATGATATCTAGCCACTCCTCTGTCCGAACAGCCGACTCTACCCCAAGTAAGACGGGGGAGAAAGTCCTCGAAAGATGCTGAACCAATTGGCCCCCGGGCTGGGCTGCGGAGCCAGAACCTACTGAGCCCTGAAAGCCTCCAGTATGGTTGTCAAAGTCTGCCCTATCGCCGACTGTAGGAAAGAAGTGGGGATCGGGAGAGGTGGTGCAACATTTGGAGTCTGCTGGACTCTGCCTTGTGGTATAGGTTGTGCTTGGGGCTGCGTAACAAAAGTCATTCGTAAGTAATCGACTCAAACCTAATTAAAGTTTGACAATTTACATGTAATCCCTCATATGGGCACAACACATCTTCCGCTGCTTAGTTTGTCCCAAAACTAAACTCGCACGGGGGTGACCCAGGGTTTGTGGACTGCTACTTTTCGATCGAGGTCTCCTCTGATACCACTTGTAAGACCCCTTTTTTCTTTTTAAATCCCCGGGGTCTTAGGCCCAAAACCTCCGTTTTGTGGTGAAACGTTCATACCCAGGAAGGTCACCACTATGAAACGCCGATCCTGCCAGCCGATTCGATCACAGCAATAGCAAAATAATAAAAGGCAAGTCCACAAACATCATATATATAGTAAATAATCTCCACGAAGGGAGAGTCCACAGAGATAATAAAAGTATAGAAGGTAGGGCTCATGCCCGGTACATCAATGTCCTCACTACATGTCTCTTAATCGCAGAAGAAAAACTAAAATAACTACTAGCGATCAGGACTCACAGTCCCAGTTGACTGAACTCCGGTACTAGACTGTCCAATCTCCAAGCGTGCCGACATCCTGGGCTGCTCCTCCATGCTGGGCTCCACGGTCCCCTAAAATGATGTGGTTCGAAAACCGTTAGTCTAAAAGACTAAGTCCTATCATCCCCCGCCCCTTCCCCCATGGCTTCTACAAGCTCCTATCATATAAAATGTCTCATACTAATTTATACGATAGGGTGTAAGTTTTCTAGCAAGCATACAAGTATAATTATTTAATAAAAAACCTTAACTTATAAGCACGCTCGCGTGAACTTATAACCAAGGGGTCGTTTTGCAGGGCCTATTGTATAAAGCGTCCCATCACACTTTATACAATAGGTCTCAGAGTTATATGCAATGGTTATGCTATGACATGTAATTATGCCATGATGTGAACATGCAAGTGCAACTCACCCACACGACTTTGTGTACACAGACCTTTAGTTCCCCCTTTCTGGAGCCGAAATTCCCAGGATACATCCGTAGTGGCAAACAGAAGCGGTGGGTTGGGCCTAGCCTACCTATAAACCGGTAATTACACTACCAGTCAGACATATCGTACGACTCAATACTGGTGCACTAAGAGGAGCTCTTGCGTACTCTTGCCGGCTAGGGCACCGGACTTTATCTGGCCAAGTGCTAAACCATACTTGCCGAGTAAACGTATTGGCGTCGGTGCATCGACCCTCCAATACCGAACACCCACCACCTTATACTTTATGCACATGCAACTTATGTATCAGCTACCGAGCCAAAGCTCCCCGGACCATCCCGTCCATCACAATCAACAACCAAGCCAAAGCTCACCGGGCCAACCTGCCCATCACCAAATCCACCGAGCCTATAGCCTGAGTGGCCCATCCTAACATCCCGAGACATCGAGATTAGTGAAAGTGAATCGCTATTTATTCTAGTTACTCTTGCAAGTTAGTTTGCCTGCATCTTAGGTTAGCCCAGGACTGCCCCCGGCATACCCCGTGAAGGGCTCTCAAAGGGCACTAGGAACTACGATGAGATGAAGCCCAAAGATCCCTTTCATAAGGCTCTTATTCTTATTGGTTGTTACCCAACTCCCGGTCCCTTTAATGTTGTACTGGATCTAACCCTAGTGTATTTGACTCTTTCTCTCTCTCTACGGGAAGACGATCTTTCGTCGATCCCGAGCACCACCTAAATTTAGGTCACTCTACTACCTACTCTTCCCAACTTCCAATAGTATACCCTATCCACTTACCAAGTACATACACTAACATCCAAACTCTCTGGGTTCATTTTGCACTATATCATGATTTTTATAGTTTTACTAAACGCAGACCATCCCAAGCTATATGATGTATACAATGGGAGGTACTATAAGTTATCATCCAATATCCCTATAATAATTATTGGGGGTATACCATGACATGTTTAGCCTAAATCCAGAATTTCATGATTTTCTTAATTTACTTGATAATTTATTTAATTCCCTAAGAAATCCAAATACCTTGGTTTGAACATGAAGTACCTTTTACAGACATGCAAAATGCTCCACAAATTTATGATAAATATAAGATGATTATTGAATAGTAAAATCAGAGTCTCCCAATTTTGTAGCAATGTTTAGGCCTCTAAATCTAATTTTAAATACAACCTACATTAATCATTTTTAAGAGACAAGTACTGCAAAAATACTTCCAAAAATTCTGAGAAAATCAAAGCATGTATATAATGATCAATAAACACTCTAGGTCAAGTTTCATAGTTTCCCAGTGAACAAAGAACTCTAAACTTAATTTTGAACAATAATCCTAATTGGTAATTTAATGCACTAAGTACACAAATTATTATTCTAAAAATTATAATAAAATTTCCATAAGAGCATGTTGACCTATTATCACTACTGATAAAGTTTCACAAATTTTCAACAAGTGTGGTGCTCTTAATTTATTATTGAACATAAATGCATTCTCAAAAGCTTGTGAACAAAGTAGTGAAAATATAAATCTGAAAATTATAATAAAATTCATGTAAGAGTATATTGACATAAAATACCCTATGCCCAATTTTTATAACTTCCTACTCAACAGGGTTATCATAACAATTGAAAGATTATCAAGGGCAATTTCATGTACTCTAAAGAAGGTGCTAAATGTATTGATCCAAAATTATCAATAAAATCACCAAAGGGCCTTATTGACCCTATGATTATACTACCCAAGTTTCATGGCTTTTCATTAAGTTTTGGTGACTTATCTTGCATGTACATGTGTTGTTCCCTAAACTAGGGTTAGGGTTTTGAGGGGTCTATCCATATCCAAATCCTCTAAGATTTTTTACCAGAGAGCTTTAGCTACCGTAGTATCCTTCCCACCAAATTTCAAGTCCATACAAAGGCATTTGACTCCATGCCCTTCTCAAACCCCAAAAGTCCTAACATAGGGTTTGAACTTGGGACCTAGGGCAATCCTACCCCAAACCACCCCATAGCCCATACGAGGGTGTTAAATGTCATGCCAAACCAGTGGCCCAAATTTCAACCTCTGTTGAGGGGATTTGGCCACTCAAAACTCAAAGTGCACTTTTGACCTAAATACCCTTATTATGGCAAGGCTAGGGTTTGCAAACATTTAATCCAAATCATCTCCAAATGAGATGAAATTTTATCCAGAGCCTTATGATGACCCCAAGGACCACTTACCAAAATTTGGGAGGGTTTGGATGCCATTTGTTCCCTTAATTAATTTACCTTAGGGTATTTAAATAATTTCAAAAACTATAGAAAAATTATCCCCAAAATTCTTTTTTTGGGCAGGACCTAGGTATAGATAAGGTGACTCCCTATCAAAATTTCAAGTCATTTGGACAAGGGATGAAGTGGGGGCACACATTTTAATTTCTGTCTAACCTTAGGTATAGATCCCACCATAATGGGTGCCCTGGTCAAACTAAATGTCTAAATTAAATCAAATCAATTTTAAATTAAAGTAGACCCATTGGGATACAATTTATTTGTTGATCACTTCCTCTGATTTAGCCTCTAAGTATTTTTAAATTAATTTACAAGGTGACTGTATAAATGTGACATAATTGAAATGATATGAAAACTTATCCTATAGTTTAAATATCCCACAACACGAATCTTAAAGCAGGATTTAAGGGTGGCGGGATCGTCTTCTTCCTCCGGCCGACAGTTAGGATTTACCCTACCTGGAGCTTCTTCCAGCCGCCATTGCCGGCCACCCAGCCACCTCTCTTGCCGGCCACCGCCACCACCACCTCCATTGAGGTGGTGGCCATTGCTGGGCGGCGGAACGACCGCCGGAGGGGCGGATTCTGGCGATCCCGACGTGCGAGATTTTCCCGAAAAACCAGGAAAATGAAGGCTAGGATCGGGTTCAATTGATACTGATCCTCATTTTAAAAGAATCCTACGATATACCCATAGAGTAAGGAGAGGAGGAGGACCTTCTTAGAGGGCTAGAGGCGGGTTGATCTCTGAGTTGCCATGGCCGAAGGTTAAGCTTTTCCGAGTTCTACCACTGCACAATAAAGTAGCCCGGCTCCTTCAGGTAAGGTGTGGAAAAGGTATCCCTGAGTCCAGGGATGCTTTTAGGTTGATCAAATTGGGATGGGAGAGGGTGTAACTCCTGAAGCCATGAATGGCCATTAAAGTCCAAATTTTGGTTTCAACTTATTGATGGGCTGAGCCACTCCTCGGGCCGGGAAATTGCTGGAAACTCCTCCCATTCCTCAGAGTAACTGAATCCAGCCTTAATGGGTGGCCCTTGGCTGCCCTAAGCCATGAATGGCCTTCTCCATCTTTTCTCTCTCTCCTCCATTAATGGAGTTTTCTCTCTCCTGCCCATCCTAACTAAAACTTACCTCTCCTCTAGCCTATTAGCACACCACTAATCATAATAATAATAAGGATAGTTCAACCTAGGTGGGGGAAGTGGGTTTAAGCTTGGGGTTAGCCCATTTGGGCTAATTTGACTTAACCCTTGTGTAGAGCTGACCTTAGTCAACATGACCATTTCGGTTGACCCCAATGGGTCCTTGGTGACCCATTTGCCTTCATTAAGGTCTAAAAGAACTTGGGTAGGGTTTGTTGGGCATCTTAGGGGTCACTTGACCCTTAGTTAGGGAACTTTGACCTTTTTAGGGCTAAGGTTTACTTAAGTCAACTTTGTCTATTTGGTTGACTATAATGGGTCCCAGGTGACCCTATGGACTACCCATGGTGTTAAGGGTGTTGTGGTAGGGTTATGGGGTTAAGTTGAAGCCCTAAAGTCAGACCTTAGGTCTGATGTTGAGGATGTGCTATAAGCAGACCAAGGTGATTTCCACCTTGGGCCTTGCACACTTGATCTAGAGCTGCTGATGGTTTTGTCATGACCTATTCATGATAAAACAAATACCTAGGGGTCTAGGTTTTTGAGGGATGTTACAAATCCTAATATATAAACAAAAAATTTCTTCCCCCGAAATTCTAGTTAGGCCTACGGGGTTTCAAGTATGAAAGGTAAATTGTAACATCCCGAGAGGTTGTGAGTAATACCTGATTGAAAAGCTCTGGGTACCTTTGTTGCATCAAGTCCTGAGGCTCCCATGTGTGCTCCTCTCGGCCATGATTTCTCCACAGGACCTTGACAATTGGAACCTTCTTGCGGCGCAAGACTCATATCCCCTTGTTGTCAATCCGGACCGGTTCCAAGTGAACTGACCGATCAGATGCTACCGGTCCATCTATTGTCGTAATCTGCTGCTCCGGGCATTGTAGAGCCCTCCTAAAAGAAGATACGTGGAATAAGTCATGCAGACCCGCCAGCTCCGGTGGCAGCCCCGGCCTGTATGCTAAGTGACCGATCCGCTCCAGGACCTGGTAAGGCCCCATATATCTTGGGCTGAGCTTCTTCTTCCGACCACACACTCGTAAAACTCCATGCATTGGTCGGATCTTCAAGAATACCCGATCCCCCACCTGAAACTCCACCTAACTATGCCGGGTGTCGTAATACTTAGCCTGTTGACTCTGTTCTTCTAACATCATATCCCGTATCAGCCTCACCTGAGCCTCAGTGTCGTCAACAAACTCTGAGCCCAAGACCTTCAGATCCTCGTCCTATACCCATGATAGTGGATTCCTACACCTCCGTCCCTATAGGGCCTCATATGGAGCCATCCCTATGTTGGACTGGTAGTTGTTATTCTACGAGACCTCGACCAGTGGCAACAGTTTTTCCCAAGGTTCTCCGCAATCCAGAATGCATAGTCGTAGCAGATCCTCCATGGTCCGGTTAGTGCGTTCCGTCTGCCCGTATGTCTTGGGATGAAAAGCTATACTGAAATTCAGCCGGGTACCCAAGCTGTACTAAAAGTCAGCTGGGTGCGTTCCGTCTGCCAATAAATCTAGGACATTATGATCAATGGACCCAACAATCTCCCCCTATTTGAAGAAGTCCGAACCCTAGTCAATGATATACACTACCATATATAGAAGATAAGCATTCACAGAATTCAAAAGCAGAAAATGATACACACAAAAATATGATTATTATTAAAGGAAATAGTCATAAATATTCAGTGTGCTTAAAATAAAGTTCACACTCCTATATCCCTTAAGGAAAATACAAAAGACATGTCATGTTTCTGGTTCCTTGATCACTATCCCCCTGTTGGGTTTCTTTGCAGTATTTTCCTGATCTTCATTCTTCTTCTCCTTTTGTCTCTCAAAATAGCTGTAGAGCTTAGGAAATTACTTGCTGGGCTCAACAACATCTGATGGCACAACACATGACTTTTTATCTCTTCTGAACTTTATCTTGGCCTCTTCATTTCTTTCTAAATTGGCCCATTTTAGGGAGCTATAAAGCTTTCCCCTATTAGTTTTCTTATCTTTGATCTGATCCCAGGCAGATATGATGATGGTCCTTGATTGAGGACACTACTTCTAAAAATATGTCCTGGTCTCCATCTCTTCTCTATTTCTTTTCTTGCTGAGCCTGATCTCTTCCTCTTCTTCAGCAACCAACTTTCCTCTGGCTCTGGCTATCTGGTCAGCAGTGGGGCTGAGTGTGGGAATTTCAGCAGTAGTAGAGGGTCCAGTCCATTGAGCACCAACATGATCATTATATTGATCTCCATACTGTTCATCATATAGACCTTCTTGAATGGGGGGTTGTACCATCAAGAATGTTGTCATATGTATGTTGTTTAATGCCAAATGAACCTCTTATTACATTGGTTACCCAAACAACATTCTCAGTGTTAGACTTAATCATTGCCTTCTCCCCCTTTATGACTTCTTCAGATACACCTACAGTCAGGGAGTTCTTGGCTATAGAGAGTCTTTCATCCAGAAAATTTACTCCCTTAGTGACATGATTCTTGACCTCTAACTTGTTGTCACAACCCGCATTTTCCCCGAATTAAATAATTATCAGAGTATGAGAAAACGCGCATCATGATGCCACGTCAAGCAGGGGATAACTGTTGACACTCAGGCAAAACCAACTGCTACTCTTTATGAAAGAAAATCATGTGTTTAATGATTAGAAAATCAGTAATATTTTAGAGGCCGTATCCCTCGGCTCGGTGGATCACCTAGTCCACAGAAAGAAAACTATACTTATACGCTGCGGAAAAATACTTTATCAGGTTTGACATTCTAAAGAGCGCATAAGGGTCCCAAGAGAAACACTTATGCTATGCAAGACCCTACATTTAATTTATATTATACATAAGAAAACGGTCTTTATACGTGATTGGAAAATAGTGATTTAGTTTTATAAAACATGCTGATCATGAGCTTACTTATAAGAATAATTATGGTTTAAAAGTAACTAGCAACCTAGCATAAATCCTTCTCAGAGCAAGTAGACTATCTCCAGAAAACGGTAGCAGCATAAGTAATATATCCAGTACAAAGGTAAAAACTACCAGTGGGCGCCAACAACCTGACACGAACCCACTGGCACATATGTATGTCTGTAAGAAAGTACTGAAAACTACCTCACCAACAAGGCAAACGGATCTCCAAAGTCCAAGAGACCACCAACACCATCACTGCAAACTAGCCACCCAACTGGCTACAGCTCAGAACCTGAGGCATTGCAAAAGAAAACAGAATACCTCAGCAAGCAAAACAAGGTAAAAACTGCATGAAGGAGTCAACCAAAGGGGAAAAAAGTAACTGAAAAACATGTTGTAGAAAGAGTCACAACTGTCCAAAATAGGACGACAAGAAATGCACTACGTGCGAGGAAATAGCAACAACCCAGCCCAGGAACTACATCCTGTAGGGACTACTAGGCTACCAAGAGCCCAAAGTGCTGCAATCTACCAAGGAAGAAACTTCTAACACCCTAAGCTGTGGGAGATGGTAGTAGCAAAACAACAGCATAGGTTCGGGTTGGAGGCAAACTCAGTCCCCAACCACCAATTTCCATGCCAACAAGCTCAGGGGTTTACATGATAAAGCACAAGGGACCTTCCACCCCCTTGCCCAGCCCGTACCTAGAGCAAGATAGAAGAATAAGGGTGGCCTTGTCTAGATTACACAACACGTCCCCCATGAACCACCACTACTATCCACATCCCATGATTCGGCCTTTAGGAAAGAAAACATGACCGACAAGGAAAATACAAATATAATCAAGGAAACTCACTCGGGAACATAAATCGAGGAAAGAGAAACAGTGTTGAAGCTACTTGAAAGTTCACCTAGTGTTAACTATCTTCACCTATGGGGGGGGGGGAATAGGTGTCTCTATCGCGTATTTGCGGAATTATGATTTTACCTGCACAAGAAAACAAAACAACCAAGCACAGAAAATACACAGACAATTTATAGTGGTTCCCCGATTTGGGTACGTCCACTTTCCCCCTTCGACCTATCTCCCAACACGGGACGACTCGGTCACTTCACCAACAGGATTGAAATCCAATCCTTGCACTCACGGAAGGAACCCTTCCACACGTAGGAGTCAACACTCCCACAGTCCGGGTTGCACCCAACCCTTACAACTAGGGACCAATCGGTCCGTTACAAAGAAATTAAAAACTAGCTTGTAAGAAATACAAACAACGTTTGGAGAGAAGGTGACCCTCTTCGTTTGACGACGTGCTCTTGAAGTCAACGAAGAGTGCACAGCCCTAGATCTCACTTGGAGTGAATCTTTCCCGAGACCGGCGGCGGCTTGAGGCGGCGGCAACGTTCTCGGAATCAGCAGCGGCGACGAAGAGCAGCAGTAGTGCCAACTTGATTCAGACTTCGTAGCAAAGGGAGCAAGATCTACCAACGGTCACACAAGGATCGATCGTCTCGATCGATTCGGAAGGGGAAAGATTTTCCCGATCAACGAATCAAGAGACAAGGGATCTCTCGTTAGACGCGTGAGACGCTATGCTAGCCTAAGCTTCTGTCGCCGGAGATCTGGAAGACCCTGAGATCAGCAGCGGCGACAACCGTGCGAGCGGCGGAGATGACCGGCGGAGCAAGATCGCGAGATTAGGGTTTGTCGTCGGCCGCTCGTTCTTTTGAAATACCGTATATCCGTCCCTTTTACTGTTCACAATATATCGTATTTATACCCTAGGTCAAGAAGATGACCGTTGTGGGTCCCACCAAAGTAAGGACCAAAGTCCGGTTCAAACAGCTGCAGGTAACTTGGACCGGTCCAGAACTTTCAGAAAAATTACCAAGTCAAAATCGGCGAGAATCGTAGGTGATTCTCGCCGAATCGGCGAGAATCACTTACGATTCTCGCCGACTTCTGCTTAGCCGAAATCTGACTGCACAGATACAGAAGCCGGGGAGAATCGGCGGGAGTCACTTTTGATTCTCACCGAATCGTCGAGAATGCAAGGTCATTCTCGACGAATCGGCGAGAATCATAAGTAATTCTCGACGATTCTGCCTTAGAAAATTTCCCTGTCTGTGACGAAGCTGCCGGCTTCAACCGGCGAGAATCAGCTAGTGATTCTCGACGACTCGGCGAGAATCACTAGTGATTCTCGCCGAATCGGCGAGAATCACTTAGTGATTCTCGTCGATTTGTACTTAGGCTGTTTCTCCTCTTTCTTTCCTTGAGCTGGTCTTTGGCCCATCCTTGCTCCTTGTCTGCTCTTGCTTTATCATAGCCCTGTACCTGAAATTAAGTACACCCCAATAGAGAGAGTACACGTAGGCCAACACACTGATCTGCTCAACGAGGGATTACGTTGCACAGACCCGTGTATATTGACCCACTGCACCCTGACATTGGTGTGTACTTAGCATGGAATATCTGCAAGTACAACTAGAAATATTTCATCAAATACATTGTCTATTTACCTTGGCTTGCACAGGGGCTTCTTCAAATCAGGTACATTGTGGATGCAATACCCAACAATCTCCCCCTATTTGAAGAAGCCTAAACCCTACAAGCTAAGGTGAATAGAGCATATAGGAATGAAAAACGAAGCTTAAAATGAGGTGATAGGGATAAGCATTACCCGTTACTTGAGAGCAAACGAGAGCATTGAGCTACCTTAGCCTTAGCCGAGAGGGTAATCTCCCCCTTTTCGGCTTCTGCAAATTTGGGTCTGGTGCACCGGACACCATGCTCCCCCTCAGTTCGTGCACTTATGTTGTCACTTGAAATGCTGGCAGATGCTCCCCCTAGAGGCACGAGCCAGGAGCGTCTGGAGGCTTTATTCTTCATAGTTGAGCATCCCCAATTCAGTTTTGAAGAGACTGAACTTGGCCTCGTCTAAGGGCTTTGTGAAAATATCTGCAATCTGCTTGTCCGTGGGGACATAGCAGAGAGAGATGTCCTTGTTCTCCACGTGCTCCCGAATGAAGTGGTAGCGCACTTCAATATGCTTTGTTCTGCTATGCGATACTGGATTGTTTGCGATGGCAATTGCACTTGAGGAGTCGCAGTACATGGGTACTTCCTTGAACTGAAGATCATAGTCTGCTAACTGGTTCCTTATCCATAGGAGTTGTGCGCAACAGCTCCCTGCCGAGATGTATTCAGACTCTGCTGTGGAGGTTGCGACACAATTTTGCTTCTTGCTGTTCCAGGAGATAAGCCTTCTTCCGAGGAATTGGCACGTCCCGGAAGTGCTTTTCCTGTCATCCCTACTCCCTGCAAAATCAGCATCTGAAAAACCTATTAGCTCGACATCATTGTTTCTCGGGTACCACAAGCCAAGATTTGGAGTACCTTTAAGGTATCTAAGAATTCGCTTTGCAGCGACATAATGAGATTCCTTAGTGTTCACCTGATATCTGGCACAAACACATGTGGAGAACATGATATCTGGTCTACTGGCAGTAAGGTAGAGCAGGGATCCAATGATGCTTCTGTATTTGGTTTCATCGAAAGGTTTACCTTTCTCATCCTTATCCAGAGACATAGTGGATCCCATTGGAGTCCTCATAGAGGTTGCATTCTCCATTCCAAATTTCTTGAGGAGTTCATTTGTGAACTTTGTCTGAGAGATGAAGATTCCATCCTCAGACTGTTTCACTTGAAGTCCCAAGAAGTACTTCAGCTCCCCCATACTGCTCATTTCAAACTTTCCTTGCATGAGTTTGGAAAACTTTTTGCAAAGATTGTTGTCCGTGGAGCCAAATATAATGTCGTCAACATAGATTTGCACTAGCAAAATCTTGCCTTTGACTTCCTGAGAAACAATGTCTTGTCTATTTTTCCTCGAGAGAATTTGTTCTCAAGAAGAAAACTAGACAATGTCTCATACCAAGCTCGAGGAGCTTGTTTTAAGCCATATAGTGCTTTATTAAGAAAATATACATGACTAGGATAAGTAGGATTGACAAAACCTGGAGGTTGAGCGACGTATACTTCCTCTTTCAACTCTCCATTCAAGAAAGCTGATTTCACGTCCATCTGATAAACTGTGAATCCTTTGTGGGAGGCATAAGCTAGGAATAGCCGGATAGCTTCGAGCCGTGCTACTGGTGCAAACGTCTGGTCAAAATCAATCCCCTCTTCCTGACGGTAACCTTGAGCCACTAGCCTGGCCTTGTTCTTTATGATGACACCATGTTCATCCAGTTTGTTCCTGAAGATCCACTTGGTGCCAATCACATTTTGCTTGTGAGGTCTGGGCACAAGCGTCCAAGCGTTGCATCTTTCGAACTGATGCAATTCATCTTGCATGGCCAAAATCCATGCAGCATCTTTGTTTGCCTCGTCGAACTTATTTGGCTCAACCTGTGACAGGAAGCTAAGATGCAGAATCTCGTTAATAGTACCTCGGCGAGTTTTGACTCCGTCACGAGGATCTCCGATGATCTGATCTCTGGGATGATCCCGCATGTGTCTGAGCTGTAGAAGTCTGGCGTCAGGAGCGTCGACTACTTCTTGGACATCGCCTTCTTCTAAAGGAGTTGCTCCATTTTGATTTTCAACTTCTCCGATCTGCGTAGAAGTGGATACCTTGACGTATGTTGGAGGTGCATCTTTCTCGGGCTCATCCAGTTGCAACCTTTCGAGTCTGTCACCTGCATCTTCAGGAAGAAGACTAGAAGTCTTGCCATTAAGCAAACTTCCTTCATCAAATACAACATTGATTGACTCCTCTACCACTAGGGTTTTCTTGTTGAAAACTCTATAAGCCCGGCTGCGGCTACTATAACCCATAAATATGCCTTCGAAGCATTTTTCACCGAACTTAGTACGCGGGTACTTCCCATTATTCAGTACATAACATTTGCAGCCAAAGATCTTCAGGTAGGACATGGTTGGTTTCTTGCCTTTCAGTAGCTCATAGGGAGTCTTACGATGGCTTTTGTTAATCAATGCCTGGTTTTGTACATGACAAGCCGTATTGACAGCCTCGGCCCAGAAGTATTCTGGGAGAGAAGCATCATTCAACATTGTCGTGCTTGCCTCAATGAGTGTTCTATTTCTCCTCTCCGCCACTCCGTTCTGTTGAGGAGTGCGAGGGGAGGAGAATTCATGAAAGATACCAAGTTCTTCACAGAACTCTGTCATAGCCCCAGACTCAAACTCTGTTCCGTGGTCACTTCTGATTTTGACCACCGAGTAGGTAAGTTCGTTCTGTATCTGCTTGACAAAATTAGTGAAGATGTCAAACGTATCCGACTTGCGTTTTAAGAAGAACACCCACGTAAACCGAGAGTGATCATCTACAATCACTAGCGTATATGACTTCCCTCCTAAGCTATGAACTTGCATAGGACCAAACAGGTCCATGTGCAGAAGGTAAAGACATCTGGAGGAATCTTTGTCTCGGATGCTCTTAAAGGTAGCCCGAGTCTGCTTGCCCATTTGACATGCAGGACATGGACTATCTTTAATGCACTTAATAATGGGAGCATCCCTTACTAAGTCTTTTGAAAATAGCATATTAATTGTCTTGTAATTAATGTGTGCCAATCTCTTGTGCCATTGTTCGCAAAGAGATGCACTGCCTTTTACTACTAGGCATACAGGGGTAGAAGAGTCTAAACTAAGAAAGTCTAAACAGAAAATATTTCTGCTCCTAATGCCTGTTAATACGATCTCCGAAGAGTCACATGATATTATCAGGCATTTATCCTTGCAGAACTTAACGTCATACCCTTTATCACATAACTGGCTTACGCTGATCAGGTTATGATTTAACCCTTCAACATAAGCTACGTCAGAGATAGAGAGTATACCGTTGGAAATCATACCGTAACCTCTGGTGACTCCCCGATCAGATCCCCCAAAGATGACTTTGGGTCCATTCTCGACTGGGGTGTACTCCTGCAGCAGGCTTCTTGTCCCAGTCATATGACGGGAGCATCCACTGTCCAAATACCAAATAGGAGTTTTGTTGGCCTTTGGACATCCCTGCAAAACAGAATTAATTTGCCTTAGGAACCCAATCAAACTTGGGTCCTAGATTCCTTGTTAGCATACTCCCCCTCGATTGGTTAACTCTGCGAGTGGTCGGCCTCGCATTGCTAACATAAGGAGTCTCGTTATACCTTGGATTAAACCAACAATCCATGGCAAAGTGACCAATTTTGCCACAGCACCAGCAGTCAAACCTGTTATACTTCCTCTTGGGCGCCTGCTTTACCCTTGAAACGTGGGGTCCAACTGGGGCCGAAGACCTGGAGGTGGAGGCAACATGATGACCACAGTCACATGACTTCTTCACCTCTTGGCTTTTCAGTGTAACAAGTTTGGCCTTAGGTGCCAGCTTCCTATTATGGCCGCTAGAGAATTGACCATAATTTCCCAAGTGGATTTCCTCATAGGGTGCCTTGAAGACACTCTCACTGAAGTTACGGGGAAAGGTCCACCCATCATATCGGCTCTTCGGCTTTGCAACCGAGGGCCTGAAGTGATGCCCATATGTTGACTCAAAGTCATGTTGGCTACAGGGAAAGCTAGGCTTGCTGAACTCAACAGGACTGAGTGGGGCCTTTCCTTTCTCATCAGCAGAGGCTTTCTTGGCAGCCTTATTCTTTCTCCTGTTCCTGTTTCTCCTGGACGAGGAACTGGACACACCTACATGCCCCAAGCCAGCTCCTTTGGCCTGAGCAGAGAAGGTATCAACTAATGGGAGAACAGTTTTTGGCATAGAGAAGCTCTTGACGATCTTCCTTTCTACCGCAAGTAGTTCTTCCAACTTGTCGACTTCTTCCTGCTTGAGATCAAGGAGCTTAAGAGACTCTGAATGCTTTGAAGTTAGTTCCAAGTGCTCCTGTCGGAGAGAGATCAAACTGGTGATCTCTTCCCTCAGGGATACACTTTCACTTTTAAGGGATTTTACTTCCTTCTTCGCAGCCTTCATTCTCTTTCGACATTCCAGAAAAGTATTGAGCAGAAGCTCATACTTATCAAGAAGCTCAGCTTCACGGGCAGAAGAGCTATCCTCAGCATCATCATCCGGAGACTCAGGATCAGAGTCAGAGTCGGAGAGAGGGGTGTGATCTTTTACCTTCCCCGTAAATGGGGGGCAATCTCCTTCTGAGTCAGAGCGACCCATTAGCCCAAAGTAGGCCTCCTCATCATCGCTGGTGTCTGACGTGTCAGATTCACTCAACGTCTTTGGCTTCTTTGCGATGTAACTCCTCTCCTTCTTCTTGTCTCTTGAGGACCTGTGCTCCTCTCCCTTTCCCTTTTCCCTCTTGCCTTGATGGCAGTCGGCCACGACGTGTCCTGGCTTGTTGCAACCAAAACATATAATGTCAGAAGAGCGGTGTTTATTCGGTTTGGAAACATACCTGTCAGAGGAATAGTTCTTCTTCTGATCCCTTGAGGAGGCGCCGGTTCTCTTTCTCTGATTCCTCAACTTGAGGAACTTCTTGAATTCCCTTGTGATAAGGGATAAATCTTCCTCAGATAACTCTGATCCGGAGGAGCTTGGCTCAGAGTCTTCCTCTTCATCCCTCTTCCATGCCCGGGAGGAGGCGACACCCTTACCCTTTCTGGAGTGAATGGCTTTTAGGGCCACCGTCTTTTCCTTGGCCGCGGCTTTCTCTGCTTCCTCTTCAGCCTTCCTTGTGTTCAACTGAAGCTCATAGGACATGAGCTTCCCGAACAGAATCTGAGGGTCGGTTTCCGCAAGTCTGCCAAACTCGCGGATGGCGCAGATCTTTGTGTCCCATTCCTTAGTGAGGGACCTAAGGAATTTATCATTGAGTTCACCGTCAGTGAACACTCTTCCATATCCTTTGAGTGCATTGACGATCTTGAGGAAGTTTTCGAAGGTGACTCCGATCTCCTCCTTTGGCCCTTGTCTGAAGGCCTCATATTTCTGATTGAGGAGGGATCTCCGATCGTCCCTCACTTCATCTGTGCCCTCCATTAAGACAATCAGACAGCTCCAGAGATCCTTGGCTGTCCTACAATTGCTGAAGTTCTGCATCATAGAGTCGTCAACTGCGCTTACCAGGATGTTCTGAGCTTTCTTGTCGAGTCCGAACAGCACCATTTCGTCCTTGTCCATTTCCGAAAGTTGCTTGGGTACTTTCCTGGTAGGATCAATGGTGGAGGCCTTAGTGGGAATGTAAGGTCCCTCCTCCACTATCATGAAGAGCCGAGGGTCGACCGCTTCCATGTAGAATCTGATTCTTTCCTTCCAGATAGGAAAGTTCAGTCTGGTGCATACTGGGATTTTGCCGGAGTGCTTGAGTCCGTCCATGGAGGATATCTGTCTGCTTCTTGACACTGGGGGCAGGATTCTACTCAAGGTGTGAACCTTTTTGATGAGCAACCTCCCTCTGATACCACTTGAAAGTTCACCTAGTGTTAACTATCTTCACCTATGGGGGGGGGGGAATAGGTGTCTCTGTCGCGTATTTGCGGAATTATGATTTTACCTGCACAAGAAAACAAAACAACCAAGCACAGAAAATACACAGACAATTTATAGTGGTTCCCCGATTTGGGTACGTCCACTTTCCCCCTTCGACCTATCTCCCAACACGGGACGACTCGGTCACTTCACCAACAGGATTGAAATCCAATCCTTGCACTCACGGAAGGAACCCTTCCACACGTAGGAGTCAACACTCCCACAGTCCGGGTTGCACCCAACCCTTACAACTAGGGACCAATCGGTCCGTTACAAAGAAATTAAAAACTAGCTTGTAAGAAATACAAACAACGTTTGGAGAGAAGGTGACCCTCTTCGTTTGACGACGTGCTCTTGAAGTCAACGAAGAGTGCACAGCCCTAGATCTCACTTGGAGTGAATCTTTCCCGAGACCGGCGGCGGCTTGAGGCGGCGGCAACGTTCTCGGAATCAGCAGCGGCGACGAAGAGCAGCAGTAGTGCCAACTTGATTCAGACTTCGTAGCAAAGGGAGCAAGATCTACCAACGGTCACACAAGGATCGATCGTCTCGATCGATTCGGAAGGGGAAAGATTTTCCCGATCAACGAATCAAGAGACAAGGGATCTCTCGTTAGACGCATGAGACGCTATGCTAGCCTAAGCTTCTGTCGCCGGAGATCTGGAAGACCCTGAGATCAGCAGCGGCGACAACCGTGCGAGCGGCGGAGATGACCGGCGGAGCAAGATCGCGAGATTAGGGTTTGTCGTCGGCCGCTCGTTCTTTTTGAAATACCGTATATCCGTCCCTTTTACTGTTCACAATGTATCGTATTTATACCCTAGGTCAAGAAGATGACCGTTGTGGGTCCCACCAAAGTAAGGACCAAAGTCCGGTTCAAACAGCTGCAGGTAACTTGGACCGGTCCAGAACTTTCAGAAAAATTGCCAAGTCAAAATCGGCGAGAATCGTAGGTGATTCTCGCCGAATCGGCGAGAATCACTTACGATTCTCGCCGACTTCTGCTTAGCCGAAATCTGACTGCACAGATACAGAAGCCGGGGAGAATCGGCGGGAGTCACTTTTGATTCTCACCGAATCGTCGAGAATGCAAGGTCATTCTCGACGAATCGGCGAGAATCATAAGTAATTCTCGACGATTCTGCCTTAGAAAATTTCCCTGTCTGTGACGAAGCTGCTGGCTTCAACCGGCGAGAATCAGCTAGTGATTCTCGATGACTCGGTGAGAATCACTTAGTGATTCTCGTCGATTTGTACTTAGGCTGTTTCTCCTCTTTCTTTCCTTGAGCTGGTCTTTGGCCCATCCTTGCTCCTTGTCTGCTCTTGCTTTATCATAGCCCTGTACCTGAAATTAAGTACACCCCAATAGAGAGAGTACACGTAGGCCAACACACTGATCTGCTCAACGAGGGATTACGTTGCACAGACCCGTGTATATTGACCCACTGCACCCTGACATTGGTGTGTACTTAGCATGGAATATCTGCAAGTACAACTTGAAATATTTCATCAAATACATTGTCTATTTACCTTGGCTTGCACAGGGGCTTCTTCAAATCAGGTACATTGTGGATGCAATACCCAACACTACTCAACACGGCTCGGCGTCGGGTGGAATCCACTCAGTGCCTAACCAGACCTTGGCGTTGAGTGAGTTAGCCTCAATCAGCGCCAGAACAGCCATGCCGTTGAGTGAGGTCCACTCCCTCAACGCCTTCATCAAAACCACAAAACCTACAGCGGCGTTGAGTGAGTCTACCTCCCTCAACGCCAAAACAGCTTTGGCGTTGAGTGAGGTCAACACACTCTACACCGAAGTTCACTTCCGCAGGAGAACCCTAAGCCAACGCCAACAAAAGAAGGTCGGCGGGAATGCCGACTGATTCTCGCCGAATCGGCGGGAATGCAGGACGATTCTCGCCGAATCGGTGAGAATGCAGGATGATTCTCGACGACCGGCGGGAATCCAGAATGATTCTCACCGAATCGGCGGGAATCAAGGATGATTCTCGCCAATCGGTGGGAATCACTGACGATACACGTCGAAATCGGCGGGAATCACTTGGTGATTCCCGTCGATTTTGACTTAGACGAAAATTTTCACTCAATCACCCCACCACTCAGCCGCAAAGAACAAACCGAACTATGGCTTTGAGTGTGTCCACCACACTCAACGCCAAGTCCGGGCGGCTTTTGGCTTTGAGTGTGTGCACCACACTCAACACCAAAACTCGAGAGTCTACCAAGACTAGTTCTAACCAGAGCCCTACCACAACAACCTCCCTCACTCTCTCTCTCTCTCGGCTCCACCCGCAAAAGCACCCAACTAAAACTACAAATCTGGAGTCTAAATGGTGAACACAACTAGCACGAGGAGCAAACAGCCCAAGGAGGGGGTTCATAGGAGAATCTAAGCCCTAAAACTTAGCAAGATAATAAGAGAATAAGCATGGTTTCTACCCTAGGGCTAACCGGGAAACATTCCAAATTTCAAAGAACAACAATGGCAAGGGCAAGAATACCACTTGCCTCGATTTCCGGCAAAGCTTGGTCGGCTTTCCCTCCTCTTCATTCTGCACTAGAAGGAGCAACACCTAAAAATATACTCCCGGACATTAATGGCGGAAAAAACCTCCAAACCGAAATCCCAATCTCACCAAAACTCCACGAAAATCAAATATCTTACTGTCGAAATGAAGATTTGAGCGAGAGAAAGACAACGCCACTTTCGGAATCGAAATCCGTCCACGAACAAGCCCGGAATCACCGTCCGAAGGGGAAGCAGGCCAGCGGTTTTCTCCTCTGTTTTCCGCGAACAGCACAGGCGACGGTTCAGTCTGGTCTCGGGTAGGAGGAAGGAGAAGTGGGTCCGCCACTTCTTAACAAGGCTTTTATAATAAAAGGACACGCCTATTCGGCCCTAACCGCTGCCTAAACTGCCGGTTCACTTAATTTAAAAGGGTTTCTAATTTGTTTTTACTAATAACACACCCAAAACGACTCGAAAACCGAACCACCTCGGAATTTGACGAAATTCGCAGCGTAGCTAAATACCCACGCTAAGAACACAACGGCGAAGTCGAAATTAACTTTCGATGAACAGAACTCGAGTTATACCCAAATAAAGCCAAACACAAACATCCCCTCGAGAGGCCACACCGGGTCACCCAAAATGACTCGGCTTACTAGGGAGGTCTTGCCCATAGGATACAAAATAGGGCACTCAGTTCTAAAGAGCTAAACCACACTCCACAAATGACACAAGCCACGAAAACGTATCACCGTAACGCCAAACGAGAATTTAAATAATCGCAGAAAAATCGGGGGCGTTACAGTCACTCCCCCTAAAAGAAAGTTTCGTCCCGAAACTTTACGCACAACACTTCTACTATAGAAGGAAAGTAATAATCCAAACATTACAAGAAGGAAAAAACAAACCAAACTAATCAGGGAAATAGCTGAGGGTAAGCCTCCCTCATAGCCGACTCTAACTCCCAAGTCGCGCTCTCCAAATCTTGATTCCTCCAAAGAACTTTCACCATCGAAATAGACTTCTTTCGCAGCACCCGTTCCTGAGTATCCAAAATATGGACCGGCACTTCAATAAAAGAGAGGTTGGGCTCCAACTGGGGCACAACGTCCAAGACTTGCCCACTACTGCGCACGCACTTCTGTAATTGGCTAACATAGAAAACATTATGAACACCTGGGTAGTTTGCTGGCAAATCCAACCTGTAAGCTGACACGCCAATTCGTTCCAAAATCTTAAACGGGCCCACATACCTCGGGTCCAATTTCCGATTCTTACCAAACCTCTTTACACCCACCATCGGGGAAACCTTAAGAAATACAAGGTCCCCCACAGAAAACTCCATGGCAGACCTACGCCGATTGGCGTTCTTCTCGTACCTCTCCTGAGCTATACAAAGCTTTTCCCGAACAAGCTTCACTGTGACTTCCATTTCTTTGAGCGCATCAGGACATAACAATGGCCTCTCACTAGCCTCAGCACAAAACAACGGAGTTCTGCATCGCCTCCCATACAAGGCATCGAACGGAGCCATCTGCAAGCTCTCCTGATAACAATTGTTGTAAGCAAATTCCATAAGTCGCAGCCGCTCATCCCACGCTCCACCGTGGTCTAAAATGTAGCATCGGATCATATCCTCAACTATCTGATTCACCCGCTCCGTCTGCCCATTAGTCTGTGGGTGGTACGCAGTAGAATACCTCAGATCCGTACCCAAACCCTCCTGCAGACTCTGCCAAAAACGAGAAGTAAACCGGGAGTCTCGATCAGAAATGATGCTAACCGGCACACCGTGGAGTCGGATGACTTCATTCAAGTACAACTCTGCTATCTTCTTCATAGGGTAATCAATATTATATGGCACGAAGTGAGCACACTTCGTCAATCTATCCACTATAACCCAAACAGAATCAAATCCCCTCGGGGATCGCGGCAAACCCGTGATGAAATCCATAGATATACTTTCCCACTTCCAAGTCGGGATCTCTAGCGGAGTCAACTTACCACCAGGCCTTCCATGATTGGCCTTCACCCGCTTGCAAGTATGGCACTCCGCAACAAATCGGGCTATATCTCCCTTCATGCCATACCACCAGGCAATTTGCTTTAAGTCCCGATACATCTTCGTAGATCCTGGATGATAGGCAACGCTGGATCCATGAGCCTCTCTGCAAACCATACCCCAAATGTCCTTAACCGCGGGGATGCAAAATCTGCCACGGTACTTCAAAGTTCCCGCATCATCGATGGAATAATCCGGCAACTCTCCTCTCTCAGTCCTGGAGTACAAGTGAAGAAGATCTGGGTCGTCCTTCTGGTGAAGTCTGGTCAAAGAAATCCAAGACGGCTCTGCCACTGACGAACTACTCTGCAGGCCACTGCATTCCACTGATATATCCATAAGGACGAACTCTTCCACTAAACGGTCGGAGGAGAGATTAAAGATTTTACCCATCCTCCGACTCAGGGCGTCGGCCACCATATTGGCCTTGCCTGGATGATACTGGATCTCTACATCATAATCGGCCACATACTCTAGCCACCGACGCTGGTGCAGATTTAACTCCTTCTACGTTAACACGTACTTCAGGCTCTTATGGTCGGTGAAGATCTTGCACTGAGCCCCATAAAGTAAGTGTCTCCACAGCTTCAACGCATAAATAACTGCTGCGAACTCGAGGTCATGCGTAGGATAATTCTTCTCATAAGTCTTCAGCTGCCTTGACCCATAGGCAATCACCTTACCCACCTGCATTAATACGCATCCCAGACCCACATGTGAAGCATCCACGTATACATCATAATCCATGCCCTCGGTAGGCAGGGTCAGGACAGGAGCAGTGCACAATCTCCTCTTTAACTCCAGGAAGGCTTCTTCGCACTTCTCGCTCCAATCAAAAGCCACGTTCTTCTGAGTCAGCTTAGTCAGAGGTGCAGCTAGGGTAGAGAAACCCTCCACAAACCTCCTATAGTAGCCGGCTAACCCTAGGATGCTCCTGATCTCTTTGGCCGTGCCCGGCCTACTCCAATCCATCACTCCTGCGAACTTTTCTGGGTCAACCGAGATCCCATCCTCATTCACCACGTGGCCCAGAAACGAGACCTGAGGAAACCAAAATTCGCACTTGCTTAACTTGGCGAATAACTTATGGTTCCTTAACTCCGATAGAACCAAGCGCAGATGCTGCTCATGCTCCTCAGCACTGCGAGAGTAAACCAACACATCATCGATGAAGACCACCACGAACTTATCTAGGAAATCCTTGAACACCCGGTTCATCATATCCATGAACGCTGATGGAGCATTGGTCAATCCAAACGACATCACTAAGAACTCAAAATGTTCGTGCCTTGATCTAAATGCAGTCCGTGGAATATCTGCATCACGGATCCTAAGCTGATGATAGCCTGAACGAAGGTCAATCTTGGAGAAGACCGTGCTACCGCACAACTGGTCAAATAAGTCATCGATCCTCGGCAGATCGAGGGTACCTGTTCTTGATTGTGACCTTGTTCAGCTCCCTATAGTCGATGCAAAGCCGCATTGACCCATCTTTCTTCTTCACAAATAGAACAGGAGCACCCCAAGGCGACGAACTCTGCCTGATAAACCCTTTCGCTAACAACTCATCTAACTGAACTCGCAACTCCTCTAGCTCTCGAGGGGCCATCCGGTACGGCACCTTAGCAATAGGACGCGTACCCGGCTCCAAATCGATCACAAACTCAACATCCCGCTCGGGAGGAAGACCAGGAAGGTTATCAGGAAAAACATCGGCGAAATCTCGCACAACTGGAATCTCCTCTAAGCGCGGTACACTAACAGCGGTCCCAACCACCGAGACCAAACAAGCAAAACAGTCCGAAAGAAAAAACTTCTGAGCACATACCGCAGAGATGACAGGAGAATCCTGGCTCAGATCCGCATACACGCTTCCTGGCTGACCGTCGCCCCTGATGAATTCCAAGCGCTTCCCTTTGCACTGAATGGCTGCATCATACCTGGACAGCCAGTCCATGCCCAAAATAACATCGAAGTCCTCCAGATCAATCATCTTCAGGTCTGCCTTCGCAAGGAAGTCCCCCAACAAAACAGGGCAATCCAACATGCCCACATATGACAACACAGATTCACCAGAGGGGAACATAACAAGAAAGGTATCCCGAACTCGATCTAAAGTCAACTGATGTTGCTCTACAAAGGCTCTAGCCACGAACGAGTGGGTAGAGTCGGAGTCAAACAGAACACGCGCCCAGTAGTTCTTCACCTTAAACTTCCCTATAGGAACATATATAACTAAGGAACTACCACAACAATACTACATTTTAGCAAGACAAGAACAAAACAACTAACCTGAGATGACCAGAGTCGAAGCTTCAGCCTCCTCGAAAGAGATCACGTTCAGCTTTCCCTTTCCTTGTCCACACGCTGAGGTGGAGGTAATGCCTGAAGAGGCACTGCTTGAAGGGTAGGCTGGACCTGAGGACACCTAGACTTGATGTGTCCCTTCTGCCCACACTGGAAACAGACCTTATCCTTGGACCAGCACTGGGCAGCATCATGCCCGGGTCGCTTGCAAACAGAACAGGAGACATCTTGAAAGTGAAGGGATAGATACTACTCTAGAGGGGGGGTGAATAGAGTAATCAAATTTTGCACAATACAAAACTTAACTGTCTACCCAACTCCCTTGGAGTGAAGTGCGGAATGAAGAGATTATAGATTTTGATTTAACCTTAAAGCCTAACACAAGTGATGTGCAAACACAAGCTAACTGTAATTACAGTTAAAGCTTGGAAAACCTAAACAGCAACTAGCAACCTAGTTATATCTATTCACAGCCACAGTACAGGAATTAAACAGTTGAATCCAGACGACACAAGGAGATTTATAGTGGTTCCCCAAACAACTTGGGTACGTCCACTCTTCTACCCACACGGTAGGAATCCACTCAGGTTTTTGATCAGGTGCCCTGCCCACCAACAGAATCTGCTTCAGGTAGATTCAGAAACCCTTTAGACTTTTGATCAGGTGTCTAAAAACCAAGCACAGGTTTTTGATCAGGTGCCCTGCCACCAAGGGATACTTTTGAAGGGAGTAATAACCCTGTACAGGAGGGGGAAGAAGGTTAAGATGTCTTCTCTATTTTACAATAGATTAGAGAAGCACAAAAAGCTTGCACTGAGCTAGAATGCTCTAAAGAATCAAGGCTCCCCCTGGCTCAAAGATGTCCAGGTGAAGTCTTACTTCAGTGCAGAAACTCTTCAGAAAATTCTGAAGGAAAGAGCTACAGGAAGAAAATAAATAACAAAAAGAAATCTCTTCAAGCAGCTATCTTCTTCTTCTTCTTCTTCAAAGACACTCTGAGTTGAACTTCCTGAAAGCAGGAGAACTCAGGTGAAGAAGAGATGAAGATCTTAACACTTCTCAGTTAGATGGAGTTTGCTGAGAGCAGGAAACTTGAGCTTGATGAAGGCTTGAGTGCTTTTGAATATGTGTGTAACACTTGCTTCTATTAACTAGCTTGAATCCTTCTGCAAAGGGTTCTTTATATAATCATCAACAAGCAACGGCTCTCTTCCATTTGAATTGTTTGTCTTCTACTGAGCCTTGAGACCTGGGCTGTAAATATCAAGAAGACAGAAATATCTCTGCAGCAAAACATTCCATAAAAAGGAATAAACCTCTTTCTAAGAAGCTGCAGGCTTAAATCAAATAATCAGATAGACTAAATAAAGTCACATCAGAA
This sequence comes from Platanthera zijinensis, assembly GCA_039513925.1. NCBI lineage: Eukaryota > Viridiplantae > Streptophyta > Magnoliopsida > Asparagales > Orchidaceae > Platanthera > Platanthera zijinensis. Next base: position 117,256,976 of record CM077088.1, read on the forward strand.
ACTATCTCTTTATAGCAAAAGAAGACTTTTCAGTCTAACGGCTATAAAGGGGCTGTCAGCAGATAAAGTAAATTAAAATGACAGCTAATAAGACAAACAACTTTATCTTAAAAGATTTTAACTCAGGCAATAAGAATAGAGCAAATAATGCCTGGAAACTTTATCATACAGCTTGAAATAATGTGCCAGAAAATGTATTAAATAATTAAATATAATAAATAAATACAAAATCCAAAGGCAGACAGAAAACGTCGAACGACCTTCGAAGATCGTCGAACGACGCCAGGAGATCGTCGAACTACCGGCAGATAGTCGAACGATCCAGATAGTCGAGCTATCAAACAGATAGTCGAGCTACCGCAGCAGATAGTCGAACTATCAGGACAGATAGTCGAACTACCAGATAGTCGAACTATCTAGGACAGATAGTCGAGCTATCAAGCGCACAGAGATAGTCGAACTATCAAGCAGATAGTCGACCTACCTCAGAAAACAGATAGTCGATCTATCAAAAGATAGTCGAACTATCAAAACAAACCAGATAGTCGATCTATCAACAGATAGTCGAACTACCCAAAACAAACCAGATAGTCGATCTATCAACAGATAGTCGAACTACCCGCGCAGAACAGATAGTCGAACTATCAACAGATAGTCGAACTATCAGCGCAGAACAGATAGTCGAACTATCAACAGATAGTCGAACTATCAGCGCAGACCAAGACGTCGACCAACTGATAGACGATCGTCGATCAGTCGATAGACGATAGTCGAACGGCGTTCGACTATGGTCGAACGAAAAACCTACTTAACCAAATTCTCAATTTGGAAAAGCGAGGACTCTACAGCTAGACTCCTAACCATTGACCATAGATATTTCTTGGGTCCAGGGCACAAAGAAGAGGACTAAACTCAAATCAAACTAGGGTACCAACAATCTCCCCCTATTTGAGTTAAGTCTCTCAAAAACTAAAACAGCTAGCAATAGAATAAACAAAATAATTCATCAAATAGTTAATCAATAAACTGGCAGATTGTTAATCAGATAAACAAATAATCAAGTATATCACAGCAGTTTTAATCAAACTATTAAGAGTCTTTAGGGTCAGGTAATGGATCAGAAGAACTAGAGACAAAAGAAATTTTTCGAAGAGGGTCATCTGATTCCTTCTTTGATATCTTCAGATCCTGAGCCCCAATGATCTTTAGTTCTGTAGCTCTGGGGACAACAGCTTCAGGATGTTTTTCCATGTACTTTGCTGGATCAAATATCTCAGGATTGACTTGGAATTTCTCAAATTCTTTCTTTCTGTACGCTGACATAGTAGTAAAGCCAGACGTATCTTTACCTTCGGCTCTTGCTTTTCTTATTTGGGCTGCTCCTACAAGCTCTTGAAAGCGAGCCATCCTAAAATTAGGATCGAGCTCAGGATTTTCATATACGGGCTCTGGAGAAGCAGCAGCTATTATATCTAGATAAGACATTAGAATAAACTTAGCAAAAGGGACTTGCTAGAGGGTTTTAAAACACTGTAAACTATTTACCTTTCGAAACACTCTTCTCAGATTGAACTGGAGAAGGAGGTGGGGAAAAAGTTGGTCTTTGGGCCACAACCTCCTTCATTGGTCTTTGAGATCCATAAGATGATTTGCTTTGCGAACTTTGATGACTTTGTCTTGGTTGGTGCTGAGCAGACGCAGATTTTCCATAGGCTGCAGATTGATTAGCAGGTAGATTCCCAGAGGCTCCTGCACCAGGAGGTGGAGGAGGACCTTTGGGAGTCCATCTGGAGACTGGACTGTCATACCTCTTAGTTCTCTTCCTTTCTTTTTGCTGATTTTTCGAAAGCCACATCCAATGCTTAAAATCCTTAGATTTGGGGTCAATGCCCTTCAAAATATAATAGGGAATGTCATTATCCTTATTTGGAGGAGGAGGAGGAGCAGCTTTTCTTTTCTTTGCAGCAGATTTCCTTTTCTTTGACTTTTCAGACATATCAGAATCATCATCATCATCAGAATGGGATGATGGAGGGTTCTCATACGGATCATAGGCTTCTGAGACAGCCTTTTCTTTAAGCTTTGAAGCAGATTTCTCCCTTTCTTCTTCCAGGGCATCCAAAGCCAGAAGGGAGTCTAAATCTAAACCAGGAGAGTCATCCCAGATGGATGACTTTTCACATTGCAAATCTTTCTCTTTTTCTTTTAAAGATAAAACTCTTAAGTCCCATGCAGCTCTTGCTTGAGCTTCTTCCATACTCAGAACTGGAGAGTCAAATTTGACTTCCTCTTTCTCAGACTCCTCTTCTTTATTATCTAAGAAGGATTCCACCTCAGGGTCTACTTGAGTAGCAGGAATACTTGGGTTAGCCACAGAAACTACTGCTATGATTTGAGCAGTTAAATCATCTTTAATAATATCTGTAAAATTACGAATACATGTCTGCTAAATAAGCTTGAATCATTCCTTCAAGGTATTCACAAACTATCAAATTAATTGATTCATCAACAAAACGAATGAAAGAATTACCTTCATATTTAACCATCTCCCAGCATTCATTCAGATATGAAGTTATAATTCCTTCCAGGAATCTGACTATCACTGGAGAGGTTAGATCTTCTAAGCATACTTTCACTGCAATTTCTGATAGCAATATTCCATCTGCTATATCTTTCTCAGACAAAACTGGAGCTACAACTTGCTCAACTGGAGCAATCTCTTCCTCAGCTGGAGTTACCACTTCCTCAGCTGGAACAAATTCTTCCTCAGCAGGAGCTGTCTCTTCCTGAACAGACATAACAACATCTGGAACATCTTCTGGCTCAACTTGAGCAGATTCTGGCTGGACAGATACGACAACATCTGGAGCTATCTCTATTTCAGCTGGAGGGGAAGCAGGAAGGTCTGAGACATCTTCATTGAACATCTCCCCCTGCCTGATTTCAGTAGCTACTGAAACCAGGCCCCTAGAGGAAGATGGCTCAGCTGATTTAGAAATGGATTGGATGGAGGCAGTTAAACGGTCAATGGAGGCAGCAAGGGGAGCGATTGCCTCGTCAATCATGGTTTTGATCGACGGGGTAATCAGCTCCACGATGCGAATGATAATCTCAGGAGAGATTTCAAAAGATGATGGATTAGAGGTGGATGGAGCAGCAGCAGATATGGTAGATGTGCTGGGATGGAGGATGGTGTGAACAGGAGATCGAACTGGAGATACAGCAGGAGAGGGAGCAGGGGATGGAGAATGAACTGGGGAATTAACGGGAGATGCATGAGGAGATACAGGAGGAGTAGGGAATCTCTCTGATCCTAACAAATCGAAGCTAGGAGCAGATATCCTAGCCAGATATGTAGGTAGAGGAGAGGCTGGAGGAGACAGAGGAACAACCATAGTTGTTTCAGGTGCAGCAAAAGAAGAAGGTCGTACCTCAGCTGAAGTTGATGGTACTTCAACTGAGGCAGACGGCAAAGCAGAGGAGGAGGAAGGGAGAGCTGAGCCAGCTTCAATAGGTTGAGGAGCGACTGAAGCAGTCCTTGTGTCCTCAGATTGTGCTGGAGCAGATTTCACGAATGTCCTCTTCCACTTTGAGAACAGATGGGGATCCATCTTCTTGCTGGCATTGATGGTAGTTGCGGCAGAACTCAGCAGCTGGGGGAATTTCTCCTTCAGGAAAATTCTAATAACCCTTCCCAGGGTGACTTCCTTCTTTCCTGTCTTCTTCCTGATTAAATCAAACAGAACAGCAGCCCAATCGATCCTTTTCCTATTAACAATTGCACACATAAGTGCGAATTGCTGTCTTGTTATGTTATCATGGGCAGAGTGCTTGCCCAGAAGCACTTTTCCGACTACCTCAGCGAGGAACTTGATCTTGAAGGGGAAGTTTACCTTGAGCAGCTTGGTGGGAATGCCCTCGGCATGTCCCAGCTCGACGAGCATCCTTCCGAACTCCTGAGCATCTTGCTCATAATCTTCATCACCAATAACTAAACCAAAAACATCAGAAAGAACGGCCGGAGTCAGGATAACTTCTACTCCGCCGATGGTACCGATCATCGAATCGTCTGTGGAAGACGACGTGAAAGCCCATTCTTTTATTTCTGGTATGTTGATCTTGATCCTTTCAGACATCAGCTTTTCTAAACCTTGATCCCTGCAGAGCTGGAGCACTTCCACTATTCCGGCATCGCAACTGCTGAAAGCTTCAAAATCTACACTGAATCCTGCATCGAACTTGACGACGGCTAGAACAGCTGGGGAAATCGCCATTGAATCGCTGGAGAAACGCGAGAAGGAGGAGGAAGACGAAGGGGACGGAGCGGCAGAAAATCGCAAGCGGGAAAGCAGAATGCGAAAGGGCACGTTCCGTCGACGATAAAGCAACAGATCTTTTAACCTAGGTTGACTATCGGCTTTATATTGAACCGGATATAGTCGGTCTATTAAAAAGATCTTGAACCGATAGTCGAACGGCCGTTCGACGATCGGCTCAGAAGCAGAGTAGTCGGACAATCGTTCGACTATTTCTGGCTTCTCAAACAATAGGCTGTCGTCGTCCGGAGATCGACGATGAGCTCAGCCTGTCCGACGATGGTCGAACGTCGATCGACGATCTTCAAACAGATAAGCTATCATTAACCAGAGGTCGACGATAGGCTCAATCCGTTCGACGATCTTCGATCATCGTTCGACGATCTTCAAGCAGACCTCAACATAGGCAGATATCGTCACACTTAGTCTCGTCCATTGATCATGCCTAGTTGGACTAAAAAGAACAGATGCTTCTGTTCATCTAAAGGCTTGGTGAATATATCACCTCTCTGAAACTCAGTGGATATGAACTCAAGACAAATCTTGTTCTTTTCCACACAATCTCTCAGGAAATGGTGCCTAATCTCAATGTGCTTCGTTCTAGAGTGGTGCACTGGATTTTGTGCAATTGAGATAGCACTGGTACTATCACACATGATCTTGGTGTTCTTGTGTGAGTAACCATAATCCACAAGCTGGTTTTGAATCCACAGGATCTGTGAACAACAACTAGCAGCAGCTATATATTCAGCCTCTGCAGTTGAAGTTGAGACAGAAGCCTGCTTCTTACAGAACCAAGAGACCAATCTCTCTCCCAGGAACTGGCAAGTTCCTGAGGTGCTCTTCCTGTCAACTCTGCAACCAGCATAGTCAGAATCAGAATATCCAATTAATTCAAACTCTGACTCAGCTGGGTACCAAAGTCCTAGATTTGGACATCCTTTCAGGTATCTCAGGATTCTTTTTAGAAGAATCAGATGAGATTCCTTGGGGTTGACCTGGAATCTAGCACAAAGGCATGTAGCAAACATTATATCTGGCCTACTTGCAGTTAGATATAATAGGGAACCAACAATGGCCCTATAATTCTTTTGATCAACTGGCTTGCCGTGATCATCAGAATCAATAACTACATTAGTAGCCATGGGTGTAGGCATTGCTGAAGCATCAGCCATCCCAAATTTCTTTACCAATTCCTTGGCATATTTGGATTGGGAGATGAAGATACCATCAGCATCTTGCTTAACTTGGAGACCAAGAAAGTAAGACAGCACACCCATGCTACTCATCTCAAACTTAGAATGCATCAAGTTGGAAAACTTTTTGCACAGTTTGGGATCAGTGGAGCCAAAGATAATATCATCTACATACACCTGAACTAACAGGATTGTGTCCTTGTGATGCTTAACGAACAGGGTTCTATCAACTACTCCCCTAGTGAAGTTGTGCTCTAACAGGAAACTAGCTAAGGTCTCATACCAGGCCCTAGGAGCTTGCTTTAGTCCATAAAGAGCTTTTTGCAACTTAAAAACATGAGAAGGCTGAGTTGATGAAACAAACCCTGGTGGTTGTTCAACAAACACCTCTTCCTTAAGCTCACCATTTAGGAATGCACTTTTGACATCCATTTGGAACACCTTAAACTTCATGTAGGCTGCATAGGCCAAGAAGATCCTTATTGCTTCTAGCCTTGCAACAGGAGCAAAGGTTTGGTCATAGTCTATACCTTCCTCCTGTCTGTAGCCCTGAGCTACAAGCCTAGCTTTATTCCTTACTATTATTCCATTTGCATCTAACTTGTTTCTATACACCCACTTGGTGCCTATGATCAGTTGGCCTTTAGGTCTTGGAACCAAAGTCCAAACTTTACATCTCTCAAACTGATTGAGTTCCTCTTGCATTGCAATGATCCAGTGGGGATCTAGCTCTGCATCTTTAAAGGTGAGGGGCTCAACCTGTGAGAGGAAACAAGCATGCATCACATCCTGTCTTAATTGATGTCTTGTTTGCACACCAGCTGATATGTCTCCAATCACTTGAGATGTGGGGTGATCTCTAAGTGTGACAATATCAGCAGGTGGGATGTGATCTTCAGCAACAGTTGGGATTAATTCCTCAGGAGGAATTTGATCTACTGTTGGTGGAACAACAACAGCTTCAACAGCTTCAGCAATGTCTTCATCACTGTCTGATTCAGTGATCTGAAGAGTTGAAAGTTGAAGGATTTCTTGAGGGGCATCATGTACCTGCAAAGAACTAGAGGAAGGAGAATTTTCTTTCTCCTTGTAAAACATCTGAGACTCATCAAAAGTCACATGCACAGATTCTTCTATCTTACAGGTTGATTTGTTATAAACCCTATAAGCTTTGCTTACTTGGGAATATCCAAGCATGATTCCCATTGAAGCTTTTGCTTCAAATTTTCTAATATATTCTTTATTATTGTTATGAATATACACAATACAGCCAAAAATTCTAAAGTAATTAATTTTTGGTTTCTTTCCTTTAAGCAACTCATAAGGAGTTTTACACTTAAGTTTGTGTATCAAACTTCTATTCAAGACATAGTTGGCTGTACTAACAGCTTCTGCCCAAAAGGATAGAGGCATGTTAGCATCTGCCAACAATGTGCTAGCAGCTTCAATTAGTGTTCTATTCTTCCTCTCAACTACCCCATTTTGTTGGGGAGTTCTAGGAGCTGAGAAGCTATGTTTGATACCTTCTCTCTCACAGAATTCTTGCATGAGAAGAGAGTCAAACTCAGTACCATGATCACTTCTGATCAAGGCCACATGAGTAGAGTACTCAGTCTGCACACAAAGTAGAAAGTCTGTAAGGGCTTTGAAGTTATCAGACTTAGTTCTCAAAAAGAAAGCCCAACTGAACCTAGAGAAGTCATCTACAATTACTAAAGTGTAATACTTCCCTCCTAAGCTCTGTACATTTATTGGGCCAAAAAGGTCCAAATGTAATAAATACAGGATTCTAGGAGAATCACTTTTATTTACAGATTTAAATGAGTTCTTGGTTTGCTTGCCTAACTGACAAGCCTTGCATAGACTCTCCTTCTTGTAGGGGCAAGAAGGTAAGCCTCTAACAAGGTTGTGCTTAGATAACCTAGAGATATTCTTAAGGTTTACATGACTAAGCCTTTTATGCCATAAAGAATTATTATTAAGGGTTAATTCATTAAACAGGCAGATTTCAGAGTGAGATGAATTAAAATCTACTAAATATATATTGCCTATTCTATTACCTATTAAAACAACATTATTATTTAAAGTAATATTGCAAGAGGAGTTAGAAAAAGAAACCTGGTAGCCAGCATCACATAGCTGGCTAACTGAAATCAGATTATGCTTCAGTCCATTGACATAAGCAACTCTCTTGAATGTAACAGCTCCAATCGTGATCTTGCCATATCCTTCTGTCTGACCACAGCTGGAGTCTCCAAAGATAACCTTTGGGCCGAGCTTAGCTTTGTACTTTGACAGAAGCTCTTTGTTTCCTGTCATATGCTTAGAGCATCCACTATCCAAATACCACTTATTTTGAGTGATTGGATAGGCCTTCACCTGCAAAACAATTATTTAGACAGAGTGGACCCAGGTAACCTTGGGTCCCTTATTTTTCACATAAGAAAAACTGGAAATATAAGAGAATGCAGGCTGAGGGTGATAACCTAGTGGGTGAGATCTCCTAGGTGGGATTCTCCATGCAGATGATGGGTCAATAAACCTAGGGTTTCTATTTTCATTTAGGTTTCTATGATACTGATTATGATTTTGAAAATCATGTTGAAATCGTCGATCCACGTTCGACGATGGGCGCTCAGATCGTCGAGCTTCGTTCGACCATGGAGCATCCGATCGTCGAGCGGCGTTCGACGCTTTTTGCATTTCTTTGAAAAACTTCTTTCTCTTTTCTCTCTTAGCCTTATTTAATGTTTTATTTACAAGGTTTACTTGCTCAGTGTTCTTCTTTCCACTAGCTGAAATGAAGTTCACTGGAGTTGAAAGGTTATTTTTAAGCAAGACTGGGGGTTCACTGGGAGAAGCTCCTAAGCCTAGTTTATCATTACCTGACCTAGTGTTAGTCATGCTGGTAATTTCTAACAGCTTAAGGCTTCTACCATTAAGGGATTCTTCTAATCTCTTAGACTTAGCTAATTCTACTTTAAGAAATTTGATTTCTTCACTACAAGTAGTGAGTTCTTCCTTTAACCTAACATTTTCAGAGGCTATTGATTCAGAGTCAGCTAGCCTATTTCTAAGTTCTTTTATCTCTTTTTCTGAACTAATTAAATCTAAACATAAAGATTTAAAATCTAACTTAAACTCTTCTGAAGTAAAATCATAAGATGAAAGTACCTCATCTTCAGTAGGCATCTCTTCCTCAGAGTCAGAACTCTCTGCAGCAGAGTGGTTGCTGCAGGCATCTATTGCCATTAGGCAAATTTCTTTAGCCTTCTTCTCTTCCTCATCTTCACTGGAGCTTGATGAGGATGATTCTTCATCAGAATCACTCCAGGTTTCAGCAATGAAACCTCTCTCCTTTTTCTTGTTCTTGTAGGAGGATGGCTTGGAGTGCTTCCTGTGCTGCTCCTTTTCTTTCCTCTTGTCTTTGTTCTTCTCCTCTGGACACTCTGGCAAAATGTGTCCAGGCTTCCTGCAACCATAACATATAATTTCTTTAGCAGGAGATCGATCATACCTTGGTTTGTCTTCATAGCGTGAAGACTTCTTTCTGAATTCCTTTCTCCCCATTTTGAGAAACCTCTTGGCAAATAATGCCATTAGCTCCTCATTGGATTGGCTGCCTTCAGAAACATCTGCAGCCTTAAGAGCTAGAGATTGCTCTTTTCTTGTTGGAGTGGGAGTCTTGGCTTCAGCTTCTGCTTCTCTGGTCTTCAACACTTGCTCAAAAGACTTGAGCTTGCCGAGGAGAGCTTCAGTTGAGATCTCATTGGTACTTCTGGCTTCTTTGATGGGCCAGATTCTTAGATCCCATGTGCTAGGGAAGCACATAAGAATCTTATCATTGACCTCTGTCAATGATATGTCCTTGTCCAGGGTCCTCAGCTCATTGATGATTGAGCTGAGCCTGGTGTACATCGCTTCAACTGATTCAGCATCAGTCTTCTTGAAGTTCTCATACTGTGAGATAAGGTTGGACCTCCTGTCCTTCCTTTCATCAGCTGAACCAGCTACAATCTGGTTCAGTGTGTCCCACATGGCCTTTGCTGAAGAGCAATCAGCAACCTTCTGGAACACTTCATCAGACATAGTCTGAGCCAGTATGTTCATTGCCTTGGCATCAGCAATTTTGGCCTTCTTGTATTCATCATTATAGTCTGGAGGAGGCACTGCACTCATATCAGATGATGAGGCAGTTGCTGCAGCAGGTGCTCTTGGGGGACCTGACAAAATAGAAGCAAAAATACTCTCATCAATAGAGTTCATATAAAGTTTGATCCTTGCCTTCCAGATGCCAAACTTTGCTAAGTTGCATGCTGGAGGTCTGGTGCTAGAATAATCCTTAGACTGGGCCATGATAGTGAATTTCTATAAACTCTTGGTATCTATCAGGATCTTGTGACTTAGGTGTTAGCCTATACAGTCAGTCAACCTCCCTCTGATACCAATTGAAAGTGAAGGGATAGATACTACTCTAGAGGGGGGGTGAATAGAGTAATCAAATTTTGCACAATACAAAACTTAACTGTCTACCCAACTCCCTTGGAGTGAAGTGCGGAATGAAGAGATTATAGATTTTGATTTAACCTTAAAGCCTAACACAAGTGATGTGCAAACACAAGCTAACTGTAATTACAGTTAAAGCTTGGAAAACCTAAACAGCAACTAGCAACCTAGTTATATCTATTCACAGCCACAGTACAGGAATTAAACAGTTGAATCCAGATGACACAAGGAGATTTATAGTGGTTCCCCAAACAACTTGGGTACGTCCACTCTTCTACCCACACGGTAGGAATCCACTCAGGTTTTTGATCAGGTGCCCTGCCACCAACAGAATCTGCTTCAGGTAGATTCAGAAACCCTTTAGACTTTTGATCAGGTGTCTAAAAACCAAGCACAGGTTTTTGATCAGGTGCCCTGCCACCAAGGGATACTTTTGAAGGGAGTAATAACCCTGTACAGGAGGGGGAAGAAGGTTAAGATGTCTTCTCTATTTTACAATAGATTAGAGAAGCACAAAAAGCTTGCACTGAGCTAGAATGCTCTAAAGAATCAAGGCTCCCCCTGGCTCAAAGATGTCCAGGTGAAGTCTTGCTTCAGTGCAGAAACTCTTCAGAAAATTCTGAAGGAAAGAGCTACAGGAAGAAAATAAATAACAAAAAGAAATCTCTTCAAGCAGCTATCTTCTTCTTCTTCTTCTTCAAAGACACTCTGAGTTGAACTTCCTGAAAGCTGGAGAACTCAGGTGAAGAAGAGATGAAGATCTTAACACTTCTCAGTTAGATGGAGTTTGCTGAGAGCAGGAAACTTGAGCTTGATGAAGGCTTGAGTGCTTTTGAATATGTGTGTAACACTTGCTTCTATTAACTAGCTTGAATCCTTCTGCAAAGGGTTCTTTATATAATCATCAACAAGCAACGACTCTCTTCCATTTGAATTGTTTGTCTTCTACTGAGCCTTGAGACCTGGGCTGTAAATATCAAGAAGACAGAAATATCTCTGCAGCAAAACATTCCATAAAAAGGAATAAACCTCTTTCTAAGAAGCTGCAGGCTTAAATCAAATAATCAGATAGACTAAATAAAGTCACATCAGAAACTATCTCTTTATAGCAAAAGAAGACTTTTCAGTCTAACGACTATAAAGGGGCTGTCAGCAGATAAAGTAAATTAAAATGACAGCTAATAAGACAAACAACTTTATCTTAAAAGATTTTAACTCAGACAATAAGAATAGAGCAAATAATGCCTGGAAACTTTATCATACAGCTTGAAATAATGTGCCAGAAAATGTATTAAATAATTAAATATAATAAATAAATACAAAATCCAAAGGCAGACAGAAAACGTCGAACGACCTTCGAAGATCGTCGAACGACGCCAGGAGATCGTCGAACTACCGGGCAGATAGTCGAACGATCCAGATAGTCGAGCTATCAAACAGATAGTCGAGCTACCGCAGCAGATAGTCGAACTATCAGGACAGATAGTCGAACTACCAGATAGTCGTACTATCTAGGACAGATAGTCGAGCTATCAAGCGCACAGAGATAGTCGAACTATCAAGCAGATAGTCGACCTACCTCAGAAAACAGATAGTCGATCTATCAAAAGATAGTCGAACTATCAAAACAAACCAGATAGTCGATCTATCAACAGATAGTCGAACTACCCAAAACAAACCAGATAGTCGATCTATCAACAGATAATCGAACTACCCGCGCAGAACAGATAGTCGAACTATCAACAGATAGTCGAACTATCAGCGCAGAACAGATAGTCGAACTATCAACAGATAGTCGAACTATCAGCGCAGACCAAGACGTCGACCAACTGATAGACGATCGTCGATCAGTCGATAGACGATAGTCGAACGGCGTTCGACTATGGTCGAACGAAAAACCTACTTAACCAAATTCTCAATTTGGAAAAGCGAGGACTCTACAGCTAGACTCCTAACCATTGACCATAGATATTTCTTGGGTCAAGGGCACAAAGAAGAGGACTAAACTCAAATCAAACTAGGGTACCAACACATCTCTCCTCAGAGCACCTTGAATCGCATGAACCTGCTCCTTCCTCTAAGCTGCTGCTCTCTTGAAACATCTCTCGACCGGGTGGCCTGACCGGCCACAGAAACTGCACACCACTTTGCTCTTCTTCCCAGGAACTGCATCCGGCACCCGGGGTTTCTTTTCCTCCACAGACTTCCTCTTATCCTTCCTACTTTGCTGTCCTCTGCTCTTCGCGGTCTCAATAGCCTCCACCTTCAGAGCAGCCTCCACTACTCCTGCGTAAGTTTCTGACCCATAAGCACTAGTCAACTGCTGCACCTCACTCCTCAAACCACCGAGAAATCGCTTAACTCGATCAGCCTCAACGCTGACCAATCTAGGGGCAAAACGGCTCAACTTGCTGAATTCTATCTCATACTCACCCACCGTGAGCTGCCTTTGCTTCAGATGGAGGAAGTCATTCATGAGGCAGTCACGCTCGACCGAGGGTAAGAACTTCCTCAATAGCATCTCCTTGAACACTTTCCAAGAGCATCCGGTTACTAAGCTCTCCTTCTCTCTCAGCCACCAACTCTTATCCAAACCTTTAAGCTGATAGGCGGCTATTATCACCCTCTGATCGTCTGCAATCCCTCAATACGAGAACATCTCCTCCATGGAGATCAGCTAGTCGTCTATCACCATGAAGTCTGCCTTCCCGTCATAAGTGGGAGGGCTCAGCCTCTGAAACTGCGAGATGAAGGCCATCTCCGCTGGCACCACCACTGGAGGTCTTAAGGGTGTAGGAGGGGGAGGAACAGCAATCCCACCTGCAGGGCCTTGCACTCCCTGAGTCTGACCCGCCACAACCGCTACCAAAGACTGGATCTGGGCTCACACCTCCACCAACTGCCTGCTCAAGGAATCGCTACTCTGCTGCAAGCTTTCGATTACCGCATCATTCTGAGCTCCAGAAGACTCACCCTTAGACAGGGGAGTTGATCTAGTCGAAGGACGTCTCGCCATCCTAAGGTCATAACAACACTAGTTAGATCCTAGTACAACGGCTAGACTCAACTACTAGTACAGACCATACATATATAGATATGAACTTAAAGCTGCTAAACTTGCTCTGGGAGTTTACCTTTTACAAAACTTTATGTTATGCCCTAACCTAGGATGGTTAACCACCACCATACTAATTCTTGTGCCTAGATCGGGAATGCATGACTTTTTATTATTTTTGACTCGAAAACTTATGTGTGTACATATGTCATCCTGCCAGTCTTTAGCTTGGCACGTTGTGCTTATGCCATGTTATGCTATGCATGATTGTGCTATGCATTCTAAAAAAGGTCCTAGTGCATGTTATGAGCGGCGTACACATGAAAATGTTATGCATCCCATACTACATAACATTCGCATTCAACGAATAAGAGAATGTGCTAGTCACATCCATGTGATGAGGTTATGCATCCCATACTACATAACCCTCACATGTTTCCCCTATGGTGGATCCATATACGAACACATATTATGCATCCCATACTACATAATATGCCCCGTATACTTCATGTTATGCTATGAGTGTAGTGTTCGTGCTTTTGCCAAGACGTGCTGATGACATATCGGTGTGTGAATGACATGATGCTGAACTACTAAAAGCAAACAAAGGAAGTTTGCCCGACTAACTTGTCAAGCAACCTCCCTCTGATACCAACTGTCACAACTCGTATTTTCCCCGATTTAAATAATTATCAGAGTATGAGAAAACGCGCGTCATGATGCCACGTCAAGCAGGGGATAACTGTTGACGCTCAGGCAAAAAACCAACTGCTACTCTTTATGAAAGAAAATCATGTGTTTAATGATTAGAAAATCAGTTATATTTTAGAGGCCGTATCCCTCGGCTCGGTGGATCACTTAGTCCACAGAAAGAAAACAATACTTATACGCTGCGAAAAAAATCTTTTATCAGATTTGACATTCTAAAGAGCGCATAAGGGTCCCAAGAGAAACACTTATGCTATGCAAGACCCTACATTTAATTTATATTAAACATAAGAAAACTGTCTTTATACGTGATTGAAAATAGTGATTTAGTTTTATAAAACATGCTGATCATGAGCTTACTTATAAGAATAATTATGGTTTAAAAGTAACTAGAAACCTAGCATAAATCCTTCTCAGAGCAAGTAGACTATCTCCAGAAAATGGTAGTAGCATAAGTAATATATCCAGTACAAAGGTAAAAACTACCAGTGGGCGCCAACAACCTGACACAAACCCACTGGCACATATGTATGTCTGTAAGAAAGTACTGAAAACTACATCACCAACAAGGCAAACGGATCTCCAAAGTCCAAGAGACCACCAACACCACCACTGCAAACTAGCCACCCAACTGACTACAGCTCAGAACCTGAGGCATTCCAAAAGAAAATAGAATACCTCAGCAAGCAAAACAACGTAAAAACTACATGAAGGAGTCAACCGAAGGGGAAAAAAGTAACTGAAAAACATGCTGTAGAAAGAGTCACAACTGTCCAAAATAGGACGACAAGAAATGCACTACGTGCGAGGAAACAACAACAACCCAGCTCAGGAACTACATCCTGTAGGGACTACTAGGCTACCAAGAGCCCAAAGTGCTGCAATCTACCAAGGAAGAAACTTCTAACACCCTAAGCTGTGGGAGATGGTAGTAGCAAAACAACAGCATAGGTCTGGGTTGGAGGCAAACTCAGTCCCCCAACCACCAATTTCCATGCCAACAAGCTCAGGGGTTTACATGATAAAGCACAAGGGACCTTCCACCCCCTTGCCCAGCCCGTACCTGGAGCAAGATAGAAGAATAAGGGTGGCCTTGGCTAGATTACACAACACCTCCCCCATGAAGAGCTTCAAACCACCACTACTATCCACATCCCACGATTCAGCCTTTAGGAAAGAAAACACGGCCGACAAGGAAACTACAAATATAATCAAGGAAACTCACTCGGGAACATAAATCGAGGAAAGAGAAACAATATTGAAGCTACTCAACACGGCTCGGCGTCGGGTGGAATCCACTCAGTGCCTAACCAGACCTTGGCGTTGAGTGAGTTAGCCTCAATCAGCGCCAGAACAGCCATGGCATTGAGTGAGGTCCACTCCCTCAACGCCTTCAGCAAAACCACAAAACCTACAACGGCGTTGAGTGAGTCTACCTCCCTCAAGGCCAAAACAGCTTTGGCGTTGAGTGAGGTCAACACACTCTACGCCGAAGTTCACTTCTACAGGAGAACCCTAAGCCAACGCCAACAAAAGAAGGTCGACGGGAATGCCGACTGATTCTCGCCGAATCGGCAGGAATGCAGGACGATTCTCGCCGAATCGGCGAGAATACAGGATGATTCTCGACGACCGGCGGGAATCCAGAATGATTCTCGCCGAATCGGCGGGAATCAAGGATGATTCTCGCCGATCGGTGGGAATCACTGACGATACACGTCGAAATAGGCGGGAATCACTTGGTGATTCCTGTCGATTTTGACTTAGACGAAAATTTTCACTCAATCACCCCACCACTCAGCCGCAAAGAACAAACCGAACTATGGATTTGAGTGTGTCCACCACACTCAACGCCAAGTCCGGGCGGCTTTTGGCTTTGAGTGTGTGCACCACACTCAACACCAAAACTCGAGAGTCTACCAAGACTAGTTCTAACCAGAGCCCTACCACAACAACCTCCCTCACTCTCTCTCTCAGCTACACCCGCAAAAGCACCCAACTAGAACTACAAATCTGGAGTCTAAATGGTGAACACAACTAGCACGAGGAGCAAACAGCCCAAGGAGGGGGCTCATAGGAGAATCTAAGCCCTAAAACTTAGCAAGATAATAAGAGAATAAGCATGGTTTCTACCCTAGGGCTAACCAGGAAACATTCCAAATTTCAAAGAACAACAATGGCAAGGGCAAGAATACCACTTGCCTCGATTTTCGGCGAAGCTTGGTCGGCTTTCCCTCCTCTTCGTTCTGCACTAGAAGGAGCAACACCTAAAAATATACTCCCGGACATTAATGGCGGAAAAAACCTCCAAACCGAAATCCCAATCTCACCAAAACTCCACGAAAATCAAATATCTTACCGTCGAAATGAAGATCTGAGCGAGAGCAAGACAACGCCGCTTTCGGAATCGAAATCCGTCCACGAACAAGCCCGGAATCACCGTCCGAAGGGGAAGTAGGTTGGCGGTTTTCTCCTCTGTTTTCCGCGAACAGCACAGGCGACAGTTCGGTCTGGTCACGGGAAGGAGGAAGGAGAAGTGGGTCCGCCACTTCTTAACAAGGCTTTTATAATAAAAGGACACGCCTATTCGGCTCTAACCGCTGCCTAAACTGCCAGTTCACTTAATTTAAAAGGGTTTCTAATTTGTTTTTACTAATAACACACCCAAAACAACTCGAAAACCGAACCACCTCGGAATTCGACGAAATTCGCACCGTAGCTAAAAACCCACGCTACGAACACAACGGCAAAGTCGAAATTAACTTTCGACAAACAGAACTCGAGTTATACCCAAATAAAGCCAAACACAAACATCCCCCCGAGAGGCCACACCGGGTCACCCAAAACGACTCGGCTTGCTAGGGAGGTCTTTCCCATAGGCTACAAAATAGGGCACTCAGTTCTAAAGAGCTAAACCACACTCCACAAATGGCACAATCCACGAAAACGCATCACCGTAACGCCAAACGAGAATTTAAATAATCGCAGAAAAATCGGTGGCGTTACACTTGTGATCATCAAGAATTTGAGTATAAGCATCCATTTGTCTTTCTATTGTAGTCTTGTGGGCTTCCATCAGTTACTTTTCAGCATTGTGGACAATTTCCATATGACTAGAAGTAATGTTATGGTTCTGGATAATATCATTCTGTGTAAGTCTGATTTCTTGAAGTTTGCTTTCCAGCATGTGAAAGTATCTAGTGTCATCCTAAATCACTTAGAGTGGGTGAACAGGTGAGTTCTGCATCTTTTTGTGGAATAAAAATAACTGAAAAATAAGCACACAAAAACACAGAGATTTATAGTGGTTCCCCGTATTGGGTACGTCCACTATTCTGCCTCGCCTATCTACCACGAAGGGCTAGATTCAGCTACTTCACCTTTATCTCAGATTGCAAACAATCTTACACCTCGGAGCCTCAACTCCTACAAATCGGAGAAAAAGCTCCTACAAATCGGAGAAAAAGCTCCTACCACTCGGAGAATAAACTCTCCAACAAATTAGAGAACAAACTCTCCTACAACTCAATCCACAAATAAGGATCTACAACTTGATCCTAAAATAAGGATCTACAATCTCAGAGGGAAAAACCACCTACAATAATAAAAAGTTTTACTAAAAAAAATTAACAATAATCTTCAATAATTTTGAAATCTTCGATCCCTCATTCTTCTGAAATGTTGATCTTGAACGTCTTGAAGAATAGAAAATCCGAAGACTTGAAAACCTGATCTAAATGCACGAATCAACTAGATATGAGAGAATTAGAATCTTTAGAGATCAATGATCTCGTCAATTTGCTTGAGCAAGAAAGAATCGTGCTGCAAAAAGATCGTCGCCCGTCCGGGTAGCGAAGATCATATCAGCGCCGATGGTAAAAATTTCGTTCTTGTGATTTCTTCATTTTTCCAAATAAGCACGATTATGGTTGATTGAAATCCACCCTACATATATGAAAAGAGAACCTCCTTCTGCAACGGCTAGAAAAATCCTTCCTAATCGAGAGATCCGAAAATCACTGTACATTGCGATCTGGACAACCCGAGCCAAAAATTTGAAAGCAGAAGAAGGAAAACTCTAAGTATAATTCATCAAGTATCGTCGAGTATGTATGGGTATACTCGTCGAATCACTTGGAAACTTGACGAAATTTACTCAGAAGATTTCAGCCAGATCGAACATATAACTCAATACATGGCAGAAGAGCCACTCGACAAATTCGACGAGTATCACTTAGTATACTCGACGAATTCGATGAGTATCGACTAGATGATTCGACACATTCGACACCATACCAAGTGATATTCGACAAATATCACTTAGAGAAATCCAGAGAAGTAAAATCGAGATGACTCGATGAATTATATACACGATGATACTCGACGACTTTTACTTAACTAGTTTCCAGGAATTCTGAGATTATTCTCTAAGTAAATATGACGAATTCGGCGAGTGGCAGTAAGCATATATGATGAATTTGAATAGTATTCATGAGTATAATCGACGAATTCGACGAGTATCCTTTACTATACTCGATGAATTTTACTTAGAGAAAATCTTCTCTTCTAAAGGGCACAACTTGCTCTTCTGGGATTCTTCTAATGTACTTGAAATAAAAGTACACCCCAATAGAGAGATTACATGTGAGTCAACACCTTGAACTACACAATGAAGGATTATATTGTATAGTCCTGTGTTTTAAGACCCATTGTAACCTAACATTGGGTTGTACTTAGCAATATTTTCCTGCAAGCACCCAACTAGAAAATAACAACAAATACAAACTCAATTTATTTAGTTCATGGGACACTTCTTCAAATCAGAGTTATTGTGGATACAATACCTAACAGCAGGAACATCCCTTGTGAGTATTACTACTGTGTTGGATTTCAGCAGGATGACTTCAAACCTGATGGACTTGATTTCAGTGGAAAGATCTCGTCTCACACTTATTCAGATTGCACACTGGAGGTCTGGTGCTTGAATACTCATTATTTTGTGCCATGATATAAAAGATAGACTAGAGTAAATAAGATCTATCAAAGATCTTTTGGTTCAGGAGTTAGCTTGTGAAACAAAAGAACAAACCTCTGATACCAATTAAAAGTGAGGGATAGATCTTATCTTTACTCTAGAGAGGGGTGAATGGAGTATTAAAAATTTATTAACTTGTTTTTATAGCAGATTTAAAGATAGTGATATATATATAATAATAAAGAGAAATATCACAGCACACAAACAAAAAATAAAGGCAAACAAGACGACACAAGAAATTTATAGCAGTTCCCCAATAAACTTGGGTATATCCACTCTTCTACCACCCTTGTAGGAATCCATTACAGGTTTTTGCTCAGGTTCCCTTCCACCACAGGTTTTTGCTCAGGTGGCTTATCACTACAAGATCTATTTTTATAAGGGAGATCTAACAACCCTTTGAGCTTTTGATCAGGTGCCCAAAAACCAATCTCAAGTCTTTTGATCAGGTGACTTGTGGACCAAAAAGGGGCTAACTTTTGAAAGGAGTTAAAACCCTATACACTATGAAAGAGAAAATAAAAAATATGTTGTCTTCTCTGTCTCAAATCTCTGAGAAGCCCAGTGGACTTGTTGATATCAGAGCTCCCCCTGAGTTGTTTGGCTCTGATCAAGAGTAGAAGCTTTGCTTCGGGGTGTAGGCCTTCAAAAAGATATTGCTCTTCAAGCTTTTAGACTGATTTTGATTATATGTCTCTTGAAAGCCTGAAGCAGATGAAGAACACTAAGTGTATGAGAGCTATATTGTTCTTCACTGTCTGCAAATACTTTTTCACTGAATCACTTCTCTTGTGATTGTTATTTCTCTTCTCTTTGCCTATATCTGTATATTATTCTGAAAAAGAATCACTTTATATATATTTTCAGACTCAAAACCATTTGAATTTTAAATTGTTTCCTGAAATCCTCTGCATAAATTCTGGGATCCTGAACGACCAAATTTGTCTTCAATGCATTTCCCTAACTATCTCAGTAAATATGGTAGAGTAATAAATCTGTGAAAACCATAATTAAAGCTGCCAGGTAACGGCTATATTCTTGAGAATATTGAACATTAATTATCCGAGCATTACTTACTTAATATAAAATTTGAAATCAAACTGATAGTCGATATGAGAAGCTGCAGAGAGGATAGGTCAAACAGAACTTGGAAGGAGTTAGTAGAACTCAACAATGAAGTCATCGATCTGAGCTCCAAGTTCGTCGAGCTAAGAAATCTCCTTCGTCGAGCTGAGCTCTAAGTTCGTCGAGCTGAAAATATACTTGCCAATTTGAGTTCCAAGTTTGTCGAACTGAGATATTCATTCGTCGAGCTGAACTTCTGATGTGAGATAACCGTTAATCGATCTCAACTGGACTTTCTTCGAGCTCAACTCAGAGAAGGAACTCTGAGTTTGTCGATCAAAGATCAACGATCGTCGAGCTGAGTTTAGCTATCGTCGAACGACATTCTTACAAACAATTTAACTGCTTTTCCATTGAAGTCTTCTGTCACTAAGGTCTTCTGAAGTGGAGCACTGACAGTCTAAGTTAGTGCTGCTGACTTTGACCATGGAAAACCTATGACCCTAAACTATACATGTTGGGTCATCTAAACAACCTAATAGTGAACCTACACCAAATCACAAGTAGGGTTCCAACATGATTCGTCGAGACTATATGAATAAATTCGACGATTCGTTGAGTTTAAAGAGGGTTAGTCAACGAATTTGACTTGGGCGGTTTTGCGGCACATGCTGCATTCGCTAACTTGTACGTACATGCCGAACTGGAATTCAGGGTGAGTGCTGGATGGCTCTTTTGGACCGGTCTTTTCAAGAAGACTTATTTAATATAATGTTGGGCGGTCTATTGGTAGAACGACACATGATGAAGTAACCTAAACCCCAATCCCCTCTTATAAAAAGGAATATGCGGAAAAACTAATCGTCATCTTCACCGAGCCAATACCTGTCCCAAGCCCATCGAAAATGAAACAGTGCCGGAGTCAGATTTTCTTGAGAAAGAACTTCCGTCCGTGAGGAACGATTCTTACGTGGAAGAATGATGCCGCCAAGGAGGATAACTAGATCTATGGCCGGAAATGAGATGAGCTTCCTACCCCTCCCTTAGTGCTAGATCTTTAGTTATGAAATAGGAGAGATGTCGACTCAAAGGAGTTCGACCTTGGTGAGAAATGGTGATCTGCTAGGAAGAGACCATGCTAGGACCTTTGTCCTAGGGTTTGTTGTCTTATACCTTTCCTCTCTTCAATGTGAAGATGGTGGACTTTGTTCCGTGAAAAATGATGGTATAATGAGGGTGAATAAGAAAAGAGGAAGAGTTGAATGCATTTTTGTATAAATGGTTAAAGGAGGAAGACGAACCGATGTCGTTCATTTGTCTTCAAGATGCGTGCAAAAATCTGTTTTCTTTGCGCAACAGACTTCAAGGCAATTTTTGAGTATGGTACGACCATATTCAGGTCTTGGGCTGAACACGAAAATTGTAATTTTCAGAAAGAACTTTCCAACGGATGGTTACACTTTCCTATAAGAGCTTTGTAGCTCCGGGAATGCCCGGTCAAATTGCTGCACAGTATTATCGTAGGTGCAAGCTATTTTCGGTTGAGTTATACATTTGGGTATCTAGGATGAACGGATGGTTGTCGGATCTTGAATGGATAAATGGTTGTTGGATATTGATTGAACAAATGATTGTCGATCTTGAGTGAACAAATGGTTGTCGGATATTCGAGCGAACAAATGGTTGTTGGATATTTAAATGAAAACCGATAAAGATGCATCTTAACAATAGTGCATGAATGTGTAATCTATAGCTTGCGGCGATCAAAGTGGTTGGAAGAACATGTGGTGTATTACTAGCAAGCTATGTTGTTAATGTAGAAATAAATAAATGGTATGGTGAATGTTGAGTGATTTGGAATCTGTAAAAGACGTATGACTTGATATGCGGTGCCTACGGATCGTAGAAACGGGGATAGATGAGAAAATGCCCATGGCCATACGATATGAAGAGCTTTATTATTGAAGGAATGAATAGGGTAGTCCACTTCTTAGAGTTGTGTCTCCCTACGGGTAGTAGTGCGAGACTATTACAAGGTATAAGGCGACTTGCCACTTGTGATAATGATGAACCCTTGAGTGCTTGGGAGCACGAAAATGCGAAAGGGTGTAAGTGCATGAGTATTTGACCCCACTTGAATGATGTGATGATAAGGGACTCAGAGTGGAGCCCTTGAGTGCTGTTGAGCACTGTATTGGTTATATCAAGAAGGGACTCGGTTGGTGCCGTTGAATATGATAACATGGATAAGTGAATATGCATACAGTGTGAGTTGACACGCAGTGTCATAATCCTGGGTTAAGGATAGTATGGTAGGTCTACGGGTTCGCCAGTCATCACACCGATGGGAGTTGACAGATAGACTTTGGGCAGTTTGTCTTGGTCCTCGGTGCTCACTCCCGAGGCTTCTTCCGTGCCAAGTGGACGGTTTGGCTGTGTCCTCAGTGCTCATTCCCGAGGCCCTTTTCGTACTCACCAATAGGCCGATTTGGGTTGTGTTCTTGGTGCACATCTACCCAAGACCCCTCTAAGCCGTAGTACGCATGTGCTCCGTTGTTGTGTTCTTAGCATTGAGGCGTACAGAGGCCTAGGCCTGGTAGTGTGGATACCATCCTAGTAGTGGAGACGCCCGCTCTACTGTCACCGTCTGGCCACGACGGATGATTCCTAAGAGGTTAACTACCTGCTCGAAAAGTGGGAACTAAAAGACTATCGCATAACAGTGTGCGCGTGTGTGCATGGATGAGTCATCATGTTGTATTCATAACATTGCATTGCATTACGTTACACAAGATCCTTATCATATAAGTTTGTATGGGAACTCTTATATGATGAGTTACTTTACTGTTAAGCCGATCCTTAACTTATAAATCTATATGGGCATTTTTATAAATTAAATTACATTCCTGTGTTAGAAGTAGTTATGTTGTGGTTGAATGATATTATACTCTTGCTTAAATGCTATGATAGATTGATGTTATTGCTGTTATACACTACTACTGTTACAACTCATGATATGTAAAGATATACCACCTGCTTGTACTTACTGCTTATATATATATATTGTACTATTGCTCCTTCTACCGCACGGTGCCTAAGAGCTGTCGGGGTGAGCGAATTTGATGTCCACTTAGTCTTTATGACATATAGTTGCTACTTCTTCCATTTTGGAAGAAACCCAGCAGATAGAGCATCAACAACAGGTCATACTAGAGAGCAGCCAGGCCAGGGTGATAGGTCCTGATACGACGATACCTTCGATACCATCGGTGACTGATGTGAGTTTTTGAGAGACTCATATTGTAGCCCTTTGGGCAATCTTGTGTACTTTGATATTAATGGAGCTGGTAGCTTCTTATTATTATTATACTTGTTTGGACTTATACTAGTATGCAATTTTGACTTCTATATATATATTCTTTATATTGGGTTGACATGAATGATATTGGTGAGCCGATAGAATTGGCGTCTTGTAGTATCGGTCGACCCGTGCGTTCACGCTACTGTAAGGCGGCTATTCTGGGCATAAGAATCCCCTTAGCCATGTGTTGTGTTCTAGGAGGGGGGGGGGGGTATTGTAACACCCCTATCTGTCACATAGCATATAGCAGTAGGTCCGGCCGGGGCCCGACGCCATATACCACGGACAGACCAAAGGGTTACTCATTGAAACCATTTAACCATTACACACGTCCTATACAGAGCATCTAGCAGAACAAATTATTAAGTGAAAGCAAGAACCCAGCCACAAGAACGAATTTCCACTAACAACCCAGTAGGAATGAACTACAAAATACACAAAAGTACTAGTCTTATGGCCTTACAATAGTCCACCAAATTTAAATAGTGTCTTACAAACTTCGGCTCGCAGGCCGGCCACACATGATTTAAACTGGAAAACAAACAAGGCCTTCGAGGGCCGGCACAGCAACTTGGGCTTTGGCCCGCTATTTGCCGCTCGGCACCGCAATACCTGCAAGCCCAAATCACCGCAACGGTGGAAAACAAGAATAACGTTCAGCTAAAGCCGACAAAACTATAACGATTCCGCCCCCAAATTCGGGGCGACAAAGCTCCTTCCCTGCACTTGTTAGCGTAACAAGCAATATAGTGAATAAACACATCATCACAGGTGAAGGCTCACATGACCATACACCCAGTGCTCTCAGGGCACTAACTCGGTGAACCCTATCAAAACCGTGGTCTCACCACCATCCCTTTGTCGGCAAATCTCATTAGCATTTAGTATTTCCGACCTAAGCCTAAGTCTCGCACGACTATGCTAGTGGCCAGTCCCTTTTTCAGGTATCTGTCATCAAACACATAGCCCGGGTCCGGTTCCACAAGCTTGTTGCTCACGCCGCACTGTCAAACTTAAGACAAGTGCGCGGGTCAAATTTCGCCGGATCCCAAATTTTTTCATACAATCACATAACCCAGTTATGTTCAAAGCTGGCTCCCAGGATGCCAAGATGGCAGAAATGCGTTTCCGCCCAGTTTTTCGGGTGCGTCTTGGGGTTAATCCCCAAGGATCCCTGCTGCAATCTACCACGTAGAAATCCGAAAACAACCAAAGGAACAGAATCTTCTCCGGCTAATCATGCATAGTAAAACATCACCGATCCAGACCAACATGTCCAGGTAGGGTTCACACACCATGCCTATGTCCATTTCTCGATTTTGGACTCTAAATGCAAATAAGGGGGACTTTATATATCTACCCCAAGGAACACCACAAACTCGCCGCACACTCGTGGGAGCGGGTTTTCCCTATGCAAAATAAGAAGACATTCACATGCTCAAGTAGAGAATTGTTACCCTAGCATTCCTCTTCGGTGCCATGGAAATCTACACGGATGAAAAGAACCGCGATGATCTCGCCTCCGTAGATCTAGACTCGGTTTGCGATTTGGCGCTCCGAATCTCCTTCGGCGACTGGAACTTCCCTCCTTCTTCCTCCTTGCTCTCCCTTCTCTCTAAAACTTAGAAAGAGAGTGGCCAATGAAAAGTGAGGGTTTAAACCCCCAATCCCGGCCTTAACCCTAGTATGGAGAGGCCTGAACCGTTAGATCTCAAAATAAGGAAACGAATGACAATGATTCTCCCTGAAAATAAACTTCCTGGGCCGAACACTTCTTGCGACACGCCCGTGTCCAAGGCCGTATAACTCATTCGCCTTCACTAGGGAAAATCCCGACCAGGACACGACCTGTGACACGGCTTGGAACACGCCAATGTTCTAAGTGACACTCCCGTGTCACGGGCTTTGTGCCTTAGACGATACGGGACCATAAACATCTCGAGCACGACACGGACATGTGACATGCCCGTGTCACATGCTGTGTGCTACACACGCCCTGGGACACGCTCGTGTCCCAGGCCGTGTAACTCCCTCAGCACAAACCAGCAAACTTCCCGAGTAGGACACGACCACTGACACGCCCGTGTGTCAGGCTGTGTGCCCTCACTCAACGCTCGTTGAGTGAAAATCATTGATAGCTCAGCGAGACGTCGAACATGCGCCTGACACGACCCTGGGAAACACCTGTTTCCCTAGCTGTGGGAGCTTTAACAAGGCCCAAACACGCCTAAAAATGCTGCTCGTTGCTCTTTTGAGTTACGGGGCGTTACATGTATTACAAATGGTATCATCTTGCAATGATCCTGAACTAAAGAAGACATTTAACAATTGTACCACCCCCGCTCGATTGGTCAGTTTGCGGAAAAACAGACATAGCGAAAAAAGTGGTGTGCCCATGTGTAATTCACACTAAGTATGTCCAGTTGTTTTCCTGCGATTAGCCAACCTGACCTTAGGTTTGTACCTTTATGCGTAGATCTCGACATGCATAGAACTAGTATTGGGCACCCCCTCCCCTTCCGTCCCTACTCAGTTTCAGCAGTCGGAGCTGGGACAGACCCTCATAGCAATTTTACCTGCGTTTAGATCCCAGCAGGCCCCGGTACAGCAACAAGCCCTGGGTTCTAACTGGCTGAGTACCTTCCGGGCCCTATCCCCACCTGTTTACCATGGGATGGAGTTGACTGTTCGTACTGAGGAGTGGCTAGATACTGTGCAGGAGTTTATGGCCAGAATCAGATGCCTAGTCAGTATGGCTGTCACCTTAGTTGTATCCGCCCTAGAGTCGCATGCAAAAAGGTGGTGGAAGTCCCTCATAGGATCCACTTTTCAAGGACGTGTATACACCGACATCAACTGGAATGAATTTTCTGATGTCTTCTTAGAGCATTTCATTCCTTCAATGGCTCATGATGAGCTCAAAGAAAGGTTTTTGTAATTAAAACAAGGATCCAAGTCAGTGACGGAATATCAGCGAGAGTTTCAGCATCTTGCAAGATTTGCTGACTCCTATGATTTAGATGACCGAGGGCACGCAAAATTTTTTTACAAAGGATTGCGAGATCACCTAAGGCAAGAACTTTTTCTTATAGTGGATGCGAGCTTGGCGAAAATAATTGATATGGGAAAAAGGTTGGAGGAGGATCACTTGAGAGTCCAGGCTAGTATTAAGAGACCTACCGAGGGTGTGATGGAAGCAGGTCCCAGCTATAGAAGGAGACATAATAGTAGAGGTAGAAGAGCATACCAAAGAGGTGGCGTCCGTTTCCACCAGAATTTTAGGATGGAATGTCCATGCTCGCAGTTAACACTACCTCCACCCCCACAGTTCCAACCTCATCATCATACCGAAGGGCCATTCGGGCAAGTCTGTTTTCAGTGTAACCAACCAAGCAATATTCGGCATATTTGCCCACAACTAGGTTGAGATGCTCCCCCTGTTTTT
The DNA here is from genome assembly GCA_039513925.1 of Platanthera zijinensis. NCBI lineage: Eukaryota > Viridiplantae > Streptophyta > Magnoliopsida > Asparagales > Orchidaceae > Platanthera > Platanthera zijinensis. Next base: position 117,283,663 of record CM077088.1, read on the forward strand.
CCACCAACATCTCCATGGGGACGAGGGAAAGGTCGTGGTCGAGTACGAGGACCACGAAGAAGGAATCCTAGACATGCTTTAGAGCAGATGTTTGCTCTGGGCATGAATCAGGAGCGGAATCCTAAAGATGCGATTGCAGGTATGTCGTAATTTGATTAATACATTTATGAGCATTCATCCTTAATTTCCTAAGTTGTGCTAGGAATTTAGCATTCAGGTTATTATAATTTGATACATAGGCACCGTGATGGTTAGTGAGAAACCAGCCCACACCTTATTTGATACCGATGCTACTCATTTGTTTGTCTCGGCAGACTTTGTAAAAGATTTATATATAATGCAATATTTCACCGATATCACTCGGCGAGTGCGCCTCCAAGACAGATCCGAGATGAATTCGTTCGATTTGGAGGTATATATTGGAGGCAAGATTTTTGAAACCCTTGTGATGGTGTTGAGAATGCTAGAATTCGATCTTATTCTGGGCATGACATGGTTGGACTGGCACCACGCCAGGATTTATTGTGCGGCAAAGCAAATCACTTTGATACATGAAGACTCTGAGGTCATTTTCTAAGGTATTAGATTCGTACCTCAAATGTTGTTATCTTCAATTTAGGCCCTTAAGGCCCATATGAAAGGGGAAGAGGTGTATATGATATGTTTTGAATTAAAAGAGATGGTGGCAAGTATTAAAGATGTGCTGTAGTGCAGGAATTTCCTGAGGTATTTCCCGGGAAGCTGCCGAAATTACCCCCACATAGAGAAGTGGACTTTCAAATTAAGTTAGTACCGGGAGCCAAGCCCATCTTTCGAACCCCTAACAGGATGTCTCCAAAGGAACTCGCTGAGTTTAGAGTTTAGTTGCAGTAGTTGGTGGAAGCATGGTTTTTTCGTCCCAATTCATCACCCAGGGGAGCCCCTGTTTTATTTGTTAAGAAGAAAGATGGATCACTATAGTTGTGTATAGACTATCGAGAACTCAACAGACTGATGGTGCCAAACACCTATCTTTTACCCCGGATCGACGAGTTATTCGATCAGTTGGTAGAAGCTCATTGGTTTTCCAAATTGGATTTGAGCTCGGAGTATTATCAATTGAGGATATAGGAGGAAGATATTCAAAATACAGCGTTCAGCTCGAGATATGGCTTATACGAGTTCACTGTGATGCCGTTCGAGCTCACGAATGCCCCTTCTGCAATCATGAGTTTGATGAACAAGGTATTTGAACCGTATTTTGACATCTTTGTCATCATCTTCATCGAAGATATTCTTGTCTACTCGAAGAACGAAGAGCAGCATGCTGAGCACTTGGCCTTAGTTTTGAATAAACTAAGAGAGCATTCCATGTTTGCTAAGTTTAGCAAGTGCGAGTTCTGGCTCCGAGAAGTTGCCTTCTTGGACCATTTGATTAGTGGTGCTGGATTAGCAGTAGACCCGACCAAGGTACGAACTGTGAAGGATTGGTCACCTTTGAAGTCGGCAGCCGATGTATGAAGCTTTCTTGGACTTGCTGGATATTATCGCAAGTTTGTGAAGGGATTCTCGAAGATAACCCTTCCTCTCACCGCTCTAACAAAGAAAGGTGTGCCATATGAGTGGACACCACAGTACGAGGATGCATTTCAAGAACTAAAGGATCGACTTACTTCTGCACCGATCCTAGCTCTTCCGAAGGATTTCAAGTTTACACTGATGCCTCCTATCAATGGATGAGAGCAGTGTTGATGCAACATGGATATGTGATTGCTTACGCATCGAGACAGTTGAAGAAGTTTGAGATTAATTATCCAGTACATGATTTGGAGTTGGGGGCAGTGGTGTTCGCCTTAAAGGTTTGGAGACATTATTTATATGACGTCCATTGTGAGATCTTTTCGGATCATAAGAATTTGAAGTATGTTCATACTCAGAAGGAGATGAACTTGAGGCAGCGGTGGTGGTTAGAATTTTTGTGTGATTATGAATTTACAATGAACTACCACGCCGGGAAAGCAAACTCCGTAGTTGATGCATTGAGCAGAAAGGTACCAGAGTCGAGCCCCGAGTCTCGGATAATGGATATAGAATTGGTTCAAGTGCTTGAGGATATGGAGATTATGCTGGTGAGTAAGGATCATTCCGAGACATATATAGAATACCTAGCTACCATGAGCAGAGTTTGTGATATTCGAGATCGAATTCGGGCGGAGAAATGGAAGGATGCTGCTTTGGCACCGGTGTTTCAAGCCATGGAGAGAGGATCAGCGGAAGGATATGTGCTAAAAGAAGACCTAATTTATTTCTATGGCAGACTTTACATTCCCGCAGGCGGTGGAATCCGGGAAGATATTTTGAGAGAGACTCATTGCACCAAGTATTCGGTGCACCCTGGAATTGCCAAAATGTATACTGACTTGAGAAGGACCATGTTTTGGCCGGGGATGTAAAAGGATGTCACGTCCGTTATACACTGTAAGGCTTGTCAGAAGGTGAAGGTGGAGTGCAAGAGCCCTGGTGGATTGTTATAATCAGAGCCCTAGTCTTCCCCGATCACGATCAGGGAATGACTCCATTTGGGTGATTTTGGACCGCTTGACCAAGGTCGCCAGGTTTATCCCAAAGAGAAAAGAGACGTGTGTAGACGTATTAGTACGTCTCTTAGTGGAACAATTTGTACGGTACCATGAGGTGCCTAAGACGATAGTCTCAAATGCGAGAGTTGTTTTACCTCCTAGGAATAAAAGGAAGTTCAAACATATCTGGGTTCCCGCCTTACCTTTAGTACAACTTTTCATCCTCAGATGGATCGCCAGTCTGAGAAGACCATCAGAACCATGGAAGATCTTTTAATATTGTGCGTATTGGATAAAGGAGAGCCATGGAAAAAACTCTTACCACTAGTGGAATTCTCTTACAACAACAGTCATCAATCCAACATCGGAATGGCACCCCACGAAGCGCTTTATGGGAGGAGGTGTAGAACACCTATATTGTGGGTGTAGGACGAAGACCTGAGGATATTGGGAATTGAGTATAATGATGACACTGATGCTATGGTTAGGTTGATACGAGAACACATGCTGGAAGCTCAGAGTCGACAAGGAAAGTATTATAATGTGAAACATGGGTTGTGGAGTTTCAAGTCGGTGACAAGGTGTTCTTGAAGATCCGTCCAATGCATGGAGTGTCACGAGTGCATGGTATGAAGAAGCTCAGCCCAATATATGTAGAGCCCTATGCTATATTGGAAAGGATTGGACCTTTGGCCTATCGGCTGGAGCTACAACCTGAGCTACAAAATTTGCACGATGTATTCCATGTGTCATTGCTTCGGAAAGCACTCCTACAACCTGATCAGCATGTCACCGCCACAGATGGAATAGTGGAAACTGATAGGTCTGTTCAACTAGAGCCAATGCATATAGTGGAGATGGAGACAAGATGCTTGAAGCGAAAGAGCGTCCCTTTGGTGAATGTCTAGTGGTCTAATCACGAAAAAGAGGAATACACTTGGGAGTCGGTGGACTTGATGCGGAAGCGCTACCTGAAGCTGTTTCCCCAAGGTACATTTAAAAGCATACCTTACTTTTCATGCTTTTCCTTCCCCCATAGACTTAGCCTGATTTCGGGGATGAAATCTTTTATTTTATTTATAGGATTTGTAACGTCCCAATTCGCGCTAGGCCCATCACACGCATTCTGAGTCAAGAGACTTGAGTCAGGCTCGGGGTGCACCGGATTCGACAAGCGTCTAGTGCATTGACTGGTGGGCTGGCGCTGTGTGATACTAGACGCATAGGAAGAAGTGGGCTTAGAATAATTCCGGCCAGTAGGAATTGTCCGGATTGATTTAGACTGAGATAAGACAAGTAAAATTCGTTGGATATCAGACGAATTCGTCGAGCATGACTTGGATAGATTCAGTGAGACAAGTAAAATTTGGCGGATATCATTGAGTGATACTCGATGCATACGATGCATTTGACTAAAGGAATTTTCAGGCAAGGAATTCGTAGAGTATCGCCGGATATACATGACGAATTCGTCGAGTGATACAAGGCGAATTAGACGGGAAAGGCTTGGGAAAGAGAGGCTTGTGGAAACAAAGGATAATTCACGGATATCATCAATGATATCCTACGAATTCGTCATGAATGACTAAGATAATTTGGAGGAATTAATCGAATATCGTCGGGACTATCTTGAAGGGGTTAGCCGATTCGTCAAACATATAAGACGAATTTGACTATGAAGATTTTCGGCTTGTCGATTTGTGAAGGATTCGTCGAATTAGACTGAGGCGATTCGTCGAGACTATACAGATAAATTCAATGATTCGTCGAGTATGAAGAGGGTTACTCGACGAATTTGACTTGGGCGGTTTTGTGGCCCAGGCTACATTCGGTGACTTGTACGTATAGGATGAACCGGGTTTCTGGGTGAGTGCTTGATGGCTCCTTTGGACCGGTCTTTTCAAGAAGACTTATTTAATATAATGATAGGCAGTCCCATTGTAGAACGACACGTGGCGAAGTTACCTAAACCCTAATCCCCTCTTATAAAAAGGAATACATGGAAAAACTAGCCGTCATCTTCACTAGCTGATACCTTTGCCGAGCCTGACGGAAAAGAAACAATGCTGAAGTCAGATTTTCTGGAGGAAGAACTTCCGTCCTTGAGGAACGATTCCTACAAGGAAGAACGATGCCACCAAGGAGGATAACCAGATCCATGACCGAAAATAAGGTGAGCTTCCTACCCCTCCCTTGGTGCTAGATCTTTAGTTATGAAATAGGAGAGATGTCATATCAAAGGAGTTTGACCTTGGTGTGAAATGGAGATCTCCTAGGAAGAGACCATGCTAGGAGCTTTATCCTAGGGTTTGTTGTCACCAACCTTTCCTCTCTTCAATGTGAAGATGGTGTACTTGGTTTCGTGAAGAATGATGGTCTAATGAGGGTGAACAAGGGAGGAGGAAGAGCTGAATGCAATTTTGTATTAATGATTAAAGGAGGAAGACGAACCGATGTCATTCATTGGTCTTTAAGATGCGTGCAAAATTTCTTTTTCTGTGCGCAGCAGACTTCAAGGACATTTTTGAGTACGGTACGACCATATTCACGTCTTGGGCTGAACACAAAAATTGTAGTCTTAAAAAAGACCTTTCCAACCTATGGTTACACGTTCTCATAGTATCTCTGTTGCTCCGAGAATGTCCGATCAAGTTGCTGAACAGTATTATCATAAGTGCAGGCTATTTTCGGTCGAGTTGTACATTCGGGTAGCTAGGATGAACAGATGGTTGTCAGATCTTGAATGGATAAATGGTTGCTTGATCTTGATTGAAAAAAAGATTGTCGATCTTGAGTGAACAAATGGTTGTCGGATCTTCGAGCGAACAAATGGTCGTTTGATCTTTAAATGAAAATGATAAAGATGCATCTTAACAATAGTGCTTGAATGTGAAATCTATAGCTTGCGGCGATCAAAGTGGTTGGAAGAACTTGTGATGTATTCCTAGCAAGCTATGTTGATAATGTAGAAATAAATAAATGGTATGGTGAATGTTGTGTGATTTGGAATCTGGAAAAGATGTATGACTTGATATGTAGGTGCCTACGGATCGTAGAAATGGGGAAAGATGAGAATATGCCCATGGCCATATGATACGAAGAGTTTTATTATTGAAGGAATGAATAGGGTAGTCCAATGCTTAGAGTTGTGTCTCCCTACGGGTAGTAGTGTGGGACTGGTACCAGGTATAAGGCGTCTTGCCAGCTGTGATAATGATGAAACTTTAAGTTCTTGGGAGCACGGGAATACGAAAGGGTGTAAGTGTGTGAGTATTTGACCGCACTGGAACGATGTGATGATAAGGGACTCAGAGTGGAGCCCTTGAGTGCTGTTGAGCACTAGATTGGTTATATCGAGAAGGGAATCGGTTGGAGCCATTGAATGTGATAGCATGGCTAATTGAATATGCATGCGGTGTGAGTTGACATGCGGTGTAATAATCCTTGGTTAAGGATAATGTGGCAGGTCTATGGGCTCGCCAGTCGTCACACCGATGGGAGTTGACAGATAGACTTTGGGCGGTTGGTCTTGGTACTCGGTGCTCACTCCCGAGGCTCCTTCCATGCCAAGTGGATGGTTAGGCTGTGACCTCGGTGCTCATTCCAGAGGCCCTTCCGTGCCACACCAATAGGCTAGTTTTGTCTGTGTTCTTGGTGCACATCTACCCGAGACCCCTCAAAGCCGTAGTATTATGGGATCCACTATTGTGTTCTTAGTGTTGAGGAGTACGGAGGCCTAGGCTAGGTAGTGTAAATACCAGCCTAGTAGTTGAGACACCCGCTCTACTATCACCGTCTGCCTACGACGGATGACGCCTGAAAGGTTAGCTATTTGCTTGAAAAGTGGGAACTAAAAGACTGTGTCAACATAACAGTGTGCATGTGTGTGCATGGGTGATTCATCATGTTGCATTCATAAAACTGCATTGCATTATATTACACAAGATCCTTATCATATAAGTTTGTATGAGCACTCTTATATGATGAGTTACTTTATTTTTAAGCCGATCCTTTACTTATAAATATGTATGAGCATTTTTATAAGTTAAGTTGCATTCCTGTGTTAGAATTAGTTATGCTGTGGTTGAATGATATTATACTCTTGCTTAATTAATATGATAGATTGATGTTATTGTTGTTATACACTACTACTAATACAACTCATGATATGTAAAGATATACCACCTGCTTGTACTTACTGCTTATATATATATAGTACCATTGCTCCTTCTACCGCTTGGTGCCTAAGAGCCACCGGGGTGAGCGGATGTGATAACCACTCAGTCTTTATGACTAACGGTTACTATGTATTTCATTTAGGAGGAAACCTAGTAGATAGAGCAGAAACAATAGGTCATACAGGAGGGCAACCAGACAAGGGTGATAGGGCCTGATACGATGATACCTTCACTGTCGTCACTGACTGATGTGATTTTTTGAGAGACTCATGTTATATCCCTTTGGGCAATCTTGTGTACTATGATATTAATGAAGCTTGTAGCTTATTATTTTTATTGTACTTGTTTGGAGGTATACTAGTGTGCAATTTTGACTTATATATATATATTCTTTATGTTGGGTTAGCATGAATGATATTGGTGAGCAGGCAGAGTAAGCGTCTTGTAGTACCAGTCGACCCGTGCGTTGACGCTACCGCAAGGCAGCTATTCTGGGAATAAGACTCTCCTCGGTCGTGTGTTCTATTCCAGGAGGGGGCGTCTTACATGTTATACACTGTCTCTAGAGCTAGGATTTTATAATGAATCCCCGCCTCAACCTCAACATTGTCCTTAGGGACATTCTGGTCTTCTGCATTAATGTTATGAACAACTTCTTCCACTATTGTAGGAGCTCGTTCATCCTCAACAAGAGTATATGAAACCTGCCATACCGTCTCATAAGAAATCTGATCTATTCTGTACTGGAGATTCTCTAGAAAAGAGTCAAGCTTGTCCTACATACCAGACTGAACTTGCTTCCCCTCAATATGAGCATCTATCTTGTTAGTCTTCCCCTCAATATTTGCATAGATCTTTTCCACTACCTGCCCAGTCAGAATTTCGAGCGCTTCAGCTGGAATCTCTTCAGACTGAGATCCACCATATTGATTTCTTGCTGCAGGTTCAGAGGAAATTAAAACATGAGCACTCATATCTCTTCTTATCTCCTCAGTAGAATCAGACAGCTGGGGATCATATGGCTCTTCCTCACTTTTCTTAGAAGTACTGCTTTTTGTGCTTTCCTCAGAGACAAGTACAACTTTCTTTTTCTTCTTCTCAACATTATATTGAAGTGGCACTAGAACTTTGTCCCACCTATAAAATATCTTGGAGTCCATTCTCCTCATGTGATGAATCTTTGTTCCTAGCCTCATGTTGATGATCCCAAGAATAATATTATGCAGATATAGAGATACAATAATTCCCATATTTGGTTCAGCCATGCATTCAACTATTCTATCAAAGATTACTTTTCCCCAGTCAGTCCTTTTAGAAAGAATGACTCTTATCACGAGCTCAAACATTTTTCTGGAGATTTTATCATGATACCCTGTCTTGCAAATTAGTGCCTTCCCGATCACATTTGCTAGAAATTTTCCTTTGAGATTCATCTCCTTTCTTAACACTGATCCAGAGGTGTGCTTTGAAAGCCCATGCCACTTGAGAGTAGACTTCACATCATTCTGATAAAGTTCCTCTTCTTAATCAGACGGCTTGAACTTGGGGAGATGCAATGCCTTGCTTAGTCGTCTATTTGAGATCTTGATCTTATGCCCACTAATGGATGACTTGAATTTGGTTGAGGAGGAGACGATAGTGGCAGTCAAGTATAGTTCAAGTACTTCTCTCTTCCATATCGAGCTTGATTTAGACAAAACAAACTCTAGGTCAGCGACCTATACCAAGTGCATGAAAAGATGAATTTCCTCTAGAGTGTCCTTGAAACCATTTCGCACTAGTTCAGATCCCTCGAAAAGGAAATCCATTCTTTTAGCGCCATGAATTTTCTGAGTTTTTGAAGGTTTATCGAGCTTTCGTTGTAGGGAGACATCAGGTTGCAAGGGCTCGAAATTGTATTTTTATTCCAAGAGCTTACAACACAGATCCCTCAAGATCTCTCAGACTTCCTCCAAGTCCTACCTCAGGCCAAATCCCAACAACTCAGAGTAAATATTACCCCTACAGCTCAGTGATCCACAGATCACCTATCTCAGACTTAATCAAAAGTCCTATAACTCAGGCTAGGAGGATATCCCTACGCTCAGAGAGAATAACTCTCCTACAGCTCAGATCAAGAATGATCCTACCTCAGGCACACAAACCCTACCTCAGATCCACCCCAGGATCCTACATATCAGCCTTTATAATTCAGTCTTACAACTCAGATCAAGTTTGATCCTACAGAATGAGTTAGTTTGTTATTGTTCATTGACTCCAGAGAAAGTTTCCTCTGAGCCTGTCTGCTGAATTGAGTAAACTTAGCCCTATCTTCTTCACAATAGCAAAAATAGATCTCCAAGGTTGTTCTGCTTGTGCTGAGAAGTAACTGCAGAGAACTGCTTCTTCAAGCCTTGAATATAGTCGAGTTTTGAGCAGAGGCCTTGATGATGTGCAATAGCTTTAAGCTTGCTCTACTTCTCCTTCTTACTCAAAAAATAATTTTTCTGAACTTGTCGTTGAAGATAATGAGATTTTAGTTATTTATCTCTTCACCAACCAACCTTGTATGTCGTTCACAAACTTGCTTTCAGAATCAGTTTCTTGAACACTTCTTTGACTTTTCACCCAAGGAGGAAGATGACCTAAAAAATTCTTTTTAATTTCTCAGGACTCTGCTTTGTATCCCTCCATCCAATGGCTCTTTGAGTTGTATGGACCACCTACATTGGTAACTGCAACACTTCTTTTGCATTAAATGTTGTACTAAAGGCAAGCGACACCTTTTGTCATCTATCATGCAAAACCAGCGACATTTGAATTCTTGATGATGTCAGCATGACTCAGTTCTTCTGGACTTAGCAAATTTTAAACAATCTGCATAGTCATTTAGTTAAGCCTTTTAACTCAACGCAAAAACACTTAGCAGAATTCTGCATCTTCATGCGTTGAGTGAGCCTTCATCACTCAACGCTTTCTGACTTTTATAGTCTAACTGTTAAGGCATTGAGTTACCCTTCATCACTCAACGATTCTGGACTAGGTTGAAATTTCTCTATATAAAGGCGTTGAGTGAAGCTTCCACAGTCAACGCTTCTGGACTAGGTTGACTTCTTGATAAGACGTTGAGTGGCTCGTCTTCACTCAACGCTTCTATACTTAGACAGAATTTCTGTTGAGTAGGCGTTGAGTGAACTGTCTTCACTCAACGTTTCTGCTCTTTAGACAGATTTCTTGATAAGGCGTTGAGTGGCCCGTCTTCATTCAATGCTTCTATACTTTGACAGATTTCTTGACGAGTAGGCATTGAGTGAACTGTCTTTACTCAACAGTTATGTCATTAGACAAATTTCTTGTCAACAATACTGCGGCTTTGACTGTATGTAGTTCTGTCAATGCTTTTTTTCTTCTGGCATTGAGTGAAGTGAGTCAACTCAACGCTTTTGGACTTAGTTAATTTTCTGCCTGTTCAGCAACCTGTCTTGGGTATAAAAGTTATTACGATCCTGAAAACCTATCTAATCAATGTAACAGAGTACAACCTGTAACATCCCTCGGACAACTAGATCCTTAGAGATAGTTTTGTCATGACTAAGTCATGACAAAGCCCTAGGAAGTCCATAAAGGCCAAGTGAGCCTAGGAATGAGGATGAGACCACTATGGTCTGCACATAGTAGATTTCTGAACCTTGGTTTTAGGTGATCATGGGGATTTACCAAGACTCCAAGACCCCACCCATACCTTCATAACCCTAGTAAGGGGTCAATGGGTCACTAAGGACCCATGGAAGGCAGTCAAAGGGGCTAAGTTGACCAAAGTCAACTATAACCCTAATTGGGTCAAACTGACCTGCACAAGGGCCAGTTGCAGTCCCTTAGCTAAGTGGACCCCCACATATACCTTCCTAACCCTAGTGAGGGTCCAATGGGTCACCAAGGACCCATTGGGGTCAACCAAAAAGGCTAAAGTTGACCAAAGTCAACTCTAGCCCTAGGGTGGTCAAAGTGCCCTGGTTAAGGGTCAAGTCACCTCCAAGGGCCAATACAACGCCGTCTTGCAATATAAGGTATGGCGTTGAGTGAGCAGAGCTCACTTAACGTCATAGAGTAAATGGCGTTGAGTGAGCAGAGCTCACTAAACACCGTCTTGCCATGAAAAGTTATGGCGTTGAGTGAGCTGAGCTCACTCAACGCCATAGAATAAATGGCGTTGAGTGAGCTCTGCTCACTCAAAGCCTTCTTGCCATAAAAGTTATGGCATTGAGTGAGATGAGCTCACTCAACGCCATAAAGTAGATGGCGTTGAGTGAGCTCTGCTCACTCAACGCCGTCTTGCCATGAAAGTTATGGCGTTGAGTGAGCTGAGCTCACTCAACGCCATAGAGTAAATGGCATTGAGTGAGCTTTGCTCACTCAAAGCCGTCTTGCCATCAAAGTTATGGCATTGAGTGAGCTGAGCTCACTCAACGCCATAAAGTAAATGGCATTCAGTGAGCTCTGCTCACTCAACGCCGTCTTGCCATCAAAGTTATGGCATTGAGTGAGCTGAGCTCACTCAACGCCATAGAGTAAATGGCACTGAGTGAGCTCAGCTCACTCAACCCCATTGTACTTAGACAATTTCTGGCAAAACTTCAGCCTGTTGGCTGGTTTGGCTGAATCGGATAACACGCCCGTGTTAGCTTATACACGCCCATATTCAACAGTACACGCTCGTGCCCAGTCGTTATACTTCAGTCATCATAGCCCAGCACAACCAGAGCAGGTCACGGGTATGACACGCCCGTGTCACCATGCGACACGCCCGTGACAACACTATTCCCGGTTAATGAAGAGAGAGAAATATGGCGTTTATGCCATGTATGGCCTGGGAGGTCAAGGGCCCACTCTCTTGCTAGAACCACCTCCCCCGGCCATGGCAGCAACTTAGAGAAGAGAGCAAAAGTCTTTGGGACTCATCCTTCCCCTCCCCAACCACCCTCATTCAATTCACTAAGACTAAGAGATTTCAGCCAAATGATATTTGACTGCTTCCAGCCATGCAGATCATGCTTCACCCCCACCCACCATGGCCGCCAACTTTGACTAGAGACCAAAAATGGCCGAGCTTCCTACAGCCACCTAACACCCTCTTTTTCATCTTAAAAGCTGAGTTGAACTCCAAGGATCCAACTCCACACATTATCTCAAGGAGACAAGGAGTTCATTGTGCTGTTGCAGAAATTTGACCACCACCACCAATGGCTTCCCAGCGATCGACACGACTTCAGGTCTCCAAAAAGGTCCTCCCCTACTTTTTCTTTCATGTATAGTTCATATAAATCGTTTAGGTGAGATATCGAACTCAAAGGAGTGAGATCGGGTGAGAGTTTTCATATTTTTCCAAAAAATTCATTGTGCGGGTTCGCCGGAAACCGCCACCTCCCGCGGCCAAACCACCACCCGACGGTAGCCCTCGCCTCAACGGAGGTGGTGGTGGTGGTGGCTGGCCGGGGAAGTGGCCGGATGGTGGGCAGTAGCTCACAAAAAAGCTACAGGAATGGCTTTTTCCGGTTCTGTTCGGGCTTGGAAGAAGATGAACAGTACTTGTGTTAATTAATTATTATATTTATATATATAATATAGTTATTTGTTAAACCCTTTAACCGACACATTTTGATGACGTTAAACGAGGCACTTAGAGGCTAGATCAGGAAAAACTGTTAACAAGAAAATTGTAGATCTATGAGTCTACTTTATTTTAAAATTGATTTGAGTCAATTTGGAGTCTTGGTAAGATCACATTACTCATTTTGGTGAGATCTATACATAGGGCTGACCAGAGAATGAATTGGATGCCCACTCGAAACCAAACCTCCAAACGACTTGAAATTTGGGGTATGGGCTATTCTTATCTAAATCTAGAACATATCCAAAAAGTAGAATTTTTGGAGAACATTTTTCTATAGTTTTTAGAAAAATTTAATAATCCATGAATAAATTATTTGGGTGTCACAAACATCTCAAAACTCCCCCAAATTTTGGTGGGTGGTCTTATAGGGCATGTTAGGGATCTAGTAAAAATTTCACCTCATTTGAAGGTGTTTTGGTTAGGGAATGATCAATCCCTAGTTCTACCTTAAAGAAGGATTTTTATGTAAAAGTGTACTTGAGGTTTTGAGTGGTCAACTCACCTCAGCAGAGGCTGATATTTTGACCACTGGCTTGGTATGATCATTATCACCCCCTTAGTGAAAATGGGGTGGTTTAGGGTTGATTTACCCTAGAATCCAAACTCAAACCCTAAGGAAGGGCTTTTGAGGGTTGTGAAGGACATAGGGGCAAATGCCCTTATATGACCTTGAAACTCAGTAGAGTTGATGTTAACATAACTTATGTCCTCTGGAAGGAGTCTTAGAGGATTTGTAGGCAGGTAGGCACCTCAAAACCCTAACCCTAATTTTAGGGTAGAAGCTCAACTTTGAAAGCACAGTCACTAAACCTTAGTTAAATGTTGTGAAACTTGGGTGGGGTACGTATTAGACTTGGAAGCACCCTTAGTAATTTTATTAGGATTTTATGGATTATATTGCAAGTACATCATGTGTTAAGTAACAATTTGCTCAAACTGGTGATATAATTATTTTGATTATTCTGTTCATTTGAATCTGATGAAACTTGGTCAGAAGATGCTTTATGACTATATTAATATCCCAGAATTTTATTACAAATTTTAGTTGACTATATCTAGCACTTCCTTCACAAGATTTTAAAAAGGCAATTATGGACAATAAATCGTTTAGAGCAAATTACTAACTGGAAAATTATGAAACCTGGCCAATGATGTTTTCAAATCAATATCTAGATGTATAATTTTATTCATGATTTTTAGGAGAATATTTACAATACTTCATTCACAAATATAGCTCTTTGAGATTTTAGTAAATATTTATTCTAGAGCTCAATACCCATTGAATAATTATGAAATTTGGCCAATGATGTTTTTAGGACAGTATCTGCTTTATAAAATTAATTAAGAATTTTTGGATGATTATTTACTACACTTACTTCATTAATAAAAGGAAAAAGGATTTATTCTCAAAATTAAATTAGAGTCCTTAGAATACTTGAAAAATTGTTAGATCTTGTATTTACTATTAAATGGTTGTTTATAATTTATCATGATTTTATGAAGTTTTATACATATCTGAAAAGTGCACTTCATGTTCAATTGGTAGCCCTTAGAAGCTTTACGGAAAATTAATTAAATATCAGAATAATTAGGAAAATTATAATCTTCTGGATTTAGTCCATTTGTGTCATGATAAGTCTCCAAAAAATAATTTAGGGCATTCAGATGATTATTTAGAATATCTCCTATCCGGTTCAACGTATCGTCTAGGTTGGCCTACATATAGCAAAATTGCTAAATTGCAATAGGACATGATCTGAGATTGTTGTTGGAGTTAGCCATTTTGGTTGGGTGGATAGATGTGGATGATTTCACAATAGAAGGATAGGAAGAGTAGTGAGAAATGGTTTGGCTAGAGTTTAGAGGTGTTCGGGTTCGACGAAAGATCGTCTTCCCCGAGGAGAGGAAGAGTCAAAAATCACCTTAGGAATAGCCCACTGTAATATGAGAAGGGAATGGGTTAAGGGAATCAACCAATAGCAATAAGTGCCTTGCGAAAGGGAATGATGGGCTTCAGCTACCATCATAGTTCTTAGTGCCCTTTGAGAGCCCTTCACGGGGTATGCCGGGGGCAGTCCTGGGTTAACGTAAACTGTATTAACAAACCAAAAAGAGTAACATAGTAATTAGGGATGCACATTTCACAAACACAGATAGAACAGGAAGATAGTTGGGAGCTTCAGCTCGATTGGTTAAGAGACGGACGGAATGGTCTTGGGAGCTTCGGCTCGGTTGGCTAGATTATTGACGGACGGGATAGTCCGGGGAGCTTTGGCCCGGTTGTTGATTATTGACGGATGGGATAGTCCGGGGAGCTTTGGCTCAGTTATTGATTATGACGGACGGGATAGTCCGGGGAGCTTTGGCTCGGTTGTTGACGGACGGGGTAGTCCGGGGAGCTTTGGCTCGGTTGTTGGTTGGACTCATAACTATTGCATGTGCATAAAAGGTACAAGGTGGTGGGTCTTCGGTATTGGAGGGTCGATGCACCGACGCCAATACGTTGACTCGGCAAGTGTGGTTAGCACATTGCCAACAGAAGTCCGGTGCGCCAGCCGGCAAGAGTACGCAGGAGTCCGCTTTATGCACCAAGCGTTGAGGCGTACGATAGGTCTGACCGGTAGTGCTTTACTGGTTTAGAGGTGGGCGAGGCCCAACCCACCGCTTTCGTCTGCCACTACAGAGGTATCCTGGGAGGTAACGGCTCCGAAAGGGGGAACTAAAGGTCTGTGTACACAGAGTCGAGTGGGTGAGTTGCACTTGCACGTCCACGTCATGGCATAATTGTATTTAATAGCATAACCATTGCATATAACCTGACACCTAATGTATAAGTGGTATGGGACGCTCTATACATTAGGCCCTGCAAAACGACCCCCTGGCTTATAAGTTCGCGCGTGCGTGCTTATAAGTCAAGGTTCTCTTTCAGTACTATATATTTAAGCCTGCTAGTAAAACTGACACCATATCATATAAATCGGTATGAGACTTTTTATACGATAGGAGCCCTGCAAGAGATCCCTTAGCTTATGTATATTCGCATAAGTTAAGGTTACTTTCTTATTCAAATCTTATATCATTATTACCATCTTTTTGAACTGCTAGTTTAGTTCCGCTGCCATCTGCTATTTGATATTCACCACTTTCATGTCCGTCCATTTCCTTCTCCCCACTCGGTGCCTAGGAGCCATGGGGAAAGGGGTGGGGGACGATAGGACTTAGTCTTTTAGACTAATAGTTTTCGAACCACATCATTTTAGGGGACCACGGAGCCCAGTATGGAGGAGCAGCCCCGGAGGTCGGCACGCTTGGAGATCGGACAGTCTAGTACTGGAATCCAGACAGCAGGGACTGTAAGTCCCGACCACTAGTGGTTATGTTAGTTTGCTTCCGCGATGAGCGATTTGTAGTGAGGACATGATGTACCAGGCATAAGCCCGAGATTTCTGTTATATGTTCTATCTGTGGACACTCCCTTCGTGGAGATTATTTTTCTATTCATGTGTGATTTATGTGGACTTGCTTATTTTATTGCTACAGTTGTGATCGATTTGGCCTGCAGGATCGGCGTTTAGTAGTGACGACCTTCCCGGGTGCGAAGGTGTCACCGCAAGGCGGCGGTTCTGGGCCTAAGACCCCGGCGTCTGAAAAGAAAAAAAAAATGGGGGTCTTACAAGTGGTATCAGAGGAAACATATCAATCGAAAGGTAGCAGTCCACAAACCCCGGGCTACCCCCGCACGAGTTTAGTTTGGGGACAAACTAAGCAGCGGAAGCAGTGGTAGGCCCACATGGGGGATCACATGAAATTGTCCACTTTTAGTTAGATATGTGTGATTACTTATAATTGACTTCTGTTACGCAGCCCCTAGTGCAGTAAACACCATAAGGCGGAGTCCAGGAGACTCCGAATTGTGCACCACCTCCCCCGGTCCCCACTCCATCCCTACAGTCGGAGATGGGGCAGACCCTGACAACCATTCTGGAGGCTTTCAGGGCCCAGCAGGTTCTGGTCCCGCAGCCAAACCCGGGGGACAACTGGCTGAGCATCTTCCGAGGACTCTCTCCCCCATCCTACTTAGGGACAGAGTCAGCTGTCCGAACAGAAAAATGGCTGGACATTATGTACGAGATGTTGACAGGAATACGGTGCCCCTGGGAGGAGAGAGTGCCATTGGTAGTCTCTTGCTTGGAGTGTCACGCCAAGAGATGGTGGAAGACGTCACTAGACACGACCTTTGCAGATATAGAGATTTCAGAGATTACTTGGGTGGAGTTCAGCCGTTACTGGGGCATTTTGTTCCACAGTCGGCTAAGGATGAGCTGGAGGATAGGTTCCTGCAGCTGAAGCAGGACAATAAAACAGTGGTAGAGTACCACCGCGAGTTCAACCATTTAGCCCGGTTTGCGGACTCCTATCAGCTGGATGAGGCAGGATACATCAAGAGGTTCTATAAGGGCCTGCGGGAGGACTTGAGGGAGGCCCTTCTGTTCGTATCTAACGGACCTATACCTCGGATGTTAGAAATGGCCAAGAGGATTGAGGCTAATTAGCACACGACTCGGGGCCGAAAGAGGCCGACGGAGGACCACGGCTGGGGAGCCCGAAATGATCAGCGGCGGGGCCGCATCACAGATGGGAGAGAGGGAAGAAGGACAGAGGACCAACCTCATCAGGAGGTGAGACGAGAGCCGAGGGAGCCGGTGGTAATGGATCCTCAGCCTCTTCAGATGAGGGAGGCACCAAGACCTGTGGGTATGGCATTTCCCCCACCGGAGTGCTACAACTTCCATCAGACAGGACACATTCGGAGAAACTGCCCCGTGAGGGGAGCACCTCTACCAGCACCACACGCTGCCCCCCATGCCCAACAGTTTGGAGGACGAGGACGTGGTCGAGGACGTGGTTTCCAGGGTGTAGATCGCAGGCGGGAGAGGGAACAAATTTATGCACTGGATCTGGCTCAACCCCGGAACCCAGAGCAAGTAATCACTGGAATAGTTTTCATCAGCGGTAAACCCGCTTATATGCTGTTTGATACGGGTGCTTCACACTCATTTGTATCGGAATCCTTCGTAGAAGGGTTGGAAGGTGTGGAACGATTCATGGGTTTGATGATGAGGATACGATTACCCGACAGATCGGAGCTGCTCACCTCGGCCCACTGCAAAATGGAGGCGGAAATTGGCGGAAAGACATTTGAAGCTCCAGCGACAATCATGAAGATGCCAGTCTTTGATTTGATCCTAGGAATGACATGGTTGAACTGGAATCATGCTCAGATTGACTGCATGTCCAAGAGAGTTACCGTGAGACATTGGGATTCCTACCTCGTCATCGAAGGTACTAGATCTATTCCCCCTCTCATGCTGTCATCTGTACAGGCCGTCAAGGCCCACTTACAGGGGGAAGAAGTATACGAGGTAGTATTTGAAATGACTGAGGCCAAGGTCTCTACCTCGGATATTCCGCTGGTGCGAGATTTTGCTGATGTATTCCCTGAGAAACTGCCTGGGCTACCCCCACACCGGGAGCAGGATTTCCGAATACAGCTAGTGTCGGGGGCTAAGCCGGCAGCCAGATCCCCTTACCGGATGGCCCCAAAAGAACTGACCGAATTTAGAAGCCAACTCAAGGAACTGGTGGAGGCCGGATTTGTCCGACCGAGCTCCTCGCCATGGGGAGCCTCGGTCTTGTTCGTTAAAAAGAAGGACGTGACTCTGAGATTGTGCATCGACTACCGAGCACTAAACCGATTGACAGTCCGAAATACATATCCACTGCCAAGGATAGATGAGTTGTTTGACCAGCTAGAAAGCGCGCATTTCTTTTCCAAATTGGATTTAAGGTCGAGTTACTACCAGCTACGGATCCAGGAGGAGGACATTCCAAATACTGCCTTCAGTAGCAGATATGGGTTATATGAGTTTACCGTGATGCCCTTCGGGCTCACAAATGCTCCATCGGCATTCATGAGCCTCATGAATCAGGTGTTCGAGGCATATTTGGACTTGTTCGTCATCGTGTTTATCGATGACATCCTCATTTACTCAAGGATAGAGGAGGAGCACACACGGCATCTAACGCTGACCCTGGAGAGACTATGGGAGCACAAGCTTTATGCAAAGATCAGCAAATGCCAGTTTTGGTTGAAGGAGGGGGCTTTCCTAGGCCATATCATCAGTGGTAATGGGTTGGCAGTGGACCCGGCCAAGATCCAAGCAGTTCGGGATTGGCCACAGTTGAAGACAGCTGCAGATGTGCGGAGTTTCCTAGGACTCGCCGGTTACTACCGGAAGTTAGTAGAGGGATTCTCTCGTATCGCCCTTCCACTCACATCTCTGACAAGGAAGGAGGTACCCTTTATCTGGACCCCACAGTAGGAGGTGGCTTTTCAAGAGCTAAAGGGACGACTCACTTCGGCTCCTATACTTGCCCTCCCTTCAGGGAAAGAAGGATTCCAGGTCTACACCGATGCTTCCTACCAGGGCATGGGTGCAGTGCTTATGCAGAATGGCCATGTGATAGCTTACGCTTCTTGGCAGCTGAAGAAGCATGAGCAGAACTACCCAGTCCATGACCTAGAAATGGGAGCTGTCATTTTTGCACTGAAAGTCTGGCGGCACTATCTGTACGGTGTCCACTGCGACAAATACTCTGACTATAAAAATTTGAGGTACATGGACACGTAGAAAGAGTTGAACATCAGACAGAGATGATGGGTGGAGTTTTTAATAGACTACCAGTACGAGATGCACTACCACCCGGGAAAGGCGAATGTGGTAGCCGATGCACTTAGCCGAAAGACCGCAAACCCTGGAGTAGGAACACAGTTGATGGCCTTGGAGTTGGTTCAGATGTTAGACAAGATGCAAATATCTCTTGTGTCTGAGGATCACCCTGAGTTGTACCCGGAGTATCAATCGTCATTAATTGCCACGGATGACATTCGAGAATGGGTCAAGGATGGACACAGGCAGGATACCCAGCTAGAGCCGATATTCTGGGCCTTAGAAGCAGGCATTGCGGGAGATTACTCGCTGAGGGATGACTTAGTGTGCTTCAGAGGACGGGTTTACATACCAGAGGGAGGACGGGTCCGGGAGGACATCATGATGGAGGCTCATTGCAGTCGATATTCGGTACACCCGGGGATTACGAAGATGATTGCAGATCTGAAGAAGACTATGTACTGGCCGGGCATGAAGAAGGGCATCACCTACTTCGTGACCCATTGCGAGGCATGCCAGTTAGTGAAAGCGGAGTGCAGAAACCCCGCAGGATTATTTCAGCCACTCCCAGTACCAGAGTGGAAGTTCGATGATATCTCCATGGACTTTATATATGGACTTCCCCGATCGTAGACAGGAAATGATTCGATCTGGGTGATCGTCTACCGGCTGACGAAGGTAGCCAGTTTTATTTCAATCAGGAAGGATGACTCGGTGGGTGTATTAGTCCGAAAGTTTGTGGAGCAGTTCGTCCGTTATCATGGCGTGCCCAAGTCGATTATGTCGGACCGGGATGGACGATTTACGTCCAGGGAGTGGAGGTCAGTGCAGAATTACTTGGGCACTCGACTAACATTCAGTACGGCTTTTCATCCTCAGACGGATGGACAGACGGAACGCACTAACCGGACTCTAGAGGATTTGTTATGACTTTGCATATTGTATCGCGGTGAACCTTGGGAAAAGTTGTTGCCACTGATCGAGTTTTCGTATAATAACAGCTACCAGTCCAGTATAAGGATGGCTCCTTATGAGGCATTGTACGGACGGAGGTGCAGGACTCTATTGTCATGGATACAGGACGAGGACCCTAAGGCGTTGGATTCGGAGTTTGTCGAGGACACCGAGGCTTAGGTGAGATTGATACGGGACAGGATGCTAGAAGCACAGAGCCGACAGGCTAAGTATTACGATGCTCGGCACCGTCAGGTGGAATTCCGGGTGGGAGACCAGGTGTTCTTAAAGATCCGACCAATGCATGGAGTTACTCGGGTATGCGGACAGAGGAAGAAGCTCAACCCAAGATATATGGGGCCTTATAGGATCCAGGAGCGGATCGGTCCCTTGGCATACAGGCTGGAGCTGCCACCGGAGCTGGCAAGTCTGCACGACGTGTTCCATATATCCTCTCTTAGGAGGGCTCTACTACGCCCGGAGTAGCAGATTTCGACTACGGACGAGCCGGTAGCTTCAGACCGGTCTGTTCACTTGGAGCCGGTTCGGATCGATGACAAAGGAGTACGGATCTTGCGCCGCAAGAAGATCCCCTTAGTCAAGGTTCTGTGGAGGAACCACGGTCAGGAGGAGCACACCTGGGAACCTCAGGACCTGATGAGGCAGAAATACCCGGAGTTGTTCAGTCAGGTATACCTCACCACATACTATAAATTACCTTCTTGTATTAAATCGGTAGGACAAGATAAGGGAAATTGAGAACATAGATATGCACACTCAGTCAAGAAAAGTAGGGGCTAATCTTTTGTTTAATGGGGGATTGCCCTCGTTTATTGAACAAGTAGTCGTTTCGACTCAATAGGAAAACCATATGGCATGTTACAAGTTTATTTCATTCCGGTAGAAATCCCCGTAGGCTTAACCTCAATTTCGGGGACGAAATTTTTGTTTTGTTTATTGGGATTTGTAACATCCCTGGGACAACTTGACACCTAGAGATAGTTTTGTCATGACTAAGTCATGACTAAGCCCTAGGAAGTCCATAAAGGCCAAGTGAGCCTAGGAATGAGGATGAGACCACTATGGTCTACACATAGTAGATTTCTGAACCTTGGTTTAAGGTGATCATGGGGCTTCACCAAGACTCCAAGACCCCACCCATACCTTCATAACCCTAGTAAGGGGTCAATGGGTCACTAAGGACCCATGGAAGGCAGTCAAATGGGCTAAGTTGACCAAAGTCAACTGTAACCCTAATTGGGTCAAACTGACCTGCACAAGGGCCAGTTGCAGTCCCTTAGCTATGTGGACCCCCACATATACCATCCTAACCCTAGTGAGGGGCCAATGGGTCACCAAGGACCCATTGGGGTCAACCAAAAAGGCTAAAGTTGACCAAAGTCAACTCTGGCCCTAGGGTGGTCAAAGTGCCCTAGTTAAGGGTCAAGTGACCTCCAAGGGCCAATACAACGCTGTCTTGCAATATAAGGTATGGCGTTGAGTGAGCAGTGCTCACTCAACGCCATAGAGTAAATGGCGCTGAGTGAGCAGAGCTCACTCAACGCCGTCTTGCCATGAAAGTTATGGTGTTGAGTGAGCTGAGCTCACTCAACGCCATAGAGTAAATGGCGTTGAGTGAGCTCTGCTCACTCAAAGACGTCTTGCCATAAAAGTTATGGTGTTGAGTGAGCTGAGCTCACTCAATGCCATAGAGTAGATGGCGTTGAATGAGCTCTGCTCGAGCTCACTCAACGCTGTCTTGCCATGCAAGTTATGGCGTTGAGTGAGCTGAGCTCACTCAACGCCATAGAGTAAATGGCGTTGAGTGAGCTCTGCTCACTCAAAGCCGTCTTGCCATCAAAGTTATGGCGTTGAGTGAGCTGAGATCACTCAACGCCAGAAAGTAAATGGCGTTGAGTGAGCTCTGCTCACTCAACGCCGTCTTGCCATCAAAGTTATGGCATTGAGTGAGCTGAGCTCACTCAACGCCATAGAGTAAATGGTGCTGAGTGAGCTCAGCTCACTCAACGCCATTGTACTTAGACAATTTATGGCAAAACTTCAGCCTGTTGGCTGGTTTGGCTGAATCGGATAACACGCCTGTGTTAGCTTAGACACGCCCGTGTTCAACAGTACACGCCCGTGCCCAGTTGTTATACTTCAGTCATCATAGCCCGACACAACCAGAGCAAGTCATGGGTATGACACGCCCGTGTCACCATGCGACACGCCCGTGACAGCACTATTCCCGATTAATGAAGAGAGAGAAATAAGGAGTTTATGCCATGCATGGCCTGGGAGGTCAAGGGCCCACTCTCTTGTTAGAACCACCTCCCCCGACCATGGCAGCAACTTAGAGAAGAGAGCAAAAGTCTTTGGGACTCATCCTTCCCCTCCCCAACCACCCTCATTCAATTCACTAAGACTAAGAGATTTCAGCCAAATGATATTTGACTGCTTTCAGCCATGCAAGATCATGCTTCACCCCCCACCCACCATGGCCGCCAACTTTGACTAGAGACCAAAAATGGCCGAGCTTCCTACAGCCACCTAACACCCTCTTTTTCATCTTAAAAGCTGAGTTGAACTCCAAGGATCCAACTCCACACATTATCTGAAGGAGCCAAGGAGTTCATTGTGCTGTTGCAGAAATTTGACCACCACTACCAATAGCTTCCCGGCAATCGACACGACTTCAGGCCGCCAAAAAGGTCCTCCCCTACTTTTTCTTTCATGTATAGTTCATAGAAATCGTTTAGGGGAGTTATCGCACTCAAAGGAGTGAGATCGGGTGAGAGTTTTCATATTTTTCCAAAAAATTCATGGTGCGGGTTCGCCGGAAACCGCCACCTCCGGCGGCCAAATTACCACCCGACGGTAGCCCTCGCCTCAACGGAGGTGGTGGTGGTGGTGGCTGGCCGGTGAAGTGGCCGGATGGCCGACAGTAGCTCACGGAAAAGCTACAGGAATGGCTTTTTCCGGTTCTGTTCGGGCTTGGAAGAAGATGAACAGTACTTGTATTAATTATTTATTATATTTATATATATAATATAGTTATTTGTTAAATCCTTTAACCGGCACATTTTGATGACGTTAAACGAGGCATTTAGAGGCTAGATCAGGAAAACCTGTTAACATGAAAAATTGTAGATCTATGAGTCTACTTTATTTTAAAATTGATTTTAGTCAATTTGGAGTCTTGGTTAGATCACAGCACTCATTTTGGTGAGATCTATACATAGGGCTGACCAGAGAATGAATTGGATGCCCACTCGAAATCAAACCTCCAAATGACTTGAAATTTGGGTTATGGGCTATTCTTATTTATATCTAGGACATATCCAAAAATTAGAATTTTTGGAGAACATTTTTCTATAGTTTTTAGAAAAATTTAATAATCCATGAATAAATTATTTGGGTGTCACAAACATCTCAAAACTACCCCAAATTTTGTTGGGTGGTCTTATAGGGCATGTTTGGTCTCTGGTAATAATTTCACCTCATTTGAAGGTGTTTTGGTTAGGGAATGATCAATCCCTAGTTCTACCTTAAAGAAGGATTTTTAAGTAAAAGTGTACTTGAGGTTTTGAGTGGTCAACTCACCTCAGCAGAGGCTGATATTTTGACCACTGGCTTAGTATGATCATTATCACCCCCTTAGGGAAAATGGGGTGGTTTAGGGTTGATTTACCCTAGAATCCAAACTCAAACCCTAAGGAAGGGCTTTTGAGGGTTGTGAAGGACATAGGGGCAAATTCCCTTGTATGACCTTGAAACTCGGTAGAGTTGATGTTAGCATAACTTAAGTCCTCTGAAAGGAGTCTTAGAGGATTTGTAGGCAGGTAGGCACCTCAAAACCCTAATCCTAATTTTAGGGTAGAAGCTCAACTTTGAAAGCACAGTCACTAAACCTTAGTTAAAGGTTGTGAAACTTGGGTGGGGTAAGTTTTAGACTAGGAAGCACCCGTAGTAATTTTTTTTAGGATTTAATGGATTATATTTCAAGTACATCATGTGTTAAGTAACAATTTGCTCAAACTGGTGATATAATTATTTTAATTACTGTGTTCATTTGAATCTGATGAAACTTGGTCAGAAGATGCTTTATGTCTATATTAATATCTCTGAATTTTATTACAAATTTTAGTTGATTATATCTAGCACTTCCTTCACAAGTTTTTAAAAGGGCAATTATGGACAATAAATCATTTAGAGCAAATTACTTACTGGAAAATTATGAAACCTGGCCAATGATGTTTTCAGATCAATATCTAGATGTATAATTTTATTCATGATTTTTAGAAGAATATTTACAATACTTCATTCACAAATATAGCTCTTTGAGACTTTAGTAAATATTTATTCTATAGCTCAATACCTATTGAATAATTATAAAATTTGGCCAATGATATTTTTAGGACAGTATCTACTTTAGAAGATTAATTAAGAATTTTTAGATGATTATTTACAGCACTTACTTCATTAATAAAAGAAAAAAAGATTTATTCTCAAAATTAAATTCGAGTCCTTAGAATACTTGAAAAATTGTTAGATCTTGGATTTACTATTAAATGGTTGTTTATAATTTCTCATGATTTTATGAAGTTTTATACATATATGAAAAGTGCACTTCATGTTCAATTGGTAGCCCTTAGAAGCTTTACGGAAAATTAATTAAATATCAGAATAATTAGGAAAATTATAATCTTCTGGATTTAGTCCATTTGTGTCATGATAATTCTCCAGAAAATAATTTAGGGCATTCAGATGATTATTTAGAATATCTCCTATCCGGTTCAACGTATCGTCTAGGTTGGCCTACATATAGCAAAATTGCTAAATTGCAATAGGACATGATCTGGGATAGTTGTTGGAGTTAGCCATTTTGGTTGGGTGGATAGATGTGGATGATTTCACAATAGAAGGATAGGAAGAGTAGTGAGAAATGGTTTGGCTAGAGTTTAGAGGTGTTCGGGTTCGACGAAAGATCGTCTTACCCAAGGAGAGGAAGATTCAAAAATCACCTTAGGAATAGCCCACTGTAATATGAGAAGGGAATTGGTTAAGGGAATCAACCAATAACAATAAGTGCCTTGCGAAAGGGAATGATGGGCTTCAGCTACCATCATAGTTTTTAGTGCCCTTTGAGAGCCCTTCACGGGGTATGCCGGGGGCAGTCCTGGGTTAACGTAAACTGTATTAACAAACCGAAAAGAGTAACATAATAATTAGGGATGCACATTTCACAAACACAGATAGCATAGGAAGATAGTTGGGAGCTTTGGCTCGATTGGTTAAGAGACGGACGGAATGGTCCGGGGAGCTTCGGCTCGGTTGGCTAGATTATTGACGGACGGGATAGTCCGAGGAGCTTTGGCTCGGTTGTTGATTATTGACGGACGGGATAGTCCGGGGAGCTTTGGCTCGGTTGTTGATTATGACGGACGGGATAGTCCGGGGAGCTTTGGCTCGGTTGTTGACGGACGGGGTAGTCCGGGGAGCTTTGGCTCGGTTGTTGGTTGGACTCATAACAATTGCATGTGCATAAAAGGTATAAGGTGGTGGGTCTTCGGTATTGGAGGGTCGATGCACCGACGCCAATACGTCGACTCGGCAAGTGTTGTTAGCACTTCGCCAACAGAAGTCTGGTGCACCAGCCGGTAAGAGTACGCAGGAGTCCGCTTTGTGCACCAAGCATTGAGGCATACGATTGGTCTGACCGGTAGTGCTTTACTGGTTTAGAGGTGGGCGAGGCCCAACCCACCGCTTCTGTCTGCCACTAAGGAGGTATCCTGGGAGGTAACGGCTCCGAAAGGGGGAACTAAAGATCTGTGTACACAGAGTCGAGTGGGTGAGTTGCACTTGCATGTCCACGTCATGGCATAATTGTATTTAATAGCATAACCATTGCATATAACCTGACACCTAATGTATAAGTGGTATGGGACGCTCTATACATTTGGCTCTGCAAAACGACCCCTTGGCTTATAAGTTCGCGCGAGCGTGCTTATAAGTCAAGGTTCTCTTTCAGTATTATATATTTAAGCCTGCTAGTAAAACCGACACCCTATCGTATAAATCGGTATGGGACTTTTTATACGATAGGAGCCCTACAAGAGATCCCTTAGCTTATGTGTATTCGCATAAGTTAAGGTTACTTTATTATTCAAATCTTATATCATTATTACCATCTTTTTGAACTGCTAGTTTAGTTCTGCTGCCATCTGCTATTTGATATTCTCCACTTTCATGTCCTTCCCTTTCCTTCTCCCCGCCCGGTGCCTAGGAGCCATGGGGAAAGGGGTGGGGGACGATAGGACTTAGTATTTTAGACTAATGGTTTTCGAACCACATCATTTTAGGGGACCACGGAGCCCAGCATGGAGGAGCAGCCTCGGAGGTCGGCACGCTTGGAGATCGAACAGTCTAGTACTGGAGTCCAGACAGCTGGGACTGTAAGTCCCGACCACTAGTGGTTATATTAGTTTGCTTCCGCGATGAGCGATTTGTTGTGAGGACATGATGTAACGGGCATAAGCCCGAGATTTGTGTTATATGTTCTATCTGTGGACACTCCCTTCGTGGATATTATTTTTCTATTCATGTGTGATTTCTGTGGACTTGCTTATTTTATTGTTACAGTTGTGATCGATTTGGCCGGCAGGATCGGCGTTTAGTAGTGACGACCTTCCCGGGTGCGAAGGTGTCACCGCAAGGCGGCGGTTCTGAGCCTAAGACCCCGGCGTCTGAAAAGAAAAAAAAATGGGGGTCTTACACAACCTGCATATAATAAACATTGAGCATATATTAGATGCATCAATGTGTATAGTTTTTACTTGTGGGCCTTCTTCAAATCTAGGACATTGTGATCAAGGGACCAACAGGCACTGTGCACATCAATCCATCTTTTCAGCTTGAGGACACTCTCTATGTTCCCACTTTTCCATGCAATTTGCTGTCTATTCATGCTCTCCACACACAGTTGCACTGTATGGTTACTTTTACTGTCACTACTTGTTCTTTCTGGGATTCTGTCTCAAAGGCTACAATTGCTACTAGGACTCTGGGTAGTGGCCTCTTCTTTCTTGACAATATTGTTGCTCTTTCTGCTTCTTCTTCCCTTCAATAATGACATCATCGTCTAGGCAATCCTCCATCTCTCTTTTTCTACCAACTTCTCCTAGATCTTACTTTAGAGGATTCCCCTTTGAATTGTGAAGCATGCCAACTTGGTAAACATCATCGCTCTTGTTTCCCAACATGAACGGGACATAGTTCTTCGCATTCTTTTGAACTAATTAACTCTGACATATGGGGTCCCTCTCCTACTGTAACTATTGGTCATGGTAGCTTGTACTTTGTTACCTTCATTGATGATTTCTCTAGGTGTACTTGAATGTATATCTTGAAAGAGAATTCTGACCTTTACTCTGTGTTTATCGGCTTTTATAATGAGATCTCCACATAATTTAATGTGACTATTCAGGTTCTACGTAATGATAATGCCAAGGAATATGTTAGCCATTAATTTACTGATTTTTGTGTGAGCCACGGTTTGATTCATCAAACTACTTGCCCCTATACCTCTCAACAGAATGGCATTGCTGAATGCAAGAATGGTCATCTCCTTTATGTTGTTCGCAGCCTTTTATTACAAATGAATATTTCTCGGTCTTATCGGGGTCATGCTGTTTTTCACTCTTGCTATCTCATAAATCGTATTCCCTCGTCATTACTTTAGGGCAAAACTCCATTTTCCATTTTGTATCCCTAGGCTGATCTGTTTCCTTTACCTCTTAGAGTTTTTGGTTGTATGACGTTTGTTCACGTACCTTCTCCTGATCGTGATAAACATTCTCCTTGTTCTGTTAAATGCATATTCCTTGGTTTTTGTCCAACTTAGAAGGGATATCGCTATTTTGATCCTCTTCTATGCAAACAATACGTCTCTGCTGGTGTCACCTTCTTTGAGGATACACTGTATTTTTCTCCTGCTTCATCTATCTTGCACTCTGATACTTCTTCTTCAATGCCTATTATTTCGGCACCTCTGCCGGCACCAATTCTTTCTACATCTGTTCCAGTTGCACCGTCTCTTTCTCTCGAGACAGATTCTTTTCCCTTAGAGCCTTATGTGCATGTTCCCTAGCCTCTTCTCTCTTCTGATAGTGGATCTAATTCTCCTGATAGGAGTGATCTTGATCTTCCCATTGCCCTATGGAAGGGAGTCTGACAATCCACTCAGCATCCTATTGATTCAATTGTCTCATATGCTCAGCTTTCCCCGATTGGCAAGCGTTTTGATCTTGCTATATCTTCTACTATCATCCCGGCTACGTATCAAGAGGCTCTTGCCATTCTATTGTGGAAAGCCTCTGTGGATAATGAAATGAAAGCATGAATTGAGAGAGGTACTTGGACACTTGTTCCCACACCTCCGGGCATATATGTGGTTGGTTGTCAGTGGGTCTTTGTTATCAAGTATTTTCCAAATGGTTTTGTGTACCGTTATAAGGCGAGGCTTATTGCCAAAGGATTTTCTCAAACATATGGGGTAGACTTCTTTGATACTTTTCCACCGTTGCCCGCATCAGCATTATACGTGTTCTTTTCTCTATTTCTATTAATAAAGAATTGGAGATGTCTCAGTTAGATGTGAAGAATGCCTTCCTCTATGGTGATTTGCAGAAGGTCGTTTAAATGGAGTAACCTCCTGGGTATGTTGCTCAGGGGGAGTCTCAGGTATGCAAGATTTGGAAGGCAATTTATGTGAAAGTTAGGGTTAGATCTGATATACTCTATAGGGGGGTGAATAGAGTATGTCAGTGTGTTATTTAAAATTTTCTTCTTTAATAATATACAATCTTTACCTTTAACAACTATATCAAACTATCACTGATTAAAGTAAATCAAAGATCACAGAATATTTAAAAACACAGCCACATCAAGAACAAAAAAGAAAGAGAAACCAGACGACAGAAGAAATTTATAGTGGTTCCCTAAACTGGGTACATCCACTCTTCTACCACCCTTGGTAGGAATCCACTTCAGGTTTTGATCAGGTGACTGCCACTGGTGAGCTTTTGATCAGGTGTTAAAAAACCAACCCAAGTCTTTTAGAAGGAGACTTGTAACCAGAATAATTTTGAAGGGAATTAAACCCTGTACAGAGGTTGGAGTGAGAGAGTGATGTAAGTCTTCTTTTCTCAAGTCAAAATGAGAAGACTGTATGGATTCTTATTTGTTGTCAAAGCTCCCCCTTAGATCTTTAATGGTTCAGGAGTGGAAGCTTTGTTCAAGGGTATAGGCCTTCAGCTTTGATGATCGCTCGACAACAGGCTTCTAATCTTATAAGTATGTTTGTCTCTTGGAAAGCCTTGGAGCAGACTGAGGACAGATGAAGAAGATCAAGATTTTCTGTCTTTGTATATTGTTGATGTCATGTATCTTCTTCTTTCCAGCAGAATCAGGACTCCTTAGTTTGTCGACGACCATTTGAATTTTAAAATTACTCCTGTAATCAATGTAGATGACGTTGAGAATTACACGGCATTGATTACTTTCCCCAACTGTTTCATTGAAAAATGGCAGGCAATAATCCCGATGAAGACCGTAATTAATGCTCTATCTAACAGTAATATTTAGAAAATGTTAGAGCATTAATTGAACAGGAATTACTGCAATATAATAGGAACAGAAGGAAGGAAATAACTTAGTCTTGAATTGTCGACCAAAAGACTAAATTCGTCGAGCTGAGTCCATAGTTCTTCGAGCTAAGTATTGCTGTTCGTCGAGCTGAGTTACAAGATCGTCGAACTCTGAATAGTTGACTGCTGCTTGACAAAATCTTCTTGTTCTGTGCTCTAAGTTCGTTGACCTGAGAATAGCTTTGGCTTTGAGTGAATTATGTCGCTGAGTCCATTTTGGCGCTGAGTGATCTTTGGCATTGAGAGATGAAGTATTAGTCGACCTGAGAATAGAGATCGTCTAACTCTGTTAAGAGAAGTTTATCTCTGAGTTAGTCGAGCTGAGTACGACTATCGTCGACCTGAGATCAACGAACGTAGATCACTTTCTCTAAATCTTGATTTCTCTAAGTCTTGAGTCTCTGACAGTGATGGAGGCTAGTCCTTTGTACTGTTGACTCTAAGGACATGGCCTAGACTTAAGAAACACATAAAATTTGACCCTTCTATATAATATGGGTCACAACCTAAGAAGAGAACCTAGCCCAAATCACCTAGGGGTTCCAACAATCCCCCCTATTTGGGTGAGGTTACTTCAAATAAACAAAAAAATCACAAAACAAAATGAAGTAAACATAGCATGAAAACTGATAGAATAAATAAGCTATCAGTACCTTTATTAAGCTATATACCCAGATTGTTCACAAAAAACACAGAAATAAACAATTTAAATGTTCTTGCTAGAATCAGAAGGCTTAGCAAATTTGATTATCCTGTTTGGATAATGAGCTTGCTTCATAGTCATGGTCATATCAGCATCACCAATAGTCTTTTGTGAGGTAGTTCGTGGAACCACTGCTTCAGGATGTAGACTCATGTATTCATCAGCATTGAATAATTTTCCTACTTGATATCTTTCAAACTCTTTCTTCCTGTAGCTAGACATAGTAGAGAACTGTGAAGAGTCTTGACCTTTTTCTTTAGCTTGCCTTATTTGTGAGAGAGCCACAGAGTCCTTGAATCTAGCCATTCTTGTAGTTGGACTAGTTTCAGGATCATAAGCTGGAATTGAAGGTTCTTCAGGGTCATTAGCTTTGCCAGGAGATGGGGGAGGGGAAAAAGTTTGCTGAGGGATAGGCTGTTGAGCTGACTGATGTCTGGAATAAGACTGATGTCTCTGTTTATGCTGACTATCTCCATAAGAGTGAGAAGGTCTTCCCTGTCTCTGATAAGTTTTAGTGAGAGTAGGTTTAGTGAATCCTTCTGAGCTCTGAGATAAGGTTCCTGAGGCACCTACAGCTGGAGGAGGAGGAGGTGGAGGATCTCTTCTGAACCTTTGTGGAGAAGGAGAATACCTCCTACTTTTCTTCCTTGCTTTCTGTTCATTTTTAGATAGCCACATCTATGTTGGCATACCCTTGTATGGAGTTATGTTTTGTAGGATATAATATGGTGTATCATTGGTATTTCTAGGTTTGGGAGCAGGAGTAGGTGGAGCTTTCCTTTTCTTTGAGGCTTGCTTTTATTTCCCTTTGGATCTTCATCAGGGTCAACATCATCATCATCATCATCATCATCAGATTGTTGTTGAGGATTGTCATACAATGCATCTATCTCTTTTAAAAGCTCTGTAGAAATGGAAGATTCTTTATGCTGTAAAGGAGCTGGAGGAGGAGACTCAATTGGTGTTGGAGGACTTCTTAAGATAGAGCTCACAGAAGCTATCATGTTCTCTTCTTCAATATCAGTCATGATCAGATCATCTAAATCAGGCATTGGAGTATTATCCATGACAAAAATGGGGGTAGAAAATGATTCTGGAGGAGGGAAGGATCTGACTGAGTCAGCCTTGGTTCTCATTGCTGGAGTCTTAGGGGTCTGAGCAAGACTATCTTGAAGTTGCTTTGCAGCTACGGAACTTATTGGTATTTAATAAGGAATAATAGCCATTGATGGCTTGGTAATTTCTGCTGGAGGGAGGCTTAAATAAGTTGTATCAAAAATCTTTAACAGTCTATCCAAGTCTATGGTGGGATGAATGACAACATCACCCACAGAATTTATTTCAGTTATTACTGACTCATCAATGTCAATGTCAGTGTCAATAAAATGAATGAAATCAATCAAATCTGAATCTATACAGTCTGCTACTGCTTCTGCTTCTGCTTGAACTGCTAGAGCTTCTTGAACTGCTGCAGCTTCTTCATTGAATATCTCCCCCTGCCTGGGTTCAGTGAAAACTAGATCCAGGCTCCTAGCTGAAGAGGGGGCAGCAGAGAAGGCAACAAATTGTGTGGAGAGGGAGGTGATGGAATCAACAAGAGGTGTAATGGCCTCTTTGATGAGTGTTTTTAGAAGAGGTGTAAGAAGGTTAATGAGGGGGGCAACAATGGAGGGGTCCAGGAGAGTGGAGGTAGGTAATGTTACAGTTGTTTGGGAAGGTGGAGGTGGAGTGTTTGGGTGAGAGTTATCTGAGGGAGTGTGAAGAGGGGAGGACAGGAGATTGAATGAGGGTAGGGTGGATAAAATTAGTGGGAAGAGGGGATGATGGTGGTATTGGAGCTGGGGTGACATGGAAAGATGGCGTTGGTGTACCATGTGATGATGGAGTTGGTGTAGGAATGTGACTATGAGGTGAAGATATGTGGATTGGGGAGGATGGAGGGGTGTGAATTTGTATGGGGGCTGTGGATAGAGTTTGAATGTGAATGGCTGGTGAAGGTGATTGAAGAGATGGAGGGGTGGGATGGTCCGCTTTAGTAGGCTGGGGAGTGGCTGGTACAACCCTTATATTCTCAAAAGTTCTGGTGGAAGAGGAAGGAGCCTTGGTTGGCTTTGTAATGGTCCTCTCCCACTTGCCAAAAAGAGCGCAGGTAAGTCTTTTTGAGGCATTAATGGATATGGTCGGGGAGACCAGGGATCCGACAGCCTTTTCTTTGAGAAAGATCCCTAGGATCCTTCCAAAACATACCACCTTTTTATTGTTCTTCTTTTTGATAAGATCAAACAAAACTTGAGCCTAGTTAATGGCTTTCTTGTTTAGTATTGCACACATAACCAAGAATTGATGCCTGGTAATGTAATCATGTTCAGAGTGCTTTCCTAGCAGCACTTTCCCTACAATATCTGCAAGGAACTTATATTCAGCACATAAATGCTTTTTAAGCAGTTTTTGTGGGGTTTCTCCTGAATAACCCATGAGGCTCAGCATCATATCAAACTCTTCAGTTTCAATTTCTAATTCCTCCTCACCATTATACAATCCAAATATTTCAGTTAAAAATGCGGGAGTGAGGGAGATGGCATTACCAGTGATAGTCCCTGTCATCACATTCTCCTCCGTGGTAGATGTATAGACCCATTCCATGATCTCTGTTCCACAGATTTTGTTGCGTGTTGATAGCAGAGTATTGAGATGTTGGTCTTTTAGAGTTTGCAGAATGTTCACAAATACAGGATCAGAGTATTGGAAGGATTCGAAATCCAGATCGAATCCTGTATCAAACTTCATCGCTGCAAGAGAGCCTGCGGGGATCGCCATGAGAATACCTGCAAGAAAATTCGAATATCAAGTGCAAGAGAACTGAAAGCGCGGGACGGAGGTCGAAGAAAACCTAAATATAGTGTTTTCCTGAATATGATCCGATAGACTCCGTTCCACGAAAAATGAATAGATCTTCGATCTGAGGTCGACGAAATAATTTGGACTTAAATGATTCGTCGATCTCAGTCTGAAGGGTTGAAGACATTTCGTCGATCTTCGTTCGACGAAAGTTTTCTGAAGTAGGTTCGTCAATCTCAATTCGACGAAACTAACTTCACACAGAGAGTTTGTCGATTTCCGTTCGACGAATATCTCACAAACATCCCCCAGTTCGTCGATCTCCGTTCGACGAACTTTGAAAAATTCGTCGAGTGCAGACAGAAATTAAACTAATTCATCTCCATTTATCATTCCAAGCTGATTTATGAAGAACAAATGATTTCTTTCATCTAGAGGTTTGGTGAAGATATCAGCTCTTTGTAAATAAGTGTAGATATAGACAAGATTAATTTTATTTTTTTCTACACACTCTCTAATGAAATGATGCCTAATGTCTATATGCTTCTGCTGTGATGAACTTGATTTTGTGCTATGGCTATAGCACTTGTGTTATCACATAGTAATGTTGAATTATTTAAGTTGAAACCATAGTCCCATAGTTGGTTTTGAATCCATAGCATTTGGGAACAGCAACTGCCAGCTGCAATATAATCTGCTTCAGCAGTTGATGTAGACACAGATGACAGCTTCTTGCAAAACCAAGACATTAATCTCATACCAAGGAACTGACAAGTTCCTGAGGTACTTTTTTTGTCCACTCTGCATCTAGCAAAGTCAGCATCTGAGTATCACGTTAACTCAAACTCTGACTCAGTAGGATACCAGAGACCTAGACTAGGACAACTCTTTATATATCTCAACATTCTTTTTAGAAAAACTAGATGAGATTCTTTAGGGTTCACATGTAACCTAGCACAAAGGCATGTAGCAAACATAATATCAGGTCTGCTTGCTGTAAGGTATAGTAGAGATCCAACAATGCCCCTATATAGTTTTTGATCCACAGGTTTCCCATGTGCATAAGAGTCTATTACAACATTTGTAGGCATGGGTGTTTTCTTTGCTGAGGCATCAGCCATCCCAAACTTCTTTATAAGCTCTTTGGCATATTTAGCCTGGGAAATGAAGATGCCATCAGGGAGCTGCTTCACTTGGAGACCAAGGAAGTAAGAAAGCTCACCCATGCTATTCATCTCAAATTTTGAATGCATTAGATCAGAAAAACTCTTGTATAATTTGGGATCAGTAGAGCCAAATATTATATCATCTACATATATTTGTAATAACAGTATTTTATCATGATGCAATTTGGTAAACAAAGTCTTATCAACTATGCCTCTTTAAAAACCATGCTCTAATAGAAAGCTGGCTAAGTTCTCATACCAAGCTCTTGGAGCTTGCTTTAAACCATAGAGAGCCTTGTGCAACTTAAACACAAAAGAGGGATGAGTTGGAGAAATAAAACCTGGAGGCTGTTCAACATAAACCTCTTCTTTAAGTTCCCCATTCAAGAAGGCACTCTTCACATCCATTTGATAGACTTTGAACTTTTTGAATGAAGCATTGCCCAGAAATATCCTTATTGCTTCTAGCCTGGCAACTGGAGCAAAGGTTTGATCACAGTCAATCCCTTCCTCTTGTCTATACCCTTGAGCAACAAGCCTAGCCTTGTTCTTCACAATCACACCTTGGGCATCAAGCTTATTTCTGAATACCCATTTGGTTCCAATGACTGGGTCGTCTTTTGGTCTTGGAACCAAATCCCAAACCCTACATCTCTCAAACTGATTGAGCTCTTCTTACATTGCAATGATCCAGTGGGGATCTTGCTTTGTATCAGATATGGATTGAGGCTTAATTTGAGAGAGGAAACAGGCATGCATCAAGTCCTGGTTAAGTTGATGCCTTGTCTGTACACCTACTGTTATGTCTCCAATCACTTGGGATTTGGGATGATCCCACAGTGCGACAAGATCAGTAGGTGGAGTTGGTTCAACAACAATATTTGGTAAGGATTCCTCTTGTGGAATTACTTCTGTTGTTGTGGGGGGTTCAACTGCATCCAGATTTTCTTCATTACTTTCTTCATTGGCTTGTTGAGAAGACTGGGATGTAAATTTTAATTCATCCAATTTCTCACACAAGTTGTTTACCTGCAAGGGGTTTCTGGTAGAAATTTCTTTGTCCTTATAAAACATGTTAGTCTCATCAAATATAACATGCATGGATTCTTCTATTTTCAATGTTGATTTATTAAAAACCCTATAAGCTTTGCTGACTTGGGAATATCCTAGAAAAATTCCCACTGCAGCCTTTGCTTCAAACTTTCTAATGTGCTTTTTGTCATTATTATGAATATAGCATACACAACCAAAATCTTTAAAATAGTTAATTATTGGTTTCTTCCCTTTGAGCAATACATAGGGGGTCTTATGTTTTATTTGTGTATCAAGCTTTTGTTCAGGACATAGTTTGCTTTACTCACTGCCTCTGCCCAATAGGATAGGGGCATGTAAGTATCTGCAAGTAATGTGCCTACAGCTTAAATGAGTGTTCTATTTTTTCCTTTCAGCTACCCCATTTTGTTGAGGAGTTCTAGGAGCTGAGAAGCAGTGTCTTATACCTTCTTCCCTACAGAACTCTAGCATAAGAAGAGACACAAACTCAGTGCCATGATCACTTCTGATCAATGCAACTTGATTAGAATACTCAATTTGTATGTTCTTGAGAAAATCTATAAGAACTTGAAGAGTATCTTACTTTGCTCTCAAAAAGAAAACCCAAGTGAATCTGGAGAAGTCATCTACAACCACTAAGGTATAAGACTTCCCTCCTAAGCTTTGTACAATAATAGTGCCAAAAAGGTCCATATGTAGTAAGTACAAAATCCTAGGTGAATCACTCTTATTAATGGATTTAAAACTAGATTTAGTTTGCTTGCCTAGTTGACAAGCCTTGCAGATGCCTTCCTTCTTGTAGGGGCCAGAAGGTAAACCTCTCACATGGTTGTCCTTAGATAGCCTAGCAATGTTTTTCAGATTTACATGTCCTAATCTCTATGGCCATAAGTCATTTTGACTACTAACTAAGTTAAGCAGACATATATCTGAAGTAATAGACTGGAAATTAACTAAATATATGTTTCCTTGTCTACTGCCAATTAAACCTGGTTTGTTTTCTCTTGAGGTAATAGTACAGGATTCAGAGTTGAATGATACCTGATAACCTTCATCACAGAGTTGGCTTATGGAGATGAGATTGTGCTTCAGTCCACTCACATATGCAACTTTCTTGAAAGTTACAGCTCCAATCCTTATTTTTTCATAGCCCTCTGTTTGGCCACAATTTGAATCACAAAAGATTACCTTTGGTCCCAGCTTGGAATTATAGTCAATAAAGTTTTCCTTGTTGTCTGTCGTGTGCTTGGAGCAGCCACTATCCAGATACCAGTGTTGATTATATGTTGGATAGGTCTTCATCTGCAAGTATAACACTTATTTGTTCTTGACCCAGATGACCTTGGGTCCTTGTTGATTTACATAGGAATAACTGGAAATATATGAGCATTCAGGTTGATCTTTATAGCCTTTGGGATGATATCTTCTGGGTGGTATTATCCATGTGCTAAAGGGATTAAAGTTTCTCTTAAAATTTGGATTTCTGTTGTTAAAATCTGGGATCGATGATTTCTGGTTGGATCGTCGAACTGAGCTCGACGATGTTGGATGAGATCGTCGATCTCTTCTTGAAGAATGAGAGTATTAATTCTTAGAGTACCAAAATCGTCGATCTCTATTCGACGAACCATACTGATGTTGTCGATCATAGATCGAAAAATGATTATTACTCAAGTTTGCGTTCAGAGATCGTCGTTCTTAGTTCGACAATCTGTTCATATATCATCGATTTGCGTTCGACGATAATTGATGAACATTGTCATTTTTGTTTTTCTAGTTATTGAGGTTATTTTTAATTTCAATATGTTCAAGAACTTTATTATCCCTATTGACCTGTTCAGTATTTTTCTTTCCTTTGTCGGATATAAAATTTACTAGTTTGGAAAGATTGTTTTTCTGAATTATAGGTGGATCACTAGGGGAGGCACCTAATCCTTGTTTACTATTGTTGATCCTAGCATTTACAGTACTGGTGATATCTAATAATTATAGACTTCTCCCATTTAATGATTCTTCTAATATCTTGGCCTTGCTAAGTTCAGATTTCAAAAAGGATATTTGTTGATTAGTAGAAATAAGTTCATTTGTTAGGTTAGCATTCTCTACAGTAGTTTTATTTAGGTCATTTAATTTTTCTCTGAGGAGTTTGATTTCCTTCTCAAAGCTAATTAAGTCTAAGCATAAATTTTTAAATTAAAGTTTAAATTCCTCTGATTCAAAATCATAAGAGGCTATTACCTGATCCTCAGCTGATAAGAGCTCTTCATCTTCAGACTCATCAGCATCTGATCTGTTACTGCCGGCCTCAATAGCCATGAGGCAAACTTCTTTGGCCTCCTGCTCTTCTTCATCCTCACTAGAGCTGGATTAGGTTGACTCTTCTTCAGTGTCACTCCATGACTCAGCAAAAAAGCCCTTGTCCATCCCCTTGTGCTTGAGGAAGGCTTGTTGTAGTGACCCTTCCTTGAGTCACCCTCCTTTCTTCTATCCTTCTTCTAAACTTTTGGGCACTCAGAGATGAAATGCCAAGGTTTCCTACAGCCAAAACACACTACTTCTTTAGATGGTGTTTTGTCATACCTTGGCTTGTCTTAATACTTGCATGGTTTCTTTCTGAAATCTTTTCTAGCCATCTTAAAGAATCTCTTGGCAAAGAGACTCATCAATTCTTCATTCATAGGAATGACTTCAAAGTCTCCTGTAGCTTTGAAAGCTATGTTGTGCTCTTTCCTAGTTGGTGTAGGAGTCTTGACTTCAGCTACTGCTTCCCTTGATTTTATCAACTGCTCATAGGACTTTAGCTTTCCTAGGAGAGCTTTAGTTGAGATCTCTGTTGTGCTTCTGGCTTCTCTTATGGGCCAGATGCTTGAGTCCCATGTGCTGGGGAAGCACATGAGGATCTTGTCATTCACTTCAATCAAAGTGATTTCCTTATCTAGAGTCCTTAGCTCACCGATAATGGAGCTGAGTCTGTTGTACATCACTTCCTCTGTTTCAGCTTCATCCTTTTTGAAGTTTTCATATTGAGTGATGAGGTTGGATCTTCTATCCTTCCTCTCATTTGCTGATCCATCCACCATCTGGTTCAGGGAGTCTCAAATTGCCTTGGCTGATGGGCACTCAACAACCTTTTGAAATATCTCATCTGACATTGTTTGAGCCAATATGTTCATGGCTCTAGCATCAGCTATCTTTGCCTTTCTCTGTGCATCTGTCCATCTAGGGGGTGGAACTGCACTCATCTCTATTGAAGTTGATGAGGTTGAAGCCACTGGAGCTTGTAGTCCTGTTAAGATGGAATTAAATATATCCTCATCAATAGAATTCATGTAGAGTCTGATTCTTGCCTTTTAGAGTGTGAACTTAGACAAGTTACACACTGGAGGTCTGGTGCTTGCATATTCTTTGTTCTGTGCCATGCTCTATAGATCTAGAAGATGTAAGAGAATAGATCTAACTTAGGATCTTTGGTTCAAGGGTTAGCTTGTACAACCAAAAGAACCTGCTCTGATACCAATTGAAAGTTAGGGTTAGATCTGATATACTCTAGGGGGGTGAATAGAGTATGTCTGTGTGTTATTTAAAATTTTCTTCTTTAATAATATACAATCTTTACCTTTAACAACTATATCTAACTATCACTGATAAAAGTAAATCAAAGATCACAGAATATCTAACTAACACAGCCACAGTAAGAATAGAAAAGAAAGAGCAACCAGACGACACAAGAAATTTATAGTGGTTCCCCAAACTGGGTACATCCACTCTTCTACCACCTTTGGTTGGAATCCACTACAGGTTTTGATCAGGTGACTGTCACCAGTGAGCTTTTGATCAGGTGCTCAAAAACCAACCCAAGTCTTTTGGAAGGATACTTGCAACAAGAATAATTTTGAAGGGAATTAAAACCCTGTACAGAGGTGGGAGTGAGAGAGTGATGTAAGTCATCTTTTCTCAAGTCAAAATGAGAAGACTGTGTGGATTCTTATTTATTGTCAAAGTTGCCCCTGAGATCTTGAATGGTTCAGGAGTGGAAGCTTTGTTCAAGGGTGTAGGCCTTCAGCTTTGATGATCGCTCGACAGCAGGCTTCTAAACTGATAAGTATGTTTGTCTCTTGGAAAGCCTTAGAGCAGACTGAGGATAGATGAAGAAGATCAAGATTTTCTGTCTCTGTATATTATTGATGTCGTGTATCTTCTCCTTTCCAGTAGAATCAGGACTCCTTAGTTTGTCGACGACCAATTGAATTTTCAAATTAATCCTGTAATCAATGGTGATGAAATTGAGAATTACACGACATTAATTACTTTCCCCAACTGTTTCATTGAAAAAATGGCAGGCAATAATCCTGATGAAGACCGTAATTAATGCTCTATCTAACGGTAATATTCAGAGAATGTTAGAGCATTAATTGCACAGGAATTACTGCAATATAATAGGAATAGAAGGAAGGAAATAACTTAGTCTGGAATTGTCGACCAGAAGAAAGAATTCGTCAAGCTGAGTCCATAGTTCGTCGAGCTAAGTATTGCTGTTCATCGAGCTGAGTTACAAGATCGTCGAACTATAAATAGCTGACTGCTGCTTGACGAAATCTTCTTGTTCTGTGCTCTAAGTTCGTTGACCTGAGAACATCTTTGGCTTTGAGTGAATTATGTCGCTGAGTCCATTTTGGCGCTGAGTGATCTTTGGCGTTGAGAGATGAAGTATTAGTCGACCTGAGAATAGAGATCATCGAACTCTGTTAAGAGAAGTTTATCTCTGTGTTAGTCGAGTTGAGTATGACAATCGTCGACCTGAGATCGATGAATGTAGATCTCTTTCTATAAATCATTATTTCTCCAAGTCTTGAGTCTCTAGCAGTGATAAAGGTTGGTCCTCTGTACTATTGACTCTAAGGACATGGCCTAGACTTAAGAAACACATAAAATTTGACCCTTCTATACATTATGGGTCACAACCTAAGAAGAGAACCCAGCAAAAATAACCTAGGGGTTCCAACATTATGGTCTAAAGTAGAGTCCACGAGCTTGGTTTGACAAGTTTAGTGACGTTATTTCTCTTATTGGGTTTAATCAATTTTCTACTGATCATTCTCTATTTATACGTAAGACTACTAATGGCCTCGTGGTTCTTACTTGCTATGTTGATGATATCTTTCTTACTGGTGATGATAAGGAAGGTATTGATATGGCTAAACGAAATCTTCGATAACATTTTATTACTAAGGATATGGGAACTCTAAAGTACTTTCTAGGAATTGAGATTTCACGAAAGCGCAACTCTGTGGTCCTTTTGCAGAGAAAGTATGCGCTAGATCTCTTAAAAGAAACTGGTCTTCTTAGTACAGGACCTGCTCGTTGTCTGATGGATGTTGGGGATGATAAGGGGTGGACTAAAGATTCTCCTCTTCTCCCAGATTATACTATGTACAAGCAACTTGTAGGCAAACTCATCTATCTGACTATTACCTGACCAAATATCTGTTATGTTGTTGGAAAGGTCATTCAATTTATGAAAACTCCTAGAGAATGTAATCTACATTCTGCCATGAAAATTCTAGAGTATGTGAATAGGTCTCTAGGAAAGGGCTTGTTTTTCTCAAAAGCATAATCATTTGAATATTAAAGCGTATTCTAATGCTAGCTATGCTGATAACAAAGAAGATAGGAAGTCTACATTAGGTTTTTGTACCTTTGTAGGAGGAAATCTTGTTAGCTGGAAGAGCAAGAAGTAGTAGGTGGTTTAAAGATCAAGTGTTGAAGCTGAGTATATGAGCATTGCTTCCACAACTTGCGAATTGAAATGGTTATAAACGCTTATGCCTTACTTGGGAGAAGTCTATGATCATCCTCTCCCTATGTTCTTTGATAACAAAGATGATATTTATATATCGAAGAATCCTGTCTTCCATTAGAGGACAAAGCATATTGAAGTTGTTTTCCATTTCATTAGGGAAGTTGTGTTGAAGATTCAAATCTGCACTCCAGTTATCACTTCTGATAAAAAACTGACAGATGCCTTCATGAAACCAGTTTCCCATTCTCTTTTATATTTTTGTAGCAAGCTGGACATGGTTGACATATACGCTCCAGCTTGAGGGGGGAGTGTTAGAATTTTGGCGGTTTGATGGTCTAGTTGTGGCGGCTTGTTGTTCAGGTGGTTTGGCAACTTGTCCAAGCAGTTTGGTTGTGTGGCTGTTTGATTGGAGGCAGCGGCTTTGTCTGGCAGCTTGTCTTAGCAGATGCGGTTTGAGAGCTACCCGTCATAGCGTTTTGGTGGTTAGCCATAACTGCGGTCTAGAGGCTTACCATAGAAGTGGTTTGATGGTTAGCTGCAGCAGCGGTCTGGAGGCTAGCCGCAGTAGTGGTCTGATGGTTTGCAATAGCAGTAATGGTGGGAGTCCGCCACTACGGTCTAGTGCCAACCCGCAGTTGCGGTCTGACGGCTAGCAGCGGCGGTCTAGGGGTTTATAGTGGCAGTTTGGCAGCTTTCCTCTATTACCGTTGGGTGATCTTCTTCAGTTGTTGTTTATACAGTGTTGCGGTTTGACAACATCAGACCGCATAGCCACGCAGATTCTATTTAGTTCCACATCTCTTATTGTATTCTCTGATCTCCCCCATTTTCTATAAATTAGGGGGCATACCTATGTATTGTTTATCTTTTAGGAGCAATAAAATTTGCCATTATTTAGCTCTTTTTACAAGAATTTTTGCATTAAATGCTTTGTACTTAATAATGGATGTATTACAAAACTAAGTTTAGTGAAAAGTGTTTTGAAGGTATTTTCGTAGGCTATAGTTACCATAGTAAGACCTATATGATTTTTAACAAGAAAACCCTAGTGGTAAAAGAAACTTTTAATTCTGTATTTGATAAGACGAGCATGCTTCATAGCAGCTCTTCTAGTATATTCGTTGAAGATGCAGGTACAAAATTAAAAGAGCTAAGCGTGGAAGAAAATGAAAAGAATGATCCTCCAAGATCAGTCAAAATCACCATTCCAAGCCTGGTGGAAGAAGAGCTTCAAGATGAAGAGCTCCATCAAATTAAAGAAGATGCACTAGAAGTAGCAGAACCCCCTAGTGGCATAGAGGATGCGAGGAATCTAGTGATCAGACACTCAAGGGATCATCCAGTTGATCAGATCATTGGAAATCCTTGTGATGGAGTAAGAACTAGAAGAGGCACACCTAAAGAAATTTTGCACTTAAGTTTTTTCTCGTAGATTAAGCCAAAGAAGTTTTAAGAAGTAAATAGAGACGCTTCATGGATCATTGTAATGGAAGAAGAGCTCAATCAATTCAAGAGGTGAAAAGTTTTGGAGCTAGTATTAAAACCCAAAGGACACAATGTGATCAGGATGAAATGGGTCTTCAGAAACAAGCTGGATGAAGATGGTGTCATTATAAAGAACAAAGCCCGACTTGTATCCCAAGGGTACAAACAAGAAGAAGGGATCAACTTCGATCAAACCTTTGCTCCAGTGGCCGAACTCAAAGCGATCAGGTTGTTCCTCACATATGTTGCTCATAAAGGGTTAAAGGTCTACCAAATGGACATGAAGTCAGCCTTACTTAATGATAATTTAAAGGAAGAAGTATACGTTTAACAACCCTCTTGTTTTGTAGATTCTTTATTCCCTGATTATGTTTACTTTCTTCACAAAGATTTATAAGGTCTTAAACATGCTCCTCGAGCTTGGTATGAGACGCTATCCAGCTTTCTCCTTGAGAACAAGTTCACAAGGGAAAAGATAGATAAGACATTATTTCTTAGGGAAGTTAAACGCAAGATTTTGCTAGTGCAAATCTATAACGATGACATTATCTTTGGATCTACGGATGACAACCTTTGCAAAAAGTTTTCTAATATGATGCAAGGGAAGTTTGAAATGAGAAGTATGATAGAGCTGAGGTATTTCTTAGGACTTCAAGTGAAGCAATCTGAAGATGAATTTTTCATCTCTTAAACGAAGTTCACCAAAAAGTTAATTAAGGAATTCGGAATTGAGAACGCAACCTCTATGAGTACTCCAATGGGTTTAATCATGACTCTGGAAAAGGATGAGAAAGGGAACCTTTTGATGAAACCAAGTACATAAGCATAATTGGATCCTTGCTCTACCTTAATGCTAATAGACCGGACATAATGTTTTCAACATGTGTATGTGCTAAATTCCAGGTGAACTTTAAGGAATCTCATTATGCCGCTGCAAAGTGGATTCTGAGATACTTTAAAGGTACACTAAATCTTGGCTTATGGTACCCAAATAGTAATGACTGTGAACTAACAGGTTTTTTAGATGCTGTCTTTACAGGAAGCTGAAATGATAGGAAAAACACTTCCGGGACGTGTCAGTTCCTAAAAACAAGGCTTATTTCATGGATCAGTAAGAAGCCAAATTATGTTGCAATATCGACTACTGAGTAAGAGTATATATTTGTAGGAAGTTGTTGTGCACAATTTCTACGGATAAGGAATAACTTAAAGACTAAAACATGAAGCTAAAGGAGATTCCCATGTTTTGTGACTCATCTAGCGCAATTGAAATTGCTCACAATCCAGTCTCTTACTACTAGACAAAGCACATCGAGATAAGGTACCATTTCATCTTGGAGCATGTGGAGAACAGGGACATCAATTTCCGTTATGTCCTAACGAATAAGCAAGTTGACGATATATTCATAAAGCCAATGGATGAGGCCAAGTTCAATTTCTTCAAGATGAAACTTGGTATGCTCAACAAGGAGTCATAAAGAGTCAAGAAATCAGCAAAAGTACATGAATTCTTCATCTTAAAAAATCTAAGGAAAATTCGTCGAGTATACCCTTATAATTTCGACGAATTCGTCGAGACTTCACGTGAAATCAGGACATCTTCACGAGTCAATTCGATAAATTTCCCTAGCTTACACGAGTCATTTTGATGAATTTATCAGGATTTCTTGAGACATTCGTTGAATCTACTGAAGGTAATTTTTTTCTAAGTCTTATGTATTAGATCTGAAGAGTCTTTTCTAAATAAGTACACGCCTCTCTCTCCCCTCTCTTCAAAAATTTAAAACTATATAAATAAGACTTACGATATTCGGGAGTTCACACATTTTGTCAAGACCTCTCGAAACCTTCATCGATTCATCTCCCAACAGAGAGAATTCGCCACCAATTCATCTCCGCTAGTGACGGACTTCACCATAGAATTCGTCAAGGGAAGTCCTCACCGACCTCATCTCCAGCA
Organism: Platanthera zijinensis; assembly: GCA_039513925.1. Lineage (NCBI taxonomy): Eukaryota > Viridiplantae > Streptophyta > Magnoliopsida > Asparagales > Orchidaceae > Platanthera > Platanthera zijinensis. The sequence continues at coordinate 117,328,446 of CM077088.1, forward strand.
GTCTCGCAGTTCATCTCCAAAAATTCTTGTCCCTTCCCGTCAGTTACAGTTCGATTTTCAATGATGGCTCCTTGAGGAAGTGGAAATCTTCAAGTTGATGGTGAACTTGTATGTACAGGATTTGCTTCAGCTTCCGATGAATTCTGGAATGTTATTTTGATGCTTGAGATGACAGGGTTGATATTCATTCTGGAACACCCGTGTCGAGTTCTTAACCAAGATATTCAAGAATTCTATCAGAATGAAAAGCTCAGGCGGGAAGTAACTATAATCAATAGCAAAGTCAGGAACACTTTTGTGAAGGTGAAGGCAAGCTTACTTAACCAATACTTGCGGCTGCAGTCAGTTGTTCTAGCGATTACTCGTGTCATTTCGACGAATGGACTTACTATTTTTTGAAGAAGTTTAAGAAAATGTCAGAAATTTTTCGAGTAAACTTCACGAATTCCACGAGCATTCATGTGAGATCTTGACGAATGACATGAGACTTCACGTATATACTCGATGAATTTTATATAGGAATTTTTTGATTATTCCTGAACTCAGTAACCTTTATTTTCCTTGATTCCTATGCACTTCAAAATGAAGTACACTCCAATAGAGAGATTACATATGAGTCAACACTATGTCCTAAACAATGAGGGATTACATTGCATAGTCCTATGTTACATGACTCATTATAATCTAACATTGGTGTGTACTTGGCAATTAAGTAATGCAAGCACACAACTTGAAAGTAAAGTCAAATACAACTCAATTCATCTTAGTTCAAGTGGTACTTCTTCAAATCAGGATTATTATGGAAACAATATCCAACACCATCAACACCCTGTAAGCTGGAAAGCAAACATTTATTTCTTTCAATAAAAATAAAAGAAGTGTACCTACTGGCAGGCTAACTTTCAGCCATATTCTTGCTGAAAGAAACAGGAAGAGGGCTGTTACACTCCTTTTTTAATAGAAAAAGGCTGATGGTTTACACACATTTATGAATGTTCAGAAGACGAGATATAATATTCATGAGTGTTGGTGTTGTGGCAAGGTATGACACTTTGCTATAGACTGTTGGCATAACCTAAGTGTGCAAAGTGCAAAGTTGAGACTTCCTATCAAGGTTGCTATAAGAAGAAGTTCTTAGTTTTATGCTTACTAGAACTAAGGACCCAAATCATTTTGGGTACCTAAGGTAAACTAAATCTATGATTACAGGGTAGTCCAAGTTTCCATCAAATACCAATATAGTACTTGGACAGTGGATGTTCTAGACACATGCCTAGAACAAGGAGTCATCTGAAGGACTACACTCCAGTGTGGAATGAATAAGGAGCCATCAGACAAAGGAGTTACCAAAGGCTATGATATGATTACCAATGACAATGTCTCCTTTGCAAAAGTGGCTTATGTGGAAGATTGTAACAAAATATGATCAATTTAAGCCAACTCTGTGATATTGGCTATATTATTATCTTCTATAAGGATAAGTGTCTGATCAAAAGGTCAAGTGACCAAGAGGTCATTTTGACAGGCAATATGAGTGAAAATATTTATTTCTTAAATTTATTATCTATTGATTCATACTCTCTAGTGTGGGTTGTTACAAGTGAGAAAGACTCTTATTGTTTGCAATGACACAAGATGCTTGCTCACTTGAATTACAAGGCTATTAGCAAGCTCTTCAGTGAAGAGCTTGTTAGAAATGGACTCAATCTAAAATGCACCAAATAGGGTATTTGCTCTACATACCAAAATGGAAAACAGACAAAGGCATCCTTTAAGAGCATTGGGTCCAAGAATTTTGAGAGGTGTCTATACCTCCTACATATGGACTTATTTGGTCCTATGCCAGTTTATAGTCTTGGTAGGAAAGTCTACACTCTTGTGATAGTTGATGACTTTTCCAGATTTGCATGGGTTTTCTTTCTTAAGAAAAAGTCTGAAACCCTTGATAGCTTTATGACCTTTTTCAAGCAAATTCAGAATGAAAAGGCCTGTACTACGGTCAAAATCAGAAGTGACCATGACACAGAGTTTCAATATGAAAGTATGACAGAGTTCTGCAAAGAACAAGGTATTTTTTAAGAGTATTCTTCTCCAAGAATACCCTAGTAAAATGGAATTGTTGAGAGGAAAAATAGGACTCTCATAGAGGCTGGGATGACTTTGCTCAGTGACACTTCTCTCCGAGAATATTTCTGGGTTGAGGATGTCCTAAATAGGTCCATTATTAACAAGTACCATAAGAAGACCCCCCTATCAGATTATGAAAGGCAGAAAATGAAATCTTGCCTATTTCAGAATCTTTAGAAGCAAGTGCTTTGTACTAAATAATGAGATGTCCTACTTGACAAATTTTACTGTAAAATCCTATGAGGGAATTTTTGTTTGGTATAACAACCACATCAAAGCATATATGGTCTATTACTTGAAAAATCAAGTTGTAGATGAGTCTGTTAATATAGTGTTTTATGAGACCTCTATGATACACATTGAGCTTCCAAACTCCTCTAAAACTGCAGGTGAAGATCTGTGGATGGACAAGCTGAGCATCAATGATACACCTCCTGTAGAATAAGAAGAGGATGAGGGTGTGGTCATTCCAGAAGAAGGTCTAGGTGGATTAGAAATGGTAGATGATCTTCATGCCCGTGAAGTTTAGGTTCAGATGCTGAAGAAAGGATGCCAGTTGTAGTCAGACACCTAAGAGATCTTCCCAAAAACTTATTCATTAGGGATGTAAGAAAGGGTGTTACTGTAACACCCCAAAAACTGGAAAATAGAGCTAACTTGTAGTTATCGCCCGATAATAGTGACTATCGCTGGCAATAGTGCCACGTGTCAGTTATATGCATGTTAGATGGCTAGAAAGCTGTCAAAGAGCGGTGTTAATTGGGGTCAAAGCGACTACCGATGGTATCGTCCAAGCGATAGCTGATGTCGCCCGGAGATAACGATATGTTTGACTTGTCAGCTGAAATCATGGTTCTTTATTTCTTTTGAAGAAAGAATCGTGTAGCTGGGTTTATTTCCGAGACTACTTAAACAAAGAAGAGGTGAAGAGTAGATTCATTTCTCTTCTGTCTCTCTTTCTCCTCCCTTTTCATCAAACCTTGGAAGAAAGGAAGGCAAGGCTGGAAGCTGAGCTTTGGAAGCTTGGTGAAGGAAATCCCGTAGTTAGATTTACGAGCTGAAGCAAGATCCGTGAGGAGGAAAGTGGGACAATCCTTTCCATCTGGATAGAAGGCATGATCATAGCCCAAAAATGATCTATGAGGTTAACGATCTTCCTTCTTGGATAAGTGAAGTCCTAATTTTGTATATGCAAGGAATCCCCCACCAAAAAGGTGGAGAGTGAAGGGAATTCTGATGGGTTGATACGTGATATCCTCGGGTAGTCTTGCATATAGAATCCGAAAATCGTAGTACAGAATAGGCATGATGTATGAAGCCCATTCAGATATCTGGGTCTGGATTGGTGATGTTTTTATTTTCGTTTCAGAGAAGACTCAGAGTATAAACGTATAGTTCACGGAGTCCGAAGGGTTGTGTCTGTGAATTGGATTATTAGGAAATACTGGAGTTACGCTCTAGGAAAATACCCAGAGAATACCACGGTTTGATAACTTTTGGGTATCGCCAGACAATAGTGGCTATCGCTGGCGATAGCTCTTGGTGAGCTATATATGTTATGAAAGTCCAGTTTATGGCAATGCAGGATGATGCATGTTTTTCTAAAAGATGTTCCAGTTATGGTAGAGTCTTGAGGCAAAAGAGATGTTCTGTTGTTAATGTCAGGCGATAGTGGCTATTATTAGCGATAGCTCCCTAATAATACATTTTGTAGTTTAAACTACTAGGGTAATTACAAGTTTTTATTATGTAAATCATATCTTTTAAAGCTTTATTTTGACCACATATTGTATATATTAATACCATTAATGATTGTTTTCTTTCTTTTGCAGGTTTGTAGTTTTTCAGCTCAGAATTCGTCGATCGGCCCAATTTTGTCGAATGCCTTCAGTTTAAAGTTCGTCGAACGCTTCCAGCTCTGTGTTCGACGAATTCTTCTATGTACGTCGACCTCCCTTCAACTTTCTCCGTTCGACGAACCCTTCTATGTTCGTCGACCTCCCTTCCACTTTCTCCGTTCAATGAATTCTCCCATGTTCGTCGACCTCCCTTCCAATTTTTGCGTTCGATGAATTCTCCCATGTTCATCGACCTCCCTTACACTTTCTAGGTTCGATGAATTCTACCATGTTCGTTGACCTCCCTTCCCCATTCTGCGTTCGATGATTTCTTCCAATTTCGTTGAACGTATCCTTCTGCAAATTTTCGTCGAACGACACCGCTTCCTTCTTCTCAATTTTCGTCGAACACACCACCTTCTCTTTTCTCCGTTAGTTGTGCTCTCCCTCCTTCTCCTCAGATTTCGTCGAGCCCTCTCTCCTTATTTCGTCGAGCTTTCCCCGCTGCCTTAGATAAGTCCTATTTTTACAAAAAAACCTGTTGCCTCCATAAATGCACGTCACTCGTATTGAGGCAATCATCATTATCCTCCAGATTTCATACTGAGGTCAACCCCCATGCATGATAATAGCATGGGAAGGTCTTGCTCTTTGAAGAATCTATAAATTGAGCCCCTCCCCTTGTGTTTGAAAAAGAGAACTTTGGGGAGGGGAAGTGCTGGCATTTTCAGTTCTTCCTTAGTGTTCTTCCTCTCTCCTTTTCTCATTTCAGTTTATCTTAGTTTTAGTTTCAGTATTACTGCTTCTGTAATAATTCTTGAAATTTCTTTAGTAGTTTACTTTTAGTGCTAGCTGAGTTTTTCATTTCCTACAAGTGTAATAGTTTTTATATTTCAAGTTATAAGCACTCTGTTTGAATTAATATAAAGTCTGTTTACTTTTACTTATCTCTATTTTTTTTTCATGCACTCCTAGTCATCTCTCTTCCTCCACTTCACCATGAGTAACTAATTCTCCTTGTACTCGATCTTGATGATCCGAGGTTCGAGTTAATTAAGTTATGATGCTCTAGTTTACTTTTCCTATGTAAGGTTTAGACCTTGATTTACTCTTGATTAATTTTGATTGGAGATATATCATCGATATATATTTTCCATCTTTGTTTCCACTCATAGCTAGCTTAGAGGCTCGTAGTTTGGAGTGAACACTCAACAATAAAGAGAGTTGCGCGCAACCCACGAGAGAGGCAGGTGTTAAATATCCCGGATTGGAGTGAAATTCAATAGCAGGATTCAAAACGTAAAGCGAGCTTTAGGCCTCCGATTTGGACGAGAGTTCGGTCGGACCTTCCTAAACTCAGGTGGGCATGTCTTCGAGAGAAGCGTGTTCATGCTTTAGGAACCTCCATAGTAAAGGTACTTTGCCTTATTAAGTTAGAGTTTATTATCGCATTTTTGATCAACTTAGGCTGAGGTGATTCTCGATCGAGAGCTTTTCTTTATCATTGTTTAACCCCTCGTTTTAATCGCTAGTTGTGGTTTCTCTGATTAAGTGCAAGTGCTTTTTTTATGAAAGTAGTCTCTTATATTAATTTAGTTAACAACCCTAAAAGTTTCTTCGATAAGATAATAGTCTTCGTGTGAGTAAGATTACTCAACTGTTCCCGGATTTAAATACGACACTTGTGTCCCCTAGCTACAGTTCGATAGGTATACTTGCCTTATCCTGATTGCTAGTTCGATTTTATTCTCTTCACGATTAGAATCTGTCCATCAAGTTTTTGGCGTCGTTGACGGGGACAACTTTTGTTGATAATTTTAAATAACGAACCTATTACTCTTATCATTTCTCTTTCTCTCCCTCTTTCTTAAAAATAAAATAAATTCAAAAAAACATATTAACGCTCTTAATAGAAACCCACATCACAATTTTTCTACACCACCTAACTCTCCTGAAAAGGGAAATGTGGCTTAAATACCACTTTCTTGTTTAGTACCTTACAAACCCTTTATCAGGTAGACCTTGGGAAGTTCGGGAGTTAAAACATCAAAAAAAATCTATTTAAAAAAAAGTAACTCTTTTTCTAGTTTATTTTTCTCTTCCTTTATCTTCTCTTCTTCTATTGCATGACCCGTAGAAATCCGTCAGATATTTTGGACTTGGACCATGAAATTGAGTGTACTCTTCAGAGAAGATGACGATTTCAAGGTCCTACTCTCCAACTACCGATTGAGGATTCCGAGTCTATTTCTACTACGAGAATGGAAGATCTTATCGTAAAGGAAGCCCTGCATAGGCCTATGTCCTCTTATGCACGGCCGAATCTTGAGGGTATAGAATCAAGCATAGTTCGGCCTGCTATAGCTAATAATAATTTTTAACTTAAGCCTAACATAATTAAAATTGTGCAACAGTATGTGCAATATGACAGACTTCAAGATGAAGATCCGAACGCGCATATAGTTAGCTTTCTTAAGATTTGTTACACCTTCAAGATCAATGGTGTTACAAATGATGCTATTAGGCTAAAAATCTTCCCTTTCTCCCTAAGAACCAAGGCTAAGCAATGGCTAAACACTCTACCAAAAAAACAACATCACCACCTGGAATCAACAAACTGAAAAATTTTTGGCGAAGTATTTTCCGCCAGCTAAAACCACAAAACTTAGGAACGATATTTCTGCCTTTGGACAAATAGATTCTAAAACTTTGTATGAATCCTGGTAAAGATTTAAAGAACTCTTAAGATGATGCCCCCATCACGCTCTGCCTGTATGGTTGCAAGAGCAGACATTTTACAATGGGCTAAATCAAAGCACAAAGCAAATGATAGACGCAGCTTCCGGTGGTAGCTTAAGCCACAAAACCCCGAAAGCAGCTCTTGAACATTTTGAGGACATGGACATGAATACATATCAGTGGAATGTGCCTAGGTCCCTCCCAAACAAACCTGCAGGTATATTTTATGTGGACAATGTCTCCCAGCTAGCTCCGCAAGTGGAAATTTTAAGAAAAAAGATAATGGAGATGATTGTTGCTCTGCCCCTCAGGTATGGGAATCTATAACTCCTGCTCCCGAACAATTGGATTATATTAATAATATGCCTAGAAATGCTTTTCATAATTTTTTTGCTGCTAATTTTCCTGCTCAGGGTTTTTCTTTTCCAAATAGTTATAATACCGCTTTACGAAACAACCTGAACTTTTCGTGGAGTAATCCCTCGAAACAAATGCGCCCGCCACCATAAAATGATTTTTATGCACCACCACCACCTCCTAAAAATTTTCCAAAACCTCCAAGTTTGGAGGAATTGTTTTCAAAATATATGAATGTTAATGACGCTACTATAAGAACCCTTGTCGGGACCGTTAAAAGTTTAGAGAATCAAGTAGGAAAACTCGAAAAATTATTTCTGTGCGACCCGCCGGGTCTCTTCCTACGAACACTGAGCCCAACCCAAGAGAGCAAGCAAAAGATTTAACTCTTCAGAGTGGGAAGCAAGTTACAGGTATGGTTAGCAAAGAGCCTGAGGCAAGCACCGCTCCATTTTAAAAACCCAACCCTCGGCCGAGGAAAATTTTATCATTTCACCCTCTACTAAAAAAGAAGTTATCACCCCTCTCTCTATTGTAGAAAAGGATCTCATTCCACCACCCATATTTAAAAATGACCCAACTCCCCCATACCCTTCAAAACTTAACAAGCAACGTCAGGATGATCAATACTCACACTTCCTAGAAATATTTAAGCAAATCCACGTAAATCTACCCTTCCATGAAGCAATCTCCAAAATGCCGAAGTACGGTAAGTACCTTAAGGACCTCCTGACTCATAAAAAGAAGTTAGAAAACTTATCGCATGTCACAATAAATATCGAGTGCTTTACGGTCTTGACAAACGGTTTACCAAAGAAGATCAGTGATCCGGGAAGTTTTTTTATACCGTGTGTCTTCAGTGATATTTTTGTCAAGCACGCACTGGACCACTTAGGTGGGAGTATCAACCTAATTCCCCCCTCGTTATTCATGAAGTTAGGAATTGGTAGCCTCAACACCACACGCATGCATATCTAGCTCGACGATAGATCAGTTAAATATCCGTTAGGAATCGTGGAGGATGTCTTAGTTAAAGTCGACAAATTCAACTTCCCAGTGGATTTCGTCATATTTGACATCGAAGAAGACGTTGAGGTTCCCTTGATCCTTGGCCGACCCTTGCCACCTCCCGAGTAGGCGACAATGAAGTGACCTTCTCTATAACCCCCTCAATGAAGAATACCCTAGAGAATGACGAATCCTGTTTTTTCTTAGATGCCTTAGGTGAAGAATCTTCCTACTGCCTTTCTGAAAGTGAAAATAAATTTTCTGATTTTTATTCTTCCTCTACTCTTCCAATTGAATCTCTACAAGAAGCTGCCATGGCCACTAGCTCCACCCCTTTCAATTTTCCGTATAAAGAAGAAGTATACGAAGACATTGTTTTTGAAAAAGAAAGAATTTCCAAAACATCGTATAAAGAACCCCCTACCCTGGAATTAAAGAAACTACCCGAACATCTTAGGCATGACTTTTTAGAAAAGGACTCCATGCTACCAGTAATAGTTTCGGCCTACCTGACTGAAGTGCAAAAGGATAAACTCCTTCTAGTTTTACGTAAACATCGTCGAGCTATTGCCTGGCAGATATATGATATCAAGGGCATAAGCCCATCTTTCTGCACCCACAAAATCCTAATGGAAGATAATTCGCGTAATTCAATCCAACCTCAGCGCCGCATAAATACAAATATAAAATAAGTCATAAAGGGAGAGGTTATGAAACTGTTAGACGCATGAATTATCTATCCTATATCTGATAGTAAGTGCGTTAGCCCAGTCTAGGTAGTGCCAAAAAATGGAGGGATAACTGTAATTAGTAATGAAAATAATGATTTAATCCCGATACGGACGGTGACGGGGTTGCTAATATGTATTGACTATCGTAAGTTAAATGACGCCACCCGCAAGGACCAATTCACCTTGCCATTCATCAATCAAATTTTAGAGCGATTATCTGGCCATAGCTTTTACTGTTTTCTCGATGGTCTCTCAGGGTACTTTCAAATCCCCTTCTCTCCCAAGGACCAGGAGAAAACTACGTTTACTTGTCCCTTCAGCACCTTCTCTTATAGAAGAATGTCGTTTGGGTTATGCAATGCGCCAGCTACATTCCTGCGATGTATGCTCTCTATCTTTGACAAGTACATAGAAAGCATAATGGAGGTGTTTATGGATGATTTCTCCGTGTTTGGCAATGCCTTCGATAGTTGTTTAGAAAACTTAGAAAAAGTCTTAGAAAGATGCGAAGAAACTAACCTCGCCCTAAATTGGGAAAAATGTCATTTTATGGTGAGGCAGGGGTTAGTTTTGGGTCATAAGATTTCTGCTAGAGGAATTAAAAAAGACATAGCTAAGATAGAAGTTATCGAGAAGCTGCCACCGCCTACGAACGTCAAAGCTATAAGATGTTTCCTAGGACACGCTGGCTTCTACCGCCATTTCATAAAATACTTCTCCAAAATTACCAAACCCCTTACTCATCTTCTGGAAAAAGACGCCCCATTTATTTTTGATGACCATTATCTATCTGCCGTTGAATTAATAAAAGAAAAGTTAATTAATGCCCCTATTATGATAACATCGGTGTGGGACCTTTTCTTTGAAATTATGTGCGATGCGAGTAGTTTCAAGGTGGGAGCCGTATTAGGACAATGAATATCTAAAAACTTCCACCCCATCTATTATGCAAGTAAAACACTTACATCGGCACAAGAGAATTATACCACAACCGAGAAGGAGCTCCTAGCTATTGTTTTTTTGCTTTTAATAACTTCCGTCCATATATTACGCTTTCCAAAATTATCATTTTTACGGACCACTCGACCCTCAAGTATCTTCTTGCTAAGACAGATGCCAAGCCGCGCCTGATTTGATTTTTCTTACTCCTCTAGGAGTTTAACTTAGAAATCCGTGATAAGCGAGGAGCCGAGAATTTGGTCGCCGACCATCTCTCACGATTAGATAATCCGTATATATAAAAATTAGATGAAAAATCTTTTAATGATTTCTTCCCCGATGAGAAGCTTCTTTTAATTAACACATCCCCTTCTCCTTGGTTTGCACACATAGCTAACTATTTAGTGGCTCATGTACTCCCGAAAGAGTTCTATCTCAGCAAAAAAAAGAAATTCCTTTCTGAGTTGAAGAACTATTTTTGGGAGGACCCGCATCTTTTCCGAGTCTGTGCGGTCCAAGTGATAAGGAGATGTCTCTCTTTTGAAGAAGGATTAGATATTTTAAAACATTTGCATGAAGGACCGACTGGTGGTCACTATGAGGCTGCTCGCACCGCCCACAAAGTGCTTTGCATGGGTTTTTACTGGCCTAGCCTGTTTAAATACGCGCAAGCCTTTGTGAGTAGGTGTGATAGTTGCCAATGGTCGGGAATTATTTCCAATAAAAATTAAATGCCGCAAAATTATTTCCTTGAGTGCGAAATTTTCAACCTCTGGAGAATTGATTTTGTTGGCCCTCTTCCTTCTAACTTCGGGAATAAGTTTATTTTAATCACTGTAGATTATGTTTCACGATGGGCTGAAGCCCAAGCTCTTGCTACTAATGATGCCCGAGTCGTAATTATGTTTTTGAAAAAATTATTTTCTCGATTCGGTACGTCACGAGCCATCATTAGCGATAGGTGTTGACTTTTAAGCTCTCTATTCACTACTTTGACTTGTCCGTTACTTTGACTTTTTTGTAATGCGTAGTTTTCGGCACTCATGTAATGGTGGTTATGCATCCCATACTACATAACCGTCACATGTTGCCACCTATGGTGGATCCATATACAAATACATATTATGCATCTCATACTACATAATATGCCTCGTATACTTCTTATTATGCTATGAGTGTAGTGTTCATGCTTCCATCAAGATCTACTAATGATATATCGGTGTGTGTATGCAATGAAATGAAACTACGCTTGAGGTTTTGCTTAAGGAAAAGTTGTTCGACTGACTTGCCAAACCAACCAACCCTCTTGAAAAACCTCCCTTTGATACCAACTGTCACAACCCGCATTTCTCAGTATTAAAATACTATCAGAGTGAGAGAAAATACACGATCGTGATGCCACGCCGTGCAGGGGACAACTGCAGACGTTCAGGCAACCCTGTCCTATCACTTATTTTTATAACAAGACTATGAGTTATGTTCTAAAACATTGCTTTATTATTAGGTATGCTGACCGTGTCCCTCGATCTGGTGGATCAACTAGTCCACGAGTGAGAAAGTATAGGTTTACACAGCAGAAAACACCGCCACCCCCAAACTAACGGACAAGTCAAAGTAGTGAATAGAGAGCTTAAAAGAATTTAAGAAAAGATTATTTCCACCTCTAGAAAATACTCGTCAACCAAATTAGACGATGCTCTATGGGCCTATCGTATAGTGTACAAAACCGCCATCGGTTATACGCCATATCGATTGTTCTATGGAAAATCATGCCATTTTCCCGTAGAATTAGAACACCGCGCTTTTTAGGCCTTGCAGTTTTTAAATTTTGATCCCTACTCTGTCAGTGACTTTAGATAATTTTAACTTAACGAACTCGATGAGTGGCGCTCTTACACATACGAAAATAACAAATTTTATACATAGCGGATGAAGCATTTTCATGACAGGCACCAAGGCAACCAATAACCTTCAAGCCGGGCGACCAAGTTCTTTTATATAATTCACGATTACGTTTATTTCCGGGCAAGTTAAAGTCACAACGGTCTGGGCCATTTACTGTTAAAGAAGTTTATCTGTATGGAATGATTTTAATTTCACACCCTGATAAGGGTAAGTTCAAAGTGAATGGTCAACGTCTTAAACTTTATTTCTGTGGTGATGTCAGTGCAAACTGTATTAATTTTATTCTGCATGATCTGAATTATGGATAACTTAAGATTTTTTATTTTTGTTAAAAACTTTAAATATTATTTTGGATATTATTATTATTTTTGGACACTTTATGTTGGACAATATTATTTTATTACGTCGAGCTCAAACGACGTTTTAAACAAAGGGCGCTTTTGGGAGGCAACCTAAGTTATTTTTCTATTTTCTTTATTTTACACTTTTTTCCCAGGACGCCTTTGACAAGTTGAAGCCTCTGCGATCGCCTGCTCCAACGCTGTTGAATCCATCACGAAGTCAAAAGAAGGCATTTTATGAAGATCCAAAGTGCAAGCATGGGGGAGCGGCATCACGCAACCTTTCGCAACTCGCAAATCCGGAGAAGTACCTGTTTTCAATTCTGTACTTTTATTTCTATTTTTTATTTTTCTCTCTTTCCCCTCTTTTCTCCATTGAGGACAATGTCCATTTTAAGCTTGGGGGAGGATTTCCTCCTTCTCTTTTCTTTATTTTTTTCCCTGGAAAAAAAATCAATCAAAATAAATAAAAAATTAGTGCTTTCTCCTTTTTTTTCTTAAAGAAAAATCTCTAAAAAAGACAATATCTTTAAAATCCAAAAAAAAAAATATTTCAAAATAAAAAATATATGTTATTTGTTTAGTTTAAACTAATTTTGGTATTTCAATCGTACCCCTTGCTTTTGTTTGGTTTTTCTCAAAATTCCATATAATGACTTAGCTAATTATGATTTTCTAATCGATCATTCTAATTATATTTCACAAGTAAAATGTTGGCCATATTGTGTTCCTAATTCACGTAGCATGTTAACGTGAAACGTTTTTCTAAAACTCGCATTTCTATTATGGTTTCTCATTCTTTATTTTCTTTACTTCCTAAAAATCTTTCATCCACTATTTTACTTTTTATTTTTGGGTAATTTTTGTAATATCAACTTTGAGTAGTATAGTAGATGTGAATGATTCTAGAGTCGTATTATTCTTATTTTTAAAATTAGTTCATTAGTCTCTTTTTAATATCTAGGACCTACTTTTTGAAAATTTCCAAATCTAATGCTTTAAGCAAATTTTAGGAGCATGAAAATGATGTAGGTCATCTTTGTTTTTGTTTGAGTCTTCTCGCCAACCCAAAAATTATTCCCCTAGTTAGCTGTTTTTGAGCCTTTTTCCTATTCCATTTGATAACTCCACTTGCATTTTATTTTTCACCAAAGCCAAATTTTCCAACCTATAATATCACACTAACTTTTGAGTTTCATAAAATTTCATGTTGTGATAGGGTTGTTTGGTGATTTTTGGAGAAATTTAAGAAAAAGTATTCTAAAATGAAATGTTTAATTTTGTGGCCAATTTCAAAATGAAAAGGCAAATTATTTATGGCCTTTGTTTTGAAAAGAAGAAAGAAAATGGAAAAGGAAAAGAAAAAGAAAAAAATATGTTATTTATGAAAATTTTGAAACTTTTTATTTTGGTTTAGTGTGATTATAAGTCTTCATGTTTATCTTTGAATTCCATTTGTAATTATATGCATAAACCAAACATTTCGATCCTAATAAGTCCTGTTGATTCATGCTCCTAGGTTTTCTTTTAGCTAAGTGAAGAAGAAAAGTAGATTAGTTATGTCTTGGATTTGAATTTAGATTTTTTTTTCTTTGATTGATTTAGGTATAAAATGCCTCTTAGAATCAAGTAACAACTCAATGCTCTATTTCATTTGTTGCATTGCTTTAACTTATTTAAAGAATTCAGTTAAAATCTTGGATGAATTGTTTTTATTAGTAAAGTTTATAAAAGTTGAAACCTTGTTTAAACAAATGTTTTTGGTTTACGTTTCACCTTCTCCGTACTTAGAATTTCGCATAGTACTTGTGTTAGCATAATTAGAATTTTTCTGATTAGTCACTTTTATGTTAGCTAGTTTTTATATTTTTGCTTGAGGACAAACAAAGCATAAGCTTGGGGGAGTTTGATAATATGTTTTGTAGTTTAAACTACTAGGGTAATTACAGGATTTTATTATGCAAATCATATCTTTTAAAGCTTTATTTTGACCTCCTATTGTATATATTAATACCACTAATGATTGTTTTCTTTCTTTTATAGGTTTGCAATTTTTCAACTCAGAATTCGTCGATCAGCCCAATATCGTCAAATGCCTTCAGTTCAAAGTTCGTCGAACGCTTCCAGCTCTGCGTTCGATGAATTCTTCTATGTTCGTTGACCTCCCTTCAAATTTCTCTGTTCGACGAACCCTTCTATGTTCATCGACCCCCCTTCCACTTTTCCGTTCGACGAACCCTTCTATTTTCGTCGACCTCCCTTCCACTTTCTGCATTCGACGAATTCTCCCATGTTCGTGGACCTCCCTTCCACTTTCTGCTTTCGACGAATTCTCCCATATTTGTTGACCTCCCTTCCACTTTCTGCGTTCGACGAATTCTCCCATGTTCGTCGACCTCCCTTCCACTTTCTGCGTTTGACATTTTCTTCCAATTTCGTTGAACGCCTCCTTCTGTAAATTTTCGTCGAACTCTTCTAGTTATGTGTTCGACGAATTCTTCCAATTTCATCGAACGCCCCCTCCTCCCTCTGCGTTCGATGTTTTCTTCCAATTTCGTTGAGCTCCACCTCATTTTGCAAATTTTCGTTTAACGCCACCGCTTCCTTCTTCTCAATTTTCGTCGAACACACCACCTTTTCTTTTTTTCATTCGTCGAGCTCTCCCACCTTCTTCTCAGATTATTTTGAGCCCTCTCTCCTTTTTTCATCGAGCTTTCCCCGCTGCCAGAGTGAAGTCCTATTTTTCCATAAAAGCCTGTTGCCTCCATAAATGTACGTCAGCAAAACCGAGGAAATCATAATTATCCTCCGGATTTCATACCAAGGTCAACCCCCATGCATGATAATAGCATGGGCATGTCTTGCTCTTTGAAAAATCTATAAATAGAGCCCCGCCCCTTGTGTTTGAAAAAGAGAACTTTGGGGAGGGGAAGTGCTGGCATTTTCAGCCCTTCCTTAGTTTTTTTCTTCTCTCCTTTTCTCATTTCAGTTTTTCTTAGTTTTAGTTTCAGTATTACTGCATCTGTAATAGTTCTTGAAATTTCTTTAGTAGTTTACTTTTAGTGCTAGCTTAGTTTTTCATTTCCTACAAGTGTAATAGTTTTTATATTTCAAGTTATAAGCGCTCTGTTTGAATTAATATAAAGTCTGTTTACTTTTACTTGTCTCTATTTTATTTCCATGCACTCCTACTCATCTCTCTTCCTCCAATTCACCATGAGTAACTAATCCTCCTAGTACTCGATCTTGAGGATCTGAGGTTCGAGTTGATTAAGTTATGATGCTCTAGTTTACTTTTCATTTGTAAGGTTTAGACCTTGATTTACTCTTGATAAATTTTGATCGGAGATATATCATCGATATACATTTTCCATCTTTGTTTGCACGCTTAGCTAGCCGAGAGGCTCATAGTTTGGAGTGAACACTCAAGAGTAAAGAGAGTTGTACGCACCCCTCGAGAAAGGCAGACGTTAAATCTTCTGGATTTGAGTGAAATCTAATAGCGGGGTTCACAACGTAAAGTGAGCTTTAGGCCTCTGATTTGGACGAGAGTTCGGTCATACCTTCCTAAACTCAGTTGGGCAGTCTTCGAGAGAAGCATGTTCATGCTTTAGGAACCTCCACGGTCAAGGTCCTTTGCCTTATTAAGTTAGAGTTTATTATCGCATTTTTGATCAACTTAGGCCAAGGTTATTCTCGATCGAGTGCTTTTATTTATCATTGTTTAACCCCTCATTTTACTCGCTAGTTGTGGTCTCTCTGATTAAGTTCAAGTGCTTTTCTTTATGCAAGTTGTCTCTTATTTTAATTTAGTTAACAACCATAAAAGTTTCTTCGATAAGATAATAGTCTTCTTGTAAGTAAGATTACTCAACGGTTCCCGAATTTAAATACGACACTTGTGTCCCCTAGCTATAGTTCGATATGTATACTTGCCTTATCTGGATTGCTAGTTCGGTTTTATTCTCTTCACAATTAGAATCCGTCCATCACTCCCAGATAGTATTGTTCTTGCAAAGCCTGTCTCATGGAGACCGTATAACTAGCAGGTGAGCTGTGAGCCCTGGTGCCCAACTTTGATTGCCTTGAGAGCCATTATACATAACGTTGGTTCTGTTTTGTAAATTATGGAAAAGGGGATGTGTCCCGCGTCTGACCATTGGCCACGAATGCTCGGCTTTTGGCGATGGCATGGCGATTTGATCAACGTGAAAAGGCTGAACTGTGCCCTCTTGATGTTGTTCGATTACATAGACCGGTAATTTGCTATTGGCATAGAGGGAGAGTCGTGGCGATATGGTCTATATGACATATGCTAGACTATTAATGCACATAGTTTACAGTAAGTCTAGGAATTTTGAATGGTGGTGGGACCGTGGGTTATCCGGTACACCAATAAGGTGCCCTGATAGCACGGAACGTTTGGCTGGTGATGCAAATGTTTATGATATCTTGAATGGTGCTTAAGTTGTTCCTTCATGATATATTGAATGGTGCTAAAGTTGTACCTTTGTGTGTTATATATATATGAATTTTATGCTTGTAGGGAAGGAATACCGTTGCCCTGGGAATGGGGTAGGATCGTTATAAATTGGTCAGCTAAAGCTGACCGTTGCCTTGTTTGCCACCTTTATGGTGGAATGTCCCTGTGCAGGTGCTGGAGAGCCGAGTGGGAAATAGCGGGTTGCAACACTTTGATGCTATGCCAGCCCTCGAAGGCCAAACAAAGAGCTTTTTATTATTTTCATGTGTGGTTGGCCTCCGTGCCGATGTTTGTAAACAACTTTTATGAAGAAAAATTGTAAGGCATTAAGGTCGCACTTTTTAGTGTATTTTTGTATAACATTCCTATGTGGTATATTAGTGGACATTCTTTATTACTTGAGTTGTAATAACTCATGAATCTTCCACTAGAATGTTCTGAGTTAGGATTCATTTGGTAGTTTTGATATTCACCTTTAACTCCACTGACTCTCCGTGGAATATGGCATGGGGCCCCGACCAGACCTTCTATTATATTCTACATTGACGGATGGAGGTGTTACAATTTGGTATCAGCTCCTTGTCTCGGTCTTCCTTCTGCGAATTCGTGGTTGAATTCTTTTGAGTGGTGGAGAGCATGTGTATGTGCTTACTATTATAATAAAAATGAACTCAAGAATGTCCACTTAGGAATGAAAATACACATATTTGAGGAACCTGTGCCTTCCTATTGGTCGTTGTTTTCCTTTTGTGGAGTCGCTGAATTGTGTATTTTACACTTATAGTTAATTAGAAGTGGTGCGGGTTAGTATTAACCCCAACGTTATGTGGAGAGTATGGCACCAGCTGATGTTCCCACACCTCCCCCTTCTACAGAAACGATACACTTAGTTACTGAGATAGAGTTTTCTATGATAAAGGCACAGCCGACTGGACAGGTGCGTCATGCTATGGTCCTAGACCAGGTTGGTGTGACTGAGACTATAGTTGTTAGGTAAGTGCCTGTTGAGGCTTTGGTTGAAAGGCGAGATTTTGAAAGGCAGTTGAAGTATTTTATTAGTTTTAGGCCTCATATGTTCACGGGTGCAGGATCCCCAACGCAGGAGGAGGACTGGCTTACGCGTGTCAAGAGAGTATTAATGACAATTGAAATAGAGGAGGGGCAGAAGGTAACCTTGGCCACTTTCCTATTGGAGGGAGAGACTCAGCTTTGGTGGGATGAGTTAGAGTTACACCACTTTGCGGACAAACTACTATCTGAGATCTAAATGGATAAATTTTTGAGATTATTTTTGGCAAAGCATCTTCCTTTGTCGCAGCGGATTGCCATGGAGAATGAGTTCTAGCGCTTGACTCTGGGAGAGAGTAGTGTAGATAAGTACTTGCATGGGTTCACTAGGTTGGGACGTTATGCGGGGTCCACTTTCGCTAACGAGGAGCGTAAGACCAATCGGTTCTACAAGGGACTGTTGGATGAGCTGAGCTTGCTTCTCTCAGGTTCGATGAATCAAGGTTTTCAAGTATTGGTTAATACGGCTCGTTCGTTGGAGAAGGACATGAAGAGGGTATAGGGCAAGAAGGACTTGGCTGTGAAAAAGCCCCAGTTCAAAGTGTCAACTTCTTCAAAATCGCATTTTTGAAAATGGAATGAGAAATTGGTTCCATCTATTGTTTCTTCTGGAGCAATGTCTGGGAAAAGCACTCATACATGTTACACTTGTTGCAAGCCAGGAAATTTCGCCCATGAATGTCCCAGTGGCCTTCCAAGGATGAATAAGAAGACAGGAGCATCTTATGCTGAGAAGGGAAAGGCAGTGGAGTCCACTACATCCCAATATGCTCCAACTCAATCAAGGGTTTACAATCTTGGCCAACAGGAGGCAATTCAATAGGCTGACGTCATCACAGGTACTAGTAATATATAGTTTTCATCCTTTATATAATTTATATCTTGTGAATTGCTTGTGTATAACTTGATCAATGTATCCTTTGTCCTTATTTGGGACTATCCGGCAAGAGCACTGTTCGATACAGGTGCTTATCAATCGTTTCTATCTGAGGACATCGTATTGAGAATCAGAGTGCCTACTTTCATGTAGAAAGATAGACTAAAGGTTTTGTTACCTAACAGATGCTTGATGCGTGCGGATAGGTCTTGCTGTGTTCAGGTGGGGATAGGAAGTCAAGATTTTAGATTGGAAGCATTAATGCTACCAATATCTAAGTTTGATGTAATCTTTGGAACAAACTGGCTCTCGGAGCAGCATGCCTGTATAGATTGCAACTCTAAGAAAGTCACGCTGGGAAAGAACACCAAACGCGAGACTAAGTTCGCTGGTATTCGAGGATCGAGCAAGATATTGATTGTTGGTACCCTAGTTTTGATTTGAGTTCAGTCTTCTCTTTTAGTCTCTTGACCCAAGATTTATCTATGGTCAAAGGTTGGTTGTTTAGTTAGTTTGCTCTAGTTTAGAGTTGTCACTTTTCCAGATGAAAATTTGGTTAAGTTGTTTTTTGTTCGACTATGCTCGAATGCCGCTCGACTATCGTCTATCGACTGGTCGACGATCGTCTATCAGTTGCTCGACATTTGTCTGTCAGCAGATCTTCTATCTCTGAGTTAGTTCAACTCTTGGTAGCTCGACGTTCTGTGGAATCTGCCTCGCCGATCGTCGAACCCCGCTCGACGTCATTTGACCAGATAGATTTCTAGATAGTTCAACTATCTGCTTGGATAGTTCAACTATTTGATAGTTCGACTATCTGTTTGATAGGTCGACTATCTGTGTTGCTTGATAGTTCGACTATCTGCTTAGATAGTTCAACTATTTGATAGTTCGACTATCTATTTGATAGGTCGACTATCTGTTTTCTTTGATAGTTCGACTATCTGTTTGATAGGTCGACTATCTGTTTTCTTTGATAGTTCGACTATCTATTTGATAGGTCGACTATCTGTTTTCTTTGATAGTTCGACTATCTGTTTGATAGGTCGACTATCTGTTTTCTTTGATAGTTCGACTATCTGTTTGATAGGTCGACTATCTGTTTTCTGTGATAGTTCGACTATCTGTTTGATAGGTCGACTATCTGCTTTCTTTGATAGTTCGACTATCTGTTTGATAGGTCGACTATCTGTTTTGCTTTGGTAGTTCGACTATCTGTCCTGATAGATCGACTATCTGATAGCTCGACTATCTTTCCTGATAGTTCGACTATCTGCTGTGGTAGTTCGACTATCTGATTGGGTAGTTCGACTATCTGTATCGTTCGACTATCTGTCTAATAGGTCGACGATCTCTGTGCTTCGTTCGACAATCTCCGAGGGTCGTTCGACGTTTTGCTGTGTGTCTTTAGTAATTTTGTCCTCTTCTATTCTATGTTTTATTTGGCATATTATTTCTGTAAATTTGTGATATTATTTCCATGCAATCTCTGCTCCATTTCTTATGCATGAGCTAATCTTTTTCCGACAAATTGTTTTGTCTTATTAGTTGAAATATATTTTCTGCTTTATCTGCCAGGCTGTCCTTTATAGCCGTTAGACTCAGAGAGTCTTTTCTGGCTGTAAAGAGTTCTTTCTGATGTGACCTTTTTCCTGCACCCTTCTTATCTGATTGGTTATGCAACTTCTTAGAAAGCTTTATCCTCTTATAGTATGTCTGTCTGCAGGATTTGTTTTTGCTTTATGCTTTTT
Organism: Platanthera zijinensis; assembly: GCA_039513925.1. Taxonomy (NCBI): domain Eukaryota; kingdom Viridiplantae; phylum Streptophyta; class Magnoliopsida; order Asparagales; family Orchidaceae; genus Platanthera; species Platanthera zijinensis. The sequence goes on from CM077088.1 coordinate 117,348,610, forward strand.
GCAGCCCAGTTTGCTGATGCCAGAAGAAGACAAAGATTCAAACTCAAATTAAAGCCGTTGCAAAGGCTCATATAAAAATAGCTTCTTTTGAAAGAAGAAAATATGAAGATACACAAGAAGTTTACTCTCAGTAGCATAGAAAAAGAGAGAAAGCAAGAAAGTTCTACAGCTCTCAGCATTTCATATTCAACTAAGAAGATCAAAGCTCTTCTGCATTCTTCTTCATCCTGAGTTCATCCTACTTATAGGAAGACTTTCACTCAGAGGCCTTTAGAAGAAGAAGAAGAAGAAGAAAGGAAGATGTTTGAAGAAGAACATTCAGAATCCTCTTCAAGCTTCTCCTTCAGAACCTCAAGACAATTCTTTGTCTTAGTTCAGAAGAGTTCCTGCACCCTGAAGTAAGACTCTTTCCTGAATATTCTCTAAGCCAGGGGGAGCCTTGATTCATTAGAGCTATCTAGCTCTGTGCAATCCACTAGCTTCTCTAATTTGTTTAACAATAGAGAAGAAGCCTTAACTCTCTCAACCTCCTGTACAAAGGGTTATTACACCCTTCAAAAGTGAACCATTGGTGGCAGGGCACCTGATCAAAAACCTATGTTGGATATTGAGCTCCTGATCAAAAGCTCAAAGGGTCTACTTGATCTACCTGAAGCAGATCAGTTGGTGGCAGGGCACCTGAACAAAAACCTGTACTGGATTCCTAGCAGGGTGGTAGAAGAGTGGACGTACATATTTAGATGGAACCACTATAAATTCCTTGTGTCGTCTGTGTTGCTCATTTAATTTATTGCACTGTGGCTGTGAATAGAATTAACTAGGATTGCTAGTTGCTGTGATAGGATTCCAAGCTTAACTGTAATTACAGTTAGCTCTCTCTTGTGCACTACACTTTGTGTTAGGCTCTAGGGTTATCAATATCTATAAACTAATTCTGCAAATTAACTCTAAGGGAGTTGAGTTGGGTGTTCTAACTTTTGAATACTCTATTCACCCCCCCCCCCCTCTAGAGTTGTATCTATCATCACTTTCAATTGGTATCAGAGGGAGGTTGACTGACTGTACAGGCTAACACTTGAGTCACAAGATCCTGATAGATACCAAGCTTATAGATATTCACTTCATGGCCCAGTCCAAGGATTACTCAAGCACCAAACCTCCAGCATGCAACTTAGCTATGTTTAGCATCTGGAAGGCAAGGATTAAGTTATATATGAACTCTATTGATGAGAGTATTTTTGCTTCTATTTTGACAGGACCACCAAGAGCATCTGCTGTAGCTACTGCTTCATCATCAACTGATATGAGTGCAGTGCCTCCTCCAGATTACAACGATGAATACAAAAAGGCAAAGATAGCAGATGCCAAAGCAATGAATATTCTGGCTCAGACAATGTCTGATGAAGTATTCCGGAAAGTTTCTGACTGTACCTCAGCAAAAGCAATGTGGGATACACTGAACCAGATTGTAGCTGGTTCAGCTGATGAAAGGAAGGACAGAAGGTCCAACCTTATCTCCCAGTATGAAAACTTCAAGAAAACTGATGCTGAATCAGTTGAAGCAATGTACACTCAGCTCAGCTCAATCATCAATGAGCTGAGGACTCTTGACAAGGATATATCATTGACAGAGGTCAATGATAAGATTCTTATGTGCTTCCCTAGCACATGGGATCTGAGGATCTGGCCTATCAAGGAGGCCAGAAGTACAAATGAAATCTCAACAGAAGATCTCCTTGGCAAGCTCAATTCTTTTGAGCAAGTGCTGAAGACCAGGGAAGCTGAGGTTGAAGCAAAGACTCCAACTCCAACAAGAAAAGAGCAATCTCTTGCTCTCAAAGCTGCTGAAGCTTCTGAAGGAAGCCAATCCAATGAGGAACTAATGGCATTATTTGCCAAGAGGTTTCTCAAGATGGGAAGAAAAGACTTCAGAAAGAAATCTTCACGATATGAAGATAAACCAAGGTATGATCGTTCTCCTGCTAAAGAAATAATTTTCTATGGTTGTAGGAAGCCTGGACATATCCTACCAGAGTGTCCAAAGGAAAAGAATAAAGAGAAAAGGAAGGAAAAAGATCAGCACAGGAAGCATTCCAAGCCCTCCTCCTACAAGAACAAAAAGAAGGAGAGAAGTTTCGTTGCTGAAACCTAGAGCGATTCTGATGAGGAATCTTCCTCCTCGAGCTCCAGTGAGGATGAGGAAGAAAAGAAGGCAAAGGAAGTTTGCCTGATGGCAATTGATGCCTGCAGCAATCACTCAGCTGCAGAGAACTCAGATTCTAATGAAGAAATGCCAACAGAAGATGAGGTATTGTCTTCTTACGATTTTACATCTACTGAATTTAAATCAGATTTTAAATCTTTGTGTTTAGATTTAATTAGTTCTGAAAAGGAAATTAAGGACCTTAGAAATAAACTTGCTGAATCTGAAATTATCTCTAATGAAAACATTAGGTTAACAGCAGAACTCAATAATTCTAGTGAAGAAATAAAATTCCTTAAGAATGAATTAGCTAAGTCCAAAAGGTTAGAAGAATCTCTGAATGGTAGAAGCCTTAAGTTGCTTGAAATAACCAGCATATCAAACACTAGGTCAGGCAACAATAAGCTAGGCTTAGGAGCTTCATCATGTGAACCCCCAATTATCCTTAAAAATCATCTTTCAACTCCAGTGAACTTTATCTCAGCTGATGGGATAAAGAACACTGAGCAAGTAAGACAAGTTAATCAAGCTTTAAATAAAGCTAAGAGAGAAAAGAGGAAGCAAAAGTTTAAGGAAATAAAAAAAGTGTCGAACACTGCTCGACGATCGCAGGCTCAATGGTCGAACGAAGCTCGACGATCTGAGCATCCATCGTCGAACGCTGATCGACGTTTTCAATATGAATTTCCAAACTTCAACCAGAACTTTAGAAACCCGAATGTTAATAGAAACCCTAGGTTCATTGACCCATCATCTGCATGGAGTATCCCACCTAGGAGATCTTACCCGTTAGGTTATCATCCTCAACCTGCTTTTTCATTTATTTCTAGTTTTTCTTATATGAAAAACAAGGGACCCAAGGTTACCTGGGTCCACAATGTTTAATTGATTTATTTGCAGGTGAAGACCTATCCTATCACTCAAAATAGGTGGTATTTGGATAGTGGCTGCTCCAAGCACATGACAGGAAATAAGGAAAATCTGTCAAGGTTCAAGGCCAAGCTTGGACCAAAGGTGATCTTTGGAGATTCAAGCTGTGGTGAAACTGAAGGCTATGGCAGGATTACAATTGGAGCTGTAACATTCAAGAGAGTTGCTTATGTAACTGGACTGAAGCATAATCTCATTTCAGTAAGTCAGTTATGTGATGCTGGATACCAGGTATCATTTTCTAACTCTCTTTGTAATATTACTTTAAATAATAATGTTGTGTTAGTAGGTATTAGACAAGGTAATATTTATTTAGTAGATTTTAACTCAACTCACTCTGAAATCTGCTTATTTAATGAAGTAACAAATAACAATACTTTATGGCATAAAAGGCTTAGCCATGTTAACCTCAAGAACATATCTAGGTTATCTAAACACAACCTTGTTAGAGGTTTACCTTCTTGCCCCTACAAGAAGGAGAGCCTATGAAAGGCTTGTCAATTAGGCAAGCAAACCAAGAATTCATTTAAATCAGTAAATAAAAGTGATTCTCCTAGAATCCTGTATTTATTACATTTGGACCTTTTTGGACCAATAAATGTACAGAGTTTAGGAGGGAAGTATTACACCCTAGTCATTGTAGATGACTTCTCTAGGTTCAGTTGGGTGTTCTTTTTGAGAACTAAGGCTGATAACTTCAAAGCCCTTACAGATTTTCTATTATGTGTGCAGACTGAGTACTCTACTCATGTGGCCTTGATCAGAAGTGATCATGGTACTGAGTTTGACTCTCTTCTCATGCAAGAATTTTGTGAGAGAGAAGGTATCAAACATAGCTTCTCAGCTCCTAGAACTCCCCAACAAAATGGGGTAGTGGAAAGGAAAAATAGAACCTTGATTGAAGTTGCAGGAACATTATTGGCAGATGCTAACATGCCTCTCTCCTATTGGGTAGAAGCTGTTAGCACAGCTAATTATGTGCTGAACAGAAGTCTTATACACAAGCTTAAGTGTAAAACTCCTTATGAGTTGCTTAAAGGAAAGAAACCTAGAATAAATTATTTTAGAGTATTTGGCTGTGTATTTTACATTCATAATAATAATAAAGAATACCTTAGAAAATTTGAAGCAAAAGCTTCAATGGGAATTTTTCATGGATATTCCCAAGTAAGCAAAGCTTATAGGGTATTTAATAAATCATCTTCTAAAATTGAGGAATCTATGCATGTGTCTTTTGATGAATCTCAGATGTTTTATAAGGAGAAGGAAACTTCCCCTTCCTCAAGTTCATTGCAGGTACAAGAATCTTGTAAAGATGTCACTCAAGAGATTCTCCATCTATCAACTCTTCATATCACTGAATCAGACAGTGATGAAGACTTAGCAGAAGCTGTTGTTGTTCCACCAATAGTAGATCAAATTCCTCCTGAGGAATTAATCCCAACTATTGCTGAAGATCACAACCCACCTGCTGATGTTGTCATACTTAGAGATCATCCTACATCTCAAGTGATAGGAGACATATCAGCTGGTGTTCAAACAAGACATCAATTAAGACAGGATGTGATGCATGCTTGTTTCCTTTCACAGATTGAGCCCCTCACCATTAAAGATGCTGAGCTAGATCCCCACTGGATCATTGCTATGCAAGAGGAACTCAATCAGTTTGAAAGATATAAGTATGGACTTTGGTTCCAAGACCTAAAGGCTAACTGATCATAGGCACCAAGTGGGTGTTTAGAAACAAGTTGGATGCAAATGGAATTATTGTAAGGAACAAAGCTAGGCTTGTAGCTCAGGGCTACAAACAGGAGGAAGGTATAGATTATGACCAAACCTTTGCTCCTATTGCAAGGCTAGAGGCAATAAGGATCTTTCTAGCCTATACAGCCTATATGAAGTTTAAGGTCTTTCAGATGGATATCAAAAGTGCCTTTCTAAATGGTGAGCTAAAGGAAGAGGTTTTTGTTGAACAACCACCTGGGTTTGTTTCTTCAACTCAGCCCTCACATGTTTTCAAGTTGCAAAAAGCTCTTTATGGACTCAAACAAGCACCCAGAGCCTGGTATGAGACTCTAGCTAGTTTCCTGTTAGAGCACAACTTTGTTAGGGGAGTAGTTGATAGAACCCTTTTCGTCAAGCACCACAAGGACACAATCCTGTTAGTTCAAGTGTATGTGGATGACATTATTTTTGGTTCCACTGATCCCAAACTGTGCAAAAAGTTCTCTAACTTGATGCATTCTAAGTTTGAGATGAGTAGTATGGGTGAGCTGTCTTACTTTCTTGGTCTCCAAGTAAAGCAAGATGCTGATGACATCTTCATCTCCCAATCCAAATACGCCAAGGAATTGGTAAAGAAGTTTGGGATGGCTGATGCTTCAGCAATGCATACACCTATGGATACTAATGTAGTTATAGATTCTGATGATCAGGGAAAGCCTGTTGATCAAAAGAATTATAGGGCCATTGTTGGTTCCCTATTGTATTTATCTACAAGTAGGCCAGATATAATGTTTGCTACATGCCTATGTGCTAGATTCCAGGTCAACCCCAAGGAATCTCATCTGATTCTTCTCAAGAGAATCTTGAGATACCTAAAGGGATGTCCAAATCTAGGACTATAGTACCCAGCTGAATCAGAATTTGAATTAATTGGATACTCTGATTCTGATTATGCTGGTTGTAGAGTTGACAGGAAAAGTACCTCAAGAACTTGTCAGTTCTTGGGAGAGAGATTGGTCTCTTGGTTCTGTAAGAAGCAGGCTTCTGTCTCAACTTCAACTGCAGAGGCTGAATATATAGCAGCTGCTAGTTGTTGTTCACAGATCCTGTGGATTCAAAACCATCTTTTGGATTATGGGTACACACACAAGAACACAAAAATCATGTGTGACAGTACTAGTGTTATCTCCATTGCACAAAATCCTGTGCACCACTCTAGAACCAAGCACGTTGAGATTAGACACCATTTCTTAAGAGATTGTGTGGAAAAGAACAAGATCAGCCTTGAGTTCATATCCACTGACCTTCAGAGAGGTGATATTTTCACCAAGCCCTTAGATGAACAGAAGCATCTGTTCTTTTTGGTTCAACTAGGCATGATTAATGGAAAAGACTAAGTGTGACGTCTGCCTTTGTTGAAACATGTTTGAAGATCGTCGAACGATGTTCGAAGATAGTCGATCGGATCAAGCCTATCATCGACCTATGGTTGATGATAGCTTATCTGCTTGAAGATCGTCGACCGACGTTCGAAGATCGTCGAACAGGTCGAGCCTATCGTCGATCTATGGTTGACGACAGCTTGTTGTTTGTGAAGACAGAAATAGTCGAACGATTGATCGACTACTCTGCTTTAGGAACGATCGTCGAATGACCGTTCGACCATCGTCTCCAGTATCTTTTAAATAGATCGACAATCGCTGGTTTAATATAAAACCGATGGTCGATCTAGGTTAAGAGATCTTTCTTTTTATCGTCGACGGAGAGCGTCTTTTCGCATTCCGTCTTTCTGCTTGCTCCCTCTCTTGCGATTTCTACTGTTTCGTCTTCGCCGTCTCTCTCTCGCCTTCTCCAGCCTCTTCGATGGCGATTGCTCCAGCCCTCTTGTCCGTACTGAAGTTCGATGCAGGCTTCAGTGTGGATTTCGATTCTTTCAGTTGCTGCGAATCTGCTATTGTGGAAATTCTCAACCTGTGCAAAGATCAAGGATTGGAAAAGCTCATGTCAACAAGAATAAAGATAAATATTCCCGAGATTAAAGAATGGGTATTTACTTCGTCTTCCAATGATGATTCTATGACCGGAACAATAGGCGGAGAAGAGGTAATTTTGACTCCCGCCATTTTAACTGAAATTTTTGGATTGTTAAATGGGGAAGAAGATTATGAGCAAGATACCCCTGAGTTTGGGAGGATGTTGACTGAACTGGGACATGCCGAAGGCATTCCCTCTAAGCTGCTTAAGGTAAATTTTCCGTTGAAGATTAAGTTCCTTGCTGAACTCGTCGGAAAAGTGCTACTGGGAAAGCACTCTGCCCATGACAATATTACCAGGCAACAGTTTGCCCTGATGTGTGCCATCGTAAACAAAAAGCAAATTAATTGGGCAGGAGTTCTGTTTGATTTAATAAGGAAAAAGAATAGTAAGAAGGAAGTCACCCTGGGTAGGGTGGTTGGGATTTTTCTAAAGGAGAAATATCCCCATCTATTGGTCTCAGTTTCTACTTCAATAAATGCCAGCAAAAAGATGGACCCAACGCTGTTTGTCAAGTGGAAAAGGAATTTCCTGAAGCCCGCTCCGGCAGGGGTAGCTCCAGTTGCTTCTGAGAGCACAAGGTCTGCTTCAGTCGCTCCCCTCCTTCAAGAAGCAGGCTCAGCCATTCTCTCTGGTCCATCTTCTTCATCTGTATTACCGTCTACTTCAGTTGAAGTTCCATCAACTTCAATTGAAGTACGACCTTCTGCCTCTCATCTTCCTGATTCATCTATAATTCTCCATGCATCACCTCCTGCATCTCCTCTCCCTTCTCATCTTGCTGGGATCTCACATCCCAGTTTTGATTTGTTGGTTTCTGAGATACCTCCTCAGTCTCCAACTCCTCATTCTGATCATGTTGATCTTCTTGCATCTACCCATCATTCTCCAGCTCACTCTCCATCTCATCAAGAATACACCATCCCTGCTGATCATCCATCCATTGTGATTCCCCCTCCTTCATTTGAAATCACCCCAGCATTCATCTCTAGCATCCTGGAGTTAATTACTCCTTCAATCAAAATCATGATTGAAGAGGCAATTGCTCCCCTTGTATCCTCCATCTCTTATTTGACTGCTGTCATCCAAGCTCTCTCAAAATCTGCTGAGCCCTCTTCATCTAGGGGCCTGGTTTCAGTTTCTATTGAAATCAGGCAGGGGGAGATGTTTTATGAAGATGCCTCTGAGCTGCCCTTGGCCTCCCTTCAAGCGGATCCTCAAGCAGATGCAGAGAAAGAGATAGAAGAATCAGTTCCTCCATTGTCTGAAAAAGATATTTCTGATGCTGTATTGAAATCTGAGTTTATTGTCAAAGTATGCCTAGAAGAATGCTCCACTCCCCTGGTTGCCCTCTACCTAGAAGGAGTCATTATTTCCTTCCTAGACGAATTATGGGAGTTAGGACATTCAAAGGAAAATTCTGAAGGTATCCCCTTTACTCATTTTTTAGACTTGATAACTGACATGCTAGTATGGGAATACCTAGAAGGAATGATACGATGTCATTTAGCAAATTTTTGTTCATAATACTACAGATATAATGGAAGAAGTATTAGCTGCCCAAGAGCTTGATCATCAACCAGCTCCAGAAGTTCAACCTGAACCATAACAAATTGTTCAAGATCCTGAGACTGCTCTGCCAGCTCAGGTAGCAGTACAAGAAGAACTAGTCCCCATGAAAGTTACTGATGAATAAGAAAAGGCTTCAGAAATTCAATTTGAATAGTCTACTGTCTGGGATGACACTCCTGGATTAGATTTAGATACTCTTCTGGCACAGGATGCCATGGAAGAAGAGTTAGAAAGAGCTGCCTTAAAAGAGAAGGAAAGAGCTGTGCAAGAGGCAATTGATCTGTATGATCTTCCTCCTTCAAATTTTGAGGATGAGATTGATTATGAGGAATCTGATGAGTCCAAGAGAAAGAGATCTGCTAAGAAGAAAAGGAAAGTTGTGGCTCCTCCTCCTCCAAATCCTGATAATGATGTCCCCTACTATATCTTGAAAGGCATTGATCCTAAATCTAAAGAATTCCAGCACTGGATGGCATTTTCTAAGAATCAGCAGAAGTTAAGGAAGAAGTCGAAGAGGTATGACAGTCCTGCCCCAAGATGGACTCCTAGAGGTCCTCCTCCTCCACCTCCCAGTGCAGGAGCCTCTAGAAACCTATCTGCAAATCTTTCTGCTCAGTCTGATAAGTTTAACCCATCCCAGTCATCTCAAAGGAAAAGTTCTCAAGGATATCAAGGCAGAACGCAATCTGGCTATCAAAGACTTGATGCTGATGTAAAGAAACAAGTGAAGGAGGTGGTTTATCAAAGACCAACTTTTTCTCCTCCTCCTTCCAAAGAATTCAAGAGCACAACCTCTCCAAAGCCAGATCATGCAGTGAAAGCTGTTTCAAAAGGTAAACGAATTATTTTCTTTGAAAAATCTAGCAAGAAATTTGATGAGTTTACTCATCCTTCTTATCTAGTTATTCAGGATAAAGAGCCAGCTGAAAGTCTGCTAGATATGTTTATTAAATTTAAAGTTGTGAAACCTGTTGATACAACTTCTGAAAATGTGTATGAAAGCCCAGAGCTTGATCCTGATTTCAGGATGGCTCGATTTCATGAACTTGTTGGTTCAGCCCAAATTAAGAAAGCTAAAGCTGAAGGCAAAGACACTGCAGGATTAACCACTATGTCCAAATTCAGAATGAAGGAGCTTGATAAATTCCAGGTAAGACCTAAGGTATTTGACCCTTCAAAATACATGGAAAAGCATCCTGAAGCAGTTGTCCCAAGAGCATCAGAAACTAAAATCATTGGAGAGCAAGATTTAAAGTTGTCAAAGAAAGAAGCTCTAGATCCTTCTAGGAAGATTACTTTTGTTCCTAGTTCTTCTGAACCTAAACCTAATTCTGAAGCTTCTTAAAATTTCATTGATTGACAGTTATTTTCTTATCTGATTGATTGATGTTATCTGCTTAGCTATTTCCCTTCATGCATTTTTATTTATTTTCAGTAATTAGTTTTGTGTTTATTTGTTATTGAGAGACTTAACTCAAATAGGGGGAGATTGTTGGTACCCTAGTTTTGATTTGAGTTCAGTATTCTCTTTTAGTCTCTTGACCCAAGATTTATCTATGGTCAAAGGTTGGTTGTTTAGTTAGTTTGCTCTAGTTTAGAGTTGTCACTTTTCCAGATGAAAATTTGGTTAAGTTGTTTTTTGTTCGACTATGGTCGAACGCCGCTCGACTATCGTCTATCGACTGGTCGATGATCGTCTATCAGTTGCTCAACGTTTGTCTGTCAGCAGATCGTCTATCTCTGAGTTAGTTCAACTCTTGGTAGCTCGACGTTTTGTGGAATCTGCCTCGCCGATCGTCGAACCCCGCTCGACGTCGTTTGACCAGACAGATTTCTTGATAGTTCAACTATCTGCTTGGATAGTTCAACTATTTGATAGTTTGACTATCTGTTTGATAGGTCGACTATCTGTGTTGCTTGATAGTTCGGCTATCTGCTTGGATAGTTCAACTATCTGATAGTTCGACTATCTGTTTGATAGGTTGACTATCTGTTTTCTTTGATAGTTCGACTATCTGTTTGATAGGTCGACTATATGTTTTCTTTGATAGTTCGACTATCTGTTTGATAGGTCGACTATCTGTTTTCTTTGATAGTTCGACTATTTGTTTGATAGGTCGACTATCTATTTTCTTTGATAGTTCGACTATCTGTTTGATAGGTCGACTATCTATTTTCTGTAATAGTTCGACTATCTGTTTGATAGGTCGACTATCTGCTTTCTTTGATAGTTCGACTATCTGTTTGATAGGTCGACTATCTGTTTTGCTTTGGTAGTTCGACTATCTGTCCTGATAGATCGACTATCTGATAGCTCGACTATCTGTCCTGATAGTTCAACTATCTGCTGTGGTAGTTCGACTATCTGCTTGGGTAGTTCGACTATCTGTATCGTTTGACTATCTGTCTGATAGGTCGACGATCTCTATGCTTCATTCGACGATCTCCAATGGTCGTTCGACGTTTTGCTGTGTGTCTTTAGTAATTTTGTCCTCTTCTATTCTATGTTTTATTTCATATTTATTTGGCATATTATTTCTGTAAATTTGTGATATTATTTCCATGCAATCTCTGCTCCATTTCTTATGAATGAGCCAATCTTTTTCTGACAAAGTGTTTTGTCTTATTAGTTGAAATATATTTTCTGCTTTATCTGTCAGGCTGTCCTTTATAGCCGTTAGACTCAGAAAGTCTTTTCTCGCTGTAAAGAGTTCTTTCTGATGTGACCTTTTTCCTGCACCCTTCTTATCTGATTGGTTATACAGCTTCTTAGAAAGCATTATCCTCTTATAGTATGTCTGTCTGCAGGATTTGTTTTTGCTTTATGCTTTTTGCAGCCCAGTTTGCTGATGCCAGAAGAAGACAAAGATTCAAACTCAAATTAAAGGCGTTGCAAATGCTCATATAAAAAGAGCTTCTTTTGAAAGAAGAAAATACGAAGATACACAAGAATTTTACTCTCAACAACATAGAAAAAGAGAGAAAGCAAGAAAGTTCTACAGCTCTCAGCATTTCATATTCAACTGAGAAGATCAAAGCTCTTCTGCATTCTTCTTCATCCCGAGTTCATCCTGCTTACAGGAAGACGTTCACTCAGAGGCCTTTAGAAGAAGAAGAAGAAAGGAAGCTGTTTGAAGAAGAACATTCAGAATCCTCTTCAAGCTTCTCCTTCAGAACCTCAAGACAATTCTTTGCCTTAGTTCAGAAGAGTTCCTGCACCCTGAAGCAAGACTCTTTCATGGATATTCTCTAAGCAAGGGGGAGCCTTGATTCATTAGAGCTATCTAGCTCTGTGCAATCCACTAGCTTCTCTAATTTGTTTAACAATAGAGAAGAAGCCTTAACTCTCTCAACCTCCTGTACAAAGGGTTATTACTCCCTTCAAAAGTGAACCATTGGTGGCAGGGCACCTGATCAAAAACCTGTGTTGGATATTGAGCTCCTGATCAAAAGCTCAAAGGGTCTACTTGATCTACCTGAAGCAGATCAGTTGGTGGCAGGGCACCTGAACAAAAACCTGTAGTGGATTCCTACAAGGGTGGTAGAAGAGTGGACGTACCTATTTAGAGGGAACCATTATAAATTCCTTGTGTCGTCTGTGTTGCTCATTTAATTTATTACACTGTGACTGTGAATAGAATTAACTAGGATTGCTAGTTGCTGTGATATGATTCCAAGCTTAACTATAATTACAGTTAGCTCTCTCTTGTGCACTACACTTTGTGTTAGGCTCTAGGGTTATCAATATCTATAAACTAATTTCGCAAATTAACTCTAAGGGAGTTGATTTGGGTGTTCTAACTTTTGAATACTCTATTCACCCCCCCCCCTCTAGAGTTGTATCTATCATCACTTTCATTGATGCCTACTCTATAGGTAGTCAAGGCAGTTCAAAAGGGCGCGGAATTATTTTTCACACTGTTCGAGGCCTTTGAGCCGAAGCCTAGTTTGAGTGACATTCCTATTGTGTAGGATTATGCAGATGTGTTTCCTAAAGATCTCCCTAGGATTCTGCCCCAGCAAGAGATTGAATTCACTACTGAGTTGGTGCCAGGTGTGAAACCTGTGGCCCGCTCACCATACCAAGTAGCACCAAAGGAGATGATAGAATTGAGAGTTCAATTACGAGAATTATTAGAGCAAGGCTATGTATGTCCAAGTATGTCACCTTGGAGTGCACAAGTCCACTTTGTGAAGAAGAAGGATGGAAACTTGCGTCAATGCATTGATTATCGAGAATTGAACAAGTTGATAGAGAAAAACAAGTATCCAATTTCATAGATTGATGACTTGTTTGATCAGCTGGTGGGATCGACTATCTATTCAAAGCTAGATTTAAAGTCTGGATATTACCAGTTGTCGATTAGGGAATGTGACATTCCCATGATAGCTTTCGGTACATGATATGGTAACTATGAGTTCACTATAATGTAATTTGGGCTAACAAATGCGCCATCGGTATTCATGGACTTGATGTACCAGACTTTTCGGGAGTACTTATATTGATTTGAGATTGTCTTTATTAACGACATATTGGTGTACTCTCAATAAGAAGAAGATCATGCAAATCACTTGAGGATGGTTTTGCACACCCTGAGGAGGAATAAACTCTTTGCCAAGTTCTCAAAGTGTGAGTTTTGGCTGTCATCGGTGTCTTTTATTGGACATATGGTTAGTGGAGAGGGTATTGTTGTTGATCCAATGAAGATCATTGCGATACAAAAGTGGCCTGTATTGACTGCTGTAGCGGAAGTCAGCAGCTTCCTTGGACTTGTTGGCTACTACAGGCGCTTTATGGAGAACTTTTCACGGATAGACTTACCTCTCACCATACTTACGAGAAAAGATCAGAAGTTTGTTTGGACGCCTGAGTACGTACGAGCTTTTGAGGAGTTGAAGATTCGCCTGACCATGACGCCTATTTTGAGTTCGCCATGTGGTACAGACGGTTATGAGATTTATAGCAAAGCTTCAGGGAGCGTCTTAGGTTGTGTTCTTCTATAGTTCGGAAAGGTTATTGCCTATGGCTAACGCTAGTTGAAAGTACACGAGAGAAACTATCCAGTCCACGACTTGGAGTTGGCGGCTGAGATTTTTTCACTTAAGCTGTAGCATCACTACGTGTATGGCATATAAGTTGACATATTCACGGACCATTGATGGAGAAAATCCCGGAGGTGTTTTATGAAAGAGAGAAGATGAAGATGAAGATGATGTTCTCCAAATCTATATTCGATAAAGGCAAGTGTACCTTATCGCATATAGTGTAGGATATAATATCAAGGTCTTATTAGAACTAAGGCGCGTCGATTACTTCTACTTCAAAGAGATTTCTGTTATTTTATCAATTAGATACTTTGAGTTGGTTTGCAAACAAGAGGACAGTTATAAGATAAAAGAGGATGATTAAGAAATAATTTAAAAGGTTAGTACTTGATCTTGAATCACCTTCGAATGAAAATGACCAAAAATAGATAAATCCCTAATTCTCTTTAACAAAGATGCTTGAACCGTGGAGGTTCCCAAAATATGAACTCACCTCTTTTAAGGCTACGCCAACTGAGTTTAGGTTGATCAACCAAACTTTCATTCTATAATTGAAACCCCTAAAACTCTCTTTTTGTGGTGAACCCCTCTATTGGATTTGACTCCAATTCGGGAAATTTACGTCGTCCTCTTTCAAGGATTGCATTCAACTCCCTTTACTCATGAGTGATCAATCCATACGCATGATCCTTTCGGCTACTAGAGTGCGGAAAAATAAGAGAATCATATATCGATGATATGACCTCTCTAGAAATTAATCAAGGGTAAATCCAAAACATTTATTAAAAGAGAAAGAGAAGATAAGGATTAATAAAATGAGATCATTTCATTCCTCAGATCATCTCGATCAAGCACTAAATATAGTTTAGTTACTCATAATAGTGTAGGAAATGAAAATCATGTTAAGAATATGCATAATAAGAAAGAGAGAGAGAGAGAAAGGGAATAACAAACTAATTTATTTTACTGACACAGTAGCATGACTGCACTCGACATTTAATTTGGCACGCCTTATCTGAAGGCGTGTTATGTAGAATTGATAATGCAACTTGTCTCGAGATCCTACAAAATAGTAAAATAAGCGTGGTTAGGATAGAATTATAAAAATATATTGTTTAACGGATAAAATTAACAATATCTATATATTTATATTAGATTATTTAGCTTTTTGTGTTAATAACTTAGGTAAAATTATGCATCATCAACCATAAAAGCCTAAAGTTTATAATAGATCAGAAGGACCTGAATATGCAATAACGGAGGTGGATATAGTTCCTCGGGGACTACACCTTCAAGATATATTACACTCCCGGGAAGGGAATTATGGTCGCAGATGTCTTGAGTCATAGGACTCCAGTACGGGAAAGTTAGCTACAGATGCATTAGGAGTGTTTGATCCAAGAGTTGGAGGCCTTAGATATTTATTATGTTGACCAGAATGCCATTGCAAATGCGTGCTTTAACTGGACGAAGGTGCAATATGACCTCGCAGACAGGATTCCACTAGCGATAGAATTTGATGAGAGTATGAAGCGATATGCAGCGGATGGGTCAAATTCCCAATTCTCCTTGGATGACGACCTTTTGAGAAAAGACGGTCGTTTGTGCGTTCCAAAGGTAGGTAAATTATGGGAGGAGTTGATGTATGAGACACACTTTACTATATACTCAATCCACCAAGGGAGCACAAAAATGTATATGGACATGAAAAAAATGTTCTGGTGGCTGGGTTTAAAGAAGGACTTAGCTCTTTACGTGGCGAAGTGTCATACTTGTGCCTTGGTAAAAGCTGAATGTCAGAAACCTGGTGGTTTCCTAAAGTCATTGCCAATTCCAGTTGTGAAGTTCGATGATATATCTATGGATTGTTGGGTTTCCTATATGTCACAACACTTGTGCGCAGTAAAAGAAGAAATAAAAAAATCCCAAAATAAATAGATCATGCACTGAACATTGATCAAGGAGTAATGTGTTGTAGATCAAAATTTACCTTTGCGAGATTGAGTCTCTACTCAACCAAGATGCTCCAAGAAAACTGGCGGACATAAGCGGCTGGAGTTTTTAGCGCAGAAATGTATCCACGCCTGTACAGGTGATCCACACGAATGGGAGAACCCTTATACTCTTGTTGCACAAGATCTAGGTTGGAGGAAAGCACTCCACATATTCACAGACTGCTAGATTTTCTCCAGAAGAGGCAGAGGCGATGATGACTAGTTTTAGTCATCGTTTTTGGGGTAATTTAGTAGCCTAAATACCTAAGTTTATTTATAGTTTATGCTCGTTATTTCATGTTTTAATATCTATCTATAATATATTATAATTACTAGTTCTATTATAGTTTTATTGTTATGTCGCAATTTTATTTTATGTTATGATATAAAAATTTATATAGTTTTATTATATGTATTTTTATTATTATACTTGTTATATTTTTAATCTCTAACTTCATTTATGTTTTATTTTGTGTTATGTTATTTTGTCTTGTTTTAGTTATGTTTGTTATATTATAATTAATAATGATATATAACTAATGTCATTTTATCTTGTTTTGTAGGTACATGCTACATGGTGCATCCCTTCATCCATGCTCGGCCAGCCCAAGCAGCCACCTAGTCTACCCGAGCCCACCTACAAGCCCACTACATGCAGCCCTAATCGAGCCCTAGAGTGCAGCCCGGCCACCTATGGAGCAGCCCATGCAAGCCTACCCGAGCCCCTCTCCCCTCATAAAGCCCACACAAAGCAGCCCATTATGAATCCAATGCTTGGCCGGCCACATACATGCATGCATGCACCTTGACACCTTCCTCTCTCTCTCCATATTTAATATATTACATGCATGAACATTTCCCCACAAGTTTGGCCGGCCACCTATTTTATTTTTACTCTACATTCACCCCTTCTTTCCCTCTCTCCCATGCTTATTTATTTCTCATTCATCTCCCCCTCTCTATTTTATATTTTCTATGTCATTCCCTTTATTATCATACATGAATCTTCCCATTCTCTCTCCCCTTCATTTAATACAATGCATGAACCTCTCCACATATGTGGCCGGCCACCCCCCTTGGATTCCCCCTCTTCATTTCCATCTAGAAGCTTCCCTCCTCTCCTATAAAAGGAACCCCTCCCCCTTTGTTTGTGTTAAGTAGTTTTTGAGTTTAAAGTAGTTTATGTCTTGGTAGAAGTAGAGTGCTAGTTCTTTTCTTCTTCCTTCATTGCTGTAATAGTCTTTTTTTAGTGCAATATTATCTTGTCTTTTTAGTATTATTATTTTGTACCCCTTTTTCTATTAATGCAAATGAAATTTCTTTTTCTTATTGTTGTTATTTCTCTTTCAATCATGCGTAGCTAAATAGTTTTTGTGCCCGATCACGAGGATCTTTGCAATGAAATAACATATCTTTATTTTTATGTTTGCATTTGTTTCTTTCTATTTTTGATCCTTCCTTGACTTATTTTGTGTCGACTCCGTATTCCGGTATACGGTAGTAGGCATTTGATCTCAATTCATAGAAGTCGAGAGACTCATTGATTTGAAAGATCACTCAAGGAAGGAAGGAGTTGAACGCACCCCTAGAGATAGGATGACGTAAATCCTCCGGATTGGAGTCAAATCCAATAGTGCGGGTCACTTCGATAATGCGACTTTAGGCCATTTTGACTTGTAAAGAGATTTCGGTCAAAACGTCTATAAGTTAGGGGATTTAATGCTCTAGCGAGATTACTTCCTAATATCGGATCCGTCACGGTCTTAATAGAATTACAAATGTTAAATTAATTTATTCCGTTATTTTATTTCAAAGTGAATCGTCGATCGAGCACTTTTATCGTAATAGTTTATTTTCTCTTTTTAACTTCGTTTATTTTTATTTTCAAAACCATTAATCGTTCGGTAGGATAATAGAGTCGTTGTGAGTAATAGTACTTACCTGCCCCGAGTTTTTATACGACCTTGATATTTTTCATATCCTATACTATATTTCGATAGGTACACTTGCCTTAATTGAAAATAGATTGGAGAATACGATTTTCTCTATCAAGTTTTTGGCGCCGTTGCCCGGGATTTTTTTGGCAATATTAAGAAAGCTTCGAGTTTATTACTTCTACTAAAATTTAAAAAATTCAAAAAAAAATATTATTATTATTATTATTAGTATTATCCACCCACCTCATCTTATTTCTACCCAACCTAAAATCTCTCGAAAAGGGTAAGGGGCTTTAAGCGCCACCATTTTACCTAGTACCGGGCGAACCCTTCACCGGGTAGTTCTCGGGAAGTTCGAGAGCCAATCCATTAAAAAAACCTATTTTAAAAAATATATATATATATATCTAAAAAAAAACAAATCAAAAAAAAAATTTCTTTTTCTTTTTAGTAACAGTTTTTTTTATGGAATCGTCGTATTTTTGCGCTTTTTGTGGGTCGCCGGACCATTTTTATGCTGAATGTCTTTCGGGAACCCCTCCCTCTTTTGATTTTAATTTTTCTGGGGAAGGTCAAAATGGCCAATTTGACCCTTACCCCAATTTTTATCCCACTTGGGAGGCGGGATACCCGTATTTTTCTTATGATTTTGCCCCGCAAAGCGCCGCGCCTCCAAATTTTAATTTTAATTCTATCGATAATGAGTTTTTTTGAGTTGCAAACATCTCTTGATAATATTAATTCGCATCTCAAAACCATTATGGATTCTTTTTCTCCTGAGGCCGCTTCTTTTTCTTCGTCTTCTTCTCCGTCTCCTCCAATTTCTTCATGTAATGAGTCACGGGATATCCTGGCTTGTCTTATTCCTCTCGAGGAGGATAACTATTTGGATATCCCGGATTGTTTCCTTCCTCCTTTGGAAGACACCTCTATGGATATTTCGGTGTGCTTCTTACCCGTTGAGGATGACGAGACGTCTCATATTTCTCCTTCTGAAGACGTTTGTGATTCCATTACGCTTTCAAATTCAACTGTTCCAAATTTTCCTCTTTTTAGCGAATCTACTTTTTCTTCTTCTTTTTTAGATAATTCTTCTTTAGTCCTCTCTACTCCTTCTTCTCCTGAAATTTCACAAGTCTCTCCTCCTTCTTGTAAAATTTTCTTTGATGAAGATTCTTTTTCTACTTCCTTTATTCCTCTTTCTATTTCTTCTTCTTTTTTTTCTTCTTCTTTTGACGACCCCTTCTTTCCTATTTTACATACGGCGGAGTTCTTCTATAACTCCGTCCGTTCATTTTTGGGCATCATTCTCTTGAAGATTCCACCGCATATCGGTGCGATTCTTCAATTTTTCTTTTTTTTAGTTTACTCTCCTAAGCGCATACTTAGGGAGTTACCTCTTCACTTTATTTTTTATTTTCCCTTTAGCTAACAAATAACGTCGGGCTCAGCCGACGTTAAACAGAGAGCGCTCTTGGGAGGCACCCCTTGCTTATCCTTTTCTTTCTTTCTTTTTCTTTTTTGTTTTGTTTTGCAGGAATAAAACCTCCGGCAGATCGTTTGGCTCCATCAATTCATCTCTTCCTTAGGCCCGAGCCGGTGTCCAGCACAAGCATGGGGGAGCGACATCTACATTCGGCCTTACGACTCCGGGGAAGTCATTTTCTTTATTTTAATTTACTTTTTTGTATCCCCCCTCCCCTTTCTTCTTCCTTTTTCTTTCTTGTTTTTATTTTTCATTGATGGCAATGAAAGGTTTAAGCATGGGGGAGGGTTTAGTTGTTTTATTTCTTCTTTTTCTTTTCAAAAATGATTTAAATTTCTTTAAAAATTAGTATAGTTTTATTAAGTTTCTTTAGTACTGTTTTTATTTAGCTTTATCAAAAACAAAAAAAAAATAGAAAAATCAAAAATTCCAAAAAAAGATAATATGTCAAAACCCAAAAAAATTAGAAAAACAAAAATAAAAAAAAATTTGTGCTAAAATCTATTTGAAAAACAAAATCTAAAATTATTTCTATCTTTATTTTTATGTTTCTTCTAGTGATGTGTAGGCCCGTGCGGTTTTTATAGTTCTATGTAGATTATTTTGAAAATGTTTTCTAAACTTATCATTTTAGCATAGTTTAGTTCTACTAGTTTCTTTTTCTTTAATATAGGCATCCATTTTTTACGTTATAAGTTAGCAATTTGTAGTTATGTCTTTTTATTCGGTTAGTTGCTTACGAATGGTTGCTAGATATCATTAGCTCTTTTTCATTTGCGGGGTAGTCTTTCTTGGTGTCTAGAACTTGTACCAAGCTACTCTCGAAGCATTTGCGTCGTTTTTACGTTCTTTAGAAATGATTTAGGCCACCATTTTACTAGTTTGAGCTTTTGTTGCCCACCAAAAATATTACCATTGCAAAAACAATTTTGGGCCTTTTCATGTTTCCTTTGTTTTTAGCTCCACCTTTCATTTCATAATATTCACCAAAGCCAAAGCGCCCTTCCTATGTTTCACACTATAACCTTGAGCTTAAAAATTATTTTTGTGGGGGGTATTATCTTTGAAATGAATAGGAAATTCTCAAGTCTATTTTTGGAGCTTTTCTTATCAAAATGTTATTGAAAAAAAATGAAAAAAATCAAAAATCAAAAAAATGAATGAAAGAAAAATTTATGTTTGGCCAAGTTTATAAAAGAAAATTTTCATGGCCTTATTTGGTAGTATAAATTGGAGAAATGACTTGCTTGTCATTTCTCATTTTGTTATCATGTTTTTATTTTTGAAGCTCACCTTGGTTTAGTGTCTTAGCCCTCGTGTCTATCTTTGTTTCCACTTCCTAATTATTTACCTAAGCCAAGTCTTAACACCTATTAGAAGTCCTATTGATCTTGGAACGTAAATTCGCGTAGTGGAGAAAGTGTGAACGTACAAGCCTATGGCCACCATCATTGATGGATTTCTTTGGAGGTTACCTTGGAGTGTTTTAGGGTTAATATTTATCTAGCAACCTAGTAGTTTGTTAATGCGCCGTTTATTTAGAACCTCTACTTTTGTTTTCCTTACTTTCTTTTATTTTGGATGCCTTGTTTTAAGATTTAGAAATGTGTAGACTTTTCTTATGTTTTAATGAGATTTTTAGGGTTCCGCTTTCAAATTTTCTATTGTGCACTTCTCACCACACTAGTTGATAACATGGAAATCAGGATAGTTTAATTTTTCATATTTTGATTTTCTTAACTATGGAACCTAAAATAAAATATATGTCTTTTGTTTTTTCCCTAGTTCTTTATTTTTATTTTCTTGAGGGCAAGCAAATGTCTAAGCATGGGGGAGTTTGATGACTAGTTTTAGTCAACGTTTTTGGGGTAATTTAGTAGCCTAAATACCTAAGTTTATTTATAGTTTATGCTCGTTATTTCATGTTTTAATATCTTTCTATAATATATTATAATTACTAGTTCTATTATAGTTTTATTGTTATGTCGCAATTTTATTTTATGTTATGATATAAAAATTTATATAGTTTTATTATATTTATTTTTATTATTATACTTGTTATGTTTTTAATCTCTAACTTCATTTATGTTTTATTTTGTGTTATGTTATTTTGTCTTGTTTTAGTTATGTTTGTTATGTTATAATTAATAATTATATATAACTAATGTCATTTTATCTTGTTTTGTAGGTACATGCTACATGGTGCATCCCTTCATCCATGCTCGGCCAGCCCAAGCAGCCACCTAGTCTACCCGAGCCCACCTATAAGCCCACTATATGCAGCCCTACCCGAGCCCTCAAGTGCAGCCCGGCCACCTATGGAGCAGCCCATGCAAGCCTACCCGAGCCCCTCTCCCCTCATAAAGCCCACACAAAGCAGCCCATTATGAATCCAATGCTTGGCCGGCCACATACATGCATACATGCACCTTGCCACCTTCCTCTCTCTCTCCATATTTAATATATTACATGCATGAATATTTCCCCACAAGTTTGGCCGGCCACCTATTTTATTTTTACTCTACATTCACCCCTTCTTTCCCTCTCTCCCATGCTCATTTATTTCTCATTCATCTCCCCCTCTCTATTTTATATTTTCTATGTCATTCCCTTTATTATCATACATGAATCTTCCCATTCTCTCTCCCCTTCATTTAATACAATGCATGAACCTCTCCACATATGTGGCCGGCCACCCCCCTTGGATTCCCCCTCTTCATTTCCATCTAGAAGCTTCCCTCCTCTCCTATAAAAGGAACCCCTCCCCCTTTGTTTGTGTTAAGTAGTTTTTGAGTTTAAAGTAGTTTATGTCTTGGTAGAAGTAGAGTGCTAGTTCTTTTCTTCTTCGTTCATTGTTGTAATAGTCTTTTTTTAGTGCAATATTATCTTGTCTTTTTAGTATTATTATTTTGTACCCCTTTTTCTATTAATGCAAATGAAATTTCTTTTTCTTATTGTTGTTATTTCTCTTTCAATCATGCGTAGCTAAATAGTTTTTGTGCCCGATCACGAGGATCTTTGCAATGAAATAACATATCTTTATTTTTATGTTTGCATTTGTTTCTTTCTATTTTTGATCCTTCCTTGACTTATTTTGTGTCGACTCCATATTCCGGTATACGGTAGTAGGCATTTGATCTCAATTCATAGATGTCGAGAGACTCATTGATTTGAAAGATCACTCAAGGAAGGAAGGAGTTGAACGCACCCCTAGAGATAGGATGAAGTAAATTCTCCAGATTGGAGTCAAATCCAATAGTGCGGGTCACTTCGATAATGCGACTTTAGGCCATTTTGACTTGTAAAGAGATTTCAGTCAAAACGTCTATAAGTTAGGGGATTTAATGCTCTAGCGAGATTACTTCCTAATATCGGATCCGTCACGGTCTTAATAGAATTACAAATGTTAAACTAATTTATTCCGTTATTTTATTTCAAAGTGAATCGTCGATCGAGCACTTTTCTCGTAATAGTTTATTTTCTCTTTTTAACTTAGTTTATTTTTATTTTCAAAACCATTAATCGTTCGGTAGGATAATAGAGTCGTTGTGAGTAATAGTACTTGCATGCCCCGAGTTTTTATACGACCTTGATATTTTTCATATCTTATATTATATTTCGATAGGTAGACTTGCCTTAATTGAGTATAGATTGGAGAATACGATTTTCTCTATCAGGCGACATGCACCGAAAACGGGCTGAGCGACGATAACGGGAACGAGACTTTCGGAAATGCTTTTCATCGGCCTTTTCCTCTCGGGTAAGCGGCTCGGTTCAAGCACAAGTACTGGCACGTGTAAAACCCTAAGACATCTTTTATTTCTACCCAAAGGAATAAATAGTAGAAAATAGTCACTATCGCCAGACCTATAATATATGGTGTAATACCCCAGTTATCCAGTACATAAGCCACTGTAAGATAGATCACATCATTAGATAGCTACCGCTCGGCGGTAGCCTGACATTGAGTGTGTTGAGTAGCAAGCGTTGAGTGGAGGCGTTGAGCTGAGGCGTGGAGTGGGAGGCATTGAGTGAGTCAAGTGCTAGTGTGTGGCGTTAGCTAGCTCCCACTTGGCATTAGCCTCCTTGCATAGAGACGAAAGAGTTGAGTGCACTACCGCACATCGGTATTTCTACCACTGGCGGTAGCATAAATATATATATATTTTTGACTGAGGGCTCGGGAAGTTATAGCAGTGCGGTAGGTGGTTACTTCCCGGCAGTAGCGGACGGAAGCAGTTCAATAGATCTGTGTTCTGACCATACGATTTCGCCTCGGTTTTGATCCTATGGCCCAGTACATTCCATCCAAGGGGCATAAGTAGGGCTGAAACGCTCTTTCACCTCATTTTCTTCTCATTTGAGAGTTGAAGTTAGGGTTTAGGGGAGACAGGGTTTGGAGGAAGAGTTAGAGCATCTTCCGCCATTAAAAAAGCTTCGGGGATCCGATCGTCAATCCAAGGCCAGATCTGTGGAGAGGACTTGAAGGCGCACCCTTTCATCCGTGCAAATTGAGTTTTCCATAGCTAGGAAGAGGAGTCGTAAGGTAATGGAACTTAACCTCTCAGTCTTTAGGATGCGTGCATCACATCTATTTTATTCTTGCATTCTTTCAAGCATTTTTGCACCAGATCTCTCAAATGAGAGGTGTTCTAGTTGCCATGGTTCAAGAGGAGCCACCAGGTTGATTGTGTCCATCCCCAGCATGATTTTGCATTAGAAATCTGCTCTGCTAGTGTATTAGGCATTATGGGTGAAGCCGTAGTCATGAACCTTTGTCCGACTCGGTGATGTTACATAACGAGCCTTAAGGATTTTACTAGAAATCCGTTTGCAGCAAGAAGCCATTTGTGATATTTGTCCCACCTTTATTTCGTGCGAGAACGAACGGTGGATTAGGGTGGGAAAGGCTATTGATTGTGATGTGCTAAGGTGCAGCTTTGTCTCTGCGGTCGGCTGGATATCCCGTCACGTGCAAGTCATGTGTGAAGAGTGTCTTAGCGAGAAAAGTCCCCTTCTATGAAACTGACAAGAATGCCAAGATTTGGAAAAGCCTGAGAAATGAAGCCCACGAGAGGGTGGGGTCAAACAAGGTTTCTTAGCATCGGTTTGTTGTTTGTGAGATGGAATCCTGACATGAGAAGTCAGAGCTTGCATGGAAGCTCGGGTTTTGAGACCCACGTGTGGGTTGGGCCATGGCAAGAGTTCTATGTGGCGGATTGTATGCCACTAGGGGAAATTGGGAGTACTCGTGTGCTTGCGTCTTGAATGCTGGTGGGGAAATTGGATATACCCGTTTGATGATGCGTGATGATGTGTTAGATTCATGCGCTATTGGGTGCCTTAGATGAAACCCAGGATTGCATACATGCTGTATTGTAGGCCCCTTTCACTTTACCTGCTCAACATATAACGTGTTTTTTGTATGAGACATCCAAACCTGCTTTATTGTTTTATATGTTCATGTATATTTACAAACAAAGTGCTGACCTGTAGGGTGATGGAGTGCCCCAGGGTCTACTAGGGATGAGCGGGAGGATATGTGTTTGTTACACAGTTGAGGGCAACCTTTGCTGATCGACGTTACAATAAATTTTTACAGGGCAAGGATTGCAAGCATGAGCAAGCTTGCCAGCCAAAAAGGCCTAAGCCACATGAAGTGAACTCTTTTTTTAGCGGCTTATGTTTTGTTGAATTCTTTGCTCCATGAACTGTAATATGGCTTGCATGCTGAGGTAGCCTAGGAGTGCTAAAGCACGTTGCCATGCTTGTTGTTGTTTCAGTTTTTGGACTCATATTTGTTGTAAGGCCTTAAGGCCGTTTTGATACTCCTGTGATAGTGGATAACTTCTAATGTTTGCGGGTTTCCGCTATTTGTGTTCTGAGTTTTGAGGTACGTAGTTCTTTTATATCACTTTTTAATACTAAAGCTATGGATTCTATATGTTGTGGGGCCCCGGTCGGAGCCATATTATATGGTCATTATAGGAGAGGTGTTAAAATTTGGTATCAAAGCCAAGTTGGTGTCAAAGGTAAGGTGTAGTGGTCGATTTGGCATAATCGGATTGCATAAATAAGTTTTCCACATAGGAGTATCGTGGGACCATGAGTGTCCTAGTGTCTAAGTTTTACGATTAGAAGCTGATTCTTGTTTTACCTTGCTTTTGTTAAGGGTACAAGCGATGATGCGATACATCGAGGCCACAACAGGAACCTTCGGCGAGCAGTGTTACTTCTCTGGTTCCTATGGGCATGGGTGTAACCCCGACCTTTTCTGTCGCATGCTTGCAGGGGTAATGGTAGCGTCCCAAGCTGTAGCGGCAGCGCAAGTTATGACCCCTGTTGTACAGGTAACGACTCCTGTTACCCCGGGCATGACATCGGTCATACATGGCGAAAGAGCCAGGCAGGCAGAGCCATTGGATGAGAGATTGATACTTGGGCAGTGAGATCGACAGATAAAGTATTTTCTAAGTTTCCATCCTCTAACATTCAAGGGAGTCGGCACGCCGACCAATGTGGAGGACTGGTGGGCGAGGATTCAGGAACTTCTGAGGGAGGCAGAGATACCAGAGGAGAAGCAGTCTCAGTTTTTTACCTTCATGCTAGAAGGTGATACTAAGTTGTGGTGGGTGAGCCATAGTGGCCGCCAGTTTCTTGGACGCACCCCGTCCATAGGAGAGTTCAGGAATGCCTTCCTAAAGATGTATATCCCTTTGTCAACAAGGTTAGCCTTCTAGAGGCAATTTTTTCACTTGGTGCAGTAGGATAATACTATAGATGAGTACGTTCGGGAGTTTACTCGATTGGGTCGTTATGTTGGAATGACCATGGCTAACGATGAGGAGAGAGACAATTTATTATACAATGGGTTGAGGGAGAATCTGAGACAACCCCTGATAGCTATGAAGAATGCAAGTTTTAATGAATTGATAGAGGCTACCAGGACATTGGAGAGTGATATGGAATGAATCCAACATCAAATGGGACTGACAGTCTAGCCTGGAGAAGGAAAACCTTCTCAATCACAAGGGAAGTATGAAGGGAGTAAATGGGGGAAAAAGCCATATCCCTTCAGGTCAGGTGAGAAGAGCAATATGATGTCTGGGGATCTTGCTTCAAGGGACCACAATCGTGTTACAAGTGTGGCAAGCTAGGCCACATATCTTATTTCTACACTGAGGGTGGCGCTGAACAAGAGCCAAGATAGAAACAGTCCGTGCGTTCTGGTCCCAGCGCTGCGGAGAAAGGGAAGATGGTAGAGTCGAGCGTTTCACGGTTCCAACCTATGTAGCAAAGTGCTTACAACCTTGGGCAACAGGAAGCAATTCGACAACCCAATGTGATGACATGTATGGGAAAATTTAAGTTCATTTATTTGCTTTTTACTTTTGAGACTTTCAAGTGTGTCGCCTGTGTTTTAGGCTCCGTGCTAGTTTCTGGTTACCCTGCTAGGGTATTGTTCGATACGGGAGCATCACACTCCTTTCTTGCAAAATGCTTTATCCGGAGAATTGGATTCAAGCCCTTTTCGGCAGATGCAGAACTTAGAATTTAGACGGAGTTGGTTGGAGTTTAGACAGAGTTGACTTCATGCTAGTAGCAGTGGTTCTACCATTATCTGAGTTGGATGTGATCTTGGGGATGGACTGGTTGGCAGAGCAGCATGCCATTATTGACGGTCTATCTAAGGTGGTGAACATGAGAAGTGAAGGAAAGGAAGAAGTAAAATTTGAGGGCCTTAGTGGAGAGGCTTGTTCCCTGATTTCGGCCATGTAGTTGGTGTAGTCAGTTAACCAGGTAGGAGTAGCTTTAATAGCATTGTTAAAAGTTCAACCTTCCAAGCTATCAATTGGATAAGTGTCGGTAGTTGCAAAATTCAAGGATGTGTTTCCTGAGGAGCTTCCTGGAGCACCTCCTCGATGGGAGATAGATTTCTCGATTTAGTTAGTGCAAGAAGCTAGGTCGGTGTCACGTCCTCCTTTTATGATAGCACCGAAGGAGTTGGCCGAGCTC
Organism: Platanthera zijinensis; assembly: GCA_039513925.1. Taxonomy (NCBI): domain Eukaryota; kingdom Viridiplantae; phylum Streptophyta; class Magnoliopsida; order Asparagales; family Orchidaceae; genus Platanthera; species Platanthera zijinensis. Next base: position 117,375,553 of record CM077088.1, read on the forward strand.
AAGGTGCAGTTGCAGGAACTGTTGGAGCAGGGATACATTAGACCCAGCTCTTCTCCATGGAGCGCGTCAGTGTTGTTTGTGAAGAAGAAAGATGGTAGTATGCGATTGTGCATAGACTACCGTGAACTGAATAAACTAACCGTCAAGAATAAGATCTGATATCATTAATAGATGACGTGTTCGACCAGTTGGAAGGGTTGGTGGTGTACTCTAAGTTGGACCTGAAGTCAGGGTACTACCAGTTACAGATTTGAGATGAGGACATACCCAATACAACATTTGGTACGAGGTATGGACACTTTGAGTTCTCGGTGATGTCGTTTGGGTTGACAAACGTGCCATCGATATTCATGGATTTGATGAACCGAGTGTTTCGGGAATACTTAGACTCGTTTGAGGTGGGCTTCATTGACGATATTTTGGTATACTCCAAATCAGAGGTGGAGCATGAGGCTCATTTGAGAGTAGTCTTGAAGACTATGAGAGAGAACCAGCTTTATGCAAAATTCTCGAAATGTGAGTTCTGGTTGGAGAAGGTGGTATTCTTGGGCTATGTGATTAGAGGTGATGGGGTGGCAGTGGATCCAGCGAAAGTTGAGGCCATCAGGGATTGGCCAGTTCATAGTCCCGTGACGGAATTCAGGAGTTTCCTTGGACTAGCCTGGTACTATAGAAGATTTGTGGAAAACTTTTCGCGAATAGCTCTACCCTTCACAACTCTAACTCATAAGGACCAAAAATTTGTGTGGACTCAGGAGTGAAATCAAGCATTTGATACCTTGAAGGAAAGGTTGATGTCGGCTCCAATCCTAAGTCTTCCTAAAGGGACTAAAGGATTTCAGATTTTCGGTGACGCGTCAGGGTGCGGTTTGGGTTGCGTGCTAGTGCAACATGGTAGTGTGATAGCCTTTGGATCTAGAACGTTGAAGCATCATGAGAGGAATTACCTCGTCCATGACTTGGATTTGGAAGCGATATTTTTTGCGTTGAAGTTGTGGCGGCACTATGTGTACGGTGCGAAACTGGAGATCTTCACGGACCACAAAATCCTGAAGTATCTTCTATCTCAAAAAGATTTGAACATGCGACAATGTAGGTGGGTTGAATTCCTTGGGGAATATGACATGGAGATTCAGTATATGCCAGGCAAGGCTAACGTGGTGGCGGATGCCTTGTGTAGGAAATATTCTAGACAAGGAAATTTGATTGAAGCACATGATGATTGGTTGGTGCGGGACTGTGAGTCCCTTGGCATTGAGTATATAGCCAGAGGCGAGCCTAGCACGGCTCGGTTAAACTGGATAGAGTTGCAGAATGTATTATCTGATCGTATCCGGGAAGCGACCAATGTGTATGTGGAGTTCCAGCCATTTGTGGTGGAAGCTCAAAAAGGTGAGGGTAGTACCTGGGAGATGATTAATGGAATCTTAAGGAAGGACAGAAGGGTGTTCGTACCGCAGTTTGGCAAGCTCTGCAAGGACTTGATGTTTGTGGCTCATTTCACGAAGTACTCCATTCATCCTGGAAGTACAAAGATGTACTTGGATATGAAGAAAGCCTCTTGGTGGCTTGGTTTGAAGCGGAATGTAGCTTTGTACGTGAGTCGGTGCCAAACTTGTGCCTTAGTGAAGGCTCAATGTCAAAAGACGGGCGGGTTCCTGAAGCCTCTTCCTATCCCCGAGTGGGAATTTGATGGCATCTCCATGGATTTTGTGCATGGCCTATCTTGGTCGCAGCAGGGTAACAATGCGATTTGGGTGATCATGGATCGCTTGACCAAAGTGGCTCACATCATCCCGAATCGGAAGGAGAATAGCGTGGAGAAGCTGGTAGAACTGTATGTTCGCAATATCATGCGGTTGAACCTAATTCCAAAGAGTATTGTCAGTGATCGCGATGGACAGTTCACGTCCAAGGACTGGAGATTGGTAATGAAAAGTCTGGGCATAAAGCTCAAGTTTAGTACGACATTCCATCCTCAAACTGATGGTCCAACTGAAAGGACGAACCGTGCTATGGAGGATATTATGAGAATGTGTACCCTTGATTTAGGTGGGAATATTACCTTTTCATGGTGGATTTTTCCTACAATTACAGTTTTCAGGTGAGTATTAAGATGACACCATACGAGACTTTATATGGAAGGCGGTATCGAACACTAATGTCATAGATAGAGGCGGGAGACACAAACTTTTGTGAAAAGAGGTGGTGTCCGATGCTTGTGTGTTGGTGTGAACAGTTCATAAGCGCATGAAGGTTGCTCAGGATCGGCCGTAAAGTATTTCGATGCGCATCATAGGAATGTGGAGTTTGCGGTAGGCGACTGAGTATATTTAAAGATTAAGCCATTCAAAGTTGTTTTGCGGATTTGCCGACTCAATAAGTTGAGTCTGAGGTTTTTGGGGCCGTTCAAAGTCGTGGAACGAATTGGAGAAACAACCTATCGGTTGGAATTGTCCCCAGATCTGAGTGGATTACAAGATGTCTTCCATGTATGAGTTTTAAGGAAAGACTTGGTGGAGACAAGTGTTGTGGTTGAGTTAACGACACTGCCGGTAGAAAAGGACTTGAGGAAAAAAGTCCGTCCGGTTTGAGCAGAGGATTCAGAAGTTTCGGCAGTTGCGGAATAAAGAGGTTAAGCTCGTGAAAGTGCGTCGGGATAACTGCGGGAAAGACAAATTCTCATGGGAGTGTGTGCAAGCAATGCAAGAGGACTTCCTAGAGCTTTTTGCTTCAGGTATGCCTTTTGTTTGAGCACATGCTAAATTTCGAGGACGAAATTATTCTAAAGGGGGAGGAGTTGTAACACCCCAGTTTTCCAGTACTTGAGCCTCTGGAAGCTAGCGCGCAGCGTTGGATAGCTACCACTGGACGGTAGCCTGGCGTTGAGTGCGTTGAGTAGCAGACATTAAGTGGAGGCATTGAGTGGGAGGCGTTGAGTGCATCAAGTGCTAGCATGTGGCATTTGCTAGATACCTATTGGTGTTAGCCTCCTTGCGTTAAGATGGAAGCGTTGAGTGTGCTACCGCACAACGGTAATTCTACCACCGGCGGTAGAGCGGTTTTTTTTACTGAGGGCTCGGGAAGCTACTACAGTGCGATAGGTGGTTACCGCCCGACGGTAGTAGAAGGAAGCAGTTCTGTTGATCTGTGTTTTGACCGTCTGATTTCGCTTCAGTTTTGATCCTATGGCCTTGGACACTCCGTCCAAGGGGCATAAGTAGGGCTGAAACACTCTTTCCCCTCATTTTCTTCTCATTTGAGAGTTGAAGTTGGGGTTTTAGGGAGAGAGGGTTTGGAGGAAGAGGAAGAGCATCTTTCGCCATTAACGAAGCTTCGGGGCTCCGATCGTCGATTCAAGGCCAGATCCGTATAGAGGACTTGAAGGAGCACCCTTTCATCCGTGCAAATCGAGTTTTCCATGGCTAGGAAGAGGAGTCTTAAGGTAACGAAACTTCTCCTCTCGGTCTTTAGGATGTGTGCATGGCATTCATTTTATTCTTGCTTTCTTTCAAGCATTTAGGCACCGAATATCTCAAATGAGAGGGGTTCGGGTTGCCATTGTTCAAGAGGAGCCACCGGTTTGGTTGTGTCCGTCTCCGACATGATTTTGTATTTTAAATCCGCTCCACTAGTGGATTAGGCATTGTGGGTGAAGCCGTAGTCGCGACCGTTAGTTCGACTCGATGATGTTGCATAACGAGTCTTAAGGAATTTGCTAGAAATTCGTTTGCAATAAGAATCCATTTGTGATGTTTGTCCCCCCTTTATTTCATGCGAGAATGAATGGTGGATTAGGGTGGGAAAGGCTATTGATTGCGATGTGCTAAGGTGCAGCTTTGTCTCTGTGAGAAACGAATAAAAACAAACCGGAAGTGGTTTAACTGAAACTTTATTATCTGAAAAATGTATCTATTACAAAGGTATGGACTCCCTTATATAGAATGGAGGAGAGAAGAGAGAATACAAGTAAGAGATGTGGGACTAAAAAATTGCATGACACAAGCGGACTGTACAGACACAAACCGCACAAGCCGCGCGGTTAGACAGAGGGGCTAACTGCTTGGCAACTGCCAGAGTGAGAGAGAGATCGTCAAGTGAGACCGCTACACTGTCCGGTCTCCAAGTCGCCAGTGACAAACTGCTAGACCGCTTGGACCACAGACAACAACACACGAAAACCAACCTACTGAAGGGAAACCGCAAGACCGCCCGGTCATCAACCCGCCAAGCCAGACCGCCAGACCTCCCGGTCATCTACTCGCCAAGCCAGACCGCTAGACCGCCCAGTCACCAACTTCAACACTCCCCCTCAAGCTGGAGCATATATATCGATCATGCCCAGCTTGTCACAAATATGAAAAAAATGAGGCGGATACTGGCTTAGTGAAGATGTCAGCCAACTCTTTATCAGAATTGACGAAGGGAGTGCAAATTTGTTCCTTCAAAATCTCTTTACGAATGAAATGGAAGTCGACCTCAATGTGCTTGGTTCTTTCATGGAAGACTGGATTTTTGGAGATGTATATGGCATCCTTGTTGTCACAGAACATAGGTAGAAGATGGTTTTAGGCCTCTCTTAAATCCAGTATGAGAGCCCGTAGCCATTTTTACTCACAAGTGGTCGATGCCATGCTATGATACTCTGCTTCATCACTGGACCTGGAAATAACAGACAGCTTCTTGCTCTTCCAGCTTACCAGATTTCCCCCAACAAAGGTGCAGAAACCGGAGGTAGACTTGTTATCCCCTTTGTCATCAGCGTAACTCGCATCTGAGTATGCTTCAACTCTCAGATGACCATTCTTCTGAAATAGTAATCCTTTCCCAAGGGCTGCTTTGATATACTCCAAGATCCGTAAGGCGGACTGTAGATGACACTCCCTGGGTGCTTGAATGAATTGACTTACCTTGCCCACAACATAGGAAATGTCGGGTCTGATCACTGTGAGATATATAATCTTACCAACTAGATGACTGTACCGCATAGTATCTGAAAGAAGAGGCGAATCATCTGTCCAGGTTTTGTCTTCTCCAATAGCAATAGGGTATCTGGAAGGTTTAGCTCCAGTCAATCCTGCTTCTTTTAGAAGATCAAGGGCATACTTACGCTGGGAGAGGACTAAGAAGTTGGGCTTCCGAGAGATTTCGATCCCCAAAAAGTACTTCGGAGAGCCCATATCTTTCTTGACCAGATGTTGATGAAGATGCCGCTTTGTTAAGGCTACCCCTTCCTACTCATCTCCAATGAGAAGAATATCATAAACATACACAGCAAGAACCACCAGTCTCGAGGAGGTTTTGCGAATAAATAAAGAGTGATCGGCAGAGCTGCGCGCAAAACCAACGGCCGCCACGATGCCGCTAAACTTGTCAAACCAAGCTCGAGGGCTCTGCTTGAGGCCATAGATTGCCTTCTTCAGCTAGCATACTCGTGTCTCCCCCTTAGCAACATACCCAGGAGGTTGCTCCATGTAGACGGCCTCCTGAAGATCACCATAAAGGAAGGAATTCTTTACATCCAGCTGGGAAATTGGCCAATCTTTATTGACCGCCATAGAGAGAAGGAACCGTATAGTACTGATACGAGTCACGGGAGAGAAGGTGTCAAAGTAATCAACCACATAGGTCTGAGTAAAGCCATTTGTAATAAGACGAGCCTTATAACGGTCCACAGTGCCATCTGGGCCAAATTTGACCACAAAGACCCAGCGACAGCCAACAACATCAGTACCGAAGGGAGGAGGAACAAGAGTCCAGGTACCCCACTCCGTTAGGGTCTCCATTTCCTCATCCATGTCCATCTTCGAATAAGGAATCACAAGGGCCTCTTGGTAAGAATGAGGTGTGGCAGTGGCAGAGATAGCCAGCGTAAAGGCCCTGCGAGAAGAGGTAAGACGATCATATGAAACAACAGCAGCAAGGGGGTGTAGGGTACACGTCAGCACCCCTTTGTGAAGAGCTACAGGAAGATCCAGGTCGGTGGGTTCCTCGTCATCCGGAGCATCCGTGGTAGAGAGAGCTGGCCCAGTAGGAGAGAGCGACGTCAGTGGAGATGAGGGAGATGGAGGCGGAGAGAGAGGAGTGGACAGAGATGGAATAGGGGTGGATATCACAGTAGGAGGCGAGGGAACGAAGGGAATAACAGGAGAATTATAGGCTGGGGGAAGAGAAGAGGAAGCTTGGGGAAGAGAAGAAGAGTCATTCGAGAAGTAGGAGGCATTCTCGAAGAAGGTAATGTCAGCGGAGACGAACTGCTTACGAAGAACAGGGTCAAAGCAACAGTAGCCTTTCTGAGTGGTGGAGTACCCCAGAAAGACACATTTGGTGGAGCGAGGGGAGAGTGTTGGGAATTGTCTCCACAATACCTCAGATTTGTAGGAAGTCAGACCTTGAACTAAGATGAATTAAGGTGTATTTGATATTGTGTTTGAGTTGTATGTGTGCAGGTTCTTATTGCCAAGTGTAGACTAATGTCAGTCTATAATGGGCTACCAAACACAGGACCATACAATGTAATTTCATTGTGTGATCCAAGGTGTTGGCTCATGTATAGCCTCTCTATTAGGACACACTTCATCAACATGCACTTGGACTATGGAGTTTTGAAGTCTATCTCAGAAGAAATTTTCTAAGTCCACATACTCGAGTACTTCTTTAGTAAACTCGAGTAAGTGAGTCTGTACTCGAGTAGGTTGGACTACTTACTTGAGTGGATTCTCTATATACTCAGGTATGAAAGTTTATACTCGAATAGATTTTCTTTCACTCGAGTAAGTGATACCTTATACTCGAGTAGATGATTAGTTAACTCGAGTAGATATGGACTTCTTATCCTAGAAAGTTTCTAAGTCCACATACTCGAGTAGTGCTCTGATATACTCGAGTAAGTAACTCTGTACTCGAGTAGACTGATTTTCATACTCGAGTAGGTTAGCGATAACTCGAGTAGTTTTCCTAAGATACTCGAGTAGTCTATCTTCCCCATACTCGAGTATCTCAAACTCTTATACTCGAGTAGCTCTTCAAGTCTTATCTGAGAAATTTTTCCAAGTGATTACTCGAGTATACTTGCTCATACTCGAGTAGGTTCTCTAAGTTACTCGAGTATTGATCCCTGCAGCACTCGAGTTGTTTCTATCTTGATACTCGAGTATATTCCTCATATCTACTCGAGTATGTAACCTCTTACTCGAGTATGTCTCTGTCCCTCGAGTATGTCTGTTCGAATTTCCTAAATTTCTCCAAGTCAAGTTTCTTTGTGTATTTTCTAAAAGTCCTTTCTGATTGGTCCACGTGTCATCCTTAATTATGCTTATGACCATTGGAGACCGCCTATAAATAGGTCTTTTCAGACTTGTCTAAATACACGCATTTTACAGAGAATAATTTTTTAAGAAAGAGAAAATCCCTGAAAACCCTAATCTCTCTTTCCGCCGCCATTAAAGTTTTCGGAAGAAGCTCTGGATCGTTCTCTCTCTCAGCCGCTGCTATCGATCTCTATTTCTCCAGCGATCCAGACTCAAGAAGAATCATCTGATCTATCCGTGCTTCATCGTCTCTGATTTATTTTCTTGATCGTGGTGATTCCAGATCTCAGAATCGTGGGTCTCTCTCTAGTCTTCTTCAACTGTTTCTGTTCAAACCGAAAAGCTCTCAAGAAGAAGATAAAGTCAAAGATCCAGATCTGTGCTAATTGTTGTTTGTGTTTTTCTTTTTAAACAAATTTCATTGTAGGAGATCTATCTCCGAGTGGTAGGAAGTTTTATCTTCCGAGTGTAGATCCGTTTGGGATCGAGTTTTTGTAGGAACATAGTTCCGAGGTGTAGGATTGGTTTGCAATCCGAGATAGTGGAGTAGCCGAGTCTAGTGATTTGCTAGATCGGTGAGGAAAGTGGACGTACCCAAGAATGGGGAACCACTATAAATCTCTTGTCGTCTGTGTGATTGCTTGATTACTTATCTGTGCTGTGTTAATTTTTTATTCTACATTTGGCACGCATTTCATCTATTCACCCCCCTCTAGGTGATTTAGGTTGACAACTTAGTTCTCTCAATTGATATCAGAGGGAGGTTGATCGTTAAAAGGTTAACACCTTGATCTAATCCTCACCAAGTTATCTCCATAGAAGTATCAAGCATGAGTAATACCAAGGATTTTGCTAAGCTCCCTATCTGAACCAAGAACAATTTTCCTATATGGAAGGAAAGAGTTAAGTTCTTCATGGAAGCAGTAGATCCCCGGATCTTCATGTTTGTCGAAGAAGGTCCGCATGTTCCTATGACTGCTTCAACAATAGACCCAACCAAAAAGGTCCCAAAGAAGTTGATGGACTTGGATATGGACGAGATTACACTTGTCTCCCTAGACAAGAAAGCTAAAAATATTATCGCAAGTGCAGTCGATGACTCAATGCTGCAAAATCTTATACATTGCCAATCTGCCAAGGAGATGTGGCAATCCCTAGTGACTCTGATGGAAGGGACTGAGGAAGTTAGGGATGATCGGAGATCCCTTTTAAATCAGAAGTATGAAGCCTTCCGACAAGGTCACAAGGAACCCATAGCTGACACATTTGAAAACTTCTTTAAGATAGTCAATGGACTGAGAGTGTATGGCCGAGTCTTTACTAATGGGGAGCTGAATGATAAGTTTCTGAGATCTCTCACCAAAGAATGGGACAACAAAGTCTGTGCCATCCGAGAGTTTGGCAGACTAGTAGAGACAGATCCTCAGAATCTATTTGGCAAGTTGATGTCCTATGAACTGCAGATCAACTCCAGAAAAGCCGAAGAAGAGAAAAGTTGCTTCTCCTCAAAAGAGAAGTCGGTTGCTTTAAAGGCTGACAGTTCAAAGAAGGGCAAAGCTGCCTCGCCAGCATCTCCTCAATAAGTAAGTGAAGAAGAAGGCTCCGAGCAAAGCACCTCAGGCTCAGAACTATCTGAAGGAGAGTTCTCATTGCTTTCGCGGCAGTTCAAGAAATTCTTGAATAAAAAGAAGCAATGGAGAGGAAAGGATGCCTCATACAGAAGATCACGACATGACGGTGATCAACGAAAGAATGGCTCAAGTAGCCATGACAGGTATAACTCCAAACAGAACAAACAGATTTCAACTGACATCGTTTGTTATTGTTGTAATAAGCCAGGTCACGTCATCGCGGACTGCCCTCATAAGAAGAAAGAGGGTGGCAGAAGAGAGGAAAAGAAACCCTCATACCACAAGAAGAGGACAGAGAAGAGCTTATTAGCCAAGAAGAGCAAAACTCTCAGCGACTCCGACTCATCTGAGTCAAGTGAAGAAGAGGAAGCTTACTTCGGGCTCATGGCTCACTCTGATGATCAACAAGTCCCCCAGTTCACTGGGGAGGTAAAATCTCACACTCCTCTCTCTGAATTTGATGATGATAATGAGCAAGAGGGCTATTCCTCTGAGGATGAATCTGAAATCATGGGATAATATAAGGAGTTACTCACGGCTTACGAAAAATGTCACAGAGTCGTGAAAACTCAAGCCAAAGAGATAAAATCTCTACAGGCTAGTGAGAGCAGCTTGAGAGAAGAAGTCACCAAGACTAACTCTCTTCAAGAGAACTTCGATGCTGCTATGGAAGAATACAATCAAGCTCTCAAGCACCTCGACCTTAAAGAGGAAATCATCAAAGAATTTGAACAACAACTCAAGGCTGAGAAGAAACTTGTTGAAAGTTTCTCCAAGCCTAAGACAGTTCTTCCACTCGTTGCTGAGTTCTCAGCTAAGGCCAAGGGTGCTGGTATAGGCCACATTGGTGCTTCTAGTAAATCTTCTAGGAGAAACAAGGCCAAGAGAAAGAATAAGGCTGCCCAGAAGGCTCTAGCTGAAGAAAAAGGGAAAGCTCCCTTAGAACTTGTAGTGTTCAAGAAAGTTATCTTTCCTACGAACGAATTCGACTATGAGTCCACCTATGGACACTTCTCTAGGCCGATCCCCGAGAAGCCTAAGTCAAGATACCAAGGTTGGACTCGTCCTCGTAACTTTGGTGAGAGTGTCTTCAAGGCACCTTATGAAGAGATTCAACTTCAGAACTATGGACCATATGCTCATGGTCATAACATCAAGATGACACCAAAGGTAAAACCTATTGTGGAAAAGCCTATGAAGGAGAAGACTTCATGTAGCTGCCACCATCATGAAGCTTCCTCCTCCAAGAATGAAGTTCCTGCTAGACCATCACTTCAGAAAATCAAACAGGAATACACTAGACAAAGATACAATAGGTTCGACTGTTGGTGCTGTGGCAGAATTGGTCATTTTGCCATCGATTGTTGGTTCAATCCTAGAAATGCTACAACCCCTCAAGTTAGCAACGTGAGGATGACCACTCATGAGGCTAATGCTCGTAGGGGAGTATTCTAACTCGAGACAAAGGACCCAAACTTGTTTGGGTTCCTAAGGCTAAGTGATTATAATTGCAGGTATGTCCAAAGACCACCAAAATGCCAATCTGGTACTTGGACCGTGGATGTTCTCAGCACATGACCGGGACAAGGAGCCTACTCCAAAACTTCACCTCAGTCTGCAACGAACCAAAGGTCATCTTTGGAGGTTCAGATTGAGGAATAACTAAAGGCTACAGAATGATTACTAACGGTAGCGTATCCTTTTCGGATGTAGCCTATGTTGAAGGATTGGAACATAATCTCATCAGCATAAGCCAACTATGCGACAAAGGATACGTGGTTGAATTTCATGCTAACAAGTGTTTGATAAAATCGATTGACAACATGGAAACTGTTTTATCAGGCACTCGAAGCAGAAATATTTTCTGTTTAAATTTCATTTGTATAGACTCTTCCACACCAGTGTGTTTTTTAGCAAAAAGTAGTGCATCTCTTGCTGACCAATGGCACAAGAGACTAGCACATATTAATCTCAAAACTATTAATAAACTATTCTCTCGAAACTTAGTACGTGATACACCTAATGTCAAGTGCGTTATGGACAGTCTTTGTCACGCCTGTATCAAAGGCAAACAAACAAGGAGTTCATTTAAAAGCATAATAGGCAAGGATTCCAATAGAAGCTTACAGCTTCTCCATATGGACTTGTTTGGTCCACTGTAAGTTAGAAGTTTGGGAGGTAAGGAATATACGTTGGTTATTGTGGATGATTACTCGCGCTTTGCGTGGGTGTTCTTTCTGAAACACAAGTCAGATACCTTCAGTACTGTCACTAGTTTTGTTAGGCAAATCCAGAATGAATACAACTGTTCCGTAGTCAAAATCAGAAGTGACAATGGAACAGAATTCAAGTCTGGAGCCATGGCAGAATTCTGCGAAAGTCAAGGTATCTTTCATGAGTTTTCCTCTCCTCGCACTCCACAGCAAAATGGAGTAGCTGAGAGAAGGAACAGAACACTCATAGAGGCTTGCCGGACTATGTTGAGTGATGCCTCACTTCCAGAGTATTTCTATGCTGAAGCCGTCAACACCGCTTGTCACGTGCAAAATCGAGCTCTCATCAACAAGAACCATGATAAGACTCCCTACGAACTTCTAAAAGGCAGGAAACCAACTATTTCATATTTTAGAATCTTTGGCTGTAAGTGCTTCGTACTTTACAATGGCATGTATCACACTACCAAGTTTAGCGAGAAAAGCTTTGAAGGTATTTTTGTAGGTTATAGTAGCTATAGTAAGGCCTATAGAGTATTTAATAGAAAAACTCTGGTGGTAGAAGAATCGGTACACATTGTATTTGATGAGATGAGTCTGCTGCAAAACAACTCTTCTAGTATGCCTATTGAAGATGCAGGTACAAAGATGAAGGAACTCAGCTTGGATGAACCTACTAAAGATAAAGATGAGACGTTCATCAAGATCACTTCTACAAACCCTATTGGAGAGGTAGATGATCAAGATGAAGAACACATCCAGCTGAAGATGCAACTCCAGTGGCTGAAGAGATCCCAGATGCAAGGACTCTAGAGTTCAGACATGTGAAGGATCATCCCTTAGACCAAATCATAGGAGATCCTCGGGATGGCGTCAGAACTCGTCGAGGTACAACTAACAAAAATTTACACTTAAGTTTTCTTTCACAGGTCGAACCAAAGAAATTTGAGGATGCCAACTCCGACGCATCCTGGATTCTAGCCATGGAAGATGAGCTGAATCAGTTCAAACGATGCAAAGTTTGGACACTTATTCCTAGACCAAAGAGGAAGAACGTCATTGGGACAAAGTGGGTCTACCGGAACAAGATGGACGAAGATGGAATAATTATAAAGAATAAAGCCAGACTTGTCGCCAAGGGCTATCGTCAAGAAGAAGGAATCGACTTTGACCAAACATATGCTCCAGTGGCAAGACTGGAGGCGATCAGGTTATTCCTTGCCTACGCTGCACTTAAGGTCTTTACCGTCTATCAGATGGACGTCAAGTCCGCCTTCCTGAATGGCGACATAAAGGAAGAAGTGTATGTAGAGCAACCGCCAGGTTTCGTTGACTCAACTTTTCCTAATCATGTTTATTTACTGCAAAAGGCCTTATATTGTCTTAAACAAGCTCCTCGAGCTTGGTATGAAACGCTGTCTACCTTTCTTCTTGAAAACAAGTTCACAAGAGGAAAGATAGACAAGACATTATTTCTTAGGGAAATAAAAGGCAAGATTTTGCTAGTGCAAATCTATGTCGATGACATTATTTTTGGCTCTACAGACAACAACCTCTGCAAGAAGTTTTCTAAACTTATGCAAGGGAAGTTTGAAATGAGCAGTATGGGAGAGCTAAAGTATTTCTTAGGGCTTCAAGTGAAACAATCTGAGGATGGAATTTTCATCTCACAGACCAAGTTCACCAAAGAGCTACTTAAGAAATTCGGAATGGAGAATGCAACCTCTATGAGGACTCCAATGGCCTCATCTATGTCTCTAGACAAGGATGAGAAAGGGAAACCTTTTGATGAAACCAAGTACAGAAACATTATTGGGTCCTTGCTCTACCTTACCGCAAGTAGACCAGACATAATGTTTTGTACATGTGTATGTGCTAGATTTCAGGTGAACTCTAAAGAATCTCACTACATTGCTGCAAAGAGAATCTTGAGATACCTCAAAGGTACACCAAATCTTGGCTTATGGTAACCAAGAAGTAATGATAGTGAACTAATTGGATTTTCAGATGCATATTTTGCAGGAAGCAAAGACGACAGGAAAAGTACTTCCGGGACTTGCCAATTTCTCGGAAGGAGACTTATTTCTTGGAGCAGTAAGAAGCAGAACTGTGTAGCAATCTCAACGGCTGAATCAGAGTATATCTTTGCAGGCAGCTGTTGTGCACAGCTTCTATGGATCAAGAATCAATTTGAAGACTATAACATGAAGTTCCAGAACGTTCCTCTGTTTTGTGACTCATCCAGCGCAATAGCAATCACCAACAACCCAGTGTCCCACAGCCGGACAAAGCACATAGAGCTTCGATATCACTTCATTCGGGAGCATGTGGAAAACGGAGACATAGATCTACAATATGTCTCCACAGACAGGCAAGTTGCAGACATATTCACAAAACCGCTGGAGGAGTCCAAGTTTTCATTCTTCAAAACGGAACTTGGGCTGCTCAACAAAGAGGAATAGTGATGGTGGATTCAAAGACAGGCTCAGAGTTGAAGATATCAGTGGCAGTAAAATCTCACCCAAGAAAATTGTATTTCAAAGTGATATACTCGAGTATATAGAGATATATACACGAGTAAATGGAAATACTCGAGTAACAGAATCTACATACTCGAGTAGTTGGTAACCTACTCGTGTATTTACTTGATCTACTCTGGTATGCTCCATCTCATACTCGTGTATGGCGAAATCTACTCGAGTATACGGCAATCAGATATTTGAAATTCTCATTTTTTTTCTATTCGCACCAAAATGTTTGGCGCTCCATATCAGGTATGATTTTATCCTTATCACTCCTACTTAAACCTAATTAGGGTCATATATATATATTTAGAAATCGGAAATCCTTTCCACTCTTCATTCTCCCGAGTAGCCGTCGATGCTTCATATTCCGGAACCTGCAGAGCTCTGTGGTTCTCGTCTTCCGGTCTCCAGAATTGCCGATGGCTCCCTCCTCCAAGATCGGAATCGGCTCAGAGCTCGACCCTGAAGGTATAGCCGACCTCTCCGATGATTTCCGAAACCTACTCATCCTGTTCGACACCGCCAGACTCTCGTTTATCCTCCAGACACCGTGCAAAGTCATCTTCCCTGCAGTCGAGGAGTTCTTCAAAAATTTGAAGGTCAAGCGAAATGGCACAGTTCTAAAATCCAAGGTCAGTGGGATCAAAATCCGTCTGGACAAAACTTCCTTAGCTACTCTGTTAAAATTGCCAGTGGTGGATGAAGAAGATGATCTGACTCCAGAACCAGTGGATGCTCCTCTGAGGACACTAGAATTCTCTCTTCCCTCTTTCCTCAATACAGAAGATTCAGTTGAGATACCACCATTCAAGAGAGCTGAAAGCTCAGTTGTGATTACTGAAATTCCCCCCTGGGTTGCTCCTGTCCCCTCAGCCTCTGCCCCAGCCTCAGATCCCTCTAGCTCCTCAGATTTAGTCAGTCAGATTGGGCAAATGTTCCGTGAATAGAGAAAATACTTTGATGATTCTCTGGCATCAGTGAACAACAAGATCTCTACTCTTGAAACTGAGATGAGTAGAGGATTTGCTGAAATTCAAGCAAACACTGATGAGCTCAAGAGACAATTTCAATTGGGTTGCAAAGCCCTAGATCACACTACCACCAGTATAGGTGTACTCAAAGATCAAGGTGAAACAGTTGCAAATAACCAGATTCAATTGGACAAGGATGCTACCGCAAATGTTATGAAAGTTTGTGAGGAAGTTGGTACTTTTAGAGATGAAGCAATTGCCCAACTCTCTGTAGATATCACCAAGGGGGAGAAGTTAGTCAAAGAACAAGTTGAAAAAATATCTGAACAATCTAAAGCATCTATGGATAGTCTAGTCAAAGATATGAAAGCAGACATCCTTGCTCAACTTCAATTTGTAAAGTTTTATATCTATGACACTGCTGTATGTGTACATAACCAGAACTTTCCCAACTCCCAGCTTAACCCTGCCATTATTCCAAAGGTCCTAGATCCTCTTGAAGAACATCCTCCCTCAAGTGCTCCAGATCAGGCTAACTTTCCAGCTCAGGCCAACATTCCAGAGTATGTGCCAGTCTTCTCACCTAGACCTTCTGGTGACATGACTGAGCCTCCTCTTTCTTATGATGATGTGTGGCAAGATGATTTTCCTCCAAGTTCTCAGGGTGCCCCCAGAAAGAAAAGAAAATATGGTGACGGCGCTTCTGCTAGCCGTTCTGCACCAATATGAGAGCCTGCCCCAGCTACAGAAGGTAGACCAGAAGTTGTCCATGCAGAAGTTTGGAGTCCTACCTCCAAATCTCTTTTCCTTGATACCTTGAAGCTGGTAATAGATTTTGGTGAAAATAGAGATCACTACTATAACAACGCAGAATGGAAAGCATATGATGTATCTCAAATCAAAATCAGATTACATGATAGAAATTGGGGATATAATAATCCAGCTGCTCCTCCAAGGCCCAAGACCTATTTTCCCAAACCTTTCAGCTACCTGGAGAGGCAAGAGCTTAAAAGAGAAAGACTGCATAGAGGAGCCCCTTCTTGAGTAAATGAGGATGTGGAAATGGACATTTAATCTTTTGAAATCATTTCTATATATATATTTGATTCTAATTATGGCTATCCTTATTAATCCTGCTTCATTTTTTTTCAGTATATGTTTTGTTGTTCTTGTTACTCTAAGTAATTCACCTTAGTGTAGAGGGTGCTGACATCTACAAATAGGGGAAGATTGTTGGGAATTGTCTCCATAATACCTCAGATTTGTAGGAAGTCAGACCTTGAACTAAGATGAATTAAGGTGTATTTGATATTGTGTTTGAGTTATATGTGTGCAGGTTCTTATTGCCAAGTGTAGACCAATGTCAGTCTATAATGGGATACCAAACACAGGACCATACAATGTAATTCCTCATTGTGTGATCCAAGGTGTTGGCTCATGTATAGCCTCTCTATTGGGACACACTTCATCAACATGCACTTGGACTATGGAGTTTTGAAGTCTATCTCAAAAGAAATTTTCTAAGTCCACATACTCGAGTACTTTTTTAGTAAACTCAAGTAAGTGAGTCTGTACTCGAGTAGGTTGGACTACTTACTTGAGTGGATTCTATATATACTCATGTATGAAAGTTTATACTCGAGTGGATTTTCTTTCACTCGAGTAAGTGATACCTTATACTCGAGTAGATGATTAGTTAACTCGAGTAGATCTGGACTTCTTATGCTAGAAAGTTTCTAAGTACACATACTCGAGTAGTGCTCTGATATACTCGAGTAAGTAACTCTGTACTCGAGTAGACTGATTTTCATACTCGAGTAGGTTAGCGATAACTCGAGTAGTTTTTCTAAGATACTCGAGTAGTCTATCTTCCCCATACTCGAGTATCTCAAACTCTTATACTCGAGTTACTCTTCAAGTCTTATCTGAGAAATTTTTCCAAGTGATTACTCGAGTATATTTGCTCATACTCGAGTAGGTTCTCTAAGTTACTCGAGTATTGATCCCTGCAGCACTCGAGTTGTTTCTATCTTGATACTCGAGTATATTCCTCATATCTACTCGAGTATATAACCTCTTACTCGAGTATGTGTCTGTCTCTCGAGTATATCTGTTCGAATTTCCTGAATTTCTCCAAGTCAAGTTTCTTTGTGTATTTTCTAAAAGTCCTTTCTGATTGGTCCACGTGTCATCCTTAATTATGCTTATGACCGTTGGAGACCGCCTATAAATAGGTCTTTTCAGACTTGACTAAATACACGCGTTTTACAGAGAATAATTTTTTAAGAAAGAGAAAATCCCGAAAACCCCAATCTCTCTTTCCGCCGCCATTAAAGTTTTCGGAAGAAGCTCTGGATCGTTCTCTCTCTCAGCCGCTACTATCAATCTCTGTTTCTCCAGCGATCCAGACTCAAGAAGAATCATCTGATCTCTCCATGCTTCATCGTCTCTGATTTATTTTCTTGATCGTGGTGATTCCAGATCTCAGAATCATGGGTCTCTCTCTAGTCTTCTTCAACTGTTTCTGTTCAAACCGAAAAGCTCTCAAGAAGAAGATAAAGTCAAAGATCCAGATCTATGCTAATTGTTGTTTGTGTTTTTCTTTTCAAACAAATTTCATTGTAGGAGATTTATCTCCGAATGGTAGGAAGTTTTATCTTCCGAGTGTAGATCCATTTGGGATCGAGTTTTTGTAGGAACATAGTTCCGAGGTGTAGGATTGGTTTGCAATCCGAGATAGTGGAGTAGCCGAGTCTAGTGATTTGCTAGATCGGTGAGGAAAGTGGACGTACCCAAGATTGGGGAAGCACTATAAATCTCTTGTCGTCTGTGTGATTGCTTGATTACTTATCTGTGCTGTGTTAATTTTTTATTCCGCATTTGGCACGCATTTCACCTATTCACCCCCCTCTAGGTGATTTAGGTTGACAACTTAGTTCTCTCAAAGAGCTTATCATGGGTGGCAGATGGGGCATGCACAAATGCAGTGTACCCAAAGATTCGGAGAGGGAGAGAAAAAGTCTCCTTGCCCGGATACAGTATGGAGAATGGGGTTTTCCCGTAGAGAACTGAGGAGGGAATACGATTGATGAGGTAGCAGGCAAGGAGAACAACATAGCCCCAATATGAGCTAGGGGCCTGCATTTGTATCATCAGAGTGTGAGCGACATCAAGGAGGTGACGGTTTTTGCGCTCCGCCACACCATTTTGCTGTGAAGTATAGACATACTAGTTTGATGAATAATCCCATGTTGTACACAGAAGGACGAAAAATCATGACTGAGATATTCTTGGGCGTTATCAGATCGAAAAAATTTAATAGAAACATCAAACTGAGTTTTGATCATGAGATAGAAAGATGTCCATACAGAGAATAATTCAGAGCGGTCTTTTAGAAGATACACCCACGTACAACGAGAGAAATCATCAATAAACGTGACAAAATATAAACTTCCCCGACCAACGATAGGGGTAGGAAAAGGACCCCAAACATCAGACAGGATGAGATCAAACGGTCGAGAAGATCCACGAACTTGCTTTGGTGGGAAGGAGGAGCGGTGATGCTTGCCAAGCTGACAGGCCTCACAATTGAGGGGAGGACTGTGTGGAGGAAGTTAAGGCAAAAGCTGACGAAGAAGATGCGGAGGAGCATGACCAAGGCGAAGATGCCATTGGAGTAGATCTGTGGAGGTGGAGGAGAAGGCGGATAGAGCGGAAACGTTGTCGATGAAGAATAGGCCGCCACTCTCAGTCCCAGTAGCAATCGTCCGCTGGGAGTCCGGATCCTGAAAAGAACAAGAAGTAGAAGTAAATGTGACGGAACACCATAATTGCTTGCATAGAGAGGTAACAGATATTAAGTTGCACGGGAATTTCGGCACGTAGAGAGTATTCGCCAAGTGAAGAGATGGAGTGACTTGAACCACTCCCGTCCCATTGACCGGGGATGGAGAGCCATCAGTGAGAATAACCGGGCGCAATCAATCATGTGTTTCCAAGAGAGAAAAACACTAGGGAGAGCAGGTCATATGATTGGAAGCACCTGAGTCGATCAGCAATTTTCCTTGAGTAAGGAAGTGGTCACTACAAGAAGACGTGACCACCGAGGAAGAAGGCTTCGAAGAAGAGGAGAAGGTAGAGATATCGAAGAGTGCCATAGGAGCAGAAACAGGTCGCGCGAACAGAGAGACAGGTCGCGCGAACTAAAAAAGAAGTGCGAGAGGACCGAGAAATAGGCCGCGTGAACAGAGAAACCGGTCACGTGAACAGACAAGCATCGAACACAACACGAGCACAAGGAAGTTCGTGAGAACCAGAAGACCGCAGCGGACAAAAAGCAAACCGCAAAGGACACAACCAAGAAGACGATCAAAACAGGGAGAAGGCCATGCGGTCAGAGAGAAGTCCGCACAAACATAGGAGGAGCCGCGTGAATCAAAGGAGATCGCAGGAAAAATAGAGGCAGAGAAACCGCGAAAATAGGTCGCGGATAGAACTAGAGAGAGAAGAGAGGCCGCGCGGTTAGGAAACAAGCCGCGCGGAAGGAAGAAGAAGATCTGCAGTGGTTACGATGTCAGACACCAGCGGCCAGAGAAGCCACGACCAAGCCGTAGAATCAAGCAGAGGGATAGAAGTCGAGCGGCTAGAATACAGTCCGCTCGAACAGAAGCAACAGGAAAAACAAGCACAGGGCAACATGTCGCGGCGAATAGGACAACAGTTCGCAGCGAACAGGGCAACAACAAGAAGAGAAAGAGACCACGCGGATAGGGCGCAAGAAAGCGAAGCAAGCCGCGCGGACAGGGAGGGCGCACAGAATCAGGAGGAAAAGATCGAGACCTCTAATACCATGTGAGAAACGAATAAAAACAAACCGAAAGTGGTTTAACTGAAACTTTATTATCTGAAAAAGGTATCTATTACAATGTTATGGCCTCCCTTATATAGAATGGAGGAGAGAAGAGAGAATACAAATAAGAGATATGGGACTAAAAAATTACATGGCACAAGCGGACTGTACAGACACAAATCACACAAGCCACGCGGTTAGATAGAGGGGCTAACTGCTCGGCAACTGTCAGAGTGAGAGAGAGAGATCGCCAAGTGAGACCGCTAGACTGCCCGGTCTCCAAGTCGCTAGTGATAAACTGCTAGACCGCTTGGACCACAGACAGCAACACACAACAACCAACCTACTGAAGGGAAACCGCCAGACCGCCCGGTCATCAACCCGCCAAGCCAGACCGCCAGACCGCCCGGTCATCAACCCGCCAAGCCAGACCGCCAGACCGCCCGGTCACCAACTTCAATAGTCTCTGTGGTAAGCTGGCTGACGTGCAAGTTATGTGTGTAGAGTGTCCCGACGAGAAAAGTCCCCTTCTATGAAACTGACGAGAATGCCAAACTTTGGACAAGCCCGGGCGAATAAGCCCACGAGCGGGTGAGGTCAAGCAAGAGTTCTTAGCATCAGTTTGTTGTTTGTGAGACGGAATCCTGACATGCGAAGTCAGAGCTTGCATGCAAGCCCAGGTTTTGAGACCCACGAGCGGGTGGGGCCTTGGCAAGAGTTCCATGTGGCAGCTTGTATGTCGCTAGGGGAAATTGGGAGTACTCGCATGTTTGAGGCTTGAATGCCAGTGGTGAAATTGGATGTACCTGTTTGATAATGCGCGATGATATGTTAGATTAATGCGCTATAGGGTGCCTTGGGTGAAACCCAGGATTGCATACATGCTGCATTGTAGGCCCTTTTCATTTTTCTTGCTCAACATAGAAACGTGTTTGTTGTATGAGACATCCAAACCTGCCTTATTACTTTCTATGTTATGTATATTTGCATACGAGGTGCTGTCCTACAGGGTGATAGAGTGCCTCGGGGTCCGCTAGGGACGGCTTGGAGGAGATGTGTTGGATACACAGTTGAGGTCAGCCTTTGTAGACCCACGTTATAACAAATTTTTACGGGGCAAGGATCGCAAGCAGGAGCATGATTGCCAGCCAAAAAGGCATAAGCCTCAATAAGTGAACTCTTTGTTTAGGGGCTTATGTTTTTTTGAATGCTTTGCTCCATGAACTGTAATCCAACTTGCATGCTAAGGTAGCCTAGGAGTGCTAAAGCATGTTGCTATGCTTGTTGTTGTTTCAGTTTTTTGACTCATGTTTGTTGTAAGGCCTTAAGGTCGTTTTAATACTCCTGCGATAGGGATAACATATATTGATTCTGAGTTTTTAGATACGTAGCTCTTTTATATAAATTTTTAATACTTAACTCGTGGCATCTATATATTGTGGGGCCCCGGCCGGACCCATATTATATGGTCATTATAGGGGAGGTATTACATATGGAATATAATTCGTCAAATCAACCCTTGAATCGATGAATCGTCGAGTGGACACATCGAACTTAACGCCTGGTAGTGGCCTCAATACTTGACTCGACGAAGTGTCAAGTACACTCAATGCCTAACTCGACGAATCAACATTTGACTCAACGAAGCGTCGAGTGGACTCAACTCTCTTAACTCCTAACTCGACGAATCAACACTTGACTCGACGTATCGTCGAGTGGTCTTGACGCACTCAATGCTTACTCGATGAATCAACACTTGATTCGACGAATCGTCGAGTGATCTCGACACACTCAATGCTAACAAGATGAATAAACACTTAACTTGACGAATCTTTGAGTGGTCTCGACGCACTCAACGCCAACTCGACGAATCAACACTTGAATCAACAAATTGTCGAGTGCTCTCGACACACTCAATACCTGGCTGTGCTTGGTCTCAACACACTCAATGCCTGGCACTGCTTAGTCCTTCACTCATCACAAGAGTAAGACCAACAAAATCCATTCCTCCAAATTCCCCAAACGCTGTTATGTATGACCTAGATGCGCTCATATTGCATTGGCAGTGAGACTACATGCTTGATCACTTCCAGATCATAATGGTAACACCAACAATCTCCCACTTGATCTTGAAAGTATCAAACAAAAGATTCACAAACAATGAGCAGCATCTAGAAATACATTATTGCTCCCCAAGTAATAAGAGTTTACAACTCAAAAGCCATTGTGACCAATGTATCAGTGTTGTCATGTCCCTTCGTCCCTTACATCCAGATAGAATTAGAGGCATAAACTGTGTCACCCTCATAATTATTCAATCCTAGTTTCCTGATCTAGAATGGAATTCTAGAAATCGGTGAGTCTAATATCAAATATTGACTCCACCAAGCATGGTCATGCATTTCTCAGTCCCATTCCATCAAGGTGGCCCATGAATGCAACTCCTGTCATATAGGATGACAAATCTCAATTCTGTCTACACGCAAACAACTAAATGATTTGTAACGTACCCAATAACAACCTTTATCATTGTAATGCCCCTGATTTTTCAATGTATATTTTAATTCCTTTAGTGATGTATTTTTGACGTCAGGGCGTTAGGTTGACGCGTAGTTGACAAGTATCATTGCTGGAGCGTGACTTTTTCTCATTGGCATCTCAGGTTTTGACTTAGAATATTAGCATGGCAAATTTCTAGTGTGTATTTGAAAACTCCCTTGTGAACCGGGTTTATTTTGGAACTCGGTGGAGCCTTTTAGGGATATTTGGTGTTTTGATGTCGGGGAGTTTTTACCCGATTTTGGTTGTCAGATTCTGATTTCGACTTCGCCATTAGTTTTGTAGCATCGGTATTTATCTTCGGTGCGAATTTCGTGGAAATCTTTGCTGATTCGAGTTTTTGGTCGTTTAATTAATAATATAATATTATATTATATATATAAGCGTGTACGTTTTGGTGGAACCCTATTCATCATCTTCTTTCCAAGCCGTCAGACTGATTCATGGAAGAGATAAAGCTGCGTACATCACAAGCTTTCGGTCATCGATTGTAGGAGTTCTGGTGCTCGGAATCGTCGTCGGAGGGTAGATTCGGAAAGCTCTCGCCGAGATCTACGTGTGTGCGGTATGTTTTCCCCCTTTCATGGATTTTTGACATTAGGGTTTTTGATCTTGACCCATGTTTGTCCCGAGAAGTTTCAGGAATCGTTGCCTAGGAGTTCTTGCGACCGATCCTTGGAGCGGAGCGCTCGTGAGGTCAGATTTTGGAGGATCTTGAGGCAAGTGGTGAATCTTCCCTCTGCTATTTTTTTTTCTTTTCTTTCCCTTCTTTTTCTTCCCGCCTTAGAATGTAGAAGTAGTGTAAGGTTCGACCACGATCGATCTGCTGAGTAGTATAGGATTTCCGACCAAGGAAATTTCGTCGGATAAGGGCTGAGTACTGTTAGAGGAAATCCGTCGATTATAGGGGAGTCAAACTAAGTTTAATTCGTCATATATAGTGTGGTAAGTCCGAGAGAAATTCGTCAAATATGAGTTTTGGGGCTAAGTCAGATTCGTCGGGTAATATCAATGAATTCGTCAAGTATCAGCCTTGGCATCGAGTGATTCTGCATTCGTTGAGTTTAGGTGTCAAATTCATCGAGTATAAGACTTAGCATCAAGTGATTCTGCATTCGTTGAGTTTAGGCGTTGAGTGTCAGTCTTGGCGATGAGTAAATTTTGTTTTGGCGCCGAGACCATCGAGTGACCTGTGAGTCTAAGTCTTTTTTGTTGAGTTAAGACTATTTGGTGTCGAGAGCGTTGAGTAAACACAGCTAGGCGTCGAGTGAACTCATCTAGGAGTCGAGTGAATTAAAGTTCGTGGAGTTAAGTTTAAATGTTGAGTTAAACAGCCTTGGCGTTGAGTGCGTTGAGTGAACTCTAATTTCATTGAGTATACTCGACGAATTTCCCTTGGACTTGGTGATTTGAGCATATTTGTCGAGTATCAAGGTAATGTTAGCCGATTCGCCGAGTATCGTCAGTTAGCCAGAATTTTGCTAAGTAGAATTTATCGAGTGTGGACTAAGAATTTTCTTGTCAAATTGAGTCCAATTCGTCGAGTTTGGCCTCAGGGTGATTTTTCAGATTTTTTTTCCATTTTGCCATTGGAGTAATCTTGTGTTTCGGTTAGGGTCGGTGTTTTATGGATGTTTTTGGTGTGACCAATGGTTGGCAGTGGATAAAGGACCACCAACCTAAGGCCATCTTATGAATCTTGCCCTAGTGGGTTTATGATGTAGGGTGCGTCCTGAGTCGGAGTTCTCCACGAAACTAATGCTTTCCTACGCACTACACGTCGTAGATCTACCGCACCTACACAGCACCTATCGCCCACAATAGTTCTCGTCGCAAGAACGCAGCGCAAATAACAAAGGAGGAATGGTCGACTCGAAAACAACGATCGGAAATTTGAGTCGGAGTATTCCCCAAGAAAACACAAAGGTTGCCACTTCTTTTAGAGAGCAAGACCAAGGCTATAGGCCAAGATTCGCTCAAGCAAATAGGATCCACCCGATCCGGAATTAAAAAAGCCTAGCAACGGTGAATTCGATTCAAAACTTGCAGCAATTAAATTAACTTTGCGGAGAAAACGATTTGCGAAAACCACCACAACTACTTAGAGAATCACACAAGGAGAGGAAAGAGTTTACCCAACCGGGATGAAGTTTTCACACAAGATAACGGTGGGAGAATCACTCTCTCCACGGATCCATCGGTGTCACACCGAAGGGATTACAACCTTCTTCCCGGAGTCGCACCGAAGGAAGCCGCGCCGGAGTCGCTCCGAACGGATGGAGGAAGCAAAGGGGGGCCGGCGGCTTCACACCACAAGCAAAGGGAAGAGGGGGGGCGGCGGCTAGATGAAGCCTCCTCTCTTGGCCGAAATTTGCAAGGCAAAAATTAGGTTTCTTCTTTTCTAATTATCTCATAACAAAGCCTCCTTATATAGGAGTTACAAACAAGCCTTAACCATTCATGATGGAGATGTAATCTCATCCATCCGAATGGCTAAATGCACACCAACATAAAAATTGTTCAAAATTAAAAATAACAAACAAGCAATGAATATAAAATTATCACTAAACATGGGATAATTTTATATTCTAAATATGAAATAGAGTTTTCCCAAATAAAATAAATAAGGCTAATTCTTTGTAGTGGATGTAGCATGCCGCGGGCGGAAGTTATAGCATAGCCTTCCGTTAGCGTCCTCGTGCCGCCTCACATCCTTGAGTTGTATTGCCTTATCAACCGGATCATCATCAGCATCTTTAGCATCGTCATCAAATGGTGGAGGAGGGGCCACGCCATCAATCCTCCCCGGCTCAAATCCACGCATCTCCGTTGCGTGGTCCAAGCGATAGCGGTGAAGGAGAGCGGCATCCAAACTGTGCAGCTCCGTCTCGAGTACCCAAGAGTCATCCGAAGGGGGTCGATCTCGCCAACGGATGAGAAAGCGGTGGGTGTCTCCATCAACAGTGGTAACAGGCTCAGCATCAAGTATCATCTTTGGAGTTGAAAACGTCCGTGGAAACCTGGGGAACATATTAGCAGTAGGCAAGAAAGAAGGCAACTTACCATCCGATGATATACCTGTGGGGACCGAAGGAGAGAGTTCATCCGTACTACCACTCCCCAACCCATGAGAATTTAGAGTGGGAGAAGAAGACGACAAAGAAGTCAACTCTTGTGGTGGTGACACAAACATCGTTAAATCCGAAACGTTAAAAATGGGGAATATACCCCAATCAGCAGGCAAGTCCAAAACGAAAGCGTTGTCACCTAACTTTTTAACAATCCGAAAAGGGCCGGCGCGCTTTGGTGCTAACTTTTTAACGATGCCAGTGGGCAAGCGTTCGGGAACCAAACGGACTAAAACTAGATCGCCAATTTTAAATTTTGATACTCTCCTATGTAAATTAGCGTGCGGTTGATAAGAGTCGTATTGCGTAGTCAAAGTGTCCCGTATACGTGCATGTAAATCATGGATGTGCTGGGCGAAGGATTGTGCAAACTGACTTGCCTTGTATGTTGGGGGCAACGGCACTAAGTCAAGCGGCACAGGAGCCTTATATCCGTGGACAATCTCATTCGGCGACAGACCCGTAGACCTATTCTTGGAATTATTGTAGGCTAATTGGGCATGGGGAAGGAGAAGATCACAAGTGCTCTTGTGATCACTCACAAGGCATCGTAACAAATTTCCTAAGCTCCGATTAACCACTTCCGTCTGCCCATCAGTTTGGGGATGATAGGCGGAGGAAAACAATAATTTTGTTCCCATTAATATCCAAAGAGTTTTCTAAAAATAACTAGTGAATTTTACGTCCCTATCCGAGACTATGGTCTTTGGCACTCCACGGTGACTAACGACTTCTTTAAAATATAATTTAGCGACGTGAGACGCATCGTTTGTCCTACTGCATGGGATGAAAAAAGCCATCTTTGAAAACCTATCCACCACTACAAAAACTTTGTCGTGACGGTGTAGAGTAATGGGGAGGCCTAATACAAAATCCATACTAACGTCTACCCAAGGCATGGAGGGAATAGGCAAGGGAGTATATAATCCAACGTTGGTTTTACTTCCCTTAGACACCTGACATGTGCGGCAGCTACTCACTACCTGCCCCACCATAACCTTCAGTTTTGGCCAATAGAATTTGTCCTCGACTAGCGTAATGGTCTTATCTCTACCAAAGTGGCCACTCAACCCTCCGCTATGCAATTCCCATATGATATGTAGTCGTAATGATGACTGCGGGATACATAGCTTCCCTTTCCTAAATAGGTAACCGTCCTTGATAACGTATGCAGATATCGTAGTGGGGGAACTATCCTGGGCAGATAAATAAAAGTCCTGGAAGTCAGGACACGTGGCGTACTCATCCTTAATCCGCTCAAATCCTACAACATGTACTTCCATAGAGGTGAGTAAAATAGTAAGATGACTAAGGGCGTCCGCGACTCGGTGATCAGCTCCCTTAAGGTGCTTGAGATTAAACGTGTAACCTTGTAAGAAAGCTACCCACTTAGCGTGTCGTGGGCTGATCTTATGCTGGCCGTTGATGAAACGTAAAGACTCATGATCAGAGAGGATCACAAACTCCTTGGAGAGGAGATAGTGCCTCCAATGGTGTAGACATCGAACTACAGCATAAAATTCCCTATCGTAATATGAGTAGTTCAGCTTAGGACCGGACAACTTCTCGCTAAAATAACTAACGGGATGGCCCTCCTGGCTCAAGACACCTCCAATCCCTACCCCAGACGCATCACCTGTGAGCTCAAAGACCTTAGAAAAGTCAGGTAGACGTAAGACAGGTGCCTCAGTCATAAGCTCCTTTATTCGTTCAAAGGCGTAAGTGGCGGACTTTGTCCATGTAAACTCTCCCTTCTTCATACAGTCGGTGATAGGCGCCATAATACTACTGAAGTCTCGTATGAAACGACGATAAAACGTGGCTAACCCATGGAAGCTACGTACCTCATGTAGGGTGGTTGGCACGGGCCAGTCCTTAATGACCTGAACCTTGCCCGGATCAACTCGAATACCCTTAGAACTGACTATATAACCTAAGAACTCTACCTCCGAGGCATAGAAAGTGCATTTCTTAAGGTTGAGAAATAAAGTCTCTTTCCGCAGGGTGGAAAGGATCACTCTCATGTGGGAGATGTGCTCGGTAGTAGAGGTGTTATAAATCAGTATATCGTCAAAGTAGACGACAATGAACTTCCCCATGAATGGGTGAAAGACATGTGTCATCATTCGGGAGAAGGTACTAGGGGCATTGGATAACCCAAAGGGCATCACAAGCCATTCGTACAGTCCATCCTTTGACTTAAATGCCGTATTCCACTCGTCGCCCTCTCGTATCGTAATCTGGTGATAGCCACTCCGAAGATCTAATTTGGAGAATACGGTGGCCCCAGACAAGACATCCAACAAATCATCTAGGCGAGGAATGGGAAACCTATACTTGATGGTGATCTTGTTGATAGCCCGGCTATCAACGCACATCCTCCACGTACCATCCTTCTTGGGGGCAAGAAGGGCTGGCACCGCGCATGGGCTCATACTAGTCCTAATAAAACCTTTCTCTAGCAAAACCTCTATCTGGGACTGCAACTCCAGGTGAGCTGCGGGGTGGAGTCGATAATGGGGCTGATTTGGCAAGGAAGACCCCGGGATGAGGTCTATCGCATGCTGGATATTCCTAAGCGGGGGTAACGTGGGCGGCAACTCATCCGGGTACACGTCCCTATACTCTTTCAGAAGTACCCGTAACTCACTATGTAACTCATCCAAAATGCTAGAATCGGGCTTCGCACTTAGGAGGACTAGCGCATACATAATTCCATCAAGGAACGGATCTCTCTCAAACTCTTTCTTACCAACTAGATTCAACGTTTTCCGTTCTACCGGGATAGTGGTGTCCTTAGCCAAGACTACGACCTCCTTTGGGATGGTCGGTCTCAAGGTGATGGTTTTGCCATTGAATTTGAATTCATAAGTGTTGGCTCTACCAAAATGAGTAACATCACGGTCATATAGCCAAGGGCGGCCTAACAACACATGACAAGCGTCCATCGGAAGGACATCACACCACACCTCATCCATGTAGGATTTGAATGAGAGCGGGACCAGGCATCGCTTGGTAACGGGTACGGAGATCTTATTGATCCAAGCAACCTTATATGGGGTCGGGTGTGGTTCCGTGGTCAAGGACATACGTGCAATGGCGTTCTCAGATACGACATTCACACTGCTACCACTATCAACAATCAGCTTGCAAAGTTTCTCGCCACTCTTAAAAATCAGAGAAAATATGCTCGTCCTCTTCCACTCATCTAATGGACGAGGAGTGGCCAAGATATAACGCATCACCATAAGGGGGTGATTGTCCTCTAAGTCACTTGGGACCCCTTTCGGGTCGCTCTCCTCAGCAGCCTCATAAACGTAATCCGCAAGATCGCTCGTCGACTCTAACAAGGCTATGGCTTTAGTTTTCGTTGGGCATTCGAAGGCGTAGTGACCTTGAATGCCGCAAGAGTAACATGTGGCGTTAGTCTTGCTAACCTTTCCGATGGGAATACGTTCGCTCGCAGGGTTCTTAGTGTTCCTAGCAGTGATCAGAACAGACTTAGACTCGGCGGACCGGAATTTCCCTTTGTCCTGATATGTGGAGGACGAGGCTCCGGTGGTTGATTTTCCCTTCGTATGGGAATACCGGGAGTGGGCCTTAGATGCTAAGTGTTTCTCAATATCGAGGGCGGCATTGAATGTCATGTTTAGATCTGTGTGGCCATAACGTAAGAGCTTCCACTGAATATCGGGTTGAAGCCCCTTACGGAATCTAGAAAGGGTAACCTTGGGGATTTCCTTCAGATCACAACGCACCATTCGGTCCTTCAGTTCTCTCATATACTCCGCTACTGAATTTGAGCCCTGCCACAGGGTGGCAAGCTCGTCAAACATCTGTGTCCGATGGTACGCGGGAACGTACTGATCGGTCAAAAAATTCTTCATTACGGTCCACCCAATAATTGGGTTTCCGTCTCCCGCACCTAGCCTACGCTCTTCATTTAGCCAATAAGTTTTGGCACGGCCTGTCAACTTCATCCTGGCAACTTGGACCTTTTGGGGGTCCGTGAGATGATGCCAGTCGTAGTAACATTCCATGTCCACTATCCACGTAAGGAAGTTCTGTGGATCTCCCATGCCGTCGAAAGTGGGGGCATCAATCTTGATGTCCCTAGTAATGTCAAACTCTCGCTCATGGCGACGACGTTGAGGGGGCACTCGTGGGGAGTCCCCATCCGAATCCGAATCGGAGATGTGTTGGCGTCGGCAGGGCAACTCAACATTAGCGGGTGGTGGTGGTGGCCTAACTTGATTTTGTAAAATCTGTGCTAAAGTGGCCCTAAGCTCCGCCATATCATTACGTAGACCTGCTATCGCTTCAGCGTTATGAAGTTCATTCCCGTTCTCAGCCATCCTAGACGTAGACGGCGCCGTATATTCCGTGCCTAGCCTAGTGCGCATGCAAGACCCAGAAAATTATGAAAGATGATTTTTCCTAGGGCTGTAGCTAGAATGGAAATAAATTTTTTTTGAAAAGTTTGATGTGAGAAACACGTAGATCGTTAAAAAAAAATTTTTTTTGAAATTTTGCTGAAAATTACAGATTTCAGCCCGCTATTTGCAGACCAACTGGACAGAATTACGATGTTCTAATTTGCAGGCTGACTTAACGAGGCCGAATCGAAAAATTTTCTGTTTTAAAGTTGCTGGAAATAAGTGCAGGAAGCTACAGTTTTTTTTTCAGATTTTTTTTGACAAGTTTTAAAATTCCGAGGGATTTACTAAACGCAGACCAATCCGAAAATTTCAGATCTTTGAAAGTTCAGATCAACCAACGAAGAACGCAGAGAGGATGTTTGCAATGTGGAAGTTGAAACGACCGCCTCTGATACCAAATTGATGTAGGGTCTGTCCCGAGTCGGAGTTCTCCACGAAACTAATGCTTTCCTACGCACTACACGTCGTAGATCTATCGCACCTACACAGCACCTATCGCCCACAATAGTTCTCGTCGCAAGAACGCAGCGCAAATAACAAAGGAGGAATGGTCGACTCGAAAACAACGATCGGAAATTTGAGTCGGAGTATTCCCCAAGAAAACACAAAGATTGCCACTCCTTTTAGAGAGAAAGACCAAGGCTATAGGCCAAGATCCGCTCAAGCAAATAGGATCCACCCGATCCGCAATTAAAAAAGCCTAGCAACGGCGAATTCGATTCAAAACTTGCAGCGATTAAATTAACTTTGCGGAGAAAACGATTTGCGAAAACCACCACAACTACTTAGAGAATCACACAAGGAGAGGAAAGAGTTTACCCAACCGGGATGAAGTTTTCACACAAGATAACGGTGGGAGAATCTCTCTCTCCACGAATCCACCGGCGTCACACCGAAGGGATTGCAACCTTCTTCCCAGAGTCGCACCGAAGGAAGCCGCGCCGGAGTCGCTCCGAACGGATGGAGGAAGCAAAGGGGGGCCGACGGCTTCACACCACAAGCAAAGGGAAGAGGGGGGCGGCGGCTAGATGAAGCCTCCTCTCTTGGCCGAAATTTGCAAGGCAAAAATTAGGTTTCTTCTTTTCTAATTATCTCATAACAAAGCCTCCTTATATAGGAGTTACAAACAAGCCTTAACCATTCATGATGGAGATGTAATCTCATCCATCCGAATGGCTAAATGCACACCAACATAAAAATTGTTCAAAATTAAAAATAACAAACAAGCAATGAATATAAAATTATCACTAAACATGGGATAATTTTATATTCTAAATATGAAATAGAGTTTTCCCAAATAAAATAAATAAGGCTAATTCTTTGTAGTGGATGTAGCACGCCGCGGGCTGAAGTTATAGCGTAGCCTTCCGTTAGCGTCCTCGTGCCGCCTCACGTCCTTGAGTTGTATTGCCTTATCAACCGGATCATCATCAGCATCTTTAGCATCGTCATCAAATGGTGGAGGAGGGGCCACGCCATCAGTTTACCCGGTGTGGGTTTGTGACTAGGTGTGGAAGGGTACACTAGTAGAAAATCGACTTTAAGTGACGAATTTTTTGGTCATTAAAAATTGCATTTTAGTCACTAAAGATAATTAGTGACTAAATATTGTCCGTCACAAAGCGGTCACGAATGCCCCGCCACTAAATGTTTTTAGTGACCAAAATGAGTTACATCACTAATCGTATATATTTAGTGATTGAATTAACTATAGTCACCAAAAGTTTCTTTTGTGATGAAATTGATTTGTTCACTAAATTAATTTTTAGTGATTAAGTTGAATCAGTCACTGAATGAACATTTAATGACCATATTAATTCAGTCACAAAAAGTTTACTGGTGACCAAATTAATTTGGCCACTAAATATTTTTTTGGTGACTACATTAAGCCGGCCATGAAATGCTATTTTAGTGACTAATCTATTTCGGTCACTAAATAATTCTTTAGTGATCAAACTGATTAAGTCACTAAATATTATTGTAGTGACCAAATTAATTCGTCACCGGATGTGTAATTTCAATGACGCACTATGTAATTACTAAAGAGAACACGATACACTATTTTTAATAATACCATGTACTTTCATTTTTTTATTCCTTATAATTCAATATTAAGATATTCAAGCACAAAGAAAAAAAATAAAATATGCAATCATAACAGAATTTTGTTCAACATTATTTTATTAATAAAGAAAAAAAGTGGGAGATAGCATAAATCTCTCAATACAGAATAATAGTTTTAAACCATAATTAAATTAAATACATATTCGTTCTTTAGCTCATTTAAATGTGCATTTTATAACTTCTGAGATAATGATAGTCCAAGTTAGAAGCAGGCCCAACATCTCATGGCCGGTGGAAGATCTGCTTGCACTTTTCGAACTTTGTCCGTGAGATGAGTTAGGTACTCACTGATCTCCACCTCGCAATTGCCGATGGCAGCGGCGGCGACGCTCAACACATTGATAGTCTTCTTTGTACGCTTAACCATGTCCCCGTTGAACATTGAAGGATCGCCAAACACTATCCTTCTTAAGATTCTTCACATTTGCGTCATGCTCTGGCAAGACCTGAAGGTAGAGTAATAATCATTATGCCAATACAAATAATTTATACAATTTTAGATTATTATTATGCAAAATATACCCCTAACCACCCCCACCAGGGTGCAAAGTGAAAAACTGAGAAAAAGATCAAAAGAGCTCTCTTCAGACTCACTTCATCAACAGGAGGTTTACCCCAACCTCCGGGATGATAACCAAAACTTGCTCCAGGAGGGATTGGGGCATTTAATCCCGGAATTTTCAGTTGGGGATATGATGGTGGAGGACCATACCTCTGACAAGTAAGATCAATTTAGATAAAAAATGAAATACAACAACAACATTCAAGCCTTTATCCCACTACAGTGGGGTCAGCATATTGAAATGAATTCAAAAAATTATTATACAAATAAAACCTTAAAATTTAACCTGCATATTAATAAGCCATGGTGGCGGAGAACCCTTAGGCATACCAAGAGCTTCCTTTAGATCTTGTGATAAAATTCTAGGTTTTTTTTCCCTCAGTTTAACCTGTCAAATCGCTAAAATAATGGGGAAAAAATAGTGAGAGGTCGTTCATAATAAAAAAATTCAAAAAATGAAAAATGAACTTGGAACACAGAAGACACCTACCTGCTTAAGGTGAGCTACACTCCTCATATATAACGGCTGATTCAACAGCTTAAGAAGCACAACAAAACTTAGTTTTCTTTTGGCAATTCTCAGAACATAGTTGTTTTAGTAACATTAAGCAGATTTTTTTATTCCCAGGCCCCAATTTGATCTGCAGCATTAGGAAGAAGGTTACTAAATCAAAGAGGAACTTAGAACCAGCAGAACTTAACTAAATTTACACAGAAAACATGAAATAAAGAAGCTAGCAAATTTCATGCAGGAGCTTAAAGAAGAATACAGAACAAAAGGAGAACCTGGTGATCACAATTGCAGCAGGCATAGAGGAGAATCTTCCATTCCCTGTCTTCCTTCGGATACAAAATATTGTTGCTACGAGTGCGCAAAATGTCTCAAATATATCAATTTTGTATTGAAGTAAATAAAGTCAAACGGATGCTGCTCACCACTCACGGCAGAACTTCATGGCGCTCATGGCTGCTGCTAATTAAAAATCCCGTCTTTTCTCTGCTTTAAAAAAAACAACAACACTTGTTTGATCCGTTCAGGTGATCAAAAGCGCAAAGATCCCGCAAGAATAAAGAGGCAGAGATATGCTGCAATTTTTGAGGCAGTTGTGACCTCTATGCAGAGTTTCCCTGCCCATTTCAGTCCACGAAAATGAATGAGTCAAATTTCTCCAGTGCCTGAAAAGAAAAAGAAGTTAATAAACATGAATCATTGCTCCAAAAGAAAACAACTTCACCGCAATTCAATACGAATCTAGAAAATTCGATAACTGAAATCTGCATCCCCAAGCAAATACCAAGATATGGAACATTATTTTCCCTAGCATATTGAGCAGCCAATATCATTCCGGGCACTCCACGATCACCGAATCCACCAGGGACCAAAATGCACGAACAACTCTGAACATAGATGATGTGAAGAAAAGAAGTTACGCTTACCATTGAGGACCTCATATGCTATAATATTTGAATTTTGAAATGTTGTTTTAATGCATTCTACTAAGAATTCGCAAAAAATACATAAGACTCTAATTAACACAGGAAAAGTGGGAATCTTTTGTTCAATACAAGTTTCAATCACTGCAAAGGAAAAAAACTCGGACACCTACTATGCAGTGCAAGTATATCCAGTGAAATAAGCTGTGACATATACTTCAACTGGGGGCTAGGAAACTTCATGGGAAGACAAAATATCCTTTTAAATGCATTCAATCCAACAATTCCATTTGAAAGAATGTAGCCCATGCACTTCACAGTCCATAATACATGTTTTATATATGAGAGAAAAAAGATCCATGGTTCAGTAAACTATAAAGATCACCATATGTTTTAAGGTTACAATCAAAGAAAAAACATACTTTGATAAATTTCTATACATCATTAATTCATCTTGAGTGCTGGATATGAGCATATCATTGCAAGTCTTCAGTCTAAATATTTTTTCATTTTTATGCTTCAATGCTGGACTATATCTATCTTATGAATGCATTTTCTGTCCGTTGATTTACATGTACAAACTACGTGATGTAGGGTATGCTTGGTGAGCGTGCTTGGGCATCTAAGGGCAAAATGTCTAGTGCATAGTGACGTGCAAAATGTGCTCATGGTTAATGTGTGCAGTTCGAAGTTAAATGCAAGCAACTTTAGGATAATCTGTTGGCAGATTACCAAGTTAATAACAAAACAATAAATATTGAGCAAAATTCACGGCAATTTGCAGATATAGTGAAAATCAACAAATTGTAATTCGGCTCTGACTGGAGTTAACAAGCTAGAACATGAGTTGAATAAGCCAAACAATCTACGTAGAATAAAAAAAAAATAAGTAACTTACAATTAATCACCAATAGGTAGGGCAAACATCCTGGACAATAAACAAACTATGCAACCAAAAAATACGAACTTACGAGAGTTGGGGCTGATTTGAGATGATCCGCGGATGCAAAATGAGTTCAATTATTGTAGGAGGCTCGGTGCGGCTATGGGCTAGTTGTCGGCAGAGGAGTGATGGTGGAGATGTGGAGGAAACCTCACGTGGAGTTGGGGGGTGAGGGTGACTGATGGATCGCGGGATGTAGCGGTGTGGGAGAGGAGGAAGCAGAGCCCATCTTGGAGGAAAAGAGCTCCAAAAACCTGAATCCATCCAAAGCATACCTAACACTCATATATATATAAAGATGGAGAGGTGGGGGTTGGGCTTCCATTATGAAAGACTAAAAGTGCACGTTGATAATGGGCATCTAAACCAGCAAAATAGTCGCTAATAAAATGATATAGAGAAAAATACAAGTCATATTATCTCGCACATGTAAGAATATAACACATTAAGGTTTAAGTGCGTACTTCAGAAGAACGACAAGCTAATAGGTCCGGAGTCAGACCCAACGCTCGTAGTTCACAGACACTATGCTGTGTCGGCTTTCTTTTCTAGAAAAGAAAACGAGATTATCAGAGTAAATTCAACATGAAATGTCATCCCAAAATAGATGTAAATAGATCATGAGACTATGTTTAAACAAACAAAATGTTCATTAACATGGTAATATGCATCTTGTGGCACGTTCTTAGGGCAAAGGAATAAATATTAAATAATTATATTTATAAAATAATGTCTCTGCAAATGTAAATTATTAAAAAGCAATTAGTAGGAATTACCTGCTCACCAACAACACCAAGTACCGGTACAAGGGTCACATGAACAAGGCAGAAATTTTCTTTTCCATAACATAAAGATAATATATGCAATAGAGAATCCATTAGAACATAGGAAGGATTCCTCTGTTTCAGTCCACTGAATCATTCTTGCTATAAAAACTATGATCAGAATTCTATATTCATATTAACTTAGCCAATTTTCTAATCAACATCACCATGAAGAATGAAAATCTACCAGAAGAAACTACGTCTAAATAATGTCATTAAGAGTGATATTAGGTCATCATCAAGTACCATAAATCACTAAAAACCCAGACAAATCAAAATTAGGGTTGTGGTAAATGTTTGTGAAACACAAATAACTCAAACTACTGTATTGATCAGATTGAAAGAACATTCAAAGATATATTTCTGTTAGCACAAACTTTAAAATGAACAAAAGTAACAGAAGATAAAACAAAAAAACTTTCAGTTAGAAGAACAACTAAATATAAAACATATAGAAACTTTCACAAAGAGATAAAAAAAATAGAAAATCATGAGTTCAGATGACAAAAACAGTTCTCAAGAATCATTAGTGGTCTGCTTGGTCCTCAGGTTCTCTTTGTTTCTGAAGAGCCAAAATTTTAGATTCCATCTCTTGAATACGAGTGGTCACCTCCACTTCCAAATCTTTGATACGAGTGCTCATCTCCACATCAAATTCTGCTCGAATTTCTGCTTGAATTTCTTCTCATAATTATTGCACATTAATATTTTTACGCTCTGAAGGTTTGGGTCCAGGACCCAGTCCGGGAATATAACCTGAACGATGTCCAAGTACTGTAGTGTAGGCTTCTTCTGGTGTCAACTTATCTTCTCCCTTCTCTCTCATTTGTGCGTCATGAAGATCCAATAGCATGTCATATGTTTCCTTCACTGTCTCATCTTGCCATTCATTATGTTTCCCCTTATGGGTTTTCTCCCACAACCTTATGTATAATGGTAGCTCATCTTGTTCATTCGGAGCAATCCTCTACATATACAAAATAATAAAACATTAATTCTAAGTACAGTTATAACTGTTAAATTTAATTAACATTACAATTGATAAAGTCTAAGAGCTTACCATTTCATATACTGTTCTTGCAATAGACTTTGATCCTACATGAGATTTCATTTTTTGTTGGCTCCTATTTTGTTTATTGATCTCACTGATTCTCTACATCAATGAATCCATAAGAAAAGCATTGTATGAACAATACACATAATTTCAAAGTAATTGATGTATTTCATACCTTGAAACAGGCACTGCCCCAGTAATTAATTATCCAATTCCATTGTGCTGGATCGATGTCTTTAGGGCCATTGGCACGTCTTTGTGCATCAGTATTCCATTTCAGATAATAATCAGCATGTAAACGAAAACGCCAAACATTGTAGTGTCGACGAAGTGATGATATAAGATCACCATGAACATGAGATTCTTTGGGGAGGTTGAATTCAGCCTACAAAAATATAAAACAACAATTTATGAATTCAAAATAGAAAAATATTTATAAATTAAAAAACTATTTAAATTTTAAGACTTACATTGATGATATTAATTATTTTGTCAATAATATCAGTTGGAATTTCAGACCATTTCTCCACATTTAGAGGAGCATTTTGCCTTACATATCGTCCACTTTCTGTAATAAGCTCTTGAGCTCTATATCCAACTAATCTTCGAAGTTCTGCTGGAAGTTGCACAGTCACCCTCTCTAGATTATTTTGTCTCCTCTTTGACCACTCAAGCCCAATGGTCGGACCACATGTCCTTTTTTTTGTTACATTTAAACCTGTAATTAAACATTTCTGTGTTAACATGCTTCAAATATATCAAATTAAAAAAACATAAGGGATTTATACCACTATTAGTAGCATGCTCAAAGTCTGTTGGATTTGCAGGTACATGATCAACCTCAACATCAGTAGAAACATGTTCAACCACACTCTCAGCAATTGTATGTTGATCTTCATTTATCAAACCTTGATCCGTATGTAACGATATTGCGGTTTTTGTTGGTCGTTGTCCAGAAGAAGATACCTTTTTTGTAAGTTGAGATACAACCTGAGAATTATTGCCTGTACTTGTAGTTTCAATCTGTGATTCCTTTTTTTTACGCTGGTTGGAAGGTTCACATTTATGTTCAGTAAACGATTTAGCAAAGGAATGCATGCGCGCTGTAGTGGATCGTGGATGTAAACTATCTGTAAGGCTTTCAATATGGGAAGCTTTAGCCTTACCACCAATATGTTCACTCCTCATTTTTTTTTATCTCAATTACCTGGAAAAAAAACAACAATTTAATTTGGAACAAAGATTGTTTAGGCTCAACATAAGAGTAAATAATATTTAAACACAATTAATATTTAAAATATATAAATACACACTCCGTTATAAGGGAAATTGTTAGTCCTATGGGCTGCTCCTCATGTGGTAGCAAAGCTCGAGATCAACTGAAGTACTATTAATCATTATTAAAGGGTAAATTGCAAATACGTTGTTGTGATTTAACCCTACCCAAAACTAGGTCCAAAGAGTTAAGTCGCATAAATAAAGCCCACTGATAGCATATATACTAATAAAGGTATTATGGGGGCTTTATTAGCGTGTCAAAAATATAACAATATTGTAGAAAACAATAGGCAAACCTTGCACATACTTCATGTATAA
Organism: Platanthera zijinensis; assembly: GCA_039513925.1. Taxonomy (NCBI): domain Eukaryota; kingdom Viridiplantae; phylum Streptophyta; class Magnoliopsida; order Asparagales; family Orchidaceae; genus Platanthera; species Platanthera zijinensis. The sequence continues at coordinate 117,413,715 of CM077088.1, forward strand.
AATACAGGAGAGAATACAAGGAAAGAAGAGAGAGATCTAACTATACAATCAATGTGAGACTAAACACTAAAATAAATAGGGGATTATTTGCCATAATAAAAATAAGAAACCAAATTATCAAACAGTAAGAATACCTCATACACGTTCATGAGATTATTTGCCATAATCTTCATTGTAACATCAGTTCGTTGTAATGAAAGCATAGGGTTATCAATTTCATTTCATGAGAATAGGGTTATTCAGTTCATGAGAATACCTCATACGGAGTCATCAATTTCATAATCTTCATTTACTTCATTCAAAACTCTTCTTTGTCTGGATTGATCTTTTTTCTCAATAGTTATAGCCGCAACATCAGTTCGTTGTAATGAAAGCATAGGGTTATCATTATCTACATCATTATCAAGCATTATTGATCCTAACTCAACATTTGTGTCATACAACTGAATTTCATCCTCAGTGACTTCTTCAAATCCTTTGGTTGGAATGTCATAAAAGTGACGTGAAACTGTCTTTATGATCACTCGCCAATCATGACTTTTATTATCAGGCACGTAATACACTTGTTCAACCTGGCAGGCTAGAACATAAGGCTCATTGCTTCTCAAATTATAGTTTGTATTAACAGAAATAAGTCCATTGTTTTCTTTCTTGTATCCTCTACCTTCATTGTACGTATCCCACCATTCACATTTAAATAAAACAATTTTTTGCCCAACACCATATTCAAATTGAAGAATATCTTTTAGAACTCCGTAATATTCTCTGCCACCTGATTGATCATCTCCTTTAACAAAAACACCACTATTTTGAGTTTTGCGTCTGATTTCACGTTCATAAGTATGAAATCTAAAACCGTTAATAATATAACCAGAATAATGTGTTGCCCCATTTCTCGGACCGCGGGCTAACTGCAAAAATTCTTTGCTAACTCTTGAATCTCCCTCGTAATATAATTTGGATATCTGTTGAAAAAACAATGTAATCAAAATCATGTAGAGTAAAAACATGTTGATACTTTAAAAATTATTTCTTACTTACATGTGTTTCAAACCATCTAACAAACGTTTTCTCATGTCTTCTTCCAATATTTTTAGAGTCTACATTGTGAAGCTCCTGACGATGTTGCCTGTTAATTAAATGTTTAATGAATTAGTTAAATAAGGTAAAAATAATACAACTATGGAGAGTAAGAATGTGAATCTCACTCTATAAATGGTTCTACTTCTGGACAATTTCTTAGTATGTAGAGTTGAGCCTGATGCCAATCTTCATATCTGAGATCTTTTTCTAATCCTTTACCTAATGGCCTCCCAATTTTTTGAAAAATAAACAAGCTTGAAACTTGCTCAAAATCTCTTTCATCATTTCTTTCTGGTCGATTAAGCTTTGTCTCAACTATATTTATATATCGAGAACAAAATGTCAAACACTCGTGTACTAGGTATCCTTTTGCCATTGAACCTTCTGGACGTGCTTTGTTTCGCACAAAAGATTTGAGTGTACGTAAATATCTGTTGAATTCAATTATTTTAACAGATATAATATGATAAAGTAAAGAAAAAAATTTAATAGGCATACCTTTCAATTGGATACATCCATCGATATTGTACAGGACCAGCAATTCTTGCTTCTTGTGCAAGATGAATTGGTAAGTGCATCATGATTGTGAAAAATGAAGGAGGAAATATTCTCTCGAGTTTGCAAAGTGTGATAGCAATATTTTTCTCAAGTTTATCCAACACCTCAATACTAAGTACTTTCGAGCACAACTCCTTAAAAAAGACACTTAGTTCAACTAGTGGGTCATAAACCTCTTTGCGAACAATGCCACGAAAAGCAGGAGCAAGTTGATCCAATATGAAAACATGACAATCATGAGCTTTCATTCGTGAAATTTTACCCTCTTTAGCATTTATACACCTCTTTATATTTGAAGAATACCCATCTGGAACTTTTATATTCTCTAAGAAATTGCATATTGCCCTTCGTTCGACCAGTGTCAATGAATAACATGCTTGTGGCATAATATAATGATCATCTTTTTCTATCGGGTGTAATTCAGATCTCAACCCCATTTCCTTAAGGTCAAGTCTAGAATTTAAATCATCTTTTGTCTTTCCATCAAAGTTCAACAAAGTACCCAATATATTATCAGTAATATTTTTTAAAATATGCATGTAATCTAGATAATGACGTATCTCAAGTATTTTCCAATATGGTAATTGAAAAAAAATACTTAACTTCTTCCAATTGTATGGAAGAGTAGTTTCATTCAGCCTCCTTTTCTTTTGAAACTTTCCAAAAATCACATTGTCATATTCTTTTAGCTGCTCTAAAATTTCATCCCCTGATAGGACCTTTGGTATAGATCGAAGTTCTACTGTTCCATCAAAAGACTTCTTATCTTTTCTCCATCTATGATTTGGATCCAAAAAACGTCTGTTTCCCATATAACACATCTTGGATCCATTCTTTAGTCGACAATAGCATGTGTCTTTATTACAACACGGACAAGCAAGCTTACCCTTTGTGCTCCAACCTGACAAGTTAGCATAAGCTGGAAAATCATTTATCGTCCACAATACCGCAGCACGCATGTTAAAATTGCACTTACTATATGCATCATAAGTGCAAACCCCAACTTCCCATAGAATTTTTAGCTCATCAATCAAAGGTTGCAAATAGACGTCTATATCATTCCCAGGTTGTCCAGGGCCGGGAATAATCAAAGATATGATAAAATTAGGAGTTTTCATGCATAACCACGGCGGCATATTATAAGGCACTAAAACAACTGGCCATACACTGTAATTTGTACTCATAAGACCAAAAGGATTAAAGCCATCACTTGCTAAACCAAGCCTAACATTCCGTGTGTCAGACGAAAATTCTGAGTGTTTCTCATCAAATGATTTCCAAGCAAAAGCATCAGCTGGATGTCGCAAATAACCATCATCGTGACGTTTTTCTTTATGCCATCTCATATTCTCGGCTGTCTTAGAACACATATATAATCGTTGAAGTCTGGGTATCAAAGGAAAGTGTCTAAGAACCTTATTTGGTATATTTTTACGCTTCCTTGACAACATATCACTTTCTGTATTATCGTTAATCTTGCTCAATTGCCACCTGGACATACCGCAAGTTGGACAACTTTCAAGATCTGAAAACTTATCACGGTAGAGAATGCAATCATTCAAGCAAGCATCTATCTTCTTACACTCCATTCCAAGCTCTTGTATGTAGTTGTTTGCTTCATAAAAACTACTTGGTAGTTTTTCACTACAAGGAATTGCTCTTTTCAAAACTTTAAGTAATTCAATAAAAGACCGGTCAGTCCATCCATAATCAGATTTGAGTGCAAGTAAAGTAACCATAAATTGAAATTTCGAAAATTCTTTGCAGCCAGGATATAATTCTTGTTCAGCGTCATTTAACAAATCATAAAACTTTCTTGCTGTTTCATTGGGGTCCTCATGATCTCGTTCTTCTCTGATTTCATTCATATTGTTAAAACCAGAATTTAAATCATGTAGGAGTTCATGCATATCATCATGCTCTGAAATCTCTTCTTCATCCTCTCTAAAAACATCATCATTGCTCTCAACAGTTGGGATAATATTGTAATAATCCTCTCCATGACTTGACCACCATCTATATGTCTTTATAATTCCATTCAGAATAAGATGCACAAACACAATCTCTCGAGTGTGAAAATTATTATTTCCACATCTATAACAAGGGCAACGAATTGTGTTTCCTCTAGCAGAATGAGTAAAAGCAAAATCAAGAAAAGAATTCACTCCGTTGATGTATGCAGGTTGTCGCCGATCACTGATATCCATCCAACTTTTATCCATTGCACTATACATCAATAAATAAATAAATAAAATTGCTTTAACAAAAATAAATTTCAAGAAATTAACAGGTTAACATTAAATAATCAATAAAAAAAGTAAGATTAAATCATGTAGAATCGGGCACTACCAAAAATAACTTATGCTTGGAAAGATGAGATTCTATTTGTCCAAAGTTTTTTGAATTTGAAAGGTTCTACTTATGCTTGGAATGATGGCAACTACATGAAATGATGTATGTTTGATCAGTAGCGAAGTGTGGGCATGAAGGTTAAAGATTAGTAGCATTGCCTGCATATATGAAGCACTAAATTGGGTATCCACTGTGGCAGCCTGGCAGGTATGGCATGTACTCACAAAAGATGTTCACTAAAATACTACACAAGCCTGCTGAAAATTGTGGATCAATAAGAGAGAAGTTAAAAATACTATATTTTTCTGCAACACAAAACAATAATACCCTAAAAATAAAACAGTATTAAAGTTGTGAAGTCCAATAAAAGTCTCATCCAAAGAAAATCTACTAAATTCATAGGTTCTTACTCCGCCTAAATCTTGCTATAATTAAAGTTCTTGACCCAGTAGTAACAAAATGAATGAAATAAACATTATACTTGTTAGAACTTCAAATACAGAAAATAAACTAGAGCATTCATCATATAGGGACATGATCTATTTAGAAAAGAACTCTGAACCAATTTATGGGGAAAGATTTTCGTAATAGTAATATAACCTCTTTCAATTGGATTAGAGAACTTGGAGAGATGAACACAAGTACTGCCTGAGTTGATTCCAGGGAGCACAGTATACAGGTAAATCACTAGAATTCAAATTCTAAGACCCAACTAAAAAACTCAAGCGGAACTGAGTTGTTCAGCGCAGGCTGGCAGAGTTTGGTTGGCACCAACATTGAAGGATGCCCTCATCCTAACTTTTATGGGCATTCTTTAGTTAATATCTTACACTAAAAAGTTAGAGAAAAGGAAATGAGATGTAACATTTTATGTTTTACCTGAGAAAGTCTCATAAAAGAGAGTACTTTTCAACTGCAGAGATCAATAACTAATACTAATGATAATATCTTACAGTTTTTAATTAATTGTGAAATTAAGACTATAACAAATATACAGCAAATGAAAACAACGATCACCAAATTGTTTGATAGCCCCACCATCACTGTGTTGTCATTTTTCTGAATCAAGTATTGTTTATGACATAAGTTTGTTGGTGAGAAAGAGAGGTGAGCCTGAATGAAAAAATTCCCAAAATGATTTTGAAATACCTGGAAGAGGAAGATGAGCGGCGGGGGCTTTAGAGCGACGGGGCTTCGAGCGACGGCGGCTTCGAGCGATGGCGGCTTCGAGCGACGGCGGCTTCGAGCGATGGCGGCTTCGAGTGGTGGACGACGGATGCAGGAGAAGCGCGAGCGAGGGGAGAGGGGCGAGGTGCTAGGGTTTCCCATAAAAGGAGCAACAACAGCGGGTGTAGTGAAGGAGGAGTGGCAGCGGCCGGGGCTTCGACTGGTGGCTAGCCGTCGATGCAGGAGAAGCGAAGGGGATGACCGAGAGTTGCGAAAATTTTCTGAGAGGAGGGTTTCTGCATCTGCTAATTGACGGTGCCGGTCGGGATTTAGGAAGTTACGGGAGATGATGCGGCGTGTGTTAGTGGAAGTTAAAAGTTAATTAGTGGGATGGGGTGTTAGTGTCGTGAGAGTGAGAATTTTGTGATAAAATTGCTGGGTGATCAAATTCATGCTAAGTAAAATTGTTGGGCCTTATCTAAATTAAATTAATGTTAAAAATTGAAGATTAGTTAATGTGTCTTATTTTTTTTAAACACATTACTGTAAATTATACAGTCGCCGCAATGTGTTTCGAGCCCTCAACTTCATCCTCGTCTGCAAGCAGCTTCTTCGTCCACCTCCTCATCGCCCCGCCCCCGTCAAATTCCATTTATATAACACCAATCTTTCTGTAGAAGCTAAGATCTCTCCTGACATATTCGTCATGGTTGGTTAAAATCAGATGTAATTAAATATAATTAAATATAATTAAGATTAAATATTATTTTTTGGGGGTCACTGATCAAAGCTGGTGGCATGGACAGAAAGGACTCGTGCAATGCACCTAACACGTCGATGTATCATTTGCCAGCACGTCGTTGGAGTTGTTCGGTCGTAACCTAAATTGTGACAAAGTTAAAGTTTTTTGCTTGAGTAAGTGAAAACAACTGTCTAGTACTCATATATTTTTAATTATAGACATGATAAGTTTCTTATAAATTAGAAGAGATATATATTGTCTCTAAGTATTTTGGTTACTAAGTAAATTATTTTGTAACCAAAAAATTATCATTAAATATAGAGTTATAGTGAAAAATTTATGTGTCTCACTAAAAAACATACATTTAGCGACGAAATATATTTTATCACAAAATTAATGAATACGTACATTTAGTGACCGGTCTTAAATTTTGTCACTATAGCCATGTTTTTAGTGACTGTACATTGATTTTGTCACTAAACACGTCTCTTTAGTGACCGACATTATTGTCGTCACTGAAGATGTATCTTTAATGATTGAAATTTTTTTGGACACTAAAAACACATTATTAGTGATTAAATATATTTCGTCACTAAAATTTGGTCACTAAAACCATGTTTTCTTGTAGTGGTAGGTTCCCCCAACCTAAGGTGGCGGTTATTCCCCGGTTTTTGGTGTGTCGAGTTATCAGACCACCTTTTCTTGAGCCCTTATGAAGTTTTTACTATTGATGTCTTGGGTAGCTTCCCACCACCACAGGTGCCAGATTTTGTTGATGTTTATGCTCATTGTATGATGAGCTTGCCACTCTTATGTATATATACACATACTTATATAAATGTTTTATAAAGCATAGATCTTTATCACACTTGGTGCAGCTTAGGATATCTAACCCTTGTGATTTTTTTCTTACTTATTACCTTGTGTTGGAGTGTTGATGTTTTCATTTCAGTTATTCCTTCTTGGGTTGGTAACCCTTTGACTCCTTTGCTTTTTTTTGATATTGATCTTTTATTCTCCACGTGCATATTCTTGTTGAGGTATTCTTTTCTTTGGAATGCCTCATGTTTGGAGTAGTTGACGGTTGAGCGACTAGGTTTGACGGTTGTTGTTGTCCTGCAGTTGTTGTAGTCGTCCTTTCCTCACCGCTATGAGGTAGTGTTATTGTTTTGTTGTTTAGTTCAGACATACATGCTATTTGGTGGGCTCGTATCAGGTTGTTGATGCCTACTGGAATTTTATATTGTTATGTTACTTGCTAGCTGCCTAGACTCTTCTAAATGAATTGTGGTTTACTTGCTCTTTGGGAAGAATTTATGTTAGGATTGCATGTTAGTTATTTTAAGTATAAAAGTATCATAATGACTATCTCATTCGTAGCATATTTCAAGGCAAAGTCAATATATTTTAACTACGAAAAAGGCTCTTTCTATACTAGTATTAAATCTAGAGGTATATCTATCACAAGTTGTCCTTTTTGGATGTTTATGCCAATGTAGGATGTTAATCGTATAAACAAAGTATTTTCTGCAGCGTATATTCATGTTTTCAATTGTGGACTAGTTAATCCACTGAGTCGAGGGATACGGCCATCAAAACTTAACTTAAATTATAGTTTTCTTCATAATAATCTTGAGGATTTCATATAAAGTGTTAGGTTCAAGTTCTTGCCCGAGCGCCTGCAGCTATCCCCTGCACGACGTGGCATAATAACGCGTGTTTTCTCTTACTCTGATATATCGTTTTAATGCGGAGAAAATACGGGTTGTGATAGTTGGTATCAGAGGTGTAGTTTTACCGGTCTTGTTCTATTTCATACACACACTGATGTGTAATCAGTATGTCTTCGTTGAAGCTTGAACACTACACTCATAAGCATGATAAGACGTATACATGGCATATTATGTAGTATGAGATGCATAATATTTGTTTGTATATGGATCCTCATAGGAAGCAATATGTGGCTGTTATGTATTATGGGATGTATAACAATCATCACATGAGTGCATATTAGATTTTGATTTTTTGTTACATGCAATATTATGTAGTATGGAATGCATAATATTTCATGTGTATGCCGCTCCTAACATGCATTAAGGCCTTTATTAGATTGCATAGCACAACATTCATGACATAACATAGCATTAACATACGTGCAAAGCTAAGATCTACATGATGACATACATACAAACATGGATTTAAAACAAAAAGAATGAAAATTCATGCATTCATAAGTTTATGCACATGAGTTAATAATATGATGGTATATCATACTAAGTTTAAATATGACATCATTAATGTAAATCCCATAGCAAGTTAGCAGCATGAGCAAGTGTCTAAACATGTATGGTCTGAACTAAGTTATGTAGTTCTAGCGGTTAAGCTAGGTTTTGATAAGTCATTCAATCAATTATTAGGATGCCTCCTAAGCATGTTGCAACAAGGTCGACTCACCAGTCTGAATGCGAGTCATCAGGTGCACAGAGTGAAGTTGTGATTGAAGGGTTGCGATAGAGAAATAAGGCTCAGTCTAGGCAGATGGTTGAGATGCAATCGCAGATTCAGGAGTTGTTGTTTGTCGTTTCAGGATAGCAACCTATAGTACAGGACCCTACTGTGGGTCAATTCATTCCTATTCCTCCTGCTCCTTTGGTACCTCTAGTTTTGCTACCACCAAAGATGAATTTCATTTCACATTTCCAGCGATTAAGACCTCCTACCATGACGGTAGAGCTTACTTTATGGAATTGGATGATTGGATTATCACGATCGAGGAGATGTTCTTGTATTTAGGAATTTCTTCGTACCAGAGAGTGATGGTTTCCGCTTAACAGCTTAAGGGTCTTGCAAAGAGCTAGTGGTTAAGATTAAAAGAAAACCTCATAAATAGATGTTCGTTGGGATTGTTTAAGGAGTTGCTTCTTATGAAGTTTATACCGTTGGTCGAGCAAAATCGTTAGATGAACAACTTCCTGCATCTGAAATAGATACAACTAACGATCAGTGAGTATGAGGTAGAGTTTACCAAGTTGAGCTGGTTTTCCCTTAATTTAGTAGCCTCTGAAGCTAGCAGAGTAAAGCGATTTCTGGGTGGTCTTAAGAGTGACGTCCAGCAGCTGGCTAGCGCTTATGGATTTGAGAACTATGTTGAGGCAGTGGAAGCTGCTCTTAAAGTCAAAGCTATCGATAATGCCAAGAATCGAGGCATGCAAATGAGGAAGGACAAGAGGAAGTCCGATGATGGTAAGAACTCTCGGGAGTCTAGTCCCGCTTAGAAAAAAAGAAGCAAGGAGGTGTGCATTTTTTGTGGCTAGTCAAGCTATCCGTTCTAAAAGTGTTTCAAGAGGCTAGGAGCTCAAAAGCAGTAGCAAGTGCATGCAATTCAGAGCAATCCCAAAGGAGATCTTATTTGTGCTTCATTCATGTGAAAAGGGCATGATGCTGCCCATTTTTGGGGTAAGGATAAGGTCTACTTCCAGTGTTGACAGAAAGGGCAATTTAAGTCAGAGTGCTCGCTGTCTCAGCCCCCGCTGCAGCCAGTTCCACTCCAAGACTTGTCGCCGCCGCAACATTTGGATAAAGGTAAGGGCAAGTTAAATGTCTTTAGAAGAAGCATAGACTTCCCCCCAAGTGATCTCAGGTTAGATTCTAATCTAGTTCTTTTCTCGTAACTTTAGTTTCGATGATGGTCGATTAGTTATGTACGCGATTTAATAGGAAAGTTTAAGGTAAAGAATCGTTGGGCATGCGTTTTGTTTGATTCTAGTGCTACCCACTCATTCGTGGCTAGGACTTTCGTAGAGTGCCATCGTCTGACGCTTGATCAAGTAGGCGATTCTTTTCGCATCAAGTTTCCCTCTGGTGACTCGGTGGTGTCAGACTAGGGTATCCAGAGTTGTCCTATTCTTTTAGGAGACTTTTTAGCCTTTGCTGATCTGAAGATGTTGGACCTGAAAGACTTTGATGTGATTCTTGGCATGGACTGGTTGTCTAGATATAATGCGGTTATCCAATGCAAGGTTAAGCGTTTGGACTTAAAGATGGACAAGGACCACCCCAGAAGTGTGTATGGTTTTTCGCTTCAGGATTCCCCGATTATTTCTGCGGTATGTGCTCAGAAGCCTTTAGATTCCGATTGTTGTGCTTATTTGGTTTTTTTAGGAACCGTTGGTTGTTTACCGTCTGTCGAGGATGTTCCTATAGTGCGTGAGTTTCCTGATGTTTTCCCAGTTAGTCTTCCTGGTCTTCCGCCTGAGAGTGATGTGGAGTTTGTTATTAATTTGGAGCCGGTACTCACCCTATTGCTAAGGCACCGTACCGGATGACCCTGTGTGAGCTGAAAGAAAAATGATGTTTCGTGTTGTTTGTGAAGAAAAAGGATGGTTATATGAGGCTGTGCACTGATTATAGGGAATTGAATAAGGTAACCATCAAGAACAGGTATCCCTTTCCGCGAATAGATGATTTGTTTGATCAGTTGCATGGTAGTATAGTGTTTTCGAAGATTGACCTTCGTTCAGGTTACCATTAGTTGAGAATTCGTGAGATGGATGTTCTGTGGACCGCTTTTCATTCTCGGCATGAACATTTTGAGTTCTTGGTAATGTCCTTTGGTTTGATGAATGCACCATATGCCTTCATGGACAAAATGAACAGAGTATTCAAAGATTTTCTGGACCATTTTGTGTTCGTTTTTATTGATGATGTCCTGGTTTATTCCCGTAGTGCTGAGGAGCATGCCCAACACTTGCGTTTAGTTATATCTGCTTGAAGAGAACATAAGTTGTATGCAAAGTTGAGTAAGTGTGAGTTTTGGCTAACTCAAGTTTCCTTTTTGGGTCATGTTGTGAACAAGGACGGAATTTCTGTTGACACAAAATAGATAACTGCCATAATGGATTGGAAAAGGTCTACCACACCCAAAGAGATAAGAAGCTTCCTAGTGTTGGCAGGCTATTATCGAAGGTTTGTGGAAGGATTTTCTACATTGTCTGCGCCGCTTAGTAAGCTTACGCAGAAGAACGCGACGTTTGCGTGGAGCGATAAGAGCGAAGGAGCCTTTCAGGAATTGAAAAAGAGGTTATGCACTGCTTTTGTGTTGTCTTTGCATACCGAAGGGGTGGTGTATTTCAATTAGGTGGATGAATCGCATGTCGGACTTGGTTGTGTACTGATGCAAGAAGGCAAGGTAATTGCGTCGGGGTATAGGCAACTAAAGATTCAAGAAAGGAACTATCCTACTCATGACTTGGAGTTTGCGACGGTGATTTATGTCCTGAAGTTGTGGAGACATCTATTGTATGGTGCATTGTGCAAGATTTACACGGACCATTAGAGCTTGAAGTATGTCTTCACTCAGAAGGAGTTGAATCTATGCCAGCGAAGATGGTTGGAGTATGCCGCAGATTATGATGTTGTTATACTATATCATCCAGGTAAGGTCAATGTAGTGGCCAATTCCTTGAGTAGGAAAACCATGCAAATATTTAAACTTTCCGTAGAGTCTTTAGTAGAAGAGTTTTTGCTGATAGGTATTTCTGTCAGAAGTAACGACTTGCAAAGCAACCTGGAAGTGGCAGAGCCTTTATGGATTACGCTTATAAGGCTACATCAAAACGACAATCTTGATTTACAGCACCTTCATAGTAGAACTGAGAAAGGGGAATTACCAGACTTTTCAATTGATGATGCAGGTACTTTGAAGTATCGTGGTAGATATTATGTCCCCACTGTTGAGGATATTCGAGCTAAGTTTTCCAGTGAGACACATGGTTCTAGTGTTGCCTACCACCCTGGTTTTACTAATATGTATAGAGATTTGAAGCAGATCGTTTGGTGGTATAGAATGAAGAACAATATAGCCAAGTTAGCATCTGAGTATTTTACCTGCAAGCACGTTAAAGCAGATCATGGACGACCTTGTGGAAAGCTGATGCCTTTGGAAATTTCAAGTTGGAAGTGGGAGAGTATTTTTATGGAATTTATTACTGGTTTACCAAGATCTCCTCGAAGGCATGATTCTGTGTGGGTCATAGTTGATAGATTGACGAAGTGTGCTCACTTCGTGCCATTCAAGATTGATTACTCCATGAAGAAAATAATAGAGTAATATTTGGATAAGGTCATTAGACTGGAGTACCTGTAAGTATCGTTTCAGATCGATATTCCAGCTTTATGTCTTGTTTTTGGAAGAGTTTATAGAAATGGTTAGGTACTGACCTCAGATATTCAACCGCTTATCATCCGCAAAAAAATGGTCAGACGGAGAGAGTTAATTAGATTTTGGAAGATATGATTAGATGATATATCTTGGACGATGAAGGGGCATGGGATGAGCGCCTAAGATTGATGGAATTTGCCTATAATACAAGTTATCAGGAAAGTTTGTAGATGGCCCCATGTCAGGCTTTGTATGGGAAACGTTGCAGAACTACCTCATTTTGGGCTGAAGTTGGTGAAGGACTATTGTTGGGTTCGGAAGCCTAGGAAAATATGAATACTTCTATGATGCATATTCGAGAGAAGCTTCGTATAGCTTAGGAGAATTATGAGAAGAATGTTAATCGGCGAAGAATTGATTGTTAATTTGTAGTTGGGGACATGGTTTTTCTGAAGGTTTCTCCGATGGTAGGTGTTAAGAGGTTTGGACGGAACCACAAGTTTGATCCCAGATATGTGGGACCTTTCCAGGTTGTTGAATGCATCAGAGTGTCACCTTATAGGCTGGTATTGCCCGCAAATTTCCCTGGTGTGCACGATGTGTTTCATGTGAGCCAGTTGCGGAAATGTGTGCTTAGTGACCGACATGTTCTTGAATCGGTGCCCAAGTTGCAGCCTAATCTTTCTAATGTCGAAGTGCCTGTTCACAATCTAGATACTCAAGATCGGGTGTTGCGAAGGAAGACAATACCCATGGTCAAAGTTTTGAAGCAAAACCAAGACATGGAGAGCGCGACTTGGTATTTGGAGTCAGCTATGAGGGAGGCTCATCCTCATATGTTCTCCTAGTTCTTTAGTATGTGTTTATATTTAATAACCCTTGGTTATTTTCCTTCTTTATTAGATTTTGTTGTGTATCAAATTTCGGGACGAAACTTTCTTTTAGGGGGAGTGGTTGTAACGCCACTTATGTATTGATGTATATTTTAATTCCTTTAGTGACGTATTTTTGACGTCGGGGCGTTACGTTGACGTGTAGTTGATGGGTATCGTTGCTGGAGCGTAACTTTTGCTCCTTTGTATCCATGGTTTTGACTTAGAATATTAGCATTGCTAATTTCTAGTGTGTTTTTGAAATTTTCCTTGCGAACCGGGTTTATTTTTAAACTCAGTGAAGCCTTTTAGGGATATTTGTTGTTTTGATGTCGGGGAGTTTTTACCCGAGTTTGGTTGTCGGATTCTGATTTTGACTTCTCCATTGGTTTTGTAGCATCGGTATTTAACTTCGGTGTGAATTTCATGGAAATTTATGTTGATTTGAGTTTTTGGTCGTTAAGACATTTAATTAATAATAATATATATATATATATATAAGCGTATACATTTTGGTTGAACCCTATTCCTCATCTTCTTTCCAAGCCGTCAGACCGATTCATGGAAGAGAGAAAGCGGCGGACATCACAAGCTTTCGGTCGTCGACTGTTGGAGTTTTGGGCTCGGAATTGTCGTCGGAGGGTAGATTCGGAAAGCTCTCGCCTATATCTATGCGTGTGCAGTAAGTTTTCCCCGTTTCGTGGATTTTTGATGTTAGGATTTTTGATCTTGACCCTTGTTTGTCCCGAAAAGTTTCAAGAATCGTTGCCTAGGATTTCATGCGGCCGATCCCTGGAGCGGAGCGCTTGTGAGGTCAGATTTTTGAGGATCTTGAGGAAAGTGGTGAATCTTACCCTTGCTATTTTTCTTTCTTTTCTTTCCCTTCTTTTTCTTCCCTCCTTAGAATATAGGAGTAGTGTAAGGTTCAGCCAAGATTGATCTGCTGAGTAGTGTTGGATTTTCGGCCAAGGAAATTTTGTCGGATAAGGGCTTAGTACGGTTAGAGGAAACCCTTCGATTATAAGGGAGTAAACCTAACTTTAATTCATCATATACGGTGGGGTAAGTCTGAGTGAAATTCGTCAAATATGAGTTTAAGGCTAAGTCAAATTCGTCGGGTATTTTCGATGAATTCGTCGAGCATCAGCCTTGGCGTCAAGTGATTCAGCATTCGTTGAGTTTAGGTTTAAAATTCGTGGAGTGTAAGTCTTGGTGTCGAGGTATTCTTCATTCGTTGAGTTTAGGCGTCGAGTTCGTCGAGTGTTAGTCTTGGCATTGAGTAAATTTTGTTTTGCTGTGGAGAGCATCGAGTGACATGTGAGTCTAAGTCTTTTTCGTCGAGTTAAAACTATTTGGCATCGAGAGCATTGAGTAAACTTAGCTAGGAGTTGAGTGAACTCAGCTTGGCATCGAGTAAAGTAAAGTTCGTTGAGTTAAGTCCATGTGTTGAGTGAAATCGCTTTGGCATTGAGTCTTTTGTGTGAACTCCAAATTCGTCGAGTATACTCGACAAATTTCTCGTGGACTTAGTGATTTGCGCCGATTCGTCGAGTATCAAGATAATGTTAACAGATTCGTTGAGTATCGCCAGTTAGCTAGATTTTTGCCAAGAAGAATTCATTGAGTGTCTACTGCATTCGTCGGGTATAATCAACGAATCAGTGTGGACTTATAATTTTCTTACCAAATTGAGTCCAATTCGTTGAGTTTGGCCTTAGGGTGATTTTTGGGATTTTTTTCCTTTTTTCCATTGGAGTAATCCTTTGTTTTGGTTTGGGTTTTATGGGTGTTTTATGGATGTTTTTGGTGTGGCCCATGTTTGGCAGTGGATAAAGGACGACCAACCTAAGTCCATCTTATGAATCTTGCCCTGGTTGGTTTACCCGGTGTGGGTTTGTGACTGGGTGTGGAAGGGTAGGTTCCCACCACCTCAGGTACCGGTTATTCCCCGGTTTTGGGTGTGTTGAGTTACCATACCACCTTTTCTTGGTCTCTTGTGAAGTTTTTACTGTTGGTGTGTTGGGTAGGTTCCCAACATCGTAGGTGTTGGATTTTGCCGGTGTTTATGCTCATTATATGATGAGCTTGCCACTCTTGTGTATATATACACATACTTATATAAATGTTTTATAAAGCACAGATCTTTATAGCACTTGGGCATCTTGGGATATCTAACCCTTGTGAGTTCTTCTTACTTATTACCGTGTGCTTGAGTGTTGATGTTTTCATTTCAGCTATTCCTTCTTTGCTTGGTAACCCTTTGACTCCTTTGCTTTCATTTGATATTGAACTTTTATTTGCCACATGTACATTCTTGTTGAGGTATTCTTTTCTATGGAATGCCTTAAGTTTGGAGAAGTAGCCGGTTGAGCGGCTGGGGTTGACGGTTGCTAGTGTCCTGCAGTTGTTGCAGTCGTCCTTTTGTCACTGTTGTGAGGTAGTGTTATTGTTTTGTTGTTTAGAAACATACATGCTATTTGGTTGGTTCGTGTCATGTTGTTGACTCTCACTGGAGTTTTTTATGTTGTTAAGTTACTTGCTAGCTGTCTAGTCTCTTATAAATGAATTGTGGTTTACTTGCTCTTTGAGAAGATTTTATGTTAGGATTGCAGTTAGTTATTTTAAGTATAAAAGTATCATTATGAATATCTCAATCATAACATATTTCAATCCAAAGTCACCTATTTTAACCAAGAAAAAGGTTTTTTATACTAGTATTAAATGTAGAGGTATATATATCATGAGTTGTCCTATTTGGATGTTTATGGTCATATAGAATGTTAATCGGTATAAAAAAGTATTTCCCGCAGTGTATATTCATGTTTTCACTTGTGGACAAGTTGATCCACTGAGCCGAGGGATACAACCATCAAAATTTAACTTAAATTACAGTTTTCTTCATAATAATCTTGAGGATTTCATATAAAGTGTTAGGTTTGAATTCTTGCATGAGCGCCTGTAGTTATCCCCTACACGACATGACATCATAATGTTTATTTTCTCTTACTCTGATATATCATTTTAATGCGTAGAAAATATGTGTTATGACAGTTTGTATCAGAGGTGTAGTTTTAGCGGTCTTATTCCATTTCAAGCACACACCGATGTGTCATCAGTACTGAGAGGACTTAGCGCAACCACTCGCACCAAAAGCCCAGACTGTTGGAGGACGGCGCCACTAATCTTTATATCAAAGGTCCTCGGGCGGATCCACGGGGCAGCCAATTAAGCCATTACCACATAGCACCGCAGCGCGGGGGTGATTCCGGACCGTAGCCCCAACAATCCCCCCCCCCCTCGGAAACGACCCCGGGGTTTCGAACCCGCGACCCCCTCTGATACCAATTGAGACGACTTAGCACAACCACTCGCACCAAAAGCCCGGACTGTTGGAGGACGGCGCCACTAATCTTTATATCAAAGGTCCTCGGGCGGATCCACGGGGCAGCCAGTTAAGCCATTACCACATAGCACCGCAGCACGGGGGAGATTCCGGACCGCAGCCCCAACAAGTACGTCTTGGCTGAAGCATGAACAATACACTTATAAGCATGATAAGAAGTATACAAGCCATATTATGTATTATGGGATGCATAATATGTGTTTGTATATGAATCATCATAGGAAGCAACATGTGACTGTTATGTAGTATGGGATGCATAACAATCATCACATGAATGCACATTAGATTTGCTTTTTCATTACATATGATATTATGTAGTATGGGATGCATAATATTTCATGTGTATGCCGCTCATAACACGCATTAAGGCCTTTATTAGATTGTATAGCACAACATGCATGATATAATATAGCATTAGCACACGTGCAAAGCTAAGATCTACATGATGACATACATACACACATGGATTTAAAACAAAAAGAATGAAAATTCATGCATTCATAAGTTTATGCACATGTGTTAATAGGATGATGGTATATCATCCTAAGTTTAAGCATGACATCATTAATGTAAATCCCAGAGCAAGTTAGTAGCATGAGCAAGTGTCTAAACATGTATGGTCTGAACTAAGTTGTGTAGTTCTAGCGGTTAAGCTAGGTTTTGATTAGTCGTTCAACGTATTATTAGGATGCTTCCTAAGCGTGTTGCAACAAGGTTGACTCCCCAGTCTGAGGGCAAGTCATCAGGTGTGCAGAGTGAAGCTGTGATTGAAGGGTTGTGACAGAGCAATAAGGCTCCGTCTAGGCAGATGGTTGAGATGCAATCGCAGATTCAGGAGTTGTTGTCTGTCATTTCAGGATAGCAACCTATAGTGCAGGACCCTGTTATGGGTCTAGCCATTCTTATTCCTCCTGCTCCTTTGGTGCCTCTAGTTTTGCTACCACCAAAGATGAATTTCATTTCACATTTCAAGCGATTAAGACCTCCTACCATGATGGTGGAGCTGACTTTATGGAATTGGACGATTGGATTATCACGATCGAGGAGATGTTCTTGTATTCAAGAATTTCAATGGACCAGAGAGTGATGGTCTCCGCTTAATAACTTAAGGGTATTGCAAAGAGCTGGTGGTTAAGAGAAAAAGAAAACCTCAATGATGGATGTTCGTGGGGATTGTTTAAGGAGTTGCTTCTTAGGATGTTTCTGCCGTCGGTCGAGCATGACCGTTTGATGAATAACTTCTTGCATCTGAAACAGAGACAACTTACGGTCAGTGAGTATGAGGTAGAGTTCAACAAGTTGAGCTAGTTTGCCCCAGATTTAGTAGCCTCTGAAGGTAGTAGAGTCAAGCGATTTTTGGGTGGTCTTAGGAGTGATGTACAGCAGCTGGCTAGCCCTTATGGATCAGAGAACTATGTTGAGATAGTAGAAGCTGATCTTAAAGTCAAAGCTATCGATAATGCCAAGAATTGATGCATGCAAATGAGGAAGGACATGAGAATTCTGATGATGGTAAGAACTCTCGAGAGTCTAGTCCTACTTCGAAGAAAAGAAGCAAGGAGGTGTGCAGTTTCTGTGGCCGGTCAGGCCATCTGTTCGAAAAGTGTTTCAAGAGGCTCAGATCTCAAAAGCAGCAGCAAGTTCATGCAAGTCAGAGTGATCCCAAAGGAGATGTGGTTTGTGCTTCGTGCAAGAGGAAAGGGCACGATGTTGCACATTGTTGGGGTAAGGATAAGGTCTGCTTCTAGTGTGGATAGAAAGGGCATTTTAAGACAGAGTGCCCACTATCACAGCCCCCGCTGCAACCAGTTCTACTCCATGCCCTGCCACCGACGCAACATTTGTATAAAGAGAAGGGAAAGTTAAATGTCTTTAGAAGAAGCGTATACTTCCGCCCAGGTGATCTCAGGTAAGATTCTAATCTAGTTCTTTGCTTGTAACTTTAGTTTTTATGATGGTCGATTAATTATGTACGCGATTTAATATGGAAGTTTAAGGTAAAGAATCATTGGGCGCGCGTTTTGTTTGATTCTGATGCTACCCACTCATTCGTGGCTAGGACATTCGTAGAGCGCCATCGTCTGACTCTTGATCAAGTAAGAGATTCATTTTGTGTCATGTTTCCCTCTGGTGACTCGGTGGTGCCAGACTTGGGTATCCAGAGTTGTCCTATTCTTTTAGGTGACTTTCTAGCCTTTCCTGATCTGAAGGTGTTGGACCTAAAAAACTTTGATGTGATTCTGGGCATGGACTAGTTGTCCTGATATGATGGGGTTATCCAATGTAAGGTTAAGCGTTTGGACTTCAAGATGGACAATGACCACCCAAAAAGTGTGTATGGTTTTCCGCGCAAGGATTCCCCGATTATTTCTTTAGTATGTGCTTGGAAGCTTTTAGAATCCGGTTATTGTACTTCTTTGGTTTCTGTTTTAGGAACCGTTGGTAGTTTGCCACGTGTCGAGGATGTTCATGTGGTTCGTGAGTTTCCTGATGTTTTCCCAGTTAGTCTTCCTCTTGATAGGGATGTGTAGTTTGCTATTGATTTGGAGCCAAATACTCGCCCTATTGTTAAGGCACTGTACCGGATGGCCCCACGTGAGCTGGACGAAAAAGGATATTCCGTGTTGTTTGTGAAGAAAAAGGATGGATCTATGAGGCTGTGCACTGATTATAGGAAATTGAAAAAGGTAACCATAAAGAACATGTATCCCTTTCCGCGAATAGATGATTTATTTGATCAGTTGCGTGGTAGTACAGTGTTTTCAAAGATTGACATTCGTTCATGCTACCATTATTTGAGAATTCGTGAGACGGATGTTCCGCGGGCCGCTTTTCAATCTTGGCATGGACATTTTGAGTTCTTGGTAATGTCCTTTGGATTGACGAATGCACCCTCTACCTTAATGGACATGATGACCAGAGTGTTCAAAGATTTTCTGGACCGTTTTCTGGTTATTTTTATTGATGATGTCCAGGTTTATTCCTAGAGTGCTGAGGAGCATGCCCAACACTTACGTTTAGTTATATCTACTTTAAGAGAACATAAGTTGTATTCAAAGTTGAGTAAGTGCGAGTTTTGGCTACCTCAGGTTTTCTTTTTAGGTCATGTTGTGATCATGGATTGCATTTCTATTGACCCAAAAAATATAACTACTGTAATGGATTGGAAAAGGTTTACCATACCCAAAGAGATAAGAAGCTTCCTAGGGTTGGCAGGCTATTATAGAAGGTTTGTGGAAGGATTTTCTATGTTTTCTGCGCCGCTGACTAAGCTTACGCAGAAGAATGCGACGTTAGTGTGGAGTGATAAGTGTGAAGGAGCCTTTCATGAACTGAAAAAGAGGTTATGCACTGCTCCAGTGTTTTCTTTATCTACCAAAGGGGTGGAGTATGTCGTTTATTTGGATGTTTCGCATGTCGTACTTGGTTGTGTATTGATGCAGGAAGGCAAGGTGATTGCGTATGTGTCGAGGAAATTAAAGATTCATAAAAGGAACTACCCTACTCATGACTTGGAGTTTGCGACAGTGATTTATGCCCTGAAGTTGTGGAGACATCTGTTGTATGGTGCATTGTGAAAGATTTACACAGACCATAAGAGCTTGAAGAATGTCTTCATTCAGAAGGAGTTTAATCTGCGCCAGCATAGATGGTTGGAGTATGTCGCGGATTATGATGTTGATATCCTATATCATCCGGGTATGGCCAATGTAGTGGATAATGCCTTGATTAGGAAAACCACGCAAATCTACCTTTCCGTAGAGTCTTTAGTGGAAGTGTTTTTGCTGATGGGTATTTCTGTCGGAAGTAGTTACTCGTAAAGTAGCCTGGAAGTAATAGAGCCTTCATGGATTATGCTTACAAGGTTACATCAAAAGGACGATTCCTATTTACAACACCTTCGTAGTAGAACTAAGAAAGGGGAATTACCAGACTTTTTAATTGATGATGCAGGTACTTTGAAGTATCGTGGTAGATATTATATCCCCGCTATTGAGGATATTCGAGCAAGGTTGTGTTGTGAGGCACATGGTTCTAGTGTTGCCTATCACCCTGGTTCTACTAAGATGTATAGAGATCTGCAGCAGATCGTTTGGTTGTATGGAATGAAGAGCAATATAGCCAAGTTTGCATCTGAGTGTTTTACCTGCAAGTGCGTTAAAGAAGATTATGGATGGACTGGTGGCAAGCTGATGCCTTTGGAAATTCCAAGTTTGAAGTGTGAGAGTATTTCTATGGACTTTATTACTGGTTTACCAAGATCTCCCCGAAGACAAGATTCTGTGTGGGTCATAGTTGACAGATTGACAAATTTGCTCACTTCGTGCCGTTCAAGATTGATTAGTCCATGAAGAAAATAACAGAGTTATATTTGGATGAGGTCATCAGACTACAAGGAGTACCATTAAGTATCGTGTCAAATCAAGATTCCAGCTTTACGTCTCGTTTTTTGAAGAGTTTACATGAAGGGTTGGGTACCGACCTTAGATATTCAACCGCTTATCATCCGCATACAAATGGTCAGATGGAGAGAGTTAATTAGATTTTGGAAGATATGACAAGATGCTATATCTTGGACCACGGAGGGGCATGGGACGAGCGACTGAGATTGATGGAATTTGCCTATAATTCCAGTTATAAGGAGAGTTTGCAGATGGCCCCATTTGAGGCTTTGTATGGGAGACGTTGCAGAACTCCCGTGTTTTGGGCCGAAGTTGGTGAAGGACCTTTGTTGTGTTCGGAAGACTAGGAAGGGATGAATACTTCTATGATGCATATTCCAGAGAAGCTTTGTATACCCCAAGATCATTATGAGAGGTTTGGACGGAACCACAAGTTGGATCCTAGATATGTGGGACCTTTCTAGTTTGTTGAACGCATCGGAGTGTCATCTTAGAGGCTGGTATTGCCCGCAAATTTCCCTAGTTTGCACGATGTGTTTCATGTGAGCCAGTTACGGAAATGAGTGCTTAGTGACCGACATGGTCTTGACTCGATGCCCCAATTGCAGCCTAATCTAACTTATGTCGAAGTGCTTGCTCGCATTCTCGATACTCAAGATCGGGTGTCACGAAGGAAGAAAATACCCATGGTCAAATTTTTAAAGCGAAACATTGATATGGAGAGCGTGACTTGGGAGTTAGAGTCAGCTATGAGGGAGACACATCCTCGTATGTTCTCCTAGTTATTTTGGTAAGTGTTACTATTTAATAACCCTTGTTCATTTTCCTTGTTTAGTAGATTTAGTTTTGTTTCAAATTTTGGGACGAAACTTTCTTTTAGAGGGAGTGGTTGTAATGCCCCTGATTTTTTGATGTATATTTTAATTCCTTTAGTGGCGTATTTTTGACATCATAACGTTACGTTGACGCATAGTTGACGGGTATCATTGCTAGAGCGTGACTTTTGCTCATTGGTATCCGAGTTTTTGACTTAGAATATTAGCATGGCTAATTCTTGTGTGTTTTTGAAATTTCCCTTGCGAACCGGGTTTATTTTGGAACTCGATGGAGCCTTTTAGAGATATTTGGTGTTTTGACATCGGGTAGTTTTTACCTGAGTTTGGTTGTCAGATACTAATTTTGACTTCACCATTAGTTTTGTAGCATCGGAATTTAGCTTCGGTGCGAATTTCGTGGAAATTTGTGCTGATTCGAGTTTTTAGTCATTTGGGCGTTTAATTAATAATATTTTATTATATTATATATATAAGCGTGTACGTTTTGGTGGAACCCTATTCATCGTCTTCTTTCCAAGCCGTCATACCGATTCACAGAAGAGAGAAAGTGGCGGACATAGCAAGCTTTAAGCCATAGACTGTTGGAGTTCTTGTGCTTGGAATCATCGTCGAAGGGTAGATTCGGAAAGCTCTCGCCGAGATCTATGCGTGTGCGGTTAGTTTTCCCCGTTTCTTGGATTTTTAACATTAGGATTTTTGATCTTGACCCTTGTTTGACCCGAGAAGTTTCAGGAATCATTGCTTAGGAGTTCTTAAGGCCGATCCCTGGAGCAGTGCGCTCGTGAGGCCGGATTTTTGAGGATCTTGAGGCAAGTGGTGAATCATCCCCTTGCTATTTTTCTTGCTTTTCTTTCCCATCTTTTTCTTCCCTCCTTAGAATGTAGGAGTAGTGTAAGGTTCATCCAAGATCGATCTGTTGAGTAGTGTAGGATTTCCGTCCAAGGAAATTTCGTCGGTAAGGGCTGATTACGGTTAGAGGAAATCCGTCGATTATAAGGGAGTCAACCAAAGTTTTATTCGTCATATATGGTGGGGTCAGTCTGAGTGAAATTCGTCAAATATGAGTTTTGGGGCTAAGTAAGATTCGTCGGGTATTCTCGATGAATTCGTCGAGTATCAGCCTTGGAGTCAAGTGATTCTGCATTCATTGAGTTTAGGCGTTAAATTCGTGGAGTGTCAGTCTTAGCGGCGAGTGATTCTGCATTCGTTGAGTTTAGGTGTCGAGTTCATCGAGTGTCAGTCTTTGCATTGAGTAAATTTTGTTTTGGCATTGAGAGCGTCGTGTGACCTGTGAGTCTAAGTCTTTTTCATTGAGTTAAGACGATTTGGCGTCGAGAGCATTGGGTAAACTCAGCTAGGGGTTAATTGAACTCAGCTAGGCGTCGAGTGAAGTAAAGTTCGTGGAGTTAAGTCCAGGCATTGAGTGAAACCGCCTTGGCATTGAGTGCGCTGAGTGAACTCCAAATTCGTCGAGTATACTCGACGAATTTCCCGCGGACTTGGTGATTTGCGCAGATTCGTTGAGTTCCAAGATAATGTTAGCCGATTCGTCGAGTATCGCCAGTTAGCCAGATTTTTGCCAAGAAGAATTCGTCGATTGTCTTCTGCATTCGATGGGTATACTCGACGAATCAGTGTGGACTTAGAATTTTCTTGACGAATTGAGTCTAATTCGTCGAGTTTGTCCTTAGGGTGATTTTCGAGATTTTTTGCCTTTTTGCCATTGGAGTAATCTTGTGTTTCGGTTAGCATTGTATCAGTGTTTTATGGATGTTTTTTGTGTGGCCCATGGTTGGCAGTGGATAAAGGACCACCTACCTATGGCCAACTTATGAATCTTGCTCTGGTGGGTTTACCCGATGTGGGTTTGTGACTAGGTGTGGAAGGGTAGGTTCCCACCATCTCAGGTGTCGGTTATTCCCCGGTTTGGGTGTGTCGAATTATCAGACCACCTTTCCTTGGGCTCTTGTGAAGTTTTTACTGTTGGTGTGTTGGGTAGGTTCCCACCATCGCAGGTGTATGATTTTTTTCGATGTTTATGCTAATTTTATGATAAGCTTGCCACTCTTATGTATATATACACATACTTATATAAATGTTTTATAAAGTATAGATCTTTATCGTACTTGGTGCAGCTTGGGATATCTAACCCTTTTGAGTTTTGTCTTACTTATTACCTTGTGGTTGAGTGTAGATATTTTCATTTCATCTATACCTGTTTGGGTTGGTAACCCTTTGACTCCTTTGCTTTCATTTGATATTGATCTTTTATTTGCCACATATATATTCTTGCTGAGGTTTTCTTTTCTTTAGAATGCCTCAGGTTTGGAGCAGTAGCTGGTTGAGCGGCTAGGGTTGACGATTGCTGGTGTCCTTCAGTTATTGCAGTCGTCCTTTTCTCACCGTTGTGAGGTAGCGTTGTTGTTTATTTCAAACATACATGATATTTGGTGGGTTCGTGTCAGGTTGTTGACGCTCACTGGAGTTTTTATGTTGTTAAGTTACTTGCTAGCTGTCTAGTCTCTTCTAAATGAACTGTGGTTTACTTGCTTTTTGGGAAGGTTTTATGTTAGGATTGCATGTTAGTTATTTTAAGTATAAAAGTACCATTATGAATATCTCATTTATAGCATATTTTAAGCCAAAGTCAAACTATTTTAACTACGAAAAAGGCTCTTTTTATACTAGTATTAAATGTAGAGGTATACCTATCATGAGTTGTCCTATTTTGATGTTTATGCTCATGTAGGATGTTGATTGGTATAAACAATGTATTTAATGCAGTGTATATTGATGTTTTCACTTGTGGAGTAGTTGATCCACTGAGCCGGGGGATACGACCATCAAACTTAACTTAAATTACAATTTTCTTCATAAAATTCTTGAGGATTTTATATAAAGTGTTAGGTTGGAGTTCTTGCCTGAGCTCCTGCAGTTATCTCCTGCACGGCGTGGCCTCATAACACGTTTTTTCTCTTACTATGATATATCGTTTTAATGCGGAGAAAATATGGGCTGTGACAATCATCTACCTTTCTCAAAACTAGACTTTTGATTGCATCAAAATACGCTCTTCCTCACTTGATGAATGTTGTGACTTCAGGTCAAAGGACCACAAACACCATTGCCACTTGAGCCATACTTGTGATACATTCATATAAAAATCCACAAAGTATTCTTATGGTGGGTCTGTCTAGTATAACTTTTTCACTAAAGTACCCATGTGATTACTTGATATCACAATTTCATGACATGTGAGAACCAGTCATCAGTCAACACACATTCTAGTATTAATGTATCATCATTGCCCTTAGCTTCTAAGATTACATGCCGACTAGAGACTATTTAAGAATGAAGCTTCTAAGAGCATTGACTCTCACTTTCAAGTCACTACTTGACTCCTATGGAAGCAAACATTCTAAGGGCATTTATTATGTTAAATTAATCTATCACAATAGAAAAAAAATTTACACAATAAAAGAACTAGTCATAAATATAAAATAAAATGTATAGTACTCTATTCATCAAATGAATTATTACAACAACCAACAAATATAGAATCCACAAGGCTCCTACTATAGTTGATCATTCAGGTATCTTATACCCATTGATCTAACATGACCATCATGCTTTATCTGTGCGAGAGGCTTTATTAGTGGATCCGCAATATTTTCTTCAGTCGGCACTCTGCAAACGTTCAAATCTCCTCGATCGACAGTCTCACAAATAAGATGGAACCGCCGAAGTATGTGCTTGTAGCGCTGATGAGATCTACATTTCAAAGCAAGTGCAATTGCACTGTTGTTGTCATAGTAGAGAACTATGGGACCAACAATGCTAGGAACTACATCTAACTCATCGATGAATTTTCGAATCCATATAGCCTCCTTTGTCGTATTTGTAGCAACGATATACTCGGCCTCAGTTGTAGAATCAACAACTGTCTCCTGCTTGGACCTCTTCCAGCTACCAACTCCTCCATTTAGGAAAAATATAAACCCTGATTGAGACTTTGAGTCATCCCTATCAGTTTGGAAGCTAACATCTATATAACCCTTTACAACAAGCTCTTCCTCTCTGCCAAACACCAAGAACATATCCTTAGTCCTTCTCAAGCACTTTAGGATATCCTTGATGGCTATCCAGTGACTATCACCAGGATCAGACTGATACCTGCTAGTCATGCTCAAAGCATAAGAGACATCGGGTTGAGTACATATCATTGCATACATGATTGATCCAATTGCCGAATCATATGGAATCAACTTCATGCGGTCCTTATCTTCACAAGATTTAGGACACTGATCCTTAGAGAGACTCACAAAATGATACATGGGTAAGATACCTTTCTTAGAATCAAGCATGCTGAACCGTTTCAATACCTTCTCAATATATATACTTTGGGTCAAACCCACCAACTTCTTTGATCTATTTCTATATATCTTAATACTAAGTATATAAGTCGCTTCACCCAAGTATTTAATAGAAAAGTAGTTCCCTAGGTTGTTCTTAACAACTTGTAGGGTCAGTTTGTCATTCCCGATCAGCAGTATGACATTGACATATAATATCAGGAAGACAACCATACTCCCACTAATCCTCTTGTAAACACACGGTTCATCCTCGTTCTTGATAAAACCAAACTCTTTGATTTTTTCATCAAAACGAAGATTCCAACTTCGAGAAACCTGTTTTAATCCATAAATAGATCTCAGCATCTTGCATATTTTAGTGGCTTCACCTGGAGATACAAAACCCTCGGGTTGTGTCATATACACTTCCTCAAGAAGGTTTCCATTTAGGAAAGCCATTTTGACATCCATCTACTATACCTCATAGTCATAATACGCAGCAATAGCAAGCAAAATTCTGATGGACTTAACCATAGCAATATGGGAAAAAGTCTCATCATAGTCTATACCATGAATTTGCTTGAATCCTTTATCCACCAGTCGCCCTTTAAATGTACGTACATTCCCATCCATGTCGGTCTTCTTCTTGAATACCCACTTGCACCATATAGGTCGTACCCCTTCAAGTGGTTCCACCAAGGTCAAAACTTGGTTTGCATACATGGAGTCCATTTCAGATTTCATGGCCTCAAGCCACTTCTCGGAGTCCGGTCCACTCATAGCTTCTTTATAGGATGCACGCTCATCATCATGATCCATAAGAACCACATTACCTATTTGAGATACGAGAAATCCATATCTCTTAGGCTCAAAGCTTGGTCTACC
The DNA here is from genome assembly GCA_039513925.1 of Platanthera zijinensis. Taxonomy (NCBI): domain Eukaryota; kingdom Viridiplantae; phylum Streptophyta; class Magnoliopsida; order Asparagales; family Orchidaceae; genus Platanthera; species Platanthera zijinensis. The sequence goes on from CM077088.1 coordinate 117,440,528, forward strand.
AGATCTACGTGGAACTTGTGTTTATTGACTAGGTTCTTTTGCTATAACATCTTGTAGTCTTTGCTCAGGTTCCAGTTCATTAACTGTTTGTGGTTCTTGAACTTCCTCAAGTTCTACCCTGTTAGTCTTTCTACTTAAAAACTCTTTCTCAAGAAAGACATCAGTTCTCACGACAAACACTTTGCCCTCAGACGGTAGGTAGAAATAGTACCCTTAGTTTCCTTAGGATACCCCACAAGATAATATTTATCTAACTTAGGTTCCAGCTTGTCAGGCATTTGACGTCTCACGTACGCCTCACAACCCCAAATCTTAATGAAAGATATACTAGGACGCTTCTTAGTCCATATCTCATATGGTGTCTTTAGAAATGTTTTTGTTAGAGCACGATTTAGTGTAAAAGCAATCTATAGAGCAAAACCCCAAATGGAAACAGACAGATCTGCATGACTCATCATCGACCGTACTATGTCTAACAGAATACGATTTCTCCGCTCAGACACACCATTATGCTACGGTGTTTTGTGTGGAGTGAGTTGTGATACAATACCACAGTCTTTTAGATGATCACAAAACTCATGACTTAGGTATTCTCCACCTCAATCAGATCGGAGTGCTTTAACCCTCTTACCCAGCTGGTTCTCTACTTCATTCTTAAACTCTTTGAACTTTTCAAAGGTTTCAAATTTGCACTTCATTAGATACATGTATCTGTATCTACTGAAATCATCAATAAATAGAACAAAGTAGAAGTACCCATCTCTAGCAATAGAACACATGGGTTCGCATATATCACAATGTACTATACCCAAGAGATCATCAACCCTCTCATTAAAACAAGTGAAAGAGATTTTAGTCATCTTGCCTAACAAATAGGATTCACATCTCTCAAATGATTCATAATCAAATGAGTCAAGTAGTCCATCTATATGGAGCTTGAATATGCGTTTCTCATTTATATGGCCCAAAGGACAATGCCAAAGGTACGCATGGCTCGGGTCATTCGTTTTTATTCTTCTAGTATTTTCTATATTATAGATCCGATGGTCTAAGTTAAAAACATATAAACAATTAAACATTTGGGCTACACCATAACAATCATCATTCTTAAATATAGAACAATAATTTTTCTTAATAATAAAAGAAAATTCAATCATGTCATAATGTTTCTAGTTATGGAAGGAACATAATAACAATTATCAAGTTTTATTACAAGACCACCGGGCAATGAAAAACGAAAAACTCCTACGACGACAGCAACAACTCTTGCTCTATTGCCAACAAGCAGGTCCACCTCCCCTTTACTCAGCATTCTTCTACTTACTAGTTCCTGCACATTTATACAAATGTGAGAACCACATCCGGTATCCAACACCTAGGATGAAAGAGCAGAAGGGTTTATCTCTATAACATAAATACCTAAAGCGAAAGTCATACCTCCCATCATTTTCTACAGACCCTCAATATAAGAAGTACAGTTCCTCCTCCAATGACCAGCCATACCATAGTGGTGGCATTTCCCTTCTTTCACCAAGCTTTTCTTTTTCAGTGTTGAACACTTGGGCTCAAGAGATGACTTAGGTCCAACCATAATCTTATCGAAACCCTTGGCTTTGACCTTGCCTTTATGCACCATCAGTATGGGGCTAGCAAGCTTGGCCTTCTTCATATTGATTTCGACAGTTCTTAACATGTCAAGGAGCTCGGGCATTGTCTTGTCTATTTAATTCATATTATAATTCAAGACAAACTGCTAGTAACTGCCCGACAACAATTGCAGGATCAGGTCTGTAGCCAACTCTTGGCCTAGAGGAAAATCTAGAATTTCAATGTTCTTCATACACCCAATCATCTATAGTACGTGAGTGCCTACCAGGTGTAGAGCCACCATCTTACACTAAAACACCTCCTTGGAGATGTCAAACCTCTCTTGACGAGCTAACCCTTGAAACATTTTCTTGAGATGCTTGTCAATTTCCTTACAACCAATGTTCTCAAGTTGCTTCTGAAGCTCAGAGTTCATGGTTGTTAGCTTGAGGCATTCGACATCCAATCAGTCGTCTTGATACTTCTTATAAGCATCTTTATCAGCTCGGGACACATTCTCGATTGGCTCTTCAGGGGATTCCTCTTCCAAGACATAGAGCTTACGCTCTTTCCTGAGAACAATTCTCAGGTTCCTGCGTAACACCCCTATTCGTCACACAACATATAGCAGTAGGTCCGGCCGGGGCCCGACGCCATATACCACGGACAGACCGGTGAGTCACTCAATGAAACCATTCAACCAATACACACGTCCTACACAGAGCATCTAGCGGAAGTAATTTATTAAGTTACAATAATAAGAACCCTGCCAACAAGCATGAATGTCCACTAACAGAAAACCCAGTAGGAATGAATTACAAAATACACAAAAGTACTGGCCTTAAGACCTTACAATAGTTTGCTCAAATATAAGTGTCTTCCAAACCTCGGCACGCAGGCCGGTCATACATGAGAATACAAGAAAACACTCAAAATTTAGGCCTTCGAGGGCCGGCTCAGCAACCTGGGCTTTAGCCCGCTATTTACCGCTCGACTCTACAGTACCTGCAAGCACAATTCACCACAACTGTGGCAAACAAGAATAACGGTCAGCTAAAGCTGACCAAATTATAATGATTCTGCCCCCAAACCGGGGCGACAAAGCTTCTTCCCCGCACTTGTTAGCAAAACCAGCAACATAGCGAATAAACATCACATAATAGGTGCACACACACACGGCCGTACACCCCGTGCTCTCAGGGCACTTAGTCGGCGAAGCCAGTCCGAACCCAGTCTGATCCTCGACTCCACCACCCCCCCCAGGGCCGCAAACCTCGTGAGCATTTAGTATTTTAAGCCGTAGCCTAGACTCGATATCCAAATCATGGGTAAGTACCACGTTAACTTTAGGTCTCTTTAACCGAAACAGATGGAGCGGGTAGGGTTCCACCAACCCATTGCTCACCCCGCCATGGCCATTTGGCCTTTGATGCGGGTAAGTTTCCACCAATCCCAACTATCGATAAAACACAGTACATAGCCCCGCTATATACCCGGCTGGCTCCCAGACCACCGAAATGGCAGAAATTGATTCCGCCAAGATTTTCGGATCCACCTTGGGGTTAATCCCCAAGATTCCCTGATGCATTCTAACGCATAGAAACCTGAAAACAAACAAAATGCACGGAGTCTTATTCGGCATAATATGCATAGCAAAACATCACCGATCCAGACCAACATGTCTGGGTAGACTTCACACACCATGCTTATGTCCGTACTACGATTCCGGACTCTAATAAGGGGGACTTTACATATCTACCCCAAGGAATACCGCAAACTCACCGCACACTTGCGGGAGCGGGTTTTCCCATGCAAAGGAAGAAGAGCTTCAAATTCTCAAGATGAAAATCGTTACCCTAGCATTTTTCCTTGGCGCCATGGAAATCTATGTGGATGAAAAACACCGCAATCTCCTTGCCTCCGTAGATCGGAATTCGGCTCGCGATTTGGAGCTCCGAAACTCCGCCGGTGACCGGTACTAGCCTTCCTTCTTCCTCCTTGCTCTCTCCTCTCTCTAGATCTTAGAAAGAGAGTGAATCCAATCTTTTGAGGAATTTACACCCCTGAACCGGCCTTAACCCTAAGGTGGGAAGAGCCTGAATCATCAGATCCAAAAATAAGGAAATAAACGGCTGAGATTCAGCACGAATTTCTAAAACCTTGGCCAAACAAGGGTTCCGACACCCCCGTATTCAGGGTCGTGTCACCCATTCACCGTCGAAACTGTCGTGTCCCAAAAAGAACACGGGCACCCGACACGCCCGTATCAGGCTTGACACGCCCGTGTCATCCAATACGCGCCCGTGTAGCTGGGCGTGCTCCCTCAACGACACAGGTCCAGAACAACCCGAGCACAACACAACCATATGACACGCCCGTGTCACATGCCGTGTGATAGACACGCCCGTGTCCCAGGCCGTGTAACTGCCTTATCATAAACCGCCACACGACCCGAAGAGGATACGGGTATTCGACACGCCCGTGTCGAATTTCACACGCCCGTGTAGGACCCGAATACGCCTGGGCTCAGGACGTGCGTCCCTCACTCAACGATCGTTGAGTGCAAGGATCTGAGTGACTGACAGGCCCTGGGACACGCCCGTGTCCCAGTCCTTGTTCACCCCCCCGACGATCGTTGACTCCAAAATCGTCGACCACGCGACCAACGCCGAACCCGAGCATGACACGCCCTGGGACACGCCCGTGTCCCAGGCCATGTCACAACTACCAAAACTCAGATTTGGCTCAAAACGCCACCCGTCACCCTTTTGAGTTTCGGGGTGTTACAACTCTCTCCCTCTTAAAAGAATTTTGTCCATGAAATTACCAAAGGAAAGATAAACAAAACCAAAAGCGTTACCTGAGGGAAATATCTCTGGGTACGCCTCTAACATGGTCTGCTCCCATTCCGAAGAGAGCTCCTCACGACCACAATTGTCCCAACGGACCTTGAACATCCTTATCTCCTTGTTACGGAGTCGCTTAACCTCAAAGTCTTCAATACGAATGGGCTTGACCTTAGTCATCAACCCTTCGTCCATCGACACTTGATCAACTGCGATCACCTACGAAGGCTCTTGCACCGCCTTCCGCAACACTGAAATGTGGAATACATCGTGTAGACCACTCAACTCAACCGAAAGCCTCAAACGATAACCCGCTTCACCGATCCACTCCAGAATCTCAAATGGTTTAAGGTATCTCGGGCTCAGCTTCTTCAAGCATCGTACCCGTGACACACCCTTGTACGGCTTTATCTTCAAGTACACCCAATCGCCAACTGCGAACTCCATATTTCGATGCTTGACATTGTAGTACTTAGTTTGTCTATCCTGAGCGATTAGCAAATGCTCTTGAATGATCCGCACCAAAGAAGTAGCGCTTTACACCTCTTGCTTTTTGTACAACCTTGCCTCACCCGTTTCCAGCCATGTCAACGGCGTGCGACATATTCTACCATAGAAGGCCTCGAGGGGTGCCATTTGGATACTCGTTTGGTAGCTATTATTGTACGCAAACTCCACCAAAATAGATAGTCTTTCCACTTCTTCCCGAAGTCCAAAACGCACATGCGAAACACGTCTTCAATCATCCTGTTACCACTCCCGGATTGCCCATCCGTTTGCGGATGAAAGGCTGTGCTGAACTTCAACTTAGTCCCCAGCATTCGCTGCACCAACCTCCAATCATTGGAATAGAACGCCCATCTCGATCTCCCATGATGCTGCGGGGCACACCGTGGAGTCTGACTAGATTATCCACAAACATCTTCGCCAGTTTCTCCACCGGATCATCCTTCCTATGCGGAATGAAGAGAGACACTTCTGCTAACCGATCTACGATCACCCAGATGGCATTTTTTCCCATCTACGACCTTGGCAAGCCGTGCACAAAGTCCATCGAAATGTCGACAAACTTCCACTCCAGAATAGGCAAGGATTTCAAGAAACCCCCTGGCTTTGGGCACTCTGCCTTCACTAAGGCGCAAGTCTGGCACTTAGCCATAACTAATGACACAATCTTCTAGTGTCCTGGCCACCAGAATAACTTCTTTAGGTCTCGGTACATCTTCGTACTCCCTATGTGAATTGAGTACTTGGTATGAACGTACACCAACTCCACCCGTAACTTATCCATATTTGGGATGCACAAACGATTGTTCTTCCTTAGTAGCCCATCTTCAACTGAAAACTGGGAATTTGACCCATCCAATGCTGCATCCATGAGCTTCTTCATGCTTCCATCCAACTCCATAGCTTGCCAAACTCGATCAACCAAGCCACAAGGACTTCCGACCAGTTCAATAACGCTTTGACGCTAGTCTGCTTGTCCACACAACAGATCTCTAATGCCTCCAACTCCCGTATAATCTCTCATCATGAACCGACAACCAGTTGGCTTAGGCGGGAGCCCTGCGACTCAACGCATCCGCAACTGCATTGACTTTCCCGGGTACATAATGAATTTTGAGCGTATAGTCCCCCAGGAACTGCATCCATCTCCGCTACCTGATGTTAAGATCCTTCTGATCCAACCGGTACTTAAAGCTTTTGTGGTCAGTATAAATATCAGCCTTTACTCCATACAAGTAGTGCTTCTGCAGCATTAGCGCAAAACTCATGGCCGCCAACTCCAAGTCATGGACCGGATAATTCCTTTCGTGCATTTTGAGCTGACTCGAGCCATACGCTATAACACTTCCATGCTGCAGCAGCACGCAACCCAAACCACTGCCTAAGGCATCACTGTAAATCTCGAAGCCTTCGGTCCCACTTAGCGAACCAAGAATAAACGTCATGGTCAATCGACTTTCCAACTCCTCGAAAGCTTGTGCGCACGCAGGCGTCCAAACAACTTTTGATCTTTCCTCGTCAAATTTGTGAGGGGGGTAACCTTATCCGCGATAAGTTCTCTATGAAGCGCCTGTAGTAGCCAGTCAGCCCCAGAAAACTCTGTTCTTCTTCTTCCGAACGCAACACAGGCCACTCGCATATCATAACTATCGTCGCTAGATCCACTACAACACCCACTCAACAAACTTTATGACCGAGGGATGCTACCTAGGATAACCCAAAACTCACGTTTGGAGAACTAGGCATTGAGTTGGTTCCTCTTTAGCGTTTCCACCACCGAAAGCAGATGCTTGAAGTGATCCTCTTGCTCTACGAGTAAACCAATATGTCGTCAATGAAGACGACCACAAAATGGTCTAGGTACTCCCTGAACGATTTGTTCATCAAATCCATGAACACTGACGGCGCATTAGTCAGCCCGAACGGCACGACGGTAAACTCGAAATGTCCATATCTTGTGCCGAACGCTGTCTTTAGGACATCGCCTTCCCTTATCCTCAGCTGATGGTAACTGGAATTAAGGTCCACTTTTAAGTATACCGATGACCCGAACTTATGATCAAAAGGTCATCCACCCTTGGGATCCCGAACTTTCTCTTTTTCGTTAACTTGTTCAGTTTACCATAATCGATACCGAGTCGCAACCTTTTGTCCTTCTTCTTAACAACGAGGACCGGGGCGCTCCAAGGCGACGAACTTGGACGCACATAACCTTGCTCTATACACTCTTCCAGTTGAGCCTTTAGCTCCGACATCTCCTTAGGCGTTAACCGATATGGAGAGCGTGGCACAGGTTTGGCACCTGGCACTAGCTCAATCGTGAAGTCAATCTCTCACTACGGTGGGACTCCAGGGAGACCATCAGGGAAACACATCAGGATATTCAGATACACCTGAGATACTATCCGATGTAGGCTTAGGCTTCGAAGCCTCCCATGGTGGCAGTAACGATGCTTGCAAGTCAAACTCCTGACTCCTAAACCATAACCTTGCGACACAGACTCTCTCTCTCTCTCTCCGCGCATAGAACGACCATTAGGAAACAACACATCAAAATTGCCCTTTACCATCGAAGGAGATACTCCGATGTGCAATACTAAACCTTCGGAAAAAAGGAGTGTGAAGTGCCCGTATCAAAACTATGCCCTCGCTGGGTGACCAAAACTCATAAACAAAGCCTAGAACTTCCAGTCCTAAGCTAGCACGCATAAGGTAACAGGTATAAGAAGTTAAATTGCTATCAATTAAACCATACCTGACAACCTGATGGTCGGCCACAAGACCTCTTGCTGACAAAGGATTTCCACCCTCGGTTGGGCCGGAGTATACAGTGATGCAGTGGACTCCACCGTCTTGCCCTTCTCCTCAGTTGTTTCCCCTGACTACTTCTCGGACATTAGGCATCCACTCCAACAATCTCGGGCATAGTGTCCCGGCTTTCCACAGTTATAACATGCACCTGGGGTTTGGCCTATAGTCGCTCCGGATGCGCCAGAGGAAGGGACTAAACACGAGATCCTAGCCTTCTTGTACCACCTACGGTACCCAGATTTTGATGTTGGCATTTTGAACACCGTCTCCTTTGCACTAGAGTCTTCAACTGCTCCTGACATATCTTTCAATGTCTTCTGAGCACCTTTCCGACAATCTCGTGCAAAGTGCCCTTTCTTTCCACAAGAATGGCAACTGTAAGTAGTCTTGCTAGTAGATGATCTAGCTTCATTTCTCAGCGTTCTGCGGTAGGCAGTCCTTATAGGATCTGAAGGGTTTGATACCCTATTCACTGGTATTTGATGAGTTTTACCCAACTCTACTTCCAAAGTTCTGGCCGACTCCACCAAGGCTCAAAATCCCAATAGCTTTGGTCCTAGCAGTAGGATGCGCAACTCGTTGCGCAGACCATTGTAAAATCTATCGACTATAGACTACTCGCTTTCCCACTCAAAGCCTTGGTAGTGCCTTATCATAAGTAAAGTTTGAAAATAATCGTCAACTGAGTGCGCTCCCTGCAATGCAATCATGTTCATCTGCTACCCTAAAGGGCCTCTAAATGCAATTTCTCCATCACACCGCCCGGTGTTGGGGTCATCTCAGGGACAGAGGGTTGCACATTTCTTCCATGTTATGCGTTGGTCACGGCAAACACTGCTTCAACTACCCTTCTTATGGTTTCAAAAGAAGTAAGAGTCTCAGGCACGTCGCTTGGTGTAGTACTTTTCTCAGAAAGTGTGCGTTCAGGCTGTCACGCGCCACTCCCAGACACCTATAGTCATACAAAACACCGATAAGCGACCAAACAAAATTGCAAAACACAATTATAGGAACACGCAGGTTCCTCAAACATGTGTATTTTCATTCCTAAGTGGACATTCATGGGTTATTTTCATGTTATAACGATTACGCACACACATGTGCTCACCACTCCTTAAAGTGAATTCATCCACGAATTCATTTAAGCTTGACCAAAACCGGTAGTCTGATACCAAATTGTAACACCCCTATCCGACACACAGCATATAGCATTAGTTCCGGCCAGGGCCCGACGCCATATTCCACGGACAGACCGGTGGGTTACTCAATGAAGCCATTCAACCAATACACACGTCCTACACAGAGCATCTATCGAAAGTAATTTATTAAGTTGCAATAATAAGAACCCTGCCAACAAGCATGAATGTCCACTAACAGAAAACCCAGTAGGAATGAATTACAAAAGTACTGGCCTTAAGGCCTTACAATAGTTTGCTCAAATATAAGTGTCTTCCAAACCTCGGCATGCAGGCCGGTCACACATGATAATACAAGAAAGCACTCAAAATTTAGGCCTTCGAGGGCCGTCTCAGAACCCTAGGCTTTAGCCCACTATTTACCGCTTAGCTCCGCAGCACCTGCAAGCACAATTCACCGTAACGGTGGCAAACAAGAATAACGGTCAGCTAAAGCGGACCAAATTATAACGATTACGCCCCAAATCGGGGCGGCAAAGCTTCTTCCCTGCACTTGTTAGCAAAACCAGCAACATAGAAAATAAACATCACATCATAGGTGCACGCACACACGGCCGTACACCCCGTACTCTCTAGGCACTTACTCAGCGAAGCCAGTCCGAACCCAGTCCGATCCTCGACTCCACCACCACCCACAGGGAGGAAAACCTCGTGAGCATTTAGTCTTTTCAGCCATAGCCTAGACTCGATATCCAAATCATCGGTAAGTGCCACGTTAACTTTAGGTCTCTTTAACCGAAATAGATGGAGCGGCTAGGGTTCCACCAGCCCGTTGCTCACCCCGTCATGGCCATTTGTCCTTTGATGCGGGCCAAGCTTCCCCTAGTCCCAACTATCAATAAAATACGGTACATAGCCCCGCTATATACCCGACTAGCTCCCAGGCCACCGAAATGGCAGAAATACATTTCAGCCTAGATTTTCGGGTGCACCTTGGGGTTAATCCCCAAGATTCCTTGATGCATTCTAACTCATAGCAACCCGAAAACAAACAAAATGCACGGAGTCTTCTCCGGCACAATATGCATAGCAAAACATCACTGATCCAGACCAACATGTCCGGGTAGGCTTCACACACCATGCCTATGTTCGTACTACAATTCTGGACTCTAAGAAGGGGGACTTTACATATCTACCCCAAGGAATACCGCAAACTCAACGCACACTCGCGGGAGCGGGTTTTACCATGCAAAGGAAGAAGAGCTTTACATGCTCAAGATGAAAATTGTTACCCTAGCATTTTTCCTTGGCGCAATGGAAATCTATGCGGATGAAAAGCACCGCAATCTCCTTACCTCCGTATATCCAAAGTCGGCTCGCGATTTGGAGCTCTGAAACTCCGCCGGTGACCGGAACTAGCCTTCCTTCTTCCTCATTGCTCTCTCCTCTCTCTAGATCTTAGAAAGAGAGTGAATCCAAGCTTATGAGGAATTTACACCCCTGAACCGACCTTAAACCTAAGGTGGAAAGAGCCTGAACCATCAGATCCAAAAACAAGGAAACGAACGGCTGAGATTCAGCCCGAATTTCCAAAACCTAGGCCGAACATGGGTTCCGACACGCCCGTGTTCAAGGCCGTGTCACCCATTTGCCGTCGAAACCATCGCTTCCCGAAAAGAACACGGGCACCTGACACGCCCGTATTAGGCTTGACATGCCCGTGTCATCTAGTACACGCCCGTGTAGCTGGGCGTGTTCCCTCAACGATACAGGTCCAAAACAACCCGAGCACAACACGGACATGTGACACGCCCATGTCACATGTCGTGTGCTATACACGCCCTGGGACACACCCGTGTCCCAGGCCGTATAACTGCCTTATCAAAAACCTCCACATGACTCGAGGAGGACACTGGTATTCGATATGCCTGTGTCAAATTTCACACGCCCGTGTCGGACCCGAATACGCCTTGGCTCAGGCCATGCGTCCCTCACTCAACGATCGTTGAGTGCAAGGCTCTGAGTGACTGACATACCTTCGGACACGCCCGTGTCCCAGGCCGTGTTCACTCCCCCCCGACGATCGTTGACTCCAAAATCGTCGACTACGGGACCAACGCTGAACCCGAGCACAACACGCCCTGGGACACGCCCGTGTCCCAGGCCGTGTCACATCTACCAAAACATAGATTTGGCTCAAAATGCCACCTGTCACCCTTTTGAGTTTCATGGTGTTACATCATGTTTTAACATCCCATTTCCAACTAAACCCCGAAGAGTGGTTTTGTCATGACTAGGTCAGGACAAAACCCTATAAAGCCCAGGAAGACCAAGTGAACTAGGCTAGAGGTGAAAATCACCTTGGTCTGCCAGTAGTAGAATCCCAATTACAATCCTAGGCATGACTTTAGGGTTTTAACTTGGTTCCATGATTCCATCATAACACCCCTAACCCTAAGGGTGGCAAATATGTCGTTATGGACCCATTGGGGTCAATCAAAAAGAGGCCAAGATGACTTAAGTCCGGGAAGCATCGAGTGAGTCGACAAGACTCGACGATTAGATAAGGTACCTACTTAGACATGTTTTTGGGCTTGGGCGTTGAGTGCGTGGAGTGCACTCAATACAATGGGCTAAAGGGAGTTGAGTGCGTTGAGTGCACTCAACGCCATCTTACTTAGGAAGAATCTTGGGCTCAGGAATTGAGTGCATCGAGTGCACTCAATTCCATAGGCTAAATTGCATTGAGTGTGTTGAGTGCACTCAATGCCATCTTACTTAGGAAGAATCTTGGGCTCAGGCATTGAATGCATCGATTGCACTCAATTCCATAGGCTTAATGGCGTTGAGTGCATTGAGTGCACTCAAGGCCATCTTACTTAGGAAGAATCTTGGGCTCGAACTTTGAGTGCGTCGAGTGCACTCAACGCCATAGGCTGAATGGTGTTGAGTGCGTTGAGTGCACTCAACGCCATCTTACATAGGAAGAATCTTGGGCTCGGGCATTGATAGCGTCGAGTGCACTCAACGCCATAGGCTGAATGGCATTGAGTGCGTTGAGTGCACTCAACGCCATCTTACTTGGGAAGAATGTTGAGCTCGGGGCATTGAGTGCGTCGAGTCCACTCAATGCCATGGGATGAATGGCGTTGAGTGCGTTGAGTGCACTCAACGCCATCTTACTTATAAAGAATTTTTAGTTCGGGGCGTTGAGTGTGCTAGGTCCACTCAATGTCATGGGCTCAATGGCGTTGAGTGCGTTGAGTGCACTCAACGCCATCATACTGAGGATTTTCTGGAATTATGGCTTTGAGTGAGTTGAGCTCACTCAACGCCATAGACTGAATGGCGTCGAGTGAGCTCAAGCTGAGCTCACTCAACGCCATTGTACTTAGAAAATTCCTGGCGATTTTGGCGTTGAGTGTGGAGGCTTGTCTCAACGCTTTTGCCTTAGAGAAATTTTTGGCCCTGTTTGTTAGTTCGTCTGAAGAGGTTGAACCAGATATTTTCGGGAATTATGTCAGGATAAATTAATAGGCCGTTTCTTTCATTAAGACTTATTTAAAAAATAATAAGAGGTCCAATGGTATAGTGCCATGTGGCGGACAGTTTAACCCGAATTCCATGTTATAGGAGAGAGAAAAAGCCCCAAAGCCATGGCCGTAATTTTTCTTTCATGGCCATTAATGGCACTTGATGCCTTGGCCTCATTCCCCTCCCCCTTTTTATGGCTGGATTCAACTCCTATGGTGAAGAGGAGGAGTTTCCAGCCGTTTCCTGGCTGGATTGAACCCACATTCCTCCTCCTCCTCCATGGTCGAAAAGCTCTTAAAGGGGCATTAATGGCCACCGCCAGCTAGACCCCTCCCCTCCCACATTTTATCATTTTAAAAGACTCGCTTTACTTAGAGGAGCGGTTTCCACACGAACCTGAAGGAACCGAGGAAACCCACCGTGCAGTTGCAGAAATTGAGTGGCGCCACCACTGACCATGGCATCCCTGCGATCGACACGTCTCCAGGCCGCGAGCAAGGTCCTCCTCTACTCCTTCTATGGGTAGATCTTAGGAGTCTTTTAGGATGAGAATTGGGCTCAGTTTAGCCCGATCAGGTGAAGCTTTTCCATGGATTTTCCGTGAAAATGGTGTCCGGGTTAGCCGGAAACCGCCCCTTCGGTGGCCGTGCCGCCGCCCGGCAATAGCCCCCACCACAATAGAGGTGGTGGCGGTGGTGGCCGGCCGGGGAGGGGGATGGGTGGAAGGGAAGCAAGCTCGAGATAGGCTCCAGGTCGGGTGAATCCTGGCCTTTGACTGGAGGAAGAAGAAAGCTAGGAAACCCATGATTGTGCTTTAAGATGCGTGCTAGTGATATTTTATTAATTCCTGATTTTTAGTTTTCTGTCTCCTAATATCAGTCACCTTGAAATAAATATGAAAAATACTTAGAGGCTCTATATGAGGAAATGGTCAACATATAATTTGTAGCCCTATGAGTCTACTTTATTTTAAAATTTATTTGGGACAATTTGGTATATTTTGACCAAGGCACTAATTTTTGTGGGATCTATACCTAGGGCTAGACAGGAATTAAAATGAGTGCCCCCACTTCATCCCTTGTCCAAATGACTTGAAATTTGGAAAGGGTGTCACCCTTATCTATATCTAGGTCCTGCCTAAAAATGAGAATTTTTGGGTATAGTTTTCCTATAGTTTTTGTAATTAATTAATAAACCATGACAAAATATATTTAGGGACCAAATGACCTCCAAACTCTTCCAAATTTTGGTGAGTGGTCCTTGGGGTCATTATAAGCTCTGGATACAATTTCATCTCATTTGAAGATGATTTGGTTTGAATTTTTGCAAACCTTAGCCTTGCCATAATAAGGGTATTTAGGTCAAAAGTGCACTTGAGTTTTGAGTGGTAAAATCACCTCAATAAAGGTTGGGATTTGGGCCACTAGTTTGGCATGACATATAACACCCTCATATAGGATATGGGGTGGTTTGGGATTGAATTGACTTAGGAACCAAGTTCAAACCTATGTTCGGGCTTTGGGGGTTTGAGAAGGGCATGTGGTCAAATGACCTTGAAATGATTTGAAATTTGGTGGAGAGGACTATAGGGTAGCTAAAGTCCTCTGGTAAAAATCTTATAAGAATTGGAGATGGATAGACCCCTCAAAACCCTAACCCTAGTTTAGGGCATAATACTTGTACATGCAAGATAAGCCACCAAAACTTAATGAAAAGCCATGAACCTTGGGTAGTATAATCATAGGGTCAATAAGGCCCTTTGGTGATTTTATTGGTAATTTTGGATCAATACATTTAGCAGCTTCTTTATAATACATGAAAATTGCCCTTGATAATCTTTCAATTATTATGATCACCCTATTTAGTAGGAAGTTATGAGAATTGGGCAGAGGGAATTATATGTCAATATACTCTTACATAAATTTTATTATAATTTTCAGAGTTATATTTTCTGTACTTTGTTCAAAAGCTTTTGAGAATAATTTTATGTTCAATAATAAATTCAAAACTCCACACTTGTTGTAAAATTATGAAACTTGATCAGTAGTGTTCCTAGGTCTTTATGCTCATATGGAGATTTTATTACAATTTTTAGATGAATGATTACTGTACTTAGTTCATTAACCTATTAAATTAGATTACTATAAGAAAATTAAGTTTAGAGTTTATTATTCACTGATAAATTATGAAACTTGACCTGAAGTGTTTATATGTCTTTATAATCATCCTTGAATTTTCTCAGAATTTTTGGAAGTATATTGACAGTACTTGTCTCTTTAAAATTATTAATGTAGGTTGTACTTAAAATTAGATTTAGAGGCCTAAACCTTGCTGGAAAATTAGGAGACTCTTATTTTACTATTCAATAGTCATCATGTAATTATCATAAATTTTGTAGAGCATTTGCATGTTTGAAAGGGGTACTTCATGTTAAAACTTGGGTCTTGACTTACTTAGGAAAATTAAATAAATTATCAAGTAAATTAGGAAATTTATGAAATCCTGGATTTAGGCTAATAATGGCATGGTAGACCCCCAATAACTATTATAGGGATATTGGATGATAATTTTGAGTTCCTCCCACTGTATACATTATATAGCTTCAGATGGTCTGCGTTTAGTAAAAACTACAGAAATCATAATAAGGTGCAGAATGAACTTAGAGAATTTGGGATATTAGAATACTGATTTGGAAAGGTGAATGAATGTATCTTTAGTAGTCAAGATGAGGAGAGGTTAGTTTGACTAATGTTAAGAGGTGCTAGGGGTCGACAAAAAATTGTCTTTCCCGAGGAAAGGAAGGGTCTTAATACACTAGGTTAGATCTAAGGTAATATGAGAAGGGAACGGGTAATTGGTAACAATCAATAACAATATGTGCCTTGCGAAAAGGAGCTTTGGGCTTCAGCCCATCGTAGTTCCTAGTGCCCTTTGAGAACCCTTCACGGGGTATGCCGGGGGCAGTCCTGGGCTAACCTAAACTGTAGGTAAAACTGAATTGCAAGAGTAACTTGTATAATTAGGGATTAACTTTCACTCACCTCGATGTCTCGGGATGTTAGGTTGGTTCATACGGGCTATTGGCTAGGTGGATTTTGGTGATGAGCAGGTTGGCCCGATGAGCTTTGGCTCGGTTTTTGGTTATGATGGACGGGATGGTCCGAGGAGCTTTGGCTCGGTTGTTTGTTGTGATTGACGGGGTGGTCTGGGGAGCTTTGGCTCGGTGGATAATACATTAATATTGCATGTGCATAAGATATAAGGTGGTGGGTCTTCGGTATTGGAGGGTCGATGCACCGACGCCAATACGTTGACTCAACAAGTGTGGTTTAGCACTTCACCATAAAAGTCTGGTGTGCCAGCCGACAAGAGTATGCAAGCGCTCTGCTTAGTGCACTAGCGTTGAGGCATACGATAGGTCTGACTGGTAGTGCAATTACCGGTTTAGAGGTGGGCGAGGCCAAACCCACCGCTTCCGTTTGCCACTACGGAGGTATCCTGGGAGGTTTGGCTCCAGAAAGGGGGAACTAAAGGTCTGTGTACATAGAGTCGAGTGGGTGTGTTGCACTTGCATGTTCACATCATGGCATAATTGCATGTCATAGCATTACCATTGCATATAACCCTGATACATATTGTATAAAGTAGTATGGGACGCTTTATACAATAGGCTCTGTAAAATGACCCCTTGGTTTATAAGTTTGCGCGAGCGTGCTTATAAGTTAAGGTTTTTAATCTGTAAATATATACGTATGCTTGCTAGAAAATCGACACCCTATTGTATAAATTGGTATGGGACTTTTTATACAATAGGAGCCTTGCAAAAGATCCCTTGGCTTATGTGCTTTCATATAAGCTAAGGTTACTTATTTCTTGAGTAGCTTTTCTTACCTTTGTTATTGCTATATTTATACATGCTCATCAAACTGCAAGTCTAGTTCCACCGTCACCTGCATTTGCTATTCTTCACTATCATGTCCTCTCATTACTTCCTCCCTACTCGGTGCCTAGGAGCCACGGGATAAGGGGCGGGGGATGATAGCACTTAGTCTTTTAGACTAACGATTTTCGAACCACAACATTTTAAGGGACCGTGGAGCCCAGCATGGAGGAGCAGCCCCGGAGGACAACACGCTTGGAGATGGGGCGGTCTAGTACCAGAGTTCAGATTACTGGGACTGTGAGTCCAGATCGCTAGTATTTTATTAGTTTTGCTTCTGCTACGAGTGATACAAGTAGTGAGGATTTGGATGTTCTCGGAATGAGCCCTTATTATATTACTTTTATTATATCTGTGGACACTCCCTTCGTGGAGAATATTTACTATATATGTGATGCTTGTGGACTTGCCTTTATTATATTGCTACTGTTGTGATCGAATCGGCCAGCAGGATCGGCGTTTTGTAGTGGCGACGTTCCCGGGTATGAAGGTGTCACCGGAAAGCGGCGGTTCTGGGCCTAAGACCCCGGTGTTGTTGAAAAAAGGGGGTCTAACACCTGTACAAGTCCAAATAATTTGCCCCGCTCAATTTCTCCTTCTCAAGGATGGCTTTAAGGGACAGGGTGGAGTGAGATCCACTTGCCATGGAAATTCTACAAGGATTTGTGCAAAGAAAAAATCAGTACTATATTTCAAAATACATTTTTATTATTTCAATTAGGACTTTAATTAAAATTCTCCCACTATTTTAATCAAACTGATAACCCTCAATATCAATTCAGAGAGTTTATGCGAGCTACTCTCTTAGTGGACAAGATCAGTATTTCATCAACACGATGAGTTAGCTTTGGCTTTTCTCTCACAATATAGTTATTTAGGTAGGCAATGCTTGTCGATTGCATAATTATGCAACTCTTATATGGTTGGTGAATAACTCTTTATTTGCAGCAATCATATGGTGCATGCCAATCATACGTTTCTAGGGACTCAACCTTTGAGTTCACCTGGTTATGTTTGACCCGATGTCGACTGTCGATAGTAGGATACCAAAATTATCTGCTCACACCCTTACAAAGATAGATTAATGCACCTTGCTTTGGCAAGCCCATACTTAATCTATCGAGGCAGGAAGAGTATCATCCATCGGTAGGCATCCGAATACTTAATATTACACAATGTACTTTTAACATAATTGGTTAACACTTTACCATTGTTAACAATTAACCAATGTGCACATCCACAAAATAAAACTACAACATTCACAATCCAAATGCATCCCAGATGTGCACAAGAAAAATCATCAACACTTGATGAACTGGGTTAAATCTGAACATCTAGAACCCTTCTAAATCTTCAGATTTACATGCACTGGACATGAGCAACACTAACTCAGCTTACATTATAGACAAGCTCGTCTCTCTATGTGAGATTCAAAATCTAACACACTTGGTTTCACAAACCAATAAGACGGACGGTTACTATTAAGAATTAACAAAGATATCACAAAGAAATTGCATGTGCTCTTGGAAGGTTTCCAAGAATAAATTTGGGCATTTAGAACATTTCTAAATTTCTAGATCTACACCCAATAGATTTAGCAACATCTGAAACAATGATCATCGCTCAACCTACCTCTGATACTACTGTTGGGTTTTTCTATACGTCACAACACTTGTGTGCAGCAAAATAAAGAACAAGAAAAGCCCAAAAGAAATAGATCTTGCAATAAACATTGATCAAGAGGTCGATGAATCAACACTTGACTCGACGAATCTTTGAGTGGTCTCGACGCACTCAATGCCAACTCAATGAATCAACCTTGCCTCAACGAATCATTGAGTGGTCTCGACACACTCAATGCCTGGATGTGCTTGGTCTCAACACACTCAACGTCTGTCACTGCTTAGACCTTCACTCATCACATGAGTAAGACCAACATAATCCATTCCTATAAATTCCCCAAACGCTCTTATGGGCGACCCTAATAGTCTCATATTGTGTTGGTATTGTGACTACATGCTTGATCACTTCTAGATCACAATGGTAAAACAACAATTGATTTCGTGCATGGGTTGTCGAGATCACAGAGCGGGAATGATGTCATGTGGGTGATCATTGACCGATTGACAAAGGTATCACACTTCATACCGAATAATAAGAATGATTAAGTTGAGAATTTGTCTAAGTTATATGTTGACAACATAGTACGTTTGCACGGTGTGCCCCGTAGCATCGTCAATGATCGAGAAGGGCACTTTACTTCGAAAGATTGGAGGCTAATCCACTAGTTTTTAGGTACTAAACTGAAGTTTAGTATGGCCTTTCATCCGCAAATGGATGGTCAGACCAAGAGGACCAATAGGACAATGGAGGATATGCTCCGTCTGTGCGCCTTGGATTTTGGGAAGAGGTGGGAGGACCATCTCATTATGGTTGAGTTCGCCTATAATAATATCTATCAGACAAGCATTTGGATGGCGCCCTTCGAAGCTTTATATGGTAGGAAGTGTCGTACTCCTTTAGATTGGGTGGAAACATGCGAATCGAAGCTGTATAAACGTAAAGAGATCGAAGATGTAAATTCAACTATATGCACTTTTCGAGAGCGATTGCTGG
The DNA here is from genome assembly GCA_039513925.1 of Platanthera zijinensis. NCBI lineage: Eukaryota > Viridiplantae > Streptophyta > Magnoliopsida > Asparagales > Orchidaceae > Platanthera > Platanthera zijinensis. Next base: position 117,459,505 of record CM077088.1, read on the forward strand.
TGGCTCAGGATAGGCAAGCAAAGTACTACAATGCCAAGCACCAAAATGTTGAGTTTGCTATTGGAGATTGGGTATATCTAAAGATAGAGACATTCAAGGGCATATTCTCGGATTTGACGCTAGAAAAGCTGAGTCTGAGATACCTTGGTCTGTTTGAAGTGGTTGAACGGGTTGGTGAAGCCTCCTATCGATTAGCTCTTTATGTGGAGCTAAGTTGTTTGCATGATGTGTTTCATATATCGGTGCAGAGGAAATCTTTACAAGAGCCTACGCAAGTGATTGCTAACGATTAGGTGTCGATCGATAGTGGGCTGACGATGAAAGTTAGACACATTCATATCGATGACACAGAAATCAGGCAGCTATGAAAAAAAGCAATCTAGATGGTCAAAGTCCGTTGGGACAACTATGGCCGTGAAGAACTGACATGTGAGCGTGAGCAAACCATGCGAGATGAGTTTCCCGAGTTGTTTTTGTAAAGTACTATTGTAAACATTTAGTATAGTTTTCCTTCAATTGAATAATATTTTGGGATGAAAATTCTATAAGGAGGGGAGGTTTATAACACCCCAAAAACTAGAAAACAGAGCTCACTGGTAGCTATTGCCCGACGATAGTGACTATCATTGGCGATAGTGCCACTTTGCAGTTATACATGTGTCGGATGGCCGGAAAGCGGCCGAAGAGCAATGTTGATTTGGGTCAAGTCGGCTTCCGACGGTATCTCCAAGGTGATAGCCAATATCACCCAGCGATAGCGATATGTTTGACTTGTTAGCTGAAATCATGGCTCTTCATTTCTTTTGAAGAAAGAATCATGTGGCTGGGTTTATTACCGAGACTACTTAAACACAGAAGAGGTGAAGAGAAGATTCAATTTTCTTCTCTCACTCTTTCTCCTTCCTTTTAATCAAACCTTGGAAGAAAGGAAGGAAAGGATGAAAGCTGAGCTTTGGAAGCTTTGTGAAGGAGATTCCATGGTCGGATTTACGAGCAAAAGCAAGATCCGTGAAGAGGAAAGCGGGAGATCCTTTCCATCCAGATAGAAGGCATGATCATGGCTCCAAAACAATCTATGAGAGTAACGATCTTCCTTCTCTGATAAGTGAAGTCCTAATTTTGCATATGCATAGAATCCCCCACCAAAAAGGTGGAGAGTGAAGGGAATTCCGATGGGTTGATACGTGATATCCCCGGGTATTCTTACATATAGAACCCAGAAATCGTAGTACGAAATAGGAATGATGTGTGAAGCCCATTAGGACAGGTTGGTATGGATTGGTGATGTTTTCATTTGCGTGCCAGAGAAGACTCTGAGTATAAATGTGTAGTTCACGGAGTCCGAGGGGTTGTGCCTGTGAATTGGATTAGTAGGAAGTATTGGAGTTACGTTCTAGGAAAATACCCAGAGAATACCACGGTTTTGATAACTGTTGGGTATCACCAGACGTTAGTGGCTATCGCTGGCGATAGCTCTTGGTGAGCTATATATGTTGTGAAAGTCCAGTTTCTTGCACTTAGGATGTTGCAGGTTTTTCTGGAAAGATATTCCAGTTATAGTTGAGTCTGGAAACAAAAAAAGATGTTCTAGTGTTAATGCCTAACGATAGTGGCTATTGCTGGCAATAACTTCCAGATAGTATTGTGCTTGCGAAGCCTGTCTCGTGGAGACCTTGTGGATAGCAGGTGAGCTGTGAGCCTGGGTGCCCAACTTTAATGGCCTTGAGAGCCATTCTACATAACATTGGATTTGTTGTGTAAATTACAGAATGGGGATGTGACCAGGGTCTATCCATTGGCCACGAATGCTCGGATTTCGGCGATGGCATGATGATTTGAGCAACGAAAAAAGGCTACACTGTACCCACTCTATGTGGTTCGGTTAAATAGACAAGCAATTTGTCATTGGCATACAGGGAGAGTCGTGGCGATATGGTCTATGTGACATATACCAGGCTATTAATGCTCATAGTTTACCGTTAGTCTCAGACTTTTTGACGGTGGTGGAATAGGTTGTTATCTGATACATCGATAAGGTTCCCTGAGAGTACGGAACGTTTGGCTGGTGATGAAAACGTTTATGATATCTTGAATGGTGCTTAAGTTATACTTTCATGATATATTGAATGGTGCTTAAGTTATACCTTTGTGTGTTATATATATATGAATGCTATGCCAGTATGGAAGGAATACCGCTGCCCCGGGAATGGGGTAGGGTCGTTATAAATTGGTAAGCTATAGTTTAACGTTGCCTTTTTTGCCACATTTATGGGGGAATGTCCCTGTGCAGGTGCTGGAGAGACGAGCAAGAAATAGCGGTTTGCAGGCCTTTGATGCAATGTCGTCCCTCGAAGGCCAAGCAAAGATCTTTTTATTGTTTTCATGTATGGTCGGTCTGCGTAACGATGTTTGTAAACCACTTTTATGAAGAACAATTGTAAGACCTTAAGGCCGAACCTTTTTTGTGTATTTTTGCATAACATTCATATGTGGTATATTACTGGACATTCTTTATTACTTGAGTTCTAAGAACCCATGAAGCTTCCACTAGAATGCTCTGAGTTAGGATTCGTTTGGTAGTTTTGATATTCACCTGTAACTCCACTAACTGTCCATGGAATATGGCGTGGGGTCCCAACAAAACCTTCTATTATATTCTACGTTGACAGATGGAGGTGTTATAATTACAAAAAGGAGCAGAAGCCTCAACATTTCAATGCACTCAAGCTTTTTGTCTCAAGTTGAATCAAAGAAGTTTTAAGATGCCAACATAGACCCATTTTGGATTATGGATATGTAAGAAGAACTGAACCAGTTCAAGAGATGTAATGTCTTGAATCTAGTTCCCAAACCTCATGGACATAACATTATTGGAACTAAATGGATTTATAGAAACAAGCTAGATAAAAATGGTGTTATGATCACAAACAAAGCTAGACTGGTTGTCAAAGGATACATGCAAGATGAAGGTGTTGATTTTGATCAAACCTTTGCGCCAGTTGCTAGACTAGAGGCTATAAGATTATTCCTTACATATGCTACAAATAAGGGAGATAAGGTCTACCAAATGGATGTTAAGTCCGTTTTCCAGAATGATGACCTGAAAGAGGATGTCTATGTTGAGCAACCCTTGGGTTTTGTCAATTCTAACTTTCCTAATTATGTATTTCAGTTAAGAAATGATTTGTATGGGTTGAAACAGGTCCCTAGTGCATGATATGAAACCCTATCTAACTTTCTCATTGAGAACAAATTTTCAAGGAGGAAGATAGATGAAAATATCTAGCATCTACCTAAATCACCTAGAGGGGGGGGTGAATAGGTGATGTTTGCATCTTTTTATGGAATAAAATTATCTTAAAGAACAAGCACACAAACGCAGAGATTTATAGTGGTTCCCCATTTTGGGTACGTCCACAATCCCGCCTCTCCTATCTACCACAAAGGGTAAGATTCGGCTACTTCACCTTTCTCAGATTATAACAATCTTACACCTCAGAGCAACGCTCCAATACCTCAGAGAACAACCTCTCCTACACCTCGATCCACAACCGGATCTACAACTTGATCCACAAACCGGATCTACAAACTCGATCCACCAATGGATCTACACTCGGAAAAATAAACTTCCTACAATCTCGGTGACAAAGCTCCTATAAGAGTTAAAATAAATTTTACAAGTACATTAAAAACTTTATACTTCCAGATCTGAAAAATTCAAGGGTCTTCCTTCTTGAAACTTGAAAAACTTGATGAAGAAGGTTGAGGAAGAAAACCGAGAAGGCTGATCTGAAAACTAGGATCCGACCCGATCAAATAGATGTTAAAGAATCTTGAATCTTGGATCTGTCAAATCGTTTCTCTTTTTGAATCGCTGGATCAAGAGATTAGTGGCAGAGAAGAACGACGATTGTGACATGCGACTTCTCCCAAATTTAGAAAGAGCGATTATGATTACTGAATAATTATTCATGTGATTAGGGTTAAAGAATCTGAATGAAAAGAATATATATATAGAGCATCTTAAACGGTCATGAATCATTTAGGAAAGATCCATTAATAGATCAATCATCATTAACTTAGAATAATTTTAAATCCCATCAGAATATATAGAAAGAAAAATCTGCAAGTCCATTTCTCGAGAAGAAGTAGATTTCTCGAGAAAAGAAAGGCTTTCTCGAGAAATGACTTGGCTTCTCGAGAAAAGACTTGAAGAGATTTCAGTGAAGAAATTTACTGATTTCTCGAGAATAATATTATTTCTTGAGAAAGTGACTTAGCACATTTTTAGTGCTGGAGCCAGATTTCTCGAGAAGAAAATGATTTCTCGAGAAATGAATTGCTTTCTCAAGAAATAATATGGTTCTCGAGAAATTGACTTAGCACAAAATTCTGTGAACTGAAGATTTAATTTCTCGGGAAAGAATTGATTTCTCTTGAAAAGTACTTAGCATCTCGAGAAATGATTTCGACTCCTCGAGAACTGCTTTGTATTTCTCAAGAACTAACTTGGATTCTCGAGAAATCTTCAGGGCATTTCTTGAGAAAAAGACTTAGAGTATTTTCAGACAATTTCCCGAGGAGTCTTATGGTTTCTCGAGAAATATACTTAGACTTCTCGAGAAACAGTCTGCACTTTCTCGAAAAATGGACTTTGAAATTTTTTGGAAAATTTTTCTTTTCTTTTTTATTGGAAACCAGCAACCCTTCCCTTCTTCCATTTCTTTAGTACTTGAAAATGAAGTGCATCCCAATAGAGTGGTTACACATGAGTCAATATCATGGATCACACAATGAGGGATTACATTGTATGGTCATGTGTTTAGTGACTCGTTTTAAACTGACATTGGTCTACACTTAGCAATTATAACCTGCAAGCACTCAGCTAAAAGATAACATCAAATACAAACTTAATTCATCTTAGTTCAAGGGTGACTTCACACAAATCTGGGTTATTGTGGATACAATACCCAATAATAGACAAGACATTATTCCTAAGGGAAGTCAAGGGTAAGATAATCTTAGTCAAAATTTATGCAGATGACATAATTTTTTGCTCTACTGATGATGGCTTTTGCAAGAAGTTTGCTAAATTATGCAAAGGCAGTTTGAAATGAGCAGTATGGGTGAACTTAAGTACTTCTTGGGCCTCCAAGTTAGACAGTCAGAGAATGGATTATTAATCTCTCAGTCTAAGTTCAGTAAGGAGCTAATCAAAAAGTTTGGAATGGAGAGTGCCTCCATCATAAAAACTCTGATTGGGTCAAGTATGTCAATAAATAAGGATGAGACTGGGAAACCAGTTGATGAAACCATATATAGAGGCATAATTGGATCCCTCCTCTGTTTATCTGCTAGTAGACCATACATTATGTATATTACATGTGTTTGTGCTAGGTACCAGACATGCCTTAAAGAGTCTCATTGTTCTGCTGCTAAAAGAATCCTGAGATATCTCAAGGGCACACTTAATCTTGGTATGTGCTACCCTAGGAATAATTATTTTGAACTAATATGGTATTCAGATGCAGATTTTATAGGTTTATAGAAGACAGGAAAAGAACATCATGCACTTATAAGTTCTTAAGAGGAAGGCTAGCGTCTTGGAGTAGCAAAAAGTAGACCAGTGTATCCATCTCCACAGCAGAATCAGAGTACATATCAGTTGGAAGTAGCTGTATATAGCTACTATAGATTCAACATCAACTCCAAGATTACAATCTACAGCTAAGTAAAACCCTTATGTTTTGTGATTAATTTAGTTCAATTTAAATAACAAAGAATCCTATTTCATATAGCAGGACCAAGCATAATGAAATTATGTATCATTTCATTATAGTGCATGCTAAGAATAAAGATATCAGCCATGAGTTTATCCCCACAGACAAATAAGTGTCTGAGATCTTTACTATGCCTCTTGATGAAGCCAAGTTCAACACCTTCAAATTTAAATTGAGTATGTTGAAATTGAAGCGAAACTAGTATGGTAATACATTTATATTACATGTATGTATGCATTTGGAGGTTAACCTTTTGCAGGTAAATAAGGAAGAAAAACACTAATTATTCAGGCATTGGGAGCATTGGGTTAACTCTGAACGTTGAGAGCGTCGAGTGCGTCGAGTGCACTCAATACATATAATCTGATGGGTCATAATACGACAAATTCAAGGGACTAATCACAGCCATTCATCATCTCGTGTAAATCACGACAGGTATGCGCCTTTCCATATTCTCGAACAGGGTAACTATAAAAAGAAATGTGTGCCTAGGACAATACGCATTATTCCTTAGCCTTTTGGGACTCTCTACATTCTTGCCCTCGTAATCTCGAGCCAAATTCATAGTTTCTCCAGTGACTCACTGATTCGATTGCCCCAAAAGGTATTGATTTCCTGTTCGAGGGTTCTGAACTTCTGAGAAATGGAACCAAAGATGCACCTGAGGAAGTACAACTAGTCATTCATATTCTAAATGTCACTGACCTAGAGTTTGTTCTATCAGAACCATGCTCCATCTAGAAAAGAGAGGTGTTGGAACTCTTCTCTAATGCCAAACTAGATTCATTTTCCAGCAAGATTAAAACCTCAATAAGTGGAAACAAGATCAAGATTACTTCAAGGAAGTTTGGTAAGGCTCTAAAACTGACCAAGTTTGGGCCATCTGATGAGGAAGATAAGCTATTTATTGAGGATGTCAAGATAGCTATAAAATGGTGTGTCTTATCTAAGCACGCCACAAGATCCATCATTAGGAAGGAAATGAACCTGAAAGGCAAGTTTATAGCAGAAGTGTTGACAAGGCATTGATCTGCAAGATTGGGTCACATGATAAGGTTTCAAGGAAATTGTTTAAACCGATGATACGAGTAATTTTAACAAAGAAGATTGATTGTGGGTAAGATACTTTTTGAGAGGATTGTAGAATGTATTCCAGAACCCAAGCTAGGTATAATACTTCCTTTGTTTTTGCTAAATTCTACTCAAGGAATGTTTAATCTGAGGCTAGGAGCTAAGATCCATCATATGAAGAAGATGGGCATGAGAATGTTTAATAGGCGGGATATGCTCTTGGTACTTCACCCACAGCCTGCAGATAAGAAATAGAAGAAGAGAGTTGTTAACATAACTGTAGAGAGCTACAATTATAGCTCTTCAGATAGCAGAGGTGAAGAACCTCATAATCCTGAGTTATCAGACTCCACTATAGAAATAAGAATGGATGTCAATGCTCAAGTCTCAATGTCCTCTAATCCTGCTGCAAAGACCCTACCAACCAGTATATCTCAAATAGAAGACACCCTAGTGGAACCTATCAAGGAATTAGTTGTTGCTGTTATGGACAAGATTTGTGCAAATATTAAGGGAGAGACCCAGAGTTTAGATGATCCTACTAAGGGGGAGAAAAAATAATCTCTTGTTGGTCTACATGACCAGATTGACAATTTTCTGGTCAATCTTCAGGAATAGATTGATCAGTTACTCTTTGCTCTCAGGGGGAGCAAGTCCAAGAAGAAGTCCCAAGGACAGATGCTGATGTATATCAAGTTGATATGGAGATTTCTAAGGTCGAGGGGGAGACTCATCTTGAGCACACTAATTTATCTGATGCTGATGGGCATGCTACAGACATTCCCGACCATTCATCAGAGTATGAAATTGCCGATTCAAAGATAAGGGAAGATATAAGTAAGGATGTTGAAGATGTCAACCTTCTAGAGACCACTCAACAATCTATAAAGATGTCCTCCTTTTTGGCTCAATTAAAATGACTGTTAGATGAGCAGAGGAGAAAAATATAGAATTATGTGGATGATTCAATGAAAGAACTACGACAAAATTTGTCTACTAATATCAAATCCATCAGATTTGAAGTGAATTTGATGAAGGCCAACACAGTGGAATTTTTAAGAGGGTAACTCCAGCTGTTACATACACAGAACAAAAACTTGTTGGCATTGAACAAAGGCAAAATGAAATCATTGAGAATCAATGCATTACCACTAAAAACATGAAGATGGTGCATGAAGTGCAAAAGGACATCATGGAAACCAATAAGGTCATTCTGGGGAGAAGAATGGATGCATTCACCCAACTCTTTGATGTTCACATACTGCAGGTGAAAAATCTTGTCACTACAGGTGTTAATCATTTGGCTCACAAGAGCACTTCCCTGGGCAAAGATGTCTTTGAAGAAGTCATAAAGGGGGAGATGTCAATGATAAAGGCCAGTGTTGATCATGCTATCTGGACCTCAAATATTATCAAAAAAGCTTTGGGCCTTGATCTTATAATATAAAATGGGCCTATAATTTAGGTTGATTGGGCTGAATCAGTTGGTGATACTGCTGATGTTGTGTCGGCATTCAGTCCTACCACCCAACAGCTATCCAAGGCCAAAGGCAAGTCCATTGCAGATGAGAAAGAATAAGCCGGGCAAAGCAAGAAATGGCACAGAGAAGAGATGGAGACCAGACCAGACTTTGAACTATGGAATCCTCAATCTAGGATTATCATCTTATCTACCTGTGATCAAATTAAAGAGAAAAAGAATGATAGGGCAAAACTCATAAGTTCTATTAAATGGGCCAAGTTTGAAAGGCAAGAAGAACTGAGGAGAAAATTTAAAAGAGATAAGAAAGATAGTATTGTACAGATGGATGCTCCAGAGCCAAGCAGATACTTTCCTAAGACATAGAGTTATTTTGAGGGGCAAAGGCAATATAAGAAAGAGGCTGAAGAAAAACTGAGAAGAAGTTCTCGTAGGGGCATAGTCATTAAGGAACCTGATGTCTAATAATGACCTTTGAAATAGGTTCCTTAGGGTATTAGGAAAATTAACTATTATTGTAAGCACACTTCTATGAATAATTATCAAGTTTTGTGTTAATCAAAATTTGTATGTATGCTATTTCATATTCGTTATTCTGTGAAATTATTATTTTTATGAGTTAGTGTATATCATTGACTAGGGTTCCGACTTTTTCAAATAGGGATAAATTATTGGGTCCATTGACTATAATATCCCTGATTTGAAGAAGGCCATAAGTGAATAATATACAAGTATATTATTGATATGTGTTCAAGTTAATATATGTAGGAAGTCTACAATTCAATGATTAGATAGGTCATATACGACAGAGGTTTGGCTGGATAGAAGAAAGAACACGTAGGAGAGCAAGAAATTTGGCTAAGTACAGATGCATTGTATGATCACACATCACTCAATACTAGAGGCCAAAAAGTGTTGACATACATTCAGTCTCTCAAAGCCTTTTTGGAGCAGGACTTAAATATGGCTAAGTATAAATGCGTTGAGTGAAGAAGTTTAACTCAACACCTGCTCAAAGAATTCAGCAAAGTTAAAATGCATTGAGTGAAGGCAATTCACTCAACGTCTACTCAGTAAATTATGTTCAAGTGGAAATGCGTTGAGTGAAGGCAGTTCACTAAATACCTACTCAGAAATGTTGCTAAGTGTAAATGTGTTGACTGAAAACCGTTCACTCAATGCCTGTAGAAGGGAATCTGTCAAAGATCAAATGCATTGAGTGAAGGCATTTCACTCAACGCCTTCTTAAGAAAAGGAGTTAAATTCAAATGCATTGAGTGATCGACATTGACACAACGCCTCTTTAGTAAGGCAGAATTCAGCTAAGTATAAATGTGTCGAGTGAAGACAGTTCACTCAACGCTTATGGACTTAACCATTTATAACTAATTTTATGAGTCACATAACTACACTAAATTCCAATACAAGTTATCAGGAAGATTTTTTTCTAAGTCCATAGCGGGAGCGTCAAATATGTTGACATTATTCATAAATTCAAATTAAAGCAGATAGAGCACTAAAAGACAGTTGGGTTCATTGTTCTCAATGTCCTAGATTTGAGATGGCCTACAGGGTAATGGTATACACATGTTTGTATCTGATGCATTCTTTATGTTCTACGTATGCAGATGGTCACTTGTTATATTTATTAGACAGGTGGTCTAAGTAATAATGATAGGTGGACACAAGCAAAGATGCTAACAAGATAGAAATCTGTCTAAATCCACAGGCATTGAGTGAAGCAAGTTCACTCAATGCTAGATAGCCAAAAGCATTGAGTAAATACTAAACAGTCAAAGCCTCAGCATTGGCTAGGCAGAAATCTGCCTAAGTCCAAAAGCATCGAGTGAAGTCATTTCACTCAACGCCCAAAGACAGAAGCATTGAGTAAAGCTCAAATAGTGAAAGCCCGGGAAGAAATAGATAGAAAATCTGTATAAGTCCAGAAGTGTTGAGTGAAGGCAGTTCACTCAAAGCCAACTCAAGAGAAAATTCAACTAAGTACAAAAGCATTGAGTGAAGTTTGTTCACTCAATGCCTAATCAAGTTAGCGAGCTAAGGCAGAATGCGTTGAGTGCAGAAGCATCACAAAACGCCTCCATTCAGAGGAAATTGGCTAAGTCTAAATGCGTTGAGTGAGGAAGGCTCACTCAACGCCTAATCAGTTAGACCACAAAAGTATATATTCGTTGAGTGATGACTGATCACTCAACGCCTGGTGCTGCAGAAAATTTAGCTAAGTAATACGGCGTTGAGTTACAAGCGTCACTCAATAGCTATGGTGAATTATCTGAATTGGACTAAGTCTACAGGTACTGACATCAGTAGAAATTCAAATGTTGCGAGAAGTCTACAGTACACGACAAATGATGCTGCTTTCTTGTTGTACTGCATTTAATGCAAAAGCAAGGTTGCAGTTACCAACTACTGTTGGTCCCGATGCTCAAAGAGTCGTTTGACTGCGGAATAGAAATGCAATAGGATTAGAGAAATAAAACAAAAACTTTAGGAATATAACAGAACTTCAACTTCTTCCACTCGACTAAGTTGTAGAGCTTGGAGAAGTTGTTCAAGTCACTGATCTGAAAGTGCAAAGTGTTAGTTGTTGTTCTTCAACATCAAGTTGCAGCAAAGGCAAACCCTAGCTGCAGTGACTTCATAGCTCAAGCTGAAATTTCCTACAGAACCATTCTTGAAGCTGTGAAGAAGAAAGGATAGAGTTAATCTCTGTTCAGAAGGGGGAAGACACAGAGAATCTAGTTGTCAGAACCCGCATTTTTCTCAGTATTAAAAATATTATCAGAGTGAGAGAAAATACGTGATTGTGATGCTACACCATACAGGGGACAACTACAGACGTTCAGGCATTCCTATCCTTTCGCTTCTTTTCTAAAAAGACATGTGAATTATGTTTTAAAATATATGTTATATTTTATAGTTTTTCTGACCGTGTCCCACGGTCTGGTGGAACAACTAGTCCACGAGTGAGAAAGTATAAGTTTACGTAGCGAAAAAATTACTTAGTTAAATTCATTTGTTATCCAATATGAGTGTGGATAGCAAAATATGCAAGGTAGATGCGACTTCTAAATTTAATTCAAGTAAAAAGGAAGTTTTATGGATCTTAAAGTACAACAAATTTCATTTAAAATAGATGTTATGTAACTACGTTAGAATGCAGCTTTTTATATTTAAAAATACCTAACATGCATCCTAACATAAATTCTCCCTAGAGAGCAAGTGCATAACTAACAGCAAGTCAAACTAGCAAGTAGTCAAACATCTAAAACTAACTCAATGGGCGTCAACCAACTAACACGAACCCATTGGATACAAGTCTAATCTGAAATAAAGAAACAACTACCTCACATAACTGAGGAGGAAAAACAAACAACAGCAACTAGCCACAGCTCTGAAAACCACGCACTTTACTAGTCACACTTACTACTACTCTGGACCTGAGGCATTCAAAAAGAAGAACAACTCAGTAACAAGTGGGGTTAAAAGAATAAAATGCAAGAAAAGAACTATCTAAGCAGTTGTAAACTATGTCACCTCAATACCATGTGTCAAAAAGGGTTATATATATGTATATATTGTTATACATTATTAGTCAATTTCAATGAAACTGATCCGCTCAATAAGGGCATCAAAACACCGGGCAAGTCTGGGTGTATGATCCACAATAAGAGAGGTACTTTGTCGGCGGTGTAACCACGACGCCCACAGACCCAACAAACATGGCATTGTGCCGGGGGAGTAACCCCAATGCGCACAGCCCAACAAACATGGCACTGTGCCGAGGGAGTAACCCTAATACGCACAGCCCAACAAACATTCTATGTATGTTTATGTATGTCATGTTATAATCTTCTAAATTATACAGTCGATGTCTGAATTAAACCAAAATCTTCACACACGATCGACGTGACGACACAGATAGCCAAATAAGGCTCTAAGGATTTCAAAATGATGAATTTCAAGTCAAACAGTACGCGCCAAGACATTCACAATACGTATGATACTCACTACGAAACCGGTGTTTTACGTGGTCGAAACGACGCGACGATCCAAAGGACACGACAGACAAATGACTAGTCGAACAAATGTTGTGAAATGGACTAATACACGACGAACTTATAATTTCACATACCGACACTTTCAAATCTACTCGACAAATTAAGACTTACTAAACAACCTATGATCGGAGGTAAACACAAATGAAGTAAAGCAAGCAAAACCACACTTGCCTTGATTTTTTCCCAGAATTGTCCTCTGAATCACTCCATGTCGAAGATCGAACCAAGCGAAGGCGCGGGGAGGCGAAATCTACAAAGATTTGGCCAAAATGGCGATTAGGACCAAAACCCTATCGCTAAAAAGTTCACGAAATGGACAAATCTTACCGTGCATGTGTAGCTCTCGAAGAGAGCTTTCTGAATCTATGCTCCGACAAAGATTTCGAGCATCGGGGCTCCGGCGGCGGCGATCAGAAGGGTTTCTGAAAAGCTCTAGTTCGGCGAATGAATAGGGGGGAGTTCAACCTCTGTTCTAAAGTAAGGGAAGATATGAGAGTTTCTTTTTCTTTATATTTATATACTAATAACATTATTTATAATAATCATAATTATAATAACCTTAGGTCTAATTAAATGAAGAGGGAGGGTCGGGTGGAATTCGTCGAATGAATGGGAGGAAACAGGAATTCAGCGGTTAAAGTGGGGGAAACTCAACGAATTTAATGGCAGTTGTATTATATTAATAATATTAATAATATTTATACTAATAACAATAATAGAACTAATAATAATATAAATGTCATATTATTATGAACGGCCTAACGGACGCCGATTCAAACGAAATTCGCACCCTAGGCAAAAGCCGGTGCTACGAATCCAACGGCGAAGTCAAAACAAAAATCCGACGCGTCGTTCTTGAGATATTAATTTCTAAAGTTTACGACAAACATTAAATATACCAAACTTCAAAAATTCGCCGAGGCTCTAATATTGCTCGCATTGCGACGAAACTTGACGGGCAAATTCAAAATTAATCGATTTAATTTCGTATTGTGAAATTTTACAATTTCGATGAGAATTTCAAGATTAGGTCGGCTCTACCCAACGGACGCGAAAACTCACTAATGGTGACGCGTCGTCAACTCCGTGTTAACGTAATGCCCTTACGTCATTATGACATCATCAAGAGAATTTAAATAATTGACAAAAAATCAGGCGCGTTACACTAGCTCTGGTGTCTAACATCATCAACCATCTATTATTCTTCTGTAGGATCATTTGATCTGAGTGTAAGCATAAAATTATAAAGACTGGGTGTAGGATCTTCAATTACATCTGAGTTGTAGGATTCAAGTGGAGAATCTGAGATAGGATCAAGGCTTGGATTTGAGTTATAGGACTTTAAGCTAAAGTCTAAGGTAAAGCCTTTTGGCCTGAGTGATAGGAGATTATATCTCTGAGTGATAAGGCTTTGAGCCTTAGTGTAGGACTTGGAAGAGTCCTAGAGATCCTATGGGATCTGAGTTGTAAGCTCTTTTTAGCTGAATTGGAGAAGTTTCCTTATCTAACAAACTGTTAGAAAGGTGGAAGGGATAGTGGATGGACCCATAATCTTGAGAACCACTATAAATTTCCTCTGTACTGTTTATGATTGTCTTGAAAGCTAAGTTTAACTAAATCACAACACACCTAAAACAAAAAGAGTATAAAAAGACTTAAAAACTTATTCGGACCCCTCTAGGTGTTTAGCTACTCTTGAAACTAAAGACTTTCAAGTGGTATCAGAGGGAGGTTGCTCAAGAAGGACTTAATAGTTTTAGTCGATCTCCAAGAGTGGCACAAGTATTTCCTCATGGGTTCAAGAGAGAACTATACGGAGTTGGCTCCATGAAACTTCCTACATGCAGGAAGGTGAGCTTTGGGATCAAAAAGGAAAGGGTCAGGCTGTTTATGGAGGCATCTAACCCTATAATCTTTATAGCATTTCAAGAGGGACCTTTCATCCCTATGAAGGTCTCATTTCTGGATGCAACTGTTTATACACCTAAGAAGTATTCTGAAATGACCAAGGATGAGGTCATATTAACAACCATTGACAAGAGTGCACATAACATAATAGTAAGTGTTATTGATGATTCAACCTTCCAGAACCTTGTCCATTGCAAGACCTCCAAGGAGATGTGGGATACATTGGTGGTCTATATGGAAGGGACTAAAGAAGTTAGGTATGATAGGAAATCCCTGCTTAATCAAGAGTATAAAGCCTTCAGACAGTCCAAGAAGGATAACATAGCTGAATGCTATGAAAAAAATTTCAGAATAGTGAATGAGTTGATGACCTATGGGAGGGTCTTCAACAATTATGAGTTGAATGACAAGTACCTTAGATGTCTAACCAGAGAATGGGACACCAAGATCTGTGCCATCAGGGAGGTGGCCAAGCTAGCTGAAACTCCCGCCCACACATTGTTTGGAAAGATGATCTCTTATGAGAAACAACTATCTGCCAAAAAGGAGGAGGATACCATCAGCAGATCACATGCCAAGGAGAAGGCAATGACCTTCAAGACTGAAGGCTCCAAGGAGAGCAAGGAGAGGATTGCCTCTCCTTTAAGGAGGCCAACTGACTCAGACAGCATTGAACCAAGCACCTCAGATAGCAACATGTCTGATGGAGAGTTTGCTGCCTTCTCTAGGCAATTTCCGAAGATAATGAAGAGGAAATAGTGGAGGAACAGACCATCCTCCTCATCTCATCACATGAAGCATCACTACCAGCCAGATAAGAAGTTCTCCAAAGGAGACAGCTACAATTCTAAACCCAATAAAATTTTTTCTTCTAAAGTTGTTTGCTATTGCTGCAGCAAGCCATGACATATCATAGCTGATTGTCCTATCAAGAGAAAAGAGACTGGAGAGAAAAAGAACCACCAACATAAGGGCAAGAAGGAAAAGAACTTCATTGCCAAGAATGAAAAGAGTTGGAGTAAGAGTAACTCATCCTCTTCAGATTCTGAAGAAAAATAAGAAGCCTATATTGGGTTGTTTTCTGCTATTGCGGATGAAAAAGAAGACTATCCTGCAACAATGATAGGTATCAAGGCCCTCTGTCAAATTAAGATAGTCACATTAAGGAGAATGAAGATGTCTACAACAAATATGGGCTAATGGCCCTATTTGATGAAGAATCTAGCCAGGATCAGTCTGGTCCTGATAAGGTACACTCTCTATCTATCTCCTCTTCTGATTCAAACTATAAGACTAGTCCCAATTCTGATGCATCCTCATCCTATGATGAAGATGGATCAAAATCTGAGGAAGATGTTAATCTGTTGATTAACAAACAAGGTGCCCTTCTGGATTCTTTGAAAAGAAGCAATAAGTTGGCCAAGAAACATGCGGAGGAGATTATCTTCCTATAGCTAGCTGCTTCCAAGCAGTCTGAGTCAACATATTTGCTGGATCAGAAGATGAGGGAAGTCAGCCAACTGAAGGTCATCTTAATCATCCAGATTTGAACCATCAATAATAAGAACAGGATCATTTTGGATCTTGAAGAAAGGCTCTAAAAGGGAGAAAAGGATTGTGGATAACTATTCAAATCCAAAAACTATATTGCCCCTAATAGAGTCATTTACCTCTCAAAGGAATAAGAAAGTTCTTGGGTTTACAGGGAATCCTAGAGTTGCCCATTCCAAAGGGAAAGGCAAAGCTCCAATTCAGCCTCCCATCTCTTTTAAGAAAGTAGTGTTACCATCAATAGGTATGACTGATAACTCTAATTATTTATATATTTTAATATATATTTTATTTAATAAATAATTATTTTAATTTAGTTTTTATTAATATTGTTATTAATTACTTTCTTTTCTTATTTTAGGATAACTAGGCTGCCTATAGCATTTTGGAGCTTGCAGGACTGATCAGGAGAAGAAACTGAGGAAATCTAAAAAATAACAAATTACACGCCCTGGCCACAGGCGTGACCCTAAGGTCACGGGCGTGACAACTGGTCGTTACCCTCACAGAATTTCCAGAAGCCAATATTATGTTAATTAAAACTACATGCCCCCACGTAACGGGGGTGACATGGGGCGCGACCAGGATACGGGTGTGGCTGACAGAATGAGCTCCAGATTGCATTTCCATGTCATATTAAATTTACACACTCCTTAAACACGAGCATGACCTTTGGGTCATGGTCGTGACTAGCAGGTTTGACATCCAGCTCAGGTGTGCCATAGAATTATGAAGCCAGTTTTAGATCCAGGAAATTTCAAGCTGACATGCCCTAGGTCACGGGCATGACCTAGGGGCGTGACTCTTCAACAACTCCCAGATTAATTCCCGTCATTTCGACTTCCAGCCATTTTCAGTAACAGTAAAGACATGCCCTAGGTCACAGGCGTGACCTGGTGGCATGAACCACAGAATGGCAAATTTTGGCGGTTTTCTCCCAACATTCCCAAGCTTTCAAGTGGACGGTTCTGCACCATACACGCCCCTAGTCACGGGCTTGACTGAGGGATCTGACTCTCTAGAAAAATTCCTATTAATTCCAGACATAGCCAAGAGCTGGGAAGTCATTTAGGAGTCATCTAGGAGTAATCTATGAGTCATCTAGGAGTCATCTAGGAGCCAACTAGGAGTAGATTTTAGGCAGATTTTGTAGCTTATTTTTCAGTTTTCATGCATTTCTGTTATGTACTATCAATTTCATAGTTTAGGTTTGCTTTTATTTTAATTCAAGCACTTTTTCTATCATATCTTCCTTTTTATGTAGTTTTTACATCATGTCAAGTAGCTAATCTTAAATTAGCACTTGATCATGATGATCTTTGAATGAAATAAACTTAATTTTCAAGCTCTCTTTATTTATCGCTTTGATTTACCTTTATTTTCAATTGTGTCAAATTCACTTTTCGATACTAGATTCGAACCCTAGATTTACTGAGAGGTTGTGGATACAAGTAGATCACTCAAAGGTAGAAGGAGTTGCATGCACTTCTCGAGAGAGGATGATATTAATTTTCCAGAGTGGAGTCAAATCCTATAGCGGGGTTCACCGTATAAGGCAAGCTTATGGGTTTCGACTTGCTGAGAGGTCTTAAACGATCAACCAAAGTTTAGTCGAGAGCGCATTCTCGAGAGAGGCGCTTTTGTAAATTAGGAACCTCCACGGTCGAAGTAGGTAGATTAGAAGCTTGAATTTTATGAAAAGTTTATTTTATTTCAAAAGGAGTCTAAATCAAGTGTTAATTTTAGATCATACTTTTATTAATCTTCTATTTTTATAATCGATAAAATAATATTAATTTGCGTGAGTAGAAGTAGTCAACAGGCCCCGATTCTAATACGATACTTGATCCTATACTCCTGAACAATAGGTAAATTTGCCTTATCGATTTAGAATCGCGCAAAGCGTGAATTTTATACATCAAGTTTTTGGAGTCGTTGTCAGGGATTTATTTTTGTTGATATTTTGAAAACGAAAATTATATTAATTTTATCATTCTATTTCTCTACCTCCATTTCTATTTTTAATTTTCTTTTTCAAATTCATTTATATTAGGTAACGGTTGTTTTTATTTTCTTTTATAAAAAATTGTATTCTCAATTGACCGCCACGCTTGCCAAGCATGAAAATCACCTAAATATTTTGGAAGATGCACGCAGTAGCAAAATTTATTATTATTATTGTGGTGCTCCTCATCGAAATGAAGAATGTTATCATCATTATTATTATCAAAAAAATTTGTATGAAAATAATTTTGATAATAATTATGAAAATAACTATTCTCACTTCAATGATAATTCTTTCTCACATTTTCATGAAACCAATTTTTCAAATTTTACTAATTTTCATGAAAATACTTTTTCAAGCCTTAACGAGAATACTTTTTCCGATTTCAATAATTTTTCTTCCACCTCATATGTCACATTTTATTATTAGCAAGATCAACCGAAAGGATTCCCGAGCAATGAGAATAATTATTTAGATTTGAATTTTTGTTCTTCTTTTATCGCACCGCAATTTTATTCTTCTAATTTTGGGGAAGCATCACAATTTCAATTTGATTCTCCTCCCCAAAATTTATAAAATATTATTACTTATTCTAATGATTGTTCTTCCTCTTCAAATATCTCTCCTTTGGAGGTACATGAATCTTCATGTGCCCCCTTGGTTTCTTATTTCGAAGAAGAAGAAAAGTTATTATATCAAGTATTTATAAATTATATGGGCACTTCGGGTGAATTAGAAGAACATGTTTCTTCTCCTACTTTGCAGGAGTCATCTCATATTCATCATGAATTTTTGTGCACAACTTACAAAAATTTAGGAATTCAAATTCATGAACATGATGTGCCCAATGATAATATTTTAAATGAATTTTTAGATAATGATTTTAATTTAGAAAATAAATAACCGGAACCTAATCAAATAGTTTCGCAAGAGCCTCCTCCTTGCGAATTTTTTTCTGATGCGCTTCTTTTTGATTTTTCTTTCACTAACGATTTTCAGGAAGGCGAGGAGTCATTGCAATTAATCGTCTTCCACGATCCATTTTCCGCTCCTCTACAAAAATTCAAATAACCTCATGTATGGATAGGTGATTTTAATTTACATTCTCAAGCCAACCGTTCAAAGAAGGAAAATCAAGAAGCAAGCGAAGGAGTAGCCAAGCGAGCGAATTCGGCGTATTCACCCAAGTGTGTATTAAGGGAGTTGCCCATTCACTTCAATTTTTATTTTCCTTTTTCTTAACAATAACCGTCTAGCATAAAGACGGGAAAAAGAAAAGCGCTCTTGTGAGACACCCTTTGCTTATCTTTCATTTTCTATGCAATTTTATTTTCTATGCATTTTATTTATTTTCTTTCTCACCTCTTACTTGGCTTATAAACATTGGGGACAATGTTTATTTTTAAGTATGGGGGTGGAATGTTCTTTACTGTTTTTATTTTAAAAATCAAAAAAATTGAAAAATGTTTAAAAAAAATTCAAAAAATTTTGTTTTTCTTTATTTTAATAAACAAAAATACAAAAAATAGAAAATCGAAACTTAATATCTTAGAAAGGGCCATGTTGGGCTGTCATCCCATTAAACCGCCTAGTACCGGTGAGAACCCTTCACAGGGTATATCTCGAGAAGTCTAAGATTTAACCAAAAAATTTAGGTCTAATTTTAATTAGAGAAATTATTATTTCTATATTTATTCACATGCAAAATCTCTAATATTCATCTTTTACATAGTGTTTAGAAATTTGCATGCTTTAATTGAATTTTGAATTTCAGAGTAGAACAGTTGGCCATGCTGTGCTCCTTGTCAAGTGCACGTGTAAGTAGAATTTTATGTAGAATTAAATATTCAGCATACAATTAGATTTTTATTTTTCTAAATGCGTGTAATAGTTTATTTTACTTTTTTTTAATTGGTAAAATAAAAAAAAATATTTAGGTGAGTACGTAGTAGTCTACTAGAGAAATATTTCGCGGGTCAAGTAAAAGGTATTCTATTTTGATGTCTAGAACTTGCCTTCTAGCTATTCTCAAGACTTGCATAAGTTAAACTCATTAGCATGAATATGATATAGGCATTTATTTTGGCCAGTTTGAGCTTTTGCACCCATACCTAACATTTTCATCTTTGCTAAAACACTTTGAGCCTATTACCCTACCTTTTGTTTTAGCTCCACCAAATATTTCACCAAGGCCTAAAAAGCATCCTAATCACACACCTAAGTCTGAGCTCGATTAAGGTTATATACGAAAAAGTCTTTGTGAGTAATTTAAAGTCATTTTATGTGATGCATATTTTTATCGAAAAAGGAGCTATTTTGTTTCTCCTTACTTTTGAAAATATTATGAAAAAGGTTTAAAAGGGGAAGAAAGAGAAATAAAAATAATAATAAAAAAATAAGGAGAAAAAAGGTTTGGGAAATTGGCTATCTTTTTAAAGCCATGATTATTTATTTTGTGTGAGCTCTCTTTAGGTTTGGGTGTGACTAGCCATCATGTTTATCTTTGATTATCTGCACCAAAACCTAAGCCTATGTTTCAACCTAGTTAAGTCTTATTGATTTGTGCCTATAAGTTAGACTAGTGTCATGATGAGAGTGTGAAAGGGCAAGCCTATGACCATCGACATTGATGGATTTCTTTGGAGCGTCTCTTGATCTTCATTTTATGTAATGTCAATCTTAGAACACATGCTACCTTCTCCCCAAATATAATTTTGGATTTATCGGATTTTCAATTTCGAAGAAGAAATAATAAGTGGAAAGACATTTTTGAAAAAAAAAAATTAATTTGTATGTTGAGTAGGTTTTTCTGCTAAAATAGCTATGCACATAGGCATAAGACTTCACATTTTACTTTTTAGGTTCAATTTCTTTTTCTAGCGTTGAAATTTTTCTACTCCCTATGGAAAGTTGTTTGCTCGGGACTAGCAAACAAGTAAGTATGGGGGTATTTGATAACTCTAATTATTTACTTATTTTTATATAGATTTTTTTTAATAAATAATTATTTTTATTTAGTTTTTATTAATATTGTTATTAATTACTTTCTTTTCTTATTTAAGGATAATATAGGCTGCCAATGGAATTTTGGAGCTTGCAGGACTGATCAGGAGAAGAAATTGAAGAAATCTAGAAAAATCGCAAATTACATGCCCCGATCACTGGCGTGACCCTCAGGTCACCGACGTGACAAGTGGTCGTGACCCTCATAGAAGTTCTTGAAGCCAATGCCACTTCAATTAAAATTACATGCCCCCATATCACGGGCGTGACATGCAACGTGACCAAGACATGAGCGTGGCTGACAGAAGGAGCTCCAGATTGCATTTCCACATCATATTAAATTTACATGCCTCGGACACGAGTGTGACCTTTTGGTCACAGGTGTGACTAGCAGGCGTGACATCCAGCTCAAGTGTACCGCGGAATTATGAATCCAGTTTCAGATTCAGGAAGTTTAAAGCTTACACTCCCTAGGTCACGGGCGTGAACAAGGGGCGTGACTCTTCAACAACTCCCAGATTAATTCTCGTTGTTTCCAATAACAGTAAAGATGCGCCCTAGGTAACGGGCGTGACCTAGGGGCGTGAACCGCAGAATGATGAATTTTGGCGGTTTTCTCCCAACGTTTTCGGGCTTTCAAGAAAACGGTTCCGCACCTTACATGTGCCCTAGTCACGAGCGTGACTCTACAAAAAAAATTCCTATAAATTTCAGACAGAGCCAGGATCTAAGAAGTCATATAAGAGTCATATAATAGTCATCTAGGATTCATTTAGGACTCATCTGGGAGACAACTCAGAGTAGATTTTAGGCAGATTTTGTAGCTTACTTTTCATTTTTCATGCATTTCCTTTATGTACTTCAATCTCATAGTTTAGGTTTGCTTTTATTTTAATTCAAGCACTTTTTCTATCATGTCTTCCTTTTTATGTAGTTTTTACATCATCTCAAGTAACTAATCTTAAATTAGCACTTGATCATGATGATCTTTGAATGAAATATACTATTTTTCAAGCTCTCTTTATTTATCGCTTTGATTTACCTTTGTTTTCAATTGTGTCGAATTAAATTTTTGATACTAGATCCGTACCCTAGATTTATCGAGAGGCTATGGATACGAGTAGATCACTCAAAGGTAGAAGGAGTTGCATGCACTCCTCGAGAGAGGATGACATGAATCTTCCGTATTGGAGCCAAATCCAATAGCGGGGTTCATAGCATAAAGCAAGCTTTGGGGTTTCGACTGGCCGAGAGGTTTTAATCGATCAACCTAAGTTCAGTCGAGAGCGTATTCTCGAGAGAGGCTCTTTTGTAAATTAGGAACCTCAACGGTCGAAGTAGTTAGATTATAAGCTTGAATTTTATGAAAAGCTTATTTTATTTCAAAGGGATTCTAGATCAATTGTTAATTTTTATTCATACTTTTATTAATCTTCTATTTTTATAATCGATAAAATAATATTAATTTGCGTGAGTAGAAATAGTCAACATGCCCCGAGTCTAATACGACACTTGATCCTATACTCTAGAACGATATGCACTTGCCTTATCGATTTAGAATCACGCAAAGAGTGAATTTTAACCATCAATGACCAGGAAAGTATGTATGGTCACTGGTTGAATGCAAGATCCACAAGTGTGAACAAAAATGTTCACAGCTATGGTGGAAAGAATGGCAAAGGGATGAGTGCTTTTAAGGCCCCACATGAGGAAATTCCAAGGGCCCATCATGCACCATTTATGTTTGGTGCACCCACCCCACACTCAAGAATAAGGCAGTGGCCTTTTCTCAGGTTCTCCAAGCATACTCTCAGACCAAGGGCAAGTCTATCAATAAGCCTAACTTAGGTATTTCTGAGGCCATCAATAGTAAGTCTTCTACAAAGAATACCAATGCTAGTAGAACTAAAAATAAACCAAGCTCTTCAACTAACAGACTCACTTTCAGTCAGATTGTTGCTGAAAGAAACAAGTATAAGGAAGCTACTCTTCCTTCTGAACAGTCAGCAACTAACATACAATCTACCAGACCTGTTCAGAAAAGAAGATACAATATCCATGAGTGTTAGTGTTGTGGTAAAGTGGGACATTTTGCCATAGATTGCAGGCACAATCCAACTGTGCCCCGATCAAGTGTTAGTCTTCCTGTCAGAAAAGATGTAGGAAGACATTTTCATTTTCAGGCTAACAAAAAACTAGGACCCAATACCAATTGGGGCCCTAAGGTAACATAAACTATGTTTTGCATGATAGTCCAAGTGCCAATACTCCTATATGGTACTTGGACAGTGGTTATTCCAGACATATGATAGGAACAAGAAGCAACCTGAAGGACTTCACTCCTATGAAGAATGGACCTAAAGTAATCTTTGGTGGTTCAGACAGAGGAGCCACAAAGGGATATGGTATGATTACTAATTGCATAGTCTCCATCTCAAAAGTGGCTTATGTGGAAGGGTTGCAATACAACCTGATAAGCATAAGCCAACTCGGTAATCTTGGCTATGGAATCACAGTGAACTTATAATGCTCATAATGCATACTAAACTCTGTCTTGGGAATATCACTTTCCCTAATCCTCAACTAATAATAACCAGACTTCAAATCCATCTTCGTGTAAACAATTGATCCAACCAGCTGATTAAATAAATCATCGATTCTCGGAATCAGCTAATTGTTCTTCTCCGTCAACTTAATCAGTTCACGGTAGTCAATGCATAGACGCAAGCTTTCTTCCATCTTCTTCAGAAAAAGAACTGGTGCACTCCAAGGAGACATACTCGAATGTATATAGCCCTTCTCTAGTAACTCCTGTGACTGAACCTTCATCTCTACCATCTCTTTTAACGTTATATGGTTCATCGAACTTGACACAGGTTTCGTACCTAGCACCAACTCAATAGTCAATTTGATCTCTCGATGAGGTAGAATCCAGAGAGATCTTTAGGAAACACATCTCCAAACTTCGACACTATAAGAACAAAACTCAAACTAGGCTTCCGCTCTGAAGACTCTAATTGCGTGAAGAATAACTCTGTGTCTTTCCGAACTGCCTTGACCATATGGAGAGCAGACATCAATATCTTACACGATCCTCACATACAAGCAAACTTAGTCTCACATTTGGTGATTTACCCCAATGTGATTTTCTTCGGGTTGTAATCAATACGTGCAGGCTTCTTTGAAAGTCTGTCCATGTCAAAGATCACATCAACCTCTAATATGGGCAACACATATGCTTCCAATCCAAACTCATGACTTCCTATCCGCACCTTAACACAACAAACTCTATCTGCATGCATAAATCACCCATTAGGCATCAACACATCCAATATATTTGTCGACATGAACGAAGGCACTCTGATACGTAATATAATGTCCTCAAACAGAAAGGAGTGAGAAGTTGCTATATCAAACAGAGATATCGCAGGATAGTCCAGAATTAGGACAAACCCTAATACAAATGAGTTAAACAATCAATGCACAAGGTAATAAGTATATAAAGCAGTAAAAGTTGTGATGTAGTCTCAAATTTTGGGTTTTGAAAAACTACATAATTTTTTATTTTAAAAAAATATATTTTTAAATGAAATTAGAAAGTTAGGGTTTGAAAAAAACACGAGGGCCGAGCAGCCAAATCAAATTTTCGCGAGCATATTTTCAACGTCGTCGCTCTGAGCTTTGAGAAGTTCGCTAAATTCTTTCGAATGGAACTCCTACGCACTTTAGGGTTTCAAGTCCTGCGCAAAATTTTCACGACCACAAGCTGAATTGCAAATAATGTATGGAATTAAACGCTATTAGCAGTAAAAGAACGTAACCGAAAGCCCAAATTATTCTAAGTAAAGCATAAATTTATACTAATGCACGGAGCGGAGGATATACCCAAGTATTCGGCATCGAAAACTGTTCCCACCTAATCCTTCGACACGGACCAGAGTTCTTCTGGACTGGTAACTATCAGGCTCAATCAACTGGGGAAGATGCCGGGTCGACGAGGTTGAACGAGATCGGGACGCCGGAGAGGATTGTCGATGTCGACGACGCTCGGTGAGATCGAGGTCGTCGGAGGCAACAATGTTGGAGTGGGCTTAGGAGGCAGCGTCGTCTGTAATAGTGCAGGAAGAAATGATCGGCTAGCCCGTCGGTGCTGTCTGGAACGAACAGGAGAAGGCTTCGGCGGGAGAAGACTGTCGCTAATGCTGGAGTTGTCTCGGCGGTGGCGAGGCACAACCGAAGTAAGGCCGTGTGTCCGATATGGCAGAGAATGAGGAATAGTCATTCTTTATCTTTTCCGAGTTGCCTTCTCTGTATGGGATGGGCCTATTTAAAAGGCAAAACACATCTTTTGTTTTTAAAAATAAAATCCTCCTTCCATATTTTGTTGATTGAGATCTCCAGATTTTGTTACTTGATTGTCTCTAATTTAAAATTTTAATTTTAAATTTCTGTTTACTTAAATGACTTGGGCTTGCCGTTATCGTCCCACTACTAATAATACCGGACCATTTTATTCAAGGTCTCAATTGACGGTCAAACAACGGAGCAACCGAATGAGCATTTGAAAAATAGACGAGTACATAAAATAAAATGTGTAGAAAAATAAAACTAAAATACAGAAAATACTTTGATGCATTAGGGTGCTTTGCGGGATGCATCAATTCCCACGGAGTTGAAAAGGTCGACCCCGATGAGACTTTGAAAAGAGTAGCAATAGAGAGACATGGGTGGCGGTGTCGTAGCTCGTCAGTTATGTTTCATGAACTGTTTGTGATGTCCTGTCCCCGCAAGGAGACCAAGTAGCGCTGGTACATCCCGTGGAGAGTACGAAACTCTCGAACATCAAGAACTTGATCTATCTCCTCAGTGCTAGGTGTGTGTACTTGAGCTAAGCCTGGTGGAATTTCTAGGTCTGCCATCGGTGGGCTCGGGCTTAAACTAGGTGGTTCTCCATAAAAAGGCGTCGGATCGGCCACGTTCAATATTGGTAAAGTATCGAATTCAACTGGAAAATCTAGGAGATATGCTTTCTCACTGATGCGCTTCCGAACTTGGAAAGGACCAAACCTCCTCTGTTGTAACTTGTGGTATGCACCCAGAGTGAATCTTTTTTTCCTGAAATAAGCAAACACCCAATCTCCTTCTGAAAACTATAACTTCTATCGATGACGATCAGTCATGGATTTATATTTTTCAAAAGTTGCTCGCAGTTTATTAGTAATAGAATTATGAAGTTATTTTAAATAATCAACATGGGCTTGCGCATCAAAATAAATACGTTCATGAATCGGAAGAGAGTGACAATCAAGTAAATGAGGTATAGGGAATTCGTAAACAATCTCGAAAGGAGATTTAGCTGTGGAGCGATTAGTAGAGGTATTGAATGCAAATTAAGCTTGCGGTAGTATATGATCCCATTGCTTCGTATTCTCCCCCGTCAAACACCTAAGTAGGTCCCCAAAACTCCTATTAATCACCTCAGTCTACCCATCGGTCTGAGGGTGATATGCGCTGCTAAATTCGAGTTTGGTACCTAGTCGGGCCCACAGTGTCTTCCAAAAATACCCCATAAAATGAGTGTCCCTATCAGAAGTGATCGACCTAGGAATACTGTGCAACCAAACGATTTCTTTAAAAAAAAGTTTGGCGGCGTGTACAACACTAAAAGCTTTCTTACATGGAATGAAGTGTGTCATTTTTGAAAAACAATCCACAACTACAAAAATAGAGTCGACCTTCCTCTGAATGCGGGGTAGTCCTACCACGAAGTCTATTGAGATGTCATCCCATGGTCGCTCAGGTATCTGTAAAGGGGTATATAATCCAGTATTTTGTGTGTGTCCTTTATATCGCTGGAAAGTCATACAAAGCCTAACAAACTTGATGACATCGTGCTTCATATTAGGCCAATAATATCGTGCACTCGCGAGATCTATCAATTTTGATTGACCTACGTGTCCCCCTAACCTAGAGGAGTGGAGCTCCCGAAGTAGTGTCTCTCAAAGTGGTCTGTCGCAAATGCAAATACGAGTGCCCCTAAATATATAACCTTCACACACGATGTACTATATGGTGGGATCAGTCCCATTGTGCTGACATGAAATCCAAATGTCATTGTAAAAGGATCACTGGAGTATAAGTCTCACTGTGAGTCTAAGTCAGTGATGCACGACTGTAGCGTGACAAACAGATGAGTGTGTCTGCTTAGTGCGTCAGCAACTCGATTTGTGACATCGGGTTTTTTCTTTAAGTGAAACTTGAACTCCTACAGATAAGTATCCCACTTGGCATGTCATTTGATCTCTTTCTGGGAATTCAGATACTTCAGAGTCTCATGATCAGTGTTCAACACAAAGTCGCTTGAATCAGGTAGTGTCTCAAATTTCAGAGAGCTTGAACGATATCATAAAACTCTAGATCATAGGTGGAATATCTAGTCTTTGCCTCATTCAATTCTCACTAAAGAATGCAATGGGAAGACCCTCCTGACTCAAAACCGCGACAATGCCTACGATCGATGCGTCACATTGAACCTCAAAAATTGTCTCAAAATCAAGAAGCGCTAACACAGGTGCACACGTAAGTCTCTCTTTAACCAAAAGAAACACTCGCTCGGCTTCCTCAGTCCAAATAAACAATCCCTTTTTCAGACAATTAGTCACGGGTGCTATTAAGGTACTAAAGTTTCGAATAAATCGCCGATAAAAAGAGGCTAGCCCATGAAATCCTCAAGCCTCAGTAATCATCCTAGGGCTATGCCATGATTCTATCGCCTTGACCTTCTCTCAATCAACTCTAATGCCTTCAGAAGAAACAATATATCCTAGAAAGGTCAGGCTGTCAGTCAAAAACGTGCATTTCTTCATATTTATATATAATTTATTTTCACATAGTATATCTAAGACCTACCTAAGATGAATCATGTACTGATCTGATTGGTGTTATAAATCAAAATATCATCAAAATATACCACTATGCAAACTCCTATGAGTGGCCTAAGCACTTGATTCATCACTCGCATAAATGTGCTAGGAGCACTAGAGAGCCCAAAAAGCATCACAAGCCACTCGTATAATCCTTCCTTAGTTTTAAATGCAGTCTTCCATTCGTCCCCAGGTCAAATTCTAATTTGGTGGTATCCACTTTTTATGTCAATCTTTGAAAATACACGGGATCCACTAAACATATCAAGCATGTCATCCAATCAGGGAATCAGAAAGCGTTATTTGATTGTAATTTTATTTATTGGATGACTATCCACACACATACGCCATGTCCCTCCTTTCTTAGGAACTAGCAGTGTGGGGATGGTTCACAGACTCATACTCTCTCTAACGTGACCCTTTGAAATCAGATCGGTCACCTGCCTATATATCTCCTCATGCTCTTTTAGACTCATGTGATAGTGAGGCAAATGAGGTAAGCTTACTCCTGGAATGAGGTCTATACAGTGTTGTATGTCTCTCATCGGAGGTAGCTGATCAGGCAGCTCCTCTGGCATGATCTTAGAGAATTTGTCAACGAGAGGTCACACCGTACTAGGGATGTATAATGTAGCGGGGGTGGTGTCGATATAAGATAACATATAGATGACCTCGCTATCCTTTATCTCCTCCTGGAATTGGGGCCCAGTCAGTAACATGGTGGCGGAGGGGAAGGATATTGCGGAGACAGTAGTAGAAGGGGGTGAAGTCCTCTATGGGGCTTTGGAAACAAGGTCCTTCTTCTGGTGAAGAAGAACGATCTTGCGACCATTGCACTCGAAGGAGATAGAGTTCTTTACACTATCATGACCTACATGTCTATCGTACAGCCAAGGTCATCCTAGCAGGATGTGACATACCTCAATAGTAGCTACATGACACCAAATAACGCCCTGATACGTATTGCCTATGGAAAACTCTATGAGACACTAGTGCGTGATAGGAATGGTAGTGCTACTACTGACCCATGTCAGACTGTAGGGTTTCCCTAAGGGTTGTATTTTCAATTTCAGTTTATCCACTATGCATTGAGAAACAAAGTTCTCCATACTACCTCTATCTATAATGATGGAACAAAACTATCCCTGTATGCGGGCAGTGGTATGAAAGATATTGTTTCTCAACAAGTCGTCATCAGTAGGTGTCTTGGGAGTTAGGAGACTATGTTGGAGAACATACACTAACTGCTCAGGTTGTTCTCCCTCAACTTCGTACTCACTATCTAACTTAGTCTCGGGGGTTGGTTTAGTCTGTAAATCACTAAGGAATACTCCATACTCAAGTTCTGACCCACTCTTAGAGTCAACGATGGTGACGAAGTGGCGTTGCGGACACTCAAAAGACTTATGTCCCTGCTCCATACACTTAAAATACCTAAACGTCCCAGGCTGAGTTCTAGTGCCTACAATCTCCTTTCCCTTTTCGGGAGGGGCAGGGAGTGCTGGGGTGCTCGTGGATGCTACTGGTCGAGAGGACCCAGTAGGGGTGAAGGTGTGAGTCGGGTGGGACTTATAAGTAGTCTTATTTCCAGGTGTTCATTTATACAGTGCCTCTTCTCTACGTGCGCGACTCGTAACCCCTCCTAAATCCTTATAGTCAAGGATTTCCAACTGATCTCGAATGGAGGAGCGTAACCCGTTCAGATAATAGGAAATGGTCATATCATCATCCTCCCAGACGTTGAGGCGAGACTGTAGGACTAGAAACTCGTTTGTGTACTCATCAAAAGATAATTTGTCCTGACGTAGATTATGGAACTTACGATATAAGGTTTGCATGTAATTAGACGGAACGCATCTCTTACACAGTTGAGTTTTGAAGTCGCTCCATGTTGTGATCGGGGCCATACCAAAATTGAACCTAGACCATTCTAATTGTCCACAAGAAACTAACGTGGATCCTTTAAGTCTAAGCATGGCAAACTAAACTTGCCTAGCTTGGGGCAATTGCTTCCAAGCAAGAAAATGATCCATCCGTTCACACCACTCTAGGCAACTCTCAGGCTTTATTCGCCCTTCGAAATCACCCACGTCCAGCTTGATTCCTACATCCCAACAGGGTTGGGGACGTGGTTCGTTATGTGCTTCCGGATCGGGGTGTGCGAGTTCCTGAGGCCTATGGTCAGGGATGTTTTCGACCAACGGGATAGGTGTTTGGTTGACGTGCAAGGTTGCTTCGATATTATTAATCGAAGTGCGTAACCCGTTAATGATATGTGTGACACTACCCATTCCGGTGGTGAGAGTTTCAAACTTTTTCATCGAATCACTCATGCGTCGGGCCAAATCCTCAACACTGTTTTCTAATTGATCGACCCGTTTCTCAATCGAAAAATTCAAAATAATTTTTTTTTTGTTAAAATTTTATTATAAAAAAGAGAGCTCCCGAGCGGGATAAAAATTGGTTTTTTTTTCTTTTTTTGTAGAAAAATAATAAAAAAAATTAAAATTAAAATTTCCCTTTTTTTAAATAAATTCGGATCGATCGAATCATGATAGGAGTGAACCGACTCCTCTGATACCAAACTGATGTAGCCTCAAATTTAGGGTTTTGAAAAATTACTTAATTTTTTCTTTTTAAAAAAATATTTTTAAATAAAATTAAAAAGTTAGGGTTTGAAAAAAAACACGTGGTCGTGTGGCCAAATTAAATTTTTGTGAGCGTATTTTCAACGTCGTCGCTCTGAGCATTGAGAAGTTCGCTAAATTCGTTCGAGTGGAACTCCTATGCGCTTTAGGGCTCCAAGTCTTGCGCGAAATCTTCACGACCACAAGTCGAATTGCAAATAATGTGTGGAATTAAACGATATTAGCGGTAAGAGAACGCAACGGCAAGCCAAAATTATTTTAAGAAAAACATAAATTTATACTAATGCACGGAGCGGATGATATACCCAAGTATTCGGCAGCGAAAATTATTCCCACCTAATCCTTCGACACGGACTTTAGTTCTTCTGGACTGGTAACTGTCGGGCTCAATCAACCGGGGAAGTTGCCGGGTCGACGAGATTGAACGATACCGGGACGTCGGAGAGGATTGTCGAGGCCGACAGTGCCCGATGAGATCGAGTTCATCGGAGGCGGTGATGTTGGAGTGGGCTGAGGAGGCAGCATCATCTGTAACATTGTGGGAAGAAATGACCGGCAGGCCCGTCAGTGCTGTCTAGAACGAACAGGAGAAGGCTTCTGC
Organism: Platanthera zijinensis; assembly: GCA_039513925.1. Taxonomy (NCBI): domain Eukaryota; kingdom Viridiplantae; phylum Streptophyta; class Magnoliopsida; order Asparagales; family Orchidaceae; genus Platanthera; species Platanthera zijinensis. Next base: position 117,490,554 of record CM077088.1, read on the forward strand.
GGGAGTAGACTGTCATGGAAGCTGGAGTTGTCCCGGCGGTGGCGAGGCACGACCGAAGGAATGCTGCATATCTGGTAATGGCAGAGAACGAGGAATAGTCATTCTCTGTCATTTTTTGGTTGCCTTCTCTGTATGGGATGGGCCTATTTAAAAGGCAAAACACATCTTTTCTTTTTAAGAATAAAATCCTCCTTCCATATTTTGTAGATTGAGATCTCCAAATTTTGTAACTTGATTGTCTCTAAATTAAAATTTGAATTTTAAATTTATGTTTATTTAAATTACTTAGGTTTGACGTTATCGTCCTACTACTAATAATACTAGACCATTTTATTCAGGGTCTCAATGGCCGGTCACACCACAGGGCCAACGAACGAGCATTTGAAAAATAGACGAGTACACAAAATAAAATGAGCAGAAAAATAAAACTAAAATACAAAAAATACTTTGATGCACTAGGGTGCTTTGGAGGATGCATTAAGTTGTATACTAAATCATACTTGTCACCACATTATTTTATTTGATGGCCTCCTGGTGGCCAAGATTATACACTCTGGGCGCGCTAGATCATATTGGGACATAGTTGACTCCATTGCCTCCCTTTTTCAGCATAAGATGCTCATGCCTTTTCTCGGACTTTGGAAGACCACTCCAACAATCACAAGCATAATTTTAAATGTTTACTTTAGGATTTATAATGACCTGGAGGGGGGTGAATAGGTCCAATTTAAATTATGCCTACCTCTTTTAAATTATTCAGAGTTATGCTTTCTATATGTAGATTAACAACGTCAAATAAAAAAGATAGTTTGAACAACACTTTGAAAAATATCACAACAAAGCAATCAACAAACACAGCACAATACACACCGATTTATAGTGGTTCCCAAATTTATGGGTACATCCACTTTCCCTCTTCGCCTATCTAGCAATGAACTAGATTCGGCCAAACTACTTCTCTTTCTTTTACTCAGATCCTTAGATCTTACAACTCAAAGCCCAGCAAGCTCCTTCAACTCAGACTTTACAAGTCTAACCACTCAGATCACAAAGATCTTACAGCTCAAGTTCTTCCCAAGAACTCTACCTCAGAATGAATCCTCACTCATACTTCTCAGGAAACTCCTGTCATACACCTCAGAGAATTTCTTGCTTCTCCTACCTCAGGCAATCCCAGCCTTACCTCAGCCTTTATAACACAGGCATACAACATAAAGAGAGTTATCCCCTACGCTCAGATATACAGGTAGATCTTACACAATGAATGAAGATAAAAGAAAATTGATTCAAAAAATATCACCCAGCAAGAGAGATATGAGTGACAGCTTCTTGATCTGATCTTGATGAATTTTCTTCCTTTGATCTTGTTAAGATAGATCTGATCCAACCCTTCTTAGCTTTTTCAAAGCTTCTTGAAGTAGAAATTAGGGTTGATCTAGGCTGGAGAATTGTTGAAGATTATTCTTGATTTAGCTTCTCTCCACCTTCTAAATTTATAGCCGATGCTTCTAATAATTGACTTCAACAAGTTATGCTTGTCATTCTTCTAGTTGTTCTCAATTTCTTCTGAATACTAGATCCCTTTAAATAGGCTCTGATAGAAGTAACTGGCTGATCCGGTTAATAACTGACATTTGACAGTTATGACAGTTGTTAGTACCTCCGTCTTGAATTTAGTACTTATAAAACAAATCTGCTTGAAGAGTTGACTCTTGATAGTTGAAGGTGTCGACACAAGTCCTGGGTGTCGACACTGCTCTTGTAATGGTGTTGACAAACTTCTGAATGTGTCGACATAGCTCTTCATTTTGTCTCAACACAACTTATGTAGAATGTGTCGACACTAATCCTTAGTGTCGACATAGCTTGCTTTCAGTCTTAACTCATCTTGTGAAGTGTGTCGACATTAGTCATGAGTGTCTACACAGTTGTCTTCAGTCTCGACACAGCTTGAATAGAGTGTGTCGACACAGTTGTCCTTTGTGTCAACACAGCTTCTCTTTGTCTCGGCACAACTTTTTCAATGTGTCTCGACATAAGTCATGAATGTCTCGACACTTTTGTACTTAGCTTTATTTGCCTGCACACATGAACTTAACATCAATCAAATACAACTACGTGTATATCATTGAGCTGAAAGGACTTCTTCAATTCAAGTACATTATGACCAATGTACTCAACAATCTCCCCCAATTTGGAGAGAAGTCATAATCCCAAATCAATGATATACAACATGATACTAAAATAAAATGATAAAGACATTTATAATACTGTTCAATATTATATATGAAATAACACAAATAAAAACACATGTTAAAAACAAAAATGTTGAACAGTAGATAAGGCAAACAATTTCAGTCCTAATTAACAACACATGAAATGTTGAATAAGCTAGGATTTCCATTAATTATCTATCATAAAGTTTACTGATACAAGCTTTGGTTACTAAATAGTTACAGATCAAGTTGTCCATATGAAATATAAAACTAAGAATATCCTAAGGCAGCTCAGGTTCCTTGATAACTATGTCTTTCCCAGATTGTATCTTTGCTTTGACCTCAGGCACTTTGTCCTCAAAAATCGCCTTCCCTTTGTCATTCTAATCTTTAGCTTTTGCAATAGCTTCTTCTTTCATCCTTTGTCTTTCAAAGTAATGGTATGGCTTTGGGAAATATTTGATGTGCTCGATAGACTCAGCAGGGAGCTTTCCTCTCTTCATATCATGTCTGAACTTTTGGATAACTTCTTACTGCTTCAACTGTTTAGCCCATTCCTGTTCTGAATACCATTTCCCTCTGTCTATGACATTAGCATTTACAGCCTTCCATGAAGTAAGAATTATTGATCTAGAGGTTGGACTCCATTGCTCAAAATCAGGTCTAGTCTCAGCTTATTCTCTAATCCTTTTCTTTGATAACTGAGCCTCTATCTTTGGAGCAGTAGAAGACTTGTCCACTTTCTCATAGATTAAATTCTTAGCTAAGAATTGATGAGGACTGTACATGGGTTGAGCAGATGCTTGGAGAGACTCAAAATTATCTTGTACTACAGGATAATTAAAATCATAGATTTCAGCAGGAGGTGCTTCAAGTAGAGGTGGTTGATAACAAGATTCAGTAGTTTGGTCATCATCATACCATAGGGGAGGAAAGCCTAAAGTGCCTCTGATATTGTTTGATATCCAAGTAGCATGTTCAGATCTGGCCTTAATCATTACCCTCTCCCCCTTTATGACTTCTCTTTTAATATGATCCCTCAAATCATTTTTATGAAATCTTATTTGGCCAGCAAGATAATTAATTCCTGATGTAACTGTGTTCTTAACTCTTAGTAAATTATTATCCAAAGTCTTATCAGAAGTCTTAATGTCCTTTAGTAGAGATTCTTAATGACTTTTTAGTTTGTTGTCGATAGCTGTGACAGTGGAATCAAGTTTTGTTTCCAAAGTAATGGTTTGTTTCTTAATTTCTCCCAAAGTTGTGTCATGCATAATTATCAGATTTTCATTCATCCTCTTCTGATTCTCTAGGACATAGCCTTGCTTGACAACCACATCATCTTGTAGTTATTTGGCTTCCTGTTTTTGGTTGCCCAGATAGACTACTACATGTGGTCCTTTATCAAAGAAAGTAGTCATTTTAGTTTTCAAGAGATTTACTTCAAATCTTATTGACTTGATGTTTTGAGCCAGCTGAAATTGCAACTCCTTGTTGCTTTCATTTACATACTTCTCTAGATCTTGTCTTTGCTTATCATGCATGATCTGTAGTTGAACTAACAGAGAGCTATTATCCATGGTAGGAGCTGATGGTGGTCCAGATTTAAGATAGTGTTTGTAGCTCTTGCTCCTCTTCTTAAATTCAGAAAACTTCCTTTTCTTTAGTTGAGAAGCTTCTGCTTCCTCAGATTCAGAAGAACTGACTTCTTCAACTTGAGGTGTCTCTTTAGTTTTGTCAGTATCTGGGGCCAACTGCCCCTCAACTCTTATACCTTCCTCATTAAAATTTATGTTGTCCATAGTAATATCAGCATGCTGAATTTCAGCATCAGGTACCTCAATTTGAGAATCTTCAACTCTCTCCCCTAGATGTGTGATACTTTTGACAAATGAACTTCTTCATTCTCTTTTGGATTGTCTTCCTCCAACACTTGTTCAGATATTTCATGTTCAGGATCTTTTGATTTTTCTAGGTCCTGAACAATATCCATTATAATAGTTATAGTTGTATCCATAGGCAATTCATTGAGATTCTCCTCCTCAGCTAGTTCTCTTCCTAGAATGTTCTCCCCCTGTACCTGTACACTAGTCCCAGGGGAAAGCCTTGGAGATCTGCCTTGTTCTTCAACAGTATTTTCATCAGAACTGAAGTGTACCTCCTCTTCAGAATCACTAGAGGATACAACTTGCTCTACCACAGATTTCTTACCCTTTACCTCCTTTTTCTTCTTGGGTTCTGGAGTTTCCTTGGACAAAACTCTATCCCATCTTGACAGAATCCTCATATCCATTCTCCTCATATGATTTATCTTGGACCCAATCTTTTGATTGATACTATCTGGAATAACCTTTACCAGATACAAACTAATAATTCTGTCCATATTGGGCTTCTGAATTCCTTCTGCAATTTTATAAAAAACTACCCTATTCCAGTCAGTTTTTATTTTTAAGATAATCCTTGTCATTAGGGTAAACATATACTTAGAAATCCTATCATGGGCTCTAGTCTTACAGATGAGTACTTTTCCAACTATCTCAAATAAAAAATTTCGTTGGGAATTCATTCCCTTCCTATTTAAAGAGTTTCCATTGCTGGTGGTTGGAGGTAGTCCACACCATTCCAAGGCCTCAACAATCTTGCTTGAATTCAGGTCATCATCCTGTTTAGTTCTTTGAATCTGAAAGACATTAGCCAGTCTTTTGGTTATTACCTTTACCCTTGCTCCATTAACACTGGATTTTATCTTATCTGACTTAGGGTTTAATGAGGCATTAGAATGGAATTCAGATACCACTCTCTTCAAAATTTTGGTTGGTTCTGAAAGAAAATACTCTAGACCTGCCTCATTCACTAAGTCAATCACCTTCTTTATATCATTTTAAGTGGAGACAAATGCGTTGCGCACCATTTCGTATCCCTCGTTAATGTTGTCGTCCATCTTTGGTGCTATTCTTGTTGAAAGAGCTTGAGTTTGAGAGGAGCCGACTATGGATTTCTAGGTCTCGACACACAGCGATCAGTCTCTCAAGATTTCAAGTAAGTGAAGTCGACAAATCCTTATACCCCATATTTATAGTAACAGTCTTTTGAAGATGAAAAGACGCGCTGCATTTAGTAATTTTCTAACTATTTGGAAATATGTAGTGTCGACATGGAAAATCTATTCTGTCGAGATGTGTCAACTGAAGTCGACACAAGATTTATATTTTTTTGACTCAGACCTTAAGGTATCAACAACCTTATGTCTCGACACTAAATTGTAATGTCTCGACACACATCCGCTAATCAGTTTCGACACAGTGTCACGTGTCTCGACACACCTTTACTAATAGTGTCGACATACACTGTAGTGTCTCGACAAAATTCTTAGACTTAGACAAACTTTGTATTCTGAATACTATTTCTTGACTAGATAATGTTTTTCTTGGTTTTAAATATTTGTAGACCTAATTAGTCATTCTTTTAAGAGTTGTACAAACTTTTATTACAATTAATTGTAAATATTTATTCAATATTCAACATGCCGAGTTCAAATTTAAAATTATTGAACTTACTTTCATCTAGAGATTTTGTAAAAATGTCAGCAACTTGTCTTTATGTTGGAGTATATTGTAAGCTTATATTTTCTTTTTCAACATTCTCTCTGAGAAAGTGATATCTATTTCTATATATTTAGTTCTACTATGAGAAAAAGGATTATTAGCAATAGAAATTGCACTAGTAGAATCACAAAACATAACAGATTTACTTAATTATATACTGTAGTTCAGTAGTTGATGTTGAATCCATAATAACTGTGCACCGCAGCTCGCAGCAGATTTGTACTCTGATTCTGCTGTAAAGATAGCAACACTTGTTTGCTTCTTGCTACTCCAACTTATAAGTCTTTTCCCTAAAAACTGGCAAGTTTCAGAAGTACTTTTTCTGTCCTCTTTACACCCTGCAAAATCTGCATCTGTGTAACCTGTACGTTCAAAATCACTATCCTTAGGATACCAAAGCCCAAGATTGGGGGTGCCCTTAAGATATCTCAGTATTCTCTTTACAACAGTACAATAAGACTCTTTGGGGCATGCTTTGTACCTAACACAGACACATGTTGAGAACATAATATTTTGCCTACTAGTAGTTAAATACAGGAGTGATCTAATGATGCCTCTATACAAGGTTTCATCAACTGATTTCCCAGATTCATCCTTGTATAATGACACAGAAGAACCCATTGGAGTTCTCATGGTAAAAGAATTCTCGATACCATATCTCTTAATCAACTCCTTAGTGAACTTATATTGAGAGATGGATATTCCATCCTCAGATTGTCTAACTTGGAATCCCAAGAAGAACTTTAGCTCACCCATGCTGCTCATTTCAAACTTGCCTTGCATAAGCTTTGCAAATTTTCTACACAGCTTCTCATTAGTAGACCCAAAAATTATGTCATCTACATAAATCTGGACTAACATGCTTGATCCTTTGATGTCCCTAAGAAATAGTGTCTTGTCTATCTTTCCTCAAGAGAACTTGTTCTCTATAAGAAAGGTATGTTGGGTCTCATACCAGGCTCTAGGTGCCTGTTTTAACCCATACAAAGCCTTGTACAATTTGAAAACATAGGTGTTGTGTTTAGGGTCAACAAAACCTTGTGGCTGCTCTACATAGACTTCCTCCTTTAGTGTACCATTGAGAAATGCTGACTTTACATCCATCTGGTAGACCTTGTATCCTTTGAATGCTACATGAGCTAAAAATAACCTTATGGATTCTATCCTAGATACAGGTGCAAAGGGTTGGTCAAAGTCTAACCCTTCCTCTTGTCTATATCCTTTAGCCACTAGTCTAGCTTTTTCTTTACTATAACCCCATACTCATCTAATTTATTCCTGTAAATCAACTTAGTGCCTATCACATTGTGATCACTAAGTCTAGGAACTAAACTCTAGACTTTGCATATCTCAAATTGATTTAGCTCTTCTTGCATAGCCATAATCCAATTGTGGTCTTAATTGGCTTCATCAAACCTTTTAGGTTCTACCTGAGAGAGAAAACTAGAGTATATAACCTCATTATGTTGTCTACTCCTAGTAGTTACTCCTAAACTGGCATCACCTATTATTTGATCAATAGGGTGATCTCTAAGGTGTCTAATTGTTACTGGCAGGTGCCTACCATCACCTAGTACTGCAGGAGGATTAGGGTGATTCTCTTCCTCCCCCTGAGCAGTTATAGTATCTTCTATAGGAATTTCTATATTGTCTCTAATGTGACCTCTATGTTAGGTGAGTCACTTATTTTTATCTTTTCCATTTTAGAGTCTATAATACCTAGACTGGAGTTATTAGAGATCACATTAAATAAAACAAATGATTCATCAAAAAACTACATTAATAGATTCTTCTATAACTTAATGTTTCAAGTTGTAGATCATGTATGCTTTGCTATGAAGACTGTACCCTACAAAGATTCCTTCATAGGATTTCTCTGAGAACTTGGTTAGATAAGTTTTCCCATTATCCAAAACATATCACTTACTACCAAAAATTTTGAAGTAGGACAGATTTGGTTTTCTGCCTTTCATTAGTACATAGGGAGCCTTGTTGTGATTCTTGTTGATCAAAGCTATATTTTGAACATAGCATGCTGTGTTTACAGCCTCAATCCAAAAATATTTTGGGAGAGATGTATCACTCAACATTGTTCTGGCTGCCTCAATAAGAGTTCTATTTTTCCTCTATGCATCTCCATTTTGCTGTAGTGTTCTTGGAGAGGAGAACTCCTGAAAGATTCCTAGTTCCTTACAGAAATTTGTCATCTTTTCAAATTGAAATTATGTACCATGGTCACTTCTAAGTTTGACCATAGAACATCCCTTCTCATTCTGAATCTGTTTGAAAAAATCAGCAAGATGTCTAGTGTTTCAGACTTTCTCCTTAAGAAGAATACCCAAGCAAACCTGGAGTGATTATCCAAAATCACATAGGTATAGGACTTCCTACCCAAACTAAGAACTTGTATAGGACCAAATAGATCCATATAAAGTAAGTACAGACACCTCTCAGTGTCTTTAGACATAATGCTCTTAAAGGAAACTTTTGTTTGTTTGCATTTTTGACATGCAAGACATAAGCCTTCTTTGGAGCATTTTAGTTGTGGACTATTTCTAACTAAGTCCATAGAGAATAGTTTACTCATAGCTTTGTATTTTAAGTTAGCCAGTCTCTTGTGCCACTCTATACACAAAGTGTCTTTCTCACTTGCTAAAAGACATACAGGTGTTTGTTCATTTATACTAAGGAAATTTAGAAAATAAAAGTTCCCACTCCCAGTGCCTGACAAGATGATCTCTTGATCACTTAAACTCCTTATCAAACACTTGTCATTGAGGAAAACAATTTCATACCCTATATCACAAAGCTGACTTATGCTTATCATATTGTGGTTCAATCCTTCCACATAAGCCACTTTAGTGATGGTACTAGGCCATTAAAAATGTTACCATATCCCTTGCTGAGTCCTTTATCTGACCCTCCAAAGATGACTTTTGGTCCATTCCTAACTGGAGTGTAATCTCTTAGTAAACTCATTTATCCAGTCATATGCCTAGAACAGCCACTATCCAAGTACCATATTGGCCTATTAGTGGTACTTGGCTCCACCTGCAAACACAAATTTAGTTCACCTTAGGCACCCATATAGTTTTGGGACCTTGGTTCCTGTTAGGTTTTGCTATGTGAAACACAACAGTCTTTCTAAATAAAGCTGGTTGAAACTTATATGAAGGAGCTATTGGATTATACCAACAATCTAGGGCAAAATGCCCAACCTTCCCACAACACCAACACTCAAATCTGTTATATCTTTTCTTTGATTGCACATTTAAGGTTATTCTATTGTGCAACACAGAACTATCATCCAACTTCTAAGGTAGTGGTACAAAATATATACCCTTACCTTTCAGATTTAGGTGAGATACACTAGGATCAGCTCCAAGAATTCCTTGTCTTCTTGGAATTGATAACCTTTTGTGGTTGTTCTTGGCCTATATTGCCTTTTGATATCTAATCCTTCCAGCAAGGCTCTTTATGTACCTTACTGGTAGAGTACTCAAACATCATGTGTCCAGGAACACATGATCTCAAGCATCTGTTAGAAGGCAGATACTTGAATGGTTACCTAACACGACCACTTGGAGTTTTACCCTTGGGTACAGACTTCTTTTTAAACTTTTTGTTCTTATCATACCCTACACCACTTCTAAATGGTGCAGAAAAGGTATCTTTGATAGGTAGAGCTAACTTAGGTTTTGAGAATTGAGTCAGGAGCTGTCTTTCCTGAGTAAGCTTTGCTTCCAGGTCTTTGATAGTCTTGACCTGTTCTATTATCACCTCTGCCTTGCTATCTATCTTGTTAATTAGTTCTATAAGTTTCAGTTTTTGTAGGTCCAACTTTGTGTTGGCACTTACCAACTGAAAAAATACTCCTCTCAAGGATTCTAATTCTTTGGCCTGATCCTTAGCAAGCTATTTGCTTACAATCAAGGCCTTTAGTAACTTCTCATATCTATTTATAAGGGAGTTAAAATCTGCTTCAATGTCTGAATCATGTTCTTTACTATTAGAGGAGTGTGAACATGATTCATTTTCTGATGTAGAAAAAGAATATGAGGCTAAACTATGAGAGATTGATTTTACCTTAGCAGTATCTAAACAATCCTGATCTTCTTCTCCTAGTTGAGTTTCCTCAATAGCCATCAGGCCCATGAGAGCCTCCTCCTTTCTGATTCTGATGAATCAGACTCACTATCAGACAGTGTCAATTATCTTTTTGCTAAGAGGCTTTTGTCAGTCTTCTTGTATTGTCCATCTTTCAAGTTTTCTGACTTTTTTCTCCTTTCTTTTTGCTGGGCAATCAGCTATGACATGCCCTTTTCTGTTGTAATAATAACACACTATATTAGTTTTAATGTATTTGTTCTGAGAAGAGCCATACCTGTCCCCATAATTCTTCTTCCTGGGTTTCTCTAGATGATTGATCTTTTTGTGAGAAGAGTCTCCGGCTGGACCCTTCTAGCTGCCTTATTTTCTTCTCCTTAACATCTTCTTGAACTGTCAAGAGAAGAGAGACAGTTCCTCCTCAGTCAGGTCTCCTCCTGATGAGGAAGATTCTGAACACTCAGAAGTTGTTTCCAGTTTTTCTGTGAGTGTTGACTTTTCTGGATGACTTTGCCTTTAGGGCAAAGGTCTTTTCTCTGTTGTGTGCTCTAGCTAAATCTTCTTCAGACTTCTTGATATTGAGCTGTAACTCAAGTTACAATAGCTTTCCAAATAGTGCATGGGGGTCTATGTTGGCTAAGTTTCCCATTTCTCTTATGGCACAGATCTTAATGTCTCATTCCTTGTTCAGGGACCTCAAGAACTTATCATTAAGTTCATAGTTAGAAAACTTCTATCATAAGTCCTCAGGTTGTTTACAATTTTGAAGAACTTTTCAAAACATTCAGCCACTGAATCTTTCTTATCTTGTCTGAAGGCTTCATACTGTTGATTTAATAGAGATTTCGTGTCATATCTGACCTTATCTGTTCCTTCCATGTTAACAATCAAAGACTCCCATATTTCTTTGGCTGTCTTGCAATGAATCAGATTCTGAAAAGTAGAATCATCTATTGCACTAACTATAATATTTTGTGCTCTTTTGTCCACAGAGGATAGTATGATTTCATCCTTATCCATCTCCATGTAAGTCTTAGGTTTCTTGATGTTTGCATCAAGAACTGACACTTTCATGGGAATAAAAGGTCCTTCAATCACTGTGATGTATATTCTTGGGTCTGCTTCTTCCATTAACAATCTGACTCTCTCTTTCCATATTCTAAAGTTTTCTTTGGAGAAGACAGGTAGCATAATGGAATTTTTTTCCCTCTGAGCCATGATATGTCTTTCTCTGCAATCCTTTGGATTTTCACTAGGTTGCTATGCCTTTTTTTCAGTGAACCTCCCTCTGATACAAATTTTAAATGTTTACTTTAGAATTGATAATGACCTAGAGAGGGGTGAATAGGTCTAATTTAAATTATGGCTACCTCTTTTAAATTCTTCAGAGTTATGCTTTCTATATGTATATTAACATTGTCAAATAAACAAGATAGTTTGAAAACACTTTGAAAAATATCACAACATTGCAATCAGCAAACACAGCACAATACACATAGATTTATAGTGGTTCCCCAATTTATGGGTACATCCACTTTCCCCCTTCGCCTATCTAGGAATGAACTAGATTCGACCAAACTACTTCTCTTTCTTTTACTCAGATCCTTAGATCTTATAACTCAGAGCCCAGCTGGCTCCTACAACTAAGACTTTACATGTCTTACCACTCAGATCACCAAGATCCTACACCTCAAGTTCTTCCCAAGAACTCTACCTTAGAATGAATCCTCACACCTACTTCTCAGTCAACTCCTTACCTATACCTCAGAGAATTTCCTACTTCTCCTACCTTAGGCAATCCCAGCCTTACCTCATCCTTTATAATACAGGCTTACAACATAAAGAGAGTAATCCCCTACACTCAGATCTACAGGTAGATCTTACACAATGAATGAAGATAAAAGAAAATTGATTCATAAAATGTCACCTAGATAGGGAGATATGAGTGACAGCTTCTTGATTTGATCTTGATGAATTTTCTTACTTTGATCTTGTTAAGATAGATCTGATCCAACCCTTCTTAGCTTTTTCAAAGCTTCTTGAAGTAGAAATTAGGGTTGATCTAGGCTGTAGAAATGTTGAAGATGATTCTTGATCTAGCTTCTCTCCACCTTCAAAATTTGTAGCTGATGCTTCTAATATCCGACTTCAACAGATTATGCTTGTTATTCTTCTAGTTGTTCTCTGTTTCTTCTGAAGACTAGATCCCTTTAAATAGGCTCTGATAGGAGTAACCGGCTGATTCGGTTAATAACTGACATCTGACAGTTCTGACAGTTGTCAGTACCTCCATCTTGAATTCAGTACTTAGAAATAAAATCTGCTTGAAGAGTTGACACTTGACAGTTGAAGGTGTCGACACAAGTCCTGGGTGTCAACACTGCTCTTGTAGTGGTGTTGACAAACTTTTGAATGTGTCGACATAGCTCTTCATTTTGTCTCGAAACAACTTATGTAGAATGTGTCGACAGTAATCCTGAGTGTCGATATAGCTTGCTTCCAGTCTTAACTCAGCTTGTAAAGTGTGTTGACATTAGTCCTGAGTGTTGACACAGTTGTCTTCAGTCTCAACACAGCTTGAATAGAGTAGGTCGACACAGTTGTCCTTAGTGTTGACATAGCTTCTCATTGTCTCGACACAACTTGTTCAATGTGTCTCAACATAAGTCCGTAATGTCTCGACGCTTTTGTACTTAGCTTTATTTGTCTGCACACATTAACTTAATATCCATCAAATACAACTATGTATATATCATTGAGTTGAAAGGACTTCTTCAAATCAAGTATATTATGACCAATATACTTAACAATTGTGTCCCACTTTATCATAAGTGTAGCAGTTAAGTAAACTTCACCCAGCAGTTGCTCAAGAAATAGCAGAAGAAGTTTGCTCTTAAGACCTAGCCTTCTTCCTCCACCTATTGCAATACCTAGACATCGAAGGGCTAGACACTTTGAACTCTTGCTTTTCACTACCAAGTCCTTCTTATGTTGGACCCACTTCATATCCTACTCCTGGGATCAAGTTGTGTTCACCAATCTTAGAAAATCCTGTGTCATCGTACATGATAAAAGTAGCCTCAGGTCATCTCGTAGACCTTCATAAAACTTGTTGGTCTTTCGCTCCTCGTCAGCAAACGTGGAGCCTGCATAAAGTCCAAGTATGGAAAAGTTATGTAGATAATCATGCACTAAACTATCACCCAGAGTAAACCTCTAGAACTGGTTCTCCCTCATAGTATAGTGCGCAGAAGGGAGATATCTTGCCAGAAACAACCTCGAGAACTCGTCCATCGAGATATCAGTCAGTTGCCTACCTGTAAATTTATGCAACTCTATCTCGTCCTACCAAAGCCTCACCTCTCCATCCAACAAGAAAGTAGCTAATGCTGGGTATTGTATCCACAATAGCCCTGATTTGAATAAATGTCCATTGAACTAAGTTAGATTGAGGGTGTACTTAATGTTAGTTTCAGTTGTCTGTGGTGCAGGTGCTTATTGCCATGTACAAACCAGTGTCAGGTTACAATGGGTCTTCAAACACAGTTCTGTGCAATGTAATCCTTCATTGTATAGAACATTATGTTGACCCTTGTGTAATCTCTCTAATGGGGTGTACTTCATCTAGCATCAAAAAGGAAGTTACTGTTCAGAAGTGGTAGATTTTGGCTAAGGCAAATTCGTTGAGTGATCTCATGAGGCGTCATTAAATTTGTCGAGAACACACGTAAGCACTCGTAGAGTTTGTCGAGTAATCTCAAGAGTACTTGAGAGATCCCTAAGAACTGCTGATCAGAACAACTAAGTAAAATTCGTCGAGTACTCAAGTAAATTCGTGGAGTACTTACGTGAGTACTCGTGAAATTCGTATAGTCCTCTAGAGAAGTCAAGTGAATTACCTTAATACTCCATAGAAAGTTAAGGTTAGTCAATTCTAAGTAAAATTCATCGAAATCATCAGTAAATTCATCGAGTACTCTCGAGAACTTTCAGCTAATTTGTTGAAATGTCTCGTGTAGTCTAAACATCTCCCGCAAGCTCTTTCCAAGTTATTTCGACTGGTACGTCGAGTGGTCTGTAGAGTACATGTGATCTCTCACGAATTGGATTAAATGAATATTTGTTCAGTGTTGTTCTCGTTTTCACGGCTTTCAAAAATTAGGGCTTCCTCCATGTACAGTACACGTGGAAGGTAGAACTAAGTTTGAAATCGAGCTGTTAGTGAGGAATCGTTTATAAATAGTCTTGGATTATTTCAAAGAACCCTTATCGCAAATCTACTCGTGTTCTAATTGCCATAAACAATCGGGAATTCAAATCGATTTCACGAAGAACTTTGACGTCGACAACTCTCCCAATTCACAATTCCTCTCTGAAAGAAAAGACTCAATCGATCTCAAGATTCAAGATTTATATTCGTTCAGAGACCAGTCATTTTTCAGATTCGGTCTATGCAGTAAATTTAGATTCTTCTTCTTCTTCCAAAATTTAGTCAGAGTTTTCAAGCCATGTAGAAGGACTATATTTTTAAGATCTGAGAAAAAGAATTTTCTTTCAAACATTATTATTCTTTTTTTTGTAGAAAGTTTGCTCTTTCGAGTTTTTTAATAGATCCTTGTTGAAGGGTCGACTGTACGGGAAGTTGTTCTCTGTGTTTGTAGGAGTGGAAGACTACAAGTTATAAGATTATTATTAATCTAAGTTTTGGTGAAGTAGTCGAGTCTAGCCCGAATTGCTAGATAGGCGAGGCGGGACAGTGGACGTACCTAGTTTGGGGAACCACTATAAATCTTTGTGCTTGTGCTGTGATTATTCTCTTGTTCTGTGCGCTTTAATTTTACTAGATTTTTATTCTGCTATAAGCCACAGGATTTACATATTCAACCCCTTTAGGTGATTTATGTTGACAACTAGATACTTTTAATTAGTATCAAAGAGAGGTTGTTTGTTAAAAGGTTAACACCTTGAAAAGATCTTGATCGACTTGTCTAAAGAGAAATAGACAGGAGCAAGGATTTTTCCTCGAAGAAGTTGCCGGTGTGCACCAAGGAATATTTCCCAAAGTGGAAAGAAAGGGTAAAATTATTCATGGAAGCTTCTGATCCCAGAATCTTCATCATTTTTGAACAAGGCATGCATGTTCCAATGACTCGGACAACCATTGATCCAAATCTTATGGTTCCTAAAAAAATAATGGATTTGAGCAAAGATGAGATAACTCTCGTTTCCCTGAACAAGAAGGCAAAGTACATCATTTCCAGTATGGTGGATGATTCAATGCTGCAAAATCAAATCCATTGTAAGTCTGCAAATGAGATGTGGCAATCTCTAACTGTTCTTATGGAAGGAATGGAAGAAGTTAGGGAAGATCTGAGATCTCTACTCAATCAGGAATACGAAGCCTTTTAGCAAGACAAGAGGGGCACTATTGCTGACTGCTATTATTGATCTGGGTAATGCTCCTCTAGACTCACGAAGAGGAAAGGGGGTGGAGGAAATTGCAAGTAGCTGCTTACTGGCGGTTAAACAAAAAGAGAAACAGTCAAAGCCGCAGATCGCGGCAACACCAGACTTCACCTGCCGCGGCAAATGCAACTCTTGCGGCAGGCTTTTTTTTGATTAATCAAGTGTGATTACAAAGAGAGGGAAAAAAAGTGCAGAGTTGTGCAAGCAGCAGTCTACAAAGCCTGGGAATCGAGTCTTCAGCCTTTAATAAGAGGGCTCCTGGCTTTGATTCAACTTGCTTTAGGTGTACCTCTCCCCCTATTTATAGGCTCGGGGGTCTTCCCAAACAAGTAAGGCTAAAATAATTGCCTGCCCATGATTTAGGAGAACCGGTCACTGGTGACGGGATACAAAAGAAAACGAAAAGAAAAAGAGAGGTTGTGAGTCCGCCAAGTAAGGGGCAAAACTGAACCTCGCGACCTAGGGCCATTGTTTGATCTAATGCTGGGGAGATGCTGACTTGGGCGAACTGGGTTTTCTGTCCTCCGATGTTGAAGACGACCGGCGCAATCCTAAAGGCTGTGGTGACTGAGGCAGACTGTCTTGAAATCAAGTTGGCTGCCTGCGCGGCCTACGATATGAGACTGCGGCAGCCTGCAATATGTGACTGTGGCGTCCTGCCCACTGAGTTGAAAATGCCTTGCAGAATCCAGGGTTAATAGCTACGAGAAGTTTTTAAATATCATCAATGTCCTAATAAATTATGGTCATGAATTTACTAATGGTGAGCTTAATGACAAATTCTTAAGATCATTGACGAAAGAATGGGATACCAAGGTAGTTATTATCAGGGAATTTTGTAAAATGGCTACAATAGACCACAGACCTTGTTCGATAAGCTATTATCCAATGAGTTAAAACTCAATATCAAAAATGCAGAAGAAGAGGGAAGCAAGACTTAAGTAAGAGAGAAGTATGTAACACTAAATACAGAAGGGTCAAGAAAAGGGAGAGCTGTGTCACCAGCTAGGTCACATGACTCAATTGAATATGAAGATTCAGAGCCAAGCTCCTCTAGTTTTGAAATGTCAGATGGATTGTTCTCCTTACTCTCTAGACAATTTAAGAGGTTACTCAGCAAAAGAAGGCAAATAAAAAATTAGCCCTCCTCATCTGATTATAGAAGATCACATCATGATGGTGATCATCACAAGAGAAGCGTTAACAACAATGATAGGTATAAGTCGAAACAGAATAAATACGTTTCTTCTGACATTCTTTGTTATTGTTGCAATAAGCCAAGACACATGATAGTCGGCTGTCATCACAAGAAGAAGGAAGGATCAAAGAAAGAAAAAAAGAGATCCTTCAAAGGAAATAAGAAAGAAGAAAAGAGCTTCATCGCAAAGAAGTCAAAGACTATTACCGATAGTGACTCAAGTGAGTCAAGCTCAGATAAGAAGCCTACTTTAGGCTTATGGCACACTCAGACGAGGATACGAGTAACTTCCAATATAATTGGAAGGTAAATTCACACACTCCTCTATATGATTCCCATACAGACTCTGACGGTTATGAAGATCACCTCTCTGAGGATGAGTAAGACTTAAAAATGCAGTATCGAGCACTACTCAAGGGATTTGACAAATTTCTCAAGATAGTCAAAACTCAGGACAAAGAGAATGTTTCTCTCAAGGCATTAGAATCTAAACTGATGGATGAAAATGAGAGATTGACTTCCCTCGGAGATGAAATCCAATCCTTGAAAGATTAATTGGAGTGCTCGACTGAGTTAGTAAGTCTGGAGGTGAAGGTCTTAGATGAACTAGAAGAAAAGTAATTGATTGAAAGGAAGCTTATTGAAAGCTTCTTGAAACCAAAGAGGCAAAGACTGTTCTCACTCTCATTGATGGATTTTCACCCTCTAAGACAGGTGGTGTAGGATATAAGGCTCTTAGAAATAGAAGGAGAGCTCCTCAAAGACAATCTGTATTCAAGAAGGTAATCCTTCCTACAAATCAGTATGACCTTGAAACATCTTATGGGAATTTTTCTAGACCAATGCATGTTGTCCCTAACAAAAATAACCAAGGATGGATCCATCCTAGAAATCTAAAAACGAGTGCTCTCAAAGAACCTTATGAAGAGAACATTCTAAAGCATTATGGTCCATTCGTTAACGGACTGAAGGAGGAGAAAACATCGAAAGGAAAGCAAGTTGCTAAGCAGCCACATGAGATAATAAAGCCTACCACTTGTTGTTCTCATGAGGCTTCTACTTTTAGATCAGCACCTCCTGGTAGACCTCCCGCTCATATGGTAAAGTAGGAGAAGAAAAGAAGGTAAAACAAGTTTGACTGTTGGTGTTATGGAAAAATTGGTCACTTCTTCATAGACTATTGGTACAATTCGTTTGAATATAATACACCCCGAGTTGACAATGATAGAATGACCCCTCGCAATGTTAACATTTCCAGTGGTGTTAATCTAACAAGAACTAAGGACGCAAATCTATTTGGGTTTCTAAAGGTAATTAATCTGTGAATTCAGGTATGTCCAAAGGCCTACCAAAATCCTATATGGTACTTGGAAAGTGGATGTTCCAGGCATATGACCGGAACAAGAAGCCTACTACAAGAGTATACCTCAGTTAAAGACAGTCCAAAAGTTATCTTTGGCGGCTCTGATAGAGGAATCACAAAAGGCTACGGTATGATTACCAACGGTATAGTCTCTTTCACAGATGTGGCTTATGTTAAAGGATTACAACATAATCTCATAAGCATAAGTCAATTAGGTGGCATAGTGTATATGGTTGAGTTTTACAAGGACAAGTGTTTGATAAAAACTTCTGATAAATCAGAAACTATTTTAACAGATACTAAGTGTAGAAATATTTTGTCTTAATTTTCTTTGTTTGGAAACTTCTACACTATTGTACATTTTGGCAAAAATAGTGTATATCTTTGTGATCAATGGCATAAGAGACTAGCACATATTAATTTCAAAACTATAAATATGTTATTTTCTCATAACTTAGTGTGAGATGCACCCGATATTAAGTGCGTTAAAGAGAGAGCTTGTCACGCATGTCAAACGGGTAAGTAGACAAGAGCTACCTTTAAAAGCATCATCTCCAAAGACTCTTCCAATTGTCTATATCTTCTCCATATGGACTTATTCGGTCCCTAGCCGGTTTGTAGTTTTGGAGGTAAAGCTTAAACCTTGGTTATTGTTGATGACTACTCACGTTTTGTATGGGTGTTCTTTTTTAAACACAAGTCAGATACCTTTGACTCTTTCACTAGCTTTGTCAAGCAGATATATAATGAATTGAACTGCTTTGTGGTCAAAATCTGAAGTGACCATGAAATAGAATTTGAATATGGTGGCATGATAGAGTTTTGTGCAAGCCAAGGTATCCTTCATGAGTTTTCCTCTCCTCATACTCCACAGTAAATGGAGTTGTCGAGAGAAAGAACAGAACACTCATTTAGGTAAGAAGAACATTATTGAATGATTCTTCATTACCAGAGTACTTCTGAGCTGAGGAAATCAACAATGCTTGCCACATGCAAAACAGAGCCTTAATCAACAAGAATAATCGCAAGACACCTTATAAACTTATAAAGGCAAGAAACTGACCGTGTCCTACGTCAAAATCTTTGGAATAAAATGTTTCGTACTTAATAACAGGAAGTATATATTACAAAACTAAGTTTAGTGAAAAATGTTTTGAAGGTATTTTTGTAGTATATAATAGTCATAGTAAGACATATAGAATTTTTAATAAGAAACCCCTAGTTGAAGAAGAATCCATTAATATTGTATTTGATGAGACGAGTTTGCTTCAAAGCAGCTCTTCTAGTTTCCTTGTTAAAGATACAGATTCGCAACTAAAAGAGCTAAGATTAGAGGAAAAAGTTAAATGAGACATCTCAAGCTCCATCAAAGTCAACACTCCAAGCTTGATTGAAGATGAAGAACTTCAAGTTGAAGAACGTGCACCGAAAGAAGTAGAACCTCCTTGTGGAAATGCAAGGAATCTAGTGATAAGACATTCAAGAGATCACCCCGTTAATCTGATCATTGGAGATCCTAGTGAAAGAGTTCAAACAAGAATAGGTACAGTAAACGAAGCATTACATTTGAGTTTCCTTTCCTAGATTGAGTCGAAGAAGTTCGAAGAAGAAAATAAGGACGCTTTATGGATCATCGCAATGCAAGAAGAGCTGAATTAGTTTAAAGGATGCAATGTGTGGGAGTTGGTACCAAGACCCAAAGGTAACAATGTTATAGGGAAGAAATGGGTCTTCAGAAATAAGTTGGACGAGAATGGAGTTATCATAAAGAACAAATCCAAACTAGTAGCTCAAGGTTACCGATAATAAGAAGGGATCGACTTCGATCATACTTTTGCTCCGGTGGATAGACTCGATGCGATCATGTTGTTCCTTGTGTATGTTTCTCACAAAGGCTTCAAAGTCTATCAAATGGATGTGAAATCAGGCTTCCTTAATGTTAATTTAAAGGAAGAAGTATACGTGGAACAACCCCCAGATTTTGTCGATTCATCCCTACCAGATTATGTTTATAACAAACTCCTTGAGCTTGGTATGAGACGCTATCTAGATTTCTTCTTGAAAATAATTTTACAAGAGGAAAGATAGAAAAATAAATTATTTCTTAAGGAAGTAAAAGATAAGATTTTGCTATTTCAAATATATATCGATAATATTATATTTGGTTCTATAGACGATAGCCTTTATAAAAAGCTTTCTTACTTGATGTAAGGGAAGTTTGAAATGAGTAGTAAGGGTGAGTTGAAGTATTTCTTAAGATTTCAGGGGAAATAATCGGAAGATCTAATTTTCATCTCTCAGACAAAGTTGACAAATGAGTTACTTAAGAAATTCAGAATGGAGAATGAAACCTCTATGAGGAATCCAATGGGTTCAATTTTGTCTCTAGACAATAATGAGAAAAGGAAACCTTTGTATGAAACTAAGTACATGAGCATAATTGGATCTTTGCTCTATCTCATTGTTAGTAGACCAGATATAATGTTTTCAACATGTGTTTGCGCTATATTTTAGGTGAACTCTACGGAATCTCATTATGCCACTACAAAAGGGATTTTGAGATACATTAAAGGAACACCTAATCTTGGCTTGTGGCACTCAAGAAATAATGACTACGAGCTAATTGGCTTTTCAAATGCTGATTTTGTAGGAAGCATGGATGATAGGAAAAGCACTTCCGGGACATGTCAATTCCTTAAAGAAGGCTTATCTCGTGAAGTAGAAAGAAACAAAATTGTGTAGCAATTTCAACTGCATTGTCAGAATACTTCTCTGCATGCAGTTGTTGCACACAGCTTCTATGGATAAGGAATCAGCTTGAAGACTATAATATGAAGTTGAAGGAGATTCCAATGTTTTTCGATTCATCAAGCGCAATAGCAATAGCCAATAATCCAATTTATCACAGTCAGACAAAACATATCGAGATATTCTATCACTTCATTTGGGAGCATGTGGAGAACAAGGATATCAACCTTTAATATATATCAACAGACAAGCAGGTTGAAGATATTTTCACGAAGCCGCTAGATGAATTCAAGTTCACAAACTTCAAAACTTAACTTGGAATGCTCAACTAGGACTCTTGAGGTGGTCAAGGAAGCTACAGAAATCTGCCTTAGTAAAGGTCAAATTCATCAAGTCATCACACAAGCACTCGTGAAATAAATTGAGAACTCACAAGTATATTATACGAATAATCATGAATACTCGATGAATGGACGAGATGTCTCAAACTCTCTCGACAAATTAGATGAGTACTCCCATATGCATTCGATGAATTAGACTTTGTTCAGATTTTCTTTATTGGATCCGAAGAATTATTCTTCTCAACTCCTCAAGTATGCGTCTTTTAATTTTTCTCAAAATAATATATATATATATACGACTCAAAGGGCATTCGAGACTTCACGCGACCTATCATCATTTTGTCGAGACTTCTCTATTTGTTCATCTTCCTATCGACTTGTAGAGAGTTTTGTCTATTTGTCTCCAATCTTCAGAAGTTTCTTCTGTTTCTCCTTGAATCAAATCGGAAATTGCTCCCAAAGTTGCTGGCAATCTTTAAGTAGGAAGAGAACTCGTACGCTCTGGATTTTCTACAGCTTCCGACAAATTCCAAAATGTCATTCTTATGTTGGAAAATACCGGACTGGCGTTCGTTCTGTAGAAAGACTGCAGAGTTCTTGACAGAGAAGTCCTGGAATTCTTCTAGAATGCAGAGCTCAAGCGGGAAGGATTCCTTATTAAAGGCAGCGTTAAGACTAACGGTTTTCGAACCACATCATTTAGGGGACCACAGAGCCCAGCATGGAGGGGTAGCCCCGGAGGTCGGCACGCTTAGAGATCGGACAGTCTAGCACTGGAGTCCAGACAGCAGGGACTGTGAGTCCCGAACACCAGTAGTTGTATTAGTTTGCTTCCGCGATGAGTGATTTTTAGTGAGGACTTGATGTACCGGGCATAAGCCCGAGATTTTCATTATATGTACTATCTGTGGACACTCCCTTCGTGGAGTTTATTTTTCTATATATGTGATTTCTATGGACTTGCTTTTATACTTATGCTACAGTAGAGATCGATTTCGCCGATAGAATCGGCGTCTTGTAGTGACGACCTTCCCGGGTGAGAAGGTATCACCGCAAGGCGGCGGTTCTGGGCCTAAGACCCCGGTGTCGAAAAAGAAAAAAAAATGGGGGTCTTACACCACTCTCCATACTCACCGCATCAAAAATGTTGAAACTGAAAACTCGGTCTCTATGGATTTCACCCTTGGGTAAGGGGTGATCGCACAATTACTTCTCTCTCGCGAGCTAAACGACTAAGGAAAAAGAATAAGGGATAGACCCAAGTGCTCGGCATGGAGGTCCTACCACACACCCAGAAGATCTTAGAGCGCTTCCCCTCCCTAGCCAAATGCCGAGCTAAGGATACCTCAAAAAGAGCAAGAAGATCGGGGCACTAGTAAGCATGCCTTCTGAGGTACCCCCTTGGGTCTATTTATAGTTTTCTGAAAACGGCCTGCAAATAGCCAACCTCCGCTGTTCCGCACAGCAATGTATAACCCAACTTGGTCAGCCAAGAGCGTAACTCCGCTATTCTAATAGGATATATAGGACAACTGGGGTAAAATAGTAAAGATACATCACAGAAAAACTGGGGGAGTGGCCCTCAGAAACCTCCACTCTCCTAGGGCAGCGAGTGCTTGGTGGAGCAGGCGCATGCCGCCTCTTCCAGCTCTGGGAAAGTGCGGGCCCGGCCTGCCACACTCGACCGTTGCTCGCCAAGCCCCTAGGCGAGCACGAGCTAACCTGCTCCACTCGCCCCTCGCGCGATCCGCCCCCTGGGTGAGCTGAGGGGGGCTTCCAAGGATCTACCCTCCCTCAAGCTTGCCTAAGACCCGGACAGCAAGACTTTGGCCAATCTGACTCTTGTTGACCACCACTCACAAGATAGGGGGTTGTACAGGGGGTGAATAGGGTTTTATAAGTCTTTTGAATTTTCCCTCCCCTTAGTGTGTTGTGAGTTTATTTTTTTATGTGAGTTTGTTACTTTTAGCTTTCAAGGCACAACATAAAAGCGCAAAGTAGTTTTATAGTAGTTCCCCCAGATTATGGGTATGTCCAATTTCCCTCCCGCCTTTCTAACAATGTGTTAGACAAGGCTCTTCTCAAAAACTATACTCCTTAGATCTTACAACACAGATCCCGCAGGATCTCTCAGTCTCCTCCAAGACATACAAATCAGGCACAAGGCCCTATCTCAGAGCAAACTGCTCCTACAGCTCAATGATCAGCAGATTACTTACCTTAGACTAAATAAATAGTTCTACATCTCAGGCGATGGAGGTTAGCCTTATAACTCAGAGAGTAACACTCTCCGACCTAAGGCACAAAGGCCCTGCCTCAGGCACACAGGCCCTACACTTAGATCCATACTTAGATCCTACCTATGCCTTTATAAACAAGGCTTACACTCAGATATGTTAAGATCCTACAGAAGAGAAGGTGTTTTGTTGATGTGGTTATTTGATACCAGAGAAAATTTTCTCTATGCGTGCTTCTTCCTAGACTGAGTTAACATCCCTAACTTTCTTCACAGCAACAGAAAAAATGTCTTCAGTAAGTAGCTGTCTGTGCTGAGGAAACTTAGAAACCAAGTTCCTGAACTTGCTGTTGATTTTCTATTCAAATAGCTAACTTGGAATGCAGAAACCAGGTGGCTCTACTCCATCTTCTTTATTATATCCTTATCTGAACTTGCTGTAGCAGAAGAAATGAGTTACAGCAAACTTGAAAGAACTTTTAGATCAGCTTATTTAACTTCAAGCTTCCAGCTTGGCAACAATGGCGAAGAAGAAGAAGTTCAGCTGCAATTGTTCGAAGTTAAAGTTCCTTCAATCCATATTGTCCCTTTTATCTTCCGCAGATTAACGGCTCCAAGAAATAGTGGGGACCACCTATGGGTGGTAGATTCACCTTGCTTTAACGGAAGAAGATGTATAGTAGACCTCTAGCGCTATTTGTCATGGTCGGTAGCACAACTAATTTGAATTCTGTTGACTTTTGTTGACTTTGGCTGACGTCAGCATTTGCGTACTTAGACAAATCTTTAGATTCAATCCAGGAGTTAAGTGTGTTGAGTGAATGGACTTCACTCAATGAATCTGGAATTAGTCAAATTCTTTACACCATTAAGCATTGAGTGCGTTGAGTGAACTAGCTTCACTTAACGCCTCTAGACTTGGCAAAATTCATCTGCACTACAAACATTGAGTGTGTTGAGTGAATCTTCATCACTCAATGCCCCTGGACTTAGCTACAACTTTCTTTATCTGCTGGGCATTGAGAGCGTTGAGTGAGCCTTAATCACTCAACACTTTTTCCCTTAGCCACTTCTCTATTCTGCAAGCTTACTGAGGCATTGAGTGCGTTGAGTGAGCTGTCATCACTCGATGCTTCTGGACTAAGACATATTTTTTTGTCTATCTCTTCCTTAGGCTTTGACTGATTGTTCCTCTGTCGACGCCTTCTGCTTTAACATTGAGTGAGCTGTCCTCACTCAATGATTCTGGACTTAGCCAGATTTCTTGACAAAATCTTCAACTACTTGAGCTTGTCTCAATGTTGCTTGGTATATGGCGTTGAGTGAACCGGCTTCACTCAACGCCTGTGTACTTAGTCATTTTTTCAGCTTGCCAATATTAAGGATTTGAAAGACTCAATTGTACTCGATGCCTTTTGATATATGGCATTGAGTGAACTGCCTTCACTCAACACCTGTGGACTTAGCCGCAGAATTTCTTTGCAGACTACTGGGATTTGACTATCCACACCTTACTCAGTTCTTTTTGGCATCTAGCATTGAGTGAACTGGATTCACTCAACGCCTGTGGACTTAGGAAATTTTCAGCCTTTCCAGCATTCTTCTTTGGCATCTGGTGTTGAGTGAACTGGCTTCACTCAATGCCTGTGGACTTAGACAGATTTCTGTCTCTCCACTTCTCTACCTTATGACCACCTATCACAGCCACTTAGACAACCTGTCTAAACTTATTCCATGGAATATCCTACACATGATGAGCTTGAACAACATCAAATACAACTATGCTCTTAGTACTGATTGTGTTGCCTCTTCAAATCTAGGGAACATTGAGGGAAATATTCCCAATAAAGGAGTTTTCCTCAATCCTATGAGCATGTTACATCCTCTATAGAGGAGAGTAATGATGTGAAGACACCCTCCAAAACTATTCCTGTTAGTAAAATTCAATCACATGAAGAGAGGATGAAAAGATATGGACCTACTCCTTATCATGCCTCTTGGAACTAATGTTTTATATTCCTTGTGTTTGAGAATATCAACTCCCAAGTTGTATTTGATCATGTCTTGTGTTGATAGATTATGCAGGTTGATAGGTACAAGCAAAGAAGAAGACTTTTATGGACACTAACGCTGAGCGGTAGATGTTACCGTCGAGCAGTAGTCGTGAATAAATTGGACAGAGTTCTCAGGAAATTACCGCGTTGCGCTAGTCCTACTGCTCGCGCTAACGTATTGAATTATTTGTACAAGCTCTCGGGAAACTACCGCAGGCGGTAGTACTTACCGCACCGTGCTAGTCTCTTGACGAATGTCGAGAAGGACTTCTCACGAAACGCTAATCTCTCGACGAACGTCAAGAAGGATTTCTCGAGAAAAAACCTACCGCCAGGCGATAGCAGTTACCACGTCGCGCTAGCTACTCGACGAATATCGATGCCCTATTTCGGAATCGTCATGCCCCATATTACCGTAAGGCGGCAGCTGTAACCACGCGGCGCTAGCAACGATGAAACGAAAAATATTCGTTTTCATTATTATTACAGATTTGGACGACAGCTTGCACAGCAAGCACGCAAACCTACAGCCGGGCCCTAGTCTTACCGTCAGCGGTAGCCAATTTTAATGAAGATGTATAAAAGGCCGCCTTGGTTTATGTGCCCACAGATTGAAGGACTGAAGAGCAATGTGAGTTCGTGAATTCTAGGGTTTGGCCGCCAACTTGTGCTCCATTCCAAAAGTCTCCGTCAAAGAAGAATAAAGTCGTCTCCCTCCCGTTCGTGAACGAAGAACTCCGGCAATCCAAGATCTATATAGAATACAAAGTGTCGACCGATTGCTAGCAAATGAAGATCTTAAGCATCGGCCGCAAATCGCTCAACGGATAAGTCATCAAGAGGGAGAACTTCAACTTTTAAATTATTTACATCTTTTTTTCTTGTAATCTTTCCTTTTTCTAAATCTTGTGGTGAGGAAAATCGACCGGTAAGGGTCGTCGGAATCCGAGTAGGATCCCATGGGAAATCGTCCTGGGGATAAGGACGTCTTGATCAGAGGATCTAGCTGGGCTCTAAGACCCTTCCTTGTGTGGAGGTGAAGAGTCGACTCGAAGACATTTTCTAGAGGGAAAAGGAGAGAGCCAACTGGTCCATGGAGCGGATTGGTATAAAAACCAAAAGATTGTTTCTACTCACCGCCTTAGATCTCCGGCATCACGGAGATTGCATTCTGGTAATCATCTAGAACAATAGTTATTCTGATTCATGGAATGGAATTCCAGTTTCTATTTTGATTAACTCTGTGATTGTTCTTGTTTGTTAAAGTGAGTTCTTATGTTGTGGGGCTTATGAATGAACTTGCGTAGGAAAACGAGTTCATAGACTTACCTCCACGCGTTAGATGCCTAACGCCCCGCGGTAGCTTACAGAAATCGACTTTTTGAGCAAAACATTTTTAAATTTCAAACAACGCTCCAAACATTATTCACCCCCACCTCTAAGGTTGGCCATGAGATCCAATAAGTGGTATAAGAGGGAGGTTACTTCTTAAGGCTAAAAATCCTGAAGTAAGATGGCCAACTCTGTTCACGTGTTCTCCTAGGGACAAGGTGTGAGTAGACCTCCACTCTTTATGGGGAGTGACAATAGTCACTGGAGAACACGCATGAGAATCTTTCTGATGACTCAAAGCATGGACGTATGAGCCATGATAGAGATAAAGTACACTGCACCCACTGTCACTGTTGGGGATAAAGTCTTAGAAAAACCACGTGATAAGTGGGATGATGTAGACAAGAGTAGATCTACAAATAATGCTAAGGCCATGAAATCATTATTTTGTTCCTTGGACAAAACTGAATTCAATAGAATACGTACCTGCGAGACTGCTTATGATATATGGCGTCTTCTTGAGCTCACTAACGAAGGTACTTCGCAGGTGAAGGAGTCAAAGCTATTCCGACTCGAATCTGAATATGAACAGTTCTGGATGGAAATTGACGAGGATGTGGACAACCTGTACATGCGATTTACTAAGATCGTCAACGCCTCAAGATCTCTAGGAAAGAACTTTCCAAATTGAGACCTAGTGAGGAAGATTCTGCGATCTTTTCCTCCTCGCTTCAACCCGAAGGTGACAGCTATTGCTGAGTCTCATGAGATCAGCACCCTGGAGATATAGAGCCTCATCGGCAATCTGAAGACACGCAAACTTGAATTGAAGATTCAAGCATAGGAATATCCCAGTGAAGTAAAGAAGAAGGGACTAGCGTTGAAGGCCGCAAAGGAGAGAAAAGCTGTTGAATATTCAAAGGAAGATGAGGAGGAGATTCCTCTACGTTTGGGAGTTCAAAAAATTCATGAAGAATCCCAAGAAGAATGGACAATTCAAGAAATTCCTGAAGAGAGGAGCCAGATAAGGAAGAAGGTGGAATAAGCCATCAAAAGAGACGGAAAGCGATGATGAGAAGTCCCAGACGGAGTGCTATCACTGCCACAAGCCTTGGAACCTAAAGATAGAATGCCCAAGGCTTCAGAATGAGGAAAAAGAAAAAAAAAGTCGGCACAAAGGGAAGAAGAAGGTATTGAAGGCACTCACCTTGGACGAGGATGGATCAGACGAGACAAGCACCACAGACTTTGGCAGTGAAGACGAGGAAAATCTATTCCTAATGGGGAAGAATCAAGAAGAATTTGACGATGAGTCCAGTGTCGAGAGCGACACTGAGGTAACCCCACCCACTTATAATGAATTTCTAGAAATTTACAAACACTTAGTATATAAATTAGAAAGTGTTATTTCTGAAAAAAAGTCCTTGAGAGCCGAGAATAAGAAAATAAAAAAGGACATAAAAAAATTGAAAAGTGAAGTAATTAGAATTGGCAAAGAGAAGATCGAATGTCTAGAGTGTTCTCACTCGATGACAATGATCGAAGAACTAAAAGCAAGTCTCTCCAAGGCAACATTGAGAATAACTAGTGTCATCAATGAAAAGAATGCCTTGGAGAAAAGACTTCAAATGAATCTGACCAAGATAGATTAAGGATAAAAGTAATTTGCCAATCAGTGCGTGATGCTAGTTACTGAGAACACTGCCTTAAAGGTGCGGATCCATGATCTCAACTGTGCTGTCCAAAAGTTCGGAATAGGAAAAAATCATTGGATATGATGTTGGGAGAACAGTGTCATGGATCTGGGAAGTTTGGATTAGGATACCTGATCCCAACATCACCACCGAGCGGGAATCACTATCATTCCAAGCCTAAATCTAACTTTAATAAATCTAATGATAAGGTTAAGAATTCTGGAGGGTTATCCCAATCCTCAAGCAAGAGCTCAAGCAACTCGATAAAAGTAGCATCCACTGCTTACACTTTGTGTGCAAACTGTCATATGTTTGGTCATACTTCTGGCTCGTGTTTGAGGAAAGGTGCCAAGAAAAATACATAAGTCTGGCTACAAAAGTCTTCTACCTATCATATGGGATGGACAACTTGGGTAACCAGAACTTTACCATCATCTTCTTTTTAGGTCTATTGGCACGCCAAGGACACAAAGAACATGTGGTACTTGGACTCTGGGTGCTCTAAGCGAATGACGGGAGATAAAGATAAGTTCCTTTGCATGGATAAGAAGAAGGGTGGCATGGTGACCTTTGGGTAAAACAGTAAAGGACGGATACTTGGAAGTGGCACTATAGGTAACAAGGCACTTTTTATTTCTAATGTTCAGTATGTAGATGGACGGACACCCTCAGACGGACGGACATACGTAGCGTACCAACCAGACACTAGAGGATCTCTTGCGCTTATGAAACCTGGACCGTGGGGAACCATGGGAGAGACGGTTGCCATTGATCGAGTTTTCGTACAACAACAGTCATAAGATTAGTATAGGCAGGGTCTCTTACGAGATATTGTACGGATGGAGGTGCAGGAACCCACTATCTTGGATCCAGGATGAGGATCCAAAGGAACTCGGCTTGGAGTTTGTAGAGGACACTAATGCTTAGGTGAGACTTATCCGGGATAGGATGTTGGAGGCCCAGAGAAAACAGGCCAAATATTACAATGCACGACATCGTTAGGTGGAGTTCCAGGTTGGATACCGGGTTTTCTTGAAGATACATCTGATGCTTGGAGGTGGGACAGTCTATTACAGGAGCACCAGCCTCAGGATCTGTGAGTGATTAGTATAGTTTGCTTACATGAGAGTGTTGTAGTGAGGACAAGATGTACGGGGCATGAGCCCATTTTATCTTTGTCATTTTACTTCTTCCGTTTCTATTTCATTTCTATGTGGACTGTGATGTGTCTCAGCTTTCTTTATACTACATATGATTGTGGACTTAGACTAAATTGTTCTAAACTATGTACTTCTACTTCTTTAGTGATCATTACTGCCGACAGGATCGTCATTTTGTAGTGGTGGCCTTCCCGAGTGGTTGTGTCATCGCAAAATGGTGATTCTGGGCATAAGACCCGGAGGTGAAGAAAAAAAAAAGGGGTATTACACATCCTCTAACCTATTTCTTCCAAAATCATGGGATAAGGCATGAGCTAACTGTGCTAGGATCTCTTCAACAAAATGGGATTTTTGAGAAAAGGAACACAACTATAGTTGAAATGGTCTGGTCACTCCTCATTCACAAAAAACTTTTGAAGACCTACTGGGCCGAAGCTGCTAGTATAGCAGTATATATCCTAAATAGGTTTGCCAACAAAGCCTCTTAATAATGTAACACCCTATGAGAAGTTGTTTGATAAAAAACCAAATTTGGAACATATTAGGGCATTTAGTTGTGTTTTCTTTGCACACATCCTGAAAGAAAAAGCAAAGAGAAAAACTAAATAATACAATCATCAAGTGCATTTTTATTGGTTATAGTCAAAAAAGGAAAGCATATAGATTATTCAACCCAGTTACTAAACAACTAATTTTTGCAAGAGATGCAATTTTCCATGAAGATGAATGCTAATAATGGGCATCTTAGTCAATGGACTATCCCACTCCCCATTGTGCCTCAGATAAACCAATTGTTGATTCAATCCAATTGACACAAATTGAGGAAGAGGAGCTTCTGGAAACTAATTATGTGCAGCAGTATGATTGTGGATCTAAATAAGATATATTAGACTCTGTCTAAAATGATTCCTCACCGCCTAGGAAGATGAGATTACTCTCAGATTTTTATGAAGATTCACCTACAAAACTATTCCATAACACCCAGCTTCATTCAATGATGCAGTTAACACAGATGAGTGGTTTCATTCCTTGAAGAAGGAGATTGACTTAGTATAAAAAACAAAACCTGGAGCTTGGTTCCCAAGCCAGCAAACAAGGCAGTAATTGGATTAAAGTGGGTGTACAAACTGAAACATAATGAGATGGGAGAAGTGACCAAACACAAGGAAAAGATTGTTGCCAAGGGTTATAGCCAGAAATTTGGAAAGGATTTTAGTGAAACATTTTCCCCTATTATAAGTATGGAGACTGTTTCACTGGTGCTTGCAATTGCTGTCGACAACCACTTTCCAATTCATCACATGGATGTTAAATCAGCCTTGGATGTTAAATCGGCCTTCCTAAATGGCCTACTCATAGAAGAAATCTATGTTGAATAGCCAGATGGCTTCAAGTAAAGGGGCAAAGAAGAGCATATGTATCGCTTGCATAAGGCCATATAAGGCCTAAAACAGGCACCGTGTGTCTGGCACTCGAATATTTCTTCTTACCTTCTCAGTAATGTTTTGTTTCAAGAAAAAATGAACCATCCCTCTTCATCAAAAGATAGCTTGAAGAAATCGACCTCATCATCTACCTCTATGTGGATGATCTCTTTATCACTAGAGGCTTAGAAGAATCAATAAAAGCTTGTAAAGACAAAATTAAATCCAGGTATGAAATGTCTTACCTAGGATTATTGAAACTATTTTTGGGTATGCAGGTAAGACAGGAACCTGGAACAGAAATTTTTTAGTTTCAAGGGCAACTAAACACCTAGAGGGGGTGAATAGGTTTTTGGTCTCTTTATACTTTTTCATAACTTTGTATGTGTTGAGTTAGCTTAGTTAGCTTGCTTTCAAAAATAGAAATAGAACACACCAGATTATAGTGGTTCCCCAGATTATGGGTACATCTACTATCCCTCCCACCTTTTTAACAGTGTGTTAGATAAGGCACTTGTCCAAAACTCAGCTCCTAAGATCATACAACACAGATCTCTTAGGATCTCTCAGTCTTCTTCAAGACCTACCTCAGGCACAAGGCACTATCTCAGAGCAAGCTTGCTCCTACACTCAGTGATCCAAAGATAACCTACCACTAAGAGAGAATGACTCTCCTATAGCTCAGGCACAAGGCCCTACCTCAGATCTAAAGATGGATCCTATAACTCAGGCACAAAGGCACTACACTCAGATATAATGACTCTCCTACCTTAGGCAAACAACCCTACCTTAGGCACACAGGCCCTACCACTCAGATCAACAAATGATCCTACACTCAGCCTTTATAAAATAGGCCTACACCTCAGATCCAAAGGATCCTACAGAAAAGAAAGTGTTTTGTTAGTGTTGATATGACTCCAAAGAAGTTCTCTGAGTCTACTACTGTAACGCCCCCGATTTTTTGATATTTGGTCTAATTAATTATCTAGCGTATTTATAGCGTCAGGTCATTACGTTGACGCAATTTTGGCATATGCCATTGTTAGAGCGTGGTTTTAGCTCCTATGTTTTCTGTGTGTGGCTGGGTTTAGCCTGTTTGCAAGATTCCCTAGTGAGCCGAGTCTATTTTTGTGACTCGGTGGAGGCTCGTTGGGAATGCTTATCTTTTGGCTTCAGGAGGTGTTTGCCCGAGTTTGGTTCGTCGAATCTTAATTTTGGCTGTGTCGTTGAGTTTGTTGCGTCGGTATTTAGCTACGGTGTGACTTTTGTAGAAATCCATGTTGGCGCAAATTTTGGGTCGTTTGGACCATTATTTAATAATAAACTATTATTATAATACTTATATTTCTAAGTATAAATAGCCTTGTGAATAGAAAAACCCTATTCATCATCTTTTTCTTAAAACTGTCGGCTGTTACCGGAAGAGCGAGAGCGGAGGCCTCTTCTAATCTTTCGGCCACCTATTTCTATGGTGTTAGTGCTCGAAATCATCTTTGGAGAGTAGATCCAGGTAGATCTCACCTAGATCTACGTTTCTACGGTAAGTTTTTCCCGTTTCGTGGATATTTTTTAGAGGTTTAGGTTATGGTTTTGACCTTCCCTCCTCTCGAAAATTTTCAGGTTTTACTTCTTAGGTGTTCTTCCGGCCAGATTCGTGAGGAGGAGTACTGGTGTTGCCAATGTTTGGCAAGGTTTGATGCAAGTGGTGGTTTCCCACCTTGCTTGTTCTTATTTCCACTATTTTTCTTGATTTTCTTTCCTTCCTGTACAGAAATTGGGATTAGAATAGGATTTCCTCCTTGTCAAACCTTGTTTTCTATAGATCTTGAGGCAAGTGGTGATTTACACCCTTGCCATGCTTTCAACTTGCTGTATTCTATTCTTGTAGGCTGTATAGTACTTAGCATAGCAGTGAACCTGTATTCTTGGTGAGGGAGAAACCCTATTACTATTACAGGGGAATTTGTTTCCTGTGTTAGGCTTATCTATTAACTTGGACTTAATTTAGGTTTAGTTGTAGCCAAGAAAATTAAAAGAGATAGCTAGAATTAGACTATTAACCTCTATTTAGGTATGTTAGCTTATCTGCCTATTTTTGGGTCGTGGCCTTGAGTGGCATTGTGTGGCTGTGGGGTTAAGTGTAAAAGTGTTGAGTGAGCTAACTTCACTCAACGCAGCGTTGAATGTGTTGAATGCACTCAATGCTATGTTAAGTGTCTCATCGGCTAAGTGTAAAAGTGTTGAGTGAGCTGACTTCACTCAACGCGGCATTGAGTGTGTTGAATGCACTCAATGCCATGCTAAGTGTCTGTGTTCCTAAGTGTAAAAGCGTTGAGTGCACTCAACACGGCGTTGAGTGTGTTGAATACACTCAACACCGTCCTATAAAATTCTGCCTGTGTAAAAGCATAGAGTTCGTTGAGTGCACTTAATGTGGCTTTGAGTGAGCTTAATACACTCAATGCCATCTTGTAAAATTCTTCCTAAGTATAAGAGCATTGTGTGCACTCAACGCGGTGTTGAGTGAATCCTTGCCATATAGGAATTCTGAGTATAAGTCAAAAAGCGTCAATAGCATTGAGTGGACTCAACTCGGCGTTGAGTGGTTGGGTTTTTTGCTGAATTTAACTGGATGGCATCGAGAGCGTTGACTGCACTCGACGTGACGTCGAGTGTACTCGATGCTTTTCCGTGGACTTAGAATTTTGTTGCCGATTCTTGTCCGATTCTTTGGGAATGGGCCTCAGGGTGAATTTGGGGTTTTCTTCCTCATTTTAGTAAAATAATCCAGTGGTTGGTTGAATTTTTACCGGTGCATAGATGTTAGGGCCTTTGGCGCTCGATTTTGGGCATCTTTACCCTATGTGGGTTAGTGGATGGTGGTGTGTTTGGCAGGTCCCTTCCATCGTATGTTGCGACTGCTGGTATGTTGGGTAGGTCCCTTCCACCGCAGGTACCGGTTTTTCCCCTGTTTTGGGTGTGTCGAGGTATGCGACCACCTTTTCTTGAGCCCAGTAAAGCTTTACTATTGGTGTGTTGGGTAGGTCCTTTCACCGTTGTGTGTTGGGTAGGTCCTTTCCACTGCTTGTGCCGGATTTTGCCGGTGTTTTTGTTCTCTAATGTTGAAGTGACTAATTGTTTTCTTTCATTTATGCATGTATTTATGCTTATGTTATTTAAGCTTAGATCCTTATAGCACTTGGTGAAACTTGGGATGTTTTACCTTTATGAGTTCTTCTTCCCTTCTTTTTCCTTGGGCTTAAATGTTGGTGGTTCCTTATAATCATCTAGTCATGGGTTGGTAACCCTTTTGACATGTTGTTATCTATTGATATAAGTATACTGTCACTTGTATATTTTCTTGCTGAGGTATTCTTTTCTTGTGAATGCCTCTGGTTGAGGGCAGTAGCCGGTTGAGCGGCTAGGTTTGGAGTTTGTAGGTGGACTGCTGTTTTGCAGAGGTTTTCCTCACAGTAGTGAGGTAGTGTTTTGTTGCTTTCATGTTAGTACAGACATACATGCTCTCTAGTGGGTTCATGTTAGGTTGTTGACGCCCATTGGGGGTATTCTTTTGAAATGCTAATTCTTTGCTAAGCTTCCTAGTTGGCCAGTTTTGTGGTTGTGTTTACTTGCTCTCTATGAATGTTTATGCTAGGTTTCATGCTAGGTATTTTAACTTATAAAAGCATTACTACTCGTATTTCATACATGCCATCTTTCTAAAACTAAAATGTTATTTTCTTAACTAACGTAAAGACTTTTTCTATACTTATAATAAATCTAGAGTCTTGCATACCGCGAGTTGTCCTTCGGGGATGTTTATACTCGTGTAGGATGTTAATCCAACATAATCAAAGTATTTCCGCAACATATAACTATACTTTTACTCGTGGACTAGCTGATCCACTATGCCGAGGGATACGACCATCTAAACTTAAGCTGGTTTTTATTTAATAACTTATGGATTTCATATAAACGGTAGAGTTTGGAGTCTTGACTGAGCGCCTGCAGTTATCCCCTGCACGGCGTAGCATCATGACACGTATTTTCTCTTACTCTGATATAACTTAAATGTTGAGAAAATGCGGGTTATGACAGTTGGTATCAGAGG
Source organism: Platanthera zijinensis (assembly GCA_039513925.1). Taxonomy (NCBI): domain Eukaryota; kingdom Viridiplantae; phylum Streptophyta; class Magnoliopsida; order Asparagales; family Orchidaceae; genus Platanthera; species Platanthera zijinensis. The sequence goes on from CM077088.1 coordinate 117,525,609, forward strand.
GATGGGTTGTTAGACAATTGGTCGAGCAACCGTCAGTGTTAGTTGTTTATTGTCATTTCATACACACACTTATATGTCATCAGAACGTCTTGGCTGAAGTACGAACACTACACTCATAAGCATGATAAGAAGTATACATGGCATATTATGTAGTATGGATGCATAATATGTGTTTGTATATGGTTCCTCCATAGGTGGCAACATGTGACGGTTATGTAGTATGGGATGCATAACCACCATCACATGGGTGCCCATTAGCACGTTTTCTTTTTTCATTGAATGCGATGTTATGTAGTATGGGATGCATAATATTTCATATGTACGCCGCTCATAACATGCATTAAGTCCTTTTTAGATTGCATAGCACAACATGCATGAAATAACATTACATCTGCACACATGTCAAGTTAAAGATTTACATGATGACATATGTACACACATGGTTTTAAAGTAAAAGGAAAGAAACTTCATGCATTCATGGTCTATGCACATGAGTTAATAGTATGATGGTATATCATCCTAGGTTTAAGCATTTCATCATTTATAAAATTCCCAGAGCAAGTTAGCATCATGAGCAAGTACTTATGTATGTTTTATCTGCTCTAGGTTAATTGGTTCTAGCGGTTAAGCTAGGTTTTGATTAGTTATTTATTGTGTTATTAGAATGTCGAGACGAGGTCTACTCCCTAGTTAGAGGTCGAGTCGTCTGGTGCTCATAATGATATCGTGATACAAGGATTGCGATAGAGCAACAAAGCTTTGTCTAGGAAAATGGTGGAGGTATAGTCGCAGATCCAAGCCTTATTGACTATCGTTGTAGGACAGCTGCTTAGAGTTCAGGACCCTATTGTGGGTCAAGGTGTTCTAGTTCCTCCTTCTCCTTTGGTTCCCCCAGTTATGATGCCTCCAGATATGAATTTCATCTTGCTTTTTCTGCGATTAGGACCCCCTACCTATGATGGTAGGGCAGACTTCCTGGCTTTGGACGACTGGATTATAGCCATCGAGGAGATGTTTTCGTACTCGGGAATTTCTGTCGACTAGAGAGTGATCGTCGCTGCTAATCAGATCAAGGGACTTGCAAAGAGCTGGTGGCTGAGGGAAAAGGAAAACTTGAAGGATGGAAGTTCTTGGGAGGTCTTCAAGGAGCTTTTTTTGAAGAAGTTTCTATCGTCGGTCGAGCGAGACCATTTTTTGAATGATTTCCTGCACTTAAAGTAGAGGCGTCTCATGGTGAGTAAGTATGAGGTGAAGTTTAGCAAGCTGAGACGATTTGCCCCAGATTTAGTTATTTCTGAGGCCAGCAGAGTTAAATGCTTTCTTGGTGGTCTAAGGAGTGACATCCAACAGCTAGCAAATGCTTATGGATCTGAAACCTATGCTATAGCAGTAGAAGCTGCTCTGAAGGTCGAAGCGATCGACAATGCTAAGAATCGAGGTCAACAGTTGAGAAAATATAAGAGAAAATCTGAAGAGGGAAGAAACTCCAAGGAATCGGGTTCTGCTTCTAGGAAATGAAACAAAGAGACATGTAGTTTCTGTGTCCGGACAGGCAATCCGTTCCAGAAGTGTTTCAAGAGAATAAGAGCTCAGAAGTAGGAGCAGGTTCATGCGATTCAGGGTGCTCCTAAGGGAGATTTGGTTTGTACTTCGTGTAAACAAAGGGGGCACAATCCTGTCCACTGTTGGGGTAAGGAATGGGGCTACTTTTTGTGCAGATATAAAGGATATTTCAAGTCGAAGTGCCCGCAGGCTCAGCCCCTATTGCAACAAGTTCCACTTTAGGCTTTGCCACCGCCGCAGCATTTGGACAAGGGAAAGGGGAAGCTGAACGTTGTGTCTCTTGAGGAAGCCCAGACGTCTACTCAGGTTATTTCAGGTTATATCATAATCTAGTTTTAGCTTTTAATTCATAGCTATTGGTTTAATGTTGATCCCCTTAGTCGCGTATATAATTATTTTTATAGGAAGGTTTAAGTTAAAGAACTATTGGGCACGTGTTCTTTTTTATTCTGGTGCTACCCACTCATTTGTGGCTAGGACCTTTGTTGAGCATCATCGTCTGACTCTATATCAAGTTGGCGATGAGTTTCATGTCAAGTTTCCTTCTAGTGATTCAGTGGTATCGGACCAAGGCATTCAGAGTTTTCCAATTCTATTAGGTGATTTTCTAGCGGTTGCTGATTTGAAGGTGATAGACTTGGAAGATTTTGATGTGATCTTGGGCATGGACTTATTATCCAAGTATGATGTTATTATCCGTGCAAGGTTAAGCGCTTGGACTTCAAGATGGACAACGGTCAACCAAGGAGTGTTTATGGTTTTTGCGCCAAGTTTCTCTGATTATTTATGCGGTACGTGCTCGAAAGCTGGTAAATTCCGGATTTTTTTCCTATTTGGTTTCCGTGTTGGTGACCGATAGTTGTTTGCTATGAATTGAGGAGATTGTTGTTGTACCCGAATTTCCTGATGTATTTCCACACAATCTTCCTAGTCTTCCACCTGAGAGAGACGTGGAGTTCGTCATAGATTTGGAGCTGGGTACCCGTCCTATTGCTAAGGCGTTGTACCGTATGGCTCCGCGTGAACTGGAGGAATTGCGTACCCAGTTAGATGAGTTGCTTCAGAATGGTTTTATTAGGCCGAGTTCATTGCCTTGGGGTTCTCTCATTTTGTTTGTAAAGAAAAAGGATGGATCTATGAGTTTGTGCATAGATTATAGAGAATTTAATTAGGTAACTATCAAGAATAGGTATCCGCTGCCGAGAATTGATGATTTGTTTGATCAGTTGCGTGGTAGCGCTGTGTTTTCAAAGATTTATCTTCGTTCATGCTACCATCAGTTGAGGATTCGTGAGACAGATATCCAACAGACTGCATTTCATTCCCAACACGGACATTTTGAGTTCTTGGTGATGTCTTTTGGTTTGACCAATGCACCCTTTTCCTTTATGAATATGATGAATGATTGTTCAAGAATTTCCTGGACCATTTTGTGGTCGTGTTCATAGATATCATTTTGGTGTATTCCCGCAATGTTGTGGAGCATGCCCAGCATTTGCATTTAGTTTTGTCTGCTTTGAGAGAGCATAAATTGTTTGCCAAGCTGAGCAAGTGTGAGTTTTGGTTGCCTCAAGTTTCTTTCTTGGGTCATGTGGTTAATAGAGATGGGATTTCAGTTGACCCTGAGAAGATAGTTGTTGTTATGGATTGGAATAGGCCCACCACACCCAAGGAGATAAGGAGCTTCCTAGGGTTGGTTATTTTTTGTAGAAGGTTTGTAGAGGGTTTCTCTACATTGTCTGCACAACTATCTAGAACGCAGCTTTATCTGGAGTGATAAGTGTGAGGAAGCTTTTCAGGAATTAAAGAGGAGATTGTGCACTGCTCTAGTGTTCACCTTACCTACGTAAGGAATAGAATATGCTGTATATGTAGATGCCTCGGATGTCGGACTTGGATGCGTGTTGATGCAAGAAGGCAAGGTAATTGCATATAGGTCGAGATAGTTAAAGGTACATGAGAGGAACTACCCCACACATTATCTAGAGTTTGCAGCTGTAATTTATGCCCTAAAGTTATGGAGGCACTTGCTATATGGCGCATTATGCAAGATTTATACCGATCATAAAAATTTTAAAATACATTTTCACACAAAGGGAGTTGAATTTGCGCCAGTGAAGATGGTTAGAGTATGTTGCTCTGATTATGATATTAAGATTCAATACCATCCAGGTAAAGCCAATGTGGTAGCAGACGTCCTGAGTAGGAAGACGGGGAAAATTTTTAACCTCTCCGTGGATTTGCTGGTAGAAGAATTTCTCTTGATGGATATTTCTGTTGGAAGTTGTAACTCATCAAGTAGTTTAGAGGTAGCTGAGCCATCATGGATCACACTCACAAGACTGCATCTGATGGAAGATGCTGATTTGTTGCACCTTTACAAGAGAACTGAGAAAGGAGAGTTACCAGATTTTTCGATTAATGATGCGGGTACCTATAAGTATCGCGACAGATTTTGTATCCCTGCTGTTGAGGACATTCAATTTAAGTTATGCAGTGAGGCGCACGGTTCTTGTGGTGCCTACCACCCAGGTTATATAAAGATGTACCGAGACCTAAAGAATATTGTCTGGTGGTTTGGAATGAAGGGTGATATATCCAGGTTTGTGTCTGAATGTTTTACATGCAAGCGTGTTAAGGCCGATCATAGAAGGCCTGGTGGAAAGTTGACATCTTTGGATATTCCAAGCTGTAAATGGGAGAGTATTTTCATGGACTTCACTACGAGTTTACCGAGATCTCTCCAAGGTCACGATTCTATTTGGGTGATAGTAGATCGACCGACGAAGTGTGCTCACTTCGTGCCATTTCAGATTGGCTACTCAATGAAGAAGATAGCCGAATTATATTTAGATGAAGTCATCAGACCGCATGGAGTACAAGTTAGCATTGTATTAGATCGAGACTCCAGGTTTACGTCTCGCTTTTATAAAGGCTTACAAGAAGGGTTGGGTACCGATCTGAGGTATTCCACCGCTTCTCATCTGCAGACTAATGGTCAAATGGAGAGAGTAAATCAGATAGTGGAGGATATGATCAGATGTTATATTTTGGACCACGGAGGAGCATGGGATGAGCGACTCAGATTGATGGAGTTTGCATACAATAACAGTTATAAAGAAAGTTTGCATATGGCCCTGTTTGAGGCCTTATATGGGAGGTAATACAGAACTCCCTTGTTTTGGGCCGAGGTCAGTGAGGGACCATTGTTAGGTCCTGAAGCACTAGAAGAGATGGAAATATCTATAAATCTTATCAGAGAGAAGCTTTGGATAGCTCAGGAATGTTATGAGAAGAATGCCAATCGACGTAGGACCAATTTGGAGTTTGCTGTTGGGGACCCGGTTTTTCTGAAGGTTTCCCCAATATCCGGTGTTAAAAGATTTGGAAAGAATCATAAGTTGGACCCGATGTATGTTGGATCTTTTAGGGTTATTGAGCATATTGGAGTATCAGCTTATAGGAAGTATTTTCCCGCAAATTTTCCTGGGGTGCACGACGTGTTTCATGTGAGCTAGATGCGGAAATGTGTGCTCAACAGTCGATAGATTCTTGATGATGTGCCCCAGTTAGAGCCTAATCATTCCTATATTGAGGTGCCTATCCGCATTCTGGATACACAAGATTGAGTGTTGCAGAGGAAAACCATACAAATGGTTAAAGTTTTGTGGCGAAACCAAGACATGGAAAGCGCCACTCGGGAGTTGGAGTCAGCTATGAGATAGGCGCATCCTCATTTGTTCTCCTAGTTGATTGGTATGTAATCTTTTCAAAAACCCTTGGTTATTTCTTTTTCTTTTGTAATAGATGTTTTCTGCATAAAGTTTTGGGACGAAACTTTCTTTTAAGAGAGTGGTTGCAATGCCCCCAATTTTTCGATATTTGGATTAATTCGTTATCTGGCGTGTTTATGACATCAGGGTGTTATGTTTACGCATTTTCGGCATATACCATTGTTGGAGCGTGGTTTTAGCACCTAGTTTTTCTATGTGTGGCTGGGTTTAGCCTGTTTGCAAGATTCCCTAGCGAACCAGGTCTTTTTTGGTGACTCGGTGGAGGCTCTTTGGGAAAGCTTGTGTTTTGGCTTCAGGAGGTGTTTGCCTGAGTTTGGTTCATTGAATCTTAATTTTGGCTGCATTGTTGGGTTCGTAGCATCGGTATTTAGCTACGGTGTGATTTTCGTAGAAATCCGTGTTTGCGCGAATTTTGGGTCGTTTGGACGATTATTTAATAATAAACTATTATTATAATACTTATATTTATAAGTATAAATAGCCTTGTGAATAGACAAACCCTATTCATGGTCTTCTTCTTGAAACCGTCGGTTGTTATGGGATGAGCAAGAGCAGCGGTCTCTTCTAAGCTTTCGGCCACCTATTTCTGGGGTGTTAGTGCTCAAAATCATCTTTGGAGAGTAGATTCGGGTAGATCTCACCTAGATCTATGTTTCTACGGTAAGTTTTCCCATTTCGTGGATTTTTTTAGAGGTTTAGGTTGTGTTTTTGACCTTCCTTCCTCTCAAAAAGTTTCAGGTTTTACTTCTTAGGTGTTCTTCCGGCAAGTTCCGTGAGGAGGAGTACTGGTGTTGGCAAAGTTCTGCAAGGTTTGAGGCAAGTGGTAGTTTCCCCCCTTGCTTGTTATTGTTTCCACAGTTTTTCTTGATTTTCTTTCCTTCCTGTATAGAAAATAGGATTAGAATAGGATTTCCTCCGTTTGCTATAGATCTTAAGGCAAGTTGTGATTTACACCCTTGCCAAGCTTCAACTTGCTGTATTCTGTTCTTGTAGGCCGTATGGTACTTAACATAGTTTTTAACCTGTAGTCTTGGTGAGGGAGAAACCATATAAATATTACAGGGGAATTCTTTTCCTGTGTTGGGCTTAGCTATTAACTTGGCCTTAATTTAGGTTTAGTTGTTGCAAAGAAAATTCAAAAGAGATAGCTAGAATAAGACTAATAACCTCTATTTTGGTAGGTTAGCTTATCTGCCAGGTTTCTGGGTTGTGGCATTGAGTGGCATTAAGTGGTTGTGCGGCTAAGTGTAGAAGCATTGAGTGAGTTTACTTCACTCAACGCAGCGTTGAATGTGTTGAATGCACTCAATGTTATGCTAAGTGTCTCAGCGGCTAAGTAAAAGTGTTGAGTGAGCTGACTTAACTCAACGCGGCATTGAGTGTGTTGAATGCACTCAATGCCATGCTAAGTGTCTGTGTTCCTAAGTGCAAAAGCGTTGAGTGCACTCAACGAGGCGTTGAGTGAGCTGAATACACTCAACGCCATCCTGTAAAATTCTACCTGTGTAAAAGAGTTGAGTGCATTGATTTCACTCAACGCGGCATTGAGTGAGCTGAATACACTCAATGCCATCCTTTAAAATTCTACCTAAGTTTAAAAGCGTTGAGTGTGTTGAGTGCACTCAACGTGGCATTGAGTGAAGCCTTGCCATGTAGGAATACTGAGTCTAAGTCAAAAATGTCGAAAGCATTGAGTGTTCTCAATGCGGAGTAGAGTGGACTCAACGCGCCGTTGAGTGGTTGGATTTTTCTTTGAGTTTAGCTAGATGGCGTCGAGAGCGTTGACTACACTCGACGCGGCATCAAGTGTACTCGACGCTTTTCCGTGGACTTAGAATTTTTTTGTCGATTCTTGTCTGATTCCTTGGGAATAGGCCTTAGGGTGAATTTGGGGTTTTCTTCCTCATTTTAGCAGAATAATCCAGTGGTTGGTTGAAGTTTTACCGATGCATAGATGTTGGGTAGGTCCCTTCCACCGCAGGTACCGGTTTTTCCCCGGTTTTGGCTGTGTCGGGGTATGATACCACCTTTTCTTGGGCCAAGTGAAGCTTTACTATTTGTGTGATGGGTAGGTCCCTTCCACCGTGGTGTGTTGGGTAGATCCCTTCCACTGCTTGTGCCAGATTTTGCCGGTATTTTAGCTGTCTAATGGTGAAGTGACCAATTGTTTTCTTTCATTTATGCATATATTTATGCTTATGTTACTTAAGATTTGATCCTTATAGCACTTGGTGCAACTTAGGATGTTTTACCTTTACGAGTTCCTTCTTCCCTTCTTTTTCCTTGGGCTTAAATGTTGGTGGTTCCTTATAATCATCTAGTCATTGGTTGGTAACCATTTTGACATGTTGTTGTCTATTGATAGAATTCTATTGTCACTTGTTCATTTTCTTGCTGAGGTATTCTTTTCATATGAATGCCTCAGGTTCATGGAAATAGTCGATTGAGCAGCTAGGTTTGGAGTTTGCTAGTGGACTGCTGTTTTGCAGAGGTTTTACTCAGAGTAGTGAGGTTGTGTTTTGTAGCTTTAAGGTTAGTATAGACATACATGCTCTCCAATGGGTTCGTGTCAGGTTGTTGACGCCCACTGGGGGTTTTCTTTTGAAATGCTATTTACTTTGTTAAACAGCCTAGTTGGCTTGTTTTGTGGTTGTGTTTACTTGCTCTCTGGGAATGTTTATGCTAGGTTTCATGTTAGATATTTTAACTTATAAAAGCATTACTACTAGTATTTCATACATGTCATCTTTATAAAACTAAAATGCTATTTTCTAACTAACGTAAAGACTATTTCTATACTTATAATAAATCTAGTGTCTTGCATACCGCGAGTTCTCCTTCGGGGATGTTTATGATCGTGTAGGATGTTAATCCAACATAATCAAAGTATTTCTGCAGCGTATAACTATAATTTTACTCGTGCTCTAGCTGATCCACTATGCCGAGAGAAATGATCATCTAAACTTAAGTTGGTTTTTACTTAATAACTTATGGATTTCATATAAACTGTAGAATTTTGAGTCTTGCCTGAGCGCCTACAGTTATCCCCTACACAGTGTGGCATCACGACACGTATTTTCTCTTACTCTGATATAACTTAAATGTTGAGAAAATACAGGTTGTGACCACTAATTCCTGAGCTGAGTTAACTTAGCCCTAACCTCTTATCAACAACAAAAAATTGATCTTCAATAAGCTGTTGTTTGTGCTGGAAATAACTCAGAAACAAAGTCTCTGAACTTGCTGATGAAGACAATGATTTGACAATTCTTTTTACTCTTCAAACATCTAACCTTTATTGCAGAGAATAGAACTCTGATTCTTCTTCTTTCTAAGAAATCACTTCTGAACTTGTTATAGCAAGTGCAGATTGCTACAGCTAACTGGGTGAACTTTTAGTCCAACTGGTTTGAAATTCAGGTTCAATCTCTACAATAATGGCGAGTAAGAAGACGATGAAGTTCCGCCTCTTTGCGAAATGTTAAACCCTAAAAGTTGTCTTTGCATCCGTCGAACTTATCCTTTTTATCTTCTTGCCATCCAATGACTATTTGACCTATTGGCCCCGCTGAAGTTGTTTGCTGCAACTTTTCTTTTACAAGAAAAGTCATACTGTAAGTCTGCGGTGCCATTTATCGTGTACTGCAGCCTTCCAGCAACATTTTGAAACTTTGCTGACTCATGCTGACGTCAGCATCTGTGGACATAGACAATTTCTCAGTTTCATCCTAGGCGTTGAGTGCGTTGAGTGAATAACCCTCACTCAGTGCAAAAACACTTAGCCAAATTATTCTGCACTTCCAGGCATTGAGTGTGTTGAGTGATCTGTCTTCACTCAATGCTTTTGTCCTTGGACAATCTTCTTACTATTTCAGGCCTTGAGTGCATTGAGTGAACTGGCTTCACTCAACGAATCTGGACTTAGTCAATTATTTTTGCTATGCCAGGCATTGAGTGCGTATTGAGTGAACCTTCATCACTCAATGCCCCTAGAGTTAGTTGCTTCTCTAAATACCTGCCTTCTTGTAGAGGCTTTGAGTGAACTGGCTTCACTCAACGCTTCTATACTTAGCCACAACTTTCTTTATGAATGTGTTGAGTGAGCCTTCATCATTCAACACTTCTACCTTTTCCTATCTTTTTGATGAGGCATTGAGAAAACTGGCTTCACTCAATGCTTTTATACATAGCCAATCTTCTTGATGAGCTTGCGTTTAATGAACTATCCATATTCAATGCATCTGGACTTAGACTGATTTTTCTGTCTATCTCTTCTTAGGATTTGACAGATCATTGCTCTGTTGATGCCTTCTTATTTGGGTATTGAGTGATCTATCCTAACTCAACTCTTCTGGACTCGGCCAGAATTCTTGACAGATCTTCAGAAGCTTGAGCCAGACTCAACGCTTCTCTCTTCCGGCATCGAGTGAGCTATCTTCACTCGACGCTTCTAGACTTAGTCAAATTTCTTCCTTGCCATTGCTGAGGCTTTGACAGACTATGTTGTACTCAACCCTCTTGTTATATGGCGTCGAGTGAGCTCTATTCATATTACTTGAATATTTCCAAGCAATATGCACTTACTTAACATGACATGATCATGTTAAGTATTACTTCCACATCTCCCCCTAGGCATGTATTTCTCACCATCTCCCCTTTTGATAAGCCACTGGAATTACTCAGTATTTCAATTGCTCAACTCAGTATTGCTCAACTCCTCCCTTTAGGGTAGAGGGTATTAGGGTATTGCCTACATCTTAGCAATTATATAGCAATTGCTCTAAACCCTTTAGATTTGTATTGAAGCAATCTCCCCCTTTCTGGCTTCTTCAAAAAAAAGGTTTCCTAATGAGGGAGGTGAGGGGATCATGCACCAGAGAATTTATCTCTCTATCATAGCCAAAAACCTATGTTGATACCGCTTAGGAAATTATCCTAGTAATCAAACTACTTGACTAGAAGTCATACCTTTTGCGTTGATACACTGATTTAACACATAACTGCAGCCACTTGAGCTAGCTACTAACATTGTTCCACTTGATCCAATGCCATCCTTATACCACTTAAAAATTCTGCAGAATGCAGCTTTATTAAGGGAGGTGTTGGCTTTTCCTATACTCCTACATTAGCATATCTTTTCAGCAGTAGTAGTGACTTCACAGCAGCAGCCATCCACTAGGGTTGATCTCCCCCTTAGACTATGCATAGTATTGAGGACATGCTGATCAATTGTGATTATCTTTGATCCACTATTGTTGCTGCTGGCTGCCTCTTAACAAGAAGCTGAACTTGTTCATGCAACTACTGAATTTGCTCCACCTCAATTGGATCATCTGCAATCTTCAATTTACTGAATCTTCTCTTTACTGGACACTTGAGTCCATCTTTTTCATGATACCACTTGATATCACTTGAGAGTCTTGATATCAAATTACAGACTTGACAGTCTTGATACCATTTTGGAGACTTAACTACCTGCAAGAAGGGTGAGATCTACAACAGAAATATAACATGGAGCAACTAAAGCTATACCAAGTTAAACATACTGAACTCAAACTTGAAGGTGTTGAACTTGAATTCATCTAGTTGCATAGTAAAGATTTCTGCCACTTGCTTGTCTTTGGGACAAACTCAAGACAGATGTCTTCCTTTTTCACATGCTCCCTAATAAAATGATACTTAATCTCAATATGATTATTCCTGCTATAAGAGATAGGATTCCTTGAAATTGAGATTCCATTAGTTGAATCACAGAACATGGGGGTTTTACTTATCTAAAGGTTATAGTCTTGGAGCTGATGTTGGATCCACAACAACTGTGCATAGCAACTATCTGTTGAGATATACTCAGACTCAATTGTTGAGATTGCAACACTTGTCTGCTTCTTACTACTCCAAGGCACTATTCTTCCTCCCAAGAACTGACAGGTGCCTGATGTGCTCTTCCTGTCCTCTTTGCAGGCTGCAAAGTCTGCATTTGTGATGAGTTGTAAATGTATCTATAATTTTGTATTTTATTTAAGTCATTTTTGATTAGTTTTATAGTTTTTTATTGTTTTTATTCAATAAAATGCTTCTTTTTGTAAAAATTATACTAACTTAGCTTATTTTTTGTTTTTCTGAAAAATTTCAGAAAAAGTTAATTTTTTGACCTGTCATGACCCGTGACACCCCCCGTCACGCCCGTGTCAGGGCACTCAAACGCCTTCCGCTAGTCGACAATCACGATTTTTTTACTGTTCAAGTCACTCAACGCCATCAAGTCACGCCCGTGTCCAAGCCCCATCACGCCCGTGTCGAGGTCGACACTCCACGCTTTTTCACTCAACGCTGCCGACATTAGAACTGCCAGCTATCCAAGTAACGCCTCCCGACACGCCCGTGACCAATCCTGTCATGCCCATGACCGCCAGGTGTTCCTTCCAGAAGCTTCCAGATCGTCGATCGGTGCCCGAAGATTGTCGACCACTGCTTGACACGACCGTGACTGACACCTGTCACGCCCGTGACCACCACGTGTCACCTTCCCGAACCTTCTAGAATTTTGCCAGCTCGCCGAAGTCACCAAGTCAAACACGGCTCTGACCGACACGCCCCCTGTCATGCCCGTGACCTAGAGCGTGTCACTGTAATGCCTCCGATTTTCCAGTGATTTATTTAATTTATTATTTGACGTATTATGACGTCAGAGCCGTTATGTTAGCGCGTGTTGGTCATGTGACGTTGTTAAGGCGTGCTCTTAGCTCTTTAGGTTTTCCTGTGTGGCTTGGTGGTGCCTGGTAGCAAGATTCCCTAGCGAGCCGGAGTCTGTTTGGTGACTCGGTGGAGCCTCTTGGGGAATGCTTGTGTTTTGGCTTCGGGAGGTATTTGCCCGAGTTTTTGTTCGTCGGATTTCGATACCGACTTTGTCGTTAGCGCGTTTTGCGTCCGTTGGGTTGACCGGCCAAATTTTGGGATTTGCACCGGAAGTAGAAAATTTTACATTAGGAAATTAGATCGTCTAATTTTAGACTTGCTCGTCAAGTTTCGTCGCGTTCCGAGCAAGTTGGAGCCTCGCGCGCGTTTGAGCGTTTGAGTTTTGTATATTTTTTTCATACACCATAACTTTAAGAAACTAATATCATGAAAACGGTGCGTTGGAATTCGATTTCGACTTCGCCGTTGAATTCGTAGCGTCGTCATTCGCCTACGGTGCGAATTTAGTTCGATTCGGCATGCGTAAGGCCCCCCGTAATGACATTTCACTATAGCGTTATTTTAAATTTAATAAAAATATCATAAAATGAAAATAATAAGAAAAAATAAAAATGATAAATTTTTGCCTTGATAGCCGTCGATCGGCGTGTATTCCCCCCCCCCCCCCCCCGAATTACTGTTCCAAGCAGGAATCCTGTCGATTTTAAGCTTTTAGTTAAGGTTATATTAATTATAATAATAATAGTATAATAACTATTATATAATGTAATATTTATAAGTATATGTATATAAATAATAAAATCAAAATATAAGTCCTCTTTCTCCTCAACTGAGCAGCCAGACCGATCGCCCCCCTGCAAGTTAATTTTCTTTCTTGTTCATTTTCCTGCGAGCGGAGCGGAACCCTTCCGTTCGCGAGTCTTCCGTCGCGCGCTGCCACTAGCCGAGCTCGTGGACGGAATCTCGATCCAATTGCGGCGTTGGAAAGCTCTCGGCGAGAGCTTCGAGATCGCGATCTCGTCTCCGCGTGCCCTCTTTTGGAACGGATCTGCGTGGTGGAGTATTTTTTGTGTGGACGTTTTCAAGAACGATTTGAGGCAAGTGGATTTCTCCCCTCTTGCGTGCCTCCATGGGTTGTATTTCGCCTTATTATCTCTCCTTGTCGTAGAATACCGGAGTAGTATAGGTGAGATTAGAAATATTCCTAGGTTAGGGCTTGTAGTCGGCCTAAAACTAGGAAGAAATCGGAATTTATTATAGTTGAGTTCGGCGGGTAGGGGGAAATAATTCGGCGGGTAGTGGGAATTAATTCGGCGGGTATCGCCGAATTTACGTTAAGTCTATTTCGGCGGGTTTTGGTTGTAGAACTTGGTAGTTTCTAAGTGGTGTTGTCGGCTATTTTTGGCGTCGAATCGTGGATCCTTAGCATGTGGTAGCTGGGGTTTTGAGGGAGTATGGTACCAGGGGAGTTCGAGCCATGGCCACCACCATTCCCTCCTTTGGACATTTTGGGTTCCTGTAAGAGGTTGGAACTCTATGTGTGTGGACCATGTGGCGGCCCCTTTAGTACTCTTGAGACACCTGGACCTGGTTGTTCGGTTGTGACTGTTCTTAGTCTCTGACACAGGTTTGGGATTTGTGCAGGTGCTAACGATTTACAAGTTTAGGACTGTTAGTTGATATTACGTTTTGTAGCCTAAACTATTATCGTATTTTCTATTTTATAGTGTACAAATCATGTCTATTATTAGTTTATTTTTATCCTTTTTATGTAAATATTATTGCCACTAACATTTTCTTGTCCTTTTGCAGGTTTTCAGGGAATTCGTCAAAAATGACCTTACACGCCCCCTGACACCGCCCTCCCTGGGCGTGACCTAGGGCGTGTCACCCGATCCCGAGGACTTTTGTTGGAAGGGACAGGAAAACGAACAAAAACCGTTGTCACGCCCCCCTGACACGCCCTCCCTGGGCGTGTCACCAGGCGTGACCATGGGCGTGTCGCCCTCTGCCGCAAAGCCTGCCGCCGCATTAAATGTCGTTTCTCCACAGCACGAAAACAGTACTGTCACGCCCCCCGTCACGGGCGTGACCATGGGCGTGACATCAACTTTTCGGTGACTGACGGATTTCCGACCAATGATTTGGACATGACGTGCCTGTCACGCCCCCTATACGGGCGTGACCTAGGGCGTGACCACCGACGTACCGAAGCAATCATCCCTCCCGCCAGAATCCAGAGCCCGAGGTCAACATAGTACTGTCACGCCCCTTGACAAGCTCCCCCTAGGGCGTGACCAACCCGAGATTTTTTTCTATAAATTGAGACCCCCCTCTCCATTTCAAAAAGCTTTGGTTGAGAGGGGGAGGTGCTGCCCCTTTGGTTCTTGAGTTTTTTTCATGCTGTCTCTCTCTCTCTCTCTCTCTTCCTTTGTAATTTTTGCTTAATAATGGTTTAATATTTAGTTGCCTTAGCTTTCCTTGTAATCTTTAGTGTTGCTTAGTGCTAATTGTAGGGCTAGAATAGGATTTAATTTCCATGCACTTGTAATTTCAATTTCAATAGTGTAACTTGCCCTTTTTCATTAATAAAATCGTTCCTGTTTAGCTTGTCTTTTTTTTATGCTTCACTACTCATCCCCCCCTCCTCCACTTCGCTATGATTAACTAATCCTCCTTGTACTCGATCTTGATGATCCGAGGTTAGAGCGATTAAGTTATGATATTTTAATTAATCTTTTCTTTTTAGGTTAGGGCCTTGAATTACTCTTGATTAATCACGGGTTGGAGGTATATTATAGATATATACTCTCCACCTTTGCTTTCATTCTAGGCTAGCCAAGAGGATGAAAGAATGAAGTGAGCATTCAAGAGTAAAGGGAGTTGTACGCACCCCTCGAGAGAGGTAGACGTCCAAATCTCCCAGATTGGAGTAAAATCCAATAGTGGGGTTCACCGCGTAAAGCGAGTTTTAGGCCTCCGATTTAGACGAGAGTCGGTCGGACCTTCCTAAACTCAGTTGGGCACGACTTCGAGAGAAGCGTGTTCAAGCTTTAGGAACCTCCACGGTCAAGGACCTTTATCCTATTAAGTTTAGATTTTTATCGCATTTTCTTAATCGTCTTTAGCCGAGGTGAATCTTGATTGAGTGCATTTCCATTTCATATTTTCTACCTCTCGTAGTAATCACCTATCTTGTGCTCTTTAATTAACTGCAGTAGTTTCCTTTCTAGCATAGCTCTTTACTTAATAGCTTTACTTAATTGCGGTGGTTCTCTTTCTAGTATCATTTTACTTCCTCCCTTGCACTTAGATTTTCTAAAACCCTAGTTTTTCCGTCGATAAGATAATAGCGTTCGTGTGAGTAAGCATAGCCAACAGTTCCCGGATTTCAATACGACACTTGTGTCCCCTAGCTACAATTCGATAGGTATACTTGCCTCATCGGGTTGCTAGTTCGGTTGCGTTTATTTTCTTCGAACCCTAGCGCGCAACTAGTTTTTGGCGCCGTTGCCGGGGACTAACTTCCGTTGATATATTGAAAACACGAACCTATTAATTTTATCTCTTCTCTTTCTCATCCTCTTTCTTTAAAGTTTTAAAAAAAAAATCAAAAAAAAAATTTCACCGCTCTTAATAGTAACCAACTTCACAATTTTTCTACGCCACCTAATTCTCTCGAAAAGGGCAAAGGGCTTTAAGCGCCACTGTCTTGTCTAGTACCTTGCGAACCCTTCACGGGGTAGTCCTTGGGAAGTTCGGGAGTTAATCTATAAAAAAATCAATTTCAAAAAGAAAAAAAAATTTTAATCTTTTTTCTAGTTTATCCTTTTTCCCTTTCTCTTCTTCTTTTCTGTTCTTTTAGTGCATGACCCGCGAGAGTCCGTCGGTTATTTTGGACTTGGACCATGAAATTGAGCGTACTCTTCGGAGAAGATCGCGATTTCAAGGTCCTACTATCCAAGTGCCGGTTGAGGACTCCGAGTCATTTGCTACTTTAAGAATGGAAGAACCCAACGTAGATGAGGTCGTGCAAAGGACTATGTCCTATTATGCACGACCGAACCTCGAGGGAACAGAATCAAGTATAGTCCGCCCTACTATAACAAATAATAACTTCGAACTAAAGCCTAGCATAATTCAAATGGTGCAGCAATATGTGCAATTTGACGGACTTCAAGATGAAGATCCGAATGCACATATAGCTAGCTTTCTTGAAATTTGTGACACCTTCAAGATAAATGGTGTCACAAATGATGCAATCAGGCTGAGACTCTTCCCCTTCTCTTTAACAACTAAAGCTAAGCAGTGGATGAACACACTTCCTAAAAATAGCATAACCACTTGGAATGAATTAACTGAAAAATTTTTGGCGAAGTATTTTCCGCCAGCTAAAACTGCAAAACTTAGGAACGACATCTCTGCCTTTGGACAAATAGACTCTAAAACTCTATATGAAACCTGGGAGAGATTTAAAGAATTATTAGACGATGCCCACATCACGCGCTGCCTATATGGTTACAAGTGCAGACGTTTTATAACGGGCTAAATCAAAGCACGAAGAAAATGATAGACGCAGCTTCTGGCGGTACTTTAAATCATAAGACCCCGGAAGCCGCTCTTGAGCTTTTTGAGGACATGGCCATGAACACTTATTAGTGGAATGTGCCCAGGTCCCGCCCGAACAAGCCTGCAGGTATCTATGAAGTGGACAACGTCTCCCAGCTCGCTCTGCAAGTAGAAATCCTAAGCAAAAAATCACGGAGATGACTGATGCCTCCGTACCTCAGGTATGGGAATCTGGAACCCCTACTCCAGAACATTTAGATTATGTTAATAATATGCCTAGAACTTCTTTTAATAATTTTTTCTGCTGCGAATTTTCATCCGCCTGGTTTTAATTTTCCGAATAGTTATAAACCTGCTTTAAGAAATCATCCGAACTTTTCATGGAGTAATCCATCGAATGCGATGCCGCCCACCTCGCAAAATGATTTTTCTGCACCACCACCACCACCACCCACCTCTTCAAAATTACCCAAAACCTCCAAGCTTGGAAGAATTACTTTCTAAATATATCACCACAAATGACGCTACTATAAAAACTTTAACCGTAAGCGTAAAAAGTCTAGAAAATCAGGTAGGACAGTTCGCAAAAAAAATTTCTGAGCGACCCGCAGGGTCTCTTCCTTCCAATACCGAACCCAACCCGAGAGAGCAAGCGAAAGCTATAACTCTTCGGAGTGGGAAGCAAGTCTCCGGTATGGTAAGTGAAGAGCCCGAGGCAAGCTCCGCTCCTGCTTTTAAAAATCAAAGCTCCACTCCTGCTTTTAAAAATCAAAGCTCCGCTCCGCTTCCACCCTTTGCTGAAGAAGTTATCACCCCTATTTTAGAAAATAATCCCACTCCACCACCCATCTTCAAAAATAATTCAACTCCTCCATACCCCTCTGAACTTAATAGACAACGTCAAGATGATCAGTACTCCCGCTTCTTAGAGATCTTCAAACAAATCCACATTAATCTTCCCTTCCATGAGGCTATTTCACAGATGCCGAAATACGTCAAGTATCTTAAAGACCTCTTCACAAACAAGAAGAAGTTAGAGAATCTTTCGCACGTCACGCTAAACGCCGAGTGCTCCGCCGTTTTAACAAACGGTTTGCCGAAGAAAATCAGTGACCCGGGTAGTTTCTCTATCCCGTGTGTCTTCGGTGATCTTTTTGTTAAACACGCGTTAGCCGACTTATGCACGACTATAAACTTGATGCCCTTTTCGTTGTTTAAAAAGTTAGGGATTGGTACCCTTAACCCCACGCGTATGAGTATCCAGCTAGCCGATAGATCCGTCAAGTACCCGTTAGGAATAGTGGAGGACGTTCTAGTGAAAGTCGACAAGTTCATCTTCCCGGTGGACTTTGTCGTTTTTGGACATCGAAAGAAGACGTCGAGGTTCCCTGCTGATCCTTGCCGACCCTTCCTTGCCACCTCCCGAGCCATCATTGACGTAAGCAATGGTAAGCTCTTTCTTCGAGTAGGCGACGATGAAGTCACATTTTCTATCACCCCTTCGATGAAGAACACCTTAGCAAACGATGACTCATGCTTTTTCGTAGATGCCGTGAGTGATGATTCTTCCTACTGCCTCTCCGACTTTGAAAAAGAATTTTCTACTTTTTGCTCCTCTTCTCTTAAAACTGAATCACTGCAAGGAAGTGATGAATCTTCTTATTGTCTTTATGAGTTTGAAAAAGAATTTTCTGATTTTTGTTCTTCCTCTTTTCTTCCCACTGAATCGCTACAAGAAGCCGTCTTGGCTACTACCCCCACCCCTTATTACGTTCCTTATAAAAAAGTTTATGAAGATATTATTTTTGAAAAAGAAAGAATCTCAAAATCCTCTTATGAAGAACCCCCTACCCTAGAACTTAAAGAACTTCCCGAAACACCTTAAGTATGCTTTTCTTAGAAAAAGATTCCAAGTTACCAGTTATTGTTTCGCGGCCTACCTCACGGATAACGCAAAACGATAAACTTCTTCTAGTTTTCTACATAAGCATCGCCGGCTATTGCTTTGCAAATTTCTGATATCAAGGGCATAAGCCCATCTTTCTGTACCTATAAAATTTTAATGGAAGATAATTCGCGTAACTCTATCCAACCTCAGCGTCGTATAAACCAGAATATGAAAGAAGTAGTTAAGGGCGAGGTTATGAAACTATTAGAAGCAGGAATTATCTACCCTATATCGGACAGTAAGTGGGTTATCCCCGTTCAGGTAGTTTCAAAAGAAGGGAGGGAATAACCGTAGTTTAGTAATGAGAATAATGAATTAATCCCGACACGGACGGTGACGGGTTTGGCGTATGTGTATAGATTATCGTAAGTTGAATGACGCCACCCGCAAGGACCACTTTCCTTTACCGTTTATCGACCAGATTTTAGAACGTCTCTCCGGCCAAATCTTTTATTGTTTTCTCGATGGCCTCTCAGGGTACTTTCAAATACCCATTTCTCCCGAGGACCAAGAGAAAACTACGTTTACTTGTCCCTTCGCAACCTTCGCTTACCGAAGAATGCCGTTTGGATTGTGCAATGCGCCAGCTACATTCCAGCGATGTATGCTCGCAATATTTGACAAGTACGTAGAAAAGCATTATGGAGGTATTCATGGACGATTTCTCCGTGTTCGGCGATTCCTTCGATAGATGTTTAGAAAACCTCGAAAAGTATTAGAACGATGCGAAGAAACTAACCTTGCCCTAAATTGGGAAAAAATGTCATTTTTGATGGTGAGGGAAGGGTTAGTTTTGGGTCATAAAATTTCTGCTAAAGGTATTGAGGTAGACGTTGCCAAGATAGAAGTTATTGAGAAGTTACCGCCGCCTATAAACATAAAAGCTATAAGAAGTTTCCTAGGCCACGCTGGTTTTTATCGTCGTTTTATAAAGGACTTCTCCAAGATCACTAAGCCCCTCACCCATCTCTTAGAAAAAGACGCTCCATTTATTTTTGATGACTCTTGTATTTCTGCCTTTGAATTAATTAAAGAAAAGTTAATTAACGCACCGATTATGATAGCTCCGGTGTGGGACCTTCCTTTCGAGATTATGTGCGATGCGAGTAGTTTTGCGGTGGGAGCCGTATTAGGCCAACGCATATCAAAAAACTTCAACCCCATCTATTACGCTAGTAAAACCCTCACATCTGCACAAGAAAATTACACCAGAACCGAGAAGGAGCTCTTAGCTGTAGTATTCGCCTTTGATAAATTCCGCCCTTACATTACACTTTCAAAAATCATTGTTTTTACGGACCACTCGGCCCTCAAGTACCTTCTTTCCAAAACGGATGCCAAGCCTCGCTTGATTCGCTGGGTCTTACTCCTCCAGGAGTTTGACTTAGAGATCCGTGATAAGCGAGGAGCCGAGAACTTGGCCGCCGACCATTTATCCAGATTAGATAACCCCTTTATAGAAAAATTAAATGAAAAATCTTTTAATGATTATTTTCCTGATGAGAAGCTGCTTTTAGTTAACACATCTACTTCTCCTTGGTTCGCGCACATCACCAATTATCTAGTGGCCTGGGTGCTCCCAAAAGAGTTCTCCTCTCAGCAAAAGAAGAAATTCTTTTCTGAGCTGAAGAACTACTTTTGGGAAGACCCGCATCATTTCAGAATCTGTGCGGATCAAGTGATAAGGAGATGTGTTTCTTATTATGAAGGAATTGATATTCTAAAACATTTGCATGAAGGTCCAACAAGTGGGCACTATCAAGCTACTCGCACCGCTCACAAGGTGCTTTGCGCGGGTTTTTACTGGCCTAGCCCATTTAAAGACGTGCAAGCCTTTGTGAGCAAGTGTGATAGTTGCCAACGGTCAGGCAACATTTCTAATAAAAATGAAATGCCGCAAAATTATTTCTTAGAGTGCGAAATTTTTGACCTCTGGGGAATTGATTTTGTTGGCCCCCTTCCTTCTAGCTTCGGAAACAAATATATTTTAGTTGCTGTTGATTATGTTTCACGATGGGCTAAGTCCCAAGCTCTTCCTACGAACGACTCCCGAGTTGTAGTCACGTTTCTAAAAAGATTATTTTCTAGATTCGGTACGCCACGCGCAATCGTTAGCGATAGGGGTTCCCATTTCTGTAATGCATAATTTTCAAAAATCCTTACCAAATACGGCGTTACACATAAGCTTTCCACTGCCTACTACCCCCAAACTAACGGACAAGTCGAAGTAGTTAATAGAGAAATAAAAAGAATATTAGAAAAGACTGTTTCAACTTCTAGGAAAGACTGGTCAGCCAAACATGACGATGCTCTATGGGCCTACCGAACAGCGTACAAAACCGCCCTCGGATGTACGCCGTATCGGTTGGTCTATGGAAAATCGTACCATCTGCCCGTAGAGTTAGAACACTGCGCCTTTTGGGCCTTCAAATTTTTAAACTTCGATCCCCACTCAGTCGGTGACCTTCGAAAATTTCAACTAAATGAACTCGATGAGTGGCGCTCTTATGCTTATGAAAATAATAAACTTTATAAAGAGCGTACGAAGCGTTTACACGATAAACACTTAAGGCACCCTAAAAACTTTAAGCCGGGCGACCAAGTCCTTTTATATAATTCTCGTTTACATTTATTTCCGGGCAAATTAAAATCTCGCTGGTCTGGCCCGTTTTCTGTTTTAGAAGTATTTCCTTATGGAACTGTTTTAATTTCTCACCTTGATAAGGGTAATTTCAAAGGGAATGGTCAGCGTCTTAAACTCTACTTTTCTGGTGATGATGATGTCAGTCCAAACATTATTAAGTTTCTGCTTCACGAACTCTAACTTTGAACTCTTAATTTTTGTTAAGAAACAATTTTATTTCTGGACAACAATATTTTTTGACAATATTATTTTTTTGATGCGTCGAGCTCAACGACGCTTTATCCAAAGGGCGCTCTTGGGAGGCAACCCAAGTTATCTTTTCTGTTTTCTTTATTTTACAATTTTTGCCTCGGACGTCTCCGACAAGCTGAAGCTTCTCCGATCACCTGCTCCAACATTGCTGAATCTATCACGAAGTCCAAAGAAGACATTCGGAGGAGCGGCATCACTCAGCTTTCGCAGCAAATAAATCCGGGGAAGTACCTGTCTTTCAATTCTATCTTTCAATTCTGTACTTTACTTTTCTCTCCTTCTCCAATCCCCTTCTTTAGCCATTGAGGACAATGTCTATTTTAAGCTTGGGGGAGGACTTCCACCTTCATTTTTGCTTAGTGTACACATTTTTCTCTTTGTATATATTTTAAATATTTCCAAAAAAAAATGAATATCTTAAAATTCCAAAAAAAAAAGAGATAAATTTTCCAAAATCCAAAAAAAAGAGAATATTTCACAAAATTATAAAAAAAAATTATGTGTTTTTGAATAGTTTAGACATTTTGGTATTTCAATAGTACCCCTAGTTTTTGTTTTTGTTTTACTCAAAATTTTCTATAAACAACTTAGTTAATTATAATATTTCTAATCGTCCTTTTTAATTATGTTTCACAAGTAAAATGTTGGCTATGCTGTGTTTCTAATTCACGGTAGCATGTTAAGGTGAAATATTTTTCTAAAACTCGCATTTCTATTATGGTTTTTTGTTTTTTATTTCCTTTACTTTCTCAAAAATTCATCATCCACTATTTTCTTTTTCGTTTTTGAATAATTTTTGTAAAGTCATCTTTTGAATAGCGTAGTAGATGTGAACGATCCAAGTCACCTATTATTTCTATTTTCAAGTTTATTTCATCAATCTTCTTTTATGATCTAGGACTCGCTTTTTGAAATTTTTCAAACCTTTGTTTTAAATAAATTCAAAAGCGTGAAAATGATTTAGGCCGTTTTTATTTTCGTTTAAGCTTTCCTGCCAACCTAAAAACTTTTACCACTAGTTAGCCGTTTTTGAGCCTTTTTCCGATTTCATTTGATAGCTCCTCCCTTCATTTCACTTTCACCAAAGCCAAAATTTCCAACCTATCGAATCACACTAGCCTTTTTGAGTTTCATAAATTATTTTGACGATTTTGATAGGATATTTTGTTATTTTTTGTGGGAGAAAGGTTTTTGAAAAAAAGTATGCTCAAAAGTGATGTTTATTTTTGTTTGGCCAATTCAAAAGGAAAATAAAAATATTTAAGGACTTTGTTTTGAAAAAAGAAAAAAAATGAAAAAAAAGAAGAAAAAGAAAAAAATGTGTATATATTTTTATGAAAGTTTTTGAAACTCTTTGCTTTGGTTTAGGGTGATTTTGAACCTTCACGTTTATTTTTGAATTCCACTCCTAATCATATTCCTAAACCAAATGTTTATGTCCTATTTAAGTCCTTTTGATTCACACTTTTTGATTTTTTATTTAACAACTAAGAAAAAAAAAAGTAAATCAGTTTTAGTTTTGGATTTAAACCTAGATTTTTATTAATTAAATTGATATAATTATAATGCGTTGCTTGGATCTAGTAACAATTCAATGCGTGTTTTTCATTTTCGTTGCTTTGCTTAAGTCTATTTAAAAAATCTCGTTAAAATTTTGGATGATTTGTTTTTATTGAGTAAAGTTTATAAAAGTTTTACCATTCCTAAATAATTGTTTTAAACTTACATTTCACCTTTTCCCTACTTAGAATTTTGCATAGTACTTGTGTAGGCATAATTAGAACTTTTTGATTAGTCCTTTTTATAAATATCTAGTTTTTATATTTTTGCTTGGGGACAAGCAAAGCTTAAGCTTGGGGGAATTTGATAATACGTTTTGTAGCCTGAACTATTATCGTATTTTCTATTTTATAGTGTACAAATCATGTCTATTATTAGTTTATTTTTATCCTTTTTATGTAAATATTATTGCCACTAACATTTTCTTGTCCTTTTGCAGGTTTTCAGGAAATTCGTCAAAAATGACCTGACACGCCCCCCTGTCACGCCCTCCCTGGGCGTGACCTAGGGCGTGTCACCCGATCCCGAGTGTAAGACCCCCTTTTTTTTTTTCAAACCCGGGGTCTTAGGCCCAGAACCGCCGCTTTGCGGTGACTCCTTCACGTCCCGAAGGGTCATCACCACAAGGCGCCGATTCTGCCAGCCAATTTCGATCACAGAAAGTAGCACAATTATTGAAGTAAGAGCAATGCAGTCCACAATAATAAAAATCACATATATATAATAAAACTCCACGAAGGGAGTGTCCACAGAAACATCAGAGTACTATAAATACGGGCTTATGCCCGGTACAAAATGTCCTCACTACAAGTCTCTCATGCGGAAGCGAAACAGTAAACTACTCAAGGTCGAGACTCACGGTCCCGGCTGTGTGAACTCCGGAGCTAGACTGCCCCATCTCTAGGTGCACCGATCTCTGGGGCTGCTCTTCCATGCTGGGCTCCACGATCCCCTAAATGATGCGGTTCGAAAACCGTTAGTCATAAAGACTAAGCCCTATCATCCCCTACCCCTTCCCCCATAGCTCCTAGGTACCGAGCGGAGAGGAAGAAAGGGAAGGACATGAAGGTGGAGATTAAACATGAAAACAGATGGCAGCGGAAACTAATTCTAGCAAGTTGTGTTAGGTGAGCAGTTAATAAATTGTTATAATAGGTCTAGCAGTAAGAAAAGCAATTAAATGAATTTAAACCTTCACTTATGCGAGAACACATAAGCAAAGGGATCTTTTGCAAGGCTCCCATCGTATAAGTGTCCCATACCACTTATACCTTGGGGTGTCGGTTATCAAACAGCAGGGGTTATTATATGTTGAAAATAACCTTTGATTTATAAACTTGCCCACACAAGCTTATATACCAAGGGGTCGTTTTGCAGGTCCTAATGTATAAGCGTCCCATACCACTTATACTTTAGGTGTCAGGGTTAAATGAATCGATTATGCTATGACATGCTAGTGGGTATGATGAAACATGCAAGTGCAACTCACACACCCGACTCTGTGCACACAGACCTTTAGTTCCCCCTTTCGGAGCCGTTACCTCCCAGGATACCTCCGTAGTGGCAAACGGAAGCGGTGGGTTGGGCCTCGCCCACCTCCAAAACCAGTAAAAGCACCACTGGTCTGACCTATCGTACGCCTCAACGCTTGGTGCACTAAGCGGACGCCTGCGTACTCTTGCCGGCTGGCGCACCGGACTTCTGCTGGCGAAGTGCTAATCACCCCGCCGAGTCATCGATATCGGTGTCGGTGCAATCGAACTCCCCGATATCGAAAGACCCACCACATTAACTTTTCCTATTTTATGCACATGCAAGTTTATCGTAAACACACAAAAACCGAGCCGAAGCTCCCCGGACCAAAACGTCCGTCTCCAAACCAACCGAGCCGAAGCTCCCGGACCATCCGTCCGTCTCCAAACCAACCGAGTCGAAGCTCCCCGGACCATCCGTCCGTCTCCAAACCAACCGAGCCGAAGCTCTCATCATTCTTCCTGTGCCAACAGTGTTTGTGAAGAGTGCAACCCTAGTTACTAAGTTACTCTTGTCGGTTTATTATTACAGTTTACGTTAGCCCAGGACTGCCCCCGGTATACCCTGTGAAGGGCTCTCAAGGGGCACTAGGAACCAAGACGGTGCATTACGGCCCGAAGTTCCCTTTCGCAAGGCACTTATTATTATTGGTTGTATACCCTTTTACCCGATTTCCTTCTCGTATTACATTAGACTATCCTAGGGTGATTTTAAACCTTCCACTCCTCGGGGAAGGCGATCTTTCATCGAACCCGAGCACCTCTTAACTCTAGCTATCACCACTACTCACTACTCTTTATATCTTCCTATTGTAATTTCTTCCACAATTGTTCACCCAGACAAAATGTTTAAACCTCAAAGACTTTCTCAGATCGTGTCATATTGCATCTCACAACCTGCTATATGCAGACCGACCTAGGCTACATGTCGAACCGGTTATGCAATGATCCATTACTCATCCAAATGCCCTAAACTATTTACTGGAGACTTATCTTGGTATAAATAACCTAAATCCAGAAAATGGAAATTTTCCTAATTTATTTGGCATTTAATTAAATTCCTCGAAAATCTCAAGGGCCTCCGGTTTGAACATGAACTATCCTAATTATTCATGCAAGATGTCCAGCAAATTTATGATAATTAGTAGGCTATCTCAGAAGGCTAAATCCTAAGTATCATAATTTTCTATCATCAAAATGACCTGAAAAACTATTTGGAAATAATCTCTAATTTCTATAGTTTATGAATCAAGTACAGAAAATATTCTTCCAAAAATTCTAAATAATTTATGACATGAAGATTAAGGCCTAAAATTTGCACTGGCTAAGTTTCATAATTTTCCAGCAAGTGTTCTATCCATAATAATTTTTTAAACATAAAAGCCCTTTCTATCATTTGTGAATAAAGTACTAGATTTACTCAACATAAAATTCTATAAAAATTCAGGGATCAATGTTCTACTAGTCAAGATCTAAATCCAGAATTTTAACTGATTATAATTAATGTAAAGCCTCCAAATAATTGAAACAACAAATTGGGCTAATAATTCTTTAACACATGAAGTATAATATATATTAATCATAAAATTCCAGAAAAATTACCATAAGTCTAATACATCCTAGAACTCCCTCCTCCCGAGTTTCATAATTTTTGGATTAGATTTAGTGCTTAAAATAATTAAATTACATGGTTATCCTATTCCAAAATCTCAACTTTCGAGGTACCTAACTACCTCCAATTCCTTCACTATTTCAACCAGAGGGTTTTCATCATATCCTCCCCCTCTCCTCCAAATTTCAAGGGCATACAAGAGCTTTTGCTCCTATGTCCTTCACAAACCTCAAACTCCCACCCGTTGGAGTTGAGCCAATCTCTTAGGGTAAAATCCACCCTAAGCCACACCATGTTACCCAAGAGGGTAGACATAGACTCAACAAATCAGTGGCCAACAACTTCAGCCTCTTTTGAGGAGATTTGTCCACTCCATCTCCAATTGTACTTTTCCCCAAAGTACCCCTCACCAAGACCTATCTAGGACTTGATAATTCCCTATTCAAAACTCGACCAATCGAGTTGAAATTTTGTACAGATCTTAATAATGATGCCAGGGACCACCACCCAAAATTTGGGGGAGTTTGGGCTTAATTTCATCTCCTAATTAATTTTATATTGTTTATTAAATTTTTACAAACACTTTAGGCAAAAGTTCTCCAAAAATTCTCATTTTTGGACAGCCTCTCGATATACATATTATAGACCTCCAGTCCAAATTTCAAGTCATTTGGACATGTTATGAACCGTGGGCAACCATTTTAATTTCTGGTTAACCTAGGTCTTGATCCCACCAAAATGAGTGCTGTGTTCAAACCACTCACCCAAATTGAATAAAATCAATTTTAAATTAAAGTAGACCCCGAGGGCTACAACTTTTGTGTCTGGTCATTTTTCCTAATTCGGCCTCTAAGTGCCTCATTTTGCAGCCTTAAAATATACTAAACCGAGTATATTTCTCCTTATAAAATTATTTACATAATTTATAAGTATAAAACGATTTACTGTTCATCTTCTACAGAACCCGAAACTAGAACCAGGAAGCCATTTTTCCTGTAACGTTTCCGTGATCCGTTGCCGGCCGTCCGGTCACTTCGCTGGCCAGCCACCACCACCACCACCTCCGTTGAGGCGATGGCTAGCGGTCGGCGGTGGTTTGGCCGCCGGAGGTGGCGGTTTCCGGCGAACTCAAAATACCTTTTTCATGGTTTTTCCATGAAAACGAGAGATGGATCCGGCTCCATTGAGCGCAAAACTCCTTTCTAAGAATCCTAAGATCTACCCATGAAAGAGAAGGAGTAGAGGAGGACCTTGTTCGCGGTTTGAAGGCGAGAAGAACGTCGGGGTGCCATGGCGCGGTGGTGGCGTTTGCTGAACTCCTCCTACAGCAAGAACAAAGGTCTGTTCTGATTACTTGAGCGTGTAACCTTCTCCTCTTGTCCAGGTGGGCTTTTATAAGTCAGAAAAGCGGGAAGGTGAATAGTTTAAGCCTTAATGGTCATGAAGGCTCCTCCCTTTCAACGTTTCGGTTATAGAGAAGGGATAAGAAACGGCGGAAACTGAACAGGTGTGTCCAGCTGGCGATTTTCTATTGGACCACCTTTTCCTTATTTATTATATAATTACAGAAGGAAAACGGCCGGAAGTTACTCCTGGTATAACTTCCCAAACCAGCATTTATTTCCACGCGTGTTAGAATTATTTCGGGCCTGACCCGTCGTTTCGGTCAATGTCACGGGCGTGACACATAAGTCACGGGCGTGACAGGCCCGGGTAGCCCATTCTGGGTTCGACGATCGTCGAACTGAGATCGACGATCGTCGATGGAAGGTCACGGGCGTGACACCTCGGGTCACGGGCGTGACAGACCCAAATGGCAGATTGTGGGTTGACGATCGTCGAATTGAGATCGACGATCGTCGAAGGCTGGTCACGCCCTAGGTCACGGGCGTGACCTAGAGGTCACGGGCGTGACATGCCCGAACGGCAAATTTCGAGGTCGACGATCGTCGAATTGAGGTCGACGATCGTCGAAGGCTGGTCACGCCCTAGGTCACGGGCATGACACTCATGTCACGGGCGTGACATGCCCGGGCCGCAAGCTCGACGATCGTCTCACGGCGATCGACGATCGTCGATGGGGTCACGCCCATAGTCACGGCGTGACATCTTGGTCACGGGCGTGACATGCCCAGACAGCACATTTGACGATCGTCTCGTGGAGATCGACGATCGTCGAAGTAGTCATGCCCAGGTCACGGGCGTGACGGGTCGGTCACGGGCGTGACCAACCCTTGATCCGAAAACTCGGTCGATTTATTTTCACTTTTTGTGCTCCCTGGGGTTCTGACTCGACCATCCGACTCCTAGGGGTCTAGCCGGAAATGGGATGTTACAAATCCCAATAAACAAAACAAAAATTTTCGTCCCCGAAATTGAGGTTGAGCCTATGGGGATTTCTATCGGAATAAATTAAACTTGTAACATCCCATACTGATAGTTTAACTTTCAAGGCAGCCTAAACACCTAGAGGGGGGGGTGAATAGGTCCTGCTTCTTTTTCTAAAACTTCTAGACAGAATTCAATTTATTAACTAATACAAAAACACAGCAATCACAGAAAACAACACATCACAGATTGCACTATGTTTTATAGTGGTTCCCCAAGGTCTGGGTACATCCACTTTCCCCCTTCACCTATCTAGCTGTATGCTAGATTCGGCCAAACTTCCACTTATCTCAGATCAATAGATCTTACAACTCAGAACCCAACTGGTTCCTACAACTCAGGCACAACTGCCCTACCTCAGCCTTGCCCCAAGGCCTACAACTCAGAGAATATCCTTCTCCTACACTCAGGCAATCAGCCCTACCACTCAGAGTTCAACACTCCTACACTCAGCCTTTATAACATAGGCTTACAACTCAGATCTGTATAAACAGATCCTACAGAAATATAGAAAAGATTGTTTTAAATTTGTCTTGCCAAATTGAGAGAGAAAAGGCAATGACAATTCTTAATCAGCTGATGCAATCAACTGTTTCTTAGCCTTCTTCAAAGCTTCTTGAAAATGTACTTAGCTGAGTTGATTCCAAACAGCTTCTTGATAATCCACTGGTGGATTCTTTCTTCTTCTTCAAATTCTGACTTGATCTCTCTCTATCAGCACTTGAATGATTCTTCAGAATTCTGGTTAGAACTCTTCTTAGATCTATCCTTAGATAGTCTTCTTAGATCTTCTTGAGAAGATCTTCTTAAGTGCCTTAGCACTTTCTTGAAATGATTTGGATCGGAATCCTTCTTCAAAAGTTCTGGAGTTAAGAATTTCTTCAATGTTTTGAAGGTTATTTCTTCTTCTGAATATGTCTATTTATAGACTTCCTTCATGGTAACCGGCTGATCCGGTTTCTAACAGTTCTCTGACAAGTCTGACAGCTTCAGTTAACCGGTGGCAACCCACAGCTGTCAAGTCTTCAACAAGTCCTGTGCCTTAGTCTTGAACCACAGTGTGTCGAGACAGTCTGTCAGAAAGTGTCGAGACCATCTGTCTATTTGTGTCGACACAATTGACTTTGGTGTCGACACTGCCTTCAGTGATGTCGACTAAGTTGCCTTTGAGTCGACACAGCTTCTTCTGCAAACAATTTGATCTTGACTCTTCAGTGTGTCGACACAAGTCCTGTGTGTCGACACAGTTGTTGTAGAATCTTAACTTCAGTAAGTGTCGACTTAGCCTTCAGGTGTCGACACAGTCTTCTTTTAACTCTGCTTCAATGTGTCGACTCAATCACAATGTGTCGACACATTCTGCTGTTGTAGACAAACTTGTGGTCGACTATATTCCTTGAGGTCGACTATGTTCTTCTGTGTCGACATTTTTTTCAATGTTGAGGTCGACGCTTTCCTTCTGTGTCGACACTTTTTCCCAGAGTAGTGTCGACTTACTTCTTCTGTGTCGACACATTTTCCCAGTGTTGAGATCGACTATGTTATGTGTCGACACTTTTTCCCAGAGTAGTGTCGACTTACTTCTTCTGTGTCGACACATTTTCCCAGTGTTGAGATCGACTATGTTATGTGTCGACACTTTTTCCCAGAGTAGTGTCGACTTACTTCTTCTGTGTCGACACATTTTCCCAGTGTTGTGTCGACAACTTTCTTCTATGTGTCGACACATTTTCCTTTGTGTCGACACTTGGACTTAGAATTTTTCTGTAAACTTTAACATTTCTTTACCTGCACATGTCAACTCAAAACTACATCAAATACAACATGATGTATATCATTGAGCTAGGTTGGGCTTCTTCAAATCAGGTACACATTTTCCAATGTACCCAACAATCTCCCCCTATTTGGAGAAGTCATAACCCTTATAGCCAATGATATACACCATTTATAAATAGTATAAAATGATGATATATGACAATACACAGGGATACTTAATTATAAACAAAATAATAAGAACATCATGGATAAAACAATCTATCACAGATTTAACAAAATTTTGTTTATTACTGGGTAATGTTTGATTACATGGTTTTTCTTTGACAGATTACATCATTACAAAACATTATGAAAGAACTAAACATTATCAGGATTGATTAGGCTCTCTAATAACAATCCCTTGGCCAGATTTAATTTTAGCTGTCACAGGAGCTTCTGATTCTTCAGCCATCTTTTTTCCTTTAAGATCAGCTTTCTTCTTAGCTTCTTCCTTGAGCCTTTGCCTTTCAAAATAGTGAAAAGGCTTTGGGAAGTATTTGCTTGGCTCCATAGCATCAGTTGGAAGTCTTCCCATCTTAGCTTTCCTTCTGAATTGTACAATGGCTTCTTGTCTTGCCTCATACTTCTGCCATTCCTGCTCATTGTACCACTTGCCCCTTTCATGAATTGATCTTTGACAGCTTTCCATGCAGTGAGTATTATATTTCTGGAAGTAGGACTCCACTGCTCAAAATCTGGCTTCAGCTCAGCCTGCTCTCTAAATCTTTTCTTTGACAGTAGAGCATCTTGCTGTTCTTGCAAATTTACCTCAGGCTTATCAACCTTTTCAAAGATAACATTTACAACTTCCTTTGAAGGACTATACATATATTGCACTTGCTGATCCAATATATCAAAATCTGGAGGGGGGTATATGACTTGGGCAACCTCAGGTTGGTCACCTTCAAGTAGTCCTGTTTGTAATCCTGACTCAGCCACCATGTTATCATCACACAATGGTGGATATCCCAATGTGGCTCTTATGCTATTGGTCACCCATTTGGCATGCTCAGAGCCTGCATGAATTAGCATCCTCTCCCCCTTTATGGCTTCTCTTGATACATGATCTCTAAGATCTTCTTTCTGAAATCTTATTTGGCCATCCAAATAATTCACTCCCTCCTTGAAAAATGGTCTTAACTTTTGAAGCTTTTCAGATATTTCCTGTTGAGAGGTTGTGATGGCAGTCTTAACAGATGCAATAGCAGCCTGAAAATTCTTATCAAACTCTTGCCATTTCTTTGGCTTTATCTGCAGGCATCCCTGGAACAATCTTCTTCACCTCTTGAATGATCTCATTATGAGATTCAGTTAAATTGTCATTCATTCTTATTTGATTTTCCAGAACATAACCTTGCTTCAAAACAATATCATCCACCTTTGTAGAGATATCCTGCTGTTGTTTAGCCAGATAAACTACAGCATTGCCACCCTTGTGGAAGCAATCTGTCATTTCAGTTTTATTCAAGTTGACTTGAAATTGGATAGATTTGATATCTTGGGCTAAGTCAAACTGCAGAGTTTTGTTTCTTTCATCAACATATTTCTCAATGGCCACCCTGTGGTCATCCAATTTCACCTGTAAATCCACCAAGAACTTGTTATAATCAACTTCAGGAGGTGGAGGTGGAGGTGTTGTCTGTAAAGCCTGCTTATAAGTCTTGCTTCTTCTTTTAAATACAACCAGTTTTCTTTTCTTAGCCAACCTGGCTTCTTCAGTTTCAGATTCAGAAGTACTCTCAATGTGAACTCTATTGCTTCAATGCCATGTTGCTCAGTTTCAACATGTATTGGCTCCCCCTCAATTCTTTGCTCCTCCTCTACTTCTTGTACTTTCTCAATCTCTTGAACTTTTTCCACTCCTTGTTCTAGCTCTAAGTCAAGAGGCTGCTCAACATCTTGAACCTCTTCTATTCTATCAGTAGCTGTATCAACATCTGGGAATAACTCTTCCATAGTAAATTCCAGTTGAGTGGTCACTTTTGCAGCAGTTAAATCTGGAGATATGTTTAACTGTGCTACCTCTTGGACTTGCACCTCAATATTTGTTGTGGCAGGTGTAGGTGTGGACACTAGCTCCCCCTGAACCTGTGCAGTAATAAGAATAAGAGCAATGTCTTTTATAGTTAAAATACATTAGCTCCTCCTATACCTAAGCAGGTGTAGATACCTTTGGAGCAGAAGTGGAAACTTGCTCCCCCTGCATCTGTGCAGGTGTTGATACTTCCTGGACCACAGTTGAGTCAAGCTGTGTCCCTTCTTGTACTTGGTCAGATTCTTGATTTGGTGTAGGGGATTGCACAGGGGTGTCTGGCCTGTTCTCTTCAGGCACATCCTTTGACAGCACCCTATCCCACCTGGTGAATAGTCTCATATCCATTCTTCTCATATGGTTAATCTTGCTCCCCTGCAGCTGCTGCATCACTTCAGGAATTACTCCATTGAAGTACAGGCTCATGATCCTAGCCATGTTAGGCTTCTTGATTCCCTCTTTGATCTTGTCAAAGAGCACTCCTGACCAATCAGTAGGAATAGTAAAGACTATCCTGGTCATCAGGCTGAACATATAGGCAGAAATCCTATCATGTCCACCTGTCTTGCAGAGGATTACCTTCCCAACTATCTCAGACAAGAACTTCCCTTGCTGATTCATTCCCTTCCTATTGAAGGCAGCTCCAATCTTCAATCCTTGGTCCAGTCCACACCATTGAAGGGCTTCCCTTGTCCTAGAGATAGGAACTTCCTCTTCATTTTCAACTACTTTCAAGTGGAAGATTTTTCTTAAACTTCTTTGGTTAATCTTGATCTTACTCCCTTGAACTGTAGACTTAATCTTGAGGCCAGTTGAATGGACTGATGCAGAGATAAAGAACTCGTGCACCTCCTTCTTCCAGATCTTGGATGGTTCTGAGACAAGGAATTCTAACCCTGATGCAGAGAGAAGGGTGATAACTCCTTGAACATCAGGCGGCGCCTCTGCAAACGCCTGGCGAACCAACTCATACCCTTCATTAACATTGTCTTCAATCCTTGGCGCCATCGTTGTGTCGAGAAAGCTTGAGAGAAGAGAGAAAGAAAGACTGTCGACACAGGGTTTGAGTTTCGAAAACCTTGAAAGCGTGTCGACACAAAGAGCTTTTTGACCTATTTATAGCTTCTGTTGAAAGAAGTTCAAAAGGCGCCAAAGACAGTCTAAATGTGTCGACACAGACGGAATGTGTCGACACAAGCTTCTATTAACTCGACATTTCTTCAGTCTACTATGTGTCGACACCAATTTGTGGTTATGTCGACACCTTGGATATATAGTAGAAAGACAGAAATTCTGTGTCGACACTAAGACAAGTGTCGACACATATTTTGTAAGTGTCGACACCATAATTCTGGTTGAGTCGACATTACATTCCTGGTTAAGTCGACAATAAAACTCTTAAGTGTCGACACATATTCTCTGTGTCGACACAATATTTCTGACTTGTCGACATAATTTCTCTGAGTCGACACATTATTACTGAATGTGTCGACACATTCTTACTTAGCCAATTTTTGTAACTTCAATGTGTCCTTTTTAACACTTGATTATTGTTGTTACTACTTTTACTTACTTATTAACCATTTCAATAGCATTGTTAATGATTTTGTTTAATACATTAATCAATGGTTAACATACCTAATTCAATTTTGAATTTATTGAATTTGGTTTCATCTAAAGGCTTAGTAAATACATCTGCTATTTGATAATCTGTTTTTACAAATTCCAATGAGATGTCACCTTTTTCTACATGTTCTCTAAGAAAATGATATTTGATTTCTATATGCTTAGTTCTACTATGAGAAACTGGATTATTAGCAATAGAAATAGCACTCTTAGAATCACATAAAAGGGGTGTTCTACTTACCTGAATACCATAATCTTTAAGCTGATGCTGCATCCATAATAGCTGTGCACAGCAGCTTCCTGCAGCAATATACTCTGACTCAGCTGTGGAAATTGCCACACTAGTCTGTTTTTTACTACTCCAAGATATTAGTCTTCCTCCCAGGAATTGACAAGTACCTGTAGTACTCTTTCTATCCTCTCTACATCCTGCAAAATCTGCATCTGAATAGCCTGTTAGTTGAAAATCTCTATTCCTAGGGTACCAAAGACCTAGAGTAGGAGTGCCCTTTAGATATCTCAGAATCCTTTTTACTGCAGTATAATGAGATTCTTTAGGGCAGGCTTGGTACCTAGCACAGACACATGTTGCATACATAATGTCAGGTCTACTAGCAGTGAGATATAGTAGTGACCCAACTATTCCTCTATACAATGATTCATCAACAGGTTTACCTGCCTCATCTTTGCATATTGGCATACTTGTGCCCATAGGAGTTCTCATGGAGGAGGATGACTCCATACCATATTTTTTAATTAATTCCTTGGTGAACTTAGACTGGGATATGGACAATCCATCATCAGTCTGTCTTACTTGGAGTCCCAAGAAGAACTTAAGTTCTCCCATACTGCTCATCTCAAACTTCCCTTGCATAAGTTTGGCAAACTTTTTACAAAGGTTGTTTTCAGTAGATCCAAAGATTATGTCATCAACATAGATCTGGACTAAGATGATCTTTCCTTTGGATTCCCTAAGGAATAGAGTTTTGTCTATCTTTCCTCTTGAGAATTTATTCTCAATGAGGAAGGTAGACAGGGTTTCATACCAAGCCCTTGGAGCTTGTTTTAACCCATACAAAGCTTTCCTAAGCTTGTACACAGAATCAGGTTTAAGAGGATCTACAAAACCTGATGGCTGCTCTACATATACTTCTTCTTTAAGATCACCATTCAGAAATGCTGACTTTACATCCATCTGGTATACTTTGAAGTCTTGGTAGGCTGCATAGGCAAGGAACATTCTGATTGCCTCCAGCCTTGCTACTGGAGCAAAGGTTTGATCAAAGTCAATCCCTTCTTCCTGCCTGTATCCTTTTGCAACCAATCTTGCTTTATTCTTTATTATTATTCCACTTTCATCTAGCTTGTTCCTATAGATCCACTTAGTCCCAATTATGTTGTGGCCTCTTGGTTTAGGAACAAGCTCCCAGACCTTGCACCTTCTGAACTGATTCAGCTCCTCTTGCATAGCATCAATCCAGTGCTGGTCTTGGATAGCTTCTTCAAACTTCTTAGGTTCCATTTGAGACAAGAAACTAGAATGCAAAACTGTGCTTTGATTTCTGCTTCTAGTTTGCACTCCTTGTCTTGGATCACCAATTATCTGATCAGTAGGATGATCTCTTAGATATCTTATAGCTGGAGGTAGATTCCCTTCAGGTTGAGCATCTCCAGCTTCTTCATTCTGCTGTTCCTCTTGGTTTTCATCAGCTTCCATTATCTCTTGTACTCCCCCTGGACAGCAGCCTTCATTTTCCAATGCTCCCTCTTCCTTTGAAGCTTCAGCAATGGAGAGCTTGTCCATCTTCTTGCTTATACCTGTTGAGTCATTTGATCTACAAGACAATTCACAATTGATTAATCTTGTTTCATCAAATACAATATGCACAGATTCTTCAACAACTTGAGTAGTTAAGTTGAAGACTCTATAGGCCTTACTATTTGTGCTGTACCCAACAAATATCCCATCCTGGGATTTGGCAGCAAACTTAGTCAAATAAGACTTACCATTGTTAAGTATATAGCACTTGCAGCCAAAGATCCTAAAATAGGATAGATTTGGTTTTCTGCCTTTCACAATCTCATAGGGAGTCTTTCTGTGGCTTTTGGTGATAGAAGCCCTATTGATGACATGACAAGCAGTGTTAACTGCCTCAGCCCAAAAATATTCTGGGAGAGAGGTGTCACTCAATAGAGTTCTACCAGCTTCAATTAATGATCTATTCTTTCTTTCAGCAATTCCATTTTGCTGAGGTGTTCTAGGTGAGGAGAACTCTTGGAAAATCCCAAAGTCTATACACAAGTTTGTCATGCTTTCAGATTGAAACTCAGTACCATGGTCACTTCTGATTTTGACCACTGTACTGTTCAGTTCATTCTGAATTTGCTTTACAAACTTAAATAATACACTTGGGGTTTCAGATTTTTGTCTCAGAAAGAACACCCATGTAAATCTAGAATAGTCATCTACAACCACTAGTGTGTAGACCTTCCTTCCTAGACTGTGAACTGGCATAGGACCAAAAAGATCCATATGCAAGAGGTATAAGCACCTCACAGAATCCTTGTTTTCAAGGCTTTGAAATGAGGTTTTTGTCTGCTTGCCCTTTTGACAAGCTGAGCATACCCCTTCCTTTATACACTTAACTTGAGGCCCATTCCTCACTAGTTCTTTACTAAAGAGTTGGCCAATTGTCTTGTAGTTTAGATGAGCCAATCTCTTGTGCCACTTAACACAATGAGAAGCATTGTCATCAGCTACAAGACAAATGGGGGATGCCTTATTCTCACATTCAAAATTAAGGCAATACACATTTCTCTTCCTATACCCAGTCAATATGATCTCTTGATCACTTGACCTTTTGATATGACATCCATCCTTACCAAATGAAATGTCATATCCTAGATCACTCAGCTGGCTTATGCTTATTAGATTATGTTTCAAACCTTTTACATAGGCCACTTGGGTGATAGTAATTAGGTTTGAAGAGATGTTACCAAATCCTTTGATGACTCCTTTTTCAGATCCACCAAAGATCACTTTATGTCCATCTTTGACAGATGAATACTCCTTCAGCAGCCCCTTTGTTCCAGTCATGTGCCTGGAACAACCACTATCCAAGTACCATATAGGGGCATGGTAACTTGGATTCACCTGCAATACAGAATTACTTACCCTTAGAACCCAAGTAAGTCTTGGGTCCTTGGTTCAGGTTAGCCTTAATAAAGTTATCATAACCTCTTCTAACAGGTAGACTCTTATTCTTTATAACACTTGTGTTATACCAGCAGTCCAATGCAAAATGACCCCTCTTGCCACAGCACCAACATTCAAACTTATTGTATCTAGATCTAGATACATCCTTGTCAGAAGCATTTCTGTTCATTGCTGGTGCTGTTGCAACTTCTCCTACTGGTTTCTTAAAACCATAGGGCTTATGACCATAGGTAGGCCTGCTTGCCTTAACACCCTTGTTCTTCAGAACATTTGTCTTGATATGATCCTGAATGTCTTCATGATCATATATGTTAGAAGGCACTTTCTTCTTACCAAACCTTATGGGGACTGAAAGGTTTAGTGGCTGAATAGGGGCTTTGCCTTTCTTCTTGAATCTGCTAGCCCTGGAGTTACCCTTAAATCCTAATCCAGCCTTACCCTTCTGAGTGACAAATTCATCTATCAAGGGTAAGACAGATTTTGGCTTAGAGTAACTAGCCACTAAATCCCTTTCAATTCTAAGTCTGTCCTCCAGACTCTTTACTTGATCATTAGTATAATTAATTGTGCCCATCTGAATAATAGTTATATTTTTCAGCTTGGCAATTTCAGCTAACTTTTGATCAAGGACTTTTTCTAACTCAGTTGTTGTAACCCTTAGATCAGCAATTTCCTGAGCCTGTGATTTAACCAGGTTCTTGCTTTTCTTAAGGGCCTGCAACAAGTCCCCATACTTGTCTATCAATTGATAGACATCTCCTTCAGATCCAGATGCATCTTCATCACTTGATGCAGATGTAGCTGATTCTTCACTTGTACTACAAACAAATGTACTGGAAGGACTGTTTACCTCATTAGGACCAGACTGATTCTGGCATAGGTCCTCTTCTGATCTAGTCATCAAACCCATGCATTGATGTTCATTGATGGAGTCTAGCAACTGCATAAACTCCTCTTCCTCAGATGCAGCATATAATCCAATATATGCTTCAGCTTCAGATCCTGATTCTGAAGTTGACTGGTCTGACAGACTTTTATCTTTCTTTGCTACAAAGGATTTCTCCTTCTTGCCTTTCTGATAAGTCTTCTTCTTTTCTGAAGATTCCTTCCTTTTGTCAGGACAACTCAGCCACTACATGTCCAGGCCTATTGCAACAATAGCAGACAATCTTTGAAGTAGTGGCTTTGCTGGGCTTTGACCTGCTTTTCTCTTTCCTAGATGACCTTCTTTTCTGATAATAGTCATCTACTTGCTGTGATGAGGAAGGCCTAGACTTCCATTGCTTCTTTTTCAAGAACCTTTGAAATTGCCTAGTGAATGCAGCAAAGTCTGCATCTGAATCACTGCTGACTGAACCCCTATCTGAATTTTCAGAACTACCTTCTTCAACTTCCTTAGGAGGAGATGGTGATTTCCTCCTATTCTTTCTGGTGGCTTCAGCATTAAATGCCACAGTCTTTTCTCTATGCTCTCCTCTTGAGTTTCTTTCCTCCTCCTTCCTTACCATAAGTTGCATTTCATAGGATAGCAACTTTCCAAACAGAGTTGGAGGAGATATCTCTGCCAATTTTGCCACTTCTCTTATGGCACAGATCTTTGTATCCCAATCCTTTGATAAGGATCTTAAGAATTTGTCATTCAGTTCATAGGTACTGAAGACTCTTCCATAGGAAATTAGCTCATTCACAATTCTATAGAATTTCTTATAGCACTCAGTTATGCTATCAGATTTTCCTTGTCTAAAACTTTCATACT
Organism: Platanthera zijinensis; assembly: GCA_039513925.1. Classification (NCBI taxonomy): domain Eukaryota; kingdom Viridiplantae; phylum Streptophyta; class Magnoliopsida; order Asparagales; family Orchidaceae; genus Platanthera; species Platanthera zijinensis. The sequence goes on from CM077088.1 coordinate 117,564,613, forward strand.
CCTGATTTAGCATAGATTTTCTGTCCAGCCTTACTTCTTCTGATCCTTCCATGTAGACAATCAATGTGTCCCACATCTCCTTGGAGGTCTTGCAGTGAATCAGATTCTGAAATGTTGAATCATCTATGGCACTGACAATTATGTTCTGTGCCCTTTTGTCCATGGTTGCCAAGATGATTTCATCCTTGGTCATTTCAGAATAAGTCTTTGGTGTTTGGATATTTGCATCAAGAACAGATATCTTCATTGGTATGAAGGGGCCTTCCTGTACTGTGATGTAAATCCTTGGGTCAGATGCTTCCATAAACAATCTGACTCTTTCTTTCCAGATCCCAAAGATTTCCTTCTTGCATATGGGTAATTTCATTGACCCTAGCTCCTTATGATTCTCTCCAGAACCCATCTTCTTGATTCTTGATTCTGCCTATCAGATCTACCTCAGACTGTTAAGTCCTTTTTGAGGAACCTCCCTCTGATACCACTTGATAGTTTAACTTTCAAGGCAGCCTAAACACCTAGAGGGGGGGGGGTGAATAGGTCCTGCTTCTTTTTCTAAAACTTCTAGACAGAATTCAATTTATTAACTAATACAAAAACACAGCAATCACAGAAAACAACACATCACAGATTGCACTATGTTTTATAGTGGTTCCCCAAGGTCTGGGTACATCCACTTTCCCCCTTCACCTATCTAGCTGTATGCTAGATTCGGCCAAACTTCCACTTATCTCAGATCAATAGATCTTACAACTCAGAACCCAACTGGTTCCTACAACTCAGGCACAACTGCCCTACCTCAGCCTTGCCCCAAGGCCTACAACTCAGAGAATATCCTTCTCCTACACTCAGGCAATCAGCCCTACCACTCAGAGTTCAACACTCCTACACTCAGCCTTTATAACATAGGCTTACAACTCAGATCTGTATAAACAGATCCTACAGAAATATAGAAAAGATTGTTTTTAAATTTGTCTTGCCAAATTGAGAGAGAAAAGGCAATGACAATTCTTAATCAGCTGATGCAATCAACTGTTTCTTAGCCTTCTTCAAAGCTTCTTGAAAATGTACTTAGCTGAGTTGATTCCAAACAGCTTCTTGATAATCCACTGGTGGATTCTTTCTTCTTCTTCAAATTCTGACTTGATCTCTCTCTATCAGCACTTGAATGATTCTTCAGAATTCTGGTTAGAACTCTTCTTAGATCTATCCTTAGATAGTCTTCTTAGATCTTCTTGAGAAGATCTTCTTAAGTGCCTTGCACTTTCTTGAAATGATTTGGATCGGAATCCTTCTTCAAAAGTTCTGGAGTTAAGAATTTCTTCAATGTTTTGAAGGTTATTTCCTTCTTCTGAATATGTCTATTTATAGACTTCCTTCATGGTAACCGGCTGATCCGGTTTCTAACAGTTCTCTGACAAGTCTGACAGCTTCAGTTAACCGGTGGCAACCCACAGCTGTCAAGTCTTCAACAAGTCCTGTGCCTTAGTCTTGAACCACAGTGTGTCGAGACAGTCTGTCAGAAAGTGTCGAGACCATCTGTCTATTTGTGTCGACACAATTGACTTTGGTGTCGACACTGCCTTCAGTGATGTCGACTAAGTTGCCTTTGAGTCGACACAGCTTCTTCTGCAAACAATTTGATCTTGACTCTTCAGTGTGTCGACACAAGTCCTGTGTGTCGACACAGTTGTTGTAGAATCTTAACTTCAGTAAGTGTCGACTTAGCCTTCAGGTGTCGACACAGTCTTCTTTTAACTCTGCTTCAATGTGTCGACTCAATCACAATGTGTCGACACATTCTGCTGTTGTAGACAAACTTGTGGTCGACTATATTCCTTGAGGTCGACTATGTTCTTCTGTGTCGACATTTTTTTCAATGTTGAGGTCGACGCTTTCCTTCTGTGTCGACACTTTTTCCCAGAGTAGTGTCGACTTACTTCTTCTGTGTCGACACATTTTCCCAGTGTTGAGATCGACTATGTTATGTGTCGACACTTTTTCCCAGAGTAGTGTCGACTTACTTCTTCTGTGTCGACACATTTTCCCAGTGTTGAGATCGACTATGTTATGTGTCGACACTTTTTCCCAGAGTAGTGTCGACTTACTTCTTCTGTGTCGACACATTTTCCCAGTGTTGTGTCGACAACTTTCTTCTATGTGTCGACACATTTTCCTTTGTGTCGACACTTGGACTTAGAATTTTTCTGTAAACTTTAACATTTCTTTACCTGCACATGTCAACTCAAAACTACATCAAATACAACATGATGTATATCATTGAGCTAGGTTGGGCTTCTTCAAATCAGGTACACATTTTCCAATGTACCCAACACATACGATCTTTCTATTGGGTTCAGGCGACTGTTCGTTTGATAACGAAGACAATCTCCCCAATAAACAAAAGATTAGCCCCTACCTTTCTGATTAAGTGTGCATGCCTAGGTCCTGGATTTTTCCTTATCTAATCTTAACATTCCAAAACAAGAAGGCAGTCTATAATATACCGAGAGGTGGTGAGATGTACCTGACTGAACAACTCCGGGTATCTTTGCCTCATCAGATCCTGCGGTTCCCAGGTGTGCTCCTCCTGACCGTGATTTCTCCACAGAACCTTGACTAAGGGGATCTTCTTACGGCGCAAGATCCGCACTCCTTTGTCATCGATCCGAACCGGCTCCAAGTGAACAGATCGGTCTGAAGCTACCGGCCCTTCTGTGGTCAAAATCCGCTGCTCCGGGCGTAGTAGAGCCCTTCTCAGCGAAGAGATGTGGAATACGTCGTGTAGAGCTGCCAGCTCCGGTGGCAACTCTAGCCTGTAGGCTAGGGGGCCGATCCGCTCCAGGATCCGGTAAGGGCCCATATACCTAGGGCTGAGTTTCTTCCTCCGACCGCGCACCCGTGAGACTCCGTGCATGGGTCGGATCTTCAAGAACACTCGATCCCCTACCCGAAACTCCACCTGACGATGCCGGGCGTCATAGTATTTGGCCTGTCTGCTCTGCGCCTCCAACATCCTATCTCTGATCAGTCTCACCTGAGCCTCGGTATCTTCAACGAAATCCGATCCCAGCAGCTTCGGATCCTCGTCCTGAACCCAGGAAAGCGGGGTCCTACATTTCCTTCCATACAAGGCCTCATAAGGCGCCATCCTGATGCTGGACTGGTAGCTATTATTGTAGGAGAACTCGACCAACGGTAACATCTTCTCCCACGGCTCCCCTCGGTCCAGTATACACAGCCGTAGTAAGTCCTCTAAGGTCCGGTTGGTGCGCTCGGTCTGCCCGTCCGTCTGAGGGTGGAAGGCCGTGCTAAAAGTCAACCGGGTGCCCAAATATGCCTACACTGACCGCCACTCCCTGGATGTAAACCGTCCATCGCGGTCCGACACTATCGTCCGGGGCACGCCATGATATCGGACATACTGCTCCACAAACTTCCGTACCAGCACTCCCACCGAGTCATCCTTCCTGATCAGTATAAAGCGGGCCACCTTCGTCAAACGATCGACAATCACCCAAATCGAGTCGTTCCCTGTCCGAGACCGGGGAAGACCATGTATAAAATCCATCGCTATGTCGTCAAACTTCCACTCCGGCACCGGAGTGGCTGCAACAGTCCTGCGGGTTCCTGCACTCCGCCTTCACCAACTGACACGCCTCGCAATGGGTCACGAAGTACGTAATGTCTTTCTTCATGCCCGGCCAAAACATCGTCCTCTTCAGATCAGCGGTCATCTTTGTGATCCCCGGGTGCACGGAGTACCGGCTGCAATGCGCCTCCGTCAGAATATCCTCTCGGATCTGGCCTCCTGCGGGTATATATACTCTGCCTCTGAAGTGGAGCAAACCATCTCTCAGGGAATAATCTCCTGTCGAACCTTCCTCCAAACTCGGAACATCGGCTCCGCCCACGCATCTGTCCTCTGTCCGTCCCGAATGCGATCCCGAATATCGTCTATGGCCACTATCGATGCCAGATACTCCCTATACAGATCTGGGTCATCCTCGGACACTAGGGATATCTACATGTCTCTGAATGACTGGACCAGCTCCATAGACATAACCTGGGGCCCAGCTTCGGAAGTGGCCGCTCTCCGGCTCAACGCGTCGGCCACCACGTTTGCCTTCCCTGGGTGGTAGTGCATCTCATACTGATAATCTGCTAAGAACTCCACCCAACGCCTCTGCCTTATATTCAGCTCCTTCTGAGTGTCCACGTATTTCAAGTTCTTGTGATCGGAGAAGATATCGCAGTGGACTCCATAAAGGTAATGACGCCAGACCTTTAGAGCAAAAACGACCGCTCCCATCTCGAGGTCGTGCACCGGGTAGTTCCTCTCATGGGTCTTCAGCTGGTGGGAGGCATATGCTATGACATGTCCGTTCTGCATCAGCACCGCTCCCATCCCTTGGTATGATGCGTCGGTATACACCTGGAATCCCTCCCTTCCGGATGGAAGGGCCAGGATAGGGGCCGAGATGAGTCGGTCCTTCAGCTCCTGGAAAGCCGCCTGGCACTGCGGGGTCCAAACAAAAGGTGCCTCCTTCTTTGTCAAAGATGTGAGGGGGAGGGCAATCCGAGAGAACCCCTCCACGAACTTCCGGTAGTAACCGGCAAGTCCCAAAAAACTGCGTACATCGGTGGCTGTCCTCAGCTGCGGCCAATCGCGAACTGCCCGAACCTTTGCTGGATCTACTGATAACCCGGCTCCGCTGATGATGTGGCCTAGGAAGGCCACCTCCTTCAACCAGAACTGACATTTGCTGAATTTGGCATAAAGGTGATGCTCCCGCAACCTCTCCAAGGTCAGTGCCAGATGCCGAGTGTGCTCCTCCTCCGTCCTAGAGTAGATCAGGATGTCGTCTATGAACACTATGACGAACACATCCAAGTAAGCCTCGAAAACCCGGTTCATGAGACTCATGAACGCCGACGGAGCATTCGTGAGCCCAAAGGGCATTACGGTGAACTCATACAGGCCATATCTGCTACTAAAGGCCGTCTTCGGGATATCCTCCTCCTGGATCCGCAGCTGGTAGTATCCTGATCTCAAGTCCAGCTTCGAGAAATAATGGGCCCCCTCCAGCTGGTCGAATAATTCGTCTATCCGTGGGAGCGGATAGGTATTCCGGACGGTCAGCCTATTTAGTGCTCGATAATCGATGCACAGGCGGAGTGTCCCATCCTTCTTCTTCACGAACAGGACCGGAGCTCCCCATGGCGAGGAACTCGGTCTAACAAAACCTGCCTCAACTAATTCCTGCAACTGAGTCCGAAACTCTGCCAACTCCTTTGGGGCCATCCGATAAGGGGCCCTAGACGCCGGCTTGGCCCCCGGCACAAGCTGTATCTGAAAATCCTGCTCTCGGTGTGGAGGTAATCCTGGTACTTTCTCTGGAAAGACGTCAGCGAAATCTCGCACCACCGGGATTCTGTCACCGACTCCTTAACTTCCGCCATCTCAAAAAGAATCTGATAGACCTCCTCTCCCTGCAGATGGGCCTTGACGGCCTGTACCGAAGATAAGAGTATACGAGAGACAGGTCTTATACCTTCAATGGTAATGAAAGAGTCCCCGTGTCTCACGGTGATCCTCTTTGCCTGGCAGTCAATCTGGGCATAGTTCCAGTGCAGCCATACCATGCCCAGGATCAGGTCGTAGTCCGTCAGCTTCAAAATCGTCGCTGGAGCCTCGAACGCTTTTCCACCAATCTCCGCCTCCATATTGCAGTGATCCGTGGTAAGGAGCTCAGATCCATCCGGTAGTCGCACCCTCATCCTCGAGCATGTGAACCGCTCCACACCTTCCAGTCCTTCCACGAACGACTCCGACACAAAGGAGTGAGTAGCTCCAGTATCGAACAGCGTGCGGGCAGGCTTGCCGCTGATGAAGACTATACCTGGGGTGATTAGATATCTTAGGGTTCTATAATGAGTTTTTACTTTCCTTGCTATCAATCTAGTGCGATTCAAAGTTTTAACAACTTAAAGGGAAATTCTATGAAAACAAAGAAGCATTTCGGCATACCTGCGATGACCTGCTCCGGATTCCGCGGCTGTGCAAGGTCCAAGGCATATACCTGCTCTCTTCCCTGTCTACGATCTTCCCCCTGGTATCCTCGACCGCGGCCGCGTCCTCGGCCTCCGTAATGCTGAGCTGGTGGGCCGCCCTGATGTGCTGGAGGTGGTGCCCCCCTCATGGGGCAGTTCCTCCGAATGTGCCCAATCTGATGAAAAAAGTAGCACTCTGGGGGATACGCCATTCCCCCGGGTCTCGGCATCTCCTGCATCCGAAGGGGTGGAGGGGCCAATACCACCTGTTCCCTCGGCTCCGGCCTCACGTCCTGACGAGGCTGGTCCTCTGTCCTCCTCCCCTCTGGTACAGCACCCCGCCGCTGGTCATTCCTTCCTCTTCGTCCCTGATCCTCTGCTGGCCGTTTCCGGCCCCGGGTGGTGTGCCAATCTGCCTCAATCCTTTTGGCCATCTCCAAAATCCGGGAGATGGGCCCGTCAGATACAAACAAGAGGGCCTCCCTCAAGTCCTCACGTAGGCCCTTGTAGAACCTCCTGATATACCCTGCCTCGTCCAGCTGGTAGGAATCTGCGTATCGAGCCAGGTGGTCAAACTCTCGATGGTACTCCACCACGGTCCGAGTACCCTGCTTCAGCTGTAAGAACCGCTCCTCCAGATCATCCCTAGCCGACTGCGGAATGAAATGCTCCAGCAGTGCGGCCCTGAACTCCTCCCAAGTGACCTCCGCAACCTCCCTATCAGCAAATGTCGTGTCCAACAGCGTCTTCCACCACCTCTTTGCATGGGACTCCAGGCAGGAGACAACCAGAGCCACCCTCTCCTCCCATGGACACCGAATCCCGGTCAGCATCTCGTACATGATATCTAGCCATTCCTCCGTCCGAACAGCCGACTCTGTCCCCAGATAGGACGGGGGAGAAAGACCCCGGAAAATGCTGAGCCAGTTGGCCCCCAGATTGGGCTGCGGGACCGGAACCTGCTGGGCCCTGAAGGCCTCTAGAATGGCAGTCAGGGTCTGTCCCAGGTCTGACTGAAGGAAAGGGGTGGGGACCGGTGGAGGTGGTGCATCTCCCTGAGTCTGCTGAACTCCGCCCTGTGGCGTAGGCTGTGCTGGAGGCTGTGCAACGAAAACACATGCTGAGAAAAACGTTCAAATATTACCTAAAGGTGGACAAATTATATGTGATCCCCATATGGGCACACCACTGCTTCCGCTGCTTAGTTTGTCCCCAAACTAAACTCGAGCGGGGGTGACCTAGGGTTTGTAGACTGCGACTTCCTTCTGATCGATGTTTCCTCTGATACCACTTGTAAGACCCCCCCTTTTTTTTTCAAACCCGGGGTCTTAGGCCCAGAACCGCCGCTTTGCGGTGACTCCTTCACGTCCCGAAGGGTCATCACCACAAGGCGCCGATTCTGCCGGCCAATTTCGATCACAGAAAGTAGCACAATTATTGAAGTAAGAGCAATGCAGTCCACAATAATAAAAAATCACATATATATAATAAAACTCCACGAAGGGAGTGTCCACAGAAACATCAGAGTACTATAATACGGGCTTATGCCCGGTACAAAATGTCCTCACTACAAGTCTCTCATGCGGAAGCGAAACAGTAAACTACTCAAGGTCGAGACTCACGGTCCCGGCTGTGTGAACTCCGGAGCTAGACTGCCCCATCTCTAGGCGCACCGATCTCTGGGGCTGCTCTTCCATGCTGGGCTCCACGATCCCCTAAATGATGCGGTTCGAAAACCGTTAGTCATAAAGACTAAGCCCTATCATCCCCTACCCCTTCCCCCATGGCTCCTAGGTACCGAGCGGAGAGGAAGAAAGGGAAGGACATGAAGGTGGAGATTAAACATGAAAACAGATGGCAGCGGAAACTAATTCTAGCAAGTTGTGTTAGGTGAGCAGTTAATAAATTGTTATAATAGGTCTAGCAGTAAGAAAAGCAATTAAATGAATTTAAACCTTCACTTATGCGAGAACACATAAGCAAAGGATCTTTTGCAAGGCTCCCATCGTATAAGTGTCCCATACCACTTATACCTTGGGGTGTCGGTTATCAAACAGCAGGGGTTATTATATGTTGAAAATAACCTTTGATTTATAAACTTGCCCACACAAGCTTATATACCAAGGGGTCGTTTTGCAGGTCCTAATGTATAAGCGTCCCATACCACTTATACTTTAGGTGTCAGGGTTAAATGAATCGATTATGCTATGACATGCTAGTGGGTATGATGAAACATGCAAGTGCAACTCACACACCCGACTCTGTGCACACAGACCTTTAGTTCCCCCTTTCGGAGCCGTTACCTCCCAGGATACCTCCGTAGTGGCAAACGGAAGCGGTGGGTTGGGCCTCGCCCACCTCTAAAACCAGTAAAAGCACCACTGGTCTGACCTATCGTACGCCTCAACGCTTGGTGCACTAAGCGGACGCCTGCGTACTCTTGCCGGCTGGCGCACCGGACTTCTGCTGGCGAAGTGCTAATCACCCCGCCGAGTCATCGATATCGGTGTCGGTGCAATCGAACTCCCCGATATCGAAAGACCCACCACCTTAACTTTTTCCTATTTTATGCACATGCAAGTTTATCGTAAACACACAAAAACCGAGCCGAAGCTCCCCGGACCAAAACGTCCGTCTCCAAACCAACCGAGCCGAAGCTCCCCGGACCATCCGTCCGTCTCCAAACCAACCGAGCCGAAGCTCCCCGGACCATCCGTCCATCTCCAAACCAACCGAGCCGAAGCTCTCATCATTCTTCCTGTGCCAACAGTGTTTGTGAAGAGTGCAACCCTAGTTACTAAGTTACTCTTGTCGGTTTATTATTACAGTTTACGTTAGCCCAGGACTGCCCCCGGTATACCCTGTGAAGGGCTCTCAAGGGCACTAGGAACCAAGACGGTGCATTACGGCCGATGTTCCCTTTCGCAAGGCACTTATTATTATTGGTTGTCTACCCTTTTACCCGATTTCCTTCTCGAATTACATTAGACTATCCTAGGGTGATTTTAAACCTTCCACTCCTCGGGAAGACGATCTTTCGTCGAACCCGAGCACCTCTTAACTCTAGCTATCACCACTACTCACTACTCTTTATATCTTCCTATTGTAATTTCTTCCACAATTGTTCACCCAGACAAAATGTTTAAACCTCAAAGACTTTCTCAGATCGTGTCCTATTGCATCTCACAACCTGCTATATGCAGACCGACCTAGGCTACATGTCGAACCGGTTATGCAATGATCCAATTACTCATCCAAATGCCCTAAACTATTTACTGGAGACTTATCTTGGTATAAATAACCTAAATCCAGAAAATGGAAATTTTCCTAATTTATTTGGCATTTAATTAAATTCCTCGAAAATCTCAAGGGCCTCCGGTTTGAACATGAACTATCCTAATTATTCATGCAAGATGTCTAGCAAATTTATGATAATTAGTAGGCTATCTCAGAAGGCTAAATCCTAAGTATCATAATTTTCTATCATCAAAATGACCTGAAAAACTATTTGGCAAATAATCTCTAATTTTCTATAGTTTATGAATCAAGTACAGAAAATATTCTTCCAAAAATTCTAAATAATTTATGACATGAAGATTAAGGCCTAAAATTTGCACTGGCTAAGTTTCATAATTTTCCAAAAAGTGTTCTATCCATAATAATTTTTTAAACATAAAAGCCCTTTCTATCATTTGTGAATAAAGTACTAGATTTACTCAACATAAAATTCTATAAAAATTCAGGGATCAATGTTCTACTAGTCAAGATATAAATCCAGAATTTTAACTGATTATAATTAATGTAAAGCCTCCAAATAATTGAAAAACAACAAATTGGGCTAATAATTCTTTAACACATAAAGTATAATATATATTATCATAAAATTCCAGAAAAATTACCATAAGTCTAATACATCCTAAAACTCCCTCCTCCCGAGTTTCATAATTTTTGGATTAGATTTAGTGCTTAAAATAATTAAATTACATGTTTATCCTATTCCAAAATCTCAACTTTCGAGGTACCTAACTACCTCCAATTCCTTCACTATTTCAACCAGAGTTTTCATCATATCCTCCCCCCTCTCCTCCAAATTTCAAGGGCATACAAGAGCTTTTGCTCCTATGTCCTTCACAAACCTCAAACTCCCACCCGTTGGAGTTGAGCCAATCTCTTAGGGTAAAATCCACCCTAAGCCACACCATGTTACCCAAGAGGGTAGACATAAACTCAACAAATCAGTGGCCAACAACTTCAGCCTCTTTTGAGGAGATTTGTCCACTCCATCTCCAATTGTACTTTTCCCCAAAGTACCCCTCACCAAGACCTATCTAGGACTTGATAATTCCCTATTCAAAACTCGACCAATCGAGTTGAAATTTTGTACAGATCTTAATAATGATGCCAGGGACCACCACCCAAAATTTGGGGGAGTTTGGGCTTAATTTCATCTCCTAATTAATTTTATATTGTTTATTAAATTTTTACAAAAACTTTAGGCAAAATTTCTCCAAAAATTCTCATTTTTGAACAGCCTCTCGATATACATATTATAGACCTCCAGTCCAAATTTCAAGTCATTTGGACATGTTATGAACCGTGGGCAACCATTTTAATTTCTGGTTAACCTAGGTCTTGATCCCACCAAAATGAGTGCTGTGTTCAAACCACTCACCCAAATTGAATAAAATCAATTTTAAATTAAAGTAGACCCCGAGGGCTACAACTTTTGTGTCTGGTCATTTTTCCTAATTCGGCCTCTAAGTGCCTCATTTTGCAGCCTTAAAATATACTAAACCGAGTATATTTCTCCTTATAAAATTATTTACATAATTTATAAGTATAAAACGATTTACTGTTCATCTTCTACAGAACCCGAAACTAGAACCAGGAAGCCATTTTTCCTGTAACGTTTCCGTGATCCGTTGCCGGGCCGTCCGGTCACTTCCCTGGCCAGCCACCACCACCACCACCTCCGTTGAGGCGATGGCTAGCGGTCGGCGGTGGTTTGGCCGTCGGAGGTGGCGGTTTCCGGCGAACTCAAAATACCTTTTTCATGGTTTTTCCATGAAAACGAGAGATGGATCCGGCTCCGTTGAGCGCGAAACTCCTTTTAAGAATCCTAAGATCTACCCATGAAAGAGAAGGAGTAGAGGAGGACCTTGTTCGCGGTTTGAAGGCGAGAAGAACGTCGGGGTGCCATGGCGCGGTGGTGGCGTTTGCTGAACTCCTCCTACAGCAAGAACAAAGGTCTGTTCTGATTACTTGAGCGTGTAACCTTCTCCTCTTGTCCAGGTTGGCTTTTATAAGTCAGAAAAGCGGGAAGGTGAATAGTTTAAGCCTTAATGGTCATGAAGGCTCCTCCCTTTCAACGTTTCGGTTACAGAGAAGGGATAAGAAACGGCGGAAACTGAACAGGTGTGTCCAGCTGGCGATTTTCTATTGGACCACCTTTTCCTTATTTATTATATAATTACAGAAGGAAAACGGCCGGAAGTTACTCCTGGTGTAACTTCCCAAACCAGCATTTATTTCCACGCGTGTTAGAATTATTTCGGGCCTGACCCGTCGTTTCCGGTCAATGTCACGGGCGTGACACATAAGTCACGGGCGTGACAGGCCCGGGTAGCCCATTCTGGGTTCGACGATCGTCGAACTGAGATCGACGATCGTCGATGGAAGGTCACGGGCATGACACCTCGGGTCACGGGCGTGACAGACCCAAACGGCAGATTGTGGGTCGACGATCGTCGAATTGAGATCGACGATCGTCGAAGGCTGGTCACGCCCTAGGTCACGGGCGTGACCTAGAGGTCACGGGCGTGACATGCCCGAACGGCAAATTTCGAGGTCGACGATCGTCGAATTGAGGTCGACGATCGTCGAAGGCTGGTCACGCCCTAGGTCACGGGCGTGACACTCATGTCACGGGCGTGACATGCCCGGGCCGCAAGCTCGACGATCGTCTCACGGTGATCGACGATCGTCGATGGGGTCACGCCCATAGTCACGGGCGTGACATCTTGGTCACGGGCGTGACATGCCCAGACAGCACATTTGACGATCGTCTCGTGGAGATCGACGATCGTCGAAGTAGTCACGCCCAGGTCACGGGCGTGACGGGTCGGTCAAGGGCGTGACCAACCCTTGATCCGAAAACTCGGTCGATTTATTTTCACTTTTTGTGCTCCCTGGGGTTCTGACTCGACCATCCGACTCCTAGGGGTCTAGCCGGAAATGGGATGTTACACCGAGGACTTTTGTTGGAAGGGACAGGAAAACGAACAAAAACCGCTGTCACGCCCCCCTGACACGCCCTCCCTGGGCGTGTCACCAGGCGTGACCATGGGCATGTCGCCCTCAGCCGCAAAGCCTGTCGCCGCATTAAATTCCTTTTCTCCACAGCACGAAAACAGTACTGTCACGCCCCCCGTCACGGGCATGACCTTGGGCGTGACATCAACTTTTCGGTGACTGACGGATTTCCGACCAATGATTTGGACATGATGTGCCTGTCACGCCCCCCCCCCCCTACACGGGCGTGACCTAGGGCGTGACCACCGACGTACCGAAACAATCATCCCTCCCGCCAGAATCCAGAGCCCGAGGTCAATATAGTACTGTCACGCCCCTTGATACGCCCCCCTAGGGCGTGTCGGAGGGCGTGACCAACCCGAGATTTTTTCTATAAATTGAGACCCCCTCTCCATTTCAAAAAGCTTTGGTTGAGAGGGGGAGGTGTTGCCCCTTTGGTTCTTGAGTTTTTTTCATGCTCTCTCTCTCTCTCTCTTCCTTTGTAATTTTTGCTTAATCATGGTTTAATATTTAGTTGCCTTAGCTTTCCTTGTAATCTTTAGTGTTGCTTAGTGCTAATTGTAGGGCTAGAATAGGATTTAATTTTCATGCACTTGTAATTTCAATTTCAATAGTGTAACTTGCCCTTTTTCATTTATAAAAGCGTTCTTGTTTAGCTTGTCTTTTTTTTATGCTTCACTACTCATCCCCCCTCCTCGACTTCGCTATGATTAACTAATCCTCCTTGTACTCGATCTTGATGATCCGAGGTTAGAGCGATTAAGTTATGATATTTTAATTAATCTTTTCTTTTTAGGTTAGGGCCTTGAATTACTCTTGATTAATCACGGGTTGGAGGTATATTATCGATATATACTCTCCACCTTTGCTTTCATTCTGGGCTAGCCGAGAGGCCGAAAGAATGAAGTGAGCATTCAATAGTAAAGGGAGTTGTACGCACCCCTCGAGAGAGGCAGACGTCCAAATCTCCCGGATTGGAGTAAAATCCAATAGTGGGGTTCACCGCCTAAAACGAGTTTTAGGCCTCCGATTTAGACGAGAGTCGGTCGAACCTTCCTAAACTAAGTTGGGCACGACTTCGAGAGAAGCGTGTTCAAGCTTTAGGAACCTCCACGGTCAAGGACCTTTATCCTATTAAGTTTAGATTTTTATCGCATTTTCTTAATCGTCTTTAGCCGAGGTGAATCTTGATCGAGTGCATTTCCATTTCATATTTTCTACCTTTCGTAGTAATCACCTATCTTGTGCTCTTTAATTAACTGCAGTAGTTTCCTTTCTAGCATAGCTCTTTACTTAGATAGCCTTTACTTTAATGCGCGTTGCTTCTCTTTCTAGTATCGTTTTACTTCCTCCCTTGCACCTTAGATTTTCTAAAACCTAGTTTTTCCGTCGATAAGATAATAGCGTTCGTGTGAGTAAGCATAGCCAACAGCTCCCGGATTTCAATACGACACTTGTGTCCCATAGCTACAATTCGATAGGTATACTTGCCTCACCGGGTTGCTAGTTCGGTTGCGTTTATTTTCTTCGAACCCTAGCGCGCAACATTAGTTCTTTTCATATTATTCATTTGACGCATATTGGTTTCTTTTTTGTCTCTGCAGGCTTGAGCGGAGTTTGGTATGTTTTAGTACTTGATGCATTTCTCTCACCTTACTGATTGTTATACTTACATTTTGTCCCTTTCTGGATTCTTTAGCTGAGATTTTCAGCATTTCTCTTGCAGGGTTGGTAACCCTTTTCTTTCTGCTCTTTTCATTCGATTATTATCCGATGTTTCTTTGCCACTTGTTTTATTATTTCTTGCTGAGGTGTTCTTCTTTTGAATGCCTCAGGTTCAGGTACGTAGCCGGCTGAGCGGCTAATTTCAGAAGTTTCCTTGTGGACTGCGTGGTGGCAGTGTTTTCCTCACCAGTTGAGGTAGTTCTTTAGCTTTGTAGTAGTACAGACATATATGCTCGCCAACGAGTTCGTGTCAGGTTGTTGACGCTCGTTGGTGATTTTCCTTGGTGATACTAAGTCTTTGCTTATCTGCTAGTTTACCTGTTTTGTGGTAGTTTCACTTGCTCTCTGGGAATGTTTTATGCTAGGTTGCTAGTTACTTTAAAAATCTATCAGAACTACTATATGTAATGCATGATCTGCATGTTTTAATAAAAGCTCAAACATTATTTTCCAAATGCATAAGAAAATATTGTTTTCAATATAAATATTATAAATTGAAATCTAGGGTCTTGTATAGTGTAAGTTGTCCTCATAGGACACTTATGCGCTCTTTTAGGATGTCAAACATAAATGAAGTATTTTTCCGCTACGTATAAAAATAGTTTTCAAACCGTGGACTATCTGATCCACTGAGCAAGGGATACGGCCAATTAATTTAAAATCAGTTTTCTATTTATTTTAACTTATAATTTGAAGGATTAGAGTGTTGCCTAAGCGTCAGCAGTTATCCCCTGCTTGACGTTGCATCACAGCTCATTGTTTTCTCGTTGCTCTGATTTATTTATTAATGAGAAAAATGCGGGTTGTGACAGTTGGTATCAGAGGGAGGTTGCTTGACAAATTGTCGGGCAACCTTTCCCTGTTAGTATTAGATGTTTAGCGTCATATCATACACACACCGACATGTCATCAGTACGTCTTGGCTGAAGCACGAACACTACACTCATAACATAACATGAAGTATACGAGGCATATTATGTATTTATGGGGTGCATAATATATGTTTGTATATGGATCCACCATAAGAGGCAACATGTGAGGGTTATGTATTTATGGGGTGCATAACCTCACCACATGAATGTGACTAGCACGTTTTCTTTTTGTTGTATGGAAATGTTATGTATTTATGGGGTGCGTAACATTTTCATGTGTACGCCTGCTCATAACATGCACTAAGGCCTTTTTTTTAGAATGCATAGCACAATCATGCATAGCATAACATTGCATAAGCACAACGTGCCAAGCTAAAGATTTGCAGGATGACATGTGTACACACATAATTTTTGAGTCAAAAAGAATATAAATTCATGCATTCCCGATCTAGGCACAAGAGTTAGTGTGATGATAGTGAATCATCGTAGGATAAGCATAACATCATTATTGAAAATCCCAGAACAAGTTAGCAGCATGAGCAAGTACTTAAATATGTATTGTTTGTACTATGTTGTTTGGTTCTAGTGGGTGGGCTAGGTTTTTGATTAGTGTTTTGTTGTTCCATTAGAATGTCGAGGCATCCTTCGACAAGGTTGACTCCCCAATCGGAGGGAGAATCTTCAGGTGCGCAGAGCAGTGCAATGATAGAAGGTCTGTGACAAAGCAATGAAACCTTGTCAAAGCAAGTAGTGGATATGCAGTCTCAGGTCCAGTCCTTGTTAGCAGTTGTGGCAGGTCAAATTCCGAGAGTTCAGGACCCTGCTGTGGGTCAAGCTGTTCCTGTTCCCCCTGCTCCTCCTGGTGCCTCTGGTCGTGGTGCCACTAGAGATGAACTTTATTTCTCAGCTTCAGCGACTTAGGCCTCCGACGTATGATGGCAAGGCAGATTACATGGTCTTCAGATGATTGGATGATATCAATCGAGGAGATTTCTCATACTCAGGGATCACTGATAATCAGAAAGTGATGTTAGCAGCCTATCAGCTCAAAGGGTTGGCAAAGGGCTGGTGGCAGAGGGAGAAAGAAGGTCTGAAGGACGGGTGTTCCTGGGAGTACTTTAAAAAGCTACTTCTGAGCAAGTTTCTGCCATCGGTCGAGAGGGACCGTCTGATGAACGATTTCCTGCACTTAAAGCAGAGGCAGCTCACGATTAGTGAGTACGAAATCGAGTTTAGTAAGCTAAGCCGATTTGCCCCAGACTTGGTGAGTTCCGATGAAAATAGAAGCAAGCGATTTCTAGCTAGGCTAAGGAGTGACGTCCAGCAGTTAGCAAGCGCCTATGCGACATCAAGTTATGCTGGGATGGTGGAAGCTGCCTTAAAGGTAGAGGCAATTAATAACGCCAAGAATCGAGGACAACAACTGAGAAAAGATAAAATAAAGTCTGATGAGGGTAAGAGTACTCAAGTCCCTGACGCTGCTCCGAGGAAGAGAAACAAAGAGGTATGCAGTTTCTGTGGCCTATCAGGCCATCCATTGGAAAGGTGCTATCAAAGATTAGGAGCTCAGAAGAAAGAGCAGATTCATGCGATCCAAGGTATCCCAAGGAAAGACTTGCTTTGTTCTGTATGCAAGAAGCCGGGGGGCACGATGCTGCCCATTACTGGAAGAGACGAGAAGCTGTTTCTTGTGCAGTCAAGAGGGTCATCTCAAGTATCAGTGCCCGCAAGCTCAGTTTACTCTGCAGCTAGTTCCTTTTCAGGCTTTGCCACCGCCGCAGCGAGTGGATAAGGGAAAAGGAAAGTTGAACGTGGTCTCTATGGAGGAAGCTCAGACGTCCACGCAAGTGATATCAGGTTAGATTCTCCCCTAGTTTTAATGTCTAGCTCATAGTTATAGTTTTGAGCGTTCGTTTCCTTAGTCGCGTGTGCAATTTTATAGGACGATTTAAGGTAAAGAACCGCTGGGCGCGTCTTCTGTTCGATTCTGGCGCTACCCACTCGTTTGTGGCTAGAGCCTTCGTAGAGCGTTACCGTTTGGATCTCGATCGAGTTGGTGATGCGTTCTGTGTCAAGTTTCCTTCAGGTGAATCTGTAGTTTCGGATCAGGGTATTCAGAGTTGTCCGATTTTGCTAGGCGATTTTCTCGCGATTGCTGATTTGAAGTTGTTGGATCTGGAAGACTTCGATGTGATCCTAGGCATAGACTGGTTGTCCAGATATGATGCTGTGATCCAATGCAAGGGTAAGCGCTTGGACTTCAGGATGGACAACGGTCAGCACGGGAGTGTTTACGGTTATCCGCGCCAGGATTCTCCGACTATATCGGCGGTATGTGCTCGGAAGCTTGTAGATTTCGGAAGTTTTGCTTGTTTGGTTTCGGTTTTAGAAACCAGGGTTAGTTTGCCGTGTTTGGAGGAGATCCCGGTGGTTCATGATTTTTTTGATGTCTTTCCAGCTAATCCTCCTAGTCTCCCGCCTGATCGAGACGTGGAGTTTGTTATTGATTTGGAGCCGGGTACGCGTCCTATTGCCAAGGCGCCTTACCGGATGGCCCCACGCGAACTGGAGGAGTTGCGTATCCAGTTAGACGAGTTGCTTGAGAATGGATTTATAAGGCCGAGTTCTTCACCTTGGGGTGCTCCCGTTTTGTTCGTCAAGAAAAAGGATGGATCGATGAGGTTATGCATCGATTATAGAGAGCTAAATAAGGTAACGATCAAGAATAGGTATCCGTTGCCGAGGATAGATGATTTTTTTGATCAACTGTGAGGCAGCGCCATGTTCTCTAAGATTGACCTTCGTTCGGGCTACCACCAGTTAAGGATCCGTGAATCAGATATCCTGCCGACTGCCTTCCGTTCCAGGCATGGACATTTTGAATTTTTTGTGATGTCGTTTGGTTTGACCAACGCACCTTCTGCTTTCATGGACATGATGAACAGAGTTTTCAAGGACTTTCTGGACAAGTTTGTAGTCGTATTTATAGACGATGTGTTGGTGTATTCATGCAATGTTGAGGAGCATGACCAACATTTGCGTCTAGTTTTATCTGCCTTGAAGGACCAAAAGTTGTTCGCCAAGCTAAGTAAATGCGAGTTATGGTTGCCTCAGGTTTCTTTCCTGGGTCATGTGGTTAACAAGGACGGAATCTCCGTCGACCCAGAAAAGATAGCCGCAGTTATGGAATGGACGAGGCCTGCCACACCCAAAGAAATAAGAAGCTTCCTAGGGTTGGCTGGCTACTATAGAAGATTTGTAGAGGGTTTCTCTACATTATCTGGGCCATTGACCAAATTGACGCAGAAGAATGCAGTATTTATGTGGAGCGATAAGTGCGAAGAAGCATTCCAAGAGCTAAAGAATAGACTTTGCACTGCTCCGATATTGACATTGCCTACGGAAGGATTAGACTATGCCGTTTACGTGGACGCATACCACGTGGGTCTTGGTTATGTGCTGATGTAAGAAGGAAAAGTGATTGCGTATGGGTCAAGACAGCTTAAGATTCATGAAAGGAACTACCCTACGCATGACTTGGAATTCGTAGCAGTTATTTATGCATTGAAATTATGGAGACACTTGCTGTATGGCGCGCAGTGCAAGATTTATACAGATCATAAGATTTTGAAGTACGTCTTCACTCAAAAGGAGTTGAACTTGCGCCAATGCAGATGGTTAGAGTATGTGGCTGATTATGAAGTGGAGATTCTATACCATTCGGGTAAGGCTAATGTGGTAGCCGACGCCTTAAGCAGGAAGACAGGGAAAATTTTCAATCTCTCGGCTGAGTTGTTAGTAGAAGAGTTCCTTTTAATGGATATTTCAGTTGGTAGATGTGACTCGCCAAACAGTTTGGAAGTGTCTGAGCCTTCATGGATTTCTCTTATGAGGCTTCATCAAAAGGACGATCCTGATCTACTGCACCTTCATAATAGAAATGAGAAGGGGGAGCTACCTAACTTTTCGATCGATGACGCGGGTACTCTAAAGTACCGCGATAGATTTTGCGTCCCCAATTTACTAGATATTCGAGTTAAGTTGTGCAGTGAGGCACACGGTTCAAGTGTGGCCTACCATCCAGGTTCTACAAAAATGTATAAGGACTTGAAACAGATTGTCTGGTGGATTGAGATGAAGGGTGACATTGCAAGGTTTGTGTCAGAATGTTTTACGTGCAAAAGAGTTAAGGCTGATCATGGAAGGCCTGGTGGAAAGTTGGCGCCTTTAGAGATTCTAACTTGGAAGTGGGAGAGTATCTCAATGGATTTCATTTCTGGTTTGTCGGGATCTCCCCGAGGGCATGACTCTGTTTGGGTGATTGTTGATAGATTAACAAAGTGTGCGCACTTCGTACCCTTTCAGATTGGTTACTCGATGAAAAAGATAGAGGAGCTATATTTGAATGAAGTTATCAGGTTACATGGAGTACCCGTAAGTATAGTATCAAATCGAGACTCCAGGTTTACGTCTCGTTTTTGGAAGAGCCTTCAAGAAGGATTAGGAACTGACTTGAGATATTCTACCGCATATCATCCTCAGACCAATGGTCAAACGGAGCGTGTTAATCAGATTGTGGAAGATATGATCCGTTGTTATATATTAGACCACGGAGGAGCGTGGGATGAACGCTTGAGGTTGATGGAGTTCCCATACAATAACAGTTATAAAGAGAGTCTGCAAATGGCTCCTTTCGAAGCGCTATATGGAAGACGATGTAGAACTCCTCTATTTTTTGGCTGAGGTTGGTGAGAGGCCGTTGTTAGGTCCAGATTCCTTAGAAGAAATGTAAGTCTCTGTGAAGCTTATTCGAGAGAAGCTTCGGATAGCTCAAGAGCAATATGAGAAGAACGCCAATCAGCGTAGGTCCGTTTTGGAATTTTCTGTGGGGGACATGGTATTCCTTAAGGTTTCTCTGATGGTTGGAGTGAAGAGGTTCGTTAAGAACCATAAGTTGGACCCAAGGTATGCGGGACCATTTGAAATTATGGAGCGGATTGGTGTGTCAGCCTACAAGTTGAAATTGCTCGAAAATTTTCCTGGCGTGCACAATGTTTTTCACGTAAGCCAATTGCAGAGGTGCGTGCTAAGTGACAGACAAGTTCTGGATGCAGTGCCCCAGTTGGAGCCTAACCTTTCCTATGTGGAATTTCCTATTCGTGTTCTGGATGTGCAAGATCGAGTGTTGCGGAGGAAGACAATACCGATGGTAAAGATTCTGTGGAGAAACCAAGACGTGGAGAGCGCGACTTGGGAGTTGGAGTTTGCTATGAGGGAGGCGCATCCTCATCTGTTCTCCTAGCTTTACTCGGTATGCATTCGATAACCCTTGGTTATTTTCTTTTCCTTCTATGGTATAAGTTTTTTATGCGTAAAGTTTCGGGACGAAACTTTCTTTTAGGGGGAGTGACTGTAACGCCCCGATTTTCCAGTGATTTATTTAATTTCTTATTTGACGTATTATGACGTCAGAGCATTATGTTAGCGCGTGTTGGTCATGTGACGTTGTTAGAGCGTGCTCTTAGCTCTTTAGGTTTTCCTTTGTGGCTTGGTGGTGCCTGGTAGCAAGATTCCCTAGCGAGCCGGAGTCTGTTTGGTGACTCGGTGGAGCCTCTTGGGCAATGCTTGTGTTTTGGCTTCGGGAGGTATTTGCCCGAGTTTTTGTTCGTCGGATTTTGATACCGACTTTGACGTTAGTGCGTTTTGCGTCCGTTGGGTTGACCGGCAAAATTTTGGGATTTGCGCCGGAAGTGGAAAATTTTACGTTAGGAAATTAGATCGTCTAATTTTAGACTTGCTCGTCAAGTTTCGTCGCATTCCGAGCAATTTTGTAGCCTCGGCGCGCGTTTGAAGTATTGCATATTTTTTTCGTACGCCGTAAATTTAGAAACTAATATCTCGAAAACGGTACATCGGAATTCGATTTCGACTTCGCCGTTGAATTCGTAGCGTCGTCATTCGCCTATAGTGCAAATTTCATTCGATTCGGCGTGCATTAGGACCTCCGTAATGACATTTCACTATAGCGATATTTTAAATTAAATAAAATATCATAAAATGGAAATAATAAGAAAAAATAAAAATTATAAATTTTTGCCTTGATAGCCGCCGATCGGCGTGTATTCCCCCCCCCCCCCCGGATTACTATTCCAAACAGGAATCCCGTCGATTTTAAGCTTTTAGTTAAGGTTATATTAATTATAATAATAATAGTATAATAACTATTATATAATGTAAATATTTATAAGTATATGTATATAAATAATAAAATCAAAATATAAGTCCTCTTTCTCCTCAACTGAGTAGCCAGACCGATCGCCCCCCTGCAAGTTAATTTTCTTTCCTGTTCATTTTCCTGCGAGCGGAGCGGAACCCTTCCGTTCGTGTTTCTTCCAGTGGACGGAATCTCGATCCAATCGCGGTATTGGAAAGCTCTCGGCGAGAGCTTCGAGATCGCGATCTCGTCTCCGCGTGCCCTCTTTTGGACGGATCTGCGTGGTGGAGTATTTTTGGTGGACGTTTTCAAGAACGATTTGAGGCAAGTGGATTTCTCCCCTCTTGCGTGCCTCCATGGGTTGTATTTCGCCTTATTATCTCTCCTTGTCGTAGAATACCGGAGTAGTATAGGTGAGATTAGAAATATTCCTAGGTTAGGGCTTGCAGTCGGCCTAAACTAGGAAGAAATCGGAATTTATTATAGTTGAGTTCGGCGGGTAGGGGGAAATAATTCGGCGGGTAGTGGGAATTAATTCGGCGAGTATCGCCGAATTTAGGTTAAGTCTATTTCGGCCGGTTTTGGTTGTAGAACTTGGTAGTTTCTAAGTGGTGTTGTCGGCTAGTTTTGGCGCCGAATCGTGGATCCTTAGCATGTGGTAGCTGGGTTTCTGAGGGAGTATGGTACCAGGGGAGTTCAAGCCGTGGCCACCACCATTCCCTCCTTTGGACATTTTGGGTTCCTATAAGAGGTTGGAACTCTATGTGTGTGGACCCTGTGGCGGCCCCTTTAGTACTCTTGAGACACCGGGACCTGATTGTTCGGTTGTGACTGTTCTTAGTCTCTGACACAGGTTTGGGATTTGTGCCAGTGCTAAAGATTTACAAGTTTAGGACTGTTAGTTCCTTTCATATTGTTCATTTGACGCATATTGGTTTCCTTTTTGTCTCTGCAGGCTTGAGCGGAGTTTGGTACGTTTTAGTACTTGATGCATTTCTCTCACCTTACTGATTATTATACTTACATTTTGTCCCTTTCTAGATTCTTTAGCTGAGATTTTCAGCATTTCTCTTGCAGGGTTGGTAACCCTTTTCTTTCTGCTCTTTTCATTCGATTATTATCCGATGTTTCTTTGCCACTTATTTTATTATTTCTTGCTGAGGTGTTCTTCTTTTGAATGCCTCAGGTTAAGGTCTGTAGCCGGCTGAGCGGCTAATTTCAGGAGTTTCCTTGTGGACTGTGTGGTGGCAGTGTTTTCCTCACCTGTTGAGGTAGATCTTTAGCTTTGTAGTAGTACAGACATACATGCTCGCCAGCGAGTTCGTGTCAGGTTGTTGACGCTCGTTGGTGATTTTCCTTGGTGATACTAAGTCTTTGCTTAGCTGCTAGTTTGCCTGTTTTGTGGTAGTTTCACTTGCTCTCTGGGAATGTTTTATGCTAGGTTGCTAGTTACTTTAAAAACCTATCAGAACTACTATATGTATTGCATGATCTGCATGTTTTATAAAAGCTCAAAAATTATTTTCGAAATGCGTAAAAAAGATTGTTTTCTTTATAAATATTATAAATTGAAATCTAGGGTCTTGCATAGTGTAAGTTGTCCTCTTAGGACACTTATGCGCCCTTTTAGGATGTCAAACATAAATGATGTATTTTTCCGCTACGTATAAAAATAGTTTTTAAATCGTGGACTATCTGATCCACTGAGCCGAGGGATACGACCAATTAATTTAAAATTAGTTTTCTATTTATTTTAACTTATGATTTGAAGGATTAGAGTGTTGCCTAAGCGTCAGCAGTTATCCCCTGCTTGACGTGGCATCACAGCTCATAGTTTTCTCGTGCTCTGATTTATTTATTAATGAGAAAAATGCGGGTTGTGACAGTCACACCCGAATTTTTGTCTATAAATAAAAGCTTTCTGAAAGCTTTTCTGGTCCACTTTTTGACCACTTTGCTTAGGGGAGGTGCTGCCCAAGTGAATTCAAAATTTTATGTAAGGGAATTTTATCTCCCCCCTCTCTCTCTCTTAGTTTGTATTAGGTTGTTTGTTTTAGTTTTTCATGTAATAGCTTTTTATTAAATAAAATGTTAGGTTTTTATCTCTTCGCATGGCTTGGAATTCAATTAAGCGCCCTAGCTTGAGTGATTTTTCCCTCTTTTTTGTTCTTTTTATGTCTTCATTTTATAGCTTTATTACTTAGTTTAGTTTAGGAATTTTACGGCATTTCTAGCCGTTGTAATGTCCGTTTTATTTTCATATTCCGCACTTGTTAAGGTTTAGCTAGATTTTTCTTTTGTTCTTACTTTTTCATCCTTATGAATTTATAAAAAAAGTTTTTAAAAGGTGTTATTTTCATTTTTCTTTAACTTTGGAATTTTAGGAAAGTAAAAGTTTTCGTCTTTTTTAGTCTTATTTTCACTTTTTTTGCTCTTTTATAAAAACCTAAGAATGAAAACGTCGTCGTTATAATTTTTCGCTCACTTCGTTTTAGCTTTTTATTTTTAAAACTTTTTACCCATTTAATTTTTATTTTCTCTTTTTATGCATTTCAACCGCATTCTAGCGGTAGAAATGCAGTTGTTTTAATTTTTAGAGCACTTTGCTTTTTCTTATTTTTGCAAGTGTGCGTGCGTGTATAAGTTAGATTTTATAGCTTTCTTTCAATTTTTGTACGTGTGTGTCGTGTGCGCATTTATTTCCGCCTACTCGTTAAGAGTTAAATGGCGCTCTGCTTTCATTTCCCGCCCACTCGTTTGAGTGGGATTTGTCTTTTTATTGCTTTCATTTTCTTCCTACTCACTTGAGTGGGAAAACTTTATGTGTGCATTTTCATTTCTGTAGAGTGCGTGTGTGTGTTTTTAATTCAAGTAGAGTATGTGCGTGTATGAAATAAATTTACCCCCGCCCACTCATTTGAGCCGGGATTCACATTTACTGCTTTCTTCAGCCCTACTCGTTTGAGAAAGACTCGCAATTTTCTACTTTATTTACTGCTTTCATCTTACTGCTTTCTTTACAGCTTTCTTTTATCGCTTTCTAGCTAAAGTGTCCCCATTCCGATGACTGGCTAACCGCCCTTAGCCCTCAATATCGAAGAGCATTGGGACAGATAAAGTAGCTTTAAATAATTAAAGGTCCTGTTTTTCAATTTAACGACGCGTAGGACCGCATATCGATGTGCGGGCTCTATTTTAGTTATCCATACGCAACGCCGAGAGGCCGTGCGTATGGACCGATCACCCTTGGCTAAAGAAAGATCCGCGATAACCCTCGAGAGAGGAGGCGCGTGACTCTACCGGATTGGGTTCCCCACCCAATAATGGGGTTCTTAGCGTAATGCGGGCGTTAAGAGGAATCCTTCGTCGGTCTAACGATCGGTCGAATAGTCTTAGCGTTCAGGTGAGCGATAGTTCTAGAGATAAGTGAGCTCATTCTTATGGAACCTCCACGGCCAAGTCTCCGCCTTAATTAATTTGAAATTTAGGATCTCTTTTTATTAAAAGTTATTTTAGTTAAAATTCTCTTTTTGATATCGTCGCGCTAAGTTCTTCATCGGCTTTCTGCACTTTATTTATTTTTCTGCACTTTTTTTCATGTTTTATTATTATGCACTTTTTATATTTTTAGGTCATCTTTTCTTTTTAAACAACTTAAAAAATTATCGGTAAAATAATAGGCTTTCAGGGAAAGAGTAGAAATAGGTAAACCGGCCCCGAGAACAATACGACCCCGATATTCCACACCGGAATATCTTGTAATACAGGCGATAGGTGCACTTGCCACCCTTTCGTTAAAAATCGGTTTAAAACAAAATAAAAACCCGCCTTTTTTATAAAATAAATAAAACCACTTTCATTTCATTAATAAGAAACCTAGGAGTTTTAGCACATCAAGTTTTTGGCGCCGTTGCCGGGGAAAATTTCGACTTACTATTTTGAATTTCTGAAAACTATTAATTTTTCCTTTTATTTATATATATAAAAAAGAGAAAAACAAAATGGCCACCAAAAAAAATATATTCATAATAATAATAATAATAGCAATAATAATAATAATAATAATTATTATTATTATTATTATAAAACAACTTAAAAAAACTAAAAAAAACTTAAAAATCTAAAAAATCAAAAACATAAAAAACTTAAAAAACTAAAAAAAAAAAAAAAAATTGATGAAAACTTTTATTTTCATCCAAAAATTCAAAATTCAAAAATAGTAATAATAATATATATATATATATATATATTTTATTTTATTTGCCTTTAACTTATTTTCATCTTATATTCTTATCTTCTATTTAAAAAAAAATCATCAAAACTATAAAAAACTAAAAACAAAAAATTAAAAATCTAAAAAAAAAATTCAAAAAACTAACAAAAATTAATTATATATTTATTTTGTTGTTTCGGCGCGCTTCACTATTGTGAGCGCTAGGAGATCGCATATCGGTCACGCTCTTAGCTAAGACGTTAGCTTACGAGTCACACTCACGTGCCCCCTATCACCCGCATATTTTAGCCGAATTTATATTTTTCATTTTTCCTGTTTTATTCTTTTTCTGCTTTAACTTTAACTTTTGCAGGGCTATACTTAACGGGCCTCCCCGAACACATTTTTAGGAAAGATTTTTAAACCCCTGTTTTTAATTTTTGTACATACTGCTTAGAATTTATATATATATATATATATATATATATATATATATATATATATATATATCGTTCCTCATACTTAGTGCAATATTGGGGACAATGTTGGACTTAAGTATGGGGGTGTTTCCTATTTTCTGCCTTTTTATTTCCTGCACTTAATAAAAAATTCGAAAAAATTTGCAAAATTTAAAAACTTAAAAAAAAAAATATTTCCTACTTTAATAATAAAATAAAATAAAAATTTCAAAAAAATGAATCATCGCTCCGCGACGTTCGACTCACCGAACCAACCACAAATAAGAGTCTGTTCGCGGGCGATCCTTTTTTTTTACTTTGTAATTATATTTTGTAAATATTCTCGTCTCTTTCCCCTTCTCTTTCCTATCTTGTAAAATTTCTCTCTCTCCTCTTGTAAATATTTCCATAAATCAAAAATTCACAAAAAAATTAGTATAACTCACAAGAAAATTCACAAAAAAAATTATTATAACCTCTAAAAATTTCCAAAAAATGAAAATAACTCCAAAATATCAGAAAAAGTAGAAAAATTCCAAAAAATCAAAAAAATTTTATTTTGAATTAAATATTTTGAATACCTTATTTCTTAACCTCTTTGCTCTCCAAAATAATCGTTTCAAGTTTATTTATAAGCGAATTTTAATTAATTCTTTTTTTACTATTCGTTTATTAATTGTAGCTCAATAGACTTAGATTTCTGGGGTTAAGATTTTAAAGAATTTTTTATGTCTTTTTTTTATTATAGGGAACTTATGTTTCTCATTTCACTTCTTATTTTTTGAAATAAAGCACATTTTTATGTTAGAAAATAACATTTATGGATTTTATATTATTTTTACTTATGTTTTTAGAAATGTAGGAACGTTCGAATTAAAGAGGTTGCTCTCAAATTTTTTTATTAAACTCTAGTTTTCTTTTAGAAAAAAAACCCTTCCACCTTTTTTTCATGCCTAACTTGGTATGATTCCCCACTCACCCTTAAAAGATCTTATGTCAATGAGGATAAGATTTCGTCCCGTAAACATAGGCACTCAATAATTAAAAAGATTATATGTTACGGAGTAAGAGAATAAAATTCATTACTCCTATACATATACATTGGGTTTATTTATATTTATGAAGAAAAGAAAATAAACATGTTAGGAAAATAAGATTTCATTTTCCTAATTATTCAAAAAATATATATGTGGAGGTTCGAGAAAAAATTTGCTCGCCTCAAAAATCAAAGCCCTCTTCATAACCGCCAAACCACTTATACTATTTTCATGATTCTAGAATTAATTTAAATCTTTTTTAGACCATAATTTTTAAATTGAATTATTTCCTATTAATTTCTTTTTAGCTAAAGTTTTTTTTCTATAATTTCAATAAATTTTTGTTAAACTAACAAAAATAACTTTCGCTTTCTTTTTTCCATTTAGAAGTATTTTTTTTGAAACAGTTCCTCTATCTATAACATTTTCATAAGTTAAGATTTAATTCTGAAACCCTGGAAATTTATTTCGATCTTTCTTACAATTAACTTAAGCGTTAGTTAAATTTAGGATTCTTTTTTATTTCTTATAGGTTCATCTCCAACTTTTGCTTTGGAATAGCATAAGCTTAAGTATGGGAGTATTTGATGAGTTGTAAATATAACTATATTTTTGTATTTTATTTAAGTCATTTTTGTTTAGTTTTATTGTTTCTAGATTGTTTTTATTCAATAAAATGCTTCTTTTTGTAAAAATTATACTAACACTTGTCTGCTTCTTACTACTCCAAGGCACTAGTCTTCCTCCCAAGAACTGACAGGTGCCTGATGTGCTCTTCCTGTCCTCTTTGCAGGCTGCAAAGTCTGCATTTGTGATGAGTTGTAAATGTATCTATATTTTTGTATTTTATTTAAGTCATTTTTGTTTAGTTTTATAGTTTTTTATTGTTTTTATTCAATAAAATGCTTCTTTTTGTAAAAATTATACTAACTTAGCTTATTTTTGTTTTTCTGAAAAATTTCAGAAAAAGTTAATTTTTGACCTGTCATGCCCGTGACACCCCCCGTCACGCCCGTGTCAGGCACTCAACGCCTTCCGCTAGTCGACAATCAACGATTTTACTGTTCAACACTCAACGCCATCAAGTCACGCCCGTGTCCAAGCCCCATCACGCCCGTGTCGAGGTCGACACTCCACGCTTTTTCACTCAACGCTGCCGACATTAGAACTGCCAGCTGTCCAAGTAACGCCTCCCGACACGCCCGTGACCAATCCTGTCACGCCCGTGACCGCCAAGTGTTTCTTCCAGAAGCTTCCAGATCGTCGATCGGCGCCCGAAGATCGTCGACAACTTCTTGACACGACCGTGACTGACACCTGTCACGCCCGTGACCGCCATGTGTCACCTTCCTGAACCTTCCAGAATTTTGCCAGCTCGCCGAAGTCACCAAGTCAAACACGGCTCTGACCGACACGCCCCCTGTCACGCCCGTGACCTAGGGCGTATCACCCCCGAATTTTTGTATATAAATAAAAGCTTTCAGAAAGCTTTTGTGGTCACCTTTTTGACCACTTTGCTTAGGGGAGGTGCTACCCAAGTGAATTAAAAATGTTATGTAAGAGAATTTTATCTCCCCCCCTCTCTCTCTCTCTTAGTTTGTATTAGGTTGTTTGTTTTAGTTTTTCATGTAATAACTTTTTATTAAATAAAATGTTAGGTTTTTCTCTCTTCGCATGGCTTGGAATTCAATTAAGCGCCCTAACTTGAGTGATTTTTCGTTCTCCTTTTTGTTCTTTTTATGTCTTCATTTTATAGCTTTATTACTTAGTTTAGTTTAGGAATTTAACAGCATTTCTAGCCGTCGTAATGTCTGTTTTATTTTCATATTCCGCACTTGTATAGGTTTAGCTAGATTTTTCTTTTGTTCTTACATTTTCATCCTTATGAATTTATAAAAAAGTTTTTAAAAAGTGTTATTTTCATTTTTCTTTAACTTAGGAATTTTAGGAATGTAACAGTTTTCATCTTTTTTCGTCTTATTTTCACTTTTTTTGCTCTTTTATAAAAACCTAAGAATGAAAATGTCATCGTTATAATTTTTTGCTCACTTCGTTTTAGCTTTTTATTTTTAAAACTTTTTACCTATTTAATTTTTATTTTCTCTTTTTATGCATTTCTACCGCATTCTAGCGGTAGAAATACAGTTGTTTTAATTTTAGAGCACTTTGCTTTTTCTTATTTTTGCAAGTGTGTGTGCGTGTATGAGTTAGATTTTATAGCTTTCTTTCAATTTTTGTACGTGTGTGCGCGTGTGCACATTTATTTCCGCCTACTCGTTAAGAGTTAAATGGAGCTCTGCTTTCATTTCCCGCCCACTCGTTTGAGTGGGACTTGTCTTTTTATTGCTTTCATTTTCTTCCTACTCACTTGAGTAGGAAAACTTTATGTGTGTGCGTTTTAATTTCTGTAGAGTGCGTGTGTGTGTTTTTAATTCAAGTAGAGTACGTGCGTGTATGAAATAAATTTACCCCCGCCAACTCATTTTAGCCGGGATTCACATTTACTGCTTTCTTTAGCCCTACTTGTTTGAGTAAGACTCGCAATTTTCTGCTTTATTTACTGCTTTCATCTTACTGCTTTCTTTACAGCTTTCTTTTATCGCTTTCTAGCTTAAGTGTCCCCATTCCGATGAGTGGCTAACCACCCTTATCCCTCAATATCGAAGAGCATTGGAACAGATAAAGTAGCTTTAAATAATTAAAGGTCCTATTTTTCAGTTTAATTAAATTTCTTAAGGTTTGCCCCTGGTTAACGATGCGTAGGACCGCATATCGATGTGCGGGCTCTATTTTTGTTATCCATACGCAATGCCGAGAGGCCGTGTATATGGACCGATCACCCATGGGTAAAGAGAGATCTGCGCTAACCCTAGAGAAAGGAGGCGCGTGACTCTACCGGATTGGGTTCCCCACCCAATAGCGGGGTTCTTAGCGTAATGCGGGCGTTAAGAGGAATCTTTCGTCAGTCTAACGAATCCGGTCGACAATAGTCCTTAGCGTTCAGTTATTGTGAGCGTTATAGATCCTAAGAGATAAAGTGAGCTGATTCTTATGGAACCTCTGTAAAGACCCCCACTCCCGGAACACAAAACACACGGCACGACGGGGAGTCTTATGCCCGAAATAGGCCGCCTTGCGGTAGCACTAACGCACGGGTTAGCCTTTACCATCAAGACGGCGACCTATTATCGGCTCACGCCGGCTACAATCCATATCACAACAATTATGCCAACCCAACCATAACAGAAAAGTAAAACTAAAAGCAGTTCAGTTCACAGCTAAGTTAAAGTCCAAAATAGCGGGAAGATAACAAGCACAACATGCTTGTACAAATAAACAAGAGTCTAGAAAATGTTTTGCCAAACGGCTACATGAAAACACTCACTACTGTCACTGACGGTGCCGATGGCACCACCACCTCAGGGTCCTATCATCCGGGCCTGGCTGTCCTGCTGCATAGTCCGTTGCCGCTCTACCTGCGGGGTTTCCTCCTAAAAAGGAAGACGTAGCAACCGTTAGTCATAAGACTAAGTGGCTTCACATCCGCTCCCCGGCGACTCCTCGGCACCGGGCGGAGAAAGGAACAAGGTACAATATGTATATTATATATAAGCAAGTAAACAAGCAGGTGACAGTAACTATAGTGGAGTATAAGCTACGCTACACAACTAGCAGTTTTACAAATATCAATAGTAAATGACAGTAGGTATAAAAGAATATCAGAATAGTAACTTAACTTATAAGAGTGCCCATAACAAACTTATAAGTTAAGGATCGGCTTAACAGTAAAGTAACTCATCGTATAAGAGTGCCCATACAAACTTATACGATGAGGATCTTGTGTATGCAATGAATGACATGTTATGAATGTTATGTTATGACCGATCATGCGCGACGCACATGCAAGTTGCTATGTCGACACAGACTAGAAGTTCCCACTTTTCGAGCAGGTAGCTAACCTCTCAGGCGTCGTCCGTCGTGGCCAGACGGCGACAGTGGAGCGGGCGTCTCCACTACTAGGTGGGTATTCACACTACCTATCCTAGGCCCCCTGTACGCCTCAACGCTAAGAACACAACAGCGGAGCTCACATGCGTTACTACGGCTCAGAAGGGGTCTTGGGTAAATGTGCCACCAAGAACACAGCCCAACCCTGGCCTTTGATTTCGAACCGGATGGAACCTCGGAAACGCACGAGGTGCAAGCCCAACCGTTTCTGGCATGGCGCGGAGGATGATCTCGGGTTATGGACACCAAGTATCTAACCCTACCGCCCAAGGTCTACCCATTGGCTCCCATCGGTGTGACGACTGGCGAACCCGTAGACCTGCCACATTCATTATCTCAACACCGCGACACGATGAATCGTCGCACATCACATGCCCCAAAACAACTCACTCGATGCTACCCGTAGGGAGACTACCACTCTAAGCATCGGTTGTTAATAAACCCCTTGGGCTCGGATTACGGTTACAAAATACTCCTCACATAGTGTTCATCATATTCACGTCCACTCTATTCACTGATTTCACCTCAATACTTACGCATAATTAATATGTGTCAACATCAAACTATATAAATAAATTCCATATACCAATCTCAACTCCTTAATTACTAGCCTTCCCATCCAATCCATTTCCCTACATTGCATGGTTATTCCTTATTGCACGACCAAATGTGTAACCATACTAAATTATAGTAACAACAACATTATAGATATATGGGAGCAAGATAACAAATGAGCAAATCACAATCATTGCAAGAGTGCTAAGCATTATAATTTAACAAGTGCAATAACATAGGGTAGTCCGATACTAAAACTGGGATTCCCGGAGCTACAGGAATCCGATCACAATGCACAAACCCCTCGTTGGAAAGGTATTCGCGAGGGCTACGACTTTCGTGTTGAGTCGATCACCCAGATCTGGTCGCAACATAACCAGAAATTCAACTCGAATACGTACAGGAAACAGTTTCCTGTACAGGAATTTTCCCGAACGCAGCGGACTCGAACCAGCTTTCCCGTGGCTACAGGTATCGCATGGAAACGAGCAACCACTCGTTGGAAAGGTGATTTCGAGGGCTACGACTTTCGTGTTTGAGTCGTTCACCCAGATTTGGCCAAAACACCTCCGAAATTGGCCACGAAGGTCGCAGCGTGCAGAAATCAGATTTCTGCACGCATCTTAAGGCGAGATGAACGGCATCCGTTTCATCTTCTTCCTTGCAACGGCCTCGCATAAACTTCTCCAGAAATCACCCACCTTATTTCTCCTTTCAAAGCCAAACCCCCAACGAAAACCCCTCTCATCTCCACTTTG
Source organism: Platanthera zijinensis (assembly GCA_039513925.1). NCBI lineage: Eukaryota > Viridiplantae > Streptophyta > Magnoliopsida > Asparagales > Orchidaceae > Platanthera > Platanthera zijinensis. The sequence goes on from CM077088.1 coordinate 117,596,816, forward strand.
AATGATGAGAAGGTTGAGGGAGACTAAGCCTAAAAACCTAGGCATGGCTTATCCTAAGAACTCTCCTCCTCACCATCAAGACACTATGGAGATCGATGTCTCTCCTATACATAACTATAGATCTAGCACCAAGGGAGAGGGGAGGAAGCTCACCTCAAGTCCAGCGGTACCACCATGGCCGGCCATGAGCCTCGGCACTCCTTCGCGGCGGCATTGTTTTTCCCTTGACGGTGGCGGCGTTTTGATTCCTCCAAGGATGGGCTCCGGCAAGCTCTTCCTCCTCCTCCAGCCAAGGAACCCCTCTCAGGAATTTCGGGGCAGAAGAAAGGAGATGAAATGCTAGGGTTTCCCAACTTTTTCCTTTTTATACATCGCAGACACGGGTAGGCACACGGCCGTGTTCCTACCCGTGTTCAGGTGACACGGCCGTGTGGCATGCCGTGTCTAGGGCCGTGTTCCTCCCAGAACCACTTTCTGCCGGGTCAGGGTTGCGGCACACGGTAGAGACACGGCCGGTGTCCCGACCCGTGTCCTTGGCACACGGCTAGGGACACGCCCGTGTCCCAAGCCCGTGTACCTCTCTGACTGGTAAGCCTATTTTTATGAGGCACACGGGTATGGACACGGCCGTGTCCATACCCGTGTCAGCCAAAAATGCTGTTTTGCCTTGTTTTCCTCATTTCCCGCACGTCCGCACCTGTTCACCCACATCCCCCTTTGGCTCACCACAGCCCCCTTGACTCAAATACGCAATCAAGGGGCCTAGCGCGAATTGGGACGTTACAAATCCTATAAACAAAATAAAAGATTTCGTCCCCGAAATCAGGGTAAGGCTATGGGAGTGAAACACATAAAAAGGGAAACTATGCTTTCAAATAAAATTTTTACCTGGAGTAAATAATTCCGGGTAGCGCTCTTGCATCAAATCCCTTGGCTCCCATGTGCACTCTTCCTTCCCATGATTAGACCATAGCACTTTCACCAAGGGAACACTTTTGCGGCGCAAGGTTCTTATCTCGTTATCAACGATCCGCACCGGCTCCAGTCGCACAGACCTATCAGACGCCACTGCACCATACGCCGTGGGGATATACTGTTCAGGCCGCAACAAAGCCTTCCGAAGCGACGATACATGGAACACGTCGTGAAGGTTCTCCAGCTCCGGTGGTAACTCCAATCGATAGGCCAGAGGGCCAATCCTTTCCACTACAACATAGGGCCCAACATACCTTGGGCTGAGCTTCTTGACTCCACGTACTCGTGACACTCCCGTGCATCGGTCGAATCTTCAGGAACACCTTATCACCCACTTGAAACTCTACACATACGGTGTCCTTGCGTTGTAATATTTCGCCTGTCGGCTTTGAGCCTCTAGCATTCGATTCCGGATCAACCTAACCACCGCGTCCGTGTCATCAATATACTCGTTTCCCAATGTCTTCGGATCTTCGTCTTGCACCCAGGACAAGGGTGTTCTACACCTCCTTCCATACAAAGCTTCATGAGGTGCCATTCCAATACTAGCTTGATGACTTGTTATTATAAGAGAACTCCACAAGAGGTAAGAGCCTCCTCCCATGGTTCTCCTTTATCTAGCACACACAACCTCAATAGGTCCTCCAATGTTCGGATGGTTCGTTCAGATTGCCCGTCCGTTTGTGGGTGAAAGGCTGTGCTAAAGGCGAGGCGCGAGCCCAAATAAGCCTGTACAGCCCTCCATTCTCTTGAAGTAAACCGACCATCCCGGTCGGAGACGATCGTCTTTGGGCACACCATGGTACCGCACAAATTGTTCCACAAAGAGACGCACTAAGACGCCCACTTGCGCCTCCTTCTTCATTGGGATAAATCGGGCTACCTTGGTCAACCGGTCAACTATCACCCACACCGAATCATTCCCCCCGAGCGCGAGCGAGGTAACCCGTGGACGAAGTCCATGGAGATGTCCTCAAATTTCCATTCGGGGATGGGCAACGACTGTAGCATTCCACCGGGGCTTCGGCACTCTGCCTTCACCATTTGGCAGGCCACACAATGAGTAACAAAGTACTTGACATCCCTCTTCATGCCCGGCCAACACATCGTCTTTCTCAAATCGGGTGTACATCTTCGCGATCCCCGGGTGCACCGAGTACTTGGAGCAATGGGCCTCCTTTAGAATATCCTCCCGAATGTTGTCACCTTCGGGGATGTAAAGCGGCCACGAAAATGGACGAGGCCGTCTTTTAGGGAGTATTCTTCCGTAGTCCCATCCTCCATTGACTTGAAAGCGGGGTTAAAGCCGCATCCTTCTTTTGTTCCGTACGGATCCGGTCTCATATGCTGCAAACTATACTCATCGGCGGCCAAATGTTCTGTATACTCTTCCGGTTGATTCTTAAAGACCAAAGTGATTTCCATCTCCTTGTAGCGTTCGGATTAACTCCATCCTCATCAAGCGGGATTCCGTGCTCGTTCCCGGTGCCTTTCGGCTCAAGGCATCAGCTACGGAATTAACCTTCCCGGGGTGGTAGTTCAAGGTGAAACTCGTAGTCGCACAAGAACTCCAACCACCGCCGCTTGTCTCAAGTTTAACTCCTTTTGGGTGTGAACGTACTTCAGATTTTTGTGATCCGAGTAGATCTCGCAGTGGACGCCGTATAAATAATGCCTCCACATCTTCAAGGCGAATACCACCGCTCCCAACTCTAGATCATGCACCGGGTAGCTGGCTTCATGCTTCTTCAACTGTCTTGAAGCATAAGCGATCACATGCCCATTCTGCATCAATACAGCTCCCATCCCTTGGTACGACGCATCCGTTGTAAACTTGAAAGCCCTCCTTCCCAGATGGAAGAGCTAGGATGGGTGCAGTCGTCAATCTGTCTTTCAACTCTTGGAATGCAGCTTCGCACTGGGGTGTCCATTCAAACGGCACACCCTTCTTGGTCAGCGTAGTAAGGGGAAGGGCGATCTTCGAGAAGCCCTTCACGAACTTGCGATAGTACCCGGCAAGTCCAAGAAAGCTCCGTATGTCAGCCGCTGACTTCAATGGCGACCACTCCTTCACGGCCCGCACACTTGGCCGGATCTACAGCTAGCCCCGCCCACTAATCACATGGCCCAAGAACGCGACCTCTCGAAGCCAAAACTCGCATTTGCTGAACTTGGCAAACAAAGTGTGCTCCTTCAGTTTCCTCAGCACTAAAGTTAGATGTTCGGCGTGTTCTGCTTCAGTCTTGGAGTAGACTAGGATATCATCGATGAACACGATGACAAAGATGTCCAAATAAGGGCTGAACACCTTGTTCATCAAGCTCATAAAGGCAGAAGGGGCGTTCGTGAGCCCAAACGGCATCACGGTGAATTCATACAAACCATATCTCGAACTGAACGCCGTCTTCTGAATGTCATCTTCTTGTATCCTCAGCTGATAATATCCCGAACGCAGATCTAACTTGGAGAACCAATACGATCCCACCAATTGATCAAATAATTCATCGATGCGCGGTAGGGGATAGGTGTTCCGCACCGTTAACCGGTTCAACTCTCGATAATCGATACATAACCGCAAGGTGCCATCCTTCTTTTTGACGAACAAAACGGGCGCTCCCCAAGGCGACGAGCTTGGGCGAACGAACCCTGCTTCCACCAACTCCTGAAGCTGGACTCTAAACTCTGCAAGTTCCTTCGGAGCCATTCGGTATGGAGCTCGCGAGACGGGCTTGGCACCCGGAATTAGCTTGATTTGGAAGTCCACTTCCCTATGCGGGGGTAGTCCTGGCAATTTCTCGGGAAATACCTCGGGAAATTCTCGCACCACCCGCACATCCTTGACTCTAAGTGCCAACTTCTTCAACTCGAAGCAAATTACATAGACCTCGTCCCCTTCCATATGAGATTTCATAACTTGGATTGAAGATAATAATTTACGGGGTGCGAATTTAATACCTTGGAAGATGACTTCCGTGTCTCCATGCCTTCAAACATAACTTGCTTTCTCCGCACAATTGATCCTGGCGTGGTGCCAGTCCAACCACCTCATGCCCAGGATGAGATCGAACTCCGGGATTCTTAACACTGTTGCCGGAGTTTCAAAGAACTTTCCTCCAATAAGGGTGTCGAAGAAGTCGCAACTTGCTGACGACGTCATCTCAGAGCCGTCCGGAAGGCGCACCCTTTGAGTAATGCCCGTGAAGTGTTGCACTCCCTCCAAGTCCTTCACGAAGTCCTCCGAAATGAACGAGTGGGACGCACCCGTGTCAAATAACGTATAGGCGGGTCTCCCGCTAACCACGACAGTGCCTAGGTTCCAAAAGGGTAATCACTATTCAGAATAGCGCGTATCATTTGTATCATAAATCCAACAAGTCATATAATATTAAAACAAACTTTGCACGTACCGGTGATGACTTCCTGCGGATTTCTCTCCTGAGTCATATCCAATGCGAATACATGCTCCCGTGCATGTCCTTGATTTCTCCCTGGTGGTCCTCTTCCTCGGCCACGCATGTGCCCTCGTCCCCATGGAGCTACTGCTGAGGGGGAGCAATAGGGGCATCCCCGATCAGTCGCGGGCAAACTCGTCGGACATGCACGGTTGGTTGCACTCAAAACATATCATCTCACGTCGGCCCCCAGGTTGTTGATAATATTGCTGCTGCGGTGGTGGTGGTAAAGGTAGTGGTTGCGGAATTGGGTACTCCACCCGATAGTTCCGGTTGACCCACCGACCGCCTCTGTGTGGTTTCCCCTTCCTCTGCCCATGATCATTCCGCCTTCTATTACTAGGGCCGACTTCAATTACTCCTTCCGCAGGTCTCTTGCCACATCCCATGTGGTCCGCCTCCAATCTCTTTGCCATGTCGATGATTTCTGCCAGGCTTCCATCGGCTATAAACAAAAGGGCCTGCCTCAGGGGGTCCCTTAACCCTTTGTAGAAGCGCTTCGCATAGCCTCTATCGTCCAAACTCATAGGAATCGGCAAACCTAGCGAGGTGTTGGAACTCCCTCTGGTACTCCGTTACCGAATTCGATCCCTGCTTCAGCTGCAGAAATTTTTCTTCAAGTCCATCCCGAGCAGAAAGAAGGGATGAAGTGCTCCAGAAAAGCCTCGGTGAACTCGTTCCAACCGATGTCCGTGTACAACCGCCCTTGGAAGATGGAGCCCATGAGGGACTTCCACCACCTTTTGGCGTGCAGCTCTAGCAGCGTCACTACCAATGTCACCGCCATGCTGTTCGGACATCTTATGCCAGCCATCAATTCCTGCACGGTATCAAGCCATTCCTCGGTGCGCACCGGCGATTCTGTCCCAAGATAGGCAGGAGGGGGACAGGGCACGGAAGGTGCTCAACCAGTTGGAGCTTGGCGCTTGTTGCTGCACCGGAGCTTGCTGGGCTTTAAATGCATCCAATATGGCTGACAGCGTTTGTCCCAGTTCCGACTGCTGGAATTGTGAAGGGACGGAAGGGGTAGGAGTGCCCCCAACCGGCTCCTACCTGCGCTGGGACCTATACGCAAGGTACAAACTAGGGTCAGGTTGGCTAAAACTAATGTCAAAGTTGGACAACTTAGTGTGAATTACATATGGGCACACCACTGCTTCCGCTAAGTCGGTTTTGTCCCCAAACCGACTAATCGAACGGGAGTGGCCCATTGTTACCTGACTGCTGTAGGTGAAGATCGGCTTAGTCTGATACCATTTGTAAGACCCCCCTCCCGGAACACAAACACACGGCACGAGGGGAGTCTTATGCCCGAAATAGCCGCCTTGCGGTAGCACTAACGCACGGGTTAGCCTTTACCACAAGACGCCTATTCCGCCGGCTACAATCCATATCACAACAATTATGCCAACCCAACCATAACAGAAAAGTAAAACTAAAAGCAGTTCAGTTCACAGCTAAGTTAAAGTCCAAAAATAGCGGAAGATAACAAGCACAACATGCTTGTACAAATAAACAAGAGTCTAGAAAATGTTTTTGCCAAACGGCTACCATGAAAACACTCACTACTGTCACTGACGGTGCCGATGGCACCACCACCTCAGGTCCTATCATCCGGGCCTGGCTGTCCTGCTGCATAGTCCGTTTGCCGCTCTACCTGCGGGGTTTCCTCCTAAAAAGGAAGACGTAGCAAACCGTTAGTCATAAGACTAAGTGGCTTCACATCCGCTCCCCCGGCGACTCCTCGGCACCGGGCGGAGAAAGGAACAAGGTACAATATGTATATATATATAAGCAAGTAAACAAGCAGGTGACAGTAACTATAGTGGGAGTATATAAACTACGCTACACAACTAGCAGTTTTACAAATATCAATAGTAAATGACAGTAGGTATAAGTAACTCAGAATAGTAACTTAACTTATAAGAGTGCCCATACAAACTTATAAGTTAAGGATCGGCTTAACAGTAAAGTAACTCATCGTATAAGAGTGCCCATACAAACTTATACGATGAGGATCTTGTGTATGCAATGAATGACATGTTATGAATGTTATGTTATGACCGACTCATGCGCACGCACATGCAAGTTGCTATGTCGACACAGACTAGAAGTTCCCACTTTTCGAGCAGGTAGCTAACCTCTCAGGCGTCGTCCGTCGTGGCCAGACGGCGACAGTGGAGCGGGCGTCTCCACTACTAGGTGGTATCACACTACCTATCCTAGGCCCCCGTACGCCTCAACGCTAAGAACACAACAGCGGAGCTCACATGCGTACTACGGCTCAGAAGGGGTCTTGGGTAAATGTGCACCAAGAACACAGCCCAACCTGGCCTTTGATTTCGAACCGGATGGAACCTCGGAAACGCACGAGGTGCAAGCCCAACCGTTCTCATGGCGCGGAGGAGATCTCGGGTTATGGACACCAAGTATCTAACCCTACCGCCCAAGGTCTACCCATTGGCTCCCATCGGTGTGACGACTGGCGAACCCGTAGACCTGCCACATTCATTATCTCAACACCGCGACACGATGAATCGTCGCACATCACATGCCCCAAAACAACTCACTCGATGCTACCCGTAGGGAGACTACCACTCTAAGCATCGGTTGTTAATAAACCCTTGGGCTCGGATTACGGTTACAAAATACTCCTCACATAGTGTTCATCATATTCACGTCCCTCTATCACTGATTTCACCTCAATACTTCGCATAATAATATGTTCAACATCAAACTATATAAATAAATTCAATACCAATCTCAACTCTTAATTACTAGCCTTCCATCCAATCCATTTCCTACTATTGCATAGTTATTCCTTATTGCACGACCAAATGTGTAACCATACTAAATTATAGTAACAACAACATTATAGATATATGGGAGCAAGATAACAAATGAGTAAATCACAATCATTGCAAGAGTGCTAGCATTATAATTTAACAAGTGCAATAACATAGGGTAGTCCGATACTAAAACTGGGATTCCCGGAGCTACAGGAATCCGATCACAATGCACAACCCCTCGTTGGAAAGGTATTTGCGAGGGCTACGACTTTCGTGTTGAGTCGATCACCCAGATCTGGTCGCAACATACCAGAAATTCAACTCGAATACGTACAGGAAACAGTTTCCTGTACAGGAATTTTCCCGAACGCAGCGGACTCGAACCAGCTTTCCCGTGGCTACAGGTATCGCATGGAAACGAGCAACCACTCGTTGGAAAGGTGATTTCGAGGGCTACGACTTTCGTGTTGAGTCGTTCACCCAGATTTGGCCAAAACACCTCCGAAATTGGCCACGAAGGTCGCAGCGTGCAGAAATCAGATTTCTGCACGCATCTTAAGGCGAGATGAACGGCATCCGTTCATCTTCTTCCTTGCAACGGCCTCGCATAAACTTCTCCAGAAATCACCCAGCCTTATTTCTCCTTTCAAAGCCAAACCCCCAACGAAAACCCCTCTCATCTCCACTTTGAAGGATGAGAAGGTTGAGGGAGACTAAGCCTAAAACCTAGGCATGGCTTATCCTAAGAACTCTCCTCCTCACCATCAAGACTCTATGGAGTCGATGTCTCTCCTATAATAACTATAGATCTAGCACCAAGGGAGAGGGGAGGAAGCTCACCTCAAGTCCAGCGGTACCACCATGGCCGGCCATGAGCCTCGCACTCCTTCGCGGCGGCATTGTTTTTTCCCTTGACGGGTGGCGGCGTTTTTGATTCCTCCAAGGATGGCTCCGGCAAGCTCTTCCTCCTCCTCCAGCCAAGAACCCTCTCAGGAATTTCGGGGCAGAAGAAAGGAGATGAAATGCTAGGGTTTCCCAACTTTTTCCTTTTTATACATCGCAGACATGGGTAGGCACACGGCCGTGTTCCTACCCGTGTTCAGGTGGCACGGCCGTGTGGCATGCCGTGTCTAGGGCCGTGTTCCTCCCAGAACCACTTTCTGCCGGGTCAGGGAGTTGCGGCACACGGGTAGAGACACGGCCGTGTCCCGACCCGTGTCCTTGGCACACGGCTAGGGACACGCCCGTGTCCCAAGCCCGTGTACCTCTCTGACTGGTAAGCCTATTTTTATGAGGCACACGGGTATGGACACGGCCGTGTCCATACCCGTGTCAGCCAAAAATGCTGTTTTGCCTTGTTTTCCTCATTTCCCGCACGTCCGCACCTGTTCACCCACATCCCCCTTTGGGCTCACCACAGCCCCCTTGACTCAAATACGCAATCAAGGGGCCTAGCGCGAATTGGGACGTTACAACCTCCACGACCAAGTCTCCGCCTTAATTAATTTGAAATTTAGGATCTCTTTTTATTAAAAGTTATTTTAGTTCAAATTCCCTTTTTGATATCGTCGCGCTAAGTTCTTCATCGACTTTCTGCACTTTATTTCCTGCTTTATTTATTTTTCTGCACTTTTTTTTCATGTTTTATTATTATGCTTTTATTATTATGCACTTTTTATATTTTTAGGTCATCTTTTCTTTTTAAACAACTTAAAAATTATCTGTAAAATAATAAACTTTCAGGGAAAGAGCAGAAATAGGTAAACCGGCCCCGACAACAATATGACCCCGATATTCCACACTGGAATATCATGTACTACACGCGATAGGTGCACTTGCCTCCCTTTCGTTAAAACTCGGGTTTATAAAAAAATAAATCCCCCCTTTTTTATAAAATAAATAAAACCACTTTCATTTCATTAATAAGAAACCTAGGAGTTTTAGCACATCAATCTGAATAGACTGTTAGTTCAAAATCCCTATTTTTAGGGTACCAAAGGCAAAGATCTGGTGTTCCCTTAAGATACCTCAAAATCCTCTTTGTAGCAGAGTAGTGAGATTCTTTAAGGCTAGCTTGATACCTAGCACAAACACATGTAGCATACCTGATGTCTGGCCTACTAGAAGTAAGATATAGAAGGGATCCAATTATCCCCTTATACAAAGTTTCATCAATAGGTTTCCCTGCCTCATCTTTTTCTATAGGCATACTTGACCCCATGGGAGTTTTCATGGTGGAGATATTCTTCATACCAAACTTCTTGATCAACTCCCTGGTGAACTTAGACTATGAGATGGACAATCTATCTTCATTCTGCCTTACTTGGAGGCCTAAGAAGTACTTAAGCTAACTCATACTACTTATGTCAAACTTCCCTTGCATAAGTTTGGCAAACGTCCTACAAAGGTTGTCATTAGTAGACCCAAAAATTATGTCATCTACATAAATTTGGACTAGGATGATCTTGTCCTTAGATTCCCTTAGGAATAGGGTCTTATCTATCTTCTCCCTTGAGAATTTGTTCTCAATAAGGAAGCGAGAAAATGTATCATACCATGCTCTAGGGGCTTGCTTTAACCTATATAGATCTTTCCTAAGTCTATAAACAAATTGAGGTGAGCTAGAATCAACAAAACCTTAAGGTTGTTCAACATAGACTTCTTCCTTTAAGCCATCATTCAGGAAGGCTGACATTACATCCATTTAATAGACTTTAAATCCTTTGAATGCAGCATATGCAAGGAAGAGTCTGATGGCTTCCAATCTTGCTACAAGGGCAAAGGTTTGATCAAAGTCAATACCTTATTTGTGTCTGTACCCCTTTGCTACTAGCCTAGCCTTGTTCTTGATTATAATGTCATTTTCATCAAGTTTATTCCTGTAAATCCACTTGACTCTAATGACATTATGTCCTTGTGGTCTGGGAACTAGCTTCCAGACCTTACATCTCTTAAACTGGTTCAATTCCTCTTGCATAGCTACAATCTAGAACTGATTTATGTTGGCCTCTTCAAATCTCTTGGCTTAACCTGTGACAAGAAGCCTGAATACAAAGTTGTACTAATGCTATTGCTTCTTATCACCACTCCTTGGTTTATATTACCAATAATATGGTGTATTTGACGATCTCTCACATACCTGATAGTTGGAGGCAATATTCTTTTAGTATCAGCTACAGTGGCAGCATCTTGCTGATCTTCATCCACTTCAAGTGTGCCTTGCCGTTCTTCTAGAATGTCCACTCCATATTGAACTATTGGATCGGCATCTTTGATAGTTAGCTTGTCCATCAACAGCTTATACCTACAGTACTAGAAGAGGAGCTTGGCAGCTCAATGCTAATCATAGTTGACTCATCAAAAACTACATTAACAGACTCTTCTACAACTTGACTTTCCAAGTTGTAGATCCTATAGGCCTTACTATAATTGTTGTACCCAACCAAAATCCCATCATAGTACTTGGTAGCAAACTTTGTTACATATGACTTCTCATTATTCAACGCTTAGCACTTGTAACCAAAAATCCTGAGATAAGACAGGTTGGTTTTCTGCCTTCATAATCTCATAGGGAGACTTCTTGTGTCTCTTGGTGATAGAAGCTCTATTGAGGACATGACATGCAGTATTTACTGCCTCAGCCCAAAAATATTCTAGGAGATATGTGTCGCTTAGAAAGGTCCTTCCAGCCTCTATTAGAGTTCTATTTTTCATCTCAATAATCTCATTTTGCTAGGGTGTTCTTGGAGAAGAAAAGTCTTGATGAATCTGTTGGTCTTCACAGAACCTTGTCATCCTATCAGACTGGAATTCAATCCCATGGTCACTTCTGATTTTGACCACAGTGTTGTCTAGCTCATTCTAAATCTGCCTGACAAAAGTCTTGAAGACATCAAGGGTTTCAGACTTTTTCTTAAGAAAGAAAACCCAAGCAAACCTAGAATAGTCATCAACCACCACAAGGGTGTACACTTTCCTACCTAGACTATGAACTGGCATAGGACCAAACAAGTCAATATGTAGGAGGTATAAACACCTCACAGAATCTTTGGCCTCAATGCCCTTGAAGGAAGCTTTGGTCTGCTTGCCCTTTTGGCATGCTGAACAAATGCCTTCCTTGGTGCATTTCATCTTGGGACCATTCCTAACTAGCTCTTCACTAAAGAGCTTGTCAATAGTCTAATAATTCAAATGAGCTAGTCTCTTGTATCATTGTACACAATATGATACTTTCTCATTTGCAACTAGACAAATAGGAGAGTCATTATTAAGACAAAGAAAGTTTAAGCAATAAACATTTCCACTCCTAATGCCTGTCAAGATGACCTCTTGGTCACTAGACCTCTTAATTTGGCACTCATCCTTGTGGAATGAAATGACATAGCAAAGATCACAGAGTTGGCTTATGCTTATGAGGTTGTGTTTCAACCATTCAACATAAGCCACTTTTGAGATTGTGATTATGCCATTAGTAATCTTACCATAGCCTCTTGTCACTCCTCTATCTGAACCACCAAAGATAACTTTGGGTCCATCCTTCACTGGAGTGTTCTCCTTTAAATGCTCCTTGTTCCAATCATGTGCCTTGAACAACCACTATCCAAGTACCATATAGGGTTATGGGCACTTGGACTAACCTACAGCAAATGATTTATCTTACCTTAGGACCCCAATATTTATTGGGTCCTAGGTTCTGATTAGCCTGAAAATTCAACATGCCTTCCTGTAGATTTTCTGACGGGAGGACTAACACTACCTCTTGGCACAGTAGGATTGTGCCAGCAATCTAAGGCAAAATGCTCCACCTTACCACATCACAAGCACTCATGAATGTTATATCTTCTTTTCTGAGCAGGTCTTGCAGTTTGGTTAAATGTTGACTGTATAGAAGGAAGAAGAGTAGCACCTTCTTCAAGTTCCTTTCAGCAAGGATCTAACTAAAGGTGAGTCTTTTAGTAGACTTAATTGGCTTGTTCTGACTGCCATTAACAATAGTTTTCTTTGCAGAGAACTGGCTCTTAATAGCCTCAGAGATAGCCACATCAGGCTTACTAATAGACTTACCCTTGGTCTGAGTATTTGTTGAGTGGCCTTGAGAGTTGTCCACTACCACATTCTTGAGAATGGGGGTTGGAGCACCAAAGACAAATGGTCCATGAAGGGCCATTTGAATTTCCTCATGGGGAGCATTAAAGGCACTCATTTCCCTACTATACCTTCCACCATAGATGTGAACATATTTGTTCACACTAGTGGATCTACCATTCATCTAGTGACCATAGATGTTTTCTTGGTCATACCTGTTTGAAGGAAAATGAACTTTCCCAAAAGCAATGGGAGGCTTGGATGCCAGAGGCTGAGCTGGAACTTTGTCATTCCATTTGGAATAGGCAGCTCTTATGCTTACCTTGAATCCCAAGCCCTTCTTACCCTTTTGAGAGGAGAAGGAGACTATTAGGGGCAACAAAATACTTGGTTTAGAATAACTAACCAATATCATTTTCTCCCACTGGAGCATCTCTTCAAGATCCCTAATGAGACTATTATTGAACTTGATGGTGCCAATCTGAATTAGAGAGATATTTTCAATTGGCTGATTTCCCTAGCCTTCTGATCTAGCAAGGATGTTGTCTTAGCCTGCTGGGCAGCCGCTAGCTAAAGGGAGGTAATCTCCTCAGCTTGCTCTTTGGTAAACTTCCTGCTCAACTTGAAAGCATCCAGAATTCCACCATACTTGTCAATCAGTTAATTGACATCTTCCTTAGATTCTGACCCATCATCACCACTAGATGATGATGCCTAAGAATTTTGACTAGTCTTATAATCTGATTTAGAAGATGAGCTAGATAGAGAGAATACCTTTTCTAGATTAGGCTGACCCTGGATGGATTCTTCATCAGACCTGGCCATCAGCCCATAGCAGCTGCTGGCTTCTTCTTCATCTCCATCCTCCTCTGAGTCATTATTAGATGTAATAGAGGGGCCTTGATCCCTATCCTGGCAGTAGGATATTCTTCTAATTCTTCTTCAACAGCTTCTTCAGCTTCTTATTCAGCAGCAAAGAGCCTAATGTAGGCTACCTCTTCTTCAGACTCTGAAGATACTGAGTCAGACTGACTCTAGATCTTCTCATTCTAAGCAATGAAGAATTTTTCCTTCTTGCCCTTGTGCTAGTTGAAATTTTTATCACCAGCCTCTTTTATTTCCATTAGGCAGTCAGCAATAACATGCACAAGTTTGCGGCAGTAATAAAAAACCACTTTAGAGAAAATATGTCTACCACTTTTAGAATCCTACCTGTCTCCCTTAGAGTGATTCTTCTTGTGATGAGAAGAGGAGGAAGGTTTACTCTCCACTACTTCTTCTTCATTAGCTTCTGGAGCTGCCTAGAGACGGCAGCAAAGTATTCATCTGACAAGCTACTATCAGATGAGCTTGGCCCTGTGCTGTCTAAATTAGCAGGCCTTATTGGAGGAGAGCGAATCCTCACCTTTTTCCTTCTTGGTGCTGTCAGCTCTGATGTCCAAAGACTTTTCCTTGGACTGGGATTTTCTGATGGTCTCCTCCTCCTTCCTTATAGATAGCTGCATCTCATAAGAGTGCAGCTTTTCAAAAAGAGTGTGAAAGGGAGTATCAGCCAACTTTGCCACCTCTCTGATGGCAAAAATCTTGGTGTCCCAGTCTCTAGTTAAAAACCTAAGGAACATTTCATTAAGATAATAATGACTGAAGACCCTTCTTGATGGCGGCGACCCCCAATTTGTTAATGTTGAAGATGATGATGGCGACGGCGACGGCGTTCTCCCACAGTTGAAGATGATGATTGCGACGGCGACGGTGACTTCCTATATGTTAAAGATGATGACAGCGATAGCGATTTGCTACATGATGAAGAAGAAGACTCTCAAATAATATTTAGTCTTTTATTTGCATTTTATTTTTCATCATGTTGTCTTAATGTTGAGAGTGTTTTATTTTTATTTCTATTTGGGCTGCCTATAGCCATGTTGAACTTGTAAGCCTATATATAGGCATGGACCTTCATATTTTTACTTAGTGAATGAAGAAAAATTAAAACCCTAAACCTCCTTGTGATTTCTCTCCTCTTGGCCACCCCCCTCTCTTTCTTCCTCCCTTGGCACTTGGCCAACTCTCCATCTCCCTCCCTCTTCTTCTTGGCCGCCGGCCACCATATCCCAACCCCTTCTCGGTCTTCCTCCTCTTCCCCTCTCCCTTCTTCCTCTAGCAAAACCACACCACCTGTTCCCTCACAAATCCGACCACCTCTCCTCCATAATAGCCGACCACCCCTTTCATCCAAAAAACCCGACCACCCTCCTCTTGAAGATTTCGGCCAAGAGCAAGGCTCCTTCCTTGTGAGTTTTCCATTCCAGCGTAAAGCGACTAAAGTGGTCAAGTCTCACTCTGGTCGGCGCAACTCCGACAGAGTCGTGGAAGAACGGTCCCAGAAAGTGAACCGGAATCATCTATCCCGATTGGGTAACAAGATCCTCTACTTTGTTTTGTGTGATTCCTATTATTTTAGAATTTCATTTCGGTGGATTACGTTTGCGTTATTTTGGAATCGTTGTTCGTTCGTGGTTTATCTTTCTGACTGCTTGTGTTGTTATTTTTAGTTGCTTAATATTCCAAGAGGTTTGGCGAGCCTCGCTTTCGTTTTGTTGGGAGAGATCTACCTCTTTCGAACCGAACTTTTCGGTAGATCTCTTTTGGTACAACCATCGCTCGGTCGGGCCCAATATTGACCCTTTTTCTTGAGAGAACGACGACCTATAGTCGTTTGTTCGATCTTAAAACGGCATGGCTACTGTACGATAGCGTTAACTTGATAAAGATGTCAAACGAGTGTGATGCGTGACGAATGTGCGAGTGTAGGATTGAATTGTTGAGAGGCATATGTGACTAATTCGTAGATTTAACCCGCACCCAACGTGTTCGCTTAAATTCCCCATAGGAATTTCCCTTGTCATTTCGTGCCTGGTTTCCATTTAGGGAGTGGCCTACATCACTTCTATAGGTCCTCAGCTCATTCACTATTCTGAAGAATCTTTCATAGCAAATAACTATTCTCTCCCTTGGACTACCTGAAAGCCTCATATTCCTCGTTGAGAATGGACTTCCTATCATCTTTGACCTCTTAAATTCCCTCCATGTAGACAACCAAAGTGTCCCACATCTCCTTGGAGGTCTTGCAGTAAAATATATTCTGAAAGGTTGAGTCATCTATGGCACTGATAATGATGTTCTGTACCCTCTTATCCATAGTTGACAAGATAACATCATCCTAAGTCATCTTTGAATATTTCTTTGGTGTCTGTTCTATTGCATTTAGAACTGAGACCTTCATAGGGATGAAAGATCTCTCTTTAACTATAATAAAGATCCTTGGGTCAAATGCTTCCATGAATAGTCTTACCCTCTCCTTCCAAATTCCAAAGCTCTCCTTCATATAGATAGGAAGCTTCATGGAACCTAGCTCCTTATGGTTCTCTCCTGAACCCATAAGTATTCTTCTTTTGGCTACCATTTGAGATCTACTCATACTATTAAGTCTTCTTTAAGCAACCTCCCTTTGATACCGCTTGAAAGCCTTTAGTTTCAAGGGCAACTAAACACCTAGAGGGGGTGAATTGTGTTGGAACCAAAAAATTGGCCCCAATGAGAGTTTGTACCCTGTGGTGTATCTAACACCTACATCTCCAGAGCCCAGACCCCTGTCCAGACACAAGGAACAAAGAAACTGACCCTAGGCTACAACATGGAGGTCCCTCCACTAACATGGAAGATCATAGAGCACTTCCCCTCTTTAGCCAAGTGTTAAGCTAAGGATACCTTACAAAGCACTACAAGACTTTGGAAAATGAGAAAGCTTGCCTTTTGACGTATCCTGTGAGTCTATTTATAGATTTCTAGTATCTGGTCTGCCAACAACGCAATTTTGTTGTTCAAAAAGGTTATATACAGCCCAAAATGGTCTGCTAACAGACAAACTCCGCTGTTCTGAAGAGCTAAATGTAGACCTATAAGGGTATCCAAGAAATTTTACCTCTATAACTTACTGGGCTGAAACCCTTCCGTTGATCCCCGTGGGCTTCCTGCTCATCCAGGCGGGAACTCTTCTGTATGCCCTGCCGAAAGGCCAATACCCGGCAGAGTGCGAGTTTGCCTACCCCGCTCGCCTGCTCTTAAAAGAGACATGACCAAGTCCAAAAGCGTTGAGAGCGTTGAGTCGAAAGACTTCACTCAACGCTAGATCGAGGATAAATAGTGTTGAGAAAATTGAGTGGAAAGACTTCACTCAACGCCAACTCTGAGGGACTCCCTCTTACCTGGGCACAAGCCTTCTCGCATGCCCCGGGCGGGAACCCTTCCGCCTATTCTTCTTTCCTGGCCCGATTAACTTAAAGCCCACTCAAACCTGGATCCCAGGCCCTTAGATCCTACATGGCGAATATATGGTTGTACATAATCCCCGCTCTTTGCAAGCTAGTTCAACGCTCAGAAAGAAATGTCCAACCCCCAATATTTGGTGAGTGCCTACTGACCTAGAGGAGAATCTTTTGCGAGCCCCACCACGGCCTTATATATACATGTCACTGGGGTTGGCCTGAGGTCATTGTTGTTAAACTGCCTTCTTACTGAGCTTCCGCACGACTTCGAAGATGTATGCTAAATGGGTAGCGAGGCTGCTCTCGCAAGAGGTCCAGGACTATCTCGCCGCTGCTCAGTAAAGGGCCCTCGCCAATTATGCTGGGTTCGCTCCCTGGCTCGCGGGCAAGAGACCGACTGACTCTACCGACCGACGAAAAAAGGACAAGTTCGTCTAGCAGGACCATTCCAAGGGTGAACCAGCTTTTCCGACTCCGACCCCGACCCGCGAGAACCCTCCTCTTCTGGTGGAGGTATTTTTTTTCCTTCGACATTTGACGTGAAACCCCCCAAAGTGGGCTCATCGAACTGATTTGCTATCCTTCTCATAGGTGACGGTCCCGGAAGGCATCGTTGGCGATCTTTCAGCGAATACCGAATCAGTCGGGCTGATGACGAAAATATTCAGATGGTCTCGGCGACGGTCCCTCCGAAACTCCCAGCCGAGCCCTCAATTGCTCCCGAGAATATTCTTGTTTTGGTTTTTGCTTCTATCAAGCTTATGCATTTCTCTACACACTTATTTTTCCGCAGGTACTACCTTCGGAACCCTAGGCTTGGGAGCCCCATCATTCCAATGCCTGGTCCTCCCCTCTTGCCTGAGAGGGTCACTAATAAACATCTGACTCTCGTGCCAAGTTCTTTCCCTTCTGCCAAGGAATATGTTGTCCCCCCACCTCCAACCGAGACCCATATGCTAGAGCAGACTCCACACCACTCAGGAAGGGGAATACCACCCCTCCCTCTTTTCAGAGTGCCTTTCAAAGGGCATCCTGAGAGCTCTCACCGATCTTCAGGTAATCCGAAACTTGATCTCCTTTTTCACCTTTTTGTCGACTCTGACATCGTCCCTCCCCAGGTCCTAGGGAGATTGCGGAATTGCCTATTGTAGATGAAGAGGTGATCTCGCCAACCGCCTTCACCCATAAAATTGTTGATCTTTCTTGAAGCAACCAGAGATGCCGAGGATCAGAGGGAGAGGGTGGTGGGAGTCCTATCCAAGCTTATCTGGATGCGGAGAGAAGACTCCATGCAGGCGAGTTCCTTCCAGGCGAGGATGGAGTGGCGATTCGTCGTGATCGAGCGGGACAACATACATCTTTTGGGCGAGACGGATCGCCAAAAGAGGTGGAAGCAAGGAGAATTCTCCTGGGAGTAACATCGCACGGGCTCGGGACCAGCAGAGTCAGGTCCACCAGGAGATCATAGCTGTGACAACTTATCACTACCCGCGAGTGCCCCCGAGGACTGGGAGGCGGGGTCGGGGTCGCTGGCTGTGGGTGTAATACATAGCTCTATGGATTCTCACCTTCTCTTTCCCTGACCCCCAACCTTCCCTTCTCGCATGTACCTTTTCGTGCCTGTAATAAACATTAACATTTGATACTTTACTTAATTTTATTATGCCTCTCACCCGGCGAGAGGCCTACTATTTTTTAATCTTATCTCTCATTATCTTTCTATCTTGGCGAGTGTCTAGTTCTCTCCCTGCTTCTTTCTCTATATATTTGTTTTCCTCTTACTCCGGGACCCCTCCCGGAGGCTTTCTCCCTCTGTAGGTATACGAGCAGAACCGGACGGAAGACGAAAAGTCGGATTGTACAAAGTTGTTATCCGCACTTCCGTCATTAAGAAAAATGTAATGATTACTGCATGTTTTTCTATAAATAGGTCAGTTCACCAACCATATTTACTTCCACTTGATACCAAGCCTTCATTTTCCTTCCCACTTGTTCTCGCTACTTCCACAATCGCGACCCTTTTTGTGAATTCCTCTCTCTTTACCCTTTCTGCCAACTCACAAGATGCGGGGAAAAACTAAAGGCTGCATAAAATGCGCGCAAAACTTCCTTGAGCACAACTTCCCCCATGCCGCCTGACCGAGACGGAATACGCCTCCATAGTGTAGGACTACATTCTGGCGGGGTTCGTCGCTTGCAACCCTGGGAATGAGGATAAGGTTAACTTCTTGTCGAAAGGGGAGCTTGCCATTCTACTAGATTACTTCAAAGTGGGGTTTCGCCTCCCCCTCTGGCCAAAAATGCGTCAAGCCCTTCGATATTATGGGTTGGTGCTATCCCAGCTCAACCCCAACTCTGTGGCAATGCTAGTGGCTTTCGCCTGCTACATGCGCGCAAAAAGGATTGAATTCAAGCTCTCCATCTTTCGTAAATTATTCAACTTCCGCGTAAAAGGAAGGGTCATCTTTATCTCGGGCCAATCGGTGAAGACCACCGATCTCACAAACAAAAACCACGACTGGCCCTAGAGGTTTGTTTTCATATCAAGGAACTTCGGCAACATACCCCTCTCGTCGGTTTAGTATAACGAGGAAACCTATAGGCCTCCGGCACTAGGGAGGCGCGAGGCCGCCCTCCTTAACTTCTTCGGGACCAAGAACTTCGACGTGAAGTTCTTGCGGCGAGATGTAGACTCACTTCCGCCAATTCCTGCCAGCGAAGGTCCATTCCGCCTTACCCATTTAATCTTTACTTCAAACTTTAAGACTAACCTTTATGGAATTCGCAGGTGAGTGGGAGATCCCCCTCAACCAACCATTTGATCACGCTAGGGGTTCCGCCGCTACCCTGGCTCTCGCCAAGTACGCCACTCTCGCCTACCGGAATGAGCCGGGCGCTTCTTCCCAACCAAGTGTCAGGAAGCGGAAGCCCAACGATCCTTTTGCCCCTTCCAAGAAATCCAAACTGTCCCAGATGGACAAGGGTAAGTCCGTCGCTGATACCCCCACTTAGACCCCCATCGAAATCCCATCTACCAAAATCCCATCTGCCGCGGGCGAAGTGGATGTCACCGGGTTGGCTGCCGCCCCCGAGACAGTTTCAGCCAAACCGGTATCGAGAGGGCATTAGAAATTTGGCTTCGGCGAGAAGTACCTAGATGAAGAGGGCCATCCCTAGCTCCGGTGGGACCCGAAAGCTAACCGAGTCTTGATCTCATCGCTCCTCCCCTCCTGGAATGATCAAGACATAACCAGCGGTGAAGCTGTCGCGCTTGATTTTGGTCTTTACAGCCGGGTAGAAGCTAGTGTATAAGACCGGGATACTAACCGGACTCTCGCCCATGAATCCATTCGAGCCTAGCTACGCCAGTTTGAGCTCACGCACATGACTGCACGGCGAAGCATCACCATCGAGCGCAATCTTGTCGAGGCGCTCAAAATAAGGGATCTCGCCATTACTAAGGCGGCCACCCTGAAGGCCATTCAGGCGGCTTCCCAGCAGCTTCTCGCCCTTTGCCCAGTGGCCGAGGTATGTAAATCTTCAAAGCACTTTCGCCTTGCGGCGATTCCATGTTAGTTCTAACCCCAAATCCCTCGCATGATTCCACCCAGGCCCAGCTGTCACGCACGCGGGAGTCATCTCTTTGGAGCGAGATCGCTCTATTGAAGGTCAAACTCAAAAAAGCACAGGAAGCCAACGTACTTGTTCTGCCACCTCCCTCTGAGAAAGTCCTGCATCATCAATACTCTAACTATTAAATAGAGGTGATGATGCAGGAAAATGCCCAGGCAGCCTCCAGGACCGTGATCCAGGTGCTGCTGGAGTCGGCGTTTCTGAACGAAGGTGGCGAGATGCTTACGGCATGTGGGATCCTTACATGGCTGTATAAGCCCATCCCAAATCCTGCAGGAGAGGACGTCTCGTCAAGCAGAAGATGATCAAGCACCTCCTCAGCGAGAGAGAAGCCACCTCCAGCGAGAAGTCCGGCAGCTCATCCTGATGACTTCTCATCTCATTTTTGCTTTGTAATTTTTTCCTCTTTTTGATCTTCTATGTAAGGGGCGAGACCCCCAGAACTGTAATTTTTTGGGATAGTAAAGTTAAATCCTCTTTTTTGCTGAAATTCCTTTTTTGTAGTTAATTTTTGCTTCCTATCTATTATTATTCTCCAATGTTGCCAAACTTTCGCTCAAACCTTAGGCTCTTAGGAGATGACCGAGCGGAACCCTTACTCGTTGAGAAGAGTTTACCGGAGGTTTCTTTGCCGAGAGGATCTTACTAGGATGGTCTTACGGAGAGGCTATTGTGCGAGACCCTCCCTTTATGCAGATCATTCGTACTCGATTTCGAGCTTTCGCCTATGCCTTAGGCTCTTAGGTGATGACCGCAGCCAGTTCGCTGAATAATTTGAGTAAACTTCATCGAGATGGGTATGCTGATATGGGCATGCCGAAATGGCATACCAAGAAACCACTACTGCGAGTTAGATGCAGATATGGGTCTATCTTTCCTTATCTCTACTTAGGATAGGTGCCTACTATTTTAGAACCTATCAGCGAAGTACTTCGTAATGCTCATCACGGGCCTAACTCCCTCGTTAGCTAGGTGAGAGCCATACAATAGGAGCGTCTCCTGATTTGATTATTCCAAGCATTATGTGTCGTGCCATCGAGCGGGCCTTCGAATCTGCAAACCTTTTTCCCTTTCCCCCCAAACGAGCCTACGACCCTGCCAGCTAATGAGAGACTGGACAGTGGGTCTTCTTGGGGCCGAGTGCGCCTTTCAGCCCAGCCAGCTGATGGAAGCCTGGACAGCGGGATCCTCTCAAGGTCTTCCCATACCCTCCAAGCGAGCCTACGACTCTGCCAGCTAGTGAGAGCCTGACAGTGGATCTACTCGGGACTGAGTGCGCCTTCCAGCCATGCCAACTAATTTGAGCTTGGACAGTGGGATCTACTCGGGGTCCTGCAAATCACAACCTCTTCCCTTACCCCTAAGCGATCCTACGGCCCTGCCAACTAGTGAGAACTGGATAGCAGGTCTACTCGGGGCTGAGTGCGCCTTCCAGCCTACCAGCTGATGGAAGCCTAGACGACGGGATCCTCTCGGGGTCTTCCCTTACCCCCCCCCCCCCTAGAGCCTACATCCCTGCCATCTCGTGAGAGCTTGGATAGCGGGTCTACTTGGGGCCGAGTGCGCACCTTCCAGCCCTGCCAGCTGATGGAATCCTGGACAGCGGGATCCTCTCTAGGTCTTTCAAATCACAACCTCTTTCCCTTACCCTCCAAGGGAGCCTACAGCCCTGCCAGCAAGTGAGAGCCTTGACAACGGGTCTACCCGGGGCCGAGTGTGCCTTCCAGCCCTGCAAGCTGATGGAAGCCTTGATAGTGGGATCCTCTCTGGGTCTTCCCTTACCCCCCCCCCCCCAAGCCATCCTACGATCCTGCTTGCTAGTGAGAGCCTGATAGCAGGTCTACTCACGGTTGAGTGCGCCTTCCAGCCCAGCCAGCTAATGGGAGCCTGAATAGCGGGATCTACACGGGGTCCTACAAATTACAACATCTTTACCTTACCCCCTCATGCGAGCCTACGGCCCCGCCAGCTAGTGAGAGCCTGGACAGCGGGTCTACTCGGGGCCGAGTGCACTTTCCAGCCCTGCCAGCTGATGGAAGCCTGAAAGCAAGATCCTTTTGTGGCCTTCCCTTACCCCACAAGCGAGCCTACGGCCCAGCCAACTAGTGAGAGCCTGGACAGCAGGTCAACTCGGGGTTATGTGTGCCTTAGATCCCTGCCAACTAATGGAAGCCATGACAGCGGGATCCTCTTGTGGTCTTGCAAATCACAACCACTTTCCCTTACCCCCCAAGCGAGCCTACAGCTCTGCCACGCTAGTGAGAGCCTAGAGAGCGGGTCTACTCGGGGCTGATTGCGCCTTCCATCCCTACCAGCTGATGGAAGCATGGACAGTCGGATCCTCTCGGGGTCTTCCAAATCACAACCTCTTTCCCTTACCCCCCAAGCGAGCCTACAGCCTTGCTAGCTAGTGAGAGCCTGGACAGCGGGTTTACTCGGGGCCGAGTGAGCCTTCCAGCTCTGATAACTGATGGAAGCTTGTGCAGCGGGATCCTCTCGGGGTATTGCAAATCACAACCTCTTTCCCTTATGAACCCCCCCCCCCCGTAAGCGAGCCTACGACCCTGCCATCTAATGAGAGCCTTGACTACAGGTCTACTCGGGGTCGAGTGTATCTTCCAGCCCTGCCAGCTAATGGAAGCCTGGACAGCGGGATCCTCTCGGGGTCTTGTAAATCACAACCTCTTTCCCTTACCCCCCCCCCCAAGCGATCCTACGACCCTGTCATCTGGTGAGAGCCTGTACAATGGGTCTACTTGGGGGCGAAAGCGCCTTCCAGCCCTGCCAGCTAATGAAAGCCTAGACAGCGGGATCTACTCGGGGTCTTCCTTTACCCCTCAAGCAAGCCTACGACCCTGCCAGCTAGTGAGAGCCTGGATAGTAGGTCTACTTGGGGGCAGAGTGTGCCTTACAACCATGCCAGCTAATGGAAGCCTGTAAAACGGGATACTCATGTGGTCTTGCAAATCACAACCTCTTTCCCTTACCCCCCCAAAGTGAGCATACGGCTCTGCCAGCTTAGAGAGCCTGGACAGCGGGACTACTCAGGGTCGAGTGTGCCTTCCATCCATGCCAGCTGATAGAAGCCTGGACAGCGAGATCCTCTCGGGTTCTTGCAAATCACAACCTCTTTCCCTTAACCCCCCCCCCCCAAGCAAGGAAACAGCTCTGCTAGCTAGTAGTGAGAGCCTAAACAACAGGTCTACTCGGGGCCTATTGCGCCTTCCATCCCTACCAACTAATGGAAGCCTAGACAGCGAGATTCTCTCGGGGTCTTTCAAATCACAACCCCTTTCCATAACCCCCCCCCCCCAAGCGAGCCTACGGCCTTGCCAACTAGTGAGAGCCTAGACAGCGGGTCTACTCAGATCAAGAGTGACTTCCAGCCCTGCCAGCTAATGGAAGCCTGGACAGCAGGATCCTCTCGGGATCTTGCAAATCACCACCTCTTTACCAGACCCCCCCCCCAGCCTCTCCCCAAGCGAGCCTACGACCCTGCTAGATAGTGAGAGCCTGGACAGCGGGTCTACTCAGGGCCAAATGTTCCTTCGAGCTCTACCAGCTAATGGAAGCCTTGACAGTGAGATCTACTCGGGGTCTTTCATTCCACAACCTCTTTTCCTTACCCCCCCCCCCACCAAGCCTGTAGCCCTACCAGCTAATGAGAGCCTGGACATCAGGTCTACTCGGGTCCGAGTTTGCCTTCCAGCCCTGCCAGCTAATGGAAGCCTTGACATCAGGATCTACTCGGGGTCTTTCATTCTACAAACACATTCCAACCTTGAGAGAAACAATTTTTTTTAAAAAAATTATCAAAATGAAATATACAATTTTACCTATCCTAAGGGTATAAGTGTTTTAGGTCGTTGCCACTCCAAGTATGGCTCATG
Organism: Platanthera zijinensis; assembly: GCA_039513925.1. Taxonomy (NCBI): domain Eukaryota; kingdom Viridiplantae; phylum Streptophyta; class Magnoliopsida; order Asparagales; family Orchidaceae; genus Platanthera; species Platanthera zijinensis. Next base: position 117,620,965 of record CM077088.1, read on the forward strand.
GTCACCACCTCCACATTCTGGAGGTGGTAGCCTCCCGACCCTAGAGCCTTTTCTACTATGTAGGCACCTTCCCATTTTGGATTGAGCTTCCCAACAACTACCGACCTTCCTATGGCGTCAACTTTCATTAGGACTAGATCTCTCTCTTTGAATTGCTTGATCTTGACATGTTTGTCAAAATACATGGCCATCCGCCGCTTGATCTCTTCCTACCTGATGGCAGCCATGTCTTGAAGCTCTTCTACCATATTTACTGAGATTCCTAGCTCTCCTTCATTTTATTCCCTCCATTCCTCATCTCCACCACTAGCGGCTACGACTCGCGGCGATCGAACCTCCAATTCCTCAGGCAAGACTGCCTCACACCCGTGTGATAGCTTGAAGGGGGTTTCTTTAGTGGCCGTGTTGGGGGTTATCCGCAGAGCCCATAACACCGAGGGGAGCTGATCCACCCAACTCCCCCTCAAGTTCTCTACCTTCTTCTTAAGCATGTTGGCGATGATTTTGTTGGCCGCCTCTACCTGGCTGTTTCTTCTTGGGTGGTGTACGGAGGCAAACCTTGAGGTTAATCCCCAACTGGGTACAGAAGCTGATGAACTCTTCGCTTGCAAACTTGGGTCCATTATCCTTGATGATGTCTTAAGGCAACCCATGTCGGCAGATGATCTCCCCCCATACGAAATTTATGATGACTTAGGAGGTTACCATGGCCAATGCCTTGACCTCCATCCATTTTGAGAAATAATCAATCATCACTATAAGAAACCTTCTCTACCCTCTTGCCGGGGGAAAGGCCCAAACAAATCCATCCCCCATATGGCAAAAGGCCACGACGTCATGATGCTTCGAATCCTTTGAGAGGGCAAGAGTTGGAGGGGGCGTATAGCTGACACTTTTATCACCTCCTTGCAAACTCCGTCGTATCCTTCCTCAGGGATGGCCAAAAGTACCCCTTCCTGACCACCCTTGCCTCCAAAGTCCAACCTCCAGAATGACTGCTACATTCGCCTGAGTACACTTCTTACAGAATCCGTGGGATTTCCTCCTCCGCCATGCATCGTGCCAGAAGCCCTGACAGCATCTTCCGATGCATCCCTCCTTCGTGCATTAGGTAGTGGGCTGATTTGTGCCTAAATCCTTTTACATCTTTGGTCCCCTCGGAAAGTTTACCTATAGTTAGGAAAGTTACAAAGGTATCCACCCATAAGGGCCACCAATCCACTCCATCAGCTCCCCCTCTTCGATCGTCGAGCGGAAAACCTCAGTCAAAGTTCCTCCACCCCGGGGTCCGAACTTAGCCAACCGATCGGCTGCTGCACTCTCCTCCCTGGGGACATATTGGATTGAAAATGTTTGGAACCCATCGACGATCACTCCTACCTTGTACAAATAGTTACTGAGGGTAGGCTCCCTAGCCTCATACTCACCCCTGATCTTCGATGCCACAACCAACGAGTCCATGAACACTTCCACATCATGCACACCGAGCTCCTTGGCCAGTCGCAGCCCTTCTATGACGGCCTCGTACCCTGCCTGATTGTTTGTGATGGGGAAGTGAAAGACCGCTCTATGATGACCCCTAAGGGCTTACCAACACTTCCCATCCCCCTAGAGAATGCTTTCTTGAGGCTCCATCGACCGACATCTTCCAAGCCTCCTACGGTGGTGGTTTCTCACCCTCTACCTCGACGACGTAGTCGGCCAAGAAATCGGTCACCACTTATGCCTTAATGGAGATTCGTTGAACAAAACTGATATCAAATTCGCTTAGCTTGATGGACCACTTACCCAACCGCCCTGAGTGCTCCACCCATTCGAAAATCTTATGTAGGGGCTGGTCTGTCACTACCTTGATTGAATGGGCCTAAAAGTATGGCCTGAGCTTCGTAGCCGAGATTACCAAGGAGAAGGCCAGCTTCTCCATGATGGGGTAACGGAGCTCAGCCTTCTTTAAGATTTTGCTGACGTAGTAGACAGGTAACTGCTTCTTCCCCTCTTCTCTAAGCAAGACAAATCTTACGGCTTGCGCCACTACCCTGAGGAAAAGAGCTAGATTCCCCCCTCCCTCGGGCGCTGAAGAAGCGGCGCTTGGGAGAGTTGACCTTTGAATGCCTGGAAAGCCTCCTCGCATTCCTTCGTCCACTTGAACTTTTGGTTTCCCCGCAACACCTTGAAGAAAGGTGAGCATTTCTCCCTAGCCCTGGAGAGGAACCTACTTAGACCAACGAGCTTACCCGTCAGATGTTGAACCTCCTTGACATTACGCAGCAACTCTATCTCTATGATAGCCTTCACCTTATCTTGGTTAGGATCCACCCCTGCTGTGGTGAGGAGTTGACCAATGAACTTTCCCCGCTTGCCCCAAAGACACACTTCTGGGGGTTGAGCCTCATCTTGAACTTTCTCAGGGTAGCGAATGTCTCTTCCAAGTCTAATAGATGTGAACCCATATCCCTACTCTTCACCATGATATCATCTACATAAACCTTTAGATTTCTACCCCTCTTACTTTGTAAGACCCGGTCCCTCATACGTTGGTTTGTAGCCCTTGCGTTTTTTAGCCCAAAGGGCATCATCTTATAAATGAAGCATCCCTCCCTCGTGATGAAGGAGACATCCTTGACGTCGGGGGGATGCATGCAAATCTAATGGTAACCTGAAAATGCATACAAAAAACTCATAATAGAAAAACTGACGGCTGAAATCAACTAGTGCGTCGATTCGAGACAAGGGGTAGCAATATAATGGTCTAGGCCCGCCAACCCTACGGGACCCAGCTGGCACTGCCAGCCTACCAGAAGTCCACACCCGGGCCCACTGCTGGTAGTCAGCCTATCACATCAAGCATGCAGGCCATGCACCCCAACCCCTCTCTGCGCCTGTTTTTCAACAGCGGTAGGTTGTTGCCACTGGGGATCGAACCTAGGACCTTGATAAGAGACTCTTTACCAGAGCTCTCATCACTAACTGAGCTGCAATTGGTGATGAGAGTTGTGGTAAAGAGTCTCTTATCAAGGTCCTGGGTTCGATCCCAAGTGGCAACAACCTATCGCTGCTGAAAAATAGGCGCGGAGAGGGGTTGGGGTGCATGGCCTGCATTCTTGATGTGATAGGCGGACTACTAGTATTGGGCCCGGGTGTGGACTTCTGGAAGGCTGGCGGTGCCAGCTGGGTCCCACAGGGTTGGAGGGCCTGGACCGTTATAAAAAGTGCACTTTTTGTAACAACCTCCCCAGCACACGGCTCGAAAGGATGGTCACCGGCACCCCCAACACCACGCTCAAAAGGGTTCAGCCTAACAAGGTCTACAGACCATGCACCCCAACCCCTCTCCATCCACAGGCGGGTTGTTAAGGTCAGGGATCGAACCTGAGACCTCCTTGATAAGGAATTTTCAAACCACTACTCATCACCAATTGAGTTGAACTCCTTATCAAGGAGGTCTCGGGTTCGATCCCCGACCTAAACAACTCGCCTGTGGATGGAGAGGGGTTGGGGTGCATGGTCTGTAGACCTGGTTAGGCTGAACCCTTTCGAGCGTGGTGCTGGGGGTGTCGATGACCGTCCTTTTGAGCCGTGGGTTGGGGTGGCTGTTATAAAAAGTGCACTTTTTATAACGGTCCAGGCCTGCCAACCCTATGGGACCCAGCTGGCACCGCCGGCCTACCAGAAGTCTAGACCCGGGCCCACTACTGGTAGTCAGCCCTTCACATCAAGCCTGTAGGCCATGCACCCCAACCCCTCTCTGCGCTTGTGTTTTGTCCGCGACGCATTGTTGAGGTCGGGTCTCGAACCCGCAACCTCCTTGATAGAGAATCTTCAAACCACTCCTCATCACCAATTGAGTTGCAGCTCAGTTGGTGATAAGAGCTGTGGTAAAGAGTCACTTATCAAGGTTGAAAGTGAAGGGATAGATACTACTCTAGAGGGGGGGTGAATAGAGTTATCAAATTTTGCACTAGACAAAACTTAATGGTCTACCCAACTCCCTTGGAGTGAAGTACGGAATGGAAAGATTATAGATATTAATTTAACCTTAAAGCCTAACACAAGTGATGTGCACAAACTCAAGCTAACTGTAATTACAGTTAAGGCTTGGAAAACCTAATCAGCAACTAGCAATCCTAGTTATATCTATCCACAGCCACAATGCAGGAATTAAACAAGTGAATCCAGACGACACAAGGAAATTTATAGTGGTTCCCCAAACAACTTGGGTACGTCCACTCTTCTACCCAAACGGTAGGAATCCACTCAGGTTTTTGATCAGGTGCCCTGCCACCAACAGGATCTGCTTCAGGTAGATCCAGAAACCCTTTAGACTTTTGATCAGGTGTCTAAAAACCAAGCACAGGTTTTTGATCAGGTGCCCTGCCACCAAGGGATACTTTTGAAGGGAGTAATAACCCTGTACAGGAGGGGGAAGAAGGTTAAGATGTCTTCTCTATTTTACAATAGATTAGAGAAGCACAAAAGCTTGCACTGAGCTAGAAAGCTCTAAGGAATCAAGGCTCCCCCTTGCTCAAAGATGTCCAGGTGAAGTCTTGCTTCAGTGCAGAAAACTCTTCAGAAAGTTCTGAAGGAAAAGCTACAAGAAGATACAAATAATAAAATAAAGATCTTCAAGCAGCTATCTTCTTCTTCTTCTTCTTCAAAGAAACTCTGAGTTTGAACTTCCTGAAAGCAGGAGGACTCAGGTTGAAGAAGAGTGGAAGATCTTAACACTTCTCAGTTAGATGGAAATTGCTGAGAGCAGAAAGCTTGATCTTGATGAAGGCTTGAATGCTTGAATAACACTTGTTAGCTATATGCTAGCTCGAATCCTTCTTCAAAGGGTTCTTTATATAACATCAGCAAGCAACGACTCTCTTCAATTTGAATAATTTGTCTTCTTCTGAGACTTGAGACCAGAGCTGTAAATATCAAGAAGACAGAACAAACTCTGCAGCAGAAACATTCTATAAAAGGAATAACCCTTTTTCTAGGAAGCTGCAGGAAACAATTTGATAATAAAGTACTAAATAAAGTCATATCAGAAACAAACTCTTTATAACAAAAAGAAGACTTTTCAGTCTAACGGCTATAAAGGGTTGACAACAGATAAAGTAATTTATAATGTCAGCTAATAAGACAAACAACTTTATCTAAAAAGATTTGACTCAGGCAAAAAGAATGGAGCAGATATGCCTGGAAATATTATCATAATACTCAAAACAACTTGCCAGAAAATGTATTAATTAATTAAATATAATAAATAAGTACAAAATACAAAGGCAGACAGAAAGCGTCGAACGACCCTCGGAGATCGTCGACCGACGCACGGAGATCGTCGAACTATCGGACAGATAGTCGAACGATCCAGATAGTCGAACTATCAAAGGAGATAGTCGAACTATCACAGCAGATAGTCGAACTACCAGAAGATAGTCGAACTATCAGATAGTCGACCTATCAACAGATAGTCGAACTATCAGGGCAAAACAGATAATCGAGCTATCAACAGATAGTCGAGCTATCAGATAGTCGACCTATCAATCAGATAGTCGAACTATCAAGAACAAACAGATAGTCGAGCTATCAACAGATAGTCGAGCTATCAGAAACAAACAGATAGTCGATCTATCAACAGATAGTCGAACTATCAGATAGTCGAACTATCAAAGGAGATAGTCGAACTATCGAGCAAGAACAGATAGTCGACCTATCAACAGATAGTCGAACTATCAACGCAGAACAGATAGTCGAACTATCAACAGATAGTTGAGCTATCAGATAGTCGACCTATCAACAGATAGTCGAACTATCAAAACCAAACAGATAGTCGACCTATCAACAGATAGTCGAACTATCAAAGACAAACAGATAGTCGACCTATCAACAGATAGTCGAACTATCAGATAGTCGACCTATCCAAGCAGATAGTCGAACTATCAAAGCACACAGATAGTCGAACTATCAACCGATAGTCGAACTATCCTCGCAGACTGAAAGTCGAACAACTGATAGACGATCGTCGAACAGTTAGTCGACGATAGTCGAGCGGCGTTCGACGATAGTCGAACGAACAAACAACTTAACCAAATTCTCAATCTGGAAAAGTGAGGACTCTACAGCTAGACTACTAACCATTGACCATAGATATTTCTTGGGTCAAGGAGCACAAAGGAGAGGACTAAACTCAAATCAAACTAGGGTACCAACAATCTCCCCCTATTTGAGTTAAGTCTCTCAAAATCTAAAACATACAGCTAGCTATAGAACACTAAAATTAATGCAGGAAATAGTTAACAATTAACTAGCAGATTATCAAACAGATAGATAATAACCAATATAACACAGCAGTCAATCAAACTATTAAGAATCTCCAGAATCTGGCAAAGGGTCAGAGGAACTAGGAACAAAAGAGATTTTCCTTAGAGGATCATCAGATTCTTTCTTTGATAGCTTCAAGTCCTGCACGCCAATGATCTTCAATTCTGCAGCTCTTGGGACTACTGCTTCAGGATGCTTTTCCATATATTTTGAGGGATCAAATACATCAGGATTGACCTGAAACTTTTCAAACTCTTTCTTTCTGTAAGCAGACATGGTGGTAAAACCAGTAATATCTTTTCCTTCTGCTTTTGCTTTTCTTATTTGAGCTGCTCCAACTAGTTCGTGAAAACGAGCCATCCTAAAGTTAGGATCTAGCTCTGGACTTTCATAAACAGGCTCAGGAGGAGCAACATCTGATTCTTTATCTAGATAAGATATTGGAGCAAACTTAGCAAATGATTCTTGCTAGAATTTTAACACAAAATAAACTACTTACCTTTTAACACAACTTTCTCAGACTGAATTGGTGCAGCAGTTGAAACTTTTCTCTTAGGAGAAGGAGGAGGTGAAAAAGTTGGCTTTAGATACACAACCTCCTTAACTTGTTCTTTCACTTCTGCTTCATGCATTTGACTGCCAGAATGAGACTTTCCATAAGAGCTGTGAGAGCTTTTCCTTGATTGATGTTGAGATGAAGCAGGTCTTGCTGATGGATCAGATTTTCCTGAAGATGCAGAAGGGGTGGCAGAAAGATTACCAGAAGCTCCTGCACCTGGAGGAGGAGGAGGAGGACCTCTGGGAGTCCATCTTGGACCAGGACTGTCATATCTTTTTGATCTTTTCCTTTCTTTCTGCTGGTTCTTTGAGAACCACATCCAATGCTGAAATTCCTTTGACTTACAATGCCCTTCAGAATGTAATAAGGAATATCATTGTCTTTACTGGGAGGAGGAGGAGCAGCAGCTTTTCTCTTCTTTTGGGCAACTTTCTTTTTCCTTGACTTTTTAGATACATCAGAATCATCCTCATCATCAGAGTGAGATGATGGGGGATTATCATACGGATCATAGGCTTCAGAAATAGCCTTTTCTTTAAGCTTCAGAGCAGATTTCTCTCTTTCCTCTTCCATGGCATCCAGAGCCAGAAGGGAATCTAAGTCCAACCCTGGAGAGTCATCCCAGATGGTTGACTTTTCAACTTGCAGATCTTTGTCTTTCTCTTTTAAAGACTGTACTCTTAAATCCCAGGCAGCTCTTGCTTGTACTTCTTCCATACTCAGAGCAGGAGTGTCAACTTTGACTTCATCTTGATTCTCAGGCTCATCTTCTCTATCGTCTAAAAACGATTCCAACTCTGGATCTACTTGGATATCAGGAATACTTGGGGCAGCCTCTGAGACAATTACTATTATCTGAGCAGATAAATCTTCTCTAATAACATCTGTAGAATTATGAATACATATCTGCTAAATAAGCGATAATCATTCCTTCAAGGTATTCACTAGCAAGCAAATTAATTGACTCATCAATAAATCGAATAAGTGAATTACCTTCATACTTGACCATCTCCCATGATTCATCTAGATATGAAGTTATAATTCCTTCTAGGAATCTAGCAACCACAGGAGTGGTGAGATCTTCTAGGCAGACTTTTACTGCAATTTCAGATAGCATGATTCCATCTGCTATTTCCTTATCAGATAACACTGGAACTATTTCTTTCTCAGCTGGAGCAGGCTCTTCCAGGGCTGTCATCACAGTATCTGTTATATCTGGAAGGGAGGCAGGATGATCTGAGGCATCTTCATGGAACATCTCCCCTGCCTGATTTCAGTGGAGACTGAAACCAGGCCCCTTGAGGAAGATGGCTCAGCAGATTTTGAAAGGGATTTGATGGAGGCAGTTAAGATATCAATAGAGGATGCAAGGGGAGCGATTGCCTCTTCAATCATGGTCTTGATTGACGGGGTAATCAACTCCACAATACGGGAGATAAATTCAGGAGTGATCTCAAAAGATGATGGATGTGAAGTGGATGGAGCTGCAGCAGATATGGTTGAAGTGCTGGGATGGAGAATGGTGTGGACAGGGGATTGAACAGGAGATGGAGCAGGAGAGTTAATTGGAGAATTAACTGGGGAATGACTGGGAGACAAAGGAGGAGTAGGAATTCTCTCAGATCCTAACAAATCAAAGCTAGGAGCAGATATCCTAGTTTGATGAGAAGGAATTGGAGAAGCTGGAGGGGAAAGAGGAACAACCGTAGTTGTTTCTGGAGCAGAAGAGGAAGAAGGTCGTACTTCAGCTGAAGTTAATGGTACTTCAACTGAGGCAGACAGCAAAGCAGAAGAGGAGGAGGGAAGAGCTGAGCCAGCATCGGCAGGGTGAGGAGTGACTGATTCAGTCCTGGTGTCCTCAGATGTTGCTGGAGCAACCCCTGTGAGAGCGGGTTTTACAAAAGTTCTCTTCCATTTGGAGAATAGATTAGGATCCATCTTCTTGCTTGCGTTAATTGTTGTTGCGGTTGAACTCAGCAGCTGGGGGTATTTTTCCTTCAGGAAGATTCAAATAACCCTTCCAAGGGTGACTTCCTTCTTGCCATTCTTTTTCCTTATTAAATCGAACATCACTGCTGCCCAATCTATCCTTTTCCGATTAATAATCGCACACATCAGTGCGAATTGCTGCCTTGTTATATTATCGTGAGCAGAGTGCTTACCCAGGAGCACTTTTCCTACCAACTCAGCAAGAAACTTGATTTTGAAAGGGAAATTTACTTTGAGCAGCTTCGTGGGAATTCCCTCAGCATGTCCCAGCTCAACTAACATTCTTCCGAATTCCTGAGCATCTTGCTCATAATCCTCTTCACCATTTATTAAACCAAAAATTTCAGTCAAAACGGCCGGAGTTAGGATTACCTCTTCTCCGCCGATGGTACCTGTCATCGAGTCGTCGGTGGAGGACGACGTGAAGGCCCATTCCTTGATTTCTGGGATGTTTATCTTAATCCTTGCAGACATTATCCTCTCGAGTCCTTGATCCCTGCATAGCTGAAGAACTTCTACGATCCCGGCATCGCAGCTACTGAACGCGTCGAAATCCACGCTAAAGCCAGCATCAAACTTCACGACTGCTAGAACTGCTGGAGAGACCGCCATTGATTCGCTGGAGAAAACTCGAGAAAGCTGGAGAGGACGAAGAAGAAGACGAAACGCCGGAAAATCGCAAGCAGGAAGGCAGAATGCGAAAAGACACGCTCCGTCGACGATAAAACACAAGATCTTTTAACCTAGGTCGACTATCGGCTTTATATTAGACAGGAAATAGTCGATCTATTAAAAAGATACTTGACCCGATAGTCGAACGGCCGTTCGACGATCGGCTCAGAAGTAGAGTATTCGAACCATCGTTCGGCTATTTCTGGCTTCTCAAACAACAGGCTTTCGTCATCCAGAGATCGACGATGAGCTCGACTTGTTCGACGATGGTCGAACGTCAGTCGACGATCTTCAGACAGATAAGCCATCATCAGCCAGAGGTCGACGATAGACTTGATCCGTTCGACGATCTTCGATCATCGTTCGACGATCTTCAAACAAGTTTCAATATAGGCAGATACAGTCACACTTAGTCTCGTCCATTAATCATGCCTAATTGAACTAAAAAGAACAGATGCTTTTGTTCATCTAAAGGCTTGGTGAATATATCACCTCTCTAGAACTCAGTGGATATGAACTCAAGACATATCTTGTTCTTTTCCACACAATCTCTCAGGAAATGGTGCCTAATCTCAATGTGCTTCGTTCTAGAGTGGTGCACTGGATTTTGTGCAATTGAAATAGCACTGGTACTATCACACATGATTCTGGTGTTCTTGTGTGAGTAACCATAATCCACACGCTGGTTTTGAATCCACAGGATCTGTGAACAACAACTAGCAGCTGCTATATATTCAGCCTCTGCAGTTGAAGTTGAGACAGAAGCCTGCTTCTTACAGAACCAAGAGACCAATCTCTCTCCCAGGAATTGGCAAGTTCCTGAGGTGCTCTTCCTGTCAACTCTGCAACCAGCATAATCAGAATCAGAATATCCAATTAATTCAAATTCTGACTCAGCTGGGTACCAAAGTCCTAGATCTGGACATCCCTTCAGGTATCTCAGGATTCTCTTTAGAAGAATCAGATGAGATTCCTTGGGGTTGACCTGGAATCTAGCACAAAGGCATGTAGCAAACATTATATCAGGCCTACTTGCAGTTAGATATAATAGGGAACCAACAATGGCCCTATAATTCTTTTGATCAACTGGCTTGCTGTGATCATCAGAATCAATAACTATATTAGTAGCCATAGGTGTAGGCATTGCTGAAGCATCAGCCATCCCAAATTTCTTTACCAATTCCTTGGCATATTTGGATTGGGAGATGAAGATACCATCAGCATCTTGCTTAACTTGGAGACCAAGAAAGTAAGACAGCACACCCATGCTACTCATCTCAAACTTAGAGTGCATCAGGTCAGAGAACCTTTTGCAAAGTTTGGGATCAGTGGAGCCAAATATAATATCATCTACATACACCTGAACTAACAGGATTGTGTCCTTGTGATGCTTGACGAAAAGGGTTCTATCAACTACTCCCCTAGTAAAGTTGTGCTCTAATAGGAAACTAGCTAGAGTCTCATACCAGGCTCTGGGAGCTTGCTTTAGTCCATAAAGAGCTTTCTGCAACTTAAAAACATGTGAGGGCTGAGTTGAAGAAACAACCCTGGTGGTTGTTCAACAAACACCTCTTCCTTAAGCTCACCATTTAGGAATGCACTTTTGACATCCATTTGGAACACCTTAAACTTCATGTAGGCTGCATAGGCCAAGAAGATCCTTATTGCTTCTAGCCTTGCAACAGGAGCAAAGGTTTGGTCATAGTCTATACCTTCCTCCTGTCTGTAGCCCTGAGCTACAAGCCTTGCTTTATTCCTTACTATAATTCCATTTGCATCTAACTTGTTTCTATACACCCACTTGGTGCCTATGATCAGTTGGCCTTTAGGTCTTGGAACCAAAGTCCAAACTTTACATCTCTCAAACTGATTGAGCTCCTCTTGCATTGCAATGATCCAGTGGGGATCTAGCTCTGCATCTTTAAAGGTGAGGGGCTCAACCTGTGAGAGGAAACAAGCATGCATCACATCCTGTCTTAATTGGTGTCTTGTTTGCACACCAGCTGATATGTCTCCAATCACTTGAGATGTGGGGTGATCTCTAAGTGTGACAATATCAGCAGGTGGGATGTGATCTTCAGCAACAGTTGGGATTAATTCCTCAGGAGGAATTTGATCTACTGTTGGTGGTACAACAACTACTTCAGCAATGTCTTCATCACTGTCTGATTCAGTGATCTGAAGAGTTGATAGTTGAAGAATTTCTTGAGGGGCATCAGGTACTGCAAAGAACTGGAGGAAGGAGAATTTTCTTTCTCCTTGTAAAACATCTGATGCTCATCAAATGACACATGCACAGATTCTTCAATCTTACAGGTTGATTTGTTATAAACCCTATAAGCTTTGCTTACTTGGGAATATCCAAGCATAATTCCCATTGAAGCTTTTGCTTCAAACTTTCTAATATATTCTTTATTATTATTATGAATATAAACAATACAGCCAAAAACTCTAAAATAGTTAATTTTAGGTTTCTTTCCTTTAAGCAACTCATAAGGAGTTTTACACTTAAGTTTGTGTATCAAACTTCTATTCAAGACATAATTGGCTGTACTAACAGCTTCTGCCCAATAGGAGAGAGGCATGTTAGCATCTGCCAACAATGTGCTAGCAGCTTCAATGAGTGTTCTATTTTCCTTTCAACTACCCCATTTTGTTGAGGAGTTCTAGGAGCTGAGAAGCTATGTTTGATACCTTCTCTCTCACAGAATTCTTGCATGAGAAGAGAGTCAAACTCAGTACCATGATCACTTCTGATCAAGGCCACATGAGTAGAGTACTCAGTCTGCACACATAGTAGAAAGTCTGTAAGGGCTTTGAAGTTATCAGACTTAGTTCTCAAAAAGAAAACCCAACTGAACCTAGAGAAGTCATCTACAATTACTAAAGTGTAATACTTCCCTCCTAAACTCTGTACATTTATTGGGCCAAAAAGGTCCAAGTGTAATAAATACAGGATTCTAGGAGAATCACTCTTATTTACAGATTTAAAAGAGTTTTTGGTTTGCTTGCCTAGCTGACAAGCCTTGCATAGGCTCTCCTTCTTGTAGGGGCAAGAAGGTAAACCTCTAACAAGGTTGTGCTTAGATAACCTAGATATATTTTTAAGGTTTACATGACTGAGCCTCTTATGCCACAAAGAATTATTATTAAGGGTTACTTCATTAAACAGGCAAATTTCAGAATGAGATGAATTGAAATCTACTAAATAGATATTACCTATTCTAATACCTACTAAAACAACATTATTATTTAAAGTAATATTGCAAGAGAAGTTAGAAAATGAAACCTGGTAGCCAGCATCACATAGCTGGCTGACTGAAATCAAATTATGCTTCAGTCCATTGACATAGGCAACTCTCTTGAAAGTAACTGCTCCAATTGTGATCTTGCCATAGCCTTCTGTCTGACCACAGCTGGAGTCTCCAAAGATAACCTTTGGCCGAGCTTAGCTTTGAACTTTGACAGAAGATCTTTATTTCCTGTCATATGCTTAGAGCATCCACTATCCAAATACCACTTATTTTGAGTGATTGGATAGGCCTTCACCTGCAAGACAATTATTTAGACAGAGTGGACCCAGGTAACCTTGGGTCCCTTGTTTTTCACATAAGAAAAACTGGAAATATATGAGAATGCAGGCTGAGGGTGATAACCTAGTGGGTGAGATTCTCCTAGGTGGGATTCTCCATGCCCAGATGATGGGTCAACAAACCTAGGGTTTCTTATATTCATTTAGGTTTCTATGATACTGATTATGATTTTGAAAAATCATATTGAAATCGTCGATCGACGTTCGACGATGGGCGCTCAGATCGTCGAGCTTCGTTCGACCATTGAGCTTCCGATCGTCGAGCGGCGTTCGACGCTCTTTGCATTTCTTTAAAAAATTTCTTTCTCTTTTCTCTCTTAGCTTTATTTAAGGTTTTATTAACTAGATTTACTTGCTCAGTATTCTTCATTCCACTAGCTGAAATGAAGTTTACTGGAGTTGAAAGATTATTTTTAAGTAGAATTGGGGTTCACTAGGAGAAGCTCCTAAGCCTAGTTTATCATTACCTGACCTAGTGTTAGTCATGCTGGTAATTTCTAACAACTTAAGGCTTCTACCATTAAGTGATTCCTCTAATCTCTTAGACTTAGCTAACTCTATTTTAAGAAATTTAATTTCTTCACTACAAGTAGTGAGATCTTCCTTTAACCTAACATTTTCAGAGGCTATTGATTCTGAGTCAGCTAACCTATTTCTAAGTTCTTTTATCTCCTTTTCAGAGCTAATCAAATCTAAGCATAAAGATTTAAAGTCTAATTTAAATTCTTCTGAAGTAAAATCATAAGAAGAAAGTACCTCATCTTCTGTAGGCATCTCTTCATTAGAATCAGAACTCTCTGCAGCAGAGTGGTTGCTGCAGGCATCTATTGCCATCAGGCAAACTTCTTTTGTCTTCTTCTCTTCCTCATCCTCACTGGATCTTGATGAGGAGGATTCTTCATCAGAATCACTCTAGGTTTCAGCAATGAAACCTCTCTCCTTCTTTTTATTTTTGTAGGAGGAAGGCTTGGAGTGCTTCCTGTGCTGTTCCTTATCTTTTCTCTTTTCTTTGTTCTTCTCCTCTGGACACTCTGGCAAGATGTGTCCAGGCTTCCTGCAACCATAACAAATAAATTTCTTTAGCAGGAGAGCGATCATACCTTGGTTTGTCTTCAAAGCGTGAAGACTTCTTTCTGAACTCCTTTCTCCCCATCTTGAGAAACCTCTTGGCAAACAATGCCATTAGTTCCTCATTAGATTGGCTGCCTTCAGAAGCATCAGCAGCCTTAAGAGCTAGAGATTGCTCTTTTCTTGTTGGAGTGGGGGTCTTTGCTTCAGCTTCTGCTTCCCTTGTCTTCAGCACTTGCTCAAAAGACTTGAGCTTGCCGAGGAGGGCTTCAATGGAGATCTCATTTGTACTTCTGGCTTCCTTGATGGGCCAGATTCTTAAATCCCATGTGCTAGGGAAGCACATAAGAATCTTATCATTGACCTCTGTCAATGATATGTCCTTGTCCAGGATCCTCAGCTCATTGATGATTGAGCTGAGCCTGGTGTACATGGCTTCAACTGATTCAGCATCAGTTTTCTTGAAGTTCTCATACTGTGAGATCAGGTTGGACCTTCTGTCCTTCCTTTCATCAGCTGAACCAGCTACAATCTGGTTCAGTGTATCCCACATGGCCTTTGCTGAGGAGCAGTCAGCAACCTTCTGGAATACCTCATCAGACATTGTCTGAGCCAGTATGTTCATTGCCTTGGCATCTGCTATTTTGGCCTTCTTGTATTCATCATTGTAATCTGGAGGAGGCACTGCACTCATATCAGATGATGAGGCAGAAGCAGCAGCAGGTGCTCTTGGGGGACCTGACAAAATAGAAGCAAAGATGCTTTCATCAATAGAATTCATATATAGTTTTATCCTTGCCTTCCTAGATGCCAAACTTAGCTAAGTTGCATGCTGGAGGTCTGGTGCTAGAATAATCCTTGGACTGGGCCATGATAGTGAATATCTATAAGCTTTGGTATCTATCAGGATCTTGTGACTTAGGTGTTAGCCTATTCAGTCAGTCAACCTCCCTCTGATACCAATTGAAAGTGAAGGGATAGATACTACTCTAGAGGGGGGTGAATAGAGTTATCAAATTTTGCACTAGACAAAACTTAATGGTCTACCCAACTCCCTTGGAGTGAAGTGCGGAATGGAAAGATTATAGATATTAATTTAACCTTAAAGCCTAACACAAGTGATGTGCACAAACTCAAGCTAACTGTAATTACAGTTAAGGCTTGGAAAACCTAATCAGCAACTAGCAATCCTAGTTATATCTATTCACAGCCACAATGCAGGAAATTAAACAAGTGAATCCAGACGACACAAGGAAATTTATAGTGGTTCCCCAAACAACTTGGGTACGTCCACTCTTCTACCCAAACGGTAGGAATCCACTCAGGTTTTTGATCAGGTGCCCTGCCACCAACAGGATCTGCTTCAGGTAGATCCAGAAAACCCTTTAGACTTTTGATCCAGGTGTCTAAAAACGAGCACAGGTTTTTGATCAGGTGCCCTGCCACCAAGGGATACTTTTGAAGGGAGTAATAACCCTGTACAGGAGGGGGAAGAAGGTTAAGATGTCTTCTCTATTTTACAAATAGATTAGAGAAGCACAAAAAGCTTGCACTGAGCTAGAAAGCTCTAAAGGAATCAAGGCTCCCCCTGGCTCAAAGATGTCCAGGTGAAGTCTTGCTTCAGTGCAGAAAACTCTTCAGAAAGTTCTGAAGGAAAAGCTACAAGAAGATACAAATAATAAAAATAAAGATCTTCAAGCAGCTATCTTCTTCTTCTTCTTCAAAAGAAACTCTGAGTTTGAACTTCCTGAAAGCAGGAGGACTCAGGTTGAAGAAGAGTGGAAGATCTTAACACTCTCAGTTAGATGGAAATTGCTGAGAGCAGAAAGCTTGATCTTGATGAAGGCTTGAATGCTTGAATAACACTTGTTAGCTATATGCTAGCTCGAATCCTTCTTCAAAGGGTCCTTTATATAACATCAGCAAGCAACGGCTCTCTTCAATTTGAATAATTTGTCTTCTTCTGAGACTTGAGACCTGAGCTGTAAATATCAAGAAGACAGAACAAACTCTGCAGCTGAAACATTCTATAAAAGGAATAACCCTTTTTCTAGGAAGCTGCAGGAAACAATTTGATAATAAAGTACTAAATAAAGTCATATCAGAAACAAACTCTTTATAGCAAAAGAAGACTTTTCAGTCTAACGGCTATAAAGGGCTGACAACAGATAAAGTAATTGTAATGTCAGCTAATAAGACAAACAACTTTATCTAAAAAGATTTGACTCAGGCAAAAAGAATGGAGCAGATATGCCTGGAAATATTATCATAATACTCAAAACAACTTGCCAGAAAATGTATTAATTAATTAAATATAATAAATAAGTACAAAATACAAAGGCAGACAGAAAGCGTCGAACGACCCTCGGAGATCGTCGACCGACGCACGAAGATCGTCGAACTATCGGACAGATAGTCGAACGATCCAGATAGTCGAACTATCAAAGGAGATAGTCGAACTATCACAGCAGATAGTCGAACTACCAGAAGATAGTCGAACTATCAGATAGTCGACCTATCAACAGATAGTCGAACTATCAGGGCAAAATAGATAGTCGAGCTATCAACAGATAGTCGAGCTATCAGATAGTCGACCTATCAATCAGATAGTCGAACTATCAAGAACAAACAGATAGTCGAGCTATCAACAGATAGTCGAGCTATCAGAAACAAACAGATAGTCGATCTATCAACAGATAGTCAAACTATCAGATAGTCGAACTATCAAAGGAGATAGTCGAACTATCGAGCGAGAACAGATAGTCGACCTATCAACAGATAGTCGAACTATCAACGCAGAACAGATAGTCGAACTATCAACAGATAGTTGAGCTATCAGATAGTCGACCTATCAATAGATAGTCGAACTATCAAAACCAAACAGATAGTCGAACTATCAAAGACAAACAGATAGTCGACCTATCAACAGATAGTCGAACTATCAGATAGTCGACCTATCCAAGCAGATAGTCGAACTATCAAAGCACACAGATAGTCGAACTATCAACCGATAGTCGAACAATCCTCGCAGACTGAAAGTCGAACAACTGATAGACGATCGTCGAACAGTTAGTCGACGATAGTCGAGCGGCGTTCGACGATAGTCGAACGAACAAACAACTAACCAAATTCTCAATCTGGAAAAGTGAGGACTCTACAGCTAGACTACTAACCATTGACCATAGATATTTCTTGGGTCAAGGAGCACAAAGGAGAGGACTAAACTCAAATCAAACTAGGGTACCAACAAAGGTCATGGGTTTGATCCCTAGTGGAAAAGCCTACCGCTGCTAAAAAACAAGCGCGGAGAGGGGTTGTGGTGCATGGCCTGTAGGCTTGGTGTGATAGGCTGACTACCAGTAGTGGGCCCGGGTCTGAACTTCTAGTAGGCCGGCGAGGACAGCTGGGTACCACAGGGTTGGCGGGCCTTGACCGTTATAAAAAGTGCACTTTTTGTAACGGCCTCCCAAGCCTACGGCTCGCAAGGATGGCCGTCGGCACCCCCAGCACCATGCTCGAAAGGGTTCAGCCTAACCAGGTCTGCAGACCATGCACCCCAACCCCTCTCGGCGCTAGTTTTTCAGCAGTGCTAGGTTGTTGCCACTGGGGATCGAACCCAGGACCTTGATAAGAGACTCTTTACCACATCTCTCATCACCAACTGAGCTGCAACCTACCGCTGGGGGTGCCGATAGGGGTTGGGGTGCATGGTCTGCAGACCTGGTAAGGTTGAACCCTTTCAAGCATGGTGCTTGGGGTGCCGAGGTCGTCCTTGCGAGCCGTGGGCTAGGGAGGCCATTACATTTATAACGGTCCGGGCCCACCAACCCTGTGTGACCCAACTGGTACCGCCGGCCTACCAGAAGTCTAGACCCGGGCCCACTACTGGTAGTCAGCCTATCACATCAAGCCTACAGGCCATGCACCTCCAACCCCTCTTCATTGCCTGGTTTTCAATAGCGGCGGGTTGATGCCACTTGGGATTGAACCTGGGAACTTGATAACAACTCATTGCAATAGCTGTTATCACCGATTGAGCTGCAGCTTAGTTGGTGATGAGAGCTGTGGTAAATAGTCTCTTATCAAGGTTTTTATTACGGTCCAGGCCCGCCAACCCTGCGGTACCCAGCTGGCACCGCCGGCCTACCATGGTCCAGACCCGGGCCCACAACTTGTTGTCAGCCTATCACATCAAGCCTGCACGCCATGCACCCCAACCCCTCTTTGTGCATGTTTTCAGCAGCAGTAGGTATTTGCCACTGGGGATCGAACCCAGGACCTTGATAAGAGACTCTTTACCACAGCTCTCATCACCAACTGAGCAGCTTATTTGGTGATGAGAGCTGTGGTAAAGAGACTCTTATCAAGGTCCTAGGTTCGATCCCAAGTGGAAACAACCTATTGCTGCTGAAAAACAAGCGCGGAGAGGGGTTGGGGTGCATCGCCAGTAGGCTTGATGTAATAGGCTGACTACCAGTAATGGGTATGGGTCTGGACTTTGGTAGGCCGGCGGTGCCAGCTGGGTCCCGCAGGTTTGGCGGGCCTGGACCGTTATAAAAAGTGCACTTTTTGTAATGGCCTCCCTAGCCTATGACTCGAAAGGATGACCGCTGGCACCCCAGCATCCAGCTCGAAAGGGTTCAGCCTAACCAGGTCTGCAGACCATGCACCCCAACCCCTCTCAATCCACAATCGGGTTGTTAAGGCCGGAGATCGAACCCGAGACCTCCTTGATAAGGCGTTTTCAAACCACTCCTCATCACAAATTAAGCTGCAGCTCAATTGGTGATAAGGAGTAGTTTTCAGCTCAATTGGTGATGAGGAGTAGTTTTTAACTCAATTGGTGATGAGGAGTGGTTTGAAAACTTTTTATCAAGGAGGTCTCGGGTTCGATCTCGGTCCTCAACAACCCGTCAGTAGATGGAGAGGGGTTGTGGTGCATAGTCTGTAGACCTGGTTAGGCTGAACCCTTTCAAGCTTGGTACTGGGGGTGCCGGCGGTCGTCCTTTTGAGTCGTGGGCTGGGGAGGCACTTTTTGTAACGGCCTCCCAAGCCCAAGGCTCACAAGGACAGTCGTCGGCACCCCCAGCATCATGCTCGAAAGGGTTCATCCTAAACAGATCTGCAGACCATACACCCCAAAGCCTCTCTGCGCCTGTTTCTCGGCCGCGGCGCATTGTTGAGGCCGGGTCTCGAACCCGCAACCTCCTTGATAAAGAGTCTTCAAACCACTCCTCATCACCAATTGAGCTGCAGCTCAGTTGGTGATGAGGAGTGGTTTGAAGACTCTTTATCAAGGAGGTTGCGGGTTCGAGACCCGGCCTCAACAATGTGCTGCAGGCAAAAAACAGGCACGGAGAGGCTTTGGGGTCATGGTCTGCAGACCTGGTTATGCTGAACCCTTTCGAGCATGGTGTTGGGGGTGCCGACGGCGTCCTTGCGAGCCGCGGGATGGAAAGCCGTTAAAAAAAAGTGCACTTTTTGTTACAGCCTCCCTAGTCCACGTCTCAAAAGGACGACCTCCGACACCCCCAGCACTAAGCTCAAAAGGGTTCAGCCTAACGAGGTTTGTAGACCATGCACCTCAACCCCTCTCCATCCACAAGCGGATTGTTGAGGTCGGGGATCGAACCCGAGACCTCATTGATAAGGAGTTTTAAAACCACTCCTCATCTCAGTTGGTGATGAGGAGTGGTTTGAAAACTCCTTATCAAGGAGGTCTCGGGTTTGATCCCCGGCCTCAACAACCCGCATGTGGATGGAGAGGGGTTAAGGTGCATGGTCTGCAAACCTCGTTAGGCTGAACCCTTTCGAGCTTGGTGCTGGTGGTGTCGGCGGTCATCCTTTTGAGCCGTGGGCTGGGGAGGCCGTTACAAAAATTGCACTTTTTTGTAACGGCCTCCCCAGCCCACGGATCGCAAGGACGGCCACCGGCACCCCTAGCACCATGCTCGAAAGGGTTCAGCCTAACCAAGTCTACAGACCATGCACCCCAAAGCCTCTCCGGGCCTGTTTCTCGGGCGCGACGCATTGTTGAGGCCGTGTCTCGTACCCGCAACCTACGTGATGAGGAGTGGTTTGAAGACTCTTTATCAAGGAGGTTACGGGTTCGAGACCCGGCCTCAACAATGCGTCGCGACCGAGAAACAGGCCCGGAGAGGCTTTGGGGTGCATGGTATGTAGACCTGGTTAGGCCGAAACCTTTCAAGCATGGTGTTGGGGGTGCCAACGGCCGTCCTTCGTCCTTTCAAGCCGTGGGTTGGGGAGGCCGTTACAAAAAAGTGTTTTTTCTAACGACCCAGGTCCGGCTCCACCAAAGGGAGACCCAGCGGGACCCAGCTGGAACCGTTAAAGGGTTGCAGCCCGCATACCCCAAAGCCTCTCACGCCTATTTATCGGTTGCGCACATTATTGAGGACGGGTCTCGAACCTGTAACCCCCTTGATGAGGAGTTTTCAAACCACTCCTCATCACAACCTGAGCTGCAGCTCAGTTGGTGATGAGAGTTATGGTAAAGAGTCTCTTATCAAGGTCCTGGGCCCCTAGTGGAAACACTTACCGCTGCTGAAAGACAGGCGTAGAGAGGGGTTGGGGTGCATGGCCTGCAGGCTTGATGTGATAGGCTGACAACCAGTAGTGGGCTCGGGTCTGGACTTCTGGTAGGCCAGCGGTGCCAGCTGGGTCCTGAAGGGTTGGCGGTCCTAGACCGTTACCAGCAATCCTTAGGGCACGATTTATTTAATAGAGAAAAGTCTACACACATACGCCACTTCCCTTCTCCTTTCTTTACCATTACCACGTTTGAGACCCAGCCTGGGTGCTTGATTCGAAGATGAAACCTGTGTCAAGAAGCTTCTTGACCTCTCCGCGGATGGGCACCTCCATCTTGGTGGAGATGGTCCTCATCTCTGGCGGATGGGACACGTCTTGGGCACCTCCAAGCGAAGATGTCGACATTCCTTTGGATGCACTCCTGCATCCTCTCCTGATCTTTAGGGCTCAAGCAGTCGCTAATCAGCACCCTCTCTCCCTTCCCCCTGGTGAAGACCTCCATCTCCACAACCTCCTCTGCTGGCTCTAACCTGGACTGCTCTCCGTCGTTCCTTGGCTCCTCCTACCCGAACTCTTCCTCCCCTCCTACTTCATCAACCTCCATCACCTCCAACGAGCTCTCCTACAGCCCCACTTCTCCGCCTCCCTGGGCCTCCACCCCAACTTCTCCTTCTCCCTGCTCCTCCATAGCCTTCTCTCCAGCCTCACCTAGGCACACCTCTCCCTCCTTTGTAACCTCCTCTTGCATTGCCATCTCCTTCTCCAACTTCTCCGCCACTTCCATCTAGGATATGGTGTTGACGGAAGTCACATAACACTATCTCGCCACCTTTGGATTCCCCCTAACCCTGACCTGGACTCCTCAACTTATAAACATGAGACATTGATGAAATGTGGAGGGGACGCAATAGAAAGCACTAATGAGGGGGAGCCCAAAATGGCATTGTAGGTTCTCGGAGCATCAACGATGACGAACCGACAGTTCCCCGATACTCCCCAAAACTTCACATGCAGTACCACTCCTCCCTCAACTTCCTTCCTCTCCCCCGAGAAATTGAACAAAGTTCCATCTGAGGCTAAAACCCTCTGGGCCTCCACCTTCATCTCATCAAATGCTTTCTTGAAGATCACATTCACAGAGCTTCTGTTGTCCACCAGAATCCTAGAGACCATAAAATTCTCTACGGCCGTCTGGATCACCAAGGCGTCATAGAACGGATCCTCATAGTCGGCATATCCTTCGATGAAAAAGTGATTTGTTCCTCCAGGGGGAGCCTGGGAGGTCGAGGCAACGCTCCTTCGGTATATGGTCTGGAAACTTTCCTTACGGGAGGCTTCAATCCCAACTCCCCCATAGATCACTTTGATCCTTCCTCAGGCCCCCCCCCCCATCTGACCGATCCTCGCACCTATCTTCTCCCCCTAGCAAAACTTCTTCAATCCTCACGGGCAGCTTCTACCGCACCGGCCCCCTGGCCTCCCTTATCTCCAGAAACTCTGGGTAGGTTGCCATTGCGTGACCTTCCTCCTGATGGAAGTCACAAAAAGGCACCGACACCCTGCATTCCCTTCTCCTCTCTCCTCCTCGAGCTCCTCTCCTTCCTCCTCTACCTCAGGCGATCTCCATTGCCTCTTGCTGTCGCGGTAGGGGGGTCCTCTGCCCCTATCTCCACGCCGGCTGATTGAACCTTCCCTGCTCACAGAAGTTATCCCTGTCTTAGAAGCCTCCTCCCTGTACCTGGGGATGTCCTTCTTGGGGCCTCCAGCCCAACCGATTGTTCGGCTCTTATTGCCTCCAACCCATGTGCTGTCTTTGATGCCCCTGACCTCTGGTCTCCCCTCTCCTCCTCTCCTCTCTCTGCTCTCTCGGCCTCCCTGCTCATGGCTGTAACATCCCAATTCGTGTTATTCCCCTCGTGCGCACTTTTGAGTCATAAGAGACAATTTGGGCTCAGGGAAAAGAAGTCTATCCAGAAAAGGACACGGGTAGTTACACGGGCGTGTCCCTACCCGTGTGGAAAATCATGGATTTTCCAGAGAAGGACACAGGTCGTGACACGGGCATGTCCCTACCCGTGTGAAGAGGACACGGGTAGAAGCACGGGCGTGTCCACTACCCGTGTGTGTAACTGGCATTATCGATCCTGTGTCCCGAGCAGGACACGGGTAGGAACACGGGCGTGTCCCTACACGTGTGAATATCTACAGGAAACCCGGCCGTGTCTCCCGAGTAGGACACGGGTAGAACACGGGCCTTAACACGACCGTGTCTCGTGGACACGGGTAGTGGACACGGGTGTGTCCCTACCCGTGTTTGTGTCCATATGATGCTATAACTATCGACGACGCTTCACCCGAGCGGGACATGGGTAGGAACACGGGCGTGTTCCTACCCATGTTGGTCCTATTTATATAGGATTTTTCCATTTTTCATCCTCTTTCCAAGCCCTCTTTTTTTGTGGAGAGACTGCTGCTGGAGCCAAGTCTTTTTCCGTGGAGAGCCAACGCCGCCGAGGAGAAGAGGATGATGCCACGAAGAGTCACGCGATCCATGGCCAGAAATAACGGAAACACCAAAAATGATGTGAGTTTCCTCCCCTCTCCCTTGGTGTTAGATCTGTAGTTAATCCTAGGCGAGATATCGACTCAAAAGATTCTTGATGTGTGAGATGGAGACTCCTAGGAAGAGGCCATACTAGGACTTGTGTTTCAGGGTTTAGTAATCTTAAACCTCTCCTTCCTTCAATGTGATGGTGGGGATGGTCTCGTGAAGAGGAATTTCCTGATGAGGGTGAATAAGGGAGGAGGATTCCTAGGTGTGATTTGGGAAGATCCGCTAGAGGAGGAAGATGAACTGATGCCTGTTCATTCTGCCTCAGAAATGTGTGAAGAAATATGTATTCTGCACGCAGCGATCTTCATGGCCATTTTCATGTATGTCATGGCCAGATCCGGGCTTTTGACTAAACATGAAAGTCGTAGGCCTTGGAGAGATCTTTCCAACGAGTGGTTACACATCTTCAGGCGATGTCTGAAGCAACGGGAAAGCCTGATCGAAATTGATGGCTGATAATGTAAACGTGCTGAAACTATAATTTGAATGTAGCAGTCTTAGAAGCCGCTTTCGAGTATGATACGGCTAAATTTGGTCTTCTGACTAAACACAAAAGTCGTGGCCCATGGAAATAACTTTCCAACAATGTTTTACACATTTTCGCCGGATTCCTGTAGCATCAGAAATCCCCGTTTGAAGCTCTACTCTCTATACAATTCCTGCATGCTTGGTTCTTTGTTAATGTAAACCTAATTTAGTATTATTAGAGGAATTGCGAATAGTTATCGTAAAGTTCATGGTGAGCTGTTGGTTGATCCTTTATAATCAAATGATGAAGTAAAACCTACTTGAATAAAATGGTTGGATGGTAGATACCTAGGTTAACTAGTGAGTAGATAAGTTTGATTGTATAAACAACTAGATATATGAATCGGTAATGTGAGCTGTGAGCTCGAAATGTTGGAAGAGGATTGAATATGGTTAGTGCATGGATATGTGGAAGGGTTGATAGTGCGTGAATGTTTGCCGCACTTGATCGTTTGTGTTTATAAGGGATTTGGTAAGGGAACCCTTGTGAGCTGTTTAGCTCGAGATGTGAAGTAGCATGCGGTGTGAGTCAACATGTGGTGTCATAATCCTGAGTTAAGGATAGTGTGGCAGGTCTACGGGCCCGCCAGTCATAACACCAACGGGAGTTGACAATTAGACCTTGGGAGGTTTGGCTTGGCCCTCGGTGCTCATTCCCGGGGATCCTTCCGTGCCAAGTGAATGGTTGGGCTTGGTCCTCATGCGTTTTCCGAGGCTCCTTCTGGGTCACAACATAGGCCAGATCGGGGCTTGGTTATCGGTGCACGTCTACCCGAAACTCCCGCTGAGCCATAGTACGCTTGTGAGCTCCGCTGATATGTTCTTAGCGTTGAGGCGTATGGAGGCCTAGGCTAGGTAGTGTGGATGCCGGTATAGTAGTGGATATGCCCGCTACACTGTCACCATCTGGCCACGACGGTTGGCTCATGAGAGGTTAGCTACCTGCTCGAAAAGTGGGAACTTCAGAGTCTGTGTCGACACTACAATTTGCTTGTGCGTGTGTATGTTGAGTCATAACATAGCATTAATTGCATCACATTGCATTGCATAAACAAGATCCTCATCGTATAAGTTTGTATGGGCACTCTTATACGATGAGTTACCTTTCTGTTGAGCCGATCCTCAACTTATATGTATGTATGGGTATTAATATAAGTTGAGTTACTTTCATTTATAGCTTACATTCTCATACTCTATTGTAGATATAGAACTGCTAGTTTAGAATGCTGTTGATACCGTTATAGTTTACTTTACTGCTACTCATGTCATATATATTACTCTACCTGTTTGTACAACTGCTTCATTAAATATATTGTACCCTGATCCTTTCTCAACCCGGTGCCGAGGACTCATCGGGGGAGCGGATGTGAAACCACTTAGACTTTATGACTAACGGTCAGTGACAGATGTGAGTCATAGAGTGACTCTTGTTGTAGCCCTTTTGGGCAAGACTACTCGTGCTCTGATAGTTTAGAAACTAGATGTAGCTTCTATATTTGTTATATTTGGACTTATATGCTTATGTGTGCATTTGAATTCTGTTTTTATTACTCTTGTTAGATTGGCATGATTGATATTGGTAAAGTCCGGCAGAATAGGCGTCTTGTAGTACATGCTAGCCCGAGTGCTAGTGCTACTGCAAGGCGGCTGTTCTGGGCATAAGACTTCCCTCGTGTCGTGTTTTGTGTTCCGGGAGGGGGGTCTTACAAATGGTATCAGCTTGCTACGATCCTGAACTAGAGAAGTCATTCAACAATTGTGCCACCCCCGTTCGATTAGTCAGTTTGGGGACAAACTGACTTAGCATAAGCAGTGGTGTGCCCATATGTAATTCACACTAAGTATGTTCAACTTTGACCTTAAGATTAGCCAACGTGACCTTAGGTTTGTATTCTACATGTAGATCCCAGTACACGTTTAGCCAGTGGGGGCACCCCTACCCCGTCCGTACCCACACAATTTTAACAATCGGAGCTAGGGCAGACACTCACAGCTATCCTGGATGCCTTCAAATCCCAACAAGCCCCCGTACAACAACAAGGTCCGGGCTCTAATTGGGTGAGCACTTTCCGAGCTCTCTCCCCTCCTGCTTACCTTGGGACAGAGTTGGCAGAGCGTACGGAGGAATGGCTTGACACTGTGCAAGAACTGCTGGCAGGAATTAGATGCCCAAACAATATGGTTGTGACCCTGGTAGTGACACTCCTAGAACAGCACGCCAAGAGTTGGTGGAAGTCCCTCATGGGCTCGACCTTTCAAGGGCGAGTGTATACGGAGATCAGCTGGAACAAGTTCTCGGGAGCCTTCCTAGAGCACTTTATCCCTTCTTCAGCTCGGGATGAACTTGAGGAAAGGTTTCTGAAGCTGAAGTAGGGATCCAAGTCAGTGACAGAGTACCAGCGGGAGTTTCAGCATTTGGCTAGATTTGCTGACTCTTATGAGTTGGATGACAGAGGATATGCTAAAAGATTTTAAAAAGGCTTGCAAGACCCCCTGAGGCAAGCCCTTTTGTTTATAGCGGACTCCGGCAAGATAGAAATAATTGATATGGCAAAGAGACTGGAAGTAGACCAGTTGGGAAGTGGTAAGAGTCCTGCTGAAGGGGTGATGGAAGCTGGCCCGAGCAATAGAAGGAGACAGATTACAGAAGAGGAAGGGGAATATCAGAGAGGTGGCAGGCACTTCCACCAGAATTATAGAGTGGAGCACCCAGTTCCACAGCCGCCAGCATTGCCTCAACCACAACAGCCTCAATAGTTTCAGCAACCAGGTGGGCGGCAGGAGCGAGTGTGCTTCGAATGAAACCAACCGGGCCACATTCGACGCTACTGCCCGCAACTGTTTAGAAATGAGCCTCTTGCTCTCCCTCCGGCAGCTCCTCGAGGGTGGGGGCACATGTAAGACCCCCCTCCCGGAACACAAAACACGGCACGAGAGGGGTCTTATGCCCAGAACATCCGCCTTGCGGTAGCACTAACACTCGGGCTAGCCTGTACCACAAGACGCCTATTCTGCCGGCAACAACCAATATCACACAGTGCTAACCCAACAAAAATATAACACAGAATTCAAATCCACACAAAGCATATAGTCCATAATATCATAAATAAAGAAGCTACAACAAGCTTCTAATATCAGAGTACGTAAATAGTAGTTTGACCAAAAGGGCTACAATAAAACCTCTCACACTCACATAGGTAACTGATGGTAGTGACGGTACCGTCCCCTCAGGCCCTGTCGTCCTGTCCTGGCTGTCCGGCTTCATAACCTGCTGCTCCACTTGCGGGGTTTCCTCCTAAAAAGGAAGACGGAGCAACCGATAGTCATAAAGACTAAGTGGCTTCACATCCGCTCCCCCGGCGACTCCTCGGCACCGGGCGGAGAAAGGAACATTGTACAATATATATAAATCGTAGGTACAAGCAGGTGGTATATCACTATGTATATAAAGTAGTGTAATAAATGAGCAACAACTTATTATAGCAATTCTATCATCTACAACAGCATGAGAGTATAATGTTATAATAGTAAGTAACTAAACTTATATGAATGCCCATACAAGCATATAAGTTGAGGATCATTCAGCAGTAAGTAACTCATTGTATAGGAGTGCCCATACAAACTTATACGATGAGGATCTTGTGTATGAAATGGAGTGTAATGACATGTATGCAATGCAATTACTCACCCATGATCACGCACATGCAATCTCTATGTCGACACAGACTTGCAGTTCCCACTTTTCGATTAGGTAGCTAACCTCTCAGGCATCATCCGTTGTGTCCAGACGGTGATAGTAGAGAGGGAATCTCCACTACAAGGCTGGTCTCCACACTACCTGGCCTAGGCCTTCGTACGCCTCAACTCTAAGAACACAACAGCGGAGCTCACATGCGTACTACGGCTCAGCGGGTGTCTCGGGTAGATGTGCACCAAGATCCTAGCCCCGAACTAGCCAAAGGTGTGATACGGAAGGAGCCTCAGAAATGAGCACGAGGACCAAGCCCAACCGTTCACTTGGCACGGAAGGAGCCTCAGTACGTGAACACCGAGGACCAAGCCCAACCGCCCAATGTCTATCCGTCAACTCCCATCGGTGTGACAATTGGCGAGCCCGTAGACCTGCCACACTATCCTTAACCCGGGATTATGACACCGCGTGTTGACTCACACCACATGCATGACAACCACATCGTCGTACAGAAGGAGCCTCGGAAACGAGCACGAGGACCAAGCCCCACCGTCCACTTGGCACGGAAGGAGCCTCAGGACATGAACACCGAGGACCAAGCCCAACCGTCTATTTATGATTATTCCCAACGTTACCAACCAGTGCGGCCGGATATCCGCACTCACCCCTTTCACAATCCGATGCCTAAGGCACCATAAGGGTTTACCACAAACACAGGTGGTGAACCACCTCATATAGTGGACCATTTTAGACTCCCTTATATGACAAGCCTCAAGACCATGATTACGTCTACTGCTATGGTCACATAACTTTGATATCACCTCTTACAACTCCTTCACCAAAATCAATCATTTGTGTACACATGAGTTAACCATATATTTAACACCAAACATGTTCATACAACCAACACCGAATCCATTACCCAAGTTCTAGTAAATCTTGTTATTAAACCACTAATTACCCATGGTTCATTAACCCCCACCAAGTCGTTTCGTTCAACCACATACCATTTCACCATTTGTTTACACAGGGTCTATCATGTAATTTCATCATGTGTTGAATCATCATAATTTGGCATATTATGAATCTCCTACAACTTAACGTCGGATTGTTACAAAATCTCTTTCGAGTCCAAACCCAACTTTACACTTACCCTTGAATTTCAGGTGAAGAACACTTGCTGAACAGAAACTTCAATCGGAGATTCCCGTGGCTACAGGAATACGGTGAGTGCGTATAACCCCTCAAGTGAAAGGTCTTTCCATGGGCTACAACTTTCATGTTCAGTCCGCAACCCAGATCAGAGTTTATCATACATGAAATTGGCTCCAAAGCCTGCTGCGTACATAATACAATTTCTGCACGCTTAGTCTGACAGCCCTCTACTTCGATCAGACATTCCCGTGGCTACAGAGTTCACCCGAAGGCGTGTAACCACTCGTTGGAAATTTAATTCCAAGGGCTACGACTTTCGTGTTTAGTCAGAAGGCCAGATCTGGCCATATCGTACCTGAAAATAGCGAAGAAGGTCGTTGCATGAAGAACACAGATTTCTGCACGCATCTTGAGGCGGAATGAACGACATTGGTTCATCTTCCTCCTCAAGCCGATCCTCCAATATCACAACCAGAAGTTCCTCCACCCTTATTCACCCTCTTAAGTCCATTCTTCTTCACGAAACCACCCCTATCATCACTTTGAAGGAAGGGGAGGTTGAAGATGACTAAACTTTAGAACACAAGTTCTAGCATGGCCCTCCTAGAAATCTTCATCTCACGCATCAAGACTCATTTGAGTCGATATATCGCCTAAGGATAACAATAGATCTAGCACCAAGGGAGATGGGAAGAAGCTCACCTCATTTCCAGCGGTTCCGCCATCTCCGGCCATGGATCTTGTCATTCTTCTCGTCGGCATCCCTTTTCCTTGACGGTGGTGCCGATTCCTCACGGAGTTTGGTTGACTACAGCAAGTTCTTCCCTCCTCCAGAATTTTTCTCCATAAGATGTGGCTTGGAAGATAATGAAAACGGCTAGAGTTTCATTTTTCCTTTTTATTAAGAAGTGACATGGGTAGGGACACGCCCGTGTCCTTACCCATGTCCTGCTCGGGCGAAACGACGTCAACGGTTCGACTGCAGCTTCATGCACATACACGGGTACTGACATGCCCGTGTCTGTACATGTGTCAAGGTGACACGATCGTGATTTTCCCGTGCCTCTACCCGTGTCCTGCTCGGGACAATCCTGCTTATTCCTGATAGATGCACACGGGTAGAGACACGCCTGTGTCTCTACCCGTGTCCTTCTAAGGTCAGACCACTCGGCACCATTTTCTTATCACTCAACGCCATGCCACTCATCTCCACGGCACACGGGTAGGTACACGCCCGTGTATCTACCCATTTCATACTCAAAACAGACACTCAATGCCACGACACATGGGTAGGGACACGCCCGTCTCTCTACCCGTGCCATACTCAAAACAGGCATTCAACGCCATTCTCAAGACCACCCAGCGCCACTTGAGATCTGGCAGATGCACACGGGTAGGGACACGCCCGTGTCTCTACCCGTGTCCTACACAGCCCCAACTTCTCTTTTCCCCATGAGTGTGCGCCTGATCGCCTGCACTCTCTGAGCCTAAATTAGCTCTCTTGACTTAAAAGTAAGCACAAGGGGCCTATCGTGAATCGGGACGTAAAAAATTCTATAAACAAAATAAAAGATTTCATCCCCGAAATCAGGTTAAGGCTACGGGGAGAGAAAAGCATAAAATAGACATAAAATAAAATATGCTATTAAAGGTTACCTTGATGGAATAACTCTGAGTAGCTCTTTTGCATCAAGTCCACCGGCTCCCACATGTACTCCTCTTTCCCATGATTGGACCACAGCACTTTTACCAGAAGAACACTTTTGCGGCGCAAAATCCTCGTCTCATTCTCTACTATCCGCACAGGCTCTAGTCGCACCGACCTATCAGTTGCAACTGCTCCGTCAATGGTTGGGACATATTGTTCGGGCCGCAACAATGCCTTTCGGAGTGACGACACATGGAATACGTCATGAAGATTCTCTAGCTCCGGCGGTAACTCCAACTGATATGCCAACGGACCAATCCTTTCTAATATGACGTAGGGCCCAATGTACCTTGGGCAAAGCTTCTTCACACCACGTACCCGAGATACTCCATGCATCGGCCTGATCTTTAAAAATACCTTGTCTCCCTCTTGAAATTCCACCATCCGGTGTTTTGAATTATAATACTTTGCTTGGCGACTTTGAGCCTCGAGCATGCTCTCACGTATTAGCCTCACAGCCGCATCAGTATAATCTATGTATTCAATTCACAAAGCCTTCGGATCTTCATCCTGCACCCAAGATAAGGGTGTTCTACACCTTCTTCTATAAAGGGCTTCATGGGGCGCCATCGCGATGCTAGCTTGTTGGCTGTTGTTGTATGAGAATTCTACCAAGGGTAGGAGCCTTTCCCATAGCTCTCCTCTATCCAACACACACAACCTCAATAAGTCTTCCAATGTCCTGATAGTCTTTTCAGATTGCCCATCGATCTGAGGGTGAAACGCTGTGCTGAAGGTAAGGCACGAACCCAAATATGCATGCACAGCCTTCCATTCCCTAGAGGTAAACCGACCATCCCAGTCAGAAATGATTGTCTTTAGCATGTCATGATACAGTACGAATTGTTCCACAAAAAGGCGTACCAAAACATCCACGTGTGTTTCTTTGTTTATAAGTATAAACCGGGCTACCCTCGTATAGCAATCAATGATTACCTATATCGAATCATTCCCAGAGCGGGAGCGAGGCAAACCATGGACGAAGTCCATGGAAACATCCTCGAACTTCCACTCGGGGATGGGCAATGACTACAACAATCCATCGGGGCTCCTGCATTCTGCCTTCACCCTTTGACAGGCCTCGCAATGCGTAACAAAATATCTAACGTCTTTCTTCATTCCCGGCCAACACATGGTCTTCCGTAGGTCGGCGTACATCTTAGCAATCCCAGGGTGCACAGAATACTGAGAGCAGTGTGCCTCTCTCAAGATATCTTCCCGAATTTTACCTCCCTTGGGAATGTAAAGCCAGCCACGGAATTTAACAAGGCCGTCCTTTAGAGAGTACTCATTGGTTGTCCAATCTTCAATTGACTTTATTGCCGGGGCCAGAGCCTCATCCCTTCCTTACTCCGCCTGGATCTGGTCTCGAATATCGCAAACTATGCTCATCGTGGTCAAGTACTCCGTATACCCGTCCGTTTGATCCTTATACACAAAGGTGATCTCCATATCCTCACGCATCCGAGCTAACTCCATACACGTCAACAGGGACTCGGGGCTTGTTTCCGGTACCTTCCTGCTCAAAGCATCGACTATGGAATTTACTTTTCTGGGGTGGTAGTTCAGGGTGTATTCATAATCGCACAAAAACTCCAACCAGCGCCGCTGTCTTAGATTCAATTCCTTCTGGGTATGGACGTACTTTAAGTTCTTATGATCCGAGAAGATTTCGCAGTGTATGCCGTATAAGTAGTGCCTCAAAATCTTCAAGGAGAACACTACTGCTCCCAACTCCAAATCATGTACTGGATAGTTTATTTCATTCTTCTTCAATTGTCTTGAAGCATATACGATCACATGCCTGTGCTGCATCAATACCGCTCCCATTCCTTGATATGATGTGTCTGTGTAAACTTGAAATCCTACCTTCCCGGATGGAAGGGCTAGGATGGGTGCGGATGTAAGTTTGTCCTTTAATTCTTGGAACGCAGCTTCACATTGGGGTGTCCACACATACGGCACACCTTTTTATGTTAGGGAAGTAAGAGAAAAAGCAACCTTTGAGAATCCCTTTACGAACATGCGGTAGTACCCGGCAAGTCTAATGAAACTCCGCACGTCGGCCGCCGACTTCAAGGGCGACCACTCCTTCACGACACGCACTTTGGCCGGATCAACAGCTAGCTCAGCCCCACTGATCATATGACCCAAGAAAGCAACCTCCTTAAGCCAGAATTCACACTTGCTGAACTTGGTGAACAGGGCGTGCTCTTTTAACTTCTTCAGTACTAAGGCCAGATGCCCGACATGTTCTTCCTCCGTCTTGGATTAGACAAAGATGTTGTCGATACAAACAATGACAAAGACATCTAGATAGGGCTCGAACACTTTGTTCATCAAGCTCATGAAAGCTGATGGGGAATTTGTGAGCCCAAACGTCATCACTGTGAACTCATACAAGCCGTACCTTGAGCTGAAATCCGTTTTCTGAATATCATCCTCTTGTATTCTCAATTGATAATACCCCGAGCGCAAATCTAGCTTGGAAAACCAATGCTCTCCCACCAGTTGGTCGAACAACTCATCGATCCGAGGTAAACGATAGGTGTTCCGTACCATCATCGGTTGAGCTCCCGATAGTCTATGCATTATCGCAGGGTTCCATCTTTCTTCTAAACAAATATAACAGGGGCTCCCCAAGGTGATGAGTTGGGGCAAAAAAACCCTGATTCTACCAACTCTTGCAACTGAACTCTAAACTCGGCAAGTTCCTTCGGGGCCATTCGGTAAGGAGTCCTTGAGACAGGCTTGGCACCCGATACTAACTTGATTTGAAAATCTACTTCTTTGTGTGGGGGTAATCCTGGCAATTTCTCCGGAAATACTTCGGGGAAATCACGCACCACCCGCACATCCTTGATATCCAACGCCAAGTCCTTCAGCTCGAAATAGATCATGAAAACTTCATCTCCCTTCATGTGGGCTTTTAAAGCCTGGACTGAAGATAACATCATATAGGGCGCGAAGTTAATTCCTTGAAAGATGACCTCCGAGTCTCCATGTCTCAATGAGATCCTCTTCTACGCGCAGTCAATCTTCACATAGTGCTGATCCATCCATACCATGCCCAAAATGTGGTCGAACTCTAGCATTCCCAAGACTATGGCAGGGGTGTCGAAGAGCTTTCCTTCAAAGAGAACCTCAAACTCGCACTTCGCGATTGTCGTCATCTCCGATCCGTCTAGAAAGCGCACCCTTCGAGCAATACTAGTGAAGTATTGCACTCTATCTATATCTTTGATGAAGTTTTCAGACACAAAAGAGTGCGAGGCACTAGTGTCAAATAACGTATAGGTCGGTTTCCCGCCGACCATTACGGTGCCTAAGTGTCAATAATAATTCTCAAGCTAGATGTCTAGTATATCTTAAGAAACATGAGGGTATTAATGAAAATAAAATGGCTAACTGTAATCATACCTGCAATCACCTCCTGAGGGTTCCACTCTTGAGTCATGTCCAACGCATACATCTGATCGCGAGCGGGCCCGAGGTTTCCTCCTCGTTGTCCTCGTCCTCGACCATGCATGTGCCCCCGCACTCGAGGAGCTGCTGGAGGGAAAGCGAGAGGCACATTTCCAAATAGTTGTGGGAAGTAGCGTCGAATGTGGCCTGATTGGTTGCATTCGAGGCACACTCGCTCCTTCCACTGACCAGGTTGCTGAAATTGTTGAGGTGGAGGCAAGGCTGGCGGTTGCGGAACCGGGCACTCCATTCTAAAATTCTGGGGGAAACGTCCGCCACCTCTTTGATATCCTCTTCCTCCTCTATTATCAAATCTCCTTCTATTGCTGGGACTGGCTTCCATCACGCCCTCAGCTGGCCTCTTACCACTTCCCAAGTGGTCCGCTTCAAACCTCTTCGCCATGTCAATAATCTCAGCAAGACTGGAGTCCACTATAAAAAAGGGCTTGCCTCAGGGGGTCTCGCAATCCTTTGTAGAATTGTTTTGCAACTCACAAGAGTCAGCAAATCTAGCCAAGTGTTGAAAGTCCCGTTAGTACTCTGTCACCGACTTGGACCCTTGCTTTAGTTGCAAAAACCTCTCTTCAAGATTATCCCAAGCGGGCGAGGGAATGAAATGCTCTAAAAAGGCTTCGGAGAATTCGCTCAAACTGATATCCGTGTACACCCGTCCTTGAAAAGTGGAGCCCATGAGGTACTTCCACCACATTTTGGCATGCAGCTCTAAGAGTGTCACTACAAGGGTCACCGCCATGTTGTTTGGGAACCTTATTCCGGCCAACAGTTCTTGTACAGTATTGAGCCATTCTTCTGTACGGACTGCCGACTCTGTCCCAAGGTAAGTAGGAGGGAAGAGAGCTCGGAAAGTGCTTAACCAAGTTGATCCCGGACCCTGCTGTTCTACAGGGGCTTGCTGGGATTGGGACCTGAAGGCGTCTAGGATATCTGTGAGCATATGCCCCAGCTCTGATTGTTGGAATTGTGTAGGTACGGACGGGGCGGGGGTGCCCCTCACTGGCTCAACATGTACTAGATCTACACATAAGGTACAAACTTAAGGTTAGGTCGGATAATCTAAGGTCAAAGATGGAAAAACTTAGTGTGAATTACATATGGGCACACCACTGCTTCTACTAAGTCAGTTTGTCCCCAAACTAACTAATCGAATGGGGGTGGCACCATTGTTAAATGACTTCTCTAATTCAGGATCGTAGCAATCGGATACCATTTGTAAGACCCACCTCCCGGAACACAAAATATGGCACGAGAGGGGTCTTATGTCCAGAACAGCCGTCTTGCGGTAGCACTAACACTCGGGCTAGCCTGTACCATAAGACGCCTATTTTGCGGCCACAACCAATATCACACATTGTCAACCCAACCAAAATATAACACAGAAATCTAATCCACACAAAGCAAATAGTCCATAATATCATAAGTAAATAAGCTACAACAAGCTTCTAATATCATAGTACATAAATAGTAGTTATCCCAAAAGGGATACAACAAAACCTCTAACACTCACACATGTAACTGACAGTAGCGACGGTACCATCCCCTAAGGCCATGTCGTCCTGGCATGGCTGTCCGGCTGCATAACCTATTGCTCCACCTGCGGGGTTTCCTCTTAAAAAGGAAGACGTAGCAACCGTTAGTCCTAAAGACTAAGTGGCTTCACATCCGCTCCCCCGGCGACTCCTCGGCACCGGGAGGAGAAAGGAACATGGTACAATATATATAAATTATAGGTACAAGCAGGTGGTATATCACTATGTATATAAAGCAGTGTAATAAATTAGTAATAGCTTATTCTAGCAATTCTATCATCTACAGCAACATGAGAGTATAATGTTATAATAGTAAGTAACTCAACTTATATGAATGCCCATACAAGCATATAAGTTGAGGATCGTTCAGTAGTAAGTAACTCATCGTAGAGGAGTGCCCATACAAACTTATACGATGAGGATCTTGTTTATTCAATAGAGTGTAATGACATGTATGCAATGCAATGACCCACCCATGATCACGCACATGCAATCGCTATGTCGACACAGACTTGCAGTTCCCACTTTTCGAGCATGTAGCTAACCTCTTAGGCGTCATCCGTCGTGGCCATACGGTGAAAGTAGAGCGGGCATCTCAACTACTAGGCTGGTCTCCACACTACCTGGCCTAGGCCTTCGTATGCCTCAACGCTAAGAACATAACAGCGGAGCTCACATGCGTACTATGGCTCAGCAGGTGTCTCGGGTAAATGTGCACCAAGATCCTAGCCCCGAACTGGCCTAAGGTGTGATACGGAAGGAGCCTCGGAAATGAGCACGAGGACCAATCCCAACATTTCACTTGGCATGGAAGGAGCCTAAGGACGTGAACACCGAGGACCAAGCCCAACTGCCCAAGGTCTATCCGTCAACTCTTATTGGTGTGACGATTGGCGAGCACGTAGACCTGCCACACTATCCTTAACCCGGGATTATGACACCGCTTGTCAACTCACACCACATGCATGACAACCACATAATGGTATAGAAGGAGCCTCAGAAATGAGAACGAGGACCAAGCCCAACCGTCCACTTGGCACGGAAGGAGCCTCAGGACATGAACACAGAGGACCAAGCCCAACCGTCTATTTATGATTCTTCATAACGTTACCAACTTGTGCGGTCGGATATCCGTACTCACCCCTTTCACAATTTGATGCCCAAAGCACCATAAGGGTTTACCAAAAACACAAGTGGCGAACCACCTCATACAGTGGACCATTTTAGACTCCCTTATATGACAAGCCTCAAGACCATTATTACGTCTACTGCTATGGTCACATAACTTTGACATCACCTCTTACAACTCCTTTACCAAAATCAATCATTTGTGTACACATGATTTAACCATCTATTTAACATCTCACATGTTCATATAACCTACACTGAATCCATTACCCAAGCTCTAATAAATCTTGCTATTAAACGACAAGTTACCCTTCGTTCATTAACCCACACAAAGTCGTTTCGTTCAACCACATACCATTTCACCATTTGTTTACGTGGGGTCTATCCAGTAATTTCATCATGCGTTGAATCATCACAATTAGGCATATTATGAATCGCCTGCAACTTAACGTCTGATTGTTACAAAATCTCTTTCGAGTCCAAACCCAACTTTACACTTACCTAGGAATTTCAGGTGCAGAAGACCTGCTGGACAGCAACTTCAATCGAATATTCCCATGGCTACAAGAATCCTATGAGTGTGTGTAACCACTCTATGGAAAGTTCTTTCCATGGGCTACAACTTTCATATTCAGTCTGCAACCCAGAACAGAGTGTATCATACATGAAATTTGCTCCAAAGCCTGTTGCGTACATAATACAATTTCTACACGCTTAGTCTGACAGCCCTCTACTTCGATCAGACATTCCTGTGGCTACAGACTTCACCCGAAGGCGTGTAATCCCTCATTGGAAAGGTAATTTCAAGGGATATGACTTTAGTGTTTAGTCGGAAGCCCAGATCTGCCGATATCTTGCCTAAAAATTGCCAAGAAAGTCGCTGCGTGTAGAACGCAGATTTCTGCACGCAACTTGAGGCGGAATGAATGACATCGGTTCATCTTCCTCCTCAAGCCGATCCTCCAATATCATAACCAGAAGTTACTCCGCCCTTATTCACCCTCTTAAGGACATTCCTCTTCACGAAACCACCACCATCATCACTTTAAAGGAAGGGGAGGTTGAAGATGACTAAACTTTAGAACACAAGTTCTAGCATGGCCCTCCTAGAAATCTTCATCTCACACATCAAGATTCATTTGAGTCAATATCTCGCCTAAGGATAACTATAGATCTAGCACCAAGGGAGAGGGGAGGAAGATCACCTCATTTCCAGCGGTTCCGCCATCTCCGACCATGGATCTTATCATTCTTCTCGTCGGCATCCCTTTTCCTTGGCGGTGGTGGCGATTCCTCACAGAGTTTGGTTGGCTCCAGCAAGTTCTTCCCTCCTCCAGAAGTTATCTCTAGAAGATGTGTCTTAGAAGAGAATGAAAATGGCTAGGGTTTCATTTTGCCTTTTTATTCAGAAGTTACACGGGTATGGACACGATCGTGTCCTTACCCGTGTCCTGCTCGGGTGAAACAGCGTCACTGGTTTGACTACCGCTTCGTGCACATACACGGGTACTGACATGCCCGTGTCTGTACCCATGTCAAGGTGACACGACCATGGTTCTGCCCGTGCCTCTACCCATGTCCTGCTCGGGACAATCCTGCTTGTTCCTGATAGATGCACACGGGTAGAGACATACCCGTGTCTCTACCCGTGTCCTTCTCAGGTCAAACCACTCGACACCATTTTCTTATCACTCAACGCCATGCCACTCAGTGCCACGGCACACGGGTAGGGACACGCTCGTGTCTCGACCCGTGTCATACTCAAAACAGACACTCAACGCCATGCCACTCAATGCCACGGCACACGGGTAGGGACACGCCCGTGTCTCTACCCGTGTCATACTCAAAACAGGCACTCAACGGCATTCTCGAAACCACCCAGCGCCACTTGAGTTATGACAAATGCACATGGGTAAGGACACACCCGAGTCTCTACCCGTATCCTACAGAACTCTGTTGGGTACATTGGAAAATGTGTACAAGATTTGGAGAAGCCTCATCTTAGTCAATGATATGCATCAATTTGTATTTAATAGATGTTTGAGTTACATTGTGCAGGTTTAAGCATTTGAAGAAATTTTTTTAAGTACAAGTGTCGACACTTGTGAAGAACCTGTGTCGACACTTGTGAAGAAGTTATGTCGACACCCAAAAGCTGTGTCGACACTTATGAAGACTTGTGTCGACACTCTGAAGTTGTATCAACACTTATGAAGGTATTGTGTCGACACTCAAGTTGTGTGGACTCTCATGAAGAAGTGGTGTCGACATACAAGCTAAGTTGACATTTTTGTAGAAGCTGTGTCGACACTCAGAATTTTGTCGACACCTAAGCCAGGAGTTATGTAGACACGAGAAGTAATTGTGTCGACACACAGAACTTATGTCTACACACACTCAACACCGTCTGGATACTTTCAACACTGTCGACATTCATTCAACGCCATTTGTCGACAATAGCTATGTCGTGACCAGAAGCATCTGTGTCGACATACAGAACTTGTGTTGACACTTACTCAACGCCATCTGCCAGCAACAGCTGTTTCGACACCAGAATCATTTGTGTCGACACAGAGGACTTGTGTCAATACATTCAACAGAAGATGTATCGAGAAGCCGAAATATGTCTGTGTCGACACTTGGAGTATTGTGTCGACACCATGAAGACTTGTGTCGACACTTGGCCAATATGTGTCGACACATATGAAGTATCCTGCTGAGTGGTTTGTGCTAAGATGGAATGACTCTGACGACTCTGCTGACATGTCTGGTGACTTGACAGCTGTCATATCCAACCAGTCTGACATCTCTTCAGATCTGTCAGTAGTTTGTTAGAAACTGGATCAACCGGTAACCATGAAGCAAACTCTATATATGATACAGATTGGAAACTACAAAAAAAGACCCCAAGAAAATAGGAATTCTGTAAAGTGAAACAGATTCAGATTTGTTCTACAAGAAAGATTCAGATTCCAATCTGAATTTAAGGAAGAAGCTGACTGAAGATCAACTTCAACAGCAAGAAGATCCACCTTATTTTGTTCTATCAAGAAGCTTTAAGAAGCTAAGTCAGGATGGATCAGAAGGATCAGTTCAGTCAAGAACTGATCAAGAAGGCTTCACCAATAGAGGAATCTAGCTGGTGAATTTGTGTATTTCTTATTACATTCTATTTCTTGTAAGATCTATTATCAGATCTGAGTTGTAAGCCTGAAATTATAAAGGCTGAGGTAGGGCTGTTAGCCTGAGGTGTAGGACTTGTGGAAAGCTTGAGTTGTAAGCCTAGTTATAAAGACTGAGGTAGGGCTGGGGCCTGAGGTAGGATTCTGGGGAAGAATCTGAGGCAGGACTTATTAAGTCTGAGCTGTAGGAACCATTTTGGTTTTGAGTTTGTAAGATCTGGGGATCTGAGCCAGTGGAAGGAAGTTAGGCTGAATCCAGTTATCTACTAGATAGGCGGAGGGGGAAAGTGGATGTACCCATATCTTGGGGAACCACTATATATCTGGTGGTTACTGTGATGTGTTTATATTCAGCAATTTGATTAATCTGTGTTGGATGATTATCTAACTGCTTTCCTAAAAAGGACTTTAAAAGATTAGAACCTATTCACCCCCCCTCTAGGTGTTTAGGCTCCTGAAACAAAGTCTTTCAAGTGGTATCAGAGGGAGGTTACTCAAAGATTGACTTAACAGTCAGAGTTATTCTCCAAGGCAAATAACAGATATCAAGAATGGGTTCAACTGAGAATTAAAAGGAATTTGGATCTATGAAATTACCTATATGCAGGAAAAAATCGTTTGCATTTGGAAAGAAAGGGTCAGGTTGTTTATGAAAGCATCTGATCCAAGAATTTATATAACAGTACAGGAAGACCCCTTCTTTCCAATGAAGGTATCAGTTCTTGATGCAAACATTCAAACTCCAAAGAGCTATTCTGAAATGACCAAGGATGAAATCATCCTGATAACACTAGATAAAAGAGCACAGAACATTATTGTAAGTGTTATAGATGATGCCACTTTTAAAAATCTGGTGCATTGTAAAACCTCCAAAGAAATATGGGACACATTGATTGTCTATATGGAGGGCACAGAAGAAGTCAGAGAGGACAGGAAGTCTATATTGAACCAGGAGTATAAGAGCTTTAGACAAGCTAAATCTGACAGCATAGATGAATGCTATAAGAAGTTCATTAGAATAGTAAATGAGCTGATGACCTATGGAAGGTTCTTCAGCACTTATGAACTGAATGATAAGTTTCTTAGGTCTCTAACAAAGGATTAAGACACTAAGATATGTGCCATCAGAGAAGTGGTCAGGCTGGCTGATACACCTCCACCTACACTTTTTGGAAAGTTGCTATCATATGAAATGCAGCTTACTGCTAGAAAAGAAGAGGAGAAGGGCAGCAGATCTGAGTTTAAGGAAAGGTCAGTGGCCTTCAAAGCTGAAGGCTCAAGAAAGGGTAGGAGAAATTCTCCTTCTCCACCGAGAAGGAGTGCTGAGGCAGAAGAAGGAATTTCTGACAATAACACATCAGATAGTCATACTTCTGATGAGGATTTTGCTGCCTTTACAAGGAAATTCCAAAGGTTTATGAAGAAAAAAAAGTGGAGAACCAGTCCATAATCTTCATCCTATTCCAAGGATGAGTTCTATAGGAAGAAGAAGACACCCAAGGAGGACAGGTATTCCTCTAAACCTGGTAAACAATCTAATACTAAGATTATGTGTTATTGCATCAACAGCACTGGACATGTCATAGCTGACTATCTTGACAAAAGAAAGGAGTCAAAGGACAAGAAGAAGCAACAGGTCAAGGGTAAGAAGGAGAAGTCTCTAGTTTCTCAGAAGGAGAAGAGTTGGACAAACTCTTCATCTTCAGAATGTGGAGAAGGAGAAGAAAAGCATATGTTGGGCTATTCTCAATAGAAGAGGAGTCTAAGTAACTAGAATTCCTACAGATGCTGGATTCCATAAATGGAGTTGAAGACCATTGCTGTAGAGGGCTGATGGCTCAATCTGAAGATGATCAGTGCCAGGATCAGCCTAGACCAAGTAAGGTAAACTATTCTCCCTTAGTTTCAGATTACTTTACTGTATCAGAATAAGAAGCATCTGCTTCAATAGAAGTGGATGGATCTGAGTCTGAAGGGGATGTACACCAACACATTGATGAGTATGGTGGGTTGTTGCAAGCTCTTAAGAAGAGCAAGTTTCTTTTTAAAGTGCAGGCCAAAGAGATTGAGTCTCTTAAGCTGGTTGCAGAAGATTCAGCTTTGATGTTGGATCTAAAACTGAATGATGTTGCCAAATTGAAGAACATTACAGTTATTCAAATGGGCACAATCTCTTTCAAAGAGAATTATATCAAGAAACTGGAGGCAAAACTTCAGTAAGAGGGAGAGAGCTATTGGATAAATTCTCCAAGCCCAAATCTGTCTTACCCCTAATAGACAATTTTATTTCACAAAAAGGGAAGACTGGTCTAGGCTTTAAGGGAAGAACTAGGGCTTTCAATTCACATAGAAAAGGTAAGGGCCCAGTTCAACCTCTAGTTGCTGAACCCCCTATTTTCTTTAGGAAGGTGGTGAATCCTACTAACAGGTATGATCATGACACTACACATGGTCACTGTGAGCATGGAAATCACATGGGCAAGGCTACAAATGCTTAGAGACCACACTATAGGCATGCCCATCGGGTTCAAGAGGATTTCTTGAAGAGTGATGCTCCAGCACCAACTCTGAATAAGATTGTTGGCAACAAAGCAGTAAAGTCTTTACCTAAGAAAAGGTATAATAGGTTTGAGTGGTTGTGTTGTCGCAAGGTGGGGAACTTTGCCATGGATTGTTGGTTTAATACTAGTGTTAAAACCAAGAGTAGTTTTCCTGTTAGAACAGTTGCAGGATTTCAAACTAACAAGGACCTATGACCCACTAGCAAGTTGGGTTCTAAGGGTAAGTAATTCTTCATGTGTTGCAGGGGAATCCAAGTGACCATACCCTTATATGGTACTTGGATAGTGGTTGTTCAAGATATATGACAGGAACAAGGAGAATGTTGAGGGACTATGTGCCCATAGAGAATAGACCCAAAGTTATCTTTGGTGGATCAGAAAATGGTATCATCAAAGGATTTGGTAACATTAATAGTGATTCAATTACTGTCACTAAAGTGGCTTATGTGAAGGGTTTAAAATATAATCTAATTGGCATAAGTCAACTTAGTGATCTAGGTTATGTCATTTCTTTTCTCAAAGGGGAGTGCTAGATAAGAAGGTCAAGTGATCAAGAGATCATTTTGACTGGCTCTAGGAAAAGAAAATGTGTATTTCCTTGACCTAGATTGTGAGTTTAACAACTCACAAATTTGTCTGGTTGCAGGAGAGAAAGCTTCTCTATTTGTTTAATGGCACAAGAGACTAGCTCATCTGAAGTATAAGTCTATAAGGCTGCTGTTCAGCATGGGATTAGCGAGGAATGGTCCTCAAATTAAGTGCATAAAAGAGGGTGTGTGTTCAGCTTGCCAAAAAGGCAAGCAGACTAAGTCCTCTTTCCAAGCACTTGACATCAAAGATTCAATGAGATGTTTATATCTCATTCATATGGATTTGTTTGGTCCTATACCAGTTCAAAGTCTTGGTAGGAAAGTATACACACTTGTTGTGTTGGATGACTATTCTAGATATACATGGGTTTTCTTCTTGAGGCAGAAATCTGAAACCCCATCTATTTTTCAGACTTTTGTTAGACAAATACAGAATAAATACCAAAGTTCAGTGGTCAAAATCAGAAGTGACCATGGAACTGAATTTCAGTCTAAATGTATGACAAGATTCTGTGAAGAACTTGGGATTCATCATGAATTCTCTTCACCTAGAACTCCTCAGCAAAATGGTGTTGCTGAAAGAAAGAATAGGACTCTAATTGAGGCTAGTAGAACTCTACTAAATGATATTACTCTCCCTG
Source organism: Platanthera zijinensis (assembly GCA_039513925.1). Lineage (NCBI taxonomy): Eukaryota > Viridiplantae > Streptophyta > Magnoliopsida > Asparagales > Orchidaceae > Platanthera > Platanthera zijinensis. The sequence goes on from CM077088.1 coordinate 117,664,519, forward strand.
AATACTTCTTGGCTGAGGCAGTTAATATTGCATGTCTTGTGCTCAATAGAGCCTCCATCAACAAGAAACACAAGATCACTCCCTACCAGATTTTGAAAGGAAGAAAACCAAACATATCTTACTTCAGAATCTTTGGTAGCAAGTATTTTGTACTAGTCAATGGTAAGCACTTCAAAACTAAGTTTGCCGTAAAATCCCTAGAAGGGATATTTGTTGGGTACATTAACCACAGTAGAGCATACAGGATCTATAACTTGACTACCCAAGTTATAGAAGAATTTGTGCATGTTGTATTTGATGAGTCAAAATTTATTAATAATGGATTGTCTAGTTCTTCAGTTAGCTCTATAGGTTTAACAAATAGGCTGGACAAGCTGACCATCAATGAAGATGTTCCTTCTAGGTTGGATGAAGATAAAGAGGCCAGCTATTCAGGGGAAGAACAAGTCTCTCTGGATTAAGAAGACAGTGTGGAGCATCAAGTTGAGGAAACTGGAGAAGACCATAATGCTGACAGATTTCCTCCAGCAAGGAAACACTTGAAGGATCATCCAGTTCACCAAATCATTGGTGATGCAAGTCAAGGTGTTCTAACAAGGAGCAGGAGCATGAACACTGTTCTATGTTCTAGCTTCATATCTCAAATAGAACCCAGGAAGATTGAAGAAGCAATGCACGACACCAACTGGATTGATGCAATGCAAGAAGAGCTCAGTCAGTTCAAAAGTTGTAAAGTCTTGGAGCTGGTGCCAAAACCTAAGGATCGCAACATAATAGGAACTAAATTGATCTATAGGAACAAGCTTGATGAAAATTGCACCATAGTGAAGAACAAGGCTAGACTGGTAGCAAAAGGCTACAGGCAAGATGAAGGTATTGATTTTGATCAAACCTTTGCTCCAGTGGCAAGTCTGGAGGCTATAAGGCTGTTCTTGGCCTATGCTGCTTATCAAGAGTTCAAGGTATACCAGATGGATGTAAAATCAGCATTTCTGAATGGTGATTTAAAAGAAGAAGTCTATGTTGAACAACCCTCAGGTTTTGTAGACTCTCACTTTCCTGATTATGTATATAGGCTTAGGAAAGCTCTATATTGTTTGAAACAAGCTCCAAGGGCTTGGTATGAAACCTTGTCTGCCTTCCTTATTGAGAATAAATTCTCTAGAGGAAATATAGACAAAACTCTATTCTATAGGGAATCAAAAGGCAAGATAATACTAGTCCAGATATATGTGGATGATATTATCTTTGGTTCTACTGAAAAGACCTTTGTAGGAAGTTTACCAAACTTATGCAAGGTAAGTTTGAGATGAGCAAAATAGGTTAGTTGAAGTTCTTCTTGGGACTTCAAGTTAGACAGACTGAGAATGGATTGTCCATTTCCCAGTCTAAGTTCACCAAGGAGTTAATTAAGAAGTATGGTTTGGACTCAGCTTCTACCATGAAAACTCCAATGGGAACAAGTATGCCTATAGGAAAAGATGAGGCAGGGAAACCTGTTGATGAGTCTTTGTATAGAGGGATAGTTGGCTCTCTACTCTATTTGACTGCAAGTAGATCTGACATCATGTATTCAACATGTGTCTGTGTTAGGTATAAAGCTTGCCCTAAAGAATCTCATTATACTGCAGTTAAGAGAATTCTGAGATATCTTAAGGGTACACCTAATCTAGGCCATTGGTATCCTAAGAATAGAGATTTCCTACTAACTGGTTTCTCAGATGTAGACTTTGCTGGATGCAAAGAAGACAGGAAGAGTACCACAGGAACTTGTCAATTCCTTGGTGGGAGGCTGGTGTCATGGAGCAGCAAGAAGCAAACTAGTGTAACTATATCAACAGCTGAATCAGAGTATATAGTTGCAGGTAGCTGCTGTGCACAATTGATGTGGATAAAGCATCAACTAGAAGATTATGACATCCAGGTTAGTAGAATTCCTCTATTTTGTGATTCTACAAGTGTTATTTCTATTGCTAAGAATCCTTTATCACATAGTAGGACCAAGCATATAGAAATTAAGTTTTATTTCATCAGAGAACATGTAGAGAAGGAAAATATTAGCCTAAAATTTGTGAAAATTGATAATCAAATAGATTATATTTTTACAAAACCTCTGGATGAAACTAAATTCAACTATTTAAAATTTGAATTAGGAATGTTGAACCTAGAATAGATTAGCATAAGAATCCCTAAGGAGAATATGTTAGCATCAAATTTCTCTGGAAATTTGTCTTAGTACAATGTTTGTGTCGACACAAATAAGCTGTGTCGACACACTCAATATGTTGTGTCGACTTAGTAAAAGGAAGTGTCGACACAGAAACAGTATCTGTGTCGACAGGAGAATTGATGTCAACACAACTATGTAGAGATCTTATGTCGAGAGGATTCTTGTGTCGACACATGTCTGTCAAGACTTAAGTAGTAAGTGTCGACACAGACACAAGTGTGTTGACACAGACACAAGTTTGTCGACACATAAATGTGTCGACTTAAGACAAGTTGTCGACTCTGACATTAGTATGTCGGCACATTGTCGTGTCGAATTAAAACACGTATTGTCGAGACCTAGGTCATTTATGTCGACACATAAGAAAACTTGTCGACACTGGCACAACTTTTGACCTGCCCTTATACTTATAATATAAATAGGTGAAACCAAAATCTAGTCGACTACGCTTTTAGTATTCTTGACTTTCCTCCTTCTGTCGACAAAGCTTTTCTTTTCTCTTCTCTTCTCTTCCAACTCTTACATCAATGGCGCCTCGTCAAGAAGACAAAGTCAATGAAGGTTATGAACTGGTTCGTGAAGGGTTCACAACAGCTTCAGATGAAATTCAGGGTGTTATTGCCCTAATTTCAGAAAATGGATTGGAGTACTTGGTTTCTGAACCAACAAAGATATGGAAGAAGGAAGTTTTGGAGTTTTATTCAACCTCTACAGTGGATTCTGCAGGCAAGAAAATTAAAGCGACTGTTCAAAATTCCCTAGTGAAACTCACACTAAAAACTATCAGGAAATCACTTCAGCTTCCATCAGTCAAGGATATAGATGAAATAACCCCTTCCCAGATTACAGAAGCTTTAAGCTGGTGCGGGATGAGCCCCAATATTAAGATTGGATCGTATATTAACAGAAAAGGAATGAATTCCCAAGGAAAATTCCTATCTGAAGTAGTTGGCAAAGTGATTCTTTGCAAAACTGGTGGATATGATGGAATCTCTGTCCACATATTCAATCTTATGGTAAGGATCATATTCAAGATAAAAACTGACTGGGCAGCAGTAGTGTTTGATAAAGTTCATGAAGGAACTAAGAAACCAAACATGAGAAGAATTCTGAGTTTATGCTTATCTGTTGCAATACCAGATGTATTGAAATAAGTGGTTGGATCAAAAATAAATCATATGAGGAGGATGGATGTAAAATTTTTATCAAGGTGGGATAGAGTTCTGACCAAAGAAGTCCCTGCTCCTCAGGAGCAAACTAAAAAAGATAAGAAAAAAGAAGAAAGTGGTTTCACAGGCTGAATCCTCCAGTGATTCTGAGTAGGAAGTGGTCTTCAGTTTTGATGAAGTCCAGCAACAAAAGGATGCACAAGAATAAGTGCAGGGCAGTGTGCCCCAAGAATAAATAGAACAAGCAACTTAGTTGCCTGCCCAAGGGGGAGGCATTAATGATGCAGTCTTAGAAAGTGACTTGGCTGCAGATACTGTCATGAACATAGTATCTGAAATCAACATTGCAGCTCAAGAAACTGTTGAGACAGATGCACAAAATGAGCCAATACAGCACGAATTCACCATGGATGACCTATTCTCTAATCTTCCTCCTGCAAGGACTAAGGGGGAGCAGATTGCATAAGAAAAAGATATTCCAAGGACTAAGGGGGAGTTATCTAAGGATGCCCCAGCTGAAAAGGAAACAGTTGATATTGAAAGTTCAACTGAATCTTCTGAAGATGAAGAGGACAAAATGTCTATGAAAAGGAAACTAGCTGCTTTGAAGAAAAAGAGTTCTGGATATAAAAAGTCATTGCAAATAAGCACAGCTCCATCTGCATCAAGCTTGGACTTCAGTTCTTTACTGGTCAAGATGCAGAATAAATTGGATAAACAAAGACAAACTTTAGAAACATATGTGGATGAAACTCATAAAGAGTTACAGTTTCAATTGGCCCAGGACATCAAATCTATCAGATTTGAAGTGAATCAAAATAAGAAGGAGATGACAGAGTGCTTCCATAAAGTAGGTAATGTTGTGGTGTTCCTAGCCAAGCAACAACAAGCTATCAAAGTTCAAGTGGATGAACTTGAAGTAAAGCACGGATATGTACTTGAAAATCAGATAAGAATGAATGACAATCTTAAAGATTCACACTATGCTATACTGTCAAAGATAAATGATTTTATCAACTGCTGTGAAAGATGGTGTCAAAGCAAATCAAGGAAGATATAGCTGCGGTTCAGACCACCTTTCAAGCTTCTCAAAATAATATATCTGATTTTTTGACAAAATTCAGAGATTACTTTAAGAAAGGAACTGACCATGTTGTTAATCAGGTCAGGTTTCAAAAGGATGATTTGAGAATCCATTTTTAATAAGAAGTCATAAAGGGGGAGATATTACTAGTCAAAGCTAGCTCTGATCATGCTAAATGGATTTCCAATAGCACCAGCGCCACTCTTGGATATCATCCTCTTTGTGATGATGATAATGTAGCAGAATCTGGGATACAACCTGCCTATCTTGAAGGAGATTAGCCTGAAGTTGCTCATGTGATCTACCCCCCAGCAGACTTTGAAATGGTTCAAGAAGAAGTGAAGAAAATGTATAGTCCTACACAAGAGGCACAAAATGTAATTTTAGAAAAAGTATAAATGTCAGAAGCTGCCTTAGAAGCTCAGAAGGAAGCTCAACTATCCAAGAAGAGATTTAGAGAGCAGGCTGAGCTGAAGCCAGACTTTGAGCAGTGACGCCGAACTTCTAGAAACATTATACTTACTGCCTGGAAAGCTGTAAAGGATAAAACCCATGATAGGGGTAAATGGTATTCAGAACAGGAATGGAATAAATACCAAGCTCGACAAGAAGCCTTTCTTCAACATAAAAGAAGAGCTAAGGCTGGGAAGCTACCGGTGAATGCTCAGGAGCCAAGCAAGTATTTCCCAAAGCCATTCCACTATTTTGAAAGGCAGAAAATTAAGGCTGAAGAACTAAAGAAGAAAGCCCTGAAAGGGAAGAAGCCTGCTGAAGATGTTGAACCTTCTGTACAGGCAATGATCAAGGCTGGCAAAGGAATTGTCATTAAGGAGCCTAGTCAATAACAGGATAGATATGCGTATGTATTAAAACAATGTAATATTTTGTGTTCTGATCTAGAAAGGAATCTTTGTAAACATGATATTTCTTTTTCTCTAAAAATTGAATGAAATCAGTTCAGTTTTTATTTCTTTTTTGATTACAACGATTATGTGTTTACCTGGTGTAAATTGAATGTTCATCTATTTCTATTTCTGTTTTATTATAAGAGATGTATGTCTTTGACTAAGGGTTATGACTTCTCCAAATAGGGAGAGATTGTTGGGTACAATAGAAAATATGTACCAGATTTTGAGAAGCCTCATCTTAGTCAATGATATGCATCAATTTATATTTAATAGATGTTTGAGTTACATTGTGCAGGTTTAAGCATTTGAAGAAAATTTTCTAAGTACAAGTGTCGACACTTGTGAAGAAGCTGTGTCAACACTTGTGAATAAGTTGTGTCGACACCCAGAAGATGTGTCAACACTTATGAAGACTTGTGTCGAAATTCTGAAGTTATGTCGACACTTATGAAGGTATTGTGTCGACACTCAAGTTGTGTTGACTCTCATGAAGAAGTAGTGTTGTTGGGATTTGTCTCCACAATGCCTCAGATTTGTAGGAGGTCAGACCTTGAACTAAGATGAATTAAGGTGTATTTGATGCTGTGTTTAAGTTGTATGTGTGCAGGTTCTAATTGCCAAGTGTAGACCAATGTCAGTCTATAATGGGTCACCAAACACAGGACCATACAATGTAATTCCTCATTGTGTGATCCAAAGTGTTGGCCCATGTATAGCCTCTCTATTGGGATACACTTCCTTCATGCACTTGGATTGATGGACAGAAGCATTGGAGCAAATTTCCTCTTAGAATTTTCCTAAGTCTTTTATACTCGAGTATTTCCTTGTAATACACGAGTAAGTATATTGATACTCGAGTAAGTGCTTTATGATACTCGAGTATATACTCTGATACTCGAGTATATCTCCTGATACTCGAGTAAGTATATTGATACTCGAGTAAGTGCTTTATGATACTCGAGTATATACTCTGATACTCGAGTAAGTATGTTTATACTCGAGTAAGTATTTTCTGATACTCGAGTAAGTCTGTTGATACTCGAGTATATCTTCTGATACTCGAGTAAGTCTGTCTATACTCGAGTAAATATTTTCTGATACTCGAGTAAGTCTGTTGATACTCGAGTATATCTTCTAATACTCGAGTAAGTCTGTCTATACTCGAGTAAGTGTTTTCTGATACTCGAGTAAGTCTGTTGATACTCGAGTATATCTTCTGATACTCGAGTATACCATTCTTGATACTCGAGTAATGCTTTCTTCTCTCCTGTAATTCTCTCTTTCTATACTCGAGTATACTGCCTCTTGCTACTCGAGTAATCCATCTCTCCATACTCGTGTATATCCTCTATTACTCGAGTATCGCAGTCAACTTCTCCAGAATTATTCTAAGTCCTTTTTCATCATAAGTATTTTGAATCTGTCAAATCTGATTGGTCCACGTGTCATCATTAATCAATAGTTTGACCGTTGGAACCCACCTATAAATAGGTCTTTTCAGAAATGACTTTTCTAATCGTTATTACAGAGATATATTTTTAAGGAAAGAGAAAATTCCGTGAACCCTAATTCTCACGCCGCCGCCAGTGTTGCTCACGGGAAAAACTTTGGATCGCCGATCTTCGTCTTCAACGACTTTCTCTCCAGCGATCCAGACAAAGTGAATCACTCGATCTCGCCGAGCCTCAAATATTTCAGATCTCTCTTCTCGATCGAGGTGGTTCTAGTTTTCAGACTCGTGGATCTCTCTCAGGTCATCTTCAACCTTTTTCTGATCAAGCCGAAGTTCCTGAAGAAGAAGACCGTCAAAGATCCAGATCTGAGATTATTGTTTTGATTTTTATTTTCAAACCAAATTTCTTTGTAGGAGATTCTTCTCCGAGACTTGTAGGAAGTTTTGTCTTCCGAGTTTTTGTAGATCCGTTTTGGGATCGAGATTTGTAGGAACGTGGTTCCGAGGTGTAGGATTGTTTTCAATCCGAGATAGTGGAGTAGCCGAGTCTAGTAATTTGCTAGATTGGTGAGGAAAGTGGACGTACCCAAGATTGGGGAACCACTATAAATCTCTTGTCTTCTGTGATTGCTTGATATTTGCTGTGTTAGTTTTTAATTCCGCATTTGACACGCAACTCACCTATTCACCCCCCTCTAGGTGATTTAGGCTAACAACTTAGACCTCTCAATTGGTATCAGAGGGAGGTTGATCGTTAAAAGGTTAACACCTTGATCTTATCCTTCTAAGTTGTGTCTTGTAAAGTATCAAGCATGAGTAAGACCAAGGATTTTGCTAAACTCCCTATCTGCACCAAGAACAACTTTCCTATGTGGAAGGAAAGAGTAAAGTTCTTCATGGAAGCAGTAGATCCCCGGATCTTCATGATTGTTGAAGAAGGTCCCCACATTCCTATGACTGCATCCACCATAGATCCCACCAAGCAAGTTCCCAAGAAGCTGATGGATCTAGACAAGGATGAGATTGCACTTGTCTCTCTGGACAAGAAGGCTAAAAATATTATAGCAAGTGCAGTCGACGATTCAATGCTGCAGAATCTAATTCATTGCCAGTCTGCCAAGGAGATGTGGCAATCCCTTGTGACTCTAATGGAAGGTACAGAAGAAGTGAGGGATGATCGGAGATCCCTTCTGAATCAAAAGTATGAAGCCTTCCGGCAAGGTCATAAGGAAGCCATAGCTGACACCTTTGAGAACTTCTTCAAGATAGTGAATGGCCTAAGAGTGTATGGCCGTGTCTTCACCAACGGGGAACTCAATGACAAATTCTTAAGATCCCTAACCAAGGAATGGGATAATAAGGTATGTGCCATTCGGGAGTTTGGAAGGTTAGCTGAGACAGACCCGCAGAATCTGTTCGGAAAGCTTATGTCTTACGAGCTGCAAATCAACTCAAGAAAAGCTGAAGAAGAGACGAGCAGGTCTGCATCCAAGGAGAAATCTGTCGCTCTAAAGGCAGATAGCTCAAGGAAGATAAAGGCTAGCTCTCCTGCCCCAGTTCCTGAAGCTGATGAAGAAGAATCATCTGAGCCTAGCTCATCTGGCTCAGAACTATCTGATGGAGAGTTCTCCCTACTCTCAAGGCAGTTCAAGAAATTCTTGAACAAGAAGAAGCAATGGAGAGGCAAGGATGCCTCATATAGAAAGTCACGACATGACAGTGATCATCGGAAGAAAGGCTCAAGTAGCCATGACAGGTATAATCCTAAACCGAACAAACAGATTTCTACTGACATCATTTGTTACTGTTGCAATAAGCCAGGTCACGTCATCGCTGATTGCCCTCACAAAAAGAAAGAGGGTGGAAGAAGAGAGGAAAAGAAATCCTCACACCCCAAGAAGAGGACAGAGAGAAGCCTAGTAGCCAAGAAGGGCAAAACTCTCAGCGACTCTGACTCATCTGAGTCGAGTGAAGAAGAGGAAGCTTACTTTGGGCTCATGGCTCATTCGGATGATGAACAAGTCCCCCAGTTTACTGGGGAGGTAAAATCTCACACTCCTCTCTCTGATTCTGAAAATGACAATGAGCAAGAGGGATATTCCTCTGAAGATGAATCTGAACTCATGGGACAGTATAAGGAACTACTCACCGCTTACGAGAAATGTCGTAGAATGGTGAGAAGTCAAGCCAAAGAGATCAATTCTCTACAGGCTAGTGAGAGCAACTTGAGAGAAGAAGTCAATAGGACTAACTCTCTTCAAGAGAACCTAAATGAAGCTATGGAGGAATACAATAAAGCTCTCAAGCACCTCGACCTTAAAGAGGAAATCATCAAAGAACTGGAAAAACAACTCGAGGCTGAAAAGAAGCTTGTTGAGAGCTTCTCTAAGCCTAAGACAGTTCTTCCAATCGTTGCTGAATTCTCTGCTAAGGCCAAGGGTGCTGGTTTAGGCCACATTGGGTCTTCTAGTAAATCCTCTAGGAGAAACAAGGCCAAGAGGAAGAATAAAGCTGCCCGGAAGGCTCTAGCTGAGGAAAAAGGGAAAGCTCCCTTGGAACCTGTTGTGTTCAAGAAAGTTATCTTTCCCACGAACGAACTCGATTATGAGTCCACCTATGGACACTTTTCTAGGCCGATCCCTGAGAAGCCTAAGTCAAGATACCAAGGTTGGACTCGTCCTCGTAACTTTGGCGAGAGTGTCTTCAAGGCACCTTATGAGGAGATTCAGCTTCAAAGCTATGGACCTTATGCTCATGGTCATAACTTTAAGAAGACACCAAAAGTAAAACCCGTTGTAGAAAAGCCTATGAAAGAGAAGACTTCATGCCACTGCAATCATCATGAAGCCTCTTCCTCCAAAAGTAAGGGTCCTGCCAGACCTTCATTCCAGAAAGTCAAGCAGGACTACACAAGGCAAAGATACAACAGGTTCAACTGTTGGTGTTGTGGCAGAATTGGTCATTTTGCCAGTGATTGTTGGTTCAATCCTGAAAATGCTGCAACCCCTAAGGTTAGCAACGTGAGAGTGACCACTCATAAGGCTAATACTCGTAGGGGGAGTATTCTAACTCGAGACCAAGGACCCAAACTTGTTTGGGTTCCTAAGGCTAAATGATTGTAATTGCAGGTATGTCCAAAGGCCACCAAAATGCCAATCTGGTACTTGGACAGTGGATGTTCTCGGCATATGACCGGGACAAGGAGCCTACTACTAAACTACACCTCAGTCTGCGACGGACCAAAGGTCATCTTTGGAGGCTCAGATCGAGGAATCACTAAAGGCTATGGTATGATTTCTAACGGTAGCGTATCCTTCTCGAATGTAGCCTATGTTGAAGGATTGGAGCACAATCTCATCAGCATAAGCCAACTATGCGACAAAGGATACGTAGTTGAATTTCATGCTGACAAGTGTTTGATAAAATCGGTTAACAATATGGAAACTATTTTATCAGGCACTCGAAGCAGAAATATTTTCTGTTTAAATTTTATTTGTATAGACTCTTCGACACCAGTGTGTCTTTTGGCAAAAAGTAGTGCATCTCTCGCTGACCAATGGCACAAGAGACTAGCACATATTAATTTCAAAACTATTAATAAATTATTCTCTCAAAACTTAGTGCGTGATGCACCCAAGGTCAAGTGCGTTACGGACAGTCCTTGTCACGCTTGTATCAAAGGCAAGCAAACAAGAAGCTCGTTCAAAAGCATAATAGGCAAGGATTCCAATAGAAGTTTACAGCTTCTTCACATGGACTTGTTTGGTCCACTGCAGGTTAGAAGTTTGGGAGGTAAGGAATATACGTTGGTTATTGTGGATGATTACTCGCGCTTTGCGTGGGTGTTCTTTCTGAAACACAAGTCAGATACCTTCGGTATTTTCACTAACTTTGTCAGGCAAATCCAGAATGAATACAACTGTTCCGTAGTCAAAATCAGAAGTGACAATGGAACGGAATTCAAGTCTGGAGCCATGACAGAATTTTGTGAAAGTCAAGGTATCTTTCATGAGTTTTCCTCTCCCCGCACTCCACAGCAAAATGGAGTAGCTGAGAAAAGGAACAGAACACTCATAGAGGCTTGTCGGACCATGTTGAGTGATGCCTCACTTCCGGAGTATTTCTGGGCTGAAGCCGTCAACACCGCTTGTCACGTGCAAAATCGAGCACTCATCAACAAAGACCATGATAAGACTCCTTACGAACTTCTAAAAGGCAGGCAACCAACCATTTCATACTTTAGAATCTTTGGTTGTAAGTGCTTCGTACTTAACAATGGCAAGTATCACACTACAAAGTTTAGCGAGAAAAGCTTTGAAGGTATTTTTGTAGGTTATAGTAGCCATAGTAAGGCCTATAGAGTTTTCAATAGAAAAACTCTGGTTGTGGAAGAGTCGATACATCTTGTATTTGATGAGACGAGTCTGTTGCAAAGCAACTCGTCTAGTGTGCCTATTGTAGATGCAGGTACAAAGTTGAAAGAACTCAGCTTGGATGAACCTATTAAAGATAAAGATGAGACGTTCATCAAGATCCCCTCTACAACCACCTTTGGAGAGGGAGATGATCAAGATGAAGAAGACATCCCAGCTGAAGATATAACTCCAGTGGCTGAAGAGATCCCAGATGCAAGGACTTTAGAGTTCAGACACTTGAAGGATCATCCTGCTGACCAAATCATAGGAGATCCTCGGGATGGTGTCAGAACTCGTCGAGGTACAACTAACGAGAATTTACACTTAAGCTTTCTCTCACAGGTTGAACCAAAGAAATTTGAGGAAGCCAACTCCGACGCATCCTGGATTCTAGCCATGGAAGAAGAATTAAATCAGTTCAAAAGATGCAAAGTCTGGACACTTGTTCCTAGACCCAAGCATAAGAACATCATCGGGACAAAATGGGTCTACCGGAACAAGATGGATGAAGACGGAACAATTATAAAGAATAAAGCCAGACTTGTCGCCAAGGGATATCGTCAAGAGGAAGGGATCGACTTCGACCAAACTTATGCTCCAGTAGCAAGACTGGAGGCAATCAGGTTATTTCTTGCCTACGCTGCACTTAAGGGCTTTACCGTCTATCAAATGGACGTGAAGTCCGCCTTCCTAAATGGTAATATTAAGGAAGAAGTGTACGTAGAGCAACCCCCAGGTTTTGTTGATCCAACCCTTCCTAACTATGTGTATTTATTACAAAAAGCACTATATGGTCTTAAGCAAGCTCCTCGAGCTTGGTATGAGACGCTATCTACCTTTCTTCTTGAGAACAAGTTCACGAGAGGAAAGATAGATAAGACATTATTTCTTAGGGAAATAAAAGGCAAGATTTTGCTAGTGCAAATCTATGTCGACGACATCATTTTTGGCTCCACAGACAACAACCTCTGCAAGAAGTTTTCTAAACTTATGCAAGGGAAGTTTGAAATGAGCAGCATGGGAGAGCTGAAGTATTTCTTAGGGCTACAAGTGAAACAATCTGAGGATGGAATTTTCATCTCTCAGACCAAGTTCACCAAAGAGCTGCTTAAGAAATTCGGAATGGAGAATGCAACCTCTATGAGGACTCCAATGGCCTCAGCTATGTCTCTGGACAAGGATGAGAAAGGGAAACCTTTTGATGAAACCAAGTACAGAAGCATAATTGGGTCCTTGCTCTACCTTACTGCGAGTAGGCCAGACATCATGTTCTCGACATGTGTATGTGCTAGATTTCAGGTGAACTCTAAGGAATCTCACTACATCGCTGCAAAGCGAATCTTGAGATACCTCAAAGGAACACCAAATCTTGGCTTATGGTACCCAAGAAGTAATGATAGTGAACTAATTGGATTTTCAGATGCAGATTTTGCAGGAAGCAAAGACGACAGGAAAAGCACCTCCGGGACTTGCCAATTCCTCGGAAGGAGACTCATTTCCTGGAGCAGTAAGAAGCAAAACTGTGTAGCCATCTCAACGGCTGAATCAGAGTACATCTCTGCAGGGAGCTGTTGTGCACAGCTTTTGTGGATCAAGAATCAGTTTGAAGATTACAACATGAAGTTCCAGAACATTCCACTGTTCTGTGACTCTTCCAGCGCAATTGCAATAGCCAACAACCCAGTCTCCCACAGCAGGACCAAGCACATAGAGCTTCGCTACCATTTCATCCGGGAGCATGTGGAAAATGGAGATATAGATCTACAGTATGTCTCCACAGACAGGCAAGTTGCAGATATCTTCACCAAGCCGCTGGATGAGTCCAAGTTTTCATTCTTCAAAACTGAGCTTGGACTGCTTAACAAAGAAGACCAATGATGGACTCAGAAATTTAGAAGAAGTCAGACATGTTGGACACTCTGAGGTACATTTTTCTTTTGCTCAGTGAAAATTCCTTCAAGAAATTTGAGACTCGAGAATAGTTACATTTACACGAGTGAAATAGTGAATACTCGAGTAACAAGTCAAAAATACTCGAGTAATCAAATCAATACTCGTGTATGCACTCCTTATACTCGTGTATGAAAAGTCGTCAGAATTTAATACTCGTGTATTGAACTTCATATACTCGAGTAATCAGATTGATACTCGAGTATGAATTTCTTATACTCGAGTATGGAAAAATCCGTCTAAACTTAATACTCGTGTATACTCAGTCCATACTCGAGTATATGTTAAGGATTACTCGTGTATGCCGTAAACTCCTCTCGTGTAATCGAATTTCTCTGGAATTTTTCAAAATCTCTATTCGCACAACTAAATTGCCGCCTCTTCAGGTATGTCTTTTACTTAATTCGTTTTTAAACCTAATTAGAATTATTTATATATATATTCAAAACGACAAAGTCCTTTCCACTTCTCATTCACTCGAGTAGTCGTCGGCTGTTCGTATTCCCGAAACCCTGTTCTTCATCTTCCGACGCCGCAGATTTCCGTCGTCCTCATTGAAGATTCGCTGATGGCTCCTCCCTCCTCCAAGTTTGGAATCGGCTCGGAATTAGTAACTGATGGCATTGAAGATATCTCCGATGATTTCAAGAACCTTCTGATTCTCCTCGACACGGCCGGATTAACCTTCGTTCTTCAAGAACCATGCCGCCTTTTGCTGTCTGATGTTGAAGAGTTCTACAAAAACTTGAAGATTAGGCACAATGGTACAGTTCTGAAATCAAGGGTAAGGGGAGTTGATATTCGGTTAGATAAAACCTCTGTCGCCACTCTGCTTCGGATGCCGGTGGTCGACGAAGAAGATGATTTAGACAAGGCAGATGCCGACCGCACCTCCTTATTCTGTGGCCGAGATCCAGAAGGTGGAGGTGAAACCCTGAACCGCTCTCTGTTCAATCCGGAAGGGAAGTTTCTAGTTGACATCATTGCCAAAATCCTCTGGTGCAAGACTTACTCCATTCGAGATGTATCACAAAATCTTTTTGATGTTATGCAAGCTATTATCTGCAGGAAGAAGTTTCAGTTTGGAATGATGATACTAGATAAGATCAAAGAAAGCGTCAAACATCCCAGCTTTGCCAGGATTATCTCTCTCCTCCTCCATGAGATAAATCCTACAGTATTTGACTTCTCTAAAGGGACTCCTCTTCACCACATGAAGAAAGTCTCAATATCATCCATTCAGAGGTATGACCTCAAGATCATGAACCCTGCCCAAACTTCCAGACAGCAAGCTGTCATCAGGACCCCATCTCCTCCTCAACATCAAATTGCTGACACTCTGGGTGCAGCAATTGAGGGGGAGCCTGCCTCTTCTCTACCTCAGAATCAGGTCTCTTCACAATCAGTAATTCCAGAAACAGAAGAAGTAAGAATTCCCACTCCTCCAATCTCTCCTCCTCCAGCAGATATTCAATCAGCAAATGCAGACTCAGAGATTCCAGACTCAGCAGCACTTCTGTCTACAGCTGAGGATATCAACAAATTCATTGATGAGCTCAGCTCAGATGCCCCTCTCTTCCAGAATGACTCAGCTGCTAAGTCTCCAGTCCAGTCTCCTGCAAGAACTCCAGCTCCATCTCCTGCAAGATCTCCAGTCCATTCTCCTGAGAATGAGCCTAGTACATCAGCTCATATTCTCCTGTCTGATGATGAGATGTCTCCAGATCCTGTGGAGGCACCTCTGAAGAATTTGGATTTCTCCATGCCCTCTCTCCTACCCTCAGAAGAAGATGTTGAACCAGTTCCATTCAAGAGAGCAGTCAGCTCTGTGGTAATTTCAGAAATCCCTCCTTGGACTGCTTCTGCTTCTACCTCTGCCCTTGCTCCTGCTGCTTCAGCTCCTGAACCAACCTCAGCCCCCTCCTCCTCAGATTTTATCAGCAAGATAGAGCTTATGCTAAAAGAACAGAGAGAATACTTTGATGCTTCTCTGCAATCAGTAACATCCAAGGTCTCTGCTCTTGAAACAGAGATGAGCAGAGGCTTTGCTGAGATTCAAGCAAATACTGATGAGTTAAAAAGGCTGTTTCAAATTGGAGGCAAAGCCATAGACCACACCATTACAAGCATTGGTGAGCTAAGAAATCAGGCTGAGACAGTAGCTCATAACCAGCTCAAGCTAGATGAGAGAGCTGAACTGAATGTTGTTAAAGTGTGTAATGAAGTGAGCACCTTCAAGGATGAAGCCATTGCAAAGCTAAACATAGATATCAGCAAGGGGGAGAAGGTTGTAAAAGAACAAGTGGACAAACTAAATGAGCAAGCTCAAATAGCTGTAAAGGAACAAGTTGAAACTCTCTCCAAACAGGCTCAAACAACAGTGGATGAAATTGTGAAGGAAATGAAAGCAGACATTCTCTCTCAACTACAATCTGTAAAGTTTTATACATATGATACTGCTGTGTGGCTGCATAATATGAACTTCCCCAATGCTCAGCTCAACCCAGCCATCATTCCTCATCACCTAAATCCTCTTGAAGAGCAACCCTCTGCAGATGCCCCTGTCCAAGCTACCATTCCAGAAAGTGGTGTGCCAGTCTTCTCTCCTAGACCTGAAGGTGATCTGACTGAGCCTCCTCTTAACTACTCTGACTTGTGGCAAGATGATTTTGTTTCCAGTTCTCAAGGTCCATCTAAAAGGAAAAGAAAGTATGGTGAAGGTACTTCTGCAAGTCGTTCTGAACCCAGAAGAGATCCAGCAGTTGTTCACTCAGAGGTCTGGAGTCCAACCTCCAAATCCCTTATTCTTGATACCCTGAAATTAGTGACAGATCTTGGGGAAAACAGAGACAATCATTACAGCTATTCAGAGTGGAAAGCATATGAAGCTTCTCAGATTAAAATCAGACTCCATGACAGAAACTGGGGACACAACAACCCTGCTGCTCCTCCCAGGCCCAGAACCTATTTCCCAAAGCCTTACAGCTATCTGGAGAGGCAACAGCTCAAAAGGGAAAGGATGCACAAGGATGCTCCTTCTTGAGTGGATCTGAGAAAGTGGACTTGGACTATTTTGTTTATGTGTTTTAAAAACATTGCCTCATATATATATATTTAATTCTGATTATGGCCAT
Source organism: Platanthera zijinensis (assembly GCA_039513925.1). Lineage (NCBI taxonomy): Eukaryota > Viridiplantae > Streptophyta > Magnoliopsida > Asparagales > Orchidaceae > Platanthera > Platanthera zijinensis. Next base: position 117,680,862 of record CM077088.1, read on the forward strand.
ATTTTGTTTACTCTGCTTTAGTTAAGCTTATTCTCCTGTTATATGCTTGCTGTTCTTTTACTCTTAAGTAATTCACCTTAGTATAGAGAGTGCTGACATCTACAAATAGGGGGAGATTGTTGGGATTTGTCTCCACAATGCCTCAGATTTGTAGGAGGTCAGACCTTGAACTAAGATGAATTAAGGTGTATTTGATGCTGTGTTTAAGTTGTATGTGTGCAGGTTCTAATTGCCAAGTGTAGACCAATGTCAGTCTATAATGGGTCACCAAACACAGGACCATACAATGTAATTCCTCATTGTGTGATCCAAAGTGTTGGCCCATGTATAGCCTCTCTATTGGGATACACTTCCTTCATGCACTTGGATTGATGGACAGAAGCATTGGAGCAAATTTCCTCTTAGAATTTTCCTAAGTCTTTTATACTCGAGTATTTCCTTGTAATACACGAGTAAGTATATTGATACTCGAGTAAGTGCTTTATGATACTCGAGTATATACTCTGATACTCGAGTATATCTCCTGATACTCGAGTAAGTATATTGATACTCGAGTAAGTGCTTTATGATACTCGAGTATATACTCTGATACTCGAGTAAGTATGTTTATACTCGAGTAAGTATTTTCTGATACTCGAGTAAGTCTGTTGATACTCGAGTATATCTTCTGATACTCGAGTAAGTCTGTCTATACTCGAGTAAATATTTTCTGATACTCGAGTAAGTCTGTTGATACTCGAGTATATCTTCTAATACTCGAGTAAGTCTGTCTATACTCGAGTAAGTGTTTTCTGATACTCGAGTAAGTCTGTTGATACTCGAGTATATCTTCTGATACTCGAGTATACCATTCTTGATACTCGAGTAATGCTTTCTTCTCTCCTGTAATTCTCTCTTTCTATACTCGAGTATACTGCCTCTTGCTACTCGAGTAATCCATCTCTCCATACTCGTGTATATCCTCTATTACTCGAGTATCGCAGTCAACTTCTCCATAATTATTCTAAGTCCTTTTTCATCATAAGTATTTTGAATCTGTCAAATCTGATTGGTCCACGTGTCATCATTAATCAATAGTTTGACCGTTGGAACCCACCTATAAATAGGTCTTTTCAGAAATGACTTTTCTAATCGTTATTACAGAGATATATTTTTAAGGAAAGAGAAAATTCCGTGAACCCTAATTCTCACGCCGCCGCCAGTGTTGCTCACGGGAAAAACTTTGGATCGCCGATCTTCGTCTTCAACGACTTTCTCTCCAGCGATCCAGACAAAGTGAATCACTCGATCTCGCCGAGCCTCAAATATTTCAGATCTCTCTTCTCGATCGAGGTGGTTCTAGTTTTCAGACTCGTGGATCTCTCTCAGGTCATCTTCAACCTTTTTCTGATCAAGCCGAAGTTCCTGAAGAAGAAGACCGTCAAAGATCCAGATCTGAGATTATTGTTTTGATTTTTATTTTCAAACCAAATTTCTTTGTAGGAGATTCTTCTCCGAGACTTGTAGGAAGTTTTGTCTTCCGAGTTTTTGTAGATCCGTTTTGGGATCGAGATTTGTAGGAACGTGGTTCCGAGGTGTAGGATTGTTTTCAATCCGAGATAGTGGAGTAGCCGAGTCTAGTAATTTGCTAGATCGGTGAGGAAAGTGGACGTACCCAAGATTGGGGAACCACTATAAATCTCTTGTCTTCTGTGATTGCTTGATATTTGCTGTGTTAGTTTTTAATTCCGCATTTGACACGCAACTCACCTATTCACCCCCCTCTAGGTGATTTAGGCTAACAACTTAGACCTCTCAAGTGTCGACATTCAAGCTAACTCGACATTTTTGTAGAAGCTGTGTCAACACTCAGAATTGTGTCGACACCTGAGCCAGGAGTTATGTCGACACTAGAAGTAATTGTGTAGACACACACTCAACACCGTCTGGATACTTTCAACACTGTCGACATTCATTCAACGCCATCTGTTGACAACAGCTATGTCGAGACAAGAAGCAGCTGTGTCGACGCACAGGACTTGTGTCGACACCTCCTCAACGCCATCTGCCAGCAACAGCTGTTTTGACACCGGAAGCATTTGTGTCGACACATAGGACTTGTGTCGACACATTCAACAAAAGATATGTCGAGAAGCAGAAGTATGTCTGTGTCGACACTTTGAGTATTGTGTCGACACCATGAAGACTTGTGTCGACACTTGGCCAATATGTGTCGACACATATGAAGCAGCCTGCTGATTGGTTTGTACTATGATGGAATGACTCTGACGTCTCTGCTGACATGTCTGGTTACTTAACAGCTGTCATATCAAACCGGTCTGACGCCTCTTCAGATCTGTCAGTAGTTTGTTAGAAACCGGATCAGCCGGTAACCATGAAGCAAACTATATATAAGAGTGTTGGGTACATTGGAAAATGTGTACCTGATTTGAAGAAGCCTAACTTAGCATAATGATATACATCAAGGTGTATTTGATGTTGTTTAAGTTGAATGTGTGCAGGTTAAAAGTATGGAAAAATTTCTAAGTCCATGTGTCGACACCAGAAGAAAAAGTGTCAACACTTCAGGAAGATTGTGTCGACACTTGAAGAAGGCTGTGTCGACACAGAGATAATGAGTCGACATCAACTGTGTTGACACCAGGAGGCTGTGTCGACACACAGAGGAAGAGTCGACAATATTTGTGTCGACACCAGAAGACTGAGTCGACACATATAGGCAGAGTTGACAAAAGCTGTGTCAACACTTGAAGGCAGTGTCGACACATACTATGTTCTGAATCTACATCAACTGTGTCGACACACAGGAATTGTGTCGACACATTGCCAAGTCTAGACCAAGTCATTTGCTGAAGAATGATGAAGTGTTTGAGTCAACACAAATACTCAGTGTCGACTCATTCTCAAGTTGTAGTATGCAGAAGCTGAGTCGACTTAAAGGCAAACTTGTCGACTTCACCAGAGGCAGTGCCGACACCGAAGTTACTTGTGTCGTCACATATAGACAGATGGTCTCGACACTTTCTGACAGACAGTCTCGACACTTTGCTGTCCAAGACAAAGGCACAAGATCTGTTTGAAGACTTGACAGCTGTGGGTTACAATAGGTTAACTGAAGCTGTCAGACTTGTCAGAAGACAGTTAGAAACCTGATCAGCCGGTCACCAAAAAGAAGGTCTATAAATAGACAGATTCAGAAGTAGAATAAGAAGTTTTTTGTCTTTATTGAGAAGCAACACACATAAAAACTGATTAAGGAATCAAATCAAGAAAGTGCAAGGCACTGAAGAAGATCTTCATCAAAAGATCTAAGAAGACATTCTGAAGGGTTAAACCTCTCAGGATCAGTCTAAGGAGAATTCGTCCTAGAATTCTGAAAAATTTTCAAAGGGATTGGATAGAGAGGGATCCAGCCGTTTGAAGATCAAGAAGGAAGCTGTTACAGGTTTCTCAAGAAGCTGTTTGGAAATCAACTCAGCTAGTTCAGATTCAAGAAGCTTTGAAGAAAGCTAAGTTTCAGTTGATTTCATCCATCAGCTGATCAGGTGCTGTCTTGTCCTTTCTCTCTCAACAAGGGCAAGATTCTATAAAACTCTTTTCTAAATTCTGTAGGATCTATTAATATAGATCTGAGTTGTAAGCCTATGTTATAAAGGCTGAGTGTAGGAGAGATAATCTCTGAGTTGTAGGTCTTGAATAAAGACTGAGGTAGGGCTGAATTGCCTGAGCTATAGGAGTGTGGTATCACTCTGAGTTGTAGGAATCCATTTTGGATTCTAAGCTATAGGATCTGAGGATCTGAGTTAAGGAAGGGAGTTTGGCTGAATCTAGCACACTGCTAGATAAGCGAAGGGGGAAAGTGGATGTACCCAGATCTTGGGGAACCACTATAAATACTTGTTACAATCTGTGATGTGTAGTTCTAGATTGTGTGATTGTGATTGCTAAATTAGCTGCAGAACTCATAGAAAATAGTCTTTAATTACTTAATCATTCTGCCTTTAGTTTGAAAAGAAAATAAGAACCTATTCACCCCCCCCCTCTAGGTGTCTAGGTAATCTTGAAAGTAAAACTATCAAGTGGTATCAGAGGGAGGTTGCTCAAAGTAAAACTTAACAGTCTGAGTTAGATCTAAAGGCAGAATCAAGAATCAAGAAAATGGGTTCAGGTGAGAATCACAAGGAGTTGGGATCTATGAAGCTTCCCATCTGTAGAAAAGAAATCTTTGGAATTTGGAAGGAAAGGGTTAGGCTGTTCATGGAGGCCTCAGACCCAAGAATTTATATCATAGTGAAAGAAGTTCCATACATTCCAATGAAGACTTCTGTGTTAGATGCAAATGAGGAAACTCCTGAGGATTTTTCAGAAATGACAAAGGAGGAAATCATCTTAGCCACTATGGACAAGAGAGCTCAAAACATCATAGTAAGTGCAATAGATGATTCCACCTTCCAAAATCTGATACATTGCAAGACTTCCAAAGAGATGTGGGACACCTTGATTGTCTATATGGAAGGATCTGAAGAAGTAAGACAAGACAGAAAATCAATGCTCAACCAAGAATATGAGAGCTTCAGACAAGGAAAGTCTGATAACATAACTGAGTTTTATAAGAAATTCTATAGGATTGTGAATGAACTGATGTCCTATGGAAGAGTCTTCAGTACATATGAGCTAAATGACAAGTTTCTCAGATCTTTAACAAAGGATTGGGATACCAAAATATGTGCCATTAGAGAAGTGGCCAAGTTAGTTGATATTTCTCCTCCAACCTTGTTTGGAAAATTGCTTTCATATGAAATGCAATTGATGGCTAGGAAGGAGGAAGAAAGAAGTACAAAAGGTGAGCATAGATCTGTGGCTTTCAAAGTTGAAGCCACTAGAAAGAAAGGGAGGATGTCTTCATCTCCTCTCAAGGAAGCTATAGAAAAGATAACAGAAAATTCAGATAGTCAGAAATCAGGGAACAGTGAATCAGATACTGACTTTGCTGCCTTTACAAGACAGTTTCAAAAGTTCTTGAAAAAGAAGCAGTGGAAGTCCAGGCCCTCCACATCACAGCCAGTAGATGAGTACTATCAGAAAAGAAAATCCTTAAGAAATGAGAGAAACAAAACTAAGCCCAGCAAAGCCATAACTTCTAAGATTGTTTGTTATTGCTTCAATAAGACTGGACATATGGTAGCTGAATGTCCATAAAAGAGAAAGGAGTCAGTAGACAGAAAAAGGACTCAACACAAGGGCAAGAAGGAAAAATCTTTTGTTGCAAAGAAGGATAAGAGTCTTTCAGATCAGTCCTCATCAGAGTCAGAATCTGAAGCAGAAGCATATATATGATTGTATGCAGCTAATGAAGAAGGGGAATTTTTGTAACTGATGGATTCCATTCATGATCAAGAAGACAAGGAATGCATGGGTCTGATGGTTGAGTTAGAAGATAACCAATGCCAGGATCAGCCTGGTCCTAGTAAGGTACAAAAGGTTTCTAGTTCTTCTGATTTTAGTACTGGTTCAGAGTCAGATTCATCTACATCAAGTGATGTGAATGGATCTGAATCTGAAGGTGATATTCATCAGTTGATGGATAAATATAGGGTCTTGTTACAGGCTCTTAAGAAAAGCAAGAATCTAGTCAAAGTTCAGGCTCAGGAAATTGCTAATCTTAAGGTGGCTGCAACTGAGTTTTTAAAAGTAATGGATCAAAAGTTAAATGAGATTGCCAAACTAAAAAATATAACCTATATTCAGATGGGCACAATCAAATATAACAATGATCAAATTAAGAGTCTGGAGGCCAGACTAAGAATAGAGAAAGATTTAGTGGCTAGTTACTCTAAGCCAAAATCTGTCTTACCTTTAATAGATGAGTTTGTGGCTCAAAAGGTTAAGGTAGGATTAGGCTTCAAAGGTAACCCCAGGGCTGCCCAATTCAAAAGAAAAGGCAAAGCTCCTGTCCAGCCTCTAAACCTTTCAGTCCCAGTTAAGTTTAGAAAGGTGCAAGTGCCTTCTAACAAATATGATCTTGAGAATATTCATGGTCATATTAAGACTAATGTTCAGATAAACAAGGGTATAAATGCCAATAGGTCTACCCATGTTCATAAACCCCATGGTTATAAGAAATCTGTGGGTGAAGTTGCAGCAGCACCAGCACTGGACATAAATTCTTCTGTCAAGGGTGTATCAAGACCTAGATACAACAAGTTTGAATGTTGGTGTTGTGGCAAGAGAGGCCATTTTGCCTTAGACTGCTGGCATAACACAAATGTAAGGAAGAACAATAGTCTACCAGTTAGAAGAGCTGCTGGTAGTCTTTATATGAATGGTGCTAACCTGAACCAAGGACCCAAGACTTACTTGGGTTCTAAGGGAAAGTAATTCTGTATTGCAGGAAAGTCCAAGTTGTCATGCCCCTATATGGTACTTGGACAGTGGATGTTCCAGACACATGACTGGAACAAAGGAGCTGCTGAAGGAGTACACATCTGTCAAAGATGGACCTAAAGTAATCTTTGGTTGATCTGAAAGAGGAATCATCAAAGGGTTTGGTAACATTTCTTCAAACCAAATTACCATCACCCAAGTGGCTTATGTAAAAGGTTTGAAAAATAATCTGATTAGCATAAGTCAGCTGAGTGATCTTGGATATGACATTTCATTTGTTAAGGATGGATGTCATATCAAAAGGTCAAGTGATCAAAAGATCATATTGACTAGGTATAGAAAGAGAAATGTTTATTGTCTTAATTTTGTATGTGAGAACAAGGCTTCTCCCATCTATCTTGTAGCTGATGATAATGCATCTCATTGTGTCAAGTGGCACAAGAGGTTGGCTCATCTTAACTACAAGACAATTGGCCAACTCTTCAGCAAAGAGTTAGTGAGGAATGGTCCTCAAGTTAAGTGTATAAAGGAAGGGATATGTTCAGCTTGTCAAAAGGGCAAGCAGACAAAATCCTCCTTTCATAGTCTTGAAAATAAGGATTCTGTGAGGTGCTTATACCTCTTACATATGGATCTTTTTGGTCCTATGCCAGTTCATAGTCTAGGTAGGAAGGTCTACACTTTTGTGGTTGTAGATGACAATTTTAGATATACATGGGTGTTCTTTCTGAGACAAAAATCAGAAACCCCAAGTGTCTTACTTAGTTTTGTGAAACAAATTCAGAATGAACTAAATAGTACAGTGGTCAAAATCAGAAGTGACCATGGCACTGAATTTTAATCTAAAAGTATGACAAAATTATGTGAAGACTTTGGGATTTTCCAAGAGTTCTCCTCACCTAGAACACCTCAGCAAAATGGTATTGCTGAAAGAAAGAATATGACATTGATTGAAGCAGGTAGAACTCTATTGAGTGACACCTCTCTTCCAGAATATTTCTGGGCTGAGGCAGTAAACACTGCATGTCATGTGATCAATAGGGCTTCTATCACCAAGTGCCACAAAAAGACTCCCTATGAAATTATGAAAGGTAGAAAACCAAATCTATCCTACTTTAGGATCTTTGGTTGCAAGTGCTATATACTTAACAATGGCAAGTCATATCTAACTAAGCTTGCTGCCAAATCCCAAGAAGGGATATTTGTTGGGTACAGCTGAGAGCGCTAAGTTGTCAACCTAAATCACCTAGAGGGGGGTGAATAGTTGAATTTCGTGTCAAATGCGGAATAAAAAATATAACACAGCACAGATCCATAATCAAGCAATCACACAGACGACAAGAATTTATAGTGGTTCCCCAATCTTGGGTACGTCCACTTTTCTCACCGATCTAGCAAATCACTAGACTCGGCTACTCCACTATCTCGGATTGCAAAAACAATCCTACACCTCAGAACCACGTTCCTATAAAAACTCGATCCCAAATGGATCTACACTCGGAAGATAAAACTTCCTACCACTCGGAGAAAGATCTCCTACAAAGAAATTTGTTTAAATAAAATTTACAACAAGAATATCACAGATCTGGATCTTTGACGTAATCTTCTTCTTGAGAGCTTTTCGGCTTGAACAGAAACAGTTGAAGAAGACTTGACTGAGATCCACGATTCTGAGATCTGGAATCACCACGATCAAGAAAGTAAATCAGAGACGATGAAGCACGGAGAGATCGGATGATTCTTCTTGAGTCTGGATCGCTAGAGAAACTGAGATCGATAGCAGCGGCGTGAGAACGACGATCCAGAGCTTGTCCCGAAAACGGTAATGGCGGTGGATTAGAAAATTAGGGTTTTGGGATTTTCTCTTTCTTAAAACATAATCTCTGTAAAACGCGTATTTAGTCAAATCTGAAAGGACCTATTTATAGGCTAACTCCAACGGTCATAATCGTAATTAAGACTGACACGTGGACCAATCAGAAAAAGGTTAATTTCAAATCTCCGTCAATTCTGGACTTAACGATTTCTGGAATTCTGAGCCGACATACTCGGGTTAGATAAGATACTCGAGTATAAAGGTCTGCTACTCGAGTAGATAAGAGAAACATGTACTCGAGTAAAAGAAATGACTACTCGAGTGCCTTGGAAGAACTACCCGAGTTACTCTAGATAGATTACTCGAGTATGCAGAAACATCTACTCGAGTATTAATCCAAACTACTCGAGTATAAGAAAAGTCTACTCGAGTGCTAAGCCAGTCTACTCGAGTATAAGAAGGATCTACTCGAGTGCTAAGCCACTTACTCGAGTATATGAGCGAAGTTACTCAAGTATGTGTACTTAGAAATATTTAGACTGAACAGTTAGCCCTACTCGAGTATAACAAAGAGACTACTCGAGTATGACTAAGGTTACTCGAGTACACAACCACCTACTCGAGTAAGGAAAAGAGGTACTCGAGTATATGAATAGATTTACTCGAGTATATGGACTTAGAAATTTTCTGAGATGAGAAGTCCAGATCAACTCGAGTACGATCAGAACACTTACTCGAGTAACTTGAGAACTACTCGAGTATGTAATCCAATCTACTAGAGTACTAAGTCACTTACTCGAGTATATAGAAGATACTACTCGAGTATGTGGACTTAGAAAAAATTTCTTCTGAGAAAGTCTTCAATACTCCAGAGTCCAGTAGTCCAAGTGCATGGAAACAAAGTGTACCCCAATAGAGAGGCTATACATGAGTCAACACCTTGATCACACAATGAGGAATTACATTGTATGGTCCTGTGTTTAATGACCCACTATAGACTGACATTGGTTTACACTTGGCAATAGAGTCCTGCATGCACAACTTAAACACAACATCAAATACAACTTAATTCATCTTAGTTTCAGGTCTGACTTCCCACAAATCTGGGGTATTGTGAAGACAATTCCCAACAATCTCCCCCTATTTGTAGAAGTCAGCACCCTTTGTACTAAGATGAATTTCTAGAAAAGAAATGATCATCTATAACAACAAGTAATAGAAAATGACTAAAACAGAGAATAATAGCAAGTAAGGGAACCATAATCAGAATTAGATATATTAAATAGAAAGATTTTCCAGTTCCACGAAACACTTTCAGGGGTAATTATCTCTGTGAAGTTTAGCTTTCTTCAGCTCTTGCCTTTCCAAATAACTGAAGGGTTTAGGAAAATAAGTCTTTGGCCTTGGAGGAGCTGCTGGATTGTTGAATCCCAATTGCTTTTCATGTAATTTGATCTTGATTTGAGATGCATCATAGGCTTTCCATTCTGAGTAGCTGTAGAACTTATCTTTATTTTCCCCAAAATCAGTTACCAGCTTTAGAGTGTCAAAGATTAAAGATTTGGAGGTTGGACTCCAAGCTTCTGAATGTACTGACTCTGATCTGCCCTCTGAAGCTTGAGCTTGCTCTCTCTTAGGTGCAGAACGGCTAGCAGAAGCGCCGTCACCATATTTTCTTTTCTTTCTGGGGCCACCTTGATTAGCATGTCTTCTAGAGGAGGAAGCACCTCGATCAAAGTGCCCCTGAGAGCTGGCAGGGACATCCTCTTTCCACACATCAGAATATGAAAGAGGAGGCTCAGACATCTCTCCAGCAGGTCTGGGAGAGAAGGCTGGCACTGCCTCTGGAATGGTAGCATGAACCTGGGCATCAGATGGAGGATGTTCCTCAAGAGGATCTAAGCTTTTAGGAATGATGGAGGGGTCGAGCTGGAATTCTGGAAAATTCTGATTATGTACCCAAACTGCAGTGTCATAAATGTAGAATTTGACAGACTGTAGCTGTGCTAGAATATCTGCTTTCATGGTGTTAACTAATCCATCCAGGGTCTCTTTAGACTTGGTAGAGATTTCAGCAGAAATTTTCTCAACTTGTTCTTTCACAATTTTCTCCCCCTTGCTGATTTCTACAGATAGCTTTTCAATAGCTTCATCTCTAAATCTGCCTACTTCTTCACAAACTTTCATCACATTGGCTTCAGCTCTTTGGTCTAGCAGAATCTGGTTATGTGCCACTGTTTCATATTGGTTTCTGACTTCACCCAAGCTGGTGATGGTGTGATCTATCGCTTTTCCACCTATTTTGAAGAGTTGTTTAAGTTCATCAGTGTTGGCTTGAATTTCTGCAAAGCCTCTGCTCATCTCAGTTTCAAGAGCAGAGACCTTGTTGTTAACTGATTTCAGAGACTCATCAAAGTAATGTCTCTGTTCTTGGAGCATCTTCTCAATGTTACTGATGATGTCTGAGGAGCTGAGGGAAGCAAAAGATGGAGCACTGGCAGAAGTAGAGACCTGAGGGAGCTGAGAGACTGAGGGAGTCCAAGAAGGGATTTCTTTCACAACCACTGAGCTAGCAGTTCTCTTGGTGTGAGTGATTTCTACTGAATCCAGGTGATCTATGAAGGAGGGGAGAGTGAAGGCTAATGTCCTTAGAGGAGGTTCAACAGGTTCTGGGGATAACTCCTCTTCATCAGACAGGATGATACTATCATGCTGTTCTGCTTCTTCAATGGGAGACTGAGCTGAGGATGGAGAGGGTTCCTTGAGAGGGATCTATTCATCTTGAACCTGAACCTCAGGAGTACTAACAACTGGATCTGCAGGAGGTAGGGGACTGTCTGACCTTAGTTCTTCAATGAGCTTATCAATCTCTACAGCTGTGGACAGAAGGTCTTGCTGAACTTGAATATCTTCTGGAGGAGGAGGAGGAGAAGGATCTCTGACTGTCTGGGAGGGAAGCTCTGTAAACAGAATCTGAGAACTAGATGAGGCAGGCTCCCCCTCAACTACTGCACCCAGGGTTTCAGTAGCTTGATGTAGAGGAGGAGATGGAGTCCTGTCAACAGCAACATGTTGTGGGCTGGGGACATCTTCATCTATAATGACTTTGGGGGCTTGGGCAGTGTTCTTGAGTTGGATTTCATATCTTTGGATAGAAGAGATGGATACCTTTTTCATGTGATGGAGGGGAGTTCCTTTGGAGAAATCAAACACTGTAGGATTAATCTCGTGGAGGAGGAGGGAGATAATCCTGGCATAGCTTGGTTTGTTCACAGTTTCTTTGATCTTATCCAGTATCATCATGCCAAACTGGAATTTCTTCCGGCATACTATGGCTTGCATAACATCAAAAAAATTTTGGGAGATTTCTCTGAGGGAATAGGTTTTGCAGAGAAGAACTTTGGCAATGACATCCACAAGAAATTTCCCCTCTAAGTTGAAATCTGCACGTCGAAACGAGTATCCTTCATACGGGTTTATTCCACAGAAGAAACTGGTTCTCTCGGAATCTTCAGAATTCAGATCGTCTTCCTCATCCACCACTGGCAGTTTTAACAGGGTAGCTAATGAAGTTTTGTCCAGACGGATCTTTATCCCACTGACCTTGGTTTTGAGAACTGTACCATTTCGCTTGATCTTCAGATTCTTATAGAACTCTTCCACTGCAAAAAATAGGATCTTACACGGCGTCTGTAGTAGGAACGACAGCCCGACTGTGTCAAAGAGAATGAGAAGGTTTCGGAAGTCGTCAGAGAGTTCGGCGATGCCACCTATAACCAATTCGGACCCGATTCCAATCTTGGATGGAGGAGCCATCGAGTTCTGGAGTAACGGATTCTGGAGAAGACAACGCTCTGTGGTTCTGGAAGACGAAGCGCCGGCGAGTACTCGAGAAAGGTTTCGTGGAAATGGATTACGGGATCGTTCTATTTATATACATAACCCTAATTAGGTTTAAGATTGGGTTTTAAAATAAAACATACCTTATGGGGGGGCGGCAAAAATCGAGGTGTGCGAAAAGAGAAAAATGAGATTTTCAAAGTTCTGGAATTTCCAGGTACTCGAGTATATATATCGGCATACACGAGTAATCTGTTGTAACCTACATGAGTAAGTCGAAGACCAAGTAGATCATGAAGTACTCGAGTGAGTTACTAAGTACTCGAGTATGAAGAATATATACTCGAGTTAATTTTTACCTACACAAGTAGATACTTTGAGTTACTCAAGTATATTGTAATGTACTCGAGTGGGTTGTGTAACTACTCGTGATTGTTTCCAAGTACTCGAGTATGTGAGTACACTTACTCGAGTAGGTCACTTTGACAAAATATTTTTCTCGAAGCACTGATCTTTACCTCCACCAACTTTTAACTCTGAGACTTTGATAGAGACCACTAATCTTCTTTGTTGAGCATCCAAAGTTCAGTTTTGAAGAATGAGAACTTGGTCTCATCTAGCGGCTTCGTGAATATATTTGCAACTTGCCTATCTATGGAGACGTATTGTAGATCTATGTCTCCATTCTCCACATGCTCCCGGATGAAGTGATAGCGAAGCTCTATGTGCTTTGTCCGGCTATGGGAGACTGGGTTGTTGGCGATTGCTATTGCACTAGAAGAGTCGCAAAGCAGAGGGATGTTCTGGAATTTCATGTTATAGTCTTCAAATTGATTCTTGATCCATAGAAGCTGTGCACAACAGCTGCCTGCAGAGATGTACTCTGATTCAGCCGTTGAAATTGCCACACAGTTCTGCTTCTTACTGCTCCAGGAAATAAGTATGCTTCCCAGGAATTGGCAAGTCCCAGAAGTGCTTTTCCTGTCGTCTTTACTTCCTACAAAATCTGCATCCGAAAAATCAAATTAGTTCACTATCATTACTTCTTGGGTACCATAAGCCAAGATTTGGTGTACCTTTGAGGTATCTCAAGATTCGCTTTGTAGCAATGTAGTGAGATTCCTTAGAGTTCACCTAAAATCTAGCACATACACATGTTGAAAACATTATGTCTAGTCTACTTGCAGTAAGGTAGATCAAGGACCCAATTATGCTTCTGTACTTGGTCTCATCAAAAGGTTTCCCTTTCTCATCCTTGTCCAGAGACATAGCTGAGGCCATTGGAGTCCTCATAGAGGTTGCGTTCTCCAATCCGAATTTCTTAAGTAGCTCTTTGGTGAATTTAGTCTGTGAGATGAAAATTCCATCCTCAGATTGTTTCACCTGAAGCCCTAAGAAATACTTCAGCTCTCCCATACTGCTCATTTCAAACTTCCCTTGCATAAGTTTAGAAAACTTCTTGCAGAGGTTATTGTCTGTAGAGCCAAAAATAATGTCATCGACATAGATTTGCACTAGCAAAATCTTGCCTTTTATTTCCCTAAGAAATAATGTCTTGTCTATCTTTCCTCTTGTGAACTTGCTCTCAAGAAGGAAGCTAGACAGCGTCTCATACCAAGCTCGGGGAGCTTGTTTAAGACCATATAATGCTTTTTGCAGTAAGTAAACATGATTGGGAAAAGTTGAGTCAATAAAACCTGGCGGTTGCTATGCATACACTTCTTCCTTTATGTCACCATTCAGGAAGGCGGACTTGACATCCATCTGATAGACGGTAAAGCCCTTAAGTGCAGCGTAGGCAAGAAATAACCTGATCGCCTCCAGTCTTTCCACTGGAGCATATGTTTGATCAAAGTCGATTCCTTCTTCTTGACGATAGCCCTTGGCGACAAATCTTGCTTTATTCTTTATAATTGTTCCATCTTCGTCCATCTTATTCCGGTAGACCCATTTTGTCCCGATGACATTCTTACTCTTGGGTCTAGGAATAAGTGTCCAAACTTTGCAACGTTTGAACTGATTCAACTCTTCTTCCATGGCTAGTATCCAGGATGCATCTGAGTTTGCTTCCTCGAACTTCTAAGTTCAACCTGTGATAGAAAGCTCAAGAATAAATTCTCGTTAGTTGTACCTCTCCGGGTTCTGACACCATCCTGAGGATCTCCTATGATTTGATCTAAGGGATGATCCTTCAAGTGTCTGAACTCTAGAGTCCTTGCATCGGGGATCTCTTCAGCCACTGGTGTTGCATTTTCAGCTGGGATGTGTTCTTCATCTTGATCATCTACCTCTCCAATAGGGGTTGTAGAGGTGATCTTAATGAACGTCTCATCTTTATCTTGAGTAGGCTCATCCAAGCTAAGTTCCTTCATCTTGGTACCTGCATCTTCAATGAGCACACTAGAAGAGTTGCTTTGCAGCAAACTCGTCTCATCAAATACAATGTGTATCGACTCTTCTACCACCAGAGTTTTTCTATTAAATACTCTATAGGCCTTACTATGGCTACTATAACCTACAAAAATACCTTCAAAGCTTTTCTCGCTAAACTTGGTTGTGCGATACTTGCCGTTGTTAAGTACGAAGCACTTACAGCCAAAGATTCTAAAATATGAAATTGTTGGTTTCCTGCCTTTTAGAAGTTCGTAAGGAGTCTTATCATGGTTCTTGTTGATGAGAGCTCGATTTTGCACGTGACAAGCAGTGTTGACGGCTTCAGCCCAGAAATACTCTGGAAGTGAGGCATCACTCAACATAGTCCGGCAAGCCTCTATGAGTGTTTTGTTCCTTCTCTCAGCTACTCCATTTTGCTGTGGAGTGCGAGGAGAGGAAAACTCATGAAAGATACCTTGACTTTCGCAGAATTCTTTCATGGCTCCAGACTTGAATTCCGTTCCATTGTCACTTCTGATTTTGACTACGGAACAGTTGTATTCATTCTGGATTTGCCTAACAAAACTAGTGAAAGTACTAAAGGTCTCTGACTTGTGTTTCAGAAAGAACACCCACGCAAAGCGCGAGTAATCATCCACAATAACCAACGTATATTCCTTACCTCCCAAACTTCTAACTTATAGTGGACCGAACAAGTCCATATGGAGAAGTTGTAAGCTTCTATTGGAATCTTTGCCTATTATGCTTTTAAATGAACTCCTTGTTTGCTTGCCTTTGATACAGGCGTGACAAAGACTGTCCGTAACGCACTTGACATTAGGGGCATCACGTACTAAGTTTTGGGAGAATAGTTTATTAATAGTTTTGAAATTAATATGTGCTAGTCTCTTGTGCCATTGGTCAGCAAGAGATGCACTATTTTTTACTTAAAAACACACTGGTGTAGACGAGTCTATACAAATGAAGTTTAAACAGAAAATATTTCTGCTTCGAGTGCCTGATAAAACAGTTTCCATGTTGTTAACCGATTTTATCAAACACTTGTCAGCATGAAATTCAACCACGTATCCTTTGTCGCATAGTTGGCTTATGCTAATGAGATTGTGTTCCAATCCTTCAACTTAAGCTACATCCGAAAAGGATACGCTACCGTTAGTAATCATACCGTAGCCTTTAGTTATTCCTCGATCTGAACCTCCAAAGATGACCTTTGGTCCGTTGCAGACTGAGGTGAAATTCTGGAGTAGGCTTCTTGTCTCGGTCATATGCCGAGAGCATCCACTGTCCAAGTACCAGATTGGCATTTTGGTGGTCTTTGGACATACCTGCAATTACAATCACTTAGCCTTAGGAACCCAAACAAGTTTGGGTCCTTGGTCTCGAGTTAGAATATTCCCCCTACGAGCATTAGCCTCATGAGTGGTCATTCTCACGTTGTTAACTTGAGGGGTTGCAACATTTCTAGGATTGAACCAACAATCGATGCCAAAATGACCAATTTTGCCGCAGCACCAACAGTCGAACCTGTTGTATCTTTGCCTAATGTATTCCTGCTTGATTTTCTTATGTGATGGTCTAGCAGGAACTTCACTCTTGGAGGAAGAAGCTTCATGATGATGGCAGCTACATGAAGTCTTCTCCCTCATGGGCTTTTCCATAATAGGTTTTACCTTTGGTGTCTTCTTGATGCTATGACCATGAGCATATGGTCCATAGTTCTGAAGTTGAATCTCTTCATAAGGTGCCTTAAATACACTCTCGCCAAAGTTATGAGGACGAGTCCAACCTTGGTATCTTGACTTAGGCTTCTCGGGGATCGGCCTAGAGAAGTGTCTATAGGTGGACTCATAGTCGTATTTGTTCGTAGGAAAGATAACTTTCTTGAACAAAACCGGTTCCAAGGGAGCTTTCCCCTTTTCTTCAGCTAGAGCCTTCCGGGCAGCCTTATTCTTTCTCTTGGCCTTGTTTCTCCTAGAAGATTTACTAGAAGCACCAATGTGGCCTATACCAGTACCCTTGGCCTTAGCTGAGAACTCAGCAACGAGTGGAAGAACTGTCTTAGGCTTGGAGAAACTCTCAACAAGTTTCTTCTCAGCCTCGAGTAGTTGTTCCAATTCTTTGATGATTTCATCTTTAAGGTCGAGGTGCTTGAGAGCTTGATTGTATTCTTCCATAGCAGCATTGAAGTTCTCTTGAAGAGAATTAGTCTTGGTGACTTCTTCTCTCAAGCTGCTCTCAAAATCCTGTAGAGATTTTATCTCTTTGGCTTGAGTTTTCACGACTCTGCGACATTTTTCGTAAGCCGTGAGTAACTCCTTATACTGTCCCATGAGTTCAAATTCATCTTCAGATGAATATCCCTCTTGCTCATTATCATCATCAGATTCAGAGAGAGGAGTGTGAGATTTTACCTCCCCAGTGAACTGGGGGACTTGTTCATCATCAGAGTGAGCCATGAGCCCGAAGTAAGCTTCCTCTTCTTCACTCGACTCAGATGAGTCAGAGTCGCTGAGAGTTTTGCTCTTCTTGGCTAATAAGCTCTTCTTTGTCCTCTTCTTGTGGTATGAAGATTTCTTTTCCTCTCTTCTGCCACCCTCTTTCTTCTTGTGAGGGCAGTCCGCGATGATGTGACTTGGCTTATTATAACAATAACAAACGATGTCAGTTGAAATTTGTTTGTTCTGTTTGGAGTTATACCTATCATGGCTGCTCGAGCCATTCTTTCGCTGATCACCATTATGTCATGATCTTCTGTATGAGGCATCTTTGCCTCTCCATTGCTTCTTCTTGTTCAAGAATTTCTTAAACTGCCACGAGAGCAAAGAGAACTCTCCTTCAGATAGTTCTGAGCCTGAGGTGCTTGGCTCGGAGCCTTCTTCTTCACTTACTTCTTGAGGAGGTGTTGGCGAGGCAGCTTTGCCCTTCCTTGAACTGTCAGCCTTTAAAGCAACCAACTTCTCTTTTGAGGAGAAGCGACTTATCTCTTCTTCGGCTTTTCTGGAGTTGATTTGCAATTCATAGGACATCAGCTTGCCAAATAGATTCTGTGGATCTGTCTCTGCTAGTCTGCCAAACTCTCAAATGGAACAGACTTTATTGTCCTATTCTTTGGTGAGAGATCTCAGAAACTTATCATTCAGCTCCCCATTAGTAAAGACTTGGCCATACACTCTCAGTCCATTGACTATCTTAAAGAAGTTTTCAAATGTGTCAGCTATGGGTTCCTTGTGACCTTGTCGGAAGGCTTCATACTTCTGATTTAAGAGGGATCTCTGATCATCCCTAACTTCCTCAGTCCCTTCCATCAGAGTCACCAGGGATTTCCACATCTCCTTGGCAGTTTGGCAATGTATACGATTTTGCAGCATTGAGTCATCGACTGCACTTGCGATAATATTTTTAGCTTTCTTGTCCAGGGAGACAAGTGCAATCTCGTCCTTATCCAAGTCCATCAACTTCTTTGGGACCTTTTTGGTTGGGTCTATTGTTGATGCAGTCATTGGAACATGCAGACCTTCTTCCACAATCATGAAGATCTGGGGATCTACTGCTTCCATGAAGAGCTTAACTCTTTCCTTCCACATAGGAAAATTGTTCTTGGTGCAGATAGGGAGCTTAGCAAAATCCTTGGTCTTACTCATGCTTGATACTTCTCTGGAAACAACTTGGTGAGGATTAGATCAAGGTGTTAACCTTTTAACGATCAACCTCCGCCTCTGATACCAATTGAGAGCGCTAAGTTGTCAACCTAAATCACCTAGAGGGGGTGAATAGGTGAATTTCGTGTCAAATGTGGAATAAAAAATATAACACAGCACAGATCCGTAATCAAGCAATCACACAAACGACAAGAGATTTATAGTGGTTCCCTAATCTTGGGTACGTCCACTTTTCTCACCGATCTTGCAAATCACTAAACTCGGCTACTCCACTATCTCGGATTGCAAAAACAATCCTACACCTCGGAACCACGTTCCTATAAAAACTCGATCCCAAACGGATCTACACTCGGAAGATAAAACTTCCTACCACTCAGAGAAAGATCTCCTACAAAGAAATTTGTTTAAATAAAATTTACAACAAGAATATCACAGATCTGGATCTTTGACGTAATCTTCTTCTTGAGAGCTTTTCGGCTTGAACAGAAACAGTTGAAGAAGACTTGACTGAGATCCACGATTCTGAGATCTGGAATCACCACGATCAAGAAAGTAAATGAGAGACGATGAAGCACAGAGAGATCAGATGATTCTTCTTGAGTCTGGATCACTAGAGAAACTGAGATCGATAGCAGCGGCGTGAGAATGACGATCCAGAGCTTGTCCCGAAAACGGTAATGGCGGCAGATTAAAAAATTAGGGTTTTCGGGATTTTCTCTTTCTTAAAAGATAATCTCTGTAAAACGCGTATTTAGTCAAATCTGAAAGGACCTATATATAGGCTAACTCCAATGGTCATAATCGTAATTAAGATTGACGCGTGGACCAATCAGAAAAAGGTTAATTTCAAATCTCCGTCAATTCTGGACTTAACGATTTCTGGAATTCTGAGCCGACATACTCGGGTTAGATAAGATACTTGAGTATAAAGGTCTGCTACTCAAGTAGATAAGAGAAACATGTACTCGAGTAAAAGAAATGACTACTCGAGTGCCTTGGAAGAACTACCCGAGTTACTCTAGACAGATTACTCGAGTAAGTAGAAACATCTACTCGAGTACTAATCCAAACTACTCGAATATAAGAAAAGTCTACTCGAGTGCTAAGCCAGTCTACTCGAGTATAAGAAGGATCTACTCGAGTGCTAAGCCACTTACTCGAGTATATGAGCGAAGTTACTCAAGTATGTGGACTTAGAAATATTTAGACTGAACAGTTAGCCCTACTCGAGTATAATAAAGAGACTACTCGAGTATGACTAAGGTTCTACTCGAGTACACAACCACCTACTCGAGTAAGGAAAAGAGGTACTCGAGTATATGAATAGATTTACTCGAGTATATGGACTTAGAAATTTTCTGAGATGAGAAGTCCAGATCAACTCGAGTACGATCAGAACACTTACTCGACTAACTTGAGAACTACTCGAGTATGTAATCCAATCTACTCGAGTACTAAGTCACTTACTCGAGTATATAGAAGATACTACTCGAGTATGTAGACTTAGAAAAAATTTCTTCTGAGAAAGTCTTCAATACTCCAGAGTCCAGTAGTCCAAGTGCATTGAAACAAAGTGTACCCTAATAGAGAGGCTATACATGAGTCAACACCTTGGATCACACAATGAGGAATTACATTGTATGGTCCTGTGTTTAATGACCCACTATAGACTGACATTGATTTACACTTGGCAATAGAGTCCTCCATGCACAACTTAAACACAACATCAAATACAATTTAATTCAACTTAGTTTCAGGTCTGACTTCCCACAAATCTGGGGTATTGTGAAGACAATTCCCAACAACATCATAAATAGTAAGGCCTATAGAGTCTTCAACTTGACTACTCAAGTTGTAGAAGAATCAGTACATGTTGTATTTGATGAATCAAGATTAATCAACTGTGAGTTGCCTTGTAGTTCATACAGTCCAACAGGTATAAGCAAAAGGATGGACAAGCTTTCCATTGCAGAAGGTACAACAACAAATGAACAGATGGAAAATGTTGACTACAGTCCAGGGGGAGTACATGATTCTATAGAAGCTGATGACTCCCAGGAAGTGCAGCATAATGAAGGGACTGGAAATAATCAACCAGAAGGAAATCTACCTCCTGCTATCAGACATCTTAAAGACCATCCAGCAAATCAAATAATAGGTGATCAAAGTCAAGGAGTGCTGACTAGAAGCAGAAATCTGAGCACAGTCTTTGTAACGACCCCATCCGTTACATGACGTATAGTAGAAGGTCCGGCCGGGGCCCCATATTATAAGCCACAAACAGACGGTGAGGTCACAGGATAATACCAAACCATACACGAATCCTAACTCAGAGCATTCTAGCGGAAGCTTTAAGGTGTAAATTGAACTCTAACCAGGAATGTCCAATATATAAACCACAGTTATATATACAACCACAGAATGTACAACAAAGGTTTGGCCTTAAGGCCTTACAGTTCCTCTTTCCATCAACATGGATTACAAACCTCGGCGCGCAGGCCGGCCATACATGAGGAAAAACATAACAAACAAAATCATTTGCTCAGCCTTCAAGGGCTAGCCGTAGCAGCAGCAGCAACAGCAGTAGGGCTTCAACCCTTCATTTACCACTTGGCTCTCCAGCACCTGCATAGGGACAAACCACCTAAACGGTGGCAAACAAGGCAACGGTCAGCATTCAGCTGACCCAATTATAACAATCCTACCCCTTTCTCGGGGCAGTCGCATCTTTCCCTGCACAGCATGGTATCAACAATAGCAACTATGTGCGCGCAGGCACATTCAACACCACCGTCTACACGGTATTTGAGCATTCTAGTCTTTTCGGTGTGCGGGCCTAAGACTCTCATTAGGCGCTCCAACAAAACCCATAACCAGGCTTCCAAGTCGGACGGACCTAACGCAGGTACGGATCAGCCACCCCCCGTTGCTCAAGTCGCCGTGCCACCTCGAATATGGAAGTATCCATGGCAATTTATAGGCGCGGGTCGGTTTCACCTTTCCTGTTCGGCAATCTGCCTTTCATCGAGTGGCAGCCCAACGGCTCAACCGCACACAAAGTGGCAATGCACTACCACAAGAGTTGCATCCAACCCTCTTCATTTCCTGGACATCATCCAGTACTTCCTGCTGCACCAAGCAACAGGTAGGCACAAGGCAACACAAGTCATAATCACGGAGCCTTCTCCGATATGCAAACAAGCATCACCAATCCAGACTAGCATGTCCAGATGGGCTTCACACAGCATGCCTAGATCCGTACTCCAATTCCGGACTCTAACAAGGGGGACTTCACATATCTACCCCAAGGGACACCATAACCCACCGCACACTCGCTTGGAAGGGTTTTCCCTATGCAATGCAGAAAACAAGGACTTCACATGTCCAAGAAGGGAGATCGTTACCCTTGTCGTTCTCTTGGGAGCCATCGAAAACTAGCCGGTGAGAAAGAACCGCAGCAGCTTTGCCTTCACAATGCTGGCCTCGGATCACGAATCGGACCACGGGAGCTCCGCCGGTGGCTTGATCTCCTCCTCCTTCTTCTTCCTCCTCTCTCTTTCTCTCTTCCTTAACCAAATGAAGAATGAATTCTTCATCAAGACTCTGCTGATTAAATCTAGTCAGGAATCACCTGAGCCCTTGGATCCAAAGAGAGAAAATGAACGGCCACGATTTTCCCCAAAACCCACTTTTTTGGCTGACATGGCCTGTGACACGCCCGTGTCACAGGCCGTGTACCCTTAAGCGGCACACGCGGTATTCGTACCGACTGAACTTTACCAGAACACGGGCATCGACACGCCCGTGTCGAACCTGACACTCCCGTGTCAATCATGAGACACGCCCGTGTCACCCCTGCCTCATCGAGCTGCAAGCAGTATACGGGTAGGCACACTGTATCGGACACGCCCGTGTCAAATCTGACACGGCCGTGTTCAAGGCTTGGTTCCAGGCCGTGTAATCTTTTGACTCAGATCGCCTATTATTTGAGTGACACGCCCTGGGACACGCCCGTGTCCCAGGCCGTGTACCCCCGTCACGCCCTGGGACACGCCCGTGTCCCAGGCCGTTTAAACCAACCTGCACCTCAAATCCATATTTGAGACTTTTGGGGTGTTACAATCCTCCCCCCCTTAACAAAATTTCGTCCCGAAATTTGCACGGTAAGGAAACAAGGAAAATCAATGCTATAACTTGATAACTCTGTTATAACAAAAGGTACACGGTCTACAGCTTATACAAACAACTCGGGAAATTCAGCTTGCATGGTCTGCTCTCGCTCCCATGTTAGCTCTTCACGGCCACAATTGTCCCATCGGACCTTGACCATCCCGATCACTTTGTTCCGCAACTGCTTCTCGGCTCGATCCTCGATCCGAATGGGTCGAACCCTCATCGTTAGCCCATACTCGACCGGTACCCGATCATTCTCCACTACTTGAGCTGGATCCTTCACCGCCTTACGAAGTACTGAGATGTGAAATACATCAAGTAATCCACCCAAGTCTGCTGAAAGTGCTAGTCGATAAGCAGCTTCCCCAACTCGCTCCACCACTTCAAATGGACCAAGATACCTCGGACTTAGCTTTTTCAAACGCCGAATCCTGGACGCGCCTTTGAAGGGTTTGATCTTCAAATATACCCAATCACCCACCGCGAACTCCACGTTCCGATGTTTGGCATTGTAGTACTTTGCTTGACGATCTTGGGCTATCAATAGCCTCTCCCGAATAGAGCGTAGGAGCGAGGTAGCTTCTTCGACTTCCTTTTTCCCACTCAGCTTAGATTTGCCTGCTTCTGCCCAAGCTAACGGTGTACGGCATTTACGACCATATAAAGCCTCAAATGGTGCCATCCCGATGCTCGCTTGGTAGCTATTATGATAGGCAAATTCGACAAGAAATATATAATCTTCTCATCTCTTACCAAAGTCTAGGGCGCACATGCGGAGCATGTCCTCCATCGTCCTGTTGGTTCGTTCAGTCTGGCCATCCGTTTGGGGATGAAAGGCCGTACTAAACGCTAACTTTGTACCCAACATTTGATGAACTAGCCGCCAATCATTCGATGTGAACCGCCCATCACGGTCACTGACGATGCTCCGAGGAACACCGTGCAGTCGAACAACCTGCTCCACATAAAGCTTGGACAAGGTTTCCACTGAATCGTCTCTTCTGTTTGGAAGGAAGTGCGCCACTTTTGTCAACCGGTCCACAATCACCCAGATTGAATCATGACCGCGTTGAGATCTCGGCAACCCGTGCACGAAATCCATCGAAATGTCATCGAACTTCCACTCCGGAATAGGTAACGACTTCAGGAAACCACCAGGCTTCTGGCATTCTGCTTTCACTAACGCACAGGTATTGCATTCCGCCACATAACGTGCTACATCTTTCTTTAGTCCGGGCCACCAGAACAGCTTTTTCAGATCTCTGTACATCTTTGTGCTCCCTGGGTGAACTGAGTACTTTGCAAAGTGAGCTTCGTACATCAACTCTTCCCTCAGTTTACCCACACTCGGGACGCACACTCGACCATTTCTTCGTAACAAACCGTTATCCCAAGAGAATTGGTCATCCGGCCCATCTTTTGCATAGCACTGGAGACTTTCATCAAGCTCCGTTGCTCGCCGAACTCTGTCCGTAAGGTCATATTGCACCTCCGTCCAGTTCAAGCATGCATCGGTCGACGAACCCTTGTCAACACAAGATATCTCCAAGACTTCCAATTCCTGGATTAAATGCTGATCATGCCTCTGCAACCAGCTTGCCCGTACCGGAGTCTTCCGACTCAAAGCATCAGCGACCACATTTCCCTTCCCGGGAGTATAGTGAATCTCGAAGGTATAGTCCCCAAAGAACTCCATCCATCTTCGTTGTCGCATATTCAGATCCTTCTGATCCAACAAGTACTTTAGGCTTTTGTGATCTGTATAGATATCCACTTTAACGCCATAAAGGTAGTGCCGCCACAACTTGAGCGCAAAGATTACCGCCGCCAACTCCAAATCATGGATGGGGTAATTTCGCTCATGCACTTTCAACTGGCGCGAGCCATAAGTAATCACTTTACAAAACTGCAGAAGAATGCAGCCTAAGCCGCTCCTGGAGGCATCACTATAGATCTCATACCCATCTGTACCACATGGCGACGTCAACACAGGCGCCGTGGTCAAATGACTCTTCAAGTCTTCAAAAGCACGCGCACACTCCGGCGTCCAAATGAACTTTTGATCTTTTCTCGTCAGCGTGGTCAGAGGTAACGCAATCCGTGAGAAGTTTTCCACAAACCGTCTATAGTAGCCCGCAAGCCCAAGAAAGCTCCTGACCTCGGCCACTGAAGACATCACTGGCCAATCTCGAATGGCACTTATCTTCAACGGATCCACCGCGATACCTTCTCCACTTACCACATGGCCTAAAAAGGCTACTGAAGAGAGCCAGAACTCACACTTTGAGAACTTGGCATAAAGCTTATTCCTCCGCAGGGTATGCAAGACCAACCACAAATGGTTTGCATGATCCTCTTCCGACTGAGAGTATACTAAGATATCATCGATAAACACAATCACGAATAAATCCAAGTACTCTCGGAACGTTCGATGCATTAGGTCCATAAATACCGAAGGCGCATTACATAGGCCAAACGGCATTACCGTGAACTCATAATGACCGTAGCGTGTTCCAAACGCCGTCTTGGGAATGTCACCTTCCCGAATTCTCAGCTGATAATATCCCGATTTCAAATCCAACTTAGAATAGACCGTTGATCCTGCCAGCTGATCAAATAGGTCATCAATCCGTGGGATCAGATATTTGTTTTTCTCCGTCAGCTTATTCAATTCGCGGTAGTCAATACATAACCGTAAACTACCGTCTTTCTTTTTCACAAATAGAACAGGTGCGCTCCAAGGTGACATACTTGGGCGTATGTATCCCTGCTCCAACAACTCTTGCAATTGGACTTTCAACTCAGCCATCTCTTTTGGCGTGACGCGATATGGTGAGCGGGCCACAGGTTTCGCACCTGGCACCAACTCAATAGAGAAGTCAATCTCCCGCTGGGGTGGTAACCCAGGAAGATCTTTAGGAAACACATCGGCAAACTCTGACACAACCAGCACTTCACCGACACTGGCCTTTGGCTCAACAGCCTGAATTAGCGTGAAGAATAACTCTGCGCCCTTCCGAACAGCATTGACGACTTGGAGTGCAGACAACAGAGTCCCGCCAACTCCTCGCATACCAGCGAACTTCGTCACAAGTCCGGTATTCTGGCCCAGTGTAATCTCCTTGGAGTTGCAATCAATAAAGGCACGCTGCTCCGAGAGCCAGTCCATGCCAAAGATCACATCAAACTCCGATAACGGTAGCACGACTGCACTCAAACCGAAATCCCGACTTCCTATTTGAACATCCACATCGCAAGCCCTATCCGCAAGCATCACACATCCATTCGGCAATAGCACCCTTGTACTATCCACCGTCACATGACTCGGTACCCCAATGCGAGATACGAAATCCTCAGACAGAAAAGAATGCGAAGCACCCGTATCAAACAGGGCTCTCGCCAGATTATTCCGAATCAGGACAAAGCCTGCATCATACACATCATGCACAAGCTATACATAACCAAAAGCAATAGCACTTAAGCAAGTAAGCTATATCAACTCGTACCTGTGACGACGTCACTTTGCTTAATCGCCTCCTGCTGGCCAAGATGATAGATTCGGGGCTGTGCCTGGGACGCAGAGGAATCAACCACCGCTTTGCCCTTCTCAGCATAAGACGCACCCGTCTTCTTTTCCCCTTTGGGCTGAACAACCCGACAGTCACGGGCTATATGCCCCACCCGGCCACAGTTATAGCATGTACGAGAATCCGGCCTTGATGTCGCCCCCGACACAACGGTCGTAGTCACTTGCTCAGACGGCTTTGACCTCTTACCCCCTTTCTTCTGGTAGAACGATTTGCTAGGGAGAGGTGCTTGAACCTCTGGCTTTGACACAACCAAGCCCTTGTTCCCTTGCACCCGCCGCATGTCCTTCTCCAACGCACATGCAGTATCAACCAACGCCTGAAACCCTTGGTTCACTGAACTCGAAAGCAGGAATCTCAACTCATCCCGCAATCCTTCATAGAACCGATTCGTTTTCCTTTGGTCATCCGCGAAGATTGTTCCCGCATACCGCCCCAACCTGGTAAACTCATGCAAGTAGATATCCACGCTATCATCTCCTTGCTTTAACCGTTGGAACTCATTTTCCATGGCAATGCGTTGCGCCGCTGGGACATGCTTCGCCAGAAATATTCGAGAGAACTCCTCAATCGATACTTGCGTTAATTGCCTGCCCGCCAAATGGTGTACCTCAACCTCGTCCCACCACAACCGCGCCTCTCCTTCAAGCATGAAGGTGGCCAAGGTGACCTTTAGAGTTTCCTCCGCCCTGATCGCTGTCATTATCCGCTTGACACGCGATAACCAATCCTCTGCCTGCGTTGGGGATCCCATTCCCGTAAACGTAGGCGGACTGAAGCTCATGAATTGCTTCAACTGTCGGTCAGCTGCTCGTGGATCTATAGCCTCAACCGGCTCGGGTCGTACAACAACACGAACTGGTTCTACTGCCGGCTGCGCTTGCCCGGTCGGCTGAATCATGGCAAATAGAGCCTCAGCAACTAAGCAAACAGTTTTCGCAGATGGAGGAGGTATTGGCACCTCAGCTGGTGACGCACTCTCATCAGAGCGCTGGGGCTCAGACTGCCCAGCACCACTACGTGTCACCTATAGGTGGACATGACACACATTAGCGAACGTATGCAAGCAAAACAACACAAAAAGGAACGCGCAGATTCCTCAAACAAGATTTTGTACATTCCTTAATGGACATTCCAGAGTTCATTAGCGTTACAGCAGGGCGCATAAACACGCGCTCGCCACCCCATAAAAGAATTCGACCACGAATTCGAGATAGGAAGACCGAACGAAGCTGATACCAAAATGTAACGACCCCATCCGTTACATGACGTATAGTAGAAGGTCCGGCCGGGGCCCCATACTATAAGCCACAAACAGACGGTGAGCTCACAGGATAATACCAAACCATACACGAATCCTAACTCAGAGCATTCTAGCGGAAGCTTTAAGGTGTAAATTGAACTCTAACTAGGAATGTCCAATATATAAACCACAGTTATATATACAACCACGGAATGTACAACAAAGGTTTGGCCTTAAGGCCTTACAGTTCCTCTTTCCATCAACATAGATTACAAACCTCGGCGCGCAGGCCGGCCATACATGAGGAAAAACAAAACAAACAAAATCATTTGCTCAGCCTTCAAGGGCTAGCCGCAGCAGTAGCAGCAACAGTAGTAGGGCTTCAGCCCTTCATTTACCACTTGGCTCTCCAGCACCTGCATAGGGACAAACCACCCAAACGGTGTCAAACAAGGCAACGGTTAGCATTCAGCTGACCCAATTATAACAATCCTACCCCTTTCTCGGGGCAGTCGCATCTTTCCCTGCACAGCATGGTATCAACAATAGCAACTATATGCCTGCAGGCACATTCAAGCCATCACAACCGTCGGCCACACGGCCCGACAGTCCGTGCACTCAGGGCACATTCTTGGTGTACCGGAATACCAGGGTCAACACCACCGTCTACACGGTATTTGAGCATTCTAGTCTTTTCGGCGCGCGGGCCTAAGACTCTCATTAGGCGCTCCAACAAAACCCATAACCAGGCTTCCAAGTCGGACGGACCTAACGCAGGTACGGATCAACCACCCCACGTTGCTCAAGTCGCCGTGCCATCTCGAATACGGAAGTATCCATGGCAATTTATAGGCGCGGGTCGGTTTCAACTTTCCTGTTCGGCAATCTGCCTTTCATCGAGTTGCAGCCCAACGACTCAACCGCACACAAAGTGGCAACGCACTACCACAAGAGTTGCATCCAACCCTCTTCATTTACTGGACATCATCCAGTACTTCCTGCTGCACCAAGCAATAGGTAGGCACAAGGCAACACAAGCCATAATCACGGAGCCTTCTCCGATATGCAAACAAGCATCACCAATCCAGACTAGCATGTCCAGATGGGCTTCACACAGCATGCCTAGATCCGTACTCCAATTTCGGACTCTAACAAGGGGGACTTCACATATCTACCCCAAGGGACACCACAACCCACCGCACACTCGTGGGGAAGGGTTTTCCCTATGCAATGTAGAAAAGAAGGACTTCACATGTCCAAGAAGGGAGATCGTTACCCTTGTCGATCTCTTGGGAGCCATCGAAAACTAGCCGGTGAGAAAGAACCGCAGCAGCTTTGCCTTCACAACGCTGGCCTCGGATCACGAATCGGACCACGGGAGCTCCGCCGGTGGCTTGATCTCCTCCTCCTTCTTCTTCCTCCTCTCTCTTTCTCTCTTCCTTAACCAAATGAAGAATGAATTCTTCATCAAGACTCTGCTGATTAAATCCAGCCAGGAATCACCTGAGCCCTTGGATCCAAAGAGAGAAAATGAATGGCCACGATTTTCCCAAAAACCCACTTTTTTGGCTGACACGGCCTGTGACACGCCCGTGTCACAGGCCGTGTACCCTTAAGCGGCACACGCGGTATTCGTACCGACTGAACTTTACCAGAACACGGGCATCGACACGCCCGTGTCGAACCTGACACGCCCGTGTCAATCATGAGACACGCCCGTGTCACCCCTGCCTCATCGAGCTGCAAGCAGTACACGGGTAGGCACACGGCATCGGACACGCCCGTGTCAAATTTGACAAGGCCGTGTTCAAGGCTTGGTTCCAGGCCGTGTAATCTTCTGACTCAGATCGCCTATTATTTGAGTGACATGCCCTGGGACACGCCCGTGTCCCAGGCCGTGTACCCCCAACACGCCCTGGGACACGCCCGTGTCCCAGGCCGTGTAAACCAACCTGCACCTCAAATCCATATTTGAGACTTTTGGGGTGTTACAGTCTTGCACTCAAGTTTCCTATCTCAATTGGAGCCTAAGAAATTTGAAGAAGCCATCCAAGACCAACATTGGATTAATGCTATGCAAGAGGAGCTTAATCAATTCAGAAGGTGCAAAGTCTGGGAGCTTGTTCCTAAACCAAAAGACCACAACATCATTGGAATAAAGTGGATATTTAGGAACAAGTTGGATGAGAGTGGAGTAATAGTAAAGAACAAAGCAAGACTGGTTGCTAAAGGATATAGGCAGGAAGAGGGAATAGATTTTGATCAGACATTTGCCCCAGTAGCAAGACTGGAGGCAATCAGGATGTTTCTTGCCTATGTTGCATAACAAGGATTCAAGGTATACCAAATGGATGTGAAATCAGCATTTCTGAATGGAGATCTAAAAGAAGAAGTCTATGTGGAACATACATCAGGTTTTGTAGACTCTCTTAAACCTGATTATGTTTTTAGACTTAGGAAAGCTTTATGTGGGTTAAAGCAAGCCCCAAGGGCTTGGTATGACACCCTGTCTACTTTTCTTATTGAGAACAAATTCTCAAGAGGCAAAATAGACAAGACTCTATTCCTTAGGGAGTCTAAAGGCAAGATAATCTTAGTCCAAATCTATGTGGATGACATAATTTTTGGGTCTACAGAGACCAACCTTTGCAAAAAGTTTGTCAAACTTATGTAAGGGAAGTTTGAAATGAGTAGTATGGGGGAACTTAAGTTCTTCTTGGGACTCCAAGTAAGACAGACTGATGATGGCTTATCCATATCCCAGTCTAAGTTCACCAAAGAGTTGATAAAGAAATATGGTATGGAATCTTCCTCTACCATGAAAACTCCTATAGGAACAAATATTCCTATATGTAAAGATGATACAGGTAAGCCTGTAGATGTGTCTTTGTATAGAGGAATAGTTAGTTCTCTATTATACCTCACAGCTAGTAGACCAGATATTATGTATGCTACATGTGTCTGTGCTAGGTACCAGGCATGCCCTAAAGAATCTCATTACACTGCTGTTAAAAGAATTTTGAGATATTTAAAGGGCACACCAAATCTAGGCCGTTGGTACCCTAGGAATAGAGATTTTCAACTAATAGGTTATTCAGATGCAGATTTTGCAGGCTGTAGAGAGGATAGAAAGAGTACTACAGGTACTTGCCAATTCTTGGGAGGAAGATTGATATCATGGAGCTGTAAGAAGCAGACCAGTGTGGCAATATCTACAGCTGAGTCTGAATATGTTGCTGCTGGAAGTTGCTGTGCACAGCTATTATGGATTCAGCATCAGTTAAAGGACTATGGTATTCAAGTAAGTAGAACACCTTTATTGTGTGATTCTAAGAGTGTTATTTCTATTGCTAACAATCTTGTTTCTCATAGTAGAACTAAGCATATAGAAATAAAATACCATTTTCTTAGAGAGCATGTAGAAAAAGAAGATATCTCATTGGAATTTGCTAAAACAGAGTATCAAATTGCAGATGTATTTACTAAGCCACTGGATGAAACAAAATTCAATAAATTTAAAATTGAATTAGGAATGCTGACCATTGATTAGTATATCCACAAACAAAAATTGGCTAAGTAAAATGGTGTCGACACTTTCTGTAATAAAGTGTCGACTCAGTATAGTTATGTCGACTTGTCAGAGAATTAGTGTCGACACAGAGAATTTGTGTCGACACTTAAGGGTCAAATAGTCGACTAATCCAGAAATGTAGTGTCGACTTCACCAGAATAATGGTGTCGACACTTACAGATTTTGTGTCGACACTTGTACTAAGAGTCGACACAGAATTTCTGATGCTCTACTATGTCTCTCTTGTGTCGACATATCCTCAATTGGTGTCGACGCACAGTAGTCAACATTGATGTCGAGACAGTAAAAGTTTGTGTCGACACATTTCATCTGTGTCGACACATTTAGTCTGTTTTTGCCCGACTTTTGACCTTCTTTCATTAGACGGTATAAATAGGTCAAGAACGTATTCTGTCGACACGCTCACAAGGTTTTTGAGACTAAAACCCTGTGTCGACATTCTCTCTTTTCTCTTCTCTCCAGTTTTCTCATCTTTCCAATGGCGCCAAAGGTTGAGGATAACGTCAATGAGGGATATGAGCTGGTTAGGGCTGCATTCGACAATGCCACGCCTGAAATAAAACAGGTGATATCCTATCTTGCTGATAATGGATTGGAATATCTGGTTTCTGAACCCACCAAAATCTAGAAGAAGGAGGTACTTGAATTTTACACTTCAGCATCAGTGGATTCTTCTGGACTCAAGATCAAATCCACAGTTCATGGAACCAAGGTGAAACTTACTCTACGGAGTTTAAGAAAGATTCTTCAATTACCAAGCATTGAAAATGTAGAAGATGTCCCAGCCTCTAAGACAAGGGAGTCTCTATAATGGTGTGGATTGGATCCAACCATCAAAATTAGAGCAGCCATCAACAGAAAATGAATGAATCCACAAGGCAAATTTCTATCTAAAGTGGTTGGGAAGGTGATTTTGTGTAAACCTGGCGGCCATGATAGGATTGCGGCCTTAATGTTTAACCTCATGACAAGGATAATCTTCAGGGTTAACACAGACTGGTCAGTAGTTGTGTTTGATAAAATCAAGGAAGGACTTAAGAAGCCAAATCTGGCTAGGATTTTGAGTCTATATCTGGCTGGACTCATCCTAGAGGTCATGCAACAAATTCCTGGGACTAAGATCAATCACATGAGAAAAATGGACATGAGATTATTCTCAAGATGGGATAGAGTTCTGTCCAAAGAGGTGCCTGATGTGGACAGGAAGGACACACCAGAGAAATCCCCAGGTCATGATCAAAGTACTGCACAACTTCCAGGAGATCAAGTGAGAGAGCAGGCTGAAGACCAGCCTGAGTCTACTCAAGTCCAGGAAGAATCTTTACCTGCACAGGTGCAGGGGGAGCAAGTTTATTCTCCTGCCCAGGACATTCCTAACACTGAACAGGTGCAGGGGGAGCAGATTTCTGAACAAGTGCAAGAGGAAGAACAAATAGATTTATCAAAAGATTTGCACACTGCTGGCCTAGATGACTCATCTTCTGCTCAGGCACAAAAGGAATTCACTCTAGATAAGTTGTTTCCTGGTGTTGAAATTGCTACTGATAGAGTTGAGGAGGAGCAAGAAATTGAGAAGGAGCTCGAAATTGAGGGGGTGCAAGTGATTGTTGACAAAGATCAACATGTCACTGAAACAGATATTCCTCCTTCACCTCCTGAAAGAGTTCAAATTGAAAGCTTTTCAGAATCTGAGTCTGCAGAAGCCATAGTGGCAAAGATAAGGAAGCTTATGGACTTCAAAAGAAGAAGCCATAGCTACAAGCAGGCTCTACAGACTTCAACTCACCAATCTCCATCTGATTTTAATTACAACAAGTTCATGGTAGATTTA
Organism: Platanthera zijinensis; assembly: GCA_039513925.1. NCBI lineage: Eukaryota > Viridiplantae > Streptophyta > Magnoliopsida > Asparagales > Orchidaceae > Platanthera > Platanthera zijinensis. Next base: position 117,713,381 of record CM077088.1, read on the forward strand.
CAGGTGAAGCTAGATAATCAGAGATTAGCCTTGGAGAAATATGTTGATGAAAGTCATAAAAATCTTCAGTTTGATCAGGCTCAAGATATAAAGTCTGTAAGATTTGAAGTCAATCAACATAAAAGAGAAATGACTGATTGTTTTACAAAAGGGGCACATGTTGTTGTATATCTGGCTCAACAACAAGGGGAAATGAAGAAAGAAATAGATGCTCAATCTATTAATCAAGGATACATTCTTGAAAATCAAAAATGGCTCAATGACAATCTGACAACTGCCAACACAGATATTCTTGCTCAATTTCAAACAACCATGTCAAAATTGACTGAAGCTAGGGCAGCTGAAATGCTAACATATGACACTAAGTTCCAAACTACTTTAGACTCAGTTCAGTCAGCCATAACCACTTCCCAGAAGGAAATTACTGCAAAACTTAACAAGTTGAAACCCTTCTTCAAAGATGGCATTAATTATCTAGATGGTCAGATCAGATTTCAGAAGGACGATCTCAGAGATCATATAGCAAGAGAAGTCCTAAAGGGGGAGAGGGTACTTATTTCTGCTGGCTCAGAACATGCCAAGTGGGTCACTAACAGTGTCAGAGCCACATTGGGATATCCACCCCTTTGTGATGATAATAATATGGCAGAGTCAGGAGTATAGCCACAAGGTCTACTTGAAGGCAACCAACCAGAGGTTGCTCAAGTCATAGACCCCCCTGCAGATTTTGACTTGATTCATCAGATGGTGCAAACTATGTATAGTCCTCCAGAGGAGGTTTCAAATATTATACTTGGAAAAGTAGACATGCCTGAAGCTGCAATCAAGGCTCAGCAAGAGGCTCAACTGTCAAAGAAGAGATTTAGGGAGCAAGCTGAACTAAAACCTGATTTTGAACAGTGGAGCCCTACCTCTAGAAACATCATACTAACTGGCTGGAAAGCTGCAAAAGATCAAGTCCATGAAAGGGGTGATGACTAGTTTTAGTCATAGTTTTTGGTATAGTTTAATATGCAAAATTTCTTGTTTAATTATATGTTTTTAGTATATTTATGCTTATTTTGTTTTAGTTCTTATTTAATGTCTTTTCTATTTCTATTTTTTGTTTTATATGTTATGTCATGTTTGTATGTTTAGTTTTATGGTTCGTGTTTTGTTATAATTTGTTATGTTATTTATGTTTAGTTTTATGGTTTATATTTTATGTTTTATAACATGTTATTTATGTTTTAATAACTATTTTTATGTTATGTTTATGTTTGTATGTTATGTTATTTTATAATATTTCTTATTTATGTTTTGTTATAATATGTTATTTATGTTATTTATAATATGTTTTGTTATAATTATAATATGTTATTTAGTATAATATCATAGGTTATTTAGTATAATATCATATGTTATAATATGTTATATATTTATGCAATCATTATCTAATATTTTGTCTTGTCATTTGTAGGTTCAAGTGCAGCCCAGCCTCCTCCAAAGCATGCAAGCCGAGCCTCTCTAAGTTGTTCAAGTCCACATGGTGCAGCCCGAGCCTATGGAGTAGCCCACTTCAAAGACCATGCAGCCCGGCCACCTACCAAGCCTACCCGAGCCCACTAGCAAAGCCCCCCCAAGCAGCCCATTTTCTCTTTATATCATTCAATGGCCGGCCACCTATTTCATTTCCTTTTGTCCTTCATTTTCTCCCCTCATTAATTGCATGCATGCATTTTTTTCCTTTCCCTATGGCCGGCCACTTATTTCACATTCACCCTCTCTTTCTTACTCTCATTCATGCATGTAGCCTTCTACACACTTCCATTCATCCCCTCTTCCCCATTTTATATTTTTATTTTCACTTCCATTAAATACAAATACATGAACCTTCCCCATCTCTCTCCTCCCTCATTTAAATCATGCATGAACCAACATTCCCCCCTATGGCCGGCCAACCCTTGGCCTCCCTCTTCTAGATCCTTCTCCCTCTCCTATAAAAGGAACCCCAACCCCTCCTTTTGAAGTTAAGTAGTTTTAGTTTAAGATAATTTTGGCAAGTAGAGAGTAGAGTTTTAGTTCTTTCCTTCTTCCTCCATTGTTGTATTAGTCTTTGTTTTAGTGCAATATTATCTTGTCTTGTTCTTATCTTGTACCTCTTTTATTTATATTAATGCAAATGAAATTTCTTTTTCTTATTGTTGTTATTTCTCTTTCTACTATGCGTAGCTAAATAATTTTTGTGCCCGATCGCGATGATTTTTGCAATAGAATAACGCATCTTTATTTTTATGTTTTCCTTTGTATTTTGCTATTTTGATCCTTCCTTGAAATATTTTGTATCGACTCCGTATTTCTAGTATACGGTAGTAGATTTCGATCTCATATTTGAGTAGCCGAGAGGCTCGTGAATATGAAAGATCACTCAAGGAAGGAAGGAGTTGAACGCACCCCTAGAGATAGGATGACGTAAATCCTCCGGATTGGAGTCAAATCCAATAGTGCGGGTCACTTCGATAATGCGACTTTAGGCCATTTTGATTTGAAAGAGATTTCGGTCGAAACGTCTATAAGTTAGGGGATTTAATGCTCTAGCGAGATTATTTCCTAATATCGGATCCGTCACGGTCTTAATAGAATTACAAATGCTAAACTAAAATATTTCGTTATTTTATTTCAAAGTGAATCGTCGATCGCGCACACTTTTTTCGTAATAGTTTATTTCTCTTTAAGTTTAGTTTATTTTAATTTTCAAACATCATTAATCGTTCGGTAGGATAATAGAGTCATTGTGAGTAATAGTACTTGCCTGCCCTGAGTTTTTATACGACCTTGATATTTTTCATATCCTATGCTATATTTCGATAGGTACACTTGCCTTAATCGAGTATAGATTGGAGAATACGATTTTCTCTATCAAGTTTTTGGCGCCGTTGCCGGGGAAATTTTTGGCAATATTACGAAAGCACCGAGTTTATTACTTCTACTAAAAAAAACAAAAAATTATTATAATTACTATTATTATTATTATTATCCACCCACCTCATCTTATTTCTACCCAACCTAAAATCTCTCGAAAAGGGTAAGGGGCTTTAAGCGCCACCATTTTACCTAGTACCGGGCGAACCCTTCACCGGGTAGTCCTCGGGAAGTTCGAGAGCCAATCCATTAAAAAAAACCTATTTTCAAAAAAATAATATATATATATATCTAAAAAAAACAAATCAAAAAAAAAATTTGTATTTCTTTTTCTTTTTGGTAACAGTTCTTTTTATGGAATCGTCATATTTTTGCGCTTTTTGCGGGTCGTCCGACCATTTTTATTCTGAATGTCTTTCGGGAACCCCTCCCTCTCTTGATTTCAATTTTTCTGGGGAAGGTCAAACTGGCCAATTTGACCCTTACTCCAATTTTTGTCCAACTTGGGAGATGGGCAACCCGTATATTTCTTATGATTTTGCCCCGCAAAGCGCCGCGCCTCCTACTTTTAATTTTAATTCTCTCGATAATGGGTATTTTGAGTTGCAAACTTCTCTTAATAATATTAATTCGCATCTCAAAACCATTATGGATTCTTTTTCTCGTGAGGCCGCTTCTTTTTCCTCGTCTTCTTCTCCGTCTCCTCCAATTTCTTTATGTAAGGAGTCACCGGATATCCCGGCTTGTCTTATTCCTCTCGAGGAGGATAACTATTCGAATATCCCGGATTGTTTCCTTCCTCCTTTGGAAGACACCTCTATGGATATTCCGGTGTGCTTCTTACCCGTTGAGGATGACGAGACGTTTTATATTTCTCATTCCGAAGACGTTTGCGATTCCATTACGCTTTCAAATTCAACTATTCCAAATTTTTCTCTTTTTAGCGAATCTACTTTTTCTTCTTCTTTTTTAGATAATTCTTCTTTAGTCCACTCTACTCCTTCTTCTCCCGAAATTTCACAAGACTCTCCTTCTCCTTGTGAAATTTCCTTTGATGAAAATTCGTTTTCTACTTCTTTTATTCCTATTTCTATTTCTTCTTCTTTTTATTCTCCTTCTTTTGACGACCCCTTCTTTCCCGTTTTACATACGGCGGAGTTCTTCTATAACTCCGTCCGTTCATTTTTGGGCGTCACTCCTTTGAAGATTCCACCGCATATCGGTGCGATTCTTCAATTTTTCTTTTTTTTAGTTTACTCTCCTAAGCGCATACTTAGGGAGTTACCACTTCATTTCAGTTTCTATTTTCCATTTAGCTAACAAATAACGTTGGGCTCGGCCGACGTTAAACAGAGAGCGCTCTTGGGAGGCACCCCATGCGTATCCTTTTTTTTTGTTTCTTTCTTTTTGTTTATTTTGTTTTGCAGGAATAAAACCCCCGGGGGTTCGTTTGGCTCCATCATTTTATCTCTTCCTTAGGCCCGAGCCGGTGTCCAGCTCAAGCATGGGGGAGCGATATTTGCAATCGGCCTTACGACTCCAGGGAAGTCGTTTTCTTTTTATTTATTTATTTATTTTGTTTCCCCCTCCCCTTTCTTCTTCCTTTTACTTTCTTGTTTTTATTTTTCATTGAGGGCAATGAAAGGTTTAAGCATGGGGGAGGGTTTTGTTGTTTTCTTTTTTCTTTCTTTTCAAATAAAAAATGTTTAGTATAGTTTTTTTTTAAGTTTTTTTTTAATACTGCTTCTTTTAGCCTTATCAAAAACCCAAAAAATTAGAAAAATCAAAAACAAATTCCAAAAAAAGATAATATGTCAAAACCCAAAAAAATGAAAAAAATGTCAAAAAATCAAAATATAATAAACCTCATGCTTAGATTTTTGTTATTTTTAGAACTTTAGTTTGAGTTAGTTTATAAGCATTTTTATTTGCTAATCTTTATTTCATCATATTTAGTTAAATTTAACTTTTAGTGATTTTGTTTTGAGAATCATCTTATGGTTTAATTTGCTTAGAGTAATTTATTTAGCACCTTTTCTCTTTTATTTTAAATAGTTTCAATTTTGTAGTAATTTGGCTAAACAATTTTGGATTTTAATTATTCTTACTTCATGCTTTTAGATTCTTAGGAAATCTCAATCTACTAGTAGTTGCTCTCTAGTGTTTTAGTTTATTTTCTAAAATTTTGTTTAAACCCATCATTTTTTTTATTGTTAGATCATATGTCATGGGAATAAGAGGATAAAATTCATTATTCCCTGGTACACATATGCAGCCCAAAATAAAATGAAGAGAGGAATTAAAAAGTTCATATATGTCGGGGGAAGTGATAGGATGTTAGTCTATCATTTCCTGGTATTACATATATATTATTCAAAAAAATAAAAATGAGTGGGGTGAGAGGATATATTTCATCACCTCCAATCAAAGACCTCTTCATGTTAATTTCCTCCCTAAAACCCCCTTAGCCAATATCATTGTCTTAGTTTTTAAATTAAAATATGTGGAGAGCATAAGTAGTAGGTTGTCTTCTTCCTTAAGTTTCTTTTATGTCATGGTTTTTATAATCCCAATCTAACTTTGTTTGCACTTTACTCATTTTTGAATGCTAGTTAATTTATTAGAGAATTTTTGGCTAAATTCTTCTCTCTTTTCACTTTAATTTCATAATTTAGGACTTGATCCCTAAATTTTAGTTTTGGCTAGATTTTGATGTTAATAAATTTTTAGTTTGATTGAAAAATTATATTATGCCTTATAAATATTTCTCTTTCTTTTGCTCTGGAATAGCAAAAACCTAAGCATGGGGGAGTTTGATGACTAGTTTTAGTCATAGTTTTTGGTATAGTTTAATATGCAAAATTTCTTGTTTAATTATATGTTTTTAGTATATTTATGCTTATTTTGTTTTAGTTCTTATTTAATGTCTTTTCTATTTCTATTTTTTGTTTTATATGTTATGTCATGTTTGTATGTTTAGTTTTATGGTTCGTGTTTTGTTATAATTTGTTATGTTATTTATGTTTAGTTTTATGGTTTATATTTTATGTTTTATAACATGTTATTTATGTTTTAATAACTATTTTTATGTTATGTTTATGTTTGTATGTTATGTTATTTTATAATATTTCTTATTTATGTTTTGTTATAATATGTTATTTATGTTATTTATAATATGTTTTGTTATAATTATAATATGTTATTTAGTATAATATCATAGGTTATTTAGTATAATATCATATGTTATAATATGTTATATATTTATGCAATCATTATCTAATATTTTGTCTTGTCATTTGTAGGTTCAAGTGCAGCCCAGCCTCCTCCAAAGCATGCAAGCCGAGCCTCTCTAAGTTGTTCAAGTCCACATGGTGCAGCCCGAGCCTATGGAGTAGCCCACTTCAAAGACCATGCAGCCCGGCCACCTACCAAGCCTACCCGAGCCCACTAGCAAAGCCCCCCCAAGCAGCCCATTTTCTCTTTATATCATTCAATGGCCGGCCACCTATTTCATTTCCTTTTGTCCTTCATTTTCTCCCCTCATTAATTGCATGCATGCATTTTTTTCCTTTCCCTATGGCCGGCCACTTATTTCACATTCACCCTCTCTTTCTTACTCTCATTCATGCATGTAGCCTTCTACACACTTCCATTCATCCCCTCTTCCCCATTTTATATTTTTATTTTCACTTCCATTAAATACAAATACATGAACCTTCCCCATCTCTCTCCTCCCTCATTTAAATCATGCATGAACCAACATTCCCCCCTATGGCCGGCCAACCCTTGGCCTCCCTCTTCTAGATCCTTCTCCCTCTCCTATAAAAGGAACCCCAACCCCTCCTTTTGAAGTTAAGTAGTTTTAGTTTAAGATAATTTTGGCAAGTAGAGAGTAGAGTTTTAGTTCTTTCCTTCTTCCTCCATTGTTGTATTAGTCTTTGTTTTAGTGCAATATTATCTTGTCTTGTTCTTATCTTGTACCTCTTTTATTTATATTAATGCAAATGAAATTTCTTTTTCTTATTGTTGTTATTTCTCTTTCTACTATGCGTAGCTAAATAATTTTTGTGCCCGATCGCGATGATTTTTGCAATAGAATAACGCATCTTTATTTTTATGTTTTCCTTTGTATTTTGCTATTTTGATCCTTCCTTGAAATATTTTGTATCGACTCCGTATTTCTAGTATACGGTAGTAGATTTCGATCTCATATTTGAGTAGCCGAGAGGCTCGTGAATATGAAAGATCACTCAAGGAAGGAAGGAGTTGAACGCACCCCTAGAGATAGGATGACGTAAATCCTCCGGATTGGAGTCAAATCCAATAGTGCGGGTCACTTCGATAATGCGACTTTAGGCCATTTTGATTTGAAAGAGATTTCGGTCGAAACGTCTATAAGTTAGGGGATTTAATGCTCTAGCGAGATTATTTCCTAATATCGGATCCGTCACGGTCTTAATAGAATTACAAATGCTAAACTAAAATATTTCGTTATTTTATTTCAAAGTGAATCGTCGATCGCGCACACTTTTTTCGTAATAGTTTATTTCTCTTTAAGTTTAGTTTATTTTAATTTTCAAACATCATTAATCGTTCGGTAGGATAATAGAGTCATTGTGAGTAATAGTACTTGCCTGCCCTAAGTTTTTATACGACCTTGATATTTTTCATATCCTATGCTATATTTCGATAGGTACACTTGCCTTAATCGAGTATAGATTGGAGAATACGATTTTCTCTATCAAGGGGCAAGTGGTATAATGAACAAGAATGGCAGAAGCATGAAGTCAGATAGGAGGCTATTGTTCAGTATAGAAGGAAAGCTAAGATGGGAAAGCTACTTCCTGATGCTGTGGAGCCTAGCAATACTTTCCCAAGCCGTATCACTATTTTTAGAGACAAAGACTGAAGACTGAGGCTCAGGTGAAGGCTGATCTTAAAGGCAAAAAGCCCATGGAAGAAACTAAACCTTCTGTGCAGGCAGAAGTACAACCTGGAAGAGGGATTGTTATAAAAGAGTCTGATCTGTCTTAGTCTAAGATGTCTTAGTCTTAGTTTAAAAATGTGTAATGTGAAACATTCAGTGTTAAACATTTTGTAAATAATCATTTTGACATAATATACAAAAGCTTGCTCTTTAATTAATTTTTGAGTATATCCTTTTATCTCTGTGATGAATCTGTGCAAGTGTTTTGATTGTTAATATTTTCTGCAATATTAAGCTTATATACATCATCATCATTTTTTTTATTATTATCATAAGTGGTGCATATCATTAGCTAATATGAGTTATGACTTCTCCAAATAGGGGGAGATTGTTGGGTACATTGGAAAAAGTGTACCTGATTTGAAGAAGCCTAACTTAGCATAATGATATACATCAAGGTGTATTTGATGTTGTTTAAGTTGAATGTGTGCAGGTTAAAAGTATGGAAAAAATTTTAAGTCCATGTGTCGACACCAGAAGAAGATGTGTCGACACTTTAGGAAGATTGTGTCGACACTTGAAGAAGGCTGTGTCGACACAGAGATAATGAGTCGACATCAACTGTGTCGACACCAGGAGGCTATATCGACACACAAAGGCAGAGTCAACAATATTTGTGTCGACACCAGAATACTGAGTCGACACATATAGGCAGAGTTGACAAAAGCTGTGTCGACACCTGAAGGCAGTGTCGACACATACTATGTTCTGAATCTACATCAACTGTGTCGACACACAGGACTTGTGTTGACACATTGCCAAGTTTAGACCAAGTCATTTGCTGAAGAATGATGAAGTGTTTGAGTCAACACAAATACTCAGTGTCGACTCATTCTCAAGTTGTAGTATGCAGAAGCTGAGTCGACTTAAAGGCAAACTTGTCGACTTCACCAGAGACAGTGTCGACACCGAAGTTACTTGTGTCGACACATATAGACAGATGGTCTCGACACTTCTGACAGACAGTCTCGACACTTTGCTATCCAAGACAAAGGCACAAGATCTGTTTGAAGACTTGACAGTTGTGGGTTACAACAGGTTAACTGAAGCTGTCAGACTTGTCAGAAGACAGTTAGAAACCTGATCAGCCGGTCACCAAAAAGAAGGTCTATAAATAGACAGATTCAGAAGTAGAATAAGAAGTTCTTTGTCTTTATTGAGAAGCAACACACATAAAAACTGATTAAGGAATCAAATCAAGAAAGTGCAAGGCACTAAAGAAGATCTTCATCAAAAGATCTAAGAAGACATTCTGAAGGGTTCAACCTCCCAGGATCAGTCTAAGGAGAATTTGTCCTAGAATTCTGAAGAATTTTCAAAGGGATTGGATAGAGAGGGATCCAGTCGTTTGAAGATCAAGAAGGAAGCTGTTACAGGTTACTCAAGAAGCTGTTTGGAAATCAACTCAGCTAGTTCAGATTCAAGAAGCTTTGAAGAAAGCTAAGTTTCAGTTGATTTCATCCATCAGCTGATCAGGTGTTGTCTTGTCCTTTCTCTCTCAACAAGGGCAAGATTCTATAAAACTCTTTTCTAAATTCTGTAGGATCTATTAATATAGATCTGAGTTGTAAGCCTATGTTATAAAGGCTGAGTGTAGGAGAGATAATCTCTGAGTTGTAGGTCTTGAATAAAGACTGAGGTAGGGATGAATTGCCTGAGCTGTAGGAGTGTGGTATCACTCTGAGTTGTAGGGATCCATTTTGGATTCTGAGCTGTAGGATCTGAGGATCTGAGTTAAGGAAGGGAGTTTGGCTGAATCTAGCACACTGCTAGATAGGCGAAGGCGGAAAGTGGATGTACCCAGATCTTGGGGAACTACTATAAATACTTGTTGCAATCTGTGATGTGTAGTTCTAGATTGTGTGATTGTGATTGCTAAAGTAGCTGCAGAACTCATAGAAAATAGTCTTTAATTACCTAATCATTCTGCCTTAAGTTTGAAAAGAAAATAAGAACCTGTTCCCCCCCTCTAGGTGTCTAGGTAATCTTGAAAGTAAAACTATCAAAGAGACAGATTGGAAACTACAAAAAACAACCCCAAGAAAAAAAGGAATTCTGTAAAGAGAAATAGATTCAGATTTGTTCTGCAAGAAATATTCAGATTACAATCTAAAATTAAGGAAGAAGCTGACTGAAGATCAACTTCAACAGCAAGAAGATCCACCTTATTTTGTTCTATCAAGAAGCTTTGAGAAGCTAAGTCAGGTTTGATCAGAAGGATCAGTTCAGTCAAGAACTGATCAAGAAGGCTTCACAAACAGAGGAATCTAGCTGGTGAATTTGTTTAATTCTTATTACATTCTATTTCTTGTAAGATCTATTATCAGATCTGAGTTGTAAGCCTGAAATTATAAAGGCTGAGGTAGGGTTGTTAGCTTGAGGTGTGGGACTTGTGAAAAGTCTGAGTTATAAGCCTAGTTATAAAGGCTGAGGTAGGGCTGAGGCCTGAGGTAGGATTCTGGGGAAGAATCTGAGGTAGGACTTGTTAAGTCTGAGCTGTAGGAACCATTTTGGTTCTGAGTTTGTAAGATCTGGGGATCTGAGCTAGTGGAAGGAAGTTAGGCTGAATCCAGTTATCTACTGGATAAGCGAAGGGGGAAAGTGGATGTACCCATATCTTGGGGAACCACTATAGATCTGGTGTTTGCTGTGATGTGTTTATATTATGCAATTTGATTAATCTGTGTTGGATGATTATCTAACTGTTTGCCTAAAAAGGACTTTAAAAGATTAGAACCTATTCACCCCCCCTCTAGGTGTTTAGGCTCTTGAAACAAAGTCTTTCAAGCCCCAACTTCTATTTTCCCCACGAGTGTGCACCTGATCGCCTACACTCTCTAAGCCTAAATCAGCTCTCCTGACTCAAAAGCGCGCACAAGGGGCCTAGCGTGAATCGGGAAATTACAGCACATGCGTGGTCGAGGTTGAGGACCACGAGGAGGAAACCCTGGACCTGCTCAGAATCAGGTGTTCGCGCTGGACATGACACAGGAGCAGAACCCTCAGGAGGTGATTGCAGGTATGATTACATGTAGTCATCTTATTTTCATTGTTAATCTTAAGTTGCTTAAGACATACTAGATATCTATCTTTGAGTATTGCTATTGGTACTTAGGCACCGTGGTGGTCGGCGGGAAACCGGCCTATATGTTATTTGATACAAGTGACTCACACTCATTTGTGTCTGCGGACTTCATTAAAGACCTAGAAGGAGTGCAATCCTTCACTGGTATTGCTCGAAGAGTACGCCTCCTAGACGGCTCTGAGATGACCGTAACCGCCAAGTGCGAATTAGAGATACTCATTGGGGGAAAGATCTTTGATACCCCTACCACAGTTTTGAGAATATCAAGTTCGACCTCATTCTAGGCATGGTGTGGCTGGATTGGCACTACACAAGAATTGACTGCATGGAGAAGCGAATCTACTTGAGGCATGGGGATACCGATGTAATCTTCCATGGTATAGAATTCACACTACGTTTATTATTGTCTTCGATTTAGAACCTGAAATCTCACATGAGAGGGGATGAAGTTTGCATGATATGTTTCGAACTGAAGGAGATGAAAATAGATATGAAGGATGTGCGGGTGGTGAGAGATTTTCCCGAGGTATTTCCTGAGAAATTGCCAGGTTTACCCCCGTATAGAGAGGTTGATTTTCAAATTAAGCTAATACCAAGAGCTAAGCCCATATCTAGGACCCCTTACCGGATGGCCCCTAAGGAACTCGCAGAGTTTAGAGTTCAATTGCAAGAGTTCGTAGAATCAGTGTTTGTTCTCCCCAGCTCATCACCTTGGGGAGCACTTGTTCTGTTCGTTAAGAAGAAGGATGGAACCTTGCAATTATGTATATACTATCAGGAGCTCAACCGACTGACGGTATGGAACACCTATCCGCTACCTCGGATCGATGAGTTGTTCTACCAATTGGTAGGAGTGCATTGGTTTTCTAAGTTGGATTTGCATTCAGGGTATTATCAGTTGAGAATACAGAAGCAGGACATTCAGAAAACAGCCTTTAGCTCAAGGTACGGCTTGTACGAGTTCACTGTGATGCCATTTGGGCTCACAAATGCCACTTCAGTCTTCATAAGCTTGATGAACAAAGTGTTCGAACCTTATTTAGATGTCTTCGTCATCACTTTCATCGATTACATTTTGGTCTACTCTAAGATGGAGGAAGAGCATGTCGAACATCTGACCTTGGTACTGAAGAAGCTAAAAGAGCACGCCTTGTTTGCCAAGTTCAGCAAGTGCGAATTTTTGCTCCAAGAGGTTGCCTTCTTGGGCCATGTGATCTGTGGGGCTTGGTTAGCCGTGGATCCGGCCAAAGTGCGTGTCATGAAGGAGTGGTCGCCCTTAAAGTCGGCGGTCGATGTGCGGAGCTTCCTTGGACTTGTCGGGTATTATCACAAGTTCGTAAAAGGGTTCTCAAAGATTGCCCTTCCTCTTACTATGCTGACAAAGAAGGGTGTGTCATATGAGTGGACAACCCTGTGTGAAGCTGCGTTTCAAGAACTGAAGGACCGACTTACGTCTGCACCAATCCATGCCCTTCCGTCCAGGAAGGAACGATTTTAAGTTTACATTGACGCATCATATCAAGGGATGGGAGCAGTATTGATGCAGTACGAGCATGTGATTGCATATGCTTCGAGATAGCTAAAGAAGCATAAAGTCAACTATCCGGTACATGATCTTGAATTAGGAGCGGCGGTGTTCGCCCTGAAGATTTGGAGACACTATCTATACGACATCCACTGCGAAATCATTTCAGATCACAAGAATCTGAAGTACGTCCATACCCAGAAGGAACTGAATTTGAGACAGCGGCGGTGGTTAGAGTTTTTGTGCGATTATATATTCACCCTGAACTACCACCCAGAAAAGAAAATTCTGTAGTCGATGCTCTGATAAGGAAGGTACAAGAAACATGCCCCGAGTCCCGGTTGATGCGTATGGAGTTAGCTCAGATGCTTGAGGAGATGGAGATTACTCTATTGTATTAGGACCAACCGGAAGGGTATTCGGAGTACTTAGCCACGATGAGCATAGTTTGTGACATTCGAGACCGAATCTGGGCGGAGCAAGGAAAGGATGCGGCTTTGGTCCCGACAATCAAGTCGATTGAAGATGGTATTATTGACAAATATTCCCTGCAAGACGGCCTCGTCTACTTCCATGGTCGGCTCTACATTCCCAAGGGCGTTAATATTCGAGAAGATATATTAAGAGAGGCACATTGCTCTCAATATTCTGTGCATCCTAGGATTGCCAAGATATACGCCGACTTGCGAAAGACCATGTGTTGGCCAGGAATGAAGAAATACATCAGACATTTTGTTACGCATTGCGAGGCCTGTCAAAGGGTGAAGGCAGAGTGCAGGAGTCCCGACGGATTATTACAACCATTTCCCATCCCTGAGTGGAAGTTCGAGGATGTCTCTATGGACTTCGTCCACGGTTTTCCCCACTCACGCTCAGGGAATGATTCAGTATGGGTGATCGTTGACTGCCATACAATGGTTGCCCGGTTTATTCCTATGAAGAAAGAAGCTCATGTGGACGTTTTGGTACGCCTCTTTGTGGAGCAGTTCGTACGGTATCATGGTGTGACTTAGACGATTGTTTCTGACCGGGATGGTCGGTTTACCTCTAAAGAATGGAAGGCGACACAAGCGTATTTGGGATCATGTCTCACCTTTAGCACGGCGTTTCATCCTCAGATAGACGGGCAGTCTGAAAGGACTGTCAGGACATTAGAGGATCTACTGAGGTTGTGTGTGTTGGATAGAGGAGAGCTGTGGGAAAGGCTCTTACCCCTGGTAGAGTTCTCGTTCAATAACAGCCATCAAGCTAGCAACGGGATGGCGCCCCATGAATCCCTTTACGGAAGAAGGTGTAGAACACCCTTATCTTGGGTGCAGGATGAGGACCCGAAGAATTTGGGAAATGAATACATAGATGATACTGATGCGGTTGTGAGACTAATACGGGACCGCATGCTTAAGGCTCAAAGTCAGCAGGCAAAATATTATAATGCAAAGCACCGTATGGTGGAATTTCAAGTGGGTGACAAAGTGTTTCTGAAGATCAGGCCGATTCTTGGAGTATCACGTGTACGTAATGTGAAGAAGCTCAGCCCAAGGTACGTTGGGCCCTACATTATATTGGAAAGGATTGGCCTGTTTGCCTATCAGTTGGAGTTACCGCCAGAGCTAGAGAATATTCATGACGTATTGATGTAGGTTACGCCTAAGGATCCTATACGGAAGGCGAGTCTACGGCCTTGGAAACGTTTGCCGCTCCCTAACCCGCACACAAACGAAACGCAGTGTCCACAATGATTGTTATTTATCGTTCGCGCTAACATACGGATAACCGATCCGCAAGGGGAACGGAGAATGGCTATAGGCCAAAATCCTTTCCGGCTAAATGGAATAATATTAAATTCTGATCGAGCTTTGGAGTTGTACCAAAATAGATCCACCAAAAAAAATCACGATTCAAAAAAATGGAAGGATCTATCCCAACAAAACAAAAGCGAGGAGCGCCAATCCTCTCGCGAGATCTTTTCAGAAAAAACCAAATGAAAATATCAAATCTATTTTAGAAACACCGCGAAAGTTAACAATTCGAGAAATCACGCAAAATCCGTCCACCACAAGAACCAATCAAAGAAGAGAATCCCTTATGTAGGACTTTTCGTTACCCCGCTCGGAAACGTAGATCCGAGATGTTGGATCCACAAATAACGACCGCTCTTCCTTTTGAGATTCACAGGAAACGCACCACGGATGAAGATCTCGTTCACCTCCTTCACTTCTCGCCGTGAAAGATTTCCCCAAGACGTTGTTCTTCCTTGCACAAGATCCTTCTCCTCCAAAAGGTGGCTGAAATCTTCAAGGGGTTGGCAAAGTCAGTTGAGAAGGGAAATAGTGGTGGGAGAACGATAGGGTCGTTAGAGGAAGAGAGGGAGTGGAAGGGGACGGCCAAGCAAGAAGGGAGAGGGGTGGCCGAACCTTGAGAAGAGGGAGACTCCTTAGGGGAGGCGGCTAGGAGGAGGGAAGAAGGAAGAATAAGGTTTAGGCAAAAGCTGATTTTGATTTCAATATTAATCTAAATATCAAATGACAAATTGGCCTTATATAAGGCTTACAACCATGTGGCTATTAGCAGCCCAAAATAAAAATGTTGTAGAAAATGAAATGACAAAAATAACATAGTGTCCAATATCACATATAACCAGATAAAGGCAGACCAAATAATAAAATAAATTTAATGCTTATTTTTGTTGTGTGGGCGAGGATTGTAGCAATGCCCGCTATGGCGTTGCAAGTCTCTTGATGGTGGAGCATCGTCGTCATCTTCTGTCACGGTAACACCGCCATGGTCGTCGTCTTCGTCACCAAGTTAGTCGTCGCGGTGGCCGTCTCTATCAATCCTCTGGCTCTCGAAAGGACTCATCACCGATGAGTGGGCTGGACGGTATCGGTGGAGGAGATCTGCATCGAGAAGAGACAGTTCTTCCACAAAAATCCAAGAGTCGTCTGAAGCTGGACAACCATGCCATCTGACCAAAAACCTGTGAATGTCACCATCAGGAGTAGAAAACACCGCATCCTGCAAAACCTTGTCAGGCAAGAAAGCAGTTCGGGAGAACCTTGGAAAAGCATTAGGCAAAGAAGGAAAACAAGTTGCATCATCAATAGACAACGTACCTCCCGAAGAATCTGAAAGGGAGAGCGGTCCATAAATATTCTCACCCCCCACCCCTTTAGACGGTATAGTGGAAATATGAAACAAAGAGACTGACAGTTCAGGTGGTTGAGCGACATAAAGCGTTAAATCCGAAATGTTAAAAACAGGGGAGATTCCCCACTCAGCGGGTAACTGTAATAAATATGCATTTTCACCTAGCTTCTTCAAAATCCGAAAAGGACCGGCTCTCTTATTCGCTAATTTTTTTATGGTGCCCGAAGGCAACCGTTCAGGGATAAGACGTACCATTACCAAATCACCAATCTTTAAGGGGACTGCTCGCTTATGTATGTTAGCATTCGATTGATAAATAGCATATTGTTTAGCTAACGTCTTGCCAATGTGCTCGTGGAGAGTGTGAACGTGCGAGGTGAAGTCATGTGCAAATTGACTTGATTTAAATAATGGTGGTAACAGAATCAAGTCAAGAGGCACGGGCGCCTTATATCCATGCACTATCTCATTTGGCGATAACCCGGTGGACCTATTCTTAGAATTATTATAGGCTAACTGAGAGTGAGGAAGAATAAGATCCCATGTACCCTTATGATCACCCACTAAGCAATGAAGAAATCCTCCCAAACTACGGTTAACAACTTCCGTTTGCCCATCCGTTTGGGGGTGATAGGCTGACGAAAACATAAGTCTAGTGCTCAACAACTTCCAAAGTGTTTTCCAAAAGTAGCTAGTAAACTTAACCTCTTTATCGGTCACGATGGTTTTGGGGACACCCCGATGTGCTACGACCTCCTTAAAATACAACTTAGCAACATGTGAAGCATCGTTGGTGCTATGACAAGCGATAAAATAAGCCATTTTGGAGAATCGGTCCACTACGACCAAGATGGAATTGTGACGCCTAAATGTCAGTGGGAGGCCCAATATGAAGTACATGCTAACATCCACCCATGGGGCAGAGGGAATCGGAAGGGGTGTGTAAATACCCGCATTGGTCTTGTTACCCTTTGCTAATTGACATACGCGGCAGCTTCCTACGATTTTATTGACCATTGGCTTGAGACCCGGCCAAAAGAATTTATCCCCCACAAGTGTGATCGTTTTATCGCGACCGAAGTGTCCACCTAATCCTCCACTATGTAACTCCCATATAATAAAATGGCGTAACGAAGAGCGTGGAATACATAGTTGCGTATGCTTAAATAGGTACCCCTCACTGATGTAATACGCCGAGATAGTGGAAGGGAACTTGTCCTGAGCGGCGAAGTATATGTCCTTGAAATTCGGGCACTGTATATACTCATCTTTGATTCTCTCAAAGCTTATGACTGATACCTCCATGGTAGATAGTAATAGGGTGACTTGACTAAGGGCGTCCGCCACACGATTTAACGTACCCTTGAGGTGTTTGATAATGAAAGTATACTCCTGTCGGTATGAGACCCATTTGGCGTGCCGAGGGCTGATCTTACTTTGGGAGTTGAAAAATTTTAAAGCCTCATGATCCGAGAGGATTAAAAATTCTTTCGATATGAGATAGTGTCGCCAATGTTGGAGACAACGTATCACGACATAAAACTCATGATCATAATTGGAATAATTTAATTTTGGGCCCGCAAGTTTCTCGCTAAAGTATCCAACCGGATGTCCCTCTTGGCTTAACACTCCTCCAATTCCTATCCCCGAAGCGTCGCATGATAATTCAAACACTTTATTAAAATCCGGTAACCGTAATAGGCGGGCTTCGGACATCCGATCCTTAATCATTTGAAACGCGCTAGCGGCCGATTTGGTCCATGCAAAATCACCCTTCTTCATACATTCAGTGATTGGTGCCATGATACTACTAAAATTGCGAATGAATCGTCGATAAAACGTGGCAAATCCATGAAAACTCTTAACATCCCTAATATTTTGCAGTTCTGGCCACTCTCTAATCACTTGGACCTTCTTAGGGTCAGCATGAATATCCGCAGCGCTCACTAAGTATCCTAGAAATTCCATGGAAGTCACCCCGAACGCGCACTTCTTAAAATTAATATATAAGTTCTCTTGGCGCAATGTAGTAAGGATTGTCCGCAAATGAGTTTCATGATCGATCGGCGAGGTACTAAACACCAAAATATCATCGAAATAAACTACGACAAATTTACCCATGTATGGCATAAATACTTGAGTCATTAACCGTGAGAAAGTACTTGGTCCGTTAGTGAGTCCCTCTCCTAGAACTAACCACTCGTAAAGCCCGTCCTTAGATTTAAAGGCCGTTTTCCATTCGTCTCCCTCCCGAACCCTTATTTGGTGGTAACCACTCTTTAAATCCAATTTTGAAAATACGGTGGCATCGGATAACATATCCAATAGATCGTCCAAACGGGGGATGGGAAACCTATACTTGACAGTTATTTTATTGATGGCCCGGTAGTCTACACACAACCTCCAAGACTTATCTTTCTTCGGGACCAACAAGGCAGGGACGACACAAGGGCTTTTACTATGGCGAATAAATCCCTTTGCTAATAAATCAGAAATTAATGTTTGTAGTTCATTATGTGCGGAGGGATTGAGTCGGTAATGGGGTAGATTAGGCAAGGATGAGCCCGGGACGAAATCGATTTCGTGTTGAATATCCCTGATTGGTGGCAACTTGGAAGGTAAATCTACCGGATAAACGTCCTTATATTCTTCTAATAACGTGCGCAGAGATAACGGTAGGATCTTTAAAGACGGTGCATCTTCCTTTACTTGTAGACATACTAACGCATAAATGACGCCATCTAGAAAGGTTTCACGTTCTAACTCCTTCCTACTTATAAAACTTACCGTTTTCCTTTCCGCAGGCACCACTGTGTTCTTGGAAGCAAATGACGGGTCCTTAGGTGGTGTGGCTTTCAAAACAATGGTCTTACCATTAAACTTGAACTCGTAGGTGTTGTCTTTGCCAAAATGGGTCACGTCATAATCATAAAGCCATGGACGCCCTAGTAGAACGTGACATACATCCATAGGGATGACATCGCACCACACCTTATCGACATAACTCTTTACTGTAAGCGGTACCAAGCATTGTTTAGATACTGCGATCAATGTTTTGTTCACCCAGGCTATCTTATACGGATGTGGATACGACTCAGTGACTAAGTGCATTCGAGTGATGGCATTCTCCGAAATGACGTTCATACAACTACCTCTATCGATTATTAACTTACACCACTTGTCACCGTTCTTAAAATTTACCGAGAAGATATTCGTCCGATTGTAATCGTCTGTTGCACGCGGTGTGTTCAGAATACATCTCATAACCATCATAAAAGAGTCGTCATCAATATCACTCGGCTCGGCGTCAGACTCCGTACCGGCTTCATAAACGACCTCGGCAAAATCAGACGTGGAGTCTAAAAGGGCTAGGGGTTTTCCCTTAGTGGGGCACTCACTAGAGTAATTCCCTTGGATTCCGTAAGAATAACAGGTGGCATTAGTCTTATTAATACGTCCTATTGGAACTCTCTCACCATTGGGATTTTTATTGTTCCTAGCGGTAATTACTATAGAACTTGAGTCAGTCGACCGGAAATTTCCTTTATCTCGCATGGATGACGAAGGTGGGGGTCCTAAGATGGATTTTCCCTTCTGGAATGCTCGTCCCTTGGACTTGTGGGCATTGTGCTTTTCTATATCCAATGCTGCATTGAATGTTGTGTTAAGGTCCGTGTGACCATAACGCAAAAGCTTGCCTTGGATATCTGTATTAAGTCCCTTACGGAAACGAGATAGTGTTACCTCGGGCATTTCTCGAATGTCGAAACGCACCATCATATCCTTGAGTTGTCCAATGTACTCCGCTACCGATTGGCCCCCTTGTCGAAGGGTGGCTAGCTCGTCGAACATTTGGGTTCGGTGATACGCCGGGACATATTGATCATGCAGGAGCGCCTTCATGGCAGCCCACCCAATTTGGGGTGCTCCATTCACGGTACCTAGACGCCTCTCTTCGTTTAACCAAAACGTTTTGGCTCTACCTAGAAGTTTCATTCGTGCTACCCGCACTTTCTCAACGTCCGTCAGGTTGTGCCACTCAAAATAGCACTCGATATCTATGATCCAGTTTAGAAATAATTGGGGTTCACCCAAACAATCGTAGGATGGCGATTCCATTTTAACGGCTCTAGTTAAGTCGAACTCATAAGGGGCTCGAGGTGCATACTCGCAGTCCTGATCACTAGGGTGATTTTGTCGCTCTTCTCGTTGGTTAGCGGGCTGGGGTGGTGGCCCCGGTCGATTTATCCCAAAGCCGGGATTTTGAGGCGCCGCCTGATTTACAGCCAACCCTTGTATTAACTGAGTGAGTGCATCGAACCTGGTATTAAATTCTTCCCTAAGCGCCGCGATTGTTGCGGGAGCGTGCTCATCATCATGGTTGTCAGCCATGTGTGAGGTGGATGGAGAATACTCTGTGCCATGTCTCGTGCGCATTAACGACAGTGATACAGGGTCTTACCTAGGAAAAAGACTGTTTGGACAATAATTTTATAAATCAGGATTTTTAAATGCTTAATGACTTGGGAACGACAAAAATTTTTGTAGACTTTTTTGCTTAGAAAAATATGTAGAAAATTCAAATTTTTTTTTGTAATTTTTTTGCAGAATTTTTTTTTTGATTTTTTTGTTATATGCAGACCAAATGGAGAATTTCAGATTCGGTGACTACGAAACGTGCACGGCCAAGTGTGGGTCAACGTACTATGAAAGGGGAGCGTAAGGACGGTGTCGATTGAGAAATCAACACGAACCTCGCTTTGATACCAAAATTTATGTAGGCTACCCTAAGGATCCTACACGGAAGGCGAGTCTACGGCCTTGACAACATTTACTGCTCCCTAACCCGCACACAAACGAAACGCAGTGTCCGAAATGATTGTTATTTATCGTTCGTGCTAACATACAGATAGCCGATCCGCAAGGGAAACAGAGAATGGCTATAGGCCAAAATCCTTTCCGGCTAAATGGACAAATATTAAATTCCGATCGAGCTTTGGAGTTGTACCAAAATAGATCCACCAAAAAAAATCACGATTCGAAAAAATGGAAGGATCTATCCCAACAAAACAAAAGCGAGGAGCTCCAATTCTCTCGCGAGATCTTTTCGGAAAAAAACCAAATGAAAATATCAAATCTATTTTAGAAACACCGCGAAAGTTAACAATTCGAGAAATCACGCAAAATTCGTCCACCACAAGAACTAATCAAATAAGAGAATCTCTTATGTAATAATTTTCGTTACCCCGCTCGGAAACGTAGATCCGAGATGTTGGATCCACAAATAACGACCGCTCTTCCTTTTGAGATCCACGGGAAACGCGCCACGGATGAAGATCTCGTTCGCCTCCTTCACTTCTCGCCGTGAAAGATTTCCCCAAGACGTTGTTCTTCCTTGCACAAGATCCTTCTCCTCCAAAAGGTGGCTGAAATCTTCAAGGGGTTGACAAAGTCGGTGGAGAAGGGAAATAGTGGTGGGAGAACGATAGGGTCATTAGAGGAAGAGAGGGAGTGGAAGGGGACGGCCAAGCAAGAAGGGAGAGGGGCAGCCAAACCTTGAGAAGAGGGAGACTCCTTAGGGGCGGCGGCTAGGAGGAGGGAAGAAGGAAGAATTAGGTTTAGGCATAAGCTGATTTTGATTTCAATATTAATCTAAATATCAAATGACAAATTGGCCTTATATAAGGCTTACAACCATGTGGCTATTAGCAGCCCAAAATAAAAATGTTGCAGAAAATGAAATGACAAAAATAACATAGTGTCCAATATCACATATAACCAGATAAAGGCAGACAAAATAATTAAATAAATTTAACGCTTATTTTTGTTGTGTGAGCGAAGATTGTAGTCGTGCCGCTATGGCGTTGCAAGTCTCTTGATGGTGGAGCATCGTCGTCATCTTCTGTCACGGAAACACCGCCATGGTCGTCGTCTTCGTCACCCAGTTGGCCGTCATGGTGGCCGTCGCCATCACGTATTCCATGTGTAACGTCCCAATTCGCGCTAGGCCCCTCGCATGAGTTTAGAGTCAAGAGACTTTACTCGGGCTCGGGATGCACTGGAAAAAGGTGTCAAGTGCGTCGAATGGAGTGCAGGGTTGAGTGATATCCAACGGATCGAAAGGAAATGTCCTAAGGGAAAATCGACGAGAATGGAGGATGATACTCGCCGATCGACGGGTATCAGGAATGATACTCGCCGATTCGACGGGTATCGATGGTCGATACCCGCCGGATTCAAAACTACAGATTGAGAATTAGGCTAAGGGAAATTCGCCGAGAATGCCCGACGATTCTCACCGATCGTCGAGTATCGCTGAGAATACTCAACGCACTCAACGCCATGATTGCCGATAAGTTGGCTAAGTGAAATTAGCCGGGTATCATTGTTGATACCCGACGAATTCGTCGAGAATGCCTGACGATTCTCACCGATCGTCGAGTATCGCTGAGAATACTCAACGCACTCAATGCTAGATTTTCCGATAAGTTTGCTAAGTGAAATTCGCCGGGTATCATTGTTGATACCCGACAAATTCATCGAGAATGCCCGACGATTCTCACCGATCGTCGAGTATCGCAGAGAATACTCAACGCACTCAACGCCAGATTTTCCGATAAGTTTGCTAAGTGAAATTCGCCGGGTATCATTGCTGATACCCGACGAATTCGTCGAGAATGCCTGACGATTCTCACCGATCGTCGAGTACCGCCTAGAATACTCAACGCCAGGATTTCTGATAAGTTTTATAAGTTAAATTCGCCGGGTATCATTGTTGATACCCGACAAATTCGTCGAGAATGCCCGACGATTCTCGCCGATCGTCGAGAATGACGGTTGATTCCCGTCGAATTTTACCTGTGCGTTTTCTTCGCCCAGGCAGATTCGTCGGCTTGTACAGGCGGACCGAACCGGACTTCGGGATTCGTGCTAGATGATTCCTTGGACCGGGTCACTTCAATATGACCCATTATGGGCGGTCCAATGAGGCGTTGACACGTGTCAGAAGATGTAACCTAATACTTCGGCTTATAAAGGGAAGTAAAAGCCGAACCCTAGCCTTTGCGCCGATCGACATTGTCGTCATCACAGACCTCGCAACCGACAGAGCTGAGGGAAGTCGGAGCTCTTGGAGGCGGCCCTCTCTCGCTCTCTCCCTCTCCTTCCTTTGTCGTGAAGAACAACCACACCAAGCAAAAGATGCCGCAAAGAAGAACGACTAGATTCATGGCCGGGAACGATGGTACCGCTCAAAACGAGGTGAGCTTCCTCCCCTCTCCCTTGGTGCAAGATCTGTAGTTATATTCTAGGAGAGATATCGACTCCATAGAGTCTTGATGGTGAGGAGATGATTTCCTAGGGAAAACCATGCCTAGGTTTGTTTTCTAGGCTTTAGTCTTCTTCAACCTCTTCATCCTTCAAAGTGAAGATGAGAGAGAGATTCGTGGAGAAATAAGGCTTTGTGAGGGTGAATAAGGGTGGAAGAATTTCTGGAGGAGTTTTTGGGAGATCGGTGTGAGGAGGAAGATGAACAGATGTCATTCATTTCACCTTAAGATGCGTGCAGAAATCTGTTTTCTGCACGCAGCAATCTTAATGGTCGATTTCGGGGGTGTTATAGCCATATCTGGGTTTTCCACTCAACACAAAAGTCGTAGCCCTCAAAATTATCTTTCCAACAAGTTGTTGCACGTTTTCAGATGATACCTGTAGCCACGGAAAAGCCAGTTCGAATGTGCTGCGATTGGGTGAAATTCCACCCAGGAAATCTGTATCCTGTACGCAGCAGGCTTCGAGTGGATTTCTGGTGTGATGCAATCGAATCTGGGCTTTCGACAAAACACAAAAGTTGTAGCCCTTGAAATTATCTTTCCAACGAGTGGTTACACGTACTCGTCAGATTTCTATAGCCACGGGAATCATTAGTAGAATTTGCTGACCGGATTAAGGATGCACCTAAATTCTGGACTGTGCAATGTGGAGTGTGATTTGGTGGAATTTAATGTTGCGATCCAACTCTAGGCTTAGGTGAGCTCTTTTGACATAATCATCATTGTGATATGATAAGTTGAGGTTATAAATCTAAATTTGTATATCGAGTTGTGGACAAGCTTAATTGAAGGAAAAAGGTTGATATAAATGGGTAGTTATAAGTTGATGGAGGTATAAATGATTTAGCTATGGCAATGATGTATGTTGAATGGATAGAAGGGAATTAGTAACCCAATGTTTAGAGTGTCGTCTCCCTACGGGTAGCATTGTGGAAGTAAAAAGTGAGGTGTTGACTGTCATTAGTTGGAATGAGGTTGAGATGAGTAAAGTTGGACGATTGGGCTTGGTCCTCGGTGTTCATGTCCCGAGGCTCCTTCCATGCCAAGTGAACGGTTGGGCTTGGCCCTCGGTGTTCACGTCCCGAGGCTCCTTCCGTGTTTGATGGATGGTTGGGCTTGATCCTCGATGTTCACGTCCCGAGGCTTCTTCCATGCCACGATATTATGGAATTGCATGTGGTTTGAGTCGACACTTGGTGTCGTAATCCCGGGTTAAGGATAGTGTGGCAGGTATACGGGCTCGCAAATCGTCACACCGATGGGAGTTGACAGCTAGACCTTGTACGGTTTGGCTTTGTCCTCGGTGTTCACGTCCGGAGGCTCCTTCCGTGCCAAGTGAACGGTTGGGCTTGGTCCTTGTGCTCACTTCCGAGGCTCCTTCCGTGTCACGCATTGGCCAGTTCGGGGCTAGGATCTTGGTGATCATTTACCCAAGAGAACCCGCTGAGCCATAGTACACATGTGTGCTCCACTGTTGTGTTCTTAGCATTGAGGCGTACGGAGGCCTAGGCCAGGTAGTGTGGAGACCAGCCTAGTAGTGGAGATGCCTGCTCTACTATCACCGTTTGGCCACGACGGTTGACGCCTGAGAGGTTAGCTACCTGCTCGAATAGTGGGAACTGTAAGACTGTGTCGACATAGCGATTGCATGTGCTTGATCATGGGTGTGTCATTGCATTGCATACATAGCATTGCACTTCATTACATACACAAGATCCTCATCGTATAAGATTGTATGGGCACTCCTATACGATGAGTTACTTACTGCTGAACGACCCTCAACTTATATGCTTGTATGGGCATACATATAAGTTGAGTTACTTACTGTTATAACATTATACTCTCTTGCTGCTGTAGATGGTAGAATTGTAGAATAAGAGCTTGTTCATTTATAACTTGTATACTTACTTCACCTGCTTGTACTTCTGTTATATATATATTGTACCTATTCCTTTCTCCGCCCGGTGCCGAGGAGTCGCCGGGGGAGCGGATGTGAAGCCACTTAGTATTTATGACTAACGGTTGCTACGTCTTCCTTTTTAGGAGAAAACCCCGCAGGTGGAGCAGCAGACTATGCAGCTGGAAAGCCAGGCCAGGACGACAGGGCCTGAGGGGACGGTACCGTCGCTACCGTCGGTTATAGATGTGAGTGAGAGAGATTTTGTTGTAGCCCTTGAGGCAATTTTATTTACGTACTATGATTATGTAGAAGCTTGTTTAGCTTCTCTTTTGCTGTGCTTATGGACTCATGCTTAGTGTGGATTGACTTCTTATATTATTATGGTTGGGTTGGTATTTATTTGTTGATATTGGTTGTAGTCGGCAGGATAGGCGTCTTGTGGTACAGGCTAGCCCGAGTGTTAGTGTTACCGCAAGGTGGCTGTTCTGGGCATATGACCCCTCTCGTGTCGTGTCTTGTGTTCCGGGAGGGGGGTCTTACACCATGTGTCTTCACTTTGAAAGGAGTTGTTGCGACCCGATTAATATGTTCCCACCACTGACGGATCAGTTGCGACTGATAGGTCAGTGCGACTAGAGCCTGTGCAGATAGTAGACAACTAGACAAGGATTTTGCACCGCAAAAGTGTTCCTCTGGTTAAGGTGTTATGGTCTAATCATGGGAAGGAGGAGCATACATGGGAGCCGATGTACTTGATTCATAATCGCTACCCGGAGCTGTTTCATCAAGGTAATCTTTAAAAGTACATTTTATTTCATTTTATGTTTTACTTTCCCCCATAGCCTTAGCCTAATTTCGGGGACGAAATCTTTTATTTTATTTATAGGATTTGTAACGTCCCAATTCGTGATAGGCACCTCATGCGCACTTTTGAGTCAGGAGAGATGATTTGGGCTCAGGGAAGAGAAGTCAGTCCAGAAAATGATACGGGTAGTGACACGGGCGTGTCCCTACCCGTGTGGAAAATCATGGATTTTCCAGAGAAGGACACGGGTTGTGACACGAGCGGGTATCTACCCGCTCGTGTTAGAGGACACGGGTAAAGGCACGGGTGTGTCCACTACCCGTGTGTGTAACTGGCATTATCGATCCTGTGTCCCGAGCAGGACTCGGGTAGGGACACGGGCGTGTCCCTACCCATGTGAATATCTCCAGGAAACTCGTCCGTGTCTCCCGAGCAGTACACGGGCAAAACACGGGATGAACACGGCCGTTTTTCGTGGACACGGGTAGTGGACACGGGAGTGTCTTTACCCGTGTTTGTGTCCATACGATGCAATAACCGTGACGACGCTTCACCCGAGCGGGACACGGGTAGGGACACGAGCATGTTCCTACCCGTATTGGTCCTATTTATATAGGATTTGGCCATTTTTCGTCCTCTTTCCAAACCCTCTTTTTCTGTGGAGAGACTACTGCTGGAGACAAGTCTTTTTCTGTGGAGAGCCAACGCCGCCGAGGAGAAGAGGATGCCGCCACGAAGAGTCATGTGATCCATGGCTGGAAATAACGGAAACGCCGGAAATGATGTGAGTTTCCTCCCCTCTCCCTTGGTGCAAGATCTGTAGTTAATCCTAGGCGAGATATTTACTCAAAAGAGTCTTGATGTGTGAGATGGAGACTCCTAGGAAGAGGCCTTACTAGGACTTGTGTTCTAGGGTTTAGTAATCTTCAACCTCTCCTTCCTTCAATGTGATGGTGGGGATGGGCTCGTGAAGAGGAATGGCCTGATGAGGGTGAATAAGGGTGGAGGATTTCTAGGTGTGATTTGGGAAGATTCCGCTAGAGGAGGAAGATGAACCGATGTCGTTCATTCCGCCTCAGAAATGTATGCAGGAATTCTGTATTCTACACGCAGCGATCTTCATGGACATTTTCATGTATTTCATGGCCAGATCCGGGCTTTTAACTAAACACGAAAGTAATAGGTCTTAAAGAGATCTTTCCAACGAGTGGTTACACATCTGTAGGCGATGTCTGAAGCCACACGAAAGCCTGATCGAAATTGATGGCTGATAATGTAAACGTGTTGAAACTGTAATTTGAATGTAGCAGTCTTAGAAGCTGCTTTAGAGTATGATTCGACCAATTCTGGGCTTCTGGCTAAACACGAAAGTTGTGGACCTTTGAAATACCTTTCCAACAATGGGTTACACATTTTCGCCGGATTCCTGTTAGCATCAAGAATCCATATTTGAAGCTCTACTCTCTATACAATTCCCTCATGCTTGGTTCTTTGTTAATGTAAACCTAATTTAGTATTATTAGAGTAATTGTGAATAGTTATCATAAAGTTCGTGGTGAGCTGTTGGTTGATCCTTTATAATCAAATGATGAAGTAAAACCTACTTGAAGGAAATGGTTGGATGGTAGATCCCTAGGTGAACTAGTGAGTAGACAAGTTGGATTGTATAAACAACTAGATATGTTAATTAATAATGTGGGCTGTGAGCTTGAAATGTTAGAAGAGGATTGAATATGGTTAGTGCATGGATATGCGGAAGGGTTGATAGTGCATTAATGTTTGCTGCACTTGATCGTTTGTGTTGATAAGGGATTTGGTAAGGGTACCCTTGTGAGATGTTGAGCTCGAGATGTGAAGTAGCATGTGAGTCGACACGTGGTGTCGTAATCATGAGTTAAGGATAGTGTGGCAGGTCTATGGGCTCGCCAGTTGTCACACCGACGGGAGTTGACAGTTAGACCTTGGGCTGTTGTTCTTGGTCCTCGGTGCTCATTCCCGGGGCTCCTTCCATGCCAAGTGAACGGTTGGGCTTGGTCCTCGTGCTTTTTCCGAGGCTCCTTTCGGGTCACAACTTAAGCCAGATCGGGGCTTGGTTCTCGGTACACATCTACCCGAGACTCCCGCTGACCCGTAGTATGCTTGTGAGCTCCGCTGATGTGTTCTTAGCATTGAGGCGTACGGAGGCCTAATCAAGGTAGTGTGGATGCCAGCCTAGTAGTGGAGATGCCCGCTCTACTGTCACCGTCTGTCCACGACGGTTGGTGCCTGAGAGGTTAGCTACCTGCTCGAAAAGTGGGAACTCCAAAGTCTTTGTTTACATATCAATTTTCTTGTGCGTGTGCATGTTGAGTCATAGCATAGCGTTCATTGCATCTCACATTACATTGCATAAACAAGATCTTCATCGTATAAGTTTGTATGGGCACTCTTATATGATGAGTTACCTTTCTGTTGAGGCGATCCTCAACTTATATGTCTATATGGGCATTAATGTAAGTTGAGTTACTTTCAGTTATAGCTTACATTCACATACTCTGCTGTAGATGTAGAACTGCTAGCTTAGAATGCTGATGTTACCGTTATAGTTTACTTTACTGCTACTCATGTCATATATATTACTCCATTTGTTTGTACTACTACTTCATTAAATATATTGTACCCTGATCCTTTCTCCGCCCGGTGTCGAGGAGTCGACGGGGGAGCAGATGTAAAACCACTTAGTCTTTATGACTAACGGTTGCTACGTCTTCCTTTTAGGAGGAAACCCTGCAGGCGGAGTAGCAACAGGTAATGCAGCAGAACAGTCAGGCCAGGACGACAGGGCCTGAAGGGATGGTGTCGTCGCTACCTTCAGTGACAGAAGTGAGTCATAGAGTGACTCTTATTGTAGTCCTTTTGGGCAAGACTACTCATACTCTGATTGTTTAGAAGTTAGATGTAGCTTCTATATTTGTTATATTTGGTACTTATATTCTTATGTGTGCATTTGACTTCTGTTTTTATTACTCTTGTCTGGTTGGCATGATTGATATTGGTAAAGGCTGACAGAATAGGCGTCTTGTAGTACAGGCTAGCCCGAGTGCTAGTGCTACCGTAAGGAGGCTGTTCTGGGGATAAGACTTCCCTCGTGCCATGTTCTGTGTTTCGGGAGGGGGGTGGGGGTCTTACAATGGCTCCTTCACTTCCTACTCCGCCAACTTGGCAAACTTCTTCACGAATGCCGGGTTGGCCGCCTCAATCTCTATCTCATTTGCCGCCCACTCCATCAGCTCCTCGAAAGAGAGGGGGCACTCTCTTCAGCTCCATGCTAAAGAAACTCGACCTCAACCTGAGGGTGAAGGCGAGCATCATAGTGTACCCCGACATCTCTTGGACCTGTAGGATCTCCTCCTAGAACCCATCAACATAGCTTCCCAGTGTCTCCTCCGGCTTCTTCTTGATGGAAAACAAGCACTCCGCCGAATTCTTCCTCTTCTTTGACGTCGAGAACCTCAACAAGAATCCTCGATGCAAATCCTCAAAGCAGTAGATAGAACTCGCGGGCAATTGGTGAAACCAATCCCTAGCCTTCTCTTTCAAAGTGATGGCAAAGAGCTGACACTTGAAGGCATATGACATCTGCCTTATAGAAATTGCATCCTCGAACCATTGCACATGATGCACGGGGTCATCTCTGACTGTGTAGTATGACGTCGGGCTCTCAAAACCCGCCCGGAATCGGGTCTGGGATGATCAGCTCACTAAAAGGTCTTCCTCATACCACCTGGCGAGAGGGCACGTTTCTGGATCTCGGTATGCTGAGCCCATCAACACTAACCCGCCCAGCGAAGTGCTCTCGCCCTGCGACATCCCTCTTGCCAAACTTTGTCGGGACACCTTTCCGAGACGCTGTCCGAGAGCATTCTCGCCTAACGACGGAGCTGTAACCATTGGGACCTGACGCATCGCCCATTCGCTCCTTGCCGAGAATGACAAATGGACTGTCTGCAAGACTTCCTGCGTGAATTCTTCTAGCATCCCCAACATCACCCCACTTGCCTTAGGTGGAGAACCTCCTGAGCCCTCTCCCTCGTCCTCGCCTCTGGCCATGAGACTTAGCCCTAAGATTTTCTTGTATCAGCTACGGTCCATGCTCACCACACCAAAAATGATGGAACCAAAAACTGGCCCCAACGAGAGTTCAGACTCTGGGGTATAGCTAACACTTACTTCTCCCAAGCCCTGGCTCCTGTCTAGATACAAGGAATAAAGAAACCGACCCTAGGCTACAGCACAGAGGTCCCTCCACTAACCCGAAAGATCTCAGAGTGCTTCTGTAACGCCCCAAAACTCAAAAGAGGGACGAACAGTGTTCGAAGCTAAGTTTGAGGCCTGGTAAGAGTCACACGGCCTGGGACACGGTCGTGTACAGGGCTATGTCCTTCTCGGGCTATTAGCCGGGCTTTGTCGAGTAAGTTACACGGCCTAGGACACAGTAATATCCCAGGGCATATCTAGCATACGGCCTGTGACACAGGCGTATCACATGGTTGTGCCCTCTTCAGGATGTTTTGGTCCTATATCGAGTGAGGAACACGCCTCGCGACACGGGCGTGTACCGATTTACACAGGCATGTCAAAGTTTGACACAGGCGTGTCTAAGCCTGTGTCCTGTCGAGATGCAACATTTTCAGCGTCGATTGGGGCATACAGCCCATGACACAGGCATGTCCATGGTTGACACAGGCATGTCCCAAGTCGTGTCACATGACGTATCCTGTTCTGTATTTCCTGGTTTACGACGAGTGTGGAACACGGACTTGGACACTGGCGTGTCACATGCTGTGTTCGGCCCAGGAAATTTATTTTAAGTGCGAATCGTGGCCATTCGTTTCCTTCTATTGGGATCCAAGGGCCCAGGCTGGTCCTTGCTGAGTTAAGGCCGGGAATAGGGTTTGAAACCCTCATTCCATTTTGATTTTCACTTTCTAAAAGCTTTAGACAGAGTGGAGAGCAAGGAAGAAGGAGAAGGAGAGATCCGGCCGCTGGAGGAGCTTCGGAGCCCCGATTCTCAATCCGAGTCCAGATCTACGTAGGCGAGGCCGTTTCGGTGCTTTTCATCCATCTAGATCTCCATGGCGCCAAAGAGAATAACAAGGGTAATGATTCTCTTCTTTGACATGTGAAGTCCCTTTTCGTTTTGCATAAGAAACTCCCTCCCGCGAGTGAGCGGTGAGTGCGAGGTATTCCTTCGGGTAGACATGAATAGTCCCCGTTATTTTTCATGTAGAGTCCGGAATCAAAGTACGGACATAGGCATGATGTGTAAAGCCTAACCGGACAAGTTGGACTAGATCGGTGATGTTTCATTATGCATGAATAGCTGGAGAAGAATTCATTCCGATGGTTGTTTCCGGGTTTTCTACGCGGTAGATTTTGCAATAGGGATCCTTGGGGACTAACTCTAAGGTGCACCCGAAAAATTGGGCAGAAGTGTGTTTCTGCCATCTTGGTGGCCTGGAAGCCAACTTGCACATAACTGGGTTATGTAAAATTTGCGTAATCAATTTGGGACTCGGGGAAGCTTGACCCACGCATATGTCTTAAATTGACGTAGTAGTGTGAGCAACGGGTTAGGCGGAACCGTACCCACTCTCAGTGGTAAAGCGACCTAAGGTACGTGGTACTTACCGTTGGAATAGATGGAGGGTCTTAGGCTTAGGCCAGAAAGACTATAATGCTCACGAGGTTTGCCGTCCTGGCGGCGGTGGTGAGACCACAGATTTTTACTGGGTTCACCGATTAAGTGCCCTTAGAGCACGAGGTGTGTGGTCGTGCGGGCTTGCACCTATAGTGTATTGTGCATTTGTTGTACTTTCACTTTAATCGTTGGAGTATACTAATGAAATGCAGGGAAGGAGCACTGCCACCCCAAGAATGTGGTGGGGTCGTTATAATTTGGTCAGCTTTTGCTGACCGATGCTTTTGTTTGCAACCATTGCCGTGGATTATTACTTGCAGCTGCTGCGGAGCCTAGTGGCAAATAGCGGGCTGAAGCCCTTGTTGCTGATCCAGCCCTCGAAGGCCAATGCAAATATTTACTTTTATTCTCATGTGTGGCCGGCCTGCGTGCCGATGTTTGGAAGACACTGTTTATTTAAGTAAACTCGTGTAAGGCCATAATGCCAAGTACTTTGTGTATTTGTAAGCTCATTCCTATTTTGGGTATTTAGTGGACATTCATGTTGTGGCTTGGGTTCTTTTCTTTGGAACATTTAAAATGCTTCCACTAGAATGTTCTCTGTGTAGGACATGTGTTATTGGAAGGATGGTTTCATTTAGTAACCCTTCAGTCTGTCTATGGTATATGGCATCGGGCCCCGGCCGGACCTACTGCTATATGCTATATGACGGATAAGGGTGTTACAGCTTCCCCTCCTTAGCCAAGTGTTGAGCTAATGATACCTCAAAAAGCACTACAAGACTTCGAAAAATGAGAATGCTTGCCTTCTAAGGTATCCTGTGAGTCTATTTATAGTATCTGGTCTGCCAACAACGTAATTTCGCTGTTTAAAAAGGTTATATGCAGCCAAAAATAGTCTGCTAACAGCCAAACTCCATTTTTCTGAAGAGCTAAATGCAGACCTCCAAGGGTATCCAGTTAATTTTACCGTTAGATCGTATTGGGCGGAAACCCTTTCGAGGATCCCTGTGGGCTTCCCGCTCATCCAGCGGGAACCCTTCTGCATGCCCTACTAAATGGCCAATACCTGGCTGAGTGCGAGTTTGCCTACCCCGCTCTCCTGCTCTTATTAGAGACATGGCCAAGTCAAAAACTGTTGAGAGCATTGAGTGGAAAGACTTCACTCAATGCAAGAGGCTAAACAACATTGAGAGCGTTGAGTGGAAAGACTTCACTCAATGCCAACTCTGAGGGCCTCCCGCTTACCAGGGCGCAAGCCTTCTCGCATGCCCTGGGCGGGAACCCTTTCGCATACTCTTCTTGCCTAGCTTGATTAGCATAAATATCACTCAAACCTTGATTCCAGGCCCTTAGATCCTACTCGGCTAATATGGTGTTGTAAAAATAGGTTTTTGGTCTCTTTATACTTTTTCCTAACTTTGTGTGTTTTAAGTTAGCTTAGTTAGCTTGCTTTCAAGAATAGAAACTGCACACACCAGATTTATAGTGGTTCCACAGATTATGGGTACATCCACTGTCCCTCCCACCTTTCTAACAGTTTGTTAGATAAGGCACTTCTCCAAAACTCAGCTCCAGAGAGCTTACAACACAGATCCCTTTATAAAATAGGCCTACAACTCAGATCCAATGGATCCTACAGAAAAAAAAGTGTTTTGTTGGTGTTGATATGACTCCAGAGAAGTTCTCTGAGTCTATTACTTCCTGAGCTGAGTTAACCCATCCCTAACCTATTCTTAACAACAAGAAATTGATCTTCATTAAGCTGCTTCTTGTGCTGGAAGTAAATCAGAAATAATGTCTTTAAACTTGCTGGTGAAGACAATGATTTGACAGTTCTTTTTACTCTTGAAATAGCTAACCTTTACTGCAGAGAATAGAACTCTGCTTCTTATTATTTCTCAGAAATCACTTCTGAACATGCTGTAGCATGTGAAGATCGCTACAGCTAAGTGGGTGAACTTTAAGTCCACCGGGTTTAACTTCAGCTTCAAGCTCTACAACAGTGGGGAGGAAGAAGACTATGAAGTTCTGCCTCTTTGCGAAATGTTAAACCCTAAAACTTGTCTTTGCATTCGCCGAACTTATCCTTTTTATCTTTCGTCATCCAATAGCTATTTTACCCATGGGCCCCACCGAAGTCGTTGGCTGTAACTTTGCTTTTACAGGAAAAGTCATATAGTAGGCATGCGGTGCCATTTGTCGTGTACTGTAGCCTTCTCGCAACATTTTGAAACTTTGCTGACTCATGCTGACGTCAGCATCTGTGGACTTAGCCAATTTCTCATTTCATCTCAGGCGTTGAGTGCGTTGAGTGAATAGCCCTTACTCAGCACAAAAATACATAGCCAAATAATTCTACACATCAAGGAGTTGAGTGCGTTGAGTGATCTGGCTTCACTCAACGCTTTTTTCTTTGGACAAGCTTCTCGTGCTTCAGGCGTTGAGTGCATTGAGTGAACTGGCTTGAGTCAACAAATCCGGACTTAGTAAATTTCTTCTACTCTACCAAGCATTGAGTGCGTTGAATAAACCTTCATCACTCAACGCCCCTGAACTTGGTTGCTTCTCTGAACGCCTGCCTTCTTGCTGAGGCGTTGAGTGAACTGGCTTTACTCAACGCCTTTATACATAGCCGCAACTTTCTTTATGAATGCGTTGAGTGATCCTTCATCACTAAACATTTCTGCCTTTGCCTTTCTTATTGATGAGGCGTTGAGTGAACTGGCTTCACTCAACGCTTTGGTACTTAGCCAATCTTCTTGATGAGCTTGCGTTGAGTGAGCTGTTCTCACTTAACGCATCTGGACTTAGACTGATTTTTCTGTTTATCTCTCCTTTGGCTTTGACTGATCATTTCTCTATGGACGCCTTTTTCTTTGGGCGTTGAGTTATTTGTCCTCACTCAACACTTCTGGACTTGGCCAGAATTCTTGACAGATCTTCAAAAGCTTGAGATTGACTCAACGCTTCTTTCTTCAGGCGTCAAGTGAGCTGTCTTCACTCGACACTTCTAGACTTAGTCAAATTTCTTCCTTTCCAATGCTAAGGCTTTGACAGACTGTGTTGTACTCGATGCCTCTTAGTACATGTCGTTGAGTGAATTGCCTTCACTCAACGTCTGTGGACTTAGCCGCATTTCTGTCTTGCAACTTGCTGGTATTTGACTGTCAATCCTTTACTCAATGCTTTTTGGAATCTAGCATTGAGTGAATTGGCTTCACTCAATGCTTGTGGACTTGGACGATTTTAATCTTTCCTGCATCCTTCATTAGCATCTGGCATTGAGTGGCTTCACTTAACTCCCGTGGACTTAAAACAGATTTCTGTCTCTCCACCTCTCTACCTTGTGACAACCTGTCACAAACACTTAAATAGCCTGTGTAAACTTGTTCCAAGGAACATCCTGCACATGATGAACTTAA
This sequence comes from Platanthera zijinensis, assembly GCA_039513925.1. Taxonomy (NCBI): domain Eukaryota; kingdom Viridiplantae; phylum Streptophyta; class Magnoliopsida; order Asparagales; family Orchidaceae; genus Platanthera; species Platanthera zijinensis. The sequence goes on from CM077088.1 coordinate 117,748,167, forward strand.
ACAACAAATACAATTATGCTCTTAGTGTTGATGGTGATGCCTCTTTGCATCTAGGGAACATTGAGGGCAATATTACCAACAGGAACATCTTCATTTCACAAGAACTCTATGTAACAGAGTTGCTTAAGAAATTCAATATAGTTGACTGCAATCCCTATCTGACCCCCATATGCCCTGGTGAAAAACTAAGCAAGACAAAGACTGAAGATGACTTGGTGGATGAATATGCTTGGTCAGGTCACTCCTCTGCCTCACTCAAACCAGATCAGATCTTGAATACGCTGTGAATATGATTTCCAGATTCGTTAGCGAGCCTTACAAAGATCATCTAAATGTTGCAAAAGGGTATTGCAATATGTGTAGGAAACAAAGCAATTTTTGCTAAATTTCACTAAAATACAGAACCTATGTTTGACAGGGTATAATGACTCAGATTGAGGAGGATCACTTGATGATTGAAGAAGCACAAGTGACCACATTTTCTTCTATGAAACTTGTCTGATTGCTTTGAGCACGCAAAAACAGCAAACCGTGGCACTTTCAACCACAGAAGCTGAGTATATGGTCATTTCCTTTGCTATCTGTGAAGGCACATAACTAAGAAGGATGCTGGATGAACTAAATGGAGAAAAGAGTAGTGCCACGATAATCAAATGCGACAAAGTTTCTTCTATTGCCCTTTATAAAAACCTAGTTTTTCATAACAAGAGTAAGCACATATAAATAAAGTATCATTTCATCCGTGAGAAGATAGAAAGAGATGGAGTTACTCTTGTGCACTGCTCGACTGACCTACAAATTGTCGACGTTCTTACCAAGCCTCTACATAGAACTTGATTTGTAGAGCTTAGAAAGAATCTGAAGGTTTCACCACCATCAGTCCAAGAAGGGGTATAGGAAATTGTCTCTTCATCTCAATATAATATAATGTACATATTTTTTATAAAAAAATTAAATTTTATTTGAAAAAATAGGCCTAGGCCTTGTTTGGCACAGCCTGGGTCAGGACTAGGCCTAGCCGAAGAGGTCCAATTAGTCCCATGTATGTAAGGCTCTTGGGCCTAGGTCTTGGCCTCGCTAATAACAGGGCCAGTCCTGGGCCTGCATAGAAAAATCCTGGGTCTGACAGGCCTGGTCCTGAATTGGGCCTACCAGGCTTTATGTGCACGACTACTTTCTGCAATGTTAAAAGAGCATGCTTAGATTTCATTTTCCTATATATTATGTACTTACACTGAATCCACGATTATCATAGAAGAAAAACCCCATCAATTTAACAAATCAGAGAAGATAGAAATGATGAATAATACACTCAAAATAGTAACAAAATAAGAGTTTTATTTCATAAAAGTGTAAAAAAGGAAGGGGAGGGCAGATCAAAAGTACAACACAACACGGAAGAAGAAGAAAAATGGGCGAGCATGCCGAGCAGCAACAGAAAATTGTAAACGAGAAGGCCTTTTTAAGATCATTTTCTACCAGAAAATTAGTGCAATTAGTCCTATTGTGGACAATCTCGACGTCTCGGTCGGATCAAATTAATTTGCACCATCTTAGCCCACGGAGAGGTCGAGCACGCACACAATCACAAAGAAACAAAAGCTGACAAGGCAATTTTTTTACATTGAAAACCCGTCAACTGTGTGAAAAACCATGTGGTTGGATTTGTGCCGACCAAACCTTCACTAGATTCGAGCATTGTTATAGGGCTTTTCCAAGAACTCAAGGGTGACAGGCCGCCTCTCGTTACAATTATTGGGGAGAGAGAGAAGAGCTCGGAGGGAGACAGACGACCATTCACAGAGCTAACAATTTCTTCATGTGATGGGGAAGCTATACGTTCGTTGTATTCTGGAGTCCTCTGATAGTTCTTGAAATAGGAACAGCTTTTGCACTTGTTCTAATGTCTGGGGCTTGGAAGCTCGTACGATGCGCTGGGTGTGTCCTATCCTTTGTGGATTGTCTCTTGTTGTACTTAGAGGAGAGGGGAATTGCTGACTTGCTGACGCTTGGTGGGCTCGTTGTTGAGCTGAAGGAATTGAATACTTACAGCAGTTTTGAGAGCTGAACACACGGAGGTGCGTTTAGAGCGGACTTGATGGCATAGCGTGCAGAAAGCTGGCTAATAGAGAGAGCACGGGGCGCTTGCTGGAGTAGAGCACGCGAGGCACTCGTTAGAAGAGAGCACGCGGGGTCCTTGCCGGAAGAGAGTGCGCAGAGTGCCTATTGGTAGAGAGTGCGCGGGGCGCTTGTTGGCGGAGAGCGCATGGAGCTCTTGCTGGTAGAGAGCGCATAGGGAGTTTGTCGGAGGAGAGCGCACGGAGCGCTTGTAGGAGGTGATTATACGGGGAGCTTGTCGACAGAGAGCACGCGGAGTGCTTGCTGGTTGAGAGCGTGCGGGGTACTTGTTGGAGGAGAGCGTGTGGAGTGCTTGCGGGAGGTGAGTGTGCGGGGTGCTTGTCTGGAGTGCTCACTGATGGGGTGTGCGGAGGGAAGAGGCGCATACAAGGAAGCGACGTGTGTGAGAGCGCACTAGAAGTCGGAGCGTGCGGGAGCACACAAGGAAGAGATGCACACAAGAGCAAGCAAGGAAAAGGTGCATGCGGGAGCGCGCAAGGAAATGACGAGCGTGAGAGCATGCATGAAGGTAGAGCACGCGAGTGCACACTTGGAGGCGGAGCGTGGTTGGGCACGCAAGAAAGAGACGTGCCCAAGGGAGCGTAAGGAGGAGGAGTGCGCGGGAGCGCGTAAGGAAGAGATGCGCACAAGAGTGCGCAAGGAGGCGCGCAAGGAAGAGATGAGTGCAAGAGAGTACAAGGAGGCAGCGCGTGCTAGAGCGCATAAGGAAGAGAAGTGGAGGGTAGAGAAATTTTGGGCGGAGAAGAGAAATGAAGATCTTCGAAAGGAGCTTCGAAGATGAAGGAGATCTTCATGGAGTGCTTGAAGATCTTCGAAGGGAGATAAGAAGATGAAGAAGATGAAGGAGGATGGAGAGAGAAAACATGTAGGAGGATTTTTCGGCTAGCAGAGAAGGGCAATTAAGGAGGATCTGTGGGCTTATTTATAGGCTTCATTGGTTGTTATGGAGGTCATGCGGCTATCCGCAGTCCATAACCACCATGATTGTTATTCATAGGCCTATTTTATGACACATTATGTGCATTTTATTTTATAATTTTACTAAGCACAAACCGATCCTATTTTTGGCAATGCATTTTCCCCACTACGGGAGATCATGCGGGCGGTTACGTGGGTGGTTACCCACGTAACCAACAGTTCCGATCGCAGGGGCACGATCGAATGGTGGAGAATCGGTGATGACAAGAATCCGAGCAGCGGGGCCGGCCGGCGACGATCTCTAATCGATGGTGGAGGTTGGCCGAACGGAGGGGGAGATTGGCAATTTGGTGAGGAAGAGGTCGACGATGATAGCAAAGAAGGCTGGCGATGACGGAGGAGGAGGCCGACGATGATGGAGTAGGACGTAGAGTTGGGAGATGATGACGACGACGGAGGACGTAATATTGGGATATGACGGCGGAGACGGCCATGAAGTCGTGAAACGGCAGCGGCAGCGGCCGTGGTGTTGGGAGACGAAGGCGGCGACAGCTGTGGTTTTGGAAGACGACGGTGACGGCGTACGTGTCATTGGGAGATGATGGCGGCAGCGACCGTTGCATTGGGAGATGACGACAATGGTCGTGGGGTTGGGAGACGGCGACGATGACGTCCATGGCGTTGGGAGATGATGATGGCGGCCGTATAGTTAGGAGACACCGACGCCAGCGGCAATTATGGCTTTGGGAGACGACGACGATTACGTTTGTGGCATTGGGAAACGACGGAGGCAGTCGTGGTGTTGGGAGACGACGGCGGCGGCAGAGGCCTGGGATTTGGAAGATGATGATGGCAGCGGCGGCCAAGGCGTTGGGAGACAATGTGGAGACGGCCATGAAGTTGGGAAACGACGGTGGTGGAGGCCATGGAAGGGAGGTGGGACGCGCCACCGGCACATGCTGGTGTCTCCCACTAACCAACCCGGCGGTTTTCCCGTCATTCCTGTTGGGGAGTGCACAACACTCCCCCACTAGGAGGCCAAAAATAGAGCCAATAGGGGAAATCCCCATTGGTCGGAAGATTACTCTGAGAGGGATTAATCCCGCGCTCACTGTGAGTGGGTTAATCCCGTGCTTACTATGTGTGGGTTAATCTCGTCCACATAGTGTGCTATGTTAATCTCACACACACAGGACGATTCATGCACATGCGGGGGAACTCCCATGTGCGGTCATCACCGCATAGGGCGATTGCTGTGCGGGAGGCTCTCACAGAGATGCTCGGGCAGCCGTGCCGTGGGGTTGCTCTTTGCGAGAGATTACTGTAGTTGTGCTTGCTGGACCAACGGTTTGGTCAAACCCATTCAAGGGAACCTCATCAATTGCCCCCCGAGTCCCTGCAGCTTCGAGCCGAAGTGAATAAAGGGCGAGGAATTCTACTCAGAAGCTTGTCTTAGCGCGTAACGGTCCGTAGTGGCGGATGCATGTCAACTCACGCGATAAGTGCAAATGGTAGAATGTAAGTATTTGATCCGGTTGCACAGCCTAGCAAGGCTATGAGCTGAAGAGGCCAGAATCTCTTTGGCGATGATCTGAACACTCAGAGTCCCTTATTGGGAACACCAAACACTATGTAGGGGGAGAAGTTGGATTACCTAATTGGGAGCACTGAACACTCTGTAAGGGGAGAGGTCATAGTCCTTTATTGGGATTCGGAGTCCTTTGTTGGGAACACCGAACACTCTTAAGGGGGAGCCAGTTCCTTGTTGGGAACACCGAACACTCTGTAAGGGGATAGGACAGAGTCCCTTATTAGGAGCGTTGTCTATAAGGGGAGAGTCATAGTCCCTTGTTCATAAGCCAGAGTCCTTTATTGGGAACACCGAACACTCTGTAAGGAGAGAGAGTCCGAGTACACCGTCTATAAGGGGAGAGGTCGGAGTCCCTTGTTGGGAACACCGAACACTCTGTAAGGGGAGAGGCCGGAGTTCCTTGTTGGGAACACCGAACACTCTGTAAGGGGATAGGACAGAGTCCCTTGTTAGGAGCGTTGAACACTCTATAAGGGGAGAGGTCATAGTCCCTTGTTGGGAGCACCGAAAACTATATAAAGGAATAAGCCATAGTCCTTTATTGGGAACACCGAACACTCTGTAAGGAGAGAGGCCGGAGTCCGTTTTTGAGTACACCGAACACTCTATAAGGGGAGAGGTCGGAGTCCCTTGTTGGGAGCACCGAACTCTCTATAATGGGAGAGGCCGGAATACTTGTTGGGAGCACCGAACACTTTGTAAAGGGAGAGGTCGGAGTCCCTTGTTTGGAGCAACTGACTGACTGGAACTCTGCAATATTTTGTTGGGAACATCGAACACCTGTAAGGAGAGAGGTCGGAGTCCCTTGTTGGGAGAACCGAACACTATGTAAAGGGAGAGGTCGGAGTGGTTTTTGGAACACCGAACACTCAGTAAGGGGAGAGGTTGGAGTCCCTTATTGGGAGCCCCGAACACTATATAAAGAGAGAGGTCGGAGACCTTTGATGGGAACACCGAACACTCGGTAAGAGGAGAGGCTGGAATCCTTTGTTGGGAACATCGAACACTCTATAAAGGGGAAATCAGTAAGATTGGATATGACACTTATATTTTAGTATATGAATTTTGAAAATACAAAATATAAGCAGTGGTAGTGGAACTCTGGACACCCCTTTAGAGGAAAGTAAACTTTTCATTGGGACACTCCTCGTGGGTATCAGCCACATGCATAATCATTCTTGACATGTTGATTCAGAGCCTTTGTTTTGGAGAGAACTCTTGTGGTACCCAAGGAGAACGAATCGTTTGATTTCTGACTTCAGTCGCGAACATTCTTCTTTCTTATGCTCGTGACCTTTATGAAAGTAACAATATTTTGACTGATCTCCTGAATTTAGAGTAAGTGGCCTTGGCCTTTGGAGAGAAGGATGGTTGTGTATGGTGAGCAAGACTTCGGCTTACAAGGGAGTGAAGTCTTGGTGTTGGTGTTGCCCCCCAGCTCATCGAGAGTTGACACAACGTGAGTTGCTCTTTTTAGGAACCGACGGTGGTGTTAATCCCTGCTCTCGCTGTCTCTTTGAGTTACTTTTAAATTATTGGTCGTCTGCTTCAACTACATCATCATAAATAATCTGGGCGTCGATCTGTCAAACAGGACCGGGATAGCTGGGTATAGTATCTCGTACTAGTGCGAAGTGGAAGCCACCAGGGCGGAGCCTTCCAAGAAGAAACCCCCGTAAGAGTTCCATTTTTATCCCAGGGATTCGCCGTGCCTCGGTGGTGAAATGACAGAAGAAATCTTTAAGGGTTTCCCCTTCACTTTGACGGATACCAGATAGGTGGGAAGGATCATTGAATATCCGGTGGCTGGCGATGAACTGATCCGTGAATTATTATGTTAGTTTTGCAGAATCCTTGATTTTTCCTTCTTTCATGGAAAGGAACAAGGTGCAAGCTTGCCCCTTTAGGGTCACCGGGAAAGCTTGACACAACAGTTGATCCGGGGCATTTCAAAGTTGCATCATGATTGCGAAGTGTCTGACATGCTCTGAAGGGTCACTTGTACCATCATATCTCTCAAACTTTGGGAGCTTGAAACCGTAAGGGATTTGGTGTGCCCGAACCTCAGGTGCAAATGGAGAGCAATGATAGAGAGGGCGACTTGCAAAAGTGGCATGTTGTAATACCCACATCCGTCACATGGAATATAATAGAAGGTCTAGCTGGGGCCCCACGCCATATACCACGGATTGTCAGCGACGATACGTATTAATACCAAAATACTACCATAGGAGTTCGAATCCTAACTCAGAGCATTCTAGCGAAAACTTTAAAAACAATTATAAGAACCCATAAACATAACATGAATGTCCACTACTGTCACGACCCACATTTTCTCAACAATTAAATTACATCAGAGTAAGATAAAATACGCGTTGTGATGTCATGTCATGCAGGGGATAACTGCAAATGCTCAGGCAAGACTCCAAACTCTAAAATTTAAAAGAAAATCATAAGTTATTATGAAAGAAATCCAGTTAAGTTAGATGGTCGTAACCCTCGGCACAGTGGATCAACTAGTTCACGAGTAAAATATATTTATACGCTGCGGAAAATACTTCGGTTAAGATGATTTGACATCCTACATGAGGGTAAACATTCTCGAAGGATAACTCATGGTATGCAAGACTCTAAATTTAGTATAGTATGAAGATAGTCTTTTTGTTAGTTTAGAAGATAGTATTTTAGTTTTAGAAATATGCCATGTATGAAGTAATAATGGTAGGGGTTTTATAAGTTAAAATATCTAACATGCAACCTAGCATAAAACATTCCCACAGAGCAAGGGAAACAACCTCCAAAATAGGTAAACTAGCAGTTAAAACACAGTACTTAGTATCACAAAAGAAAACCACCAGCGGGCGTCAACAACCTGACACGAACCCGCTGGCGAGTATGTATGTCTATACTAACAAAAGCAACCAAAAAACTACCTCACTAGAATGAGGGAAACCTCAGCAACACTACGGCCACAATGAGACCAACTCAGCAACAAAACCGGCTACTGCCCTGAACCTGAGGCATTCAAAAAAAGAACACCTCAAGCAAAGAATTAACAATGCAAGTGGCAAAGGAGCATTAGATGGTAATCAATGAAAGAACAAAAAGGATTACCAAACCCTACAAGAGTAATGCTGACAACCTCAGCAAAAGAAACCAAAAGAAACTGTGAGTAAGTATAATTCTTATCATTAAAGTAAGAGAATTGCACCAAGTGCTAAAATTTTACAAGCTTCTCTCAAACCTGCAGAATCAAAAGGAAAGCAAACATATGCCAAACAAAAAGGAGAGAAGGAACCAACACCCCAACACCCATGGATCACCCGCACTGGTAAAACCCCAGATCTGTGTCTGCGACAAAATCAGTCCCAAACCGAGCCACCAGATCCAATTGTATCAAGGACACGCGGGCGGCAGCCACGGGGTCCGACGCACCAAAACAACCTCTTACAGAGACCCAACCTGTCTCAAAGGCAACACGGTGGCGGCCACATGGTCTAGCACACTTAAAGCGACCCCTCTCAGAGACCCAAAACAACCACGTGCGATGATGCACGATACGACATTCAAACTACTAGCCGAAAACATCACCAAACAAAAATAAAACCCACACTAACAAACTCGGGAGAAAACACCAGCCTAAGGAAAAAGCGTCGAGTCCACTCGACGTTGTGTTGAGTGAGTACCACTCACTGAGTACCACTCACTCGACGTTGCATTGAGTGAGTACCACTCACTCAACTCCAAACACTAAGCAGGGAAGGCATCTGATGTAGGATCCGTCCCGAAGGATACTACACGGACTGCGTGACAATGACTCTCGCAATGCTTAATGCTCTTCTACTCGCATGCTAACGAAAAGCAGCAATAACAACGATTATATTTATCTTTCGCGCTAATATACGGGTAGCCGATCCGCGCTTGGAACGGAGAATGGCTATAGGCCAAAATCCTTTCCGGCTAAAAAGCATAATATTAATCCCGGACGAGCTTTTTTAGTTGTACCAAAATTGATCCACCAAAGAAAAATCACGATTCGAGAAAATGGTAGGATCTATCCCAAATAAAAAAAAATTAGCGAGGATCGCCAATCCTCTCGGAGTCTTCGGAAAACCCAAACGAAAAATTACAAACTATTTAAGAGGAACCGCGAAGAAATCAACGATTAAAAAGTCACGCAAAATTTCGTCCACCACAAGAACTATCTAGGAAAGAAAAACTCTTAAGTAGATGGTTTCGTTACCCCGCTCGGACGGTAGATCCGAGATGTTTTGGATCCACATGAAACGATCGCTTTCCTTGGACGCGGAGGGAGATGCACCAAAGATGAAGAATTCGTTCGTCCTCTCCGCTTCTCGCCAGGGAGGTTCACCGTCGGGCACCGTCTTCCTTGCACTTGGCCTTCAAGATTGAAGGCGGTCAAACGTCGATGGATGAAGATCTCGCCGAAGGAGATGTAGGATCGGAGGTAAGAAACAAAGGTAGAGGAGAGACAAAGGGGGCGGCCAATAGAAAAGGAGAAGTGGAGAAGGGGGGGGGGGTGAATTGTTGGAAGAGGGGAGCAAGAGGGGCGGGGGGGGGGGGGTTTGAGAGGGAGATGAGAGGGAATAGGTTACGACAATTTTCAATTTCAATTCATTCAAAATCTAAATGAAAAATTACATAGTCCATGCCTTTTATAAGGCTTACAACACGCAAGGCTATTAGCAGCCCAAAAAAACAGATAAATGCACACCAAACATGAAATAAAAGAAAGAATAAATAAATTAGTTCAACAAACAAAATTAATACTAAATTTAATTTTTTTGCGTTGGCGAAGATTGTAACCATGGCCGCTGCGGCATCGCAAGTCCTTGACCGGTGGGTCATTGTCTCCATTTTCCGCACACATCCCGTGATCATCATGAGCATCAAGTTCGCCCTGTTGAATTTCCCGGATCTTGGAATGAGCAGGGGTTATCTCAACTTAGAATGCTAAACACAACCAGAGACACAAGCAGTAACAAGAATCTTTATTGATCACAACAATCTTCTTACAAGGCGAGACATGCATGGCGAGACATGATTTCGCCAATGTATCAAACAGAGCAAAAAATACAAGGCAACCTAAACGCGCGGACATAAGGAGAGGCCGCTGATTCTACTACTTCACTAAGGAGTCCGCACAGACCGCCAAGTCTGCCAGGTCGCGAGACCGCAAACCAAACTGCGCGGACTGTCCATTATTCCAATGCTGAGCTCTTGCCGCCAATCTGAAAGCCGCCTAACCGCGAGGTCGCCTAGCTGCCAGACCGCACAAGCTGCTGATGCCGAACTGAACAGGCCGCCTGAAGCAGACGACTTATTGAACCCCGAGAAAAGTTGCCAAAGAGAAGACCGCCCGATCGCTGTCCGCGACCTGCTGTTTACCACCAATTGCTTAACCGCAGAGTCCGCACTATCCCTGATCGCAATCAGAGCCACATCCTGGCTTTCCAGCGCTATCCGCACAACCTGCACAGCACAAACCGGTCAACTACATCAAGCCGGGCGGATACCAAAATCCAGTCCGCAGCAAATGTTTACGGGCTCACTTACTGTTCATTCGCATACAATTGATGTGACGGGGGGGGGGGGGGGGTCCTATTTATAGGCACGATGAAGAGTGTGGTCACCTCCCTAGCCGATAGGATCACCGCCAAGACCCCGCGACGAACACCAAGCAGTCTGCTTTGTCCGCCACGACCTTGTGCGATAGCCAGCTCGCATCAGCATCACCAAGGCCGGACTGACCTCCCAGTCCGCCTTGTCGCCAAAGGACCAGGACACTTGGTCAGCACCATGCAAGACTCTGCAGCAACATAGCTTGTCCGCCAACCCCAAGTTTGCAGCCAAGGCACCAAGCCAACTGCCGAACTCGGCGGACAATGAAAGCAGACCGCCCGCCTTGCGAACACATCATCAGTCCGCATTACTCCGAATCTGCAACAAGACATCAAGAATGACAGCTGCCAGACTCTGCGGACAAGGCTCCAGTTCGCGCGCCGAGGCGGACACTCCTCCAGTTAGAATACACCAAGCAAGCAGCCAACCCGCAGGGCAACACCTGCCGAGCTTGGCAGACTGAGAAGCAGTCCGCGCACTACTGCGCGATCTCCCCGGACTGAGCCAACCATGGACTTGTTCAAAAACAACTGACCATATCACTGGCCACCAGTGCCAGTCCGCACTTACTGGCGGATACTGGTACCAGTCCGCCAAGCTCGGCGAACTCCAGTATCACTCTGCTCTAACCGGCGAACCTTGCAGTTACCACTAGCCGCACCATAAGAGCTGGACCAAGGCATCTGCCATGACAGTCTGCCGAGCTCCTGTCCAGTCCACACCTTGTCGGACTCCATAGATTGAGGAGCTATCCGCTTGGTTACCATCTGGGAACATCCTGTTGTCTTGATTAACCACCAGTCCTGTCCGCACAGTCCGCGCGGACAGATCGCCCTGGTTGCCTGACCATCAGCAAACCATTGCCTCCTTGCCGACCTGCCTATTCGCCTATCAAGTCCGCAAGGGCCGCGCGGATAGAAATCCCAGGTCGAACAATCTGCAACTTTCACTTCACAATTTTCAACACTCCCCCTTGAAGTGAGAAGTGGCAAGCAACCCCAGCAGTTCCCGTAACCTTGCACCTGGTCCCACTGATAGAGCCTCCGAGAAGATGTCAAAGACATAGTTCTCGCCTTGCCCATTCTGGACCATAAGGGATCCCTCCAGCATCTCCTAAAGAGATCCATGCTTCCCTCTGCCTTCTTTAGCTTTGACCTCCACTTATGTGTCACAGGAGTATCACCAATGACCTTAGGCCCAAGGTCCCAAGCCTCGCCTCCCTTGAGAATAGTCACATCCTCAACCATGGTGTCAACCACCTCCTTGACTCCAGTGGTGTCCTCATAGCAAAAAGAACCTTGCTCGATCTGAGGGACTAAAAGGAAACATGAGATAAAACTCACCGAGTTTCCTTCACTGTATCGAGCTGGTGGTTTGGTGATCCTCTTCGATCTCCGAAGACGTTCATGACGGCTAACCACCTACGCTGCAACTCCTGAACCAGCTCCAATCCTGGCCAAGCCTGGAGCATTGCTCCCCTTGCTATCTGAACAAGAAGCCACCGCCTTTGAACTAGAAGCACCTGGAGCATCGCTCCCCCTGCTTCCTGAACCACAGGCATCTGGAGTCGAACTCCCCTCGCTTCCTGAACCAGAAGGCACCGTCTTCAAACTAGAAGCACCTGGAGCATCGCTCCCCCTGCTTCCTGAACCAGAAGACTCTGCCCTGGAGCTAGAACAGCCTTGAGCTCCTGGTGACTCAGACAGCTTCAACTGAACCTTTGCAGTAGCCTCCTCATGCCCACCATCTAACTGCTCATCTCTAGCTCAACATGTGAGCTATCCCAGTATAACTTCAGCTCATCTAAGACAATGTCTCTTGACACGATGAACTTCTTCGTTACTGGATCAATGCACCTCCATCTCCTCTTCCACTCATCATACCCAACGAAGACTAGCTTCGTCTTGAGAGCACCAGGAGATTGTACATAGTAGGTAGAACCAAACACTCGAAAGTGTTTTACACTGGGCTTCTCCTCGAACATCAGCTCATACGGAGTCTTCACGTTGATCGGATCTAGAGGCATCTGATTGATGACATGAACCGCGCAGGCCATCCCTTCCGCCCAAAAGGCCTTAGGAATGCCTGTACATCGAAGCCAACACTTGCAGGTATCCGTCAACAAACGGATCATCTTCTATGCCACACGACCTTGTTGCAGAGTGTATTCACAAGAGAGCTCTCTCCGGATGCCATGCTTTCTGCAGAAATTAAAGAACTCAGCAGAACCGAAATCACCTCCAATTCCTGCACTCAACTTCTTGATCCGCAAACCAAGCTGACCCTCCACAAGCTTCTTGAACTCCACAAACAAGTGAAACATGTTCGACTTCTCCTTCATGAAGTATACCCAAGTATGTCTCGTATAGTCATCAACCAACAACAGCATATACCTGCTGCCTCCAAGACTGGCAGTGACGGTCGGCCCTAGCAATCTCCCATGGATAATCTCCAATGGCCTCTTGCAACTAGTCTGTGCCTTATCAACCTTGAAGCGATCAGCTTCTCCGAGTTTACATTCCGTGCAACTATGACCGTCCTTGAAGAATAACAAGTTAGGCAAGCCTCCTACAAGACTTCTCACCGTCATTGCTTTCAGCTTGTCCATCCGCACATGCCCAGGTATTTCATGCCAGATAGCTGCACTATCAATGACATTTATCCGATCAGAACTTGTTGACGTCTCAACCAAGTTCTTCCCCTTACTCCCAGAATGAGCAACGTTCGCGGAGTGAAGGATAACCTTACACTCCTTCCTGATGTGGCCTAGCTTCTTGCACTTATAGCACCTTGGTCCTTCCTTCCTCTTCCCATCACGCCTAGGAGAATCTCTCCTCTCTTGCTGATATGAAGTAGAAGGACCATCTTCCGCAACCACCTTCCCTTCCTTGTTGAACAACCCAATAAGAGAAGTCCACATCTTCGCAGCTTACTAACATCCGTCGATGTAGTCCAAGAGCTCCGATGAGATCAACTGCTTGAGGATCTTTTCCGCATTTGCGTTTCTCTCCTCCCAAGCTCTCATCGCTTCAGCATTGCCAGTGACAGTAGTAAACCTTTGCCTTTCTGCTCCGCAAACCACCTCCCAGAGGTCCTCACTTAGAAGAAATCTCTCCACACAATACATCCACTTCTTAAAGTTCGTCTGAGTTCGGAGCTCAATACCAAAATTACTTGCTCGTCCTGCTTCCATGGTCCAACACTGGTTTCCTCTTCACAAGAGCAATAGCAACTTCTAGTTGATCACTGCTTATCCATTCCAACCTCCTCTGATACCATGTTCAATTTCCCGGATCTTGGAATGAGCAGGGGTTATCTCAACTTAGAATGCTAAACACAACCAGAGACACAAGCAGTAACAAGAATCTTTATTAATCACAGCAATCTTCTTACAAGGCGAGACATACATGGCGAGACATGATTTCGCCAATGTATCAAACAGAGCAAAACATACAAGGCAACCTAACCGCGCAGACTCAAGGAGAGGCCGCCAATTCTACTACTTCACTAAGGAGTCCGCACAGACCGCCCAGTCCGCCAGGTCGCCAGACCGCAAACCAAGCTACGCGGACTGCCCCTTATTCCAATGCTGAGCTCTAGCCGCCGATCTGCAAGCCACCTAACCGCGAGGTCGCCTAGCTGCCAGACCGCATGAGCTGCTGATGCCGAACTGAATAGGCCTCCTGGAGCAGACGACTTATTGAACCCCGAGACAAGTTGCCAAAGAGAAGACCGCCCGATCGCTGTCCGCGACCTGCTGTTTACCACCGGTTGCTTAACCGCAGAGTCCGCACTGTCCTTGATCGCAATCAGAGCCACATCCTGGCTTTCCAGCGCTATCCGCACAACCTGCACAGCACAAACCGGTCAACTCCATCAAGCCGGGCGGATACCAAAATCCAGTCCAAAGCAAATGTTTGCGGGCTCACTTACTGTTCATTTGCATACAATTGACGTGACGGGGGGGGGGGGGGTCCTATTTATAGGCACGATGAAGAGTGTGGTCACCTCCCTAGCCGATAGGATCACCGCCACCACCCCGCGACGAACACCAAGCAGTCCGCTTAGTCCGCCATGACCTTGTGCGATAGCCAGCTCGCCTCAGCATCACCAAGGCCGGACTGACATCCTAGTCCACCTTATCGCCAAAGGACCAGGACACTTGGTCAGCACCATGCAAGACTCTGTAGCAACATAGCTTGTCCGCCAACCCCAAGTTTGTAGCCAAGGCACCAAGCCAACTGCCAACTCGGCGGACAATGAAAGCAGACTGCCCGCCTTGAAAACACAGAATCAGTCCGCATTACTCCGAGTCCGCAACAAGACATCAAAACTGACAGCTGCCGGACTCTGCGGACAAGGCTCTAGTTCGCGCGCCGAGGCGGACACTCCTCCAGTGAGAATACACCAAACAAGCAGCCAACCCACAGGGAAACACCTGCCAAGCTTGGCGGACTGAGAAGCAGTCCGCGCACTACTGCGCGATCTCCCCCGGACTGAGCCAACCATGGACTTGTTAAAAACATCTGACCATATCACTGGCCACCAGTGCCAGTCCGCACTTACTGGCGGATATTGGTACCAGTCCACCAAGCTCGACGAACTTCAGTATCACTCTTCTCTAACCGGCAAACCTTGCAGCTACCACTAGCCGCACCACAAGAGCTGGACCAAGGCATCTGCCATGCCAGTCTGCCGAGCTCCTATCCAGTCTGCACCATATCGGAATCCGCGGATAGAGGAGCTATCCGCTTGGTTACCATCTGGGAACATCTTGCTGTCTTGATTAACCGCCAGTCCTGTCAGTAAAGTCCGCGCAGACAGATCGCCCTGGTTGCCTGACAATCAGCAAACCGCTGCCTCCTTGCCGACCTGCCTCTTCACCTATCCAGTCCGCACAGGCCGCGCGGATATAAATCCCAGGTCGAACAATCTGCCACTTTCACTTCACAATTTTCAACACGCCCTCATCGTCATTTTTAACACCAACTAGGCCATCATGATGGCCGTCGCCATCAATCCTCCCCCGCTCGAAAGGGCTCATCACCGATGAGTGGGCGGGAAGGTAACGGCGCAAGAGATCTGCATCTAAAATTTCTACCTGTGCAGTAGAGAGCCAAGAGTCGTCCGAAGCAGGACGACCACGCCATCGAATCAGAAACCTGTGAATGTCACCGTCGGGAGTGGAAAACACCGCATCCTGTAAAATCCTGTCAGGCAAGAAATCGGTCCGGGGGAACCTTGGAAAAGCGTTAGGCAAAGAAGAAAAACAAATTGCATCATCAGTTGGCAACGTACCTCCCGGAGAATCTAAAGGAGAGAGCGATCCAGAAATATTCTCACCCCCCAACCCATTAGACGATATAGTGGAAATATTAAACGGAGAGACAGAAAGTTCAGGTGGTGGAGCGACATAAAGCGTTAAATCTGAAACATTAAAGACAGGAGAAATTCCCCAATCAACGGGCAACTTCGATAAATATGCATTTTCGCCTAGTTTCTTTAAAACTCGAAAAGGACCCGCTCCCTTATTTGCTAGTTTCTTTATGGTGCCCGAAGGCATCCGTTCAGGGGTAAGTCGAACCATTACCAAATCACCAACATTCAAGGGGACTGCTCGCCTATGTACATTAGCATTCGATTGATAAATATCATATTGCTTAGCTAACGTCTTGCCAATGTGCTCATGGAGAGAGTGAACGTGCGAGGCGAAGTCCTGTGCGAATTGACTTGATTTAAAAGATGGCGGTAATGGAACCAAGTCAAGAGGCACAGACGCCTTGTATCCATGCACTATCTCATTCGGAGATAATCCGGTGGACCGATTCTTAGAATTGTTGTATGCTAGTTGAGCATGCGGAAGAATAAGGTCCTATGTACCCTTATGATCACCCACTAAACAATGCAGTAACCCTCCCAAACTACGGTTAACTACTTCCGTTTGCCCATCCGTCTGAGGATGATAGGCCGACGAAAACATAAGTTTTGTACCTAAAAGCTTCCAAAGTGTTTTCCAAAAATAACTAGTAAATTTAACATCCCTATCACTCACTATCATTTTGGGGACGCCATGGTGTTCCACAACCTCTTTGAAATATAATTTAGAGACGTGCGAAGCATCGTTAGTGTTATGACACACAATAAAATAGGACATTTTGGAGAAACGGTCCACAACGACCAAAATAGAATCATGTCGCTTAAAAGTAAAAGGAAGGCCCAATATGAAATCCATGCTAACGTCCACCCATGGTACCAATGGGATCGGAAGGGGGGTGTACAGAACCGCGTTGGCCTTGTTACCTTTTGCTAGTTGACAGATGCGGCAACTTCCTACTATTTTATTGACCATAGGTTTGAGGCCCGGCCAAATGAATTTATCCTCTACTAGTGCGATAGTTTTATCTCGACCGAAATGTCCTCGTAATCCGCCACTATGTAACTCCCAAATAATGAAATGTCGTAATGACGAATGGGGAATACATAACTGCAAATGCTTGAATAAATACCCATCACGAAGGTAGAATGCCGATATAGTGGTCGGAGAGTGGTCCTGAGCTGCGAAGTAAATATCCTTGAAATCCAGGCATTGTGCATACTCATCTTTAATTCTCTCAAATCCTATGACCTTTACTTCCATGGTAGTTAATAATAGGGAGACCCGACTAAGGGCGTCCGCCACACGATTTAACGTACCCTTAAGGTGTTTGATAACAAAAGTGTACTCATGAAGGTAGGAAACCCATTTGGCGTGTCGAGGACTGATTTTACTTTGTGAGTTAACAAATTTTAGGGCCTCATGGTCGGATAAGACTACGAATTCTTTTGAAAATAAATAACGTCGCCAATGTTGGAGACAATGTATAACGGCATAGAACTCGCGGTCGTAATTGGAATAATTTAATTTTGGGTCGGCTATTTTTTCGCTAAAATACCCTAACGGATGTCCGTCCTGGCTTAAAACACCTCTGGTTCCTATCCTCGGTGCATCACATGATAACTCAAACACTTTATTAAAATTCGGTAGGTGGAGTAGTGGGGATTCCGACATCCGTTCCTTAATCGTTTGAAACGCATTAGTGGCCGCACTCGTCCAAACAAAATCGCCCTTTTTCATGCAATCAGTAATCGGTGCCATTATACTGCTGAATTTTCGAATGAATCTTCGATAAAACGTGGCCAATCCGTGGAAACTTCTAACTTCCCGAATATTTTTAGGTTCTGTCCATTCTTTAATTGCTTGGACCTTTTTGGGGTCAACATGAATGCCTTCAGAACTCATGATGTAGCCTAGGAATTCTATGGAGGTCACACCAAACGAGCACTTCTTAAAATTAATAAATAATTTTTCTTGGCGCAGTGTTGTAAGGATAGTCTGTAGATGAGTCTCATGTTCGCTCTGCGAGAGGCTAAATACCAAGATATCATCGAAATATACTACTACAAATTTGCCCATATATGGTTTAAATACTTGGGTCATCAATCGAGAAAACGTACTTGGTCCGTAGGTAAGTCCCTCTCCAAGCACTAGCCACTCATAGAGTCCGTCCTTAGACTTAAAGGCCGTTTTCCATTCGTCCCATTATCGTATCCTAATTTGATGGTAGCCACTCTTAAGATCCAATTTAGAGAATATGGTGGCTCCGGATAGCATATCTAACAAGTCGTCCAAACGGGGAATGGGAAACCTATACTTGACAGTGATTTTATTTATAGCCTGATAATCTACACATAATCTCCAAGATTTATCTTTCTTTGGGACCAAAAGGGCAGGAACGGCACACGGGCTCTTGCTGTGGCGAATAAATCCCTTTGCCAACAAATCTGAGATCAAGGTTTGTAGTTCGTCATGAGCGGAAGGATTGAGCCGATAATGTGGAAGATTAGGTAAAGAGGAGCCGGGGACGAAATCAATTTCGTGTTGAATATCCCTCATGGGTGGCTACTCAGATGGCAAATCTAACGGATAGACGTCTTTATATTCTTCCAATAACGTCCGCAGAGATATCGGCAAACTCTCTAAAGATAGCGAGTCTTCTTTAGCTTGTAGGCAAACTAGCGCATAGATGACGCTATCAAGAAAGGTCTCGCGCTCTAACTCTTTCTTGCTTATTAGGCTAATAGTTTTCTTTTCCACAGGCACAATTGTGTCTTTGGAGGCACTCGGCAGGTCCTTAGGCGGGGATTGTTTAAGTATGATGGTCTTACCGTTAAATTTGAATTCGTAAGTGTTGGCTCGTCCAAAATGGGCCACGTCATAATCATAGAGCCATGGACGCCCTAGTAGTACGTGACAAACATCCTTGGGGATGACGTCGCACCACACCTTATCGATATAACCCTTCACCGTAAGAGGAACTAGACACCGCTTAGAGACCGCGATAGACGTTTTATTCACCCATGCTATTTTGTACGGACGTGGGTGCAGCTCGGGGACTAAGTGCATACGAGTGACGGCATTTTCAGATATGACATTCATGCAACTTCCGCTATTTATTATTAGCTTGCACCACTTTTCACCGCTTTTAAAATTTAATGAGAAAATATTCGTTCTATTATATTCATCCGAAACACGCGGTGTGGCCAAAATACACCTCATATCCATCATGAAAGAATCATCTTCTATATCACTTGGCTCAGCATCCGATTCATCGCCAGCTTCATAGACGAGCTCTGCAGGCTCAGTCGTGGGGTCCAATAGTGTCAGTGGTTTACTCCTAATGGGACACTCATTAGCGTAGTGCCCTTGGATTCCGCACGAATAACACGAGGCATTAGTCTTATTAATTCTTCCTATCGGGACTCTCTCGCCATTGGGATTTTTGTTGTTCCTAGCAGTAATTACGATAGAGCTGGAATCAGTCAACCGAAACTTTCCTTTGTCCCGCATGGAGGTCGTGGGTGGGGCACCTAAGATAGATTTTCCTTTCTGAAAGGTTCATCCCTTGGTCTTGTAGGCATTATGTTTTTCGATATCCAAAGCGGCATTGAAAGTCGTGTTAAGGTCTGTGTGACCATAACGCAATAGCTTGCCTTGGATGTCCGGATTAAGTCCCTTACGGAAACGGGAGAGCATAACTTTAGGCATTTCCCTAACCTCGTAACGTACCATCATATCTTTAAGGAGTCCCATGTACTCCGCTACCGAATTACTCCCCGTGCGAAGGGTGGATAATTCATCGAACATTTGAGTTCAGTGATACGCGGGGACATATTGATCTTTCAGAAGCGCCTTCATGGCATTCCACCCAATTGGGGGTAATCCATTCGCAGTACCTAGTCGTCTCTCTTCATTTAACCAGAATGTTTTGGCCCTACCCATAAGCTTCATTCGCGCAACCCAGACCTTCTCGCCATCCGTCAAGTTACGCAACTCAAAGTAACACTCGATCTCCATGACCCAATCTAGAAAAGTTTGGGGTTCACCCATACCATCGTATGAGGGTGGATCAATCTTAACGGCTCTAGCTAAGTCGAACTCATAAGAAGTTTTGGGCGTGTGCTCATCATCCTGTTCGTGATATTTGTTGTGCCTATCATCGCGTTGGTGAACGGCCTGGGGTTGAGGACCCGGCCTGTGTATACCCGCAGCGGGATTACGGAGCACCGCTTGATTGACAGCCAACCCTTGTATTAATTGCGTCAGTGCATCAAACGTAGTGTTGAACTCTTCCCGAAGCTCCGCGATGGTGGCCGGAGTGTGGTCATCATCATGGTGGTTAGCCATATGTGAAGTTGAGGGGGAATATTCAGTACCACGCCTTGTGCGCATGAATAGTGGCTAAGTACGATGGTTTGACCAGATTAAATTTATAATGTTAGAATTTTTTGGCACGAATCCGTCGAGCAAATAAAATTTTTTTTTTGACTTTTATGCTAAGAAAAATATGAAGATCTCCCAGAATTTTTTTTTAATTTTCTGATTTTTTTTTTAACTAATGGCAGACCAAAATTCAGCAAAATGATATACTTTGTTTTGGATTTTAACGGGATGTGCGCAACCTAGGGAACGACGTGATTCCTACTACGAAAAGAGCAAAGGATGGTGTCGATTGGGAAACCAACACAACCTCCCTCTGATACAAAATTGATGTAGGATCCGTCCCGAAGGATACTACACAGACTGCGTTACAACGACTCTCGCAATGCTTAACGCTCTTCCTACTCGCACGCTAACGAAATGCAGCAATAACAACGATTCTATTTATCTTTCGCGCTAATATACGGGTAGCCGATATCCGCGCTTGGAACGGAGAATAGCTATAAGCCAAAATCCTTTCCGGCTAAAAGAGATAATATTAATCCCGGACGAGCTTTTGGAGTTGTACCAAAATAGATCCACCAAAGAAAAATCACGATTCGAGAAAATGGTAGGATCTATCCCAACTAAAAAAAAATTATCGAGGATCGCCAATCCTCTCGGAGTCTTCGGAAAACCCAAACGAAAAATTACAAACTATTTAAGAGGCACTGCGAAGAAATCAACGATTCAAAAGTCACGCAAAATTTTGTCCACCACAAGAACTATCTAGGAAAGAAAAACTCTTGAGTAGATGGTTTCGTTACCCCGCTCGGACGGTAGATCCGAGATGTTTTGGATCCACACGAAACGATCGCTTTCCTTGGACGCGGCGGGAGATGCACCAAAGATGAACAATTCGTTCGTCCTCTCCGCTTCTCGCCGGGGAGGTTCACCATCGGGCACCGGCTTCCTTGCACTTGGCCTTAAAGATTGAAGGCGGCCGAACGTCGATGGATGAATATCTCGCCGAAGGAGATGTAGGATCGGAGGTAAGAAACGAAGGTAGAGGAAAGCCAAAGGGGGCGGCCAAGAGAAAATGAGAAGTGGAGAAGGGGGGGGCGAATTGTTGGAAGAGGGTAGCAAGAGGGGCGGCGGGTTTGAGAGGGAGATGAGAGGGAATAGGTTACGGCAATTTTCAATTTCAATTCATTAAAAATCTAAATGAAAAATTACATAGTCCATTCCTTTTATAAGGCTTACAACACGCAAGGCTATTAGCAGCCCAAAAAAACAGATAAATGCACACCAAACATGAAATAAAAGATAGAATAAATAAATTAGTTCAACAAACAAAATTAATACTAAATTTAATTTCTTTTGCGTTGGCGAAGATTGTAACCATGGCCGCTGCGGCGTCGCAAGTCCTTGACCGGTGGGTCATTGTCTCCATCTTCCGCCAACATCCCGTGATCATCATGAGCATCAAGTGCACCCTCGTTGTAATTTTTAACACCAACTAGGCCGTCATGATGGCCGTTGCCATCAGCATCGAGTTCACTCGACACCGCATTGAGTGAGCTCCACTCACTCAACGCCAAAAGACTTACCCGCAAAAACCCTCACTGGACGACGGCGTTGAGCGAGTTTAGCTCACTCAATGCTGTCAACGATAAACGACCAACGACGTTGAGTGAGTCCACCACTCTCAATGCTTTTGATTTAGAGTTAAACAAGGCCGACGGCGTTGGGTGAGTTCAGCTCACTCAACGCTGTTAACACTAAACAACTAACTACGTTGAGTGAGTTCACCACACTCAACGCTTTTGACTTAGAAAAATCAGCCTGACTAGACGGCGTTGAGTGAGCTCAACTCACTCAACGCCAAAAGACTTAGAAAAAATCTATCAAGGCAGACGGCGTTGAGTGAGCTCACCTCACTCAACGCTGTCAATTCTTTTTACTTAGAATTCCAGCTTAACCGACGGCGTTGAGTGAGTTCAACTCACTCAACGCTGTCAACGCTTTTGACTTAGCAAAATAGCCTAATCAGACGGCGTTGAGTGAGTTTACCTCACTCAACGTTGTCAACGCTTTTAACTTAGTCTTAAGACCAAAACAGCTAGGCATTGAGTGTGTCCACCACACTCAACGCTTTTACACTTAGCCTAAAAACTGGACTTCTGTGCTAAGATACACTCGACGCCAAGGGGCAGAGACCTGGCAGAAACATTGCTCTACTCAAACCGGCCATGCTAGACCTCAACCACTAGACCAAAATAAAAATATTTCCTTGGAATGAAAACATGTTATTGCTAACTATCCTGATACAGACTTATCCTATCCTATCCAGCCAGAGCCTTACAAAACCAACCCAACAAGACATTTTCTACCTACAACAAGCCAAATCTGGCAAAAACCTACAACATACCTTAGATATATGGCAGTAAATGCTACAAGGAAAACAAGAAACTTCTTGGCAAGGATGGGAAAAGCACCACTTGCCTCAATTCCAAAAAAACTCGGCCAGCTCCTCTCCTTCTCTCGGATCTGGTAGCAAAACACCTAGCCATAAAATCTGAAGCTTTTAGAGGGAAGACAAGCAAACCCGAAAAACCCTAACTATAAAGACTACCTACAACTTGAAATACTTACCCTAGGGAGGTAGATCCGGGCGAGAGCAGTCTAGATCTGCCTTTAAACGAGAAATTCGGGCTCTAACTAGCAAGAAATCGGCAGTCAGAAGCTCCAGATTTCCGTCGCCCATCTCCTTCCGCTGGAAGCTAACCGTCGGGTTTGGGGAAGAGGAATAGGGTTTTCTAAACAAAAGTGCTATTTATACCTTCTAACCACTTACAATTAATATAATATTATATTATATTAATTAATTACATAAAACGCCCAAAACGACGCGAAAACCCAACGACCTCAGAATTTGACGAAATTCACACCGTAGCTAAATACCCACGCTACGAATCCAATGGCGAAGTAGGAATTAACATACGACCAACAAAAACTCGGGCTAACACCTCCCGAAGACAAACACAAGCATTCCCGAAGAGGCTCCACCGAGTCACCAAAACAGACTCTGGCTTACTGGGGAATCTTGCAAATAGACCACAAACAAGCCACTCAGAAAACCTAGAGAGCTAAACTCCGCTACAACAATGGCACAAGCTGAAAATGCGTCAACATAACGCCAAACAAAGATTAAACAATCACAAAAAAAATCGGGGGCATTACAGTCACTCCCCCTAAAATAAAGTTTCACCCTGAAACTTTATGCGCATCACTTCTACTATGGAAGGGCAATAACAAACCAAGAGTTATATAGAAGAATACGCACCAAGAAAAATCAGGGAAATAGTTGAGGGTGAGCCAACCTCATAGCGTATTCCAATTTCCAAGTCGTGCTTTCCACGCCCTGATTTATCCACAAAACTTTAACCATCGGAAACGACTTCCTCCGCAACACCCGATCTTGAGCATCCAGAATGCAGACAGGCATCTCAACATAAGAGAGATTTGGCTCTAACTGAGGCACAAAATTCAAAACTTGCCCGTCGCTTTGCACACACATCCGCAATTAGTTTACGTGAAAAACATCGTGCATGCCAGGAAAGGTTGCTGGCAAATCCATCCTGTAAGCTAACACACCAATCCGCTCAACAATTTTAAACAATCCCACATACCTTGGGTCCAACTTCTGGTTCTTACCAAACCTCTTCAACCCAACCATCAGGGAAACTTTAAGAAATACTAAGTCCCCTACAGCAAACTCCAAATCAGATCAACGCCTGTTGGCGTTCTTCTCATATCGCTCTTGGGCTATCCGAAGCTTCTCTCGAATAAGCTTCACAGCAAATTCAATTTCTTCAAGCGCATCCGGACCCAACAAAGATCTCTCGCCAACCTCAGTCTAAAATAGGGGAGTTATACAGCGTCTCCCATACAGAGCTTCGAAAGGAGCCATTTGCAAGCTTTCTTGATAGCTGTTATTATAAGCAAACTCCATAAGTCTCAAATGCTCATCCCACGGTCCTCCGTGGTCTAAAATGTAGCATATGATCATTTCCTACACTATCTGATTAACTCGCTCTGTCCTACCATTGGTCTGTGGGTGGTATGCGGTAGAATACATCAAATCCGTACCCAAACCTTCCTGCAAACTCTTCTAGAAGCGAGACGTAAACCTGGAGTCTCGGTCTGATATGATACTTACAGGAACTCCATGCAACCGGATGACTTCATTCAGATATAGCTCAGCAATCTTCTTCATGGGGTAATCGATCTTATAAGGGACGAAGTGACCACACTTCGTTAATCTGTCAACAATAACCCAGACTGAATCATGTCCTCGAGGAGATCTCGGTAACCCGGTAATAAAATCCATAGAAATACTCTCCCATTTTCAGGTTGGAATCTTTAAGGGAGTCAACTTGCCACAAGGCTTTCCATGATCGGCCTTAACACGCTTGCAGGTGAAGCACTCAGAAATAAACTTGGCTATATCACCTTTCATTCCATACCACAAGGCAATTTTCTTTAAGTCTTGATACATCTTGGTAGAGTCTGGATGGTAGGCAACACTAGATCCATGTGCTTCTCCACACAACTTAACTCGGATATCCATAACGACGGGGATACAAAATTTGCCACGGTACCTCAAAGTACCCGCATCATCAATAGAGAAATCTGGTAACTCCCCTTTCTCTATTCTAAGGTACAAGTGCAGTAGATCCGGATCATCCTTCTGATGTAGTCTTGTAAGTGCAACCCAAGAAGGCTCCGCTACCACCAAACTACTCTGCAAGTCACAGCTCCCCACAGAAATATTCATCAAGAGGAATTCTTCTACTAACCGCTCGACACAGAGATTAAAAATCTTCCCCGTCTTCCGACTTTGGGCTTCGGCTACCACATTAGCCTTGCCCGGATGGTTTTGGATCTCAACCTCATAATCGGCAACATATTCCAACCATCGTCGCTGGCGCAAATTCAATTCTTTCTTGGTGAAGACATACTTTAAACTTATGATCGGTAAAAATCTTGCACTGTGCGCCATAATGCAGATGCCTCCACAAGCTTCAGGGCATAAATCACGATTGCGAACTCTAAATCATGTGTCGGGTAGTTCCTCTCATGGGTCTTCAGTTGCCTTGACCCGTATGCAATCACTTTCCCTTCTTATATCAGCACACATCCAAGCCCAACATATGATGCATCCACATAAACATCATAATCCATGCCCTCCGTAGGCAATGTCAAAACGGGAGCAGTGCACAATCTATTCTTGAGCTCTAGAAACGCTTCCTCGCACTTCTCGCTCCAAACAAATGATGCATTCTTCTGTGTCAATTTAGTCAATGGCGTAGCCAGGGTAGAGAAACCCTCCACAAATCTCCTGTAATAGCCGGCAAACCCTAAGAAGTTCCTAATCTCTTTGGGTGTGCCAGGCCTACTCCATTCCATCAAAGCAGCTATTTTCTCGGGGTTGACTGAAATCCCATTCTTATTAACCATATGGCCCAGAAACGAAACCTGAGGCAACCAAAACTCGCACTTTCTCAACTTAGGGAACAACTTGTGGTCCCTCAAAGTAGATAAAACTAATCGCAGATGCTGGTTATACTCCTCAGCATTGCGGGAATATACCAGAACATCGCTTATAAACACGACTATGAATTTGTCTAGAAAATTCTTGAACACACGGTTCATCATGTCCATAAAGGCTGAGGGCGCATTGGTCAAACCAAACAACATTACCAAAAATTCAAAATGCAAATGCCTAGATCTAAAAGCAGTCCGTGGGATATCTTACTCACGGATCCTGAGCTGATGGTAGCCAGAACGAAGATCTATCTTTGAAAACACAGCGCTACCATGCAACTGATCGAACAAATCATCAATCCTCGACAGAGGATACCTGTTCTTAATAGTGACCTTATTTTTCTCTCTATAATCGATGCAAAGCCTCATCGATATATCTTTCTTCTTAACAAATAGAACAGGAGCACTCCAAGGCGATGAACTCGGCCTTATAAAACCCTTCTCTAACAACACATCTTACTGGATACGTATCTCCTCCAGCTCTCGTGGGGCTATCTGGTGCGGCGCCTTCGTAATAGGACGCATACCCGGATACAAATCGATCACAAACTCAACATCTCTATCAGGTGGAAGACCAGGAAGATCATCAGGAAACACATCTGAAAACTCGCGCACAACAGGAATCTCTTCTAAATGTGGCAAACTACCAACGGTCCCCCAAACTGAGACCAAACAAGCAAAGCATCAGGAATCTAAGAGCTTCCGAGCACATATCGCAGAAATAACTGGAGAATCCTCGCGCGGATCACTGTAAACACTCCCAGGCTGACTGTTGTCCATTTTGAAGTCTAAGTGCTTACCCTTGCACTGGATAAAAGCATCATACCTATACAACCAGTCCATGCCCAAGATTACATCAAAGTCTTCCAAGTTGATCACCTTCAGATCTTCCTTTGCTTGAAAATCCCCTAAAACAATCGGATAACTTTGAATTCCCTGGTCCGAAACCACAGAATCGTCGGAAGTAAATTTGACACAAAATGCACCTCCAACTCGATCTAGATACAAACGATACCGCTCCACGAAGGCTATATCAACAAATCAGTGGGTAGAGCAAGAGTCTAAGAGAACACGCGCCCAGCAGTTCTTTACCTTAAATCTTCCTATATAAATTGCACACGCATCTAAGGAAACAGTTCCTAAAACTATAACTATGAACTAATACATTAAAACTAGGGAGAAATTCCAACCTGAAATAACCTGAGTAGAAGTATGAGCTTCCTTTGAGTAAATCACGTTCAACATTCCTTTTCCTTTATCCAATCGCTGAGGCGGTGGCAATGCCTTAAGTGGGACTGGTTGAAGCACAGGCTGAAGATGCGGGCACTGAGCCTTGATTTGCCCTTCTTGACCACATAGAAAACAACCTCTTGTCGTATTCTTTCCCCAGCAATGGACAACATCATGCCCTATCCGTTTACATGCAGAACAGACTAAATATTTCTTTGAAATGCCTTGGATCGCATGAATATGCTCTTTCTTCTGAGCTTCCAATCTCTGATAGCACCTCTCTAAAGGATGGCCCGGTCGGCAATAAAAACTGCATAACTCTTTGTTTCTCTTCCTCAGAGTAACATCAGGGACATGAGTACTCTTACGCCCATCAGACTTTCTTGTATCTTTTCTCATCTGCTGGCCTCTATTCTTGTTACTTTCGATTGCCTCGACCTTCAAGGCGGCATCCACTGTAGCAGCATAACTTACTGATCCATAAGCACTGGCAAACTACTGAACGTCGCTTCTCAATCCACCCAAAAATTGTTTGATCTGATTCTCCTCCGACCTTACCAAGTTAGGGGCGAACCGACTTAAATTACTAAATTCCACTTCGTACTCACTCACTGTGAGCTGTCTTTGTTTTAAATGCAGGAAATCATTCATCAAACGGTCTCTCTCGATCGAGGGCAAGAACTTCTTCAGGAAGAAACTCCTTGAAAAACCCCCAAGAACATCCATCCTTTAATCCCTCCTTTTCCCTTAGCCACCAACTCTTCGCCAGGCCTTTGAGCTGGTAAGTGGATATAATTGCTCTTTGATTGTCAGTGACTCTAGAGTAAGAAAACATCTCCTTGATTTCTATCAGCCAATCGTCCAAGACCATGAAATCAGCTCTACCATCATACGTAGGCAGCCCTAATCACTGAAACTGCGAGATAAACGCCATCTCTAGTGGAACCACCACCGGAGGCACCAGAGGAGCAAGAGGGGCAGGAACAGCTCGACCCTCGGCAGGGTCCTGCACTCTCAGAGCTAGCCCAGACACAACTGATAATAGAGACTTGATCTGGGACTGCACATCCACCATTAGCCTCGACAAAGCTTCATTGCTCTGCCCCAGACTTTCCATCATCACATCATTTTGCGCTCCTAAAGACTCGCCCTCAGATTGGGGAGTCAACCTCGTCAAAGGACACCTCTACATTCTATCAACATACAAACAACTAGTCAGAACCTTGCCCAACCGCTAGAACTAGACAACCTAGTACAGACAAAACATACTTAAGTATGAGCTTCAACTGCTAACTTGCTCTGGGAATTTTCAATAATGATGTTATGCTTAACCTAGGATGATTCACCATCATCACACAAACTCATATGCTTAGACCATGAATGCATGAATTTATATTTCTTTTGACCCAAAACCATGTGTGTACATATGTCATCATATACATCTTTAGCTTGGCACGTTGTGCTTATTCTATGTTATGCTATACATGTTGTGTTATGCATTATAAAAAGGCCTTAATGCATGTTTTGAGTGGCGTACACATGCAATGTTATGCATCCCATACTACATAAGATTGCATGCAACGAAAAAGAAAATGTGCTAATGTGCATTCATGTGGTGAGGTTATGCATCCCATACTACATAACCCTCACATGTTGCCTCCTATGGTGGATCCATATACAGACACATATTATGCATCCCATACTACATAATATGCCCTGTATACTTCTTATCATGCTATGAGTGTAGTATTCATTCTTCAGCCAAGACATACTGATAACATATCGGTGTGTGTATGATATGACACTAGACAACTAACACTAACAAGGGAAGGTGGCCCGACCAATTGTCAAGCAACCTCCCTATGATACCAACTGTCACGACCCGCATTTTCTCAACAATTAAATTATATCAGAGTAAGAGAAAATACGCGTTGTGATGCCACGTCATGCAGGAGATAACTGCAGACTCTCAGGCAAGACTCCAAACTCTACAGTTTAAAAGAAAATCATAAGTTATTATGAATGAAATCTAGTTAAGTTAGATGGCCATATCCCTTGGCACAGTGGATCATCTAGTCCATGAGTAAAATAAATTTATACGCTGCGGAAAATACTTCGGTTAAGATGATTTGACATCCTACATGAGCATAAATGTCCCCGAAGTACAACTCATGGTATGTAAGACTCTAAATTTAGTATAGTATGAAGATAGTGTTTTTGTTAGTTTAGAAGATAGTATTTTAGTTTTAGAAATATGCTATGTATGAAGTAATAGAGGTAGGGGTTTTATAAGTTAAAATATCTAACATGCAACCTAGCATAAAACATTCCCAGAGAGCAAGTAAAACAACCTCCAAAATAGGTAAACTAGCAGTTTATGCACAGTACTTAGTATCACAAAAGAAAACCACCAGCGGGCGTCAACAACCTGACAAGAACCCGCTTGCGAGTATGTATGTCTGTACTAATAAAATCATCAAAAAATCTACCTCACTAGAATAAGGGAAACCTCAGCAACACCACGGCCACAACGAGGCAAACTCAGCCGCAAAACCAGCTACTATCCCCTAACCTTAGGCATTCAAAGAAAGAACACCTCAGCAAAGAATTAACAATGCAAGTGGAAAAGGAACATTAGATGGTAATCAATGAAAGAACAAAAAGGGTGACCAAACCCTACAAGAGTAATGCTGACAACCTCAACCAAAGAAACCAAAAGAAACTATGAGTAAGTATAATACTTATCATTAAAGTAAGAGAATTGCACCAAGTTCTAAAATTTACCAAGCTTCGCTCAAACCTGCAGAAGCAAAAGGAAAGCCAACATATGCCAAACAAAAAGGAGAGAAGGAACCAACAACCCTACACCCGTAGATAACCCGCACTGGTAAAACCCCAGATCTGTGTCGGCGACAAAATCAGTCCCAAACCGAGCCACCATATCCAATTATCTCAAAGACACGCAGGTGGCAGCCACGGGGTCCGACGCATAAAAACAACCTCTTACAGAGACCCAACCTGTCTCAAAGGCTACACGGTGGAAACCACAGGTTCTAGCACTGTAAGACCCCCTTTTTTTTCTTTATACACACCCGAGTCTTATCCCGAGAAGCGCCGCTTTGCGGTGACACCCTCACACCTGGGAAGGTCGCCACTACAAAACGTTGATCCTGTCGGCCAATTCGAGTACAATAGTAGCAAAATAATAAGAGCAAGTCCACAGGAATTACATATCATAGTAAATATCTCCACGAAGGGAGAGTCCACAGAATAATAAAGTACTGAAAACAGGGCTCATGCCCAATACATCAAATCCTCACTACAAAAGTCTCTCAAGCGGAAGCAAAACTAATAAACTACTAGTGGTTGGGACTCACAGTCCCAGCTGTCTGAACTCCGGTACTAGATTGCCCCATCTCCAAGCGTGTCGACCTCCATGGACTGCTTCTCCATGTTGGGCTCCACGGTACCCTAAAAAGATGTGGTTCGAAAACTGTTAGTCTAAAATACTAAGCCCTATCATCACCCACCCCTTCCCCCATGGCTCCTAGGCACCGAGCAGGGAGGGAGAGAGGAGAGGACATGATAATGGAGAATAGCAAAAGCAGATGACGGTGGAACTAGACTAGCAATACTATATAAACATCTAAAGAAAGGCAGGAAATATATATAAGGTAAACTAAGAAATATGTAACCTTGACTTATATGAAAGCACATAAGTCAAGGGATCTTTTGCAAGGCTCCTAGTGTATAAAAAGTCTCAAACCAATTTATACGTTAGGGTGTCGGTTTCTAGCAGGCATAATATATAAATCTACAGCATAAAAATCTTAACTTATAAGCATGCTTGCGCGAACTTATAAACCAAGGGGTCATCTTGCAGAGCCTATTATATAAAGTGTCTCATACCACTTTATATAATAGGTTTCAGGGGTTATTATGCAATGATGATGATATTACATGCAATTATGCCATGATGTGAACATGCAAGTGCAACTCACCCACTCGACTCTGTGTACACAGACCTTTAGTTCCCCCTTTCTAGAGCCGAACCTCCCAGGATACCTCCGTAGTGGCAAACGGAAGCGGTGGGTTGTGCCTCGCCAACCTCTAAACTGGTAATTGCACTACCAGTCAGACCTATCGTACGCCTCAATGCTGGTGCACTAAGCAGATCTCCTGCATACTCTTATTGGCTGGCGCACCGGACTTACATGGCGAAGTGCCAAACCACACTTGCCGAGTCGTCTTAATTGCATCGGTGCATCGACCCTCCAATACTGAAGACCCACCACCTTATACCTTATGCGCATTCAACCTTATGTATCACTAACCGAGCCAAAACTCCCCGGACCATCCCGTCCGTTACAATCAAGAACCCTGCCAAAGCTCGCCGGGACAACATGCCCTTCACAAAACCGGGGCCTACAGCCCGGGTGAACCAACTTAACATCCCGAGACATCAAGGTGAGTGAAAGTGAATCCCTAATTATGCTAGTTACTCTTGCAAGTTAGTTTGCCTACAGTTAAGGTTAGCCCAGGACTTCCCCCGGTATACCCCGTGAAGAGTTCTCAAAGGGAACTAGGAACTATGATGCTAATTGAAGCCCACCATTCCCTTTCGCAAGGCACTTATTGTTATTGGTTATTACTCGATTCCCGATCCCTTTAAAATTACTATGGATCTAATCCTAATGTGTTTTTACATTTCTCTCTCTCCATGGGAAAGATGATATTTCATCGATCCCGAGCACCGCCTAGGCTTAACGACTCCACTACCTACTCTTCCCAACTTCCTTTTTCAAATTCCATGAACTATCAATCTCATCCTCTATGTACAATGCAAAGGCTATCACTACTTTTATTGTTTTACGCTATGCTGACCAAACTATACTATATGATGTTCATGATAGAAGGTCCTTCAAGTTCTCACCCAAAAGCCTTAAATTATTTACTGGAGTTCTATCATGACATAATTATCCTAAAATCCAGAAAATTATAATTTTTCTAATTGATGTGATATTTAATTAATTTTCCCAAAAGATTGGCCATGGGTAATTTTGAACATGAACTACATGATTTACTCGAGTAATGGCCACCCAAAAATTATGATCACTAAATAACAGAGAAATATCAGAAAATACTAAATTCTATGATTTTACAGAAAACATTTAGCCTCTAATTAATTTATCAAATATAATTCCATTAATCATATTTAAAGAAGGAAGTCTAAAATTATTCATCATAAAATTATAGAAATATTACTGAATCTTAATAATGTACAGAAAGAAACCATTGTACAAAAATAATAATTTTCCTGGCATACTAGACACCAAAATAAATTCAATTAAGTTTTCATGAGAAACAATACTTAGTGAAGCAACCCCTATAAATACACTTCATACAATTCCATAAAAATTCACAAAGCTTTATAACATTATAAAAGGTCCTCTGATTAAATATCATCAACTTCCAATAAATGGTTACTTCATGATAAATTCCTAAGTAAATAATACAACTTGCAAAATTGTGAATGAAGTGTCCAAAATAATAATCCTAAATCATAATAAAATTTCCAGAGCTTTATTATAACCTTAAAACATGATTGACACAATTTCATTCTAATTCAAAGTTAAAATGTTACATACTTAATTCTTCAAGGGAATCTATGATTGTGCACTTTTATAAAGGAACCTATTTGAAAGCTTATCCAAAAACTACGTAACATGATTACATGTTTATTATGACTATAAACATAACTCTTATCATCCTCTCATGAACATTCAAGATCATTTGATCCTTCAATTATTCCTTAAGGTGTAAAGGACTAATTTAATACAAAGTGGATTAAGTGATGTGCCTAAGCACAAATACTACCAAACTCCTTCCTAGGGCATATTTTCACCCTAAAACCACATGGACTAAACCCTAAGTCCCTATAAGAACATATCATCATATGTCCTTCACAAACTCCCATAGTTCAACCCTTACTATTTGAACAAGGGTCCTAGGGCAACCCCACCCCAAATCATCTCAAATTCCATGAAGGGGTGTTTTCACTGACCATGGGGCTCTAGCCAAAATCCCAACCCATTTGGGTGAGAATTGACCCCACCATGCCCCAAAAATCCCTTGCCCTAATTTTTCCCTTAAAGAACCAAACTTAGATCACACCAAAACCTATTAAAATTAAACCCAATTGGGCTGAAATTTTTATCAGGGTTTAATAACCCTAAAAATCAACCACCAAAATTTTGGAGACTTTTATGGTAATTTGACCCTCTAATTAAATCATGCATGGATTATTAAATTTTTATAAAAACTATAGAAATATTATATCCAAAAATTCCCATTTTTGGATATGTTATAGGTACATCTAAAACTGGCTCCCATCCCCAATTTCAAGTGATTTGAATGGCTGGATTGATGGGGGCACTCAATTCATTCTCTATTCAACCCTGATCTCACCAAAGTGAGTGATGTGGTCTAACCAGGACTCCAAATTTGTTTAAATCAATTTTAAAATATAGTAGACCCATAGGGCTACAAATTATCTATTGACCAATTCCTCATATAGAGCCTATAAGTATTTTTCATTAATTTTCTAATGCGACCATTATCATAGTACAGAAAATTCTTTTAAAAGGAAAGGTTTAAATGACCAGCACAGATCTTGATGCAAGATCCGATGACTGCTGGATTGTCTTCTTCCTTGAGCCTAAGGTCACGATTTTCCCAACTTGGAACCATTTCCAGACCAATTTCCCGACCAACCATCCCCCTCCCCGGCCGGCCACCACCGCCACCACCTCCGTTGAGGTGGGGGCTATCGTCGGGCGGCGGCAGGGCCGCCGGAGGGGTGGTTTTCGGCTAACCTGAACACCATTTTCACGGAAAATTCATGGAAAATCTTCGCCTGATCGGACTCAACTGAGCCCGATTCCTAACCTAAAAGACTCCTAAGATCTACCCATAAGGAAAGAGGAAGGGGAGGACCTTGCTTGCGGCCTGGAGACGTGTCGATCGCTGGGAAGCCATTGGTGGTGGTGGCGGCACTCGGTTTTTGTAACG
This sequence comes from Platanthera zijinensis, assembly GCA_039513925.1. Taxonomy (NCBI): domain Eukaryota; kingdom Viridiplantae; phylum Streptophyta; class Magnoliopsida; order Asparagales; family Orchidaceae; genus Platanthera; species Platanthera zijinensis. The sequence goes on from CM077088.1 coordinate 117,782,105, forward strand.
GCTAAGCTTGCTTCCTCGGCTCCCGGCTCCTTCAGGTTTGTGTGTGGAAAAGCTCTTCTAAGTCCAGTAAGTCTTTTAAAAAGATAAAAATAGGGGAGGGGAGGGGTTAGCTGGCGATGGCCATTAATGCTCCTTGAAGAGCTTTGCTGTAACAGCAAATCTCCTCCCTGGTTGCGGTTATGGCCGGGAAAGACCTTGGACTTCTCATAACTGAACGGGGGAGGTGTTTTCAGCATTAAGAGTGGGCCCTTGGCCTTCCAGGCCATGCATGGCAGTTACGCACCCTCTTTCTCTTTCTCCATTAACTCAGAATTCGAGTTTAAAGCTCTTGCCATGTGGAATTCTATCATTTGACCGTTTGTTATTGTTTAAAATGTGTCTTAATAAAGGAAACGGCCAATTAACTCATCCTGGCACAATTCTTGAAGAGATCCGGTTCAGCCGAACCAGCAAACAGGCCGAAATTCGCTAGGAATTTTCTAAGTACAATGGCGTTGAGTAAGCCATTCAGTCTATGGCATTGAGTGAGCTAAGCTTACTCAATGTCATTCTGTCTATGGCGTTGAGTGAGCTCAACTCACTCAACGCAAGAATCCCATCAAATATTCCAAGTAGGATGGCATTGAGTGCACTCAACGTACTCAACGCCATTCAGCCTATGGCATTCAGTGCACTCGATGCACTCAATGCCATTCAGCCCAAGTAAGATGGCGTTGAGTGCAGTCAGCACACTCAATGCCTTTCAGCTTATAGAGTTGAGTGCACTCGACGCACTCAACTCCATTCAGCCCAAGCAAGATGGCGTTGAGTGCAATCAACGCACTAAATTCTATTCAGCCTATGGCGTTGAGTGCACTCGATGCACTCAATGCCATCCAGCACAAGTAAGATGGAGTTGAGTGCACTCAACGCCATTCAGCCTATGGCGATGAGTTCACTCCACGCACTCAATGCCCGAGCCCAAAAACCTATCTAAGTAGATACCTGATCTACTCGTTGAGTCTTGTCGACTCACTCGACGCTTCCCGGACTTGAGTCATCTTGGTATCTTTTTAGTTGACCCCAATGGGTCCGTAGCGACATGTTGGCCTCCCTAAGGGATTAGAGTTGCAATGATGGGATCATAGAACCAAGTTAAAACCCTAAAGTTGTGCCTAGGATTGTTCTTGGTGTTCTACTACTTGCAGACCGAGGTGATTTTCACCTTGAGCCTTGTTCACTTGGTCTCTTTGGGCTTTCTAGGTTTTGTCATGACCTAGTCATGAAAAAAACACTCCTAGGGGTCTATTTGTCTGAGGGATGTTACAAATCCCAATATATAAACAAAAAATTTTATCCCTGAAATTCTAGTTAGGCCTACGGGGTTTCAAGTATGAAGGTAAATTGTAACATCCCGAGAGGTTGTGAGTAATACCTGACCAAAAAGCTCTGGGTACCTTTGTCGCAACAAGTCCTGGGGATCCCATGTGTGCTCCTCTCGCCCATGATTCCTTTGCATGACCTTGACCAATGGAACCTTCTTACGACGTAAGACTCGTATCCCCTTGTCCTCAATCCGAACCGGTTCCAGGTGAACTAACTGATTAGATGCTATTGGACCATCCGTGGCCGTAATTTGCTGTTTCGGGCGTAGTAGAGCCCTCCTAAGGGAGGATATGTAGAACACATCATGCAGACCCGCCAGTTCCGGTGGCAGCTCCAGCTTGTATGCTAAGGGACCGATCCGCTCCAGGATCCTGTAAGGCCCCATATACCTTAGGCTGAGCTTCTTCTTCCGACCACGCACCAGCGAGACTCCATGCATTGGTCGGATCTTCAAGAATACCCGGTCCCCCACCATAAACTCCACCTGATGATGTCGAGCATCATAATATTTATCATGTCTTGCTTTGTGCCTCTAACATCCTGTCTCGTATTAGCCTCACCTAAGCCTCGGTGTCCTAAAAAAATTCTGAGCCCAAAACCTTTGGATCCTCGTCCTATACCCATGGCCGCGGAGTCCACACCTTCGTCTATATAGGGCCTAATAAGGTGCCATCTTTATGATGGACTGGTAGCTGTTATTATATGAGAACTCGATCAGTGGTAACAGCTTCTCCCAAGGCTCTCCGCAGTCAAGAATATATAGTTGCAGTACATCTTCTAAGGTCTGATTGGTGCGTTCCGTCTGCCCGTTGGTCTGGGGATGAAAAGCTGTACTGAATGTCAGCCAGGTGCCCAAGTAAGTCTGCACTGATCTCCACTCCCTGGACGTAAACCGTCCATCCTGATCCGATACAATCGTCCTGGGTACGCCATGATAATGGACGAACTGCTCCACGAATTTCTGAACCAACACGCCAACCGAGTCATCCTTCCTGATCTGAATAAATCTGGCTACCTTCGTCAGTCGGTCGACAATTACCCAGATCGAATCATTCCCTGTCCGTGATCGGGGAAGCCCATGTATGTAGTCCATCGCGATGTCCTCGAATTTCCACTCCGGCACAGGGAGTGGTTGCAACAATCCTGCGGGGTTTCTGCACTCCGCCTTCACCAGCTGTCATGTCTCGCAGTGGGTCACGAAGTAGGTGATATCCTTCTTCATGCCTGGCCAGTACATGGTCTTCTTCAAGTCCGCAGTCATCTTTGTAACTCCCGGGTATACCGAATACTGACTTCAGTGGGCCTCCATCTTGATATCCTCCCGGACTTGGCCTCCCTCTGGTATATAAACTCGTCCTCTGAAGCATACCAGATCATCTCTCAATGTGTAATCCCCAGCACTACCTACCTCCAAGGCCCGGAATATCAGCTCCATCTTGGCATCCTTCCTCTGCCCATCCCTGACTCGGTCTCGAATGTCATCAGTAGAGCTCATCACAGCTAAATACTCCTCATAAAGCTCGGGGTCATTAGATGACACCAGCGTGATGTGCATATCCTCTAATCTCTGCACCAGCTCTATGGACATAATCTGGGGCTCCGCTCCGGAGGTGGTAGCTCTCTGTCTCAGCGCATCGGCTACCATGTTCGCCTTCCCTGGGTGGTAATGCATCTCGTACTGGTAATCTGCTAGAAATTCCACCCATCGCCTATGCCTGATATTAAGCACCTTCTGCGTGTCCACATACTTCAAATTATTGTGATCAGAGTATATATCGCAATGGACACCGTACAGATAATGTCGCCAGACTTTTAGAGCAAATACGACCGCCCCCATCTCTAAGTCATGAACAGGGTAGTTCTGCTCATGCTTCTTTAGCTGCCGTGAAGCATATGTTATCACGTGAACATTCTGAATCAACACCGCTCCCATGCCCTTGTAGGAAGCGTTGGTATAGACCTGGAATCCTTCTTTCCCCAAAGGAAGGGAAAGAATAGGAGCCGAGGTGAGTCGATCCTTCAGCTCCTGGAAAGCCGCCTCGCACTGCGGGGTCCAGAAAAAGGGCACATCTTTCTTTTTCAGGGATGTGAGTGGAATGGCAATACAATAAAATCCCTCCACGAACTTCCAGTAATAACCGGCAAGTCCCAAAAAACTCTGCACGTATGTTGCTACCTTTAGCTGCGGCCAATCCTGAACTGCCTGAATCTTGGCCAGGTCCACTGCCAACCTAGCTCCACTGATGATATGTCCTAGGAAACCCACCTCCTTCAACCAGAACTGGCATTTGTTGAACTTCACAAATAGCTGGTGCTCCCGCAGTCTCTTTAGCGTCAGCGTCAGATGTTCGAGTGTGCTCCTCCTTTGTCCTCGAGTAGATGAGGATATCATCAATAAACACAATAACAAACACATCCAGATATGCCTCGAACACCCGGTTCATGAGGCTCATGAACGTCGACGGTGCATTCGTGAGCCCGAAGGGCATAACTGTAAACTCGAACAGCTCATATCTGCTACTAAAGGCAGTCTTCGGAATGTCCTCCTCCTGGATCCGCAACTGGTAGTAGCCCGACCTCAAATCCAATTTTGAAAAGAAATACACCCCCTCCAGCTGATCAAACAACTCATCTATCCTTGGCAGTGCATAGGTATTCCATACTGTCAGCCGGTTTAGTGCTCGGTAGTCGATGCACAATCTAAGTGTCTCGTCCTTCTTCTTGACGAATAACACTGGGGCTCCCCATGGTGAAGAGCTGGGTCAAACAAATCTGGCTTCCACTAGCTCCTACAGCTAGCTTCAAAACTCTGTCAACTCCGTCAGGGCCATCCGGTAAGGGGATCTAGATGCCTGCTTAGCCCCTGACACCAGTTGTATCCGAAAACCTGCTCCTATTGTGGGGGTAGCCCTTGCAGCTTCTCTGGGAATACGTCAGCAAAATCCCGCACCACCAGGATATCATAGATGGAATCCTTGGCCTCATCCATTTCGAAAAACACCTCATAGACTTCCTCCCCCTGCAAGTGGGCCTTGACGGCCTGCACGGATGACAACAAGAGAGGGGGATAGGTCTGATACTTCGATGATGATGTGGGAATCCCTATGCCTCACGGTGATCCTCTTTGACAGGCAGTCGATCTGGGCATGTTCCAATGAAACCATGTCATGCCCAGGATCAGGTCGTAAGCTGGCATTCTTAGGATCATTGTTGGTGCTTCGAATGCCTTCCCTCCGATCTCTGCCTCCCTATTGCAGTGGGCAGAGGTGAACAACTCCGATCCGTCAGGTAGTCATATCCTCATCATCAAGCCTGTGAATCTCTCCACGCCTTCCAACCCTTCAATAAAGGCCTCCGACACGAACAAGTGTGAAGCACTTGTATCGAACCGTGTATATGCGGGCTTGCCGCTGTTGAAAACTTTGCTGGGGTAGTTAAGTGTCTTAGAAATCTAGTTATGGGTTTCTTTTCTAATTTGTAAATTCTATACCAATGAATCTAAATATTTAGGAAAGAAAAATTAAGATTTACTGGCGTACCTGTGATCACTTGCTCCGGGTTCCATTATTGAGCCAGATCCAGTGCATACACCTGCTCCCTCTCCTGTCTGCGATCTCCACCCTGGTATCCATGTCCTCGGCCACGTCCTCGGCCTCCAAAATACTAAGCAGGCAAGGTAGTCGGTGGTGCTGGTAGGGGTGCGCCCTCATGGGGAAGTATCTCCTGATATGCCCTATCTGATGGAAGTTGAAGCATTCCGGCAGGGGATATGCCATACCCCTGGGTCTCTGCATCTCCCGTATTTGGAGAGGTTGTGGGTCCACCACTACTGGTTCCCTCTGCTCCTGCATTACCTCCTGACGAGTCTGGTCCTCTACTCTTCTCCCATCTCTCCCATCAGTGATGCGGCCCCGTCGATGATCCTCTCAAGCTCCCCGGCCCTAATTCTCATTTGGCTGCTTCCGGCCTCGAGTAGTATGCCAATCTGCCTCAATCCTCTTGGCCATCTCCAATATCCTAGGAATAGGCCCATCAGACATGAACATCAAAGCTTCCCTCAGATCCTCTCTCAGGCCCTTGTAGAACCTCTTGGTGTGTCCTGCCTCATCAAACTGATAAGAATCCGTAAATCGGGCCAGATGGTTGAACACCCGGTGGTACTCCACCATCATCTTGGTACCTTTCCTCAACTGTAAAAATCGGTCTTCCAGCTCATCTCTGGCCGAATACGGAACAAAATGCTCCAACAGTGCGGCCTTGAACTCCCCCCAAGCAATCTCTGCAACCTCTCTGTCAGTAAATATCGTGTCCAATGATGTCTTCCACCATCTCTTGGCATGGGATTCCAAGCAAAAGACCACGAGAGGTATCCTTTCCTCCCAAGGGCACCTTATCCCTGTCAGCATCTCGTACATTATATCCAACCACTCCTCCGTACGAATGGCCGACTCCATCCCCAAGTAGGACGGGGGAGAAAGTCCTCGGAAAATACTCACCCAATTGGCCCCCGAGTTTGGCTACGGAGCCCGAACCTATTGAGCCCTGAAATCCTCAAGAATAGCTGCCAGATTCTTCCCCATCTCTGACTGTAGGAATGAAGTGGGGACCGGGGGAGGTGGTGCAACATTCGGAGTCTGCTGGACTCCACCCTGTGGTGTAGGCTGTGCCAGAGGCTGCGTAACAAAAGCCATTGTAAGTAACCGACTCAAACTAATTAAAAGTGGACAATTTACCTGTGATCCCCCATATGGGCACACCACTGCTTCCGCTGCTTAGTTTGTCCCAAAAATAAACTCGTGCGGGGGTGACCTAGGGGTTGTGGATTGCTACTTTTCCAATCGAGGTTTCCTCTGATACCACTTGTAAGACCCCCCCCCCCCATTTTCTTTATACACACCGGGGTCTTAGGCCCAGAACCGCCGCTTTGCGGTGGCACCCTCACACCCTGGAAGGTCTCCACTACAAAACGTCGATCCTGCCGGCCGATTCGATCACAGTAGTAGCAAAATAACAAGAGCAAGTCCACAGGAATCACATATCATAGTAAATATCTCCACGAAGGGAGAGTCTACAGAATAATAAAGTACTAAAATAGGGCTCATGCCCAATACATCAAATCCTCACTACAAAAGTCTCTCAAGCGGAAGCAAAACTAATAAACTACTAGTGGTTGGGACTCACAGTCCCATCTATCTGAACTCTGGTACTAGACTACCCCATCTCCAAGAGTATCGACCTCCAGGGCTGCTCCTCCAGGTTGGGCTCCACGGTCCCCTAAAAAGATGTGGTTCGAAAACCGTTAGTCTAAAATACTAATCCCTATCATCCCCCACCCCTTCCCCCATAGCTCCTAGGCACCGAGTGGGGAGGGAGAGAGGAGAAGACATGGTAGTGGAGAATAGAAAAATGCAGATGACGGCGGAACTATACTAGCAATCCTATATAAACAGGTAAAGAAAGGCAGGAAATATATAAAAGGTAAAATAAGAAATATGTAACCTTAACTTATATGAAAGCACATAAGTCAAGGGATCTTTTGCAAGGCTCCTAGCATATAAAAAGTCACATACTAATTTATACGTTAGGGTGTCGGTTTTCTAGCAGGCATAATATATACATCTAAGGAATAAAAACCTTAACTTATAAGCACGCTTGCGCGAACTTATAAACCAAGGGGTTGTCTTGAAGAACCTATTATATAAAGCGTCCCATACCACTTTATACAATAGGTGGCAGGGGTTATTATGCAATGATGATGCTATGACATGCAATTATGCCATGATGTGAACGTGCAAGTGCAACTCACCACTCAACTCTGTGTACACAGACCTTTAGTTCCCCCTTTCTGGAGCCGAACCTCCCAGGATACCTCCGTAGTGGCAAACGAAAGCGGTGGGTTGGGCCTCGCCCACCTCTAAACTGATAATTGCACTACCAGTCAAACCTATTGTATACCTCAACGCTAGTGAACTAAGTGGAGCTACCGCGTACTCTTGCCGGCTGGCGCACCAGACTTACATGGCGAAGTGCTAAACCACACTTGCCGAGTCGTCGTATTTGCGTCAGTGCATCGACCCTCCAATACCGAAGACCCACCACCTTATACCTTATGCACATGTAACCTTATGTATCACGAACCGAGCCAAAACTCCCCGGACAATCCCATTTGTTACAATCAACAACTGAGCCAAAGCTCGCCGGGACAACCTGCCCAACACCAAAACCCCTGGGTCATGAACCAGCCTAACATCTTGAGACATCAAGGTGAGTGAAAGTGAATCCCTAATTATGCTAGTTACTCTTGCAAATTAGTTTGCCTACAGTTTAGGTTAGCCCAGGACTGCCCCCGGTATACCCCGTGAAGGATTCTCAAAGGGCATTAGGAACTATGATGGTAGCTGAAGCCCACCGTTCCCTTTTGTAAGGCACTTATTGTTATTGGTTATTACCCGATTCCCGATCCCTCTAGAATTACTCTGAATCTAATCCTAATGTGTTTTGACCTTTCTCTCTCTCCATGGGAAAGACGATATTTCAACGATCCCGAGCACCGCCTAGGCTTAACGACTCCACTACCTACTCTTCCCAACTTCCTTTTTCAAATCCCATGAACTATCAATCTCATCCTCTATGTATAATGCAAAGGCTATCACTACTTCTGCTATTTTACGCTCTGCAAACCAAACTATACTATATGATGCTCATGATAGAAGGTCCTTCAAGTTCTCACCCAAAAGCCTTAAATTATTTACTAGAGTTCTATCATGACATAATTAGCCTAAAATCCAGAAAATTATAATTTTCCTAATTAATGTGATATTTAATTAATTTTCCCAAAAGATTGGCCATGGGTAATTTTTAACATGAACTACATGATTTACTCCAGAAATGGCCACCCAAAAATTATGATCACTAAATAACAGAGAAATATCAGAAAATGCTAAATTCCATGATTTTACATAAAACATTTAGCCTCTAATTAATTTATCCAATATAATTCCATTAATCATATTTAAAGAAGGAAGTACTAAAATTATTCATCATAAAATTATAGAAAATTTTTTGAATCGTAATAATGTACAGAAAGAGCCATTGTACCAAAATCATAATTTTCCTGGCTTACTAGACACCAAAATAAATTCAATTAAGTTTTCATGGGAAACAATACTTAGTGAAGCAACCCCTATAAATACACTTCCAACAATTCCATAAAAATTTACAGAGCTTTATAACATTATAAAATATCCTCTGATTAAATATCATCAACTTTTAATAAATGGTTACTTCATGATAAATTCCTAAGTAAATAATACAACTTGCTAAATTGTGAATGAAGTATCCAAAATAATAATCCTAAATTCATAATAAAATTTCCAGAGCTTTATTATAACCTTAAAACATGATTGGGAAAATTTCATTCTAATCCACAGTTAAAATGTTACATAAAATCTATGATTGTGCACTTTTATAAAGGAACCTATTTGAAAGCTTATCCAAAAACTATGTAACATGATTCAAAGTTTATTATGAAAATAAACATAACTCTTATCATCCTCTCATGGACATTCAAGATCATTTGATGCTTCAATTATTCCTTAAGGTGTAAGGCCTAATTTAATACAAAGTGGATTAAGTGATGTGCCTAAGCACAAATACTACAAAACTCCTTCCTAGAGCATATTTTCACCCTAAAACCACATGGACTAAACCCTATGTCCCTATCAGAACATATCATCCTATGTCCTTCACAAACCCCCATAGTTCAACCCTTACTGTTTGAACAAGGGTCCTAGGGCAACCCAACCCCAACTCATCTCAAATTCTCTGAGGGAGTGTTTTCACTGACCATGGGGCTCTGGCCAAAATCCCAACCCATTTAGGTGAGAATAGAACCCACGATGCCCCAAAAATCCCTTGCCCTAATTTTTCCCTTAAAGGACCAAAATTAGGTCACACAAAAACCTGTTTAAGTCAAACCCAATTGGGCTAAAAATTTTACCAGGGTTAAAAAAATAACCTTAAAAATTAGCCACCATAATTTTGGAGACTTTTGAGATCATTTGACCCTCTAATTAAATCATACATGGATTATTAAATTTTTACAAAAACTATAGAAAAATTATATCCAAAAATTCCCATTTTTGGATATGTTGTAGGTACAGCTAAGACTGGCACCCATCCCAAATTTCAATTCATTTTAATGGCTGGATTGATTGGGGAACTCAATTCATTCTCTGTTCAACCCTATGTATAGATCTAATCAAAATGATTGTTGTGGTCTAACCAGGACTCAAAATTGGTTCAAATCAATTTTAAAATAAAGTACCCAATAGGGCTACAAATTATCGGTTGACCAATTCCTCATATAGAGGCTCTAAATATTTTTCATTAATTTTCTAATGTGACTGTTATCATAGTACAGAAAATTCCTTTAAAAGGAAAGGTTAAATGACCAGCACAGATCTTGATGCAAGATCAGAAGGCTGCTGGATTGTCTTCTTTCTTTAGCCTAAGGTCACGATTTGCCTAACCTGGAACCATTTCTAGACTAATTTCCTGGCCAACCATCCCCCTCCCCGGCCGGCTACAACCGCCACCACCTCCGTTGAGGTGGGGGCTATCGCCGGAGGGGCGTTTTTCGGCTAACCTGAACACCATTTTCACGGAAAATTCATGGAAAAGCTTCGCCTGATCGAACTCAACTGAGCCTGATTCCCAACCTAAAAGACTCCTAAGATCTACCCATAAGGAAAGAGGAAGGGGAGGACCTTGCTTGCGGCCTGGAGACGTGTCGATCGTCGGGAAGCCATTGGTGGTGATGACGGCGATCAGTTTCTGTAACGGCTCAGCTTGCTTCCTCGGTTCCCGGCTCCTTAAGGTTTGTGTGTGGAAAAGCTCTTCTAAGTCCAGTAAGTCTTTTAAAAAGATAAAAATGGGGGAGGGGAGGGGTTAGCTAGCGATGGCCATTAATGCTCCTTGAAGAGCTTTGCTATAACAGCAAATCTCCTCCCCTGGTTGCAGTTATGGCCAGGAAAGACCTTGGCCTTCACCTAACTGACCGGGGGAGGTGTTTTCAGCATTAAGAGTGGGCCCTTGGCCTTCCAGGCAATGCATGGCAGTTACGTACCCTCTTTCTCTTTCTCCATTAACGCGGAATTCGAGTTTAAAGCTTCTGCCACGTGGCATTCTATCATTTGACCATTTGTTATTGTTTAAAATGAGTCTTAATAAAGGAAACGACCAATTAACTCATCCTGGCGCAATTCCCGAAGAGATTCGGTTCAGCCGAACCAGCAAACAGGCCGAAATTCGCCAGGAATTTTCTAAGTACAACGGCGTTGAGTGAGCTGAGCTCACTCGAAGCCATTCAGTCTATGGCATTGAGCTAGCTGAGCTTCAGCTCACTCGATGTCATTCAGTCTATGGAATTGAGTGAGCTCAGCTCACTCAACTCCATTCTGTTTATGGCGTTGAGTGAGCTCAGCTCACTTAACGCCATAATCCCAGCAAATATTCCAAGAAGGATGGTGTTGAGTGCACTCAATGCACTCAATGCCATTCAGCCCGAGCAAGATGGCATTGAGTGCAGTCAACGAATTCAATGCCATTCAGCCTATAGCATTGATGGATATTTTCTCCATGCCAGCGCGTGTTTCCAATTGATGAGGCAAGTGTACCTATCGTTCGGAGTATAGAATCAAGTGTCGTATATCGACTCGGGGCTGTCGAGTACTTGTACTCACAAGGAAAACTATTATCTTATCGTAAGAAAATTTTGTTTTTGTTCAACGGACGATGAAGCGTTATACTATGGAAGAGAAATTCAATTATGAGTAAGCTAGCACTTGATATAGAATCCCCTTGGACTAAAATAAATCTTCTTGAAAATTAAAGTAATGCGAGTTCTTATCTACTCACTCGACCGTGGAGGTTCCTAGAGTACAAAAGCGTCTCTTTCGAGCTCATACTTCTGACTAACCTTAGGTTGATCGATTAAGACCTTTCGGCCAGTCGAAAACCCTAAGCTTGCTTTAGGCGGTGAACCCCTCTATTGGATTTGACTCCAATCCGGAAGATTTACGTCGTCCTCTCTCGAGGAGTGCATTCAACTCCTTTTATCTTTGAGTGATCTCCTCGTATCCGCAACCTCTCGGTCATTTAGGATACGGATCTTAGATTGAAACCCATATCCGCGTAATATGAATTCGATGAAATAAAAATCAAAGATAAATCGTAGCGAGTAAAATTAAGAACAAGACATTTGATAAAAAAGAGAAGATTTTATTTTATTCCAAGGTTCATCATGATCAAGTGCTAAAAGTAAGTTAGCTACTCATCATGATTAGGAAATTACAAAGGAGGGTAGAGAGAGACATGTTTGAATTAAAAACAAGTAGAATTAAAGCTAACAACAATAGTAAATCTAGACTAGAAATGGAAAATACAGCAAAAGAAAATAGCAAACTACAAGACTCAACCTCCCAAAATTCGACTGCTGAGTATCTGAAGCTGTCTAGAATTTATAAGAAAAATTTCTGTTTGGTCACGCCCTAGGTCACGCCCGTGACCTAGGGCGTGTTAGGCTCGGAACCGTCGTCTCGAAACCCCGGGAAAGTTGGAAGAGAAATCGCCAAAATTTATTAACTGATGGGTCACGCCCCTAGGTCACGCCCGTGACCTAGGGCGTGTCAAGTATGTTTCTGTAAAACTGCAGGAAGCTGAAAACGGCGGGAGTAAACTGGTCTTTATGGAGGTGTCACGCCCCACTGTCACGCCCATGACTAGGGGCGTGTCTAGCTGCAATGTCTTCTGGCGGCAATGGCTGGAACGGAAGAGTAATTGGCTGGAAACGCACGTGACATGCCATGGGTCACGCCCGTAACCCAGGCGTGTGAATTTAATCTGACGTGGCAAGTTCAACGGTCATTACCCAGCTGGCACGCCCCATGTAAGTGTGACACGGGCATGTAATGTATCGACACGGGCGTGTCTGGTCCGGTCGACGATCTTCATGCACGGGTCGACGATCTTCTGCTGTAGAATTGACTCTTGTGTGTCACGCCCCTGTGTCACTCCCAGGTAGGGCGTGTCAAAGGGCGTGTCTAGGCCAGTAAACGTGAAATCTCCCATTTTGCTCCAAACATTTGGTAAATCAGCCCTGCAAAATAAAAAATTAATTTATTAGAATAAATAAATATAAAATACAGAAATAAGTTAATTATAAACTTAATATTATAAAAGTAATATAATATCTAACTATTAATTAGAAAATAGCATAATAAAAATAGGGAATAGTTAGAGTTATCAAATACCCCCATACTTATTCGTTTGCTAGTCCCGAGCAAACAACTTCCTATAGGGAGTAGAAAAATTTTAAATGCTAGAAAATAAAATTGAACCTAAGGAGTAAAATACGAAGTCTTATGCCTATGCTTGTAGCTATTTCTGTAGAAAGACTTACTTAGCATACAAATTAGTTTTTTATTTTTCTTAAAATGCATTTTCACTATTATTTTTACTTTTAACTGAAAAATTCGATAAATCTCAAAATTATCTTTAGGGAGAGTGTAGCATGTGTACTAAGATAACATTGCACAAACGAAGATTAAGATACCCTCCAAAGAAATCCATCAATGTCGATGGCCATAGTCTTGCCCTTTCACACTCGCCACGGCACTAGTCAAACTTATAAACATAAATCAATAGGACTTAATTAGGTTGAATGTATGCTTAGGTTTTTTGTGAAGGTGGTCAAAGATAAAAAAACGATGGCTAGTCACACAAAAACCTAGGGAAGTTTTTACACAAAAATTTGCTATAGTTTTAAGAACACAGCCAAATTCCTAATTCTTTTTTTCTTTTTTTTTAACTCTTTCATCATGTTGAAAATTTTTTTTCTACCTCTTCATTTTTTAAATAATTTTTTCTTTATTTTGAAGAGGAGAGAAGAATAAATCAACTTTTTTTTTAATAAGAAACGAGCCATAAAAAATGAAAAAGGCTCCTAATTACTCACAGACCTTGTTTATATATTTATGTTTAAGCTTTGTTTTAGGTGTGCAATTAGGTTTCTTTTTAGGCTTTGGTAAAATACTTGGTGGAGCTAAAATAAAAGAATAGGGAAATAGGCTCAAAATGGCTTAACAAAGATAAAAATTTTAGGTACGGGTACAAAAGCTCAAACTGGCCAAAAGAAGTGCCTAAATCATATTTATCTTAATTAGTCTAACTTATGCAAAGTCTTGATAATAGTTAGAGGGAAAGTTCTAGACATCGAAAAAGAATACCTCTCTCTTGGTCCACGAAATATCTCTCTAGCAAACATCTACTTACTCACCTAAATTATTTTAAAGTTTTACCGGTTTTCATAATTAATGTAAAATAAAACATTTCCACGCATTTAGAAAAATGAAAATCTAATTATATACTGAATATTTAAATCTACATAAAATTCTACTAACACGTGCATTTGACTAGAAACACAGCATGACCAACAGTTTTACTCCAAAATTCAAAATTCAATTAAAACATTAAAATTCTCTAAACACTATAAAAAAGTTGAATTACTAGGAATTTTGCATGTGAACAAATATAGAAATAAAGACTTCTCTAATTTTAAAAATTAAACCTAATTTTTTTTTACTTCTTAGACTTCCCGAGGTATACCCTGTGAAGGGCTCTCACCGGTACTAGGAGGTAAGATGGGGTGATATCCCAAACATCCCTTTCTAAGAAATTTAATTTTCGATTTTCTAAATTTTTTTTTTTGGTTTTTAAATTTTTTTTGAAAAACATAATTCAAGACAAAATAAACTTTTTGAATTTTTTGATATATAAATTTTTTTTTGAGTTTTAAATTTTTTTTTTTTTTTTGAAATATAATTTTTATAAGTTTTGAAAAAGATTTTTTTATATATTTTGAGAAGTGTCCCTCCCCCATACTTAAGCTATACATTGTCCCCATTGTAAAAATTAAGAAAAGGCAAGAAAAGAAACTTCCCTGAGAATATCCAACCAGCATCAAAAGAGATCTGTAAGAGAGTAGCAAAGCAAAACATAATATTTTATAGAATTTTTTTAATAAAAACAAGTACATGAAAATAAAACAAAGATACAGATATAGAGAGGTGACCCTCTACAAATCCAAAGAAATGAAAAGGCAGCTACTCCTGGTCAGGAGCGTCCTCGTGCTCCTGATAGAAAGTCCGTATGTTCGCGAACTCGCATGTAATATGCGCCGCGGAAGAAGTATAGTTTTGCTCGAGCACGTTAAAACGCGCATCAAAAGAAGCGAAGCGACTGTCAAAATGGGTTTGCATCTGGTCTATGCGAGTATGTAGCAATCAAAATTATCGATCCCAATAACTTGAAGGCTCGGGCGCTGGAGCAGAGTGCTGCGGTGGTGGCGGAATCTGGGGGGAATGAGGAGTACCGCTGGTACTGGCACCATGATCAAGATCAAGATCTCCGCCACCAACTAACGGGGGAATAGCCTCGATCTCGCCTTCGCATCGTCTTGCTAGGTCGAGAGCCTGAAGGGTCGAGAACTGAAGAGGTTGTGGTGTTTGCATGCAAGTGAGCTGCGGAAGAGCATCCCAAACGCCGGTCTGCTTGGCGGGGAAAGTGATGAAATTCCCACCATGCACTGCCCCCAATCTCACATTTTCGGCATGGTGCCGAAAGAAAATGACGAGCATGTAACCAAGTTTGAGTGGGACCCGGTAAAACATACTATACAAGTATAGTAAGTCCGCCTGAGTCACCATGTCGTGGCTATCGCTGCGTCCGGAAAGAGTGAAAGTGAGAAGGTTGTGTAGAATGCGCAAAGCAGGGGAGATGAGGTGGCTATCCTTGGATTTCTTTGGGGTATAGGGGGTGGCGTCATTACTGATTTCCGACCAAAAAGTGAGGAGGTTGAAGTCGGGAGGGAAATCAGTTTTTAGGTCGAGGTAGGCAGGGGAAGAGGAAAAGGCCTCCGAGCAAAAGCCCATGGCGACATTAAGTTGGCGGATGGTGAGTTAGTGCATCATCCCGCCCATGCGAAAGATGATGAAATCATCTTGCGCTGCCCAACGGAACTCAAAAGAGGCCAAGAACTCGATGGTGAGTTCGAGGAAAGCAAGCTCAGAAATGGAGAAGAGGGGAGCCCATCCCGGGGTGGATAGAAATCCCTGAACTATCTCTGCCGCTCCGAATGTGGTAAGGATGGCCCAGTCCAAAATGCTGAAAATGCCAAACGGTTTGGCGCGTAGTCGTTCGCTCCTGTCTTGTTGGGTGGCGTCGTTGAAAAGGAGCATGGCCTCTACCGAGGCAGGATCGACAGGATGCTCAGAGGAAGATGCGGAGGAACGAGCGTGGTGGCGAGGCATGGTGAGGAAGTGGGAAGAAATTCGGCCACAAGGAGGAGAGAATAGAAGGTTTGAAGGATGGAGGTGTGAAGAAAATAAAAAGGAGAAAATGCCTTTTTATAGGCTCTCACGGGTCGGTCACGCCCCCCTATCACGCCCGTGACAGGGGGCATGACAAGCTCGGGTCAAAGGGAAAAGGAATCTGAGGTGGACTGCCTCGGATTCGGGGGTCACGCCCCAGAGTCACGCCCGTGACTCTGAGCGTTTAACTGGAATTCTATGGAAGCCCAGGGTAATCCGAGGCGCTGACCTCGGATTCTACTGTCACGCCCCAAAGTCACGCCTGTGATTATGGGGCGTGTCAGTGAAGTCGGACACGTGAAAAAGGAATCCGAGGCGTGACTAGTCAACACCTCGGATACCCGTGACCCGGCCAGGACACGCCCGTGACCAATATTGGTCACGCCCGTGTCATAGTCGAAAGACGGACGGGAAACCCAAGGGAGAAGGGGCCTCCCGTTGTTTTGGCAAACACGCCCTGGACACAGCCGTGACAGGGGCGTGTACGAGAAAAAAAAGATTTTTTTTCTTTTTCTTTTATAAAAATATTTTTACTAGTTATATATATATATTTTAAATTATATTATATTTTTTTGTTTTTTTTAAAAATCCGAATAAAAATAAAATAAAATACAATTTACCGACATGAAGAAACACGTATGCTTGACGCTCATTCCGAACCGATCACCATGCATCGATATCCTTCATACCTATAAAAACTTAAAAGAAAATTAGAATAAAACGAAAAGATAACTGTGGGATGCCTCCCACGAGCGCTTTGTTTATGGTCGGTGAGCTCGACCATAGTGGTGCGCGCGAACTAGGGATTTGACAACATTATGTTGTCAAATCGTGCGTTAATATTATCACCGCAGACAAATGATTTCAGTCGGTGCCCATATACTTTAAAGTCGCCACCTTCCGGGTGCGAAATAAGCACCGTCCCGTAGGGCCAAACCTCCTTTACGATGAAGGGGCCGGACCAACGAGACTTAAGTTTACCCGGAAATAAACGCAAGCGCGAGTTATAAAGGAGGACTTGGTATCCTGGTTGGAACTCCTTTGGGTGCTTAATTTTCTTATTGTGATAAAATTTGGTGCGCTCCTTATAGAGTTTATTATTCTCATAAGCAAGGGAGCGCCACTCATCGAGCTCGTTAAGTTGGAATTTACGAAGCTCGGAGGACAAATTTTCATCAAGATTTAAAAATTTAAATGCCCATAAGGCACAATGTTCAAGCTCAATCGGTATATGGCATGCTTTCCCATAGACCAATCGATACGGCGTACAACCGATAATGGTCTTGTACACGGTCCGATAAGCCCATAGAACATCATCAAGCTTGACCGACCAATCCTTTCTACTAGTAGAAACCGTTTTTTCTATTATACGTTTAATTTCACGGTTAACTACTTCTACCTGGCCACTAGTTTGAGGGTGATAGGGTGTAACATCCCATTTTCGGCTAGACCCCTAGGAGTCGGTTGGTCGTGACAGAACCCTGTGAAGCCTAAAAATTGAAATAAATCGATCGAGGTTTCGGGTCACGGGTTGGTCATGCCCGTGACTGACCCGTCACGCCCGTGACCGACCCGTCACGCCCGTGACCTGGGGCGTGACTCCTTCGACGATCGTTGATCTCCGTGAGACGATCGTCGAACTTGCAGCCCGGGCATGTCACGCCCGTGACCAAGGTGTCACGCCCGTGACCTAGGGCGTGACCCCTTCGACGATCGTCGATCTCCGTGAGACGATCGTCGATCTAGCAGCCTGGGCATGTCACGCCCGTGACCAGAGTGTCACGCCCGTGACCAGGGGCGTGACTCTTTCGACGATCGTCGATCCCCGTAAAACGATCGTCGAAATTGAACTCGGGCCCGTCACGCCCGTGACCCAAGTGTCACGCCCGTGACCTAGGGCATGACCAGCCTTCGACGACCGTCGATCTCAGTTCGACGATCGTCGACCTCGAAATTGCCATTCGGGCCTGTCACGCCCGTGACCTAAGTGTCACGCCCGTGACCTAGGGTGTGACCACCCTTCGACGACTGTCGATCTCCGTTCGACGATCGTCGACCCCAAAAATTGTCAACCGGGCCTGTCACGCCCGTGACCTAGGTGTCACGCCCGTGACATTGGCCGAAACATGACGGTTCAGGCCCGAAATTATTCTAACGCGCGTGGAAATAAATGCTGGTGTGGGAAGTTACACCAGGAGTAATTACGGGCCGTTTTTCCTTCTATAATTATATAATAAAGGAGGAAGTGTTGGTCCAATAGGAAACCGCCAACTGGACACACCTGTTCATCTTCCACCGTTTCTTATCCCGTCACTGTAACCGAAAGGCCATTAAGAGGAGCCTTCATAGCCATTACGGCTTTACCCTTTCACCTCCCCACTTTCTGACTTATAAAAGCCCACTTGGGGCAAGAGGAGAAGTTTACACGCTCAAGTAAACGGATCAGATCTTTGTTCTTACTGTAGGAGAAGTTCAGCTACGCCACCACTGCGCCATGGCACCCCGTCGCTCTTCTCGCCTCCAAACCGCGAACAAGGTCCTCCTCTACTCCTTCTCTTTCGTGGGTAGATCTTAGGATTCTTAGAAAGGAAGTTCGCGCTCAACGGAGCCGGACCCATCTCTCGTTTTCATGGGAAAACCATGAAAATGGTATTTTTGAGTTCGCCGGAAACCGCCACCTCCGGCGGCCAAACCACCGCCGACCGCTAGCCATCGCCTCAACGGAGGTGGTGGTGGTGGTGGCTGGCCAGGGAAGTGACCGGACGGTCGGCGACGGATCACGGAATGCTTACAGGAAAAATGGTTTCCTGTGTCTGTTTTCGGTTTCATGAAGAAGATGAACAGTAGATTAAATTTTATAATATATAGATTATTATATATTACATAATGGAAAGAGGTATTATATGAATATATTTTTGGGCTGCAAAATGAGGCACTTAGAGGCCGTTTTAGGAAAAGAGACCAGACACGAAAGTCGTAGCCCTTCGAGTCTAGACAAATCAAAAATTGGTTTCAACTCGTTTGGGTAAGCGGTTCGGCCGCAGCACCCGTTTTAGTGGGGGCTGTACCTAGAGTTGGGCAGAAATTAAAATGGATGCCCACTCTTCGTCCCTTGTCCAAATGACCTGAAATTTGGGCAGGGGGTTAACCTTAGCTATACCTAACGGAAGACCAAAAATGGAAATTTTTGGATATACTTTGCCTAAAGTTTTTGCTTTAATTTAATAAACTTAGAGGAATTTATTCAAGTGGTCAAATGACCTCCAAACCCTCCCAAATTTTGGTGAGTGGTCCCTGGCTATTAAACCTAGGTCTGTACAAAATTCCAACTGATTTGGTGGAGTTTTGGGTGGGAAATCTTCCACCCTTAACTAGGCATTAGTGAGACACCTTTTAATAAAAAGTGCACTGAGAGTTTGGAAAGGTCAAATCACCTCAACAGAGGCTGATAATTCGACCTCTAACTTAGAAGGGTGGTATAACCTGCTTGGAGAAAAATGGAGTGGTTTAGGGTTGACTTACCCTAGGATCCAAGCTCAAACCCTAAATAAAGGGTTTTGAGGTTTGTGAAGGACATAGGAGCAAAAGGTCTTGTATGCCCTTGAAATTTGGAGGAGAGTGGCATGATATGCTGAAAACCCTCTGATTGATATAGTGAAGGAATTGGAGGTAATTAGGTACCTCGAAGGTTGAGAGTTTGATTTAGGGTAGAAATGTAATTCAGTTATTTTAAACACTAAATCTAATCCAAAAATCATGAAACTCGGGAGGAGGGAGTTTTAGTATGTTTTAGACTTATGGTAGTTTTCCTGAAATTTTATGATTAATAAATATTATACTTCATGTGTTGAAGGTTTATTAGCCCGATTTGTTGTTTCAAATATTTGGAGGTTTTAAATTAATTATAATCAGTTAAAATTCTGGATTTAGATCTTGACTAGTAGAACATTGATCCCTGAATTTTTATAGAATTTTATGTTGAATAAATCTGGTACTTTGTTCACATATATTAGAAAGGGGTTTTATTGTTTAAAAATTAATTATGGATAAAATACTTGCTGGAAAATTATGAAACTTGGCCAGTGCTAATTTTAGGCCTTTATCTGCATGGAATAAATTATTTATAATTTTTGGAAGAATATTTTCTGTACTTGATTCATAAACAACAGAAGTTAGAGATTATTTCTAAAATAGTTTTCATGCCCTTTTAATGATAGAAAAATTATGATACTTAGGATTTAACCTATTGAGATAACCTACTATTTATCATAAATTTACTGGATATCTTGCATGATTACTTAGGGTAGTTCATGTTCAAACCGGTAGCCCTTGGGATTTTCGAGGAATTTAATTAAATGCCAAATAGATTAGGAAAATTTCCATTTTCTGGATTTAGGTCATTTATATCATGGTGAGTCTCCAGTAAATAATTTAGGGCATTTGGATGAGTATTGGATCATTGCATAACCGGTTCGACATGAAGTCTAGGTCGGTCTGCATATAGCAATTGTGAAATGCATTAGGACATGATTTGAGGAAGTCATTGGAGTTAATCATTTTTGTCTGGGTGGGTAATAGTGGGGGAAATCACAATAGGAAGATATAAAGAGTAGCGAGAAGTGGTGATAGCTAGAGTTAAGAGGTGCTCGGGTTCGGCGAAAGATCGCTTTTCCCGAAGAGAGGAAGGTTAAAAATCACCCTAGGATAGTCTATCGTAATATGAGAAGGGAATCGGGTCATGGGAGATCAACCAATAATAGTAAGTGCCTTGCGAAAGGGAACTTCGGGCCGTAATGCCGCCGTCTTGGTTCCTAGTGCCCCTTGAGAGCCCTTCACGGGGAATGCCGGGGGCAGTCCTGGGCTAACGTAAACTGTAATAACAAACCGACAAGAGTAACTTAGTAACTAGAGCTGCACTTTTCACAAACACTGTTGGCACAGGGATTTTGATGAGAGCTTCGGCTCGGTTGGTTTGGAGACGGACGGGATGGTCCGGGGAGCTTCGGCTTGATTGGTTTGGAGACTGACGGGATGATCCGGGGAGCTTCGGCTCGGTTGGTTTGGAGACAGACGGGATGGTCCGGGGAGCTTCGGCTCGGTTGGTTTGGAGACGGACGGGATGGTCCGGGGAGCTTCGGCTCGGTTGGTTTGGAGATGGACGTTTGGTCCGGGGAGCTTCGGCTCGGTGTTTGTATGTTTACGATTAAACTTGCATGTGCATAAAATTGAAAAAGTTAAGGTGGTGGGTTTTTCGATATCGGGGAGTTCGATTGCACCGACACCGATATCGTTGACTCGGCGGGGTGAGTAGCACTTCGCCAACAGAAGTCCGGTGCGCCAGCCGGCAAGAGTACGCAGGCGTCCGCTTAGTGCACCAAGTGTTGAGGCGTACGATAGGTCAGACCAGTGGTGCTTTTACTGGTTTTGAGGTAGGCGAGGCCCAACCCACCGCTTCCGTCCGCCACTACGGAGGTATCCTGGGAGGTAACGGCTCCGAAAGGGGGAACTAAAGGTCTGTGTGCATAGAGTCGGGTGTGTGAGTTGCACTTGCATGTTTCATCATACCCACAAGCATGTCATAGCATATTCGATTCATTTAACCCTGACACCTAAAGTATAAGTGGTATGGGACGCTTATACATTAGGACCTGCAAAACGACCCCTTGGTCTATAAGCTTGTGTGGGCAAGTTTATAAATCAAAGGTTAATTTCAAAATATAACAACCATTGCTGTTTGATAACCGACACCCCAAGGTATAAGTGGTATGGGACACTTATACGATGGGAGCCTTGCTAAAGATCCCTTTTGCTTATGTTTTCTCGCATAAGTGAAGGTTAAATTCATATATTTGCTTTTCTTACTGCTAGACCTATTATAACAATTATATTACTGCTCACCGAATACAACTTGTTAGATTAGTTCCGCTGCCATCTGTTTCTTGATTAATCACTACTATCATGTCCTTCCCTTTCTTCCTCCTCGCTCGGTACCTAGGAGCCATGGGGGAAGGGGTGGGGGATGATAGGGCTTAGTCTTTATGACTAACGGTTTTCGAACCGCATCATTTAGGGGATCGTGGAGCCCAGCATGGAGGAGCAGCCCCAGAGATCGGTGCGCCTAGAGATGGGGCAGTCTAGCTCCGGAGTTCATACATCCGGGACCGTGAGTCTCGACCCTGAGTAGTATCTGTTTTAGCTTCCGAATGAGTGATATTGTAGTGAGGACATGATGTACCGGGCATAAGCCCGCATTTATAGTACTCTGATGTTTTCTGTGGACACTCCCTTCGTGGAGATTTTTATTCTATATATGTGATCTATTGCTGTGGACTGCATTGCTCTTATTTCATTTATTGCGCTACCTTTCTGTGATCGAATTGGCCGGCAGAATCGGCGCCTTGTGGTGATAACCCTTCTGGATGTGAAGGTGTCACCGCAAAGCGGCGATTCTGGGCCTAAGACCCTGGTGGTTGAAAAAGAAAAAAAAAAGGGGGGGGGGGTCTTACAAGTGGTATCAGAGGAAACATCGATCAGAAGGAAGTAGCAGTCCACAAACCCTGGGTCACCCCCGCCCGAGTTTAGTTTGGGGACAAACTAAGCAGCGGAAGCAGTGGTGTGCCCATATGGTGATCACATATAAATTGTCCACTTCTTCAACAAATGAAATTCTTCTTTGTAGCTTGAGGCAAAACCCT
Source organism: Platanthera zijinensis (assembly GCA_039513925.1). Taxonomy (NCBI): domain Eukaryota; kingdom Viridiplantae; phylum Streptophyta; class Magnoliopsida; order Asparagales; family Orchidaceae; genus Platanthera; species Platanthera zijinensis. The sequence continues at coordinate 117,804,594 of CM077088.1, forward strand.
GCCCCCAGCAGGGAGCACCTCCGGCTGTAAAGACCTCATCTTATAATTCTTTAGTCAATAAGTTAGACTCAATCTAGTAGGACACATGACTAACCATGACGACTTATAATATGCCCTAGTTCAAAATAGACCCTGGGTATGAACTTGTTTAAGGTAAGTAGATACCCAAATAGAATAAAAGGAGGAGTTTAACATGAGAATGACAACCTGATAGATAAACTCAGGTGACCCTACGACCACTATCAAGAATTACTCAAATCAGTAGACTGCTTTAAGAAGAATTGAGATTAATAATACTTTAGCGGAATAGTAGAAGACAAGTAGTCTTAACCCTCGTACCGGTAATAAGATTACTCGGAGACAACCACCAAGACAAACACCGAGGGTCGGATAGGAATTCAAGTTCGGAAGATACCCATTTGGGATTAAGAACATTTTGACCGGGATAAGGTTGTCATAAATGTGACTCAGAGAGTTTTATGTATAAAGTATATTAACAAGTTTCAGGTTGGAACCCTAAGTCGAAGATTGATCTCCTAGGGATTGTGCACCCAACTGGGACGGAGATAACATGGTAATATCAAAGATGCTTAGCCCAAGGTAGGTAGGGGCTTATCTTTTGTTTATTGGGGGCTAAACTTTTGTTTATTGGGCAAATTAGTATTGGCTTGGGTTCCCTCGGACCTAGTTTAGGGAATGTGCCACTTCCGAAGCTGGGCCCCAGGTTATGTCCATGGAGCTAGTCCGGTCATTCAGAGATATACAGATATCCCTAGTGTCCGAGGATGACCCAGTTCTGTATAGGGAGTATCTGGCATCGATGGTGGCCATAGACGATATTCGGGATCGCATTCGGGACGGACAGAGGACAGATGCGTGGGCAGAGCCGATGTTCCGAGCTTTGGAGGAAGGTTCGACAGGAGTTATTTCCTGAGAGATGGTTTGCTACATTTCAGAGGCAGAGTATATATACCCTGCAGGAGGCCAGATCGAGAGGATATTATGATGGAGGCGCATTGCAGCTGGTACTCTATGCACCCGGGGATCACAAAGATGACCGCTGATCTGAAGAAGACGATGTTTTGGCCGGGCATGAAGGACATTACGTACTTCGTGACCCATTGCGAGGCGTGTCAGTTGGTGAAAGCGGAGTGCAGGAACCCCGCAGGATTGCTGCAGCCACTCCCGGTGCCGGAGTGGAAGTTCGACGATATAGCTATGGATTTTATACATGTGGTCTTCCCCGGTCTCGGACGGGGAACGACTCGATCTGGGTGATTGTTGATCGATTGACAAAGGTGGCCCCGCTTTATACCGATCAGGAAGGATGACTCGGTGGGGAGTGCTGGTACGGAAGTTTGTGGAGCAGTATGTCCGATATCATGGCGTGCCCGGACAATAGTGTCGGACCGCGATGGACGGTTTACATCCAGGGAGTGGCGGTCAGTACAGGCATATTTGGGCACCCGGTTGACTTTTAGCATGGCCTTCCACCCTCAAACGGACAGGCAGACAGAGCGCACCAACCGGACCTTGGAGGATTTACTACGACTGTGTATACTGGACCGAGGGGAGCCGTGGGAGAAGATGTTACCGTTGGTCGAGTTCTCCTATAATAATAGCTACCAGTCCAGCATCAGGATGGCGCCTTATGAAGCCTTATATGGAAGAAAGTGTAGGACCCCGCTCTCTTGGGTTCAAGACGAGGATCCGAAGCTGTTGGGATCGGATTTTGTTGAAGACACCGAGGCTCAGGTGAGACTGATCAGAGATAGAATGTTGGAGGCGCAGAGCAGACAGGCTAAATACTATGACGCCCGGCATCGTCAGGTGGAGTTTCAGGAAGGGGATCGAGTATTCTTGAAGATCCGGCCCATACACGGAGTCTCACGGGTGCCCGGTCGAAGGAAGAAGCTCAGCCCTAGGTATATGGGTCCTTACCAGATCCTGGAGCGGATCAGACCCCTAGCCTACAGGCTAGAGTTGCCGCCAGAGCTGGCAGCTCTACACGACGTCTTCCATATTTCTTCGCTGAGAAGGGCTCTACTACGCCCGGAGCAGCGGATTTTGACCACCGAAGGGCCGGTAGCTTCAGACCGATCTGTTCACTTGGAGCCGGTTCGGATCGACGACAAAGGAGTACGGATCTTGCGCCGCAAAAAGATCCCCTTAGTCAAGGTTCTGTGGAGAAACCACGGTCAGGAGGAGCACACCTGGGAACCGCAGGACCTGATGAGGCAAAGATACCCGGAGTTGTTCAGTCAGGTACATCTCACCACCTCTTGGTATACTATAGATTGCCTTCTTGTTTTGGACAGTTAAGACTAGATAGGAAAATTCAGGACCTAGGCATGCACACTCAATCAGAAAGCTAGGGGCTAATCTTTTGTTTTATTGGGGAGATTGTCTTCGTTTATCAAACGAATAGTCGCTTAACCCCATAGAAAGATCGTATGGGATGTTACAAGTTTAATTTATTCCGATAGAAATCCCCGTAGGCTCAACCTCAATTTCGGGGACGAAATTTTTGTTTTGTTTATTGGGATTTGTAACATCCCATTTCCGGCTAGACCCCTAGGAGTCGGTTGGTCGTGACAGAACCCTGTGAAGCCCAAAAATTGAAATAAATCGATCGAGGTTTTCGGGTCACCGGGTTGGTCACGCGTGCGTGACTGACCCGTCACACCCGTGACCCGACCCGTCACGCCGGTGACCTAGGGCGTGACTCCCTTCGACGAATCGTCGATCTCCGTGAGACGATCGTCGAACTTGCAGCCCGGGCATGTCACGCTCGTGACCAAGGTGTCACGCCCGTGAACCTAGGGCTTTGACCCCTTCGACGGATCGTCGATCTCCGTGAGACGATCGTCGATCTAGCAGCCTGGGCATGTCATGCCCGTGACCAGAGTGTCACGCCCATGACCAGGGCGTGACCCTTTCGACGATCGTCGATCCCGTAAAACGATCGTCGAAATTGAACTCGGGCCCGTCACGCCCGTGACCCAAGTGTCACGCCCGTGACCTAGGGCGTGACCAGCCTTCGACGACCGTCGATCTCAGTTCGGCGATCGTCGACCTCGAAATTGCTGTTCGGGCCTGTCACGCCCGTGACCTAAGTGTCACGCCCGTGACCTAGGGCATGACCACCCTTCGACGACCGTCGATCTCCGTTCGACGATCGTCGACCCCAAAAATTATCAACCGGGCCTGTCACGCCCGTGACCTAGGTGTCACGCCCGTGACATTGGCCGTAACGACGGTTCAGCCCGAAATTATTCTAACGCGCGTGGAAATAAATGCTGGTGTGGGAAGTTACACCAGGAGTAATTACGGGCCGTTTTCCTTCTATAATTATATAATAAAGGAGGAAGTGTTGGTCCAATAGGAAACCGCCAACTGGACACACCTGTTCATCTTCCACCGTTTCTTATCCCGTCACTGTAACCGAAAGGCCATTAAGAGGAGCCTTCATAGCCATTATGGCTTTACCCTTTCACCTCCCCACTTTCTGACTTATAAAAGCCCACTTGGGGCAAGAGGAGAAGTTTACACGCTCAAGTAATGGATCAGATCTTTGTTCTTGCTGTAGGAGAAGTTCGGCTACGCCACCACTGCGCCATGGCACCCCGTCGCTCTTCTCACCTCCAAACCGCGAACAAGGTCCTCCTCTACACCTTCTCTTTCGTGGGTAGATCTTAGGATTCTTAGAAAGGAAGTTCACGCTCAACGGAGCGGACCCATCTCTCGTTTTCATGGGAAAACCATGAAAAAGGTATTTTTGAGTTCGCCGGAAACCGCCACCTCCGGCGGCCAAAACCACCGCCGACCGCTAGCCATCGCCTCAACGGAGGTGGTGGTGGTGGTGGTTGGCTGGCCAGGGAAGTGACCGGACGGTCGGCCGACCGGATCACGGGAATGCTTACAGGAAAAATGGGTTTCCTGTGTCTGTTTTTCGGTTTCATGAAGAAGATGAACAGTAGATTAAATTTTTATATATATTATAGATTATTTATATATTACATAATGGAAAAGAGGTATTATATGAATTATATTTTGGGGGCTGCAAAATGAGGCACTTAGAGGCCGTTTTAGGAAATGTGACCAGACACGAAAGTCGTAGCCCTTCGAGTCTAAACAAATCAAAAATTGGTTTCAACTCGTTTGGGTAAGCGGTTCGGCCGCAGCACCCGTTTTAGTGGGGGCTGTACCTAGAGTTGGGCAGAAATTAAAATGGATGCCCACTCTTCGTCCCTTGTCCAAATAACCTGAAATTTGGGCAGGGGGGTTAGGTTAACCTTAGCTATACCTAACGGTAGACCAAAAATGGGAATTTTTGGAGATACTTTGCCTAAAGTTTTTGCTTTAATTTAATAAACATAGAGGAATTTATTCAAGTGGTCAAATGACCTCCAAACCCTCCCAAATTTTGGTGAGTGGTCCCTAGCTATTAAACCTAGGTCTGTACAAATTTCCAACTGATTTGGTGAAGTTTTGGGTGGGAAATCTTCCACCCTTAACTAGGCATTAGTGAGACACCTTTTAATAAAAAGTGCACTGAGAGTTTGGAAAGGTCAAATCACCTCAACAGAGGCTGATAATCCGACCTCTGACTTAGAAGGGTGTTATAACCTGCTTGGAGAAAAATGGAGTGGTTTAGGGTTGACTTACCCTAGGATCCAAGCTCAAACCCTAAATAAAGGGTTTTGAGGTTTGTGAAGGACATAGGAGCAAAAGCTCTTGTATGCCCTTGAAATTTGAGGAGAGTGGCATGATATGCTGAAAACCCTCTGGTTGATATAGTGAAGGAATTGGAGGTAATTAGGTACCTCGAAGGTTGAGAGTTTGATTTAGGGATAGAAATGTAATTCAGTTATTTTAAACACTAAATCTAATCCAAAAATCATGAAACTCGGGAGGAGGGAGTTTTAGTATGTTTTAGACTTATGGTAATTTTCCTGGAATTTTATGATTAATAAATATTATACTTCATGTGTTGAAGGATTATTAGCCCGATTTGTTGTTTCAAATATTTGGAGGTTTTAAATTAATTATAATCAGTTAAAATTCTGGATTTAGATCTTGACTAGTAGAACATTGATCCCTGAATTTTTATAGAATTTTATGTTGAATAAATCTGGTACTTTGTTCACAGATATTAGAAGGGGTTTTATTGTTTAAAAATTAATTATGGATAAAATACTTGCTGGAAAATTAGAAACTTGGCCAGTGCTAATTTTAGGCCTTTATCTGCATGGAATAAATTATTTATAATTTTTGGAAGAATATTTTCTGTACTTGATTCATAAACAACAGAAGTTAGAGATTATTTCTAAAATAGTTTCATGCCCTTTTAATGATAGAAAAATTATGATACTTAGGATTTAACCTATTGAGATAACCTACTATTTATCATAAATTTGCTGGACATCTTGCATGATTACTTAGGGTAGTTCATGTTCAAACTGGTAGCCCTTGGGATTTTCGAGGAATTTAATTAAATGCCAAATAGATTAGGAAAATTTCCATTTTCTGGATTTAGGTCATTTATATCATGGTGAGTCTCCAGTAAATAATTTAGGGCATTTGGATGAGTATTGGATCATTGCATAACCGGTTCGACATGAAGTCTAGGTCGGTCTGCATATAGCAATTGTGAAATGCATTAGGACATGATTTGAGGAAGTCATGTGTAGTTAATCATTTTTGTCTGGGTGGGTAATAGTGGGGGAAATCACAATAGGAAGATATAAAGAGTAGCGAGAAGTGGTGATAGCTAGAGTTAAGAGGTGCTCGGGTTCGGTTTAGGCGAAAGATCGCTTTTCCCGAAGAGAGGAAGGTTAAAAATCACCCTAGGATAGTCTATCGTAATATGAGAAGGGAATCGGGTCATGGGAGATCAACCAATAACAGTAAGTGCCTTGCGAAAGGAACTTCGGGCCGTAATGCCGCCGTCTTGGTTCCTAGTGCCCCTTGAGAGCCCTTCACGGGAGTACCAGGGGCAGTCCTGGGCTAATTAAACTGTAATAACAAACCGACAAGAGTAACTTAGTAACTAGAGCTGCACTTTTCACAAACACTGTTGGCACAGGGATTTTGATGAGAGCTTCGGCTCGGTTGGTTTGGAGACGGACGGGATGGTCCGGGGAGCTTCGGCTCGGTTGGTTTGGAGACAGACGGGATGGTCCGGGGAGCTTCGGCTCGGTTTGTTTGGAGACGGACGGGATGGTCCGGGAGCTTCGGCTCGGATGGTTTGGAGACGGACGGGATGGTCCGGGGAGCTTCGGCTCGGTTGGTTTGGAGACGGACGTTTGGTCCGGGGAGCTTCGGCTCGTGTGTTTGTATTTTACGATTAAACTTGCATGTGCATAAAATAGGAAAAGTTAAGGTGGTGGGTTTTTCGATATCGGGGAGTTCGATTGCACCGACACCGATATCGTTGACTCAGCAGGGTGATTAGCACTTCGTCAACAGAAGTCCGGTGCGCTAGCCGGCAAGAGTACGCAGGCGTCCGCTTAGTGCACCAGGCGTTGAGGCGTACGATAGGTCAGACTAGTGGTGCTTTTACTGGTTTTGAGGTGGGCGAGGCCCAACCCCCGCTTCCGTCCGCCACTACGGAGGTATCCTGGGAGGTAACGGCTCCGAAAGGGGGAACTAAAGGTCTGTGTGCACAGAGTCGGGTGTGTGAGTTGCACTTGCATGTTTCATCATACCCACAAGCATGTCATAGCATATTCGATTCATTTAACCCTGACACCTAAAGTATAAGTGGTATGGGACGCTTATACATTAGGACTGCAAAACGACCCCTTGTCTATAAGCTTGTGTGGGCAAGTTTATAAATCAAAGGTTAATTTCAATATATAAACAACCATTGCTGTTTGATAACCGACACCCAAGGTATAAGTGGTATGGGACACTTATACGATGGGAGCCTTGCTAAAGATCCCTTTTGCTTATGTTTTCTCGCATAAGTGAAGGTTAAATTCATATATTTGCTTTTCTTACTGCTAGACCTATTATAACAATTATATTACTGCTCACCGAATACAACTTGTTAGATTAGTTCCGCTGCCATCTGTTTCTTGATTAATCTCTACTATCATGTCCTTCCCTTTCTTCCTCCCCGCTCGGTACCTAGGAGCCATGGGGGAAGGTGGTGGGGGGATGATAGGGCTTAGTCTTTATGACTAACGGTTTTCGAACCGCATCATTTAGGGGATCGTGGAGCCCAGCATGGAGGAGCAGCCCCAGAGATCGGTGCGCCTAGAGATGGGGGCAGTCTAGCTCCGGAGTTCATACAGCCGGGACCATGAGTCTCGACCCTGAGTAGTATCTGTTTTAGCTTCCGCATGAGTGATATTGTAGTGAGGACATGATGTACCGGGCATAAGCCCGCATTTATAGTACTCTGATGTTTTCTGTGGACACTCCCTTCGTGGAGATTTTTATTCTATATATGTGATCTATTGCTGTGGACTGTATTGCTCTTATTTCATTTATTGCGCTACCTTTCTGTGATCGAATTGGCCGGCAAAATCGGCGCCTTGTGGTGATAACCCTTCAGGACGTGAAGGTGTCACCGCAAAGCGGCGATTCTGGGCCTAAGACCCTGGTGGTTGAAAAAGAAAAAAAGGGGGGGGTCTTACAAGTGGTATCAGAGGAAACATCGATCAGAAGGAAGTAGCAGTCCACAAACCCTGGGTCACCCCCGCCCGAGTTTAGTTTGGGGACAAACTAAGTAGCGGAAGTAGTGGTGTGCCCATATGGTGATCACATATAAATTGTCCACTTCTTCAACAAATGAAATTCTTCTTTGTAGCTTGAGGCAAAACCCTGCCCCCAGCAGGGAGCACCTCCGGCTGTAAAGACCTCATCTTATAATTCTTTAGTCAATAAGTTAGACTCAATCTAGTAGGACACATGACTAACCATGACGACTTATAACATGCCCTAGTTCGAAATAGACCCTGGGTATGAACTTGTTTAAGGTAAGTAGATACCCAAACAGAATAAAAGGAGGAGTTTAACATGAGAATGACAACCTGATAGATAAACTCAGGTGACCCTATGACCCCTATCAAGAATTACTCAAATCAGTAGACTGCTTTAAGGAGAATTGAGATCAATAATACTTTAGCGGAATAGTAGAAGACAAGTAGTCTTAACCCTCGTACCGGTAATAAGATTACTCGGAGACAACCACCAAGACAAACACCGAGGGTCGGATAGGAATTCAAGTTCGGAAGATACCCATTTGGGATTAGGAACATTTTGACCGGGATAAGGTTGTCATAAATGTGACTCAGAGAGTTTTATGTATAAAGTATATCAACAAGTTTCAGGTTGGAACCCTAAGTCGAAGATAGATCTCCTAGGGATTGTGCACCCAACTGGGACGGAGATAACATGGTAATATCAAAGATGCTTAGCCCAAGGTAGGTAGGGGCTTATCTTTTATTTATTGGGGGCTAAACTTTTGTTTATTGGGCAAATTAGTATTGGCTTGGGTTCCCTCGGACCTAGTTTAGGGAATGTGCCACTTCCGAAGCTGGGCCCCAGGTTATGTCCATGGAGCTAGTCCGGTCATTTAGAGATATGCAGATATCCCTAGTGTCCGAGGATGACCCAGTTCTGTATAGGGAGTATCTGGCATCGATGGTGGCCATAGACGATATTCGGGATCGCATTCAGGACGGACAGAGGACAGATGCGTGGGCAGAGCCGATGTTCCGAGCTTTGGAGGAAGGTTCGACAGGAGGTTATTCCCTGAGAGATGGTTTGCTACATTTCAGAGGCAGAGTATATATACCTGCAGGAGGCCAGATCCGAGAGGATATTATGATGGAGGCGCATTGCAGCCGGTACTCTATGCACCTGGGGATCACAAAGATGACCGCTGATCTGAAGAAGACGATGTTTTGGCCGGGCATGAAGAAGGACATTACGTACTTCGTGACCCATTGTGAGGCGTGTCAGTTGGTGAAAGCGGAGTGCAGGAACCCCGCAGGATTGCTGCAGCCACTCCCGGTGCCGGAGTGGAAGTTCGACGATATAGCTATGGATTTTATACATGGTCTTCCCCGGTCTCGGACGGGGAACGACTCGATCTGGGTGATTGTTGATCGATTGACAAAGGTGGCCCGCTTTATACCGATCAGGAAGGATGACTCGGTGGGAGTGCTGGTACGGAAGTTTGTGGAGCAGTATGTCCGATATCATGGCGTGCCCCGGACAATAGTGTCGGACCGCGATGGACGGTTTACATCCAGGGAGTGGCGGTCAGTGCAGGCATATTTGGGCACCCGGTTGACTTTTAGCACGGCCTTCCACCCTCAGACGGACGGGCAGACAGAGCGCACCAACCGGACCTTGGAGGATTTACTACGACTGTGTATACTGGATCGAGGGGAGCCGTGGGAGAAGATGTTACCGTTGGTCGAGTTCTCCTATAATAATATGAAAGTGAAGGGATTGATACTACTCTAGAGGGGGGGTGAATAGAGTTATCAAATTTTGCACTAGACAAAACTTAATGGTCTACCCAACTCCCTTGGAGTGAAGTGCGGAATGGAAAGATTATAGATATTAATTTAACCTTAAAGCCTAACACAAGTGATGTGCACAAACTCAAGCTAACTGTAATTACAGTTAAGGCTTGGAAAACCTAATCAGCAACTAGCAATCCTAGTTATATCTATTCACAGCCACAATGCAGGAATTAAACAAGTGAATCCAGACGACACAAAGAAATTTATAGTGGTTCCCCAAATAACTTGGGTACGTCCACTCTTCTACCCACACGGTAGGAATCCACTCAGGTTTTTGATCAGGTGCCCTGCCACCAACAGGATCTGCTTCAGGTAGATCCAGAAACCCTTTAGACTTTTGATCAGGTGTCTAAAAACCAAGCACAGGTTTTTGATCAGGTGCCCTGCCACCAAGGGATACTTTTAAAGGGAGTAATAACCCTGTACAGGAGGGGAAAGAAGGTTAAGATGTCTTCTCTATTTTACAATAGATTAGAGAAGCACAAAAGCTTGCACTGAGCTAGAAAGCTCTAAAGAATCAAGGCTCCCCCTGGCTCAAAGATGTCCAGGTGAAGTCTTGCTTCAGTGCAGAAAACTCTTCAGAAAGTTCTGAAGGAAAAGCTACAAGAAGATACAAATAATAAAATAAAGATCTTCAAGCAGCTATCTTCTTCTTCTTCTTCTTCAAAGAACTCTGAGTTTGAACTTCCTGAAAGCAGGAGGACTCAGGTTGAAGAAGAGTGGAAGATCTTAACACTTCTCAGTTAGATGGAAATTGCTGAGAGCAGAAAGCTTGATCTTGATGAAGGCTTGAATGCTTGAATAACACTTGTTAGCTATATCCTAGCTCGAATCCTTCTTCAAAGGGTCCTTTATATAACATCAGCAAGCAACGGCTCTCTTCAATTTGAATAATTTGTCTTCTTCTGAGACTTGAGACCTGAGCTGTAAATATCAAGAAGACAGAACAAACTCTGCAGCAGAAACATTCTATAAAAGGAATAACCATTTTTCTAGGAAGCTGCAGGAAACAATTTGATAATAAAGTACTAAATAAAGTCATATCAGAAACAAACTCTTTATAGCAAAAAGAAGACTTTTCAGTCTAACGGCTATAAAGGGCTGACAACAGATAAAGTAATTTATAATGTCAGCTAATAAGACAAACAACTTTATCTAAAAAGATTTGACTCAGGCAAAAAGAATGGAGCAGATATGCCTGGAAATATTATCATAATACTCAAAACAACTTGCCAGAAAATGTATTAATTAATTATAATAAATAAATACAAAATACAAAGGCAGACAGAAAACGTCGAACGACCCTCGGAGATCGTCGACCGACGCACGGAGATCGTCGAACTATCGGACAGATAGTCGAACGATCCAGATAGTCGAACTATCAAAGGAGATAGTCGAGCTATCACAGCAGATAGTCGAACTACCAGAAGATAGTCGAACTATCAGATAGTCAACCTATCAACAGATAGTCGAACTATCAGGGCAAAACAGATAGTCGAGCTATCAACAGATAGTCGAGCTATCAGATAGTCGATCTATCAATCAGATAGTCGAACTATCAAGAACAAACAGATAGTCGAGCTATCAACAGATAGTCGAGCTATCAGAAACAAACAGATAGTCGAGCTATCAACAGATAGTCGAGCTATCAGAAACAAACAGATAGTCGATCTATCAACAGATAGTCGAACTATCAGATAGTCGAACTATCAAAGCAGATAGTCGAACTATCGAGCGAGAACAGATAGTCGACCTATCAACAGATAGTCGAGCTATCAACGCAGAACAGATAGTCGAACTATCAACAGATAGTTGAGCTATCAGATAGTCGACCTATCAACAGATAGTCGAACTATCAAAACCAAACAGATAGTCAACCTATCAACAGATAGTCGAACTATCAAAGACAAACAGATAGTCGACCTATCAACAGATAGTCGAACTATCAGATAGTCGACCTATCCAAGCAGATAGTCAAACTATCAAAGCACACAGATAGTCGAACTATCAACCGATAGTCGAACTATCCTCGCAGACTGAAAGTCGAACAACTGATAGACGATCGTCGAATAGCTAGTCGACGATAGTCGAGCGGCGTTCGACGATAGTCGAACGAACAAACAACTTAACCAAATTCTCAATCTGGAAAAGTGAGGACTCTACAGCTAGACTACTAACCATTGACCATAGATATTTCTTGGGTCAAGGAGCACAAAGGAGAGGACTAAACTCAAATCAAACTAGGGTACCAACAATCTCCCCCTATTTGAGTTAAGTCTCTCAAAATCTAAAACATACAGCTAGCTATAGAACACTAAAATTAATGCAGGAAATAGTTAACAATTAACTAGCAGATTATCAAACAGATAGATAATAAACCAATATAACACAGCAGTCAATCAAACTATTAAGAATCTCCAGAATCTGGCAAAGGGTCAGAGGAACTAGGAACAAAAGAGATTTTCCTTAGAGGATCATCAGATTCTTTCTTTGATAGCTTCAAGTCCTGCACGCCAATGATCTTCAATTCTGCAGCTCTTGGGACTACTGCTTCAGGATGCTTTTCCATATATTTTGAGGGATCAAATACATCAGGATTGACCTGGAACTTTTCAAACTCTTTCTTTCTGTAAGCAGACATGGTGGTAAAACCAGTAATATCTTTTCCTTCTGCTTTTGCTTTTCTTATTTGAGCTGCTCCAACTAGTTCGTGAAAACGAGCCATCCTAAAGTTAGGATCTAGCTCTGGACTTTCATAAACAGGCTCAGGAGGAGCAGCATCTGATTCTTTATCTAGATAAGATATTGGAGCAAACTTAGCAAAAGATTCTTGCTAGAATTTTAACACAAAATAAACTACTTACCTTTTAACACAACTTTCTCAGACTGAACTGGTGCAGTAGTTGAAACTTTTCTCTTAGGAGAAGGAGGAGGTGAAAAAGTTGGCTTTAGATACACAACCTCCTTAACTTGTTCTTTCACTTCTGCTTCATGCATTTGACTGTCAGAATGAGACTTTCCATGAGAGCTATAAGATCTTTTCCTTGATTGATGCTGAGATGAAGCAGGTCTTGCTGATGGAGCAGATTTTCCTGAAGATACAGAAGGGTTGGCAGAAAGATTACCAGAAGCTCCTGCACCTGGAGGAGGAGGAGGAGGACCTCTGGGAGTCCATCTTGGACCAGGACTATCATATCTTTTAGATCTTTTCCTTTCTTTCTGCTGGTTCTTTGAGAACCACATCCAATGCTGAAATTCCTTTGACTTAGGGTCAATGCCCTTCAGAATATAATAAGGAATATCATTATCTTTACTGGGAGGAGGAGGAGCAGCAGCTTTCCTTTTCTTTTGGGCAGCTTTCTTTTTCCTTGACTTTTCAGATACATCAGAATCATCCTCATCATCAGAGTGAGATGATGGGGGATTATCATACGGATCATAGGCTTCAGAAACAGCCTTCTCTTTAAGCTTCAGAGCAGATTTCTCTCTTTCCTCTTCCATGGCATCCAGAGCCAGAAGGGAATCTAAGTCCAACCCTGGAGAGTCATCCCAGATGGTTGACTTTTCAACTTGCAGATCTTTGTCTTTCTCTTTTAAAGACTGTACTCTTAAATCCCAGGCAGCTCTTGCTTGTACTTCTTCCATACTCAGAGCAGGAGTGTCAACTTTGACTTCATCTTGATTCTCAGGCTCATCTTCTCTATCGTCTAAAAACGATTCCAACTCTGGATCTACTTGGATATCAGGAATACTTGGGGCAGCCTCTGAGACAATTACTATTATCTGAGCAGATAAATCTTCTCTAATAACATCTGTAGAATTATGAATACAGATCTGCTAAATAAGCGATAATCATTCCTTCAAGGTATTCACTAGCAAGCAAATTAATTGACTCATCAATAAATCGAATAAGTGAATTACCTTCATACTTGACCATCTCCCATGATTCATCTAGATATGAAGTTATAATTCCTTCTAGGAATCTAGCAACCACAGGAGTGGTGAGATCTTCTAGGCAGACTTTTACTGCAATTTCAGATAGCATGATTCCATCAGCTATTTCCTTATCTGATAACACTGGAACTACTTCTTTCTCAGCTGGAGCAGGCTCTTCCAGGGCTGTCATCACAGTATCTGTTATATCTGGAAGGGAGGCATCTTCATGGAACATCTCCCCCTGCCTGATTTCAGTGGAGATTGAAACCAGGACCCTTGAGGAAGATGGCTCAGCAGATTTTGAAAGGGATTTGATGGAGGCAGTTAAGATATCAATGGAGGATGCAAGGGGAGCGATTGCCTCTTCAATCATGGTTTTGATTGACGGGGTAATCAGCTCCACAATGCGGGAGATAAGTTCAGAAGTAATCTCAAAAGATGATGGATGTGAAGTGGATGGAGCTGCAGCAGATATGGTTGAAGTGCTGGGATGAAGAGTGGTGTGGATAGGGGTTTGAACAGGAGATGGAGCAGGAGAGTTAATTGGATAATTAACTGGGGAATGACTGGGAGACAAAGGAGGAGTAGGAATTCTCTCAGATCCTAACAAATCAAAGCTAGGAGCAGATATCCTAGTCTGATGTGCAGGAATTGGAGAAGCTGGAGGGGAAAGAGGAACAACCGTAGTTGTTTCTGGAGCAGAAGAGGAAGAAGGTCGTACTTCAGCTGAAGTTGATGGTACTTCAACTGAGGCAGACAGCAAAGCAGAAGAGGAGGAGGGAAGAGCCGAGCCAGCTTCGACATGGTGAGGAGTGACTGATTCAGTCCTGGTGTCCTCAGATGTTGCTGGAGCAACCCCTGTGAGAGCGGGTTTCACAAAAGTTCTCTTCCATTTGGAGAATAGGTTAGGATCCATCTTCTTGCTTGCGTTAATTGTTGTTGCGGTTGAACTCAGCAGCTGGGGGTATTTTTCCTTCAGGAAGATTCCAATAACCCTTCCAAGGGTAACTTCCTTCTTACCATTCTTTTTCCTTATTAAATCAAACATCACTGCTGCCCAATCTATCCTGTTCCGATTAACAATCGCACACATCAGTGCGAATTGCTGGCTTGTTATATTATCGTGAGCAGAGTGCTTACCCAGGAGCACTTTTCCTACCAACTCAGCAAGAAACTTGATTTTGAAGGGGAAATTTACTTTGAGCAGCTTCGTGGGAATGCCCTCAGCATGTCCCAGCTCAACTAGCATTCTTCCGAATTCCTGAGCATCTTGCTCATAATCCTCTTCACCATTTATTAAACCAAAAATTTCAGTCAAAACGGCCGGAGTTAGGATTACCTCTTCTCCGCCGATGGTACCTATCATCGAGTCGTCGGTGGAGGACGACGTGAAGGCCCATTCCTTGATTTCTGGGATGTTTATCTTAATCCTTGCAGACATTAACCTCTCGAGTCCTTGATCCCTGCATAGCTGAAGAACTTCTACGATCCCGGCATCGCAGCTACTGAACGCGTTGAAATCCACGCTAAAGCCGGCATCAAACTTCACGACTGCTAGAACTGCTGGAGCGACCGCCATTGATTCGCTGGAGAAAGCTCGAGAAAGCTGGAGAGGACGAAGAAGAAGAAACGGCCGAAAATCGCAAGCGGGAAGGCAGAATGCGAAAAGGCACGCTCCGTCGACGATAAAACACAAGATCTTTTAACCTAGGTCGACTATCGGCTTTATATTAGACCGGAAATAGTCGATCTATTAAAAAGATACTTGACCCGATAGTCGAACGGCCGTTCGACGATCGGCTCAGAAGCAGAGTAGTCGAACCATCGTTCGGCTATTTCTGGCTTCTCAAACAACAGGCTTTCGTCATCCAGAGATCGACGATGAGCTCGACTTGTTCGACGATGGTCGAACGTCGGTCGACGATCTTCAGACAGATAAGCCATCATCAGCCAGAGGTCGACGATAGACTTGATCCGTTCGACGATCTTCGATCATCGTTCGACGATCTTCAAACAAGTTTCAATATAGGCAGATACAGTCACACTTAGTCTCGTCCATTAATCATGCCTAATTGAACTAAAAAGAACAGATGCTTCTGTTCATCTAAAGGCTTGGTGAAAATATCACCTCTTTGAAACTCAGTGGATATGAACTCAAGACAGATCTTGTTCTTTTCCACACAATCTCTCAGGAAATGGTGCCTAATCTCAATGTGCTTCGTTCTAGAGTGGTGCACTGGATTTTGTGCAATTGAGATAGCACTGGTACTATCACACATGATTTTGGTGTTCTTGTGTGAGTAACCATAATCCACAAGCTGGTTTTGAATCCACAGGATCTGTGAACAACAACTAGCAGCTGCTATATATTCAGCCTCTGTAGTTGAAGTTGAGACAGAAGCCTGCTTCTTACAGAACCAAGAGACCAATCTCTCTCCCAGGAACTGGCAAGTTCCTGAGGTGCTCTTCCTGTCAACTCTGCAACCAGCATAATCGGAATCAGAATATCCAATTAATTCAAATTCTGAGTCAGCTGGGTACCAAAGTCCTAGATCTGGACATCCCTTCAGGTATCTCAGGATTCTCTTTAGAAGAATCAGATGAGATTCCTTGGGGTTGACCTGGAATCTAGCACAAAGGCATGCAACAAACATTATGTCAGGCCTACTTGCAGTTAGATATAATAGGGAACCAACAATAGCCCTATAATTCTTTTGATCAACTGGCTTGCCGTGATCATCAGAATCAATAACTACATTAGTAGCCATAGGTGTAGGCATTGCTGAAGCATCAGCCATCCCAAATTTCTTTACCAATTCCTTGGCATATTTGGATTGGGAGATGAAGATACCATCAGCATCTTGCTTAACTTGGAGACCAAGAAAGTAAGACAGCACACCCATGCTACTCATCTCAAACTTAGAGTACATCAGGTCAGAGAACCTTTTGCAAAGTTTGGGATCAGTGGAGCCAAATATAATATCATCTACATACACCTGAACTAACAGGATTGTGTCCTTGTGATGCTTGACGAAAAGGGTTCTATCAACTACTCCCCTAGTAAAGTTGTGCTCTAATAGGAAACTAGCTAGAGTCTCATACCAGGCTCTGGGAGCTTGCTTTAGTCCATAAAGAGCTTTCTGCAACTTAAAAACATGTGAGGGCTGAGTTGAAGAAACAAACCCTGGTGGTTGTTCAACAAACACCTCTTCCTTAAGCTCACCATTTAGGAATGCACTTTTGACATCCATTTGGAACACCTTAAACTTCATGTAGGCTGCATAGGCCAAGAAGATCCTTATTGCTTCTAGCCTTGCAACAGGAGCAAAGGTTTGGTCATAGTCTATACCTTCCTCCTGTCTGTAGCCCTGAGCTACAAGCCTAGCTTTATTCCTTACTATAATTCCATTTGCATCTAACTTGTTTCTATACACCCACTTGGTGCCTATGATCAGTTGGCCTTTAGGTCATGGAACCAAAGTCCAAACTTTACATCTCTCAAACTGATTGAGCTCCTCTTGCATTGCAATGATCCAGTGGGGATCTAGCTCTGCATCTTTAAAGGTGAGGGGCTCAACCTGTGAGAGGAAACAAGCATGCATCACATCCTGTCTTAATTGGTGTCTTGTTTGTACACCAGCTGATATGTCTCCAATCACTTGAGATGTGGGGTGATCACTAAGTGTGACAATATCAGCAGGTGGGATGTGATCTTCAGCAACAGTTGGGATTAATTCCTCAGGAGGAATTTGATCTACTGTTGGTGGTACAACAACTACTTCAGCAATGTCTTCATCACTGTCTGATTCAGTGATCTGAAGAGTTGAAAGTTGAAGAATTTCTTGAGGGGCATCAGGTACCTGCAAAGAACTGGAGGAAGGAGAATTTTCTTTCTCCTTGTAAAACATCTGATGCTCATCAAATGACACATGCACAGATTCTTCAATCTTACAGGTAGATTTGTTATAAACCCTATAAGCTTTGCTTACTTGGGAATATCCAAGCATAATTCCCATTGAAGCTTTTGCTTCAAACTTTCTAATATATTCTTTATTATTATTATGAATATAAACAATACAGCCAAAAACTCTAAAGTAATTAATTTTAGGTTTCTTTCCTTTAAGCAACTCATAAGGAGTTTTACACTTAAGTTTGTGAATCAAACTTCTATTCAAGACATAATTGGCTGTACTAACAGCTTCTGTCCAATAGGAAAGAGGCATGTTAGCATCTGCCAACAATGTGCTAGCAGCTTCAATGAGTGTTCTATTTTTCCTTTCAACTACCCCATTTTGTTGAGGAGTTCTAGGAGCTGAGAAGCTATGTTTGATATCTTCTCTCTCACAGAATTCTTGCATGAGAAGAGAGTCAAACTCAATACCATGATCACTTCTGATCAAGGCCACATGAGTAGAGTACTCAGTCTGCACACATAGTAGAAAGTCTGTAAGGGCTTTGAAGTTATCAGACTTAGTTCTCAAAAAGAAAACCCAACTGAACCTAGAGAAGTCATCTACAATTACTAATGTGTAATACTTCCCTCCTAGACTCTGTACATTTATTGGGCCAAAAAGGTCCAAGTGTAATAAATACAGGATTCTAGGAGAATCACTCTTATTTACAGATTTAAAAGAGTTTTTGGTTTGCTTGCCTAACTGACAAGCCTTGCATAGGCTCTCCTTCTTGTAGGGGCAAGAAGGTAAACCTCTAACAAGGTTGTGTTTAGATAACCTAGATATATTTTTAAGGTTTACATGACTGAGCCTCTTATGCCACAAAGAATTATTATTAAGGGTTACTTCATTAAACAGGCAGATTTCAGAATGAGATGAATTGAAATCTACTAAATAGATATTTCCTATTCTAATACCTACTAAAACAACATTATTATTTAAAGTAATATTGCAAGAGAAGTTAGAAAATGAAACCTGGTAGCCAGCATCACATAGCTGGCTGACTGAGATCAAATTATGCTTCAGTCCATTTACATAAGCAACTCTCTTGAAAGTAACTGCTCCAATTGTGATCTTACCATAGCCTTCTGTCTGACCACAGCTGGAGTCTCCAAAGATAACCTTTGGGCCGAGCTTAGCTTTGTACTTTGACAGAAGATCTTTATTTCCTGTCATATGCTTAGAGCATCCACTATCCAAATACCACTTATTTTGAGTGATTGGATAGGCCTTCACCTGCAAGACAATTATTTAGACAGTGTGGACCCAGGTAACCTTGGGTCCCTTGTTTTTCACATAAGAAAAACTGGAAATATATGAGAATGCAGGCTGAGGGTGATAACCTAGTGGGTGAGATCTCCTAGGGGATTCTCCATGCAGATGATGGGTCAACAAACCTAGGGTTTCTATATTCATTTAGGTTTCTATGATACTGATTATGATTTTGAAAATCATGTTGAAATCGTCGATCGACGTTCAACGATGGGCGCTCAGATCGTCGAGCTTCGTTCGACCATTGAGCTTCCGATCGTCGAGCGGCGTTCGACGCTCTTTGCATTTCTTTAAAGAACTTCTTTCTCTTTTCTCTCTTAGCTTTATTTAAAGTTTTATTAACTAGGTTTACTTGCTCAGTATTCTTCATTCCACTAGCTGAAATGAAGTTTACTGGAGTTGAAAGGTTATTTTTAAGAAGTACTGGGGGTTCACTAGGAGAAGCTCCTAAGCCTAGTTTGTCATTACCTGACCTAGTGTTAGTCATGCTGGTAATTTCTAACAGCTTAAGGCTTCTACCATTAAGTGATTCCTCTAATCTCTTAGACTTAGCTAACTCTATTTTAAGAAATTTAATTTCTTCACTACAAGTAGTGAGTTCTTCCTTTAACCTAACATTTTCAGAGGCTATTGATTCTGAGTCAGCTAACCTATTTCTAAGTTCTTTTATTTCCTTTTCAGAGCTAATCAAATCTAAGCATAAAGATTTAAAGTCTAATTTAAATTCTTCTGAAGTAAAATCATAAGAAGAAAGTACCTCATCTTCTGTAGGCATCTCTTCATCAGAATCAGAACTCTCTACAGCAGAGTGGTTGCTGCAAGCATCTATTGCCATCAGGCAAACTTCTTTTGCCTTCTTCTCTTCCACATCCTCACTGGAGCTTGATGAGGAGGATTCTTCATCAGAATCACTCCAGGTTTCAGCAATGAAACCTCTCTCCTTCTTTTTGTTTTTGTAGGAGGAAGGCTTGGAGTGCTTCCTGTGTTGTTCTTTTTCTTTTCTCTTTTCTTTGTTCTTCTCCTCTGGACACTCTGGCAAGATGTGTCCAGGCTTCCTGCAACCATAACAAATAATTTCTTTAGCAGGAGAGCGATAATACCTTGGTTTGTCTTCATAGCGTGAAGACTTCTTTCTGAACTCCTTTCTCCCCATCTTGAGAAACCTCTTGGCTAACAATGCCATTAGTTACTCATTAGATTGGCTGCCTTCAGAAGCATCAGCAGCCTTAAGAGCTAGAGATTGCTCTTTTCTTGTTGGAGTGGGGGTCTTTGCTTCAGCTTCTGCTTCCCTTGTCTTCAGCACTTGCTCAAAAGACTTGAGCTTGCCGAGGAGGGCTTCAGTGGAGATCTCATTTGTACTTCTGGCTTCCTTGATGGGCCAGATCCTTAGATCCCATGTGCTAGGGAAGCACATAAGAATCTTATCATTGACCTCTGTCAATGATATGTCCTTTTCCAGGGTCCTCAGCTCATTGATGATTGAGCTGAGCCTGGTGTACATGGCTTCAACTGATTCAGCATCAGTTTTCTTGAAGTTCTCATACTGTGAGATCAGGTTGGACCTTCTGTCCTTCCTTTTATCAGCTGAACCAGCTACAATCTGGTTCAGTGTATCCCACATGGCCTTGGCATCTACTATTTTGGCCTTCTTGTATTCATCATTGTAATCTGGAGGAGGCACTGCACTCATATCAGATGATGAGGCAGTAGCAGCAGCAGGTGCTCTTGGGGGACCTGACAAAATAGAAGCAAAGACGCTTTCATCAATAGAATTCATATATAGTTTTATCCTTGCCTTCCAGATGCCAAACTTAGCTAAGTTGCATGTTGGAGGTCTGGTGCTGGAATAATCCGTGGACTGGGCCATGATAGTGAATATCTATAAGCTTTGGTATCTATCAGGATCTTGTGACTTAGGTGTTAGCCTATTCAGTCAGTCAACCTCCCTCTGATACCAATTGAAAGTGAAGGGATAGATAATACTCTAGAGGGGGGGGGTGAATAGAGTTATCAAATTTTGCACTAGACAAAACTTAATGGTCTACCCAAGTCCCTTGGAGTGAAGTGCGGAATGGAAAGATTATAGATATTAATTTAACCTTAAAGCCTAACACAAGTGATGTGCACAAACTCAAGCTAACTGTAATTACAGTTAAGGCTTGGAAAACCTAATCAGCAACTAGCAATCCTAGTTATATCTATTCACAGCCACAATGCAGGAATTAAACAAGTGAATCCAGACGACACAAGGAAATTTATAGTGGTTCCCCAAACAACTTGGGTACGTCCACTCTTCTACCCACACGGTAGGAATCCACTCAGGTTTTTGATCAGGTGCCCTGCCACCAACAGGATCTGCTTCAGGTAGATCTAGAAACCCTTTAGACTTTTGATCAGGTGTCTAAAAACCAAGCACAGGTTTTTGATCAGGTGCCCTGCCACCAAGGGATACTTTTGAAGGGAGTAATAACCCTGTACAGGAGGGGGAAGAAGGTTAAGATGTCTTCTCTATTTTACAATAGATTAGAGAAGCACAAAAGCTTGCACTGAGCTAGAAAGCTCTAAAGAATCAAGGCTCCCCCTGGCTCAAAGATGTCCAGGTGAAGTCTTGCTTTAGTGCAGAAAACTCTTCAGAAAGTTCTGAAGGAAAAGCTACAAGAAGATACAAATAATAAAATAAAGATCTTCAAGCAGCTATCTTCTTCTTCTTCTTCAAAGAAACTCTGAGTTTGAACTTCCTGAAAGCAGGAGGACTCAGGTTGAAGAAGAGTGGAAGATCTTAACACTTCTCAGTTAGATGGAAATTGCTGAGAGCAGAAAGCTTGATCTTGATGAAGGCTTGAATGCTTGAATAACACTTGTTAGCTATATCCTAGCTCGAATCCTTCTTCAAAGGGTCCTTTATATAACATCAGCAAGCAACAGCTCTCTTCAATTTGAATAATTTGTCTTCTTCTGAGACTTGAGACCTGAGCTGTAAATATCAAGAAGACAGAACAAACTCTGCAGCAGAAACATTCTATAAAAGGAATAACCCTTTTTCTAGGAAGCTGCAGGAAATAATTTGATAATAAAGTACTAAATAAAGTCATATCAGAAACAAACTCTTTATAGCAAAAAGAAGACTTTTCAGTCTAACGGCTATAAAGGGCTGACAACAGATAAAGTAATTTATAATGTCAGCTA
The DNA here is from genome assembly GCA_039513925.1 of Platanthera zijinensis. NCBI lineage: Eukaryota > Viridiplantae > Streptophyta > Magnoliopsida > Asparagales > Orchidaceae > Platanthera > Platanthera zijinensis. Next base: position 117,826,489 of record CM077088.1, read on the forward strand.
ATAAGACAAACAACTTTATCTAAAAAGATTTGACTCAGGCAAAAAGAATGGAGCAGATATGCCTGGAAATATTATCATAATACTCAAAACAACTTGCCAGAAAATGTATTAATTAATTAAATATAATAAATAAATACAAAATACAAAGGCAGACAGAAAACGTCGAACGACCCTCGGAGATCGTCGACCGACGCACGGAGATCGTCGAACTATCGGACAGATAGTCGAACGATCCAGATAGTCGAACTATCAAAGGAGATAGTCGAGCTATCACAGCAGATAGTCGAACTACCAGAAGATAGTCGAACTATCAGATAGTCGACCTATCAACAGATAGTCGAACTATCAGGGCAAAACAGATAGTCGAGCTATCAACAGATAGTCGAGCTATCAGATAGTCGATCTATCAATCAGATAGTCGAACTATCAAGAACAAACAGATAGTCGAGCTATCAACAGATAGTCGAGCTATCAGAAACAAACAGATAGTCGAGCTATCAACAGATAGTCGAGCTATCAGAAACAAACAGATAGTCGATCTATCAACAGATAGTCGAACTATCAGATAGTCGAACTATCAAAGCAGATAGTCGAACTATCGAGCGAGAACAGATAGTCGACCTATCAACAGATAGTCGAGCTATCAACGCAGAACAGATAGTCGAACTATCAACAGATAGTTGAGCTATCAGATAGTCGACCTATCAACAGATAGTCGAACTATCAAAACCAAACAGATAGTCAACCTATCAACAGATAGTCCAACTATCAAAGACAAACAGATAGTCGACCTATCAACAGATAGTCGAACTATCAGATAGTCGACCTATCCAAGCAGATAGTCGAACTATCAAAGCACACAGATAGTCGAACTATCAACCGATAGTCGAACTATCCTCGCAGACTGAAAGTCGAACAACTGATAGACGATCGTCGAACAGCTAGTCGACGATAGTCGAGCGGCGTTCGACGATAGTCGAACGAACAAACAACTTAACCAAATTCTCAATCTGGAAAAGTGAGGACTCTACAGCAAGACTACTAACCATTGACCATAGATATTTCTTGGGTCAAGGAGCACAAAGGAGAGGACTAAACTCAAATCAAACTAGGGTACCAACATAATAGCTACCAGTCCAGCATCAGGATGGCGCCTTATGAAGCCTTATATGGAAGAAAGTGTAGGACCCCGCTCTCTTGGGTTCAAGACGAGGATCCGAAGCTGTTGGGATCGGATTTTGTTGAAGACACTGAGGCTCAGGTAAGACTGATCAGAGATTGAATGTTGGAGGCGCAGAGCAGACAGGCTAAATACTATGACGCCCGGCATCGTCAGGTGGAGTTTCGGGAAGGGGATCGAGTGTTCTTGAAGATCCGGCCCATGCACGGAGTCTCACGGGTGCCCGGTCGAAGGAAGAAGCTCAGCCCTAGGTATATGGGTCCTTACCGGATCCTGGAGCGGATCGGACCCCTAGCCTACAGGCTAGAGTTGCCGCCAGAGCTGGCAGCTCTACACGACGTCTTCCATATTTCTTCGCTGAGAAGGGCTCTACTACGCCCGGAGCAGCGGATTTTGACCACCGAAGGGCCGGTAGCTTCAGACCGATCTGTTCACTTGGAGCCGGTTCGGATCGACGACAAAGGAGTACGGATCTTGCGCCGCAAAAAGATCCCCTTAGTCAAGGTTTTGTGGAGAAACCACGGTCAGGAGGAGCACACCTGGGAACCGCAGGACCTGATGAGGCAAAGATACCCGGACTTGTTCAGTCAGGTACATCTTACCACCTCTTGGTATACTATAGATTGCCTTCTTGTTTTGGACAGTTAAGACTAGATAGGAAAATTCAGGACCTAGGCATGCACACTCAATCAGAAAGTTAGGGGCTAATCTTTTGTTTATTGGGGAGATTGTCTTCGTTTATCAAACGAATAGTCGCTTAACCCCATAGAAAGATCGTATGGGATGTTACAAGTTTAATTTATTCCGATAGAAATCCCCGTAGGCTCAACCTCAATTTCGGGGACGAAATTTTTGTTTTGTTTATTGGGATTTGTAACATCCCATTTCCGGCTAGACCCCTAGGAGTCGGTTGGTCGTGACAGAACCCTGTGAAGCCCAAAAATTGAAATAAATCGATCGAGGTTTCGGGTCACGGGTTGATCACGCCCGTGACTGACCCGTCACGCCCGTGACCGACCCGTCACGCCCGTGACCTAGGGCGTGACTCCTTCGACGATCGTCGATCTCCGTGAGACGATCGTCGAACTTGTAGCCCGGGCATGTCACGCCCGTGACCAAGGTGTCACGCCCGTGACCTAGGGCGTGACCCCTTCGACGATCGTCGATCTCCAAGAGACGATCGTCGATCTAGCAGCCTGGGCATGTCACGCCCGTGACCAGAGTGTCACGCCCGTGACCAGGGGCGTGACTCTTTCGACGATCGTCGATCCCCGTAAAACGATCGTCAAAATTGAACTCGGGCCCGTCACGCCCGTGACCCAAGTGTCACGCCCGTGACCTAGGGCGTGACCAGCCTTCGACGACCGTCGATCTCAGTTCGGCGATCGTCGACCTCGAAATTGCCGTTCGGGCCTGTCACGCCCGTGACCTAAGTGTCACACCCGTGACCTAGGGCATGACCACCCTTCGACGACCGTCGATCTCCGTTCGACGATCGTCAACCCCAAAAATTATCAACCGGGCCTGTCACGCTCGTGACCTAGGTGTCACGCCCGTGACATTGGCCGAAACAACGGTTCAGGCCCGAAATTATTCTAACGCTCGTGGAAATAAATGCTGGTGTGGGAAGTTACACTAGGAGTAATTACGGGCCGTTTTTCCTTCTATAATTATATAATAAAGGAGGAAGTGTTGGTCCAATAGGAAACCGCCAATTGGACACACCTGTTCATCTTCCACCATTTCTTATCCCGTCATTGTAACCGAAAGGCCATTAAGAGGAGCCTTCATAGCCATTACGGCTTTACCCTTTCACCTCCCCACATTCTGACTTATAAAAGCCCACTTGGGGCAAGAGGAGAAGTTTACACGCTCAAGTAAACGGATCAGATCTTTGTTCTTGCTGTAGGAGAAGTTCGGCTACGCCACCACTGCGCCATGGCACCCCGTCGCTCTTCTCGCCTCCAAACCGCGAACAAGGTCCTCCTCTACTCCTTCTCTTTCGTGGGTAGATCTTAGGATTCTTAGAAAGGAAGTTCGCGCTCAACGGAGCCGGACCCATCTCTCGTTTTCATGGGAAAACCATGAAAAAGGTATTTTTGAGTTCGTCGGAAACCGCCACCTCCGGCGGCCAAACCACCGCCGACCGCTAGCCATCGCATCAACGGAGGTGGTGGTGGTGGTGGCTGGCTAGGGAAGTGACCGGACGGTCGGCGACGGATCACGGAATGCTTACAGGAAAAATGGTTTCCTGTGTCTGTTTTCGGTTTCATGAAGAAGATGAACAGTAGATTAAATTTTATAATATATAGATTATTATATATTACATAATGGAAAGAGGTATTATATGAATATATTTTGGGGCTGCAAAATGAGGCACTTAGAGGCCGTTTTAGGAAAAGTGACCAGACACAAAAGTCGTAGCCCTTCGAGTCTAGACAAATCAAAAATTGGTTTCAACTCGTTTGGGTAAGCGGTTCGGCCGCAGCACCCGTTTTAGTGGGGGCTGTACCTAGAGTTGGGCAGAAATTAAAATGGATGCCCACTCTTCGTCCCTTGTCCAAATAACCTGAAATTTGGGCAGGGGATTAACCTTAGCTATACCTAACAGCAGACCAAAAATGGGAATTTTTGGAGATACTTTGCCTAAAGTTTTTGCTTTAATTTAATAAACTTAGAGGAATTTATTCAAGTGGTCAAATGACCTCCAAACCCTCCCAAATTTTGGTGAGTGGTCCCTAGATATTAAACCTAGGTCTGTACAAAATTCCAACTGATTTGGTCGAGTTTTGGGTGGGAAATCTTCCACCCTTAACTAGGCATTAGTGAGACACCTTTTAATAAAAAGTGCACTGAGAGTTTGGAAAGGTCAAATCACCTCAACAGAGGCTGATAATCCGACCTCTGACTTAGAAGGGTGTTATAACCTGCTTGGAGAAAAATGGAGTGGTTTAGGGTTGACTTACCCTAGGATCCAAGCTCAAACCCTAAATAAAGGGTTTTGAGGTTTGTGAAGGACATAGGAGCAAAAGCTCTTGTATGCCCTTAAAATTTGGAGGAGAGTGGCATGATATGCTGAAAACCCTCTGGTTGATATAGTGAAGGAATTGGAGGTAATTAGATACCTCGAAGGTTGAGAGTTTGATTTAGGGTAGAAATGTAATTCAGTTATTTTAAACACTAAATCTAATCCAAAAATCATGAAACTCGGGAGGAGGGAGTTTTAGGATGTTTTAGACTTATGGTAATTTTCCTGGAATTTTATGATTAATAAATATTATACTTCATGTGTTGAAGGATTATTAGCCCGATTTGTTGTTTCAAATATTTGGAGGTTTTAAATTAATTATAATCAGTTAAAATTCTGGATTTAGATCTTGACTAGTAGAACATTGATCCCTGAATTTTTATAGAATTTTATGTTGAATAAATCTGGTACTTTGTTCACAGATATTAGAAAGGGGTTTTATTGTTTAAAAATTAATTATGGATATAATACTTGCTGGAAAATTATGAAACTTGGCCAGTGCTAATTTTAGGCCTTTATCTGTATGGAATAAATTATTTATAATTTTTGGAAGAATATTTTCTGTACTTGATTCATAAACAACAGAAGTTAGAGATTATTTCTAAAATAGTTTTCATGCCCTTTTAATGATAGAAAAATTATGATACTTAGGATTTAACCTATTGAGATAACCTACTATTTATCATAAATTTGCTGGACATCTTGCATGATTACTTAGGGTAGTTCATGTTCAAACTGGTAGCCCTTGGGATTTTCGAGGAATTTAATTAAATGCCAAATAGATTAGGAAAATTTCCATTTTCTGGATTTAGGTCATTTATATCATGGTGAGTCTCCAGTAAATAATTTAGGGCATTTGGATGAGTATTAGATCATTGCATAACCGGTTCGACATGAAGTCTAGGTCGGTCTGCATATAGCAATTGTGAAATGCATTAGGACATGATTTGAGGAAGTCATTGGAGTTAATCATTTTTGTCTGGGTGGGTAATAGTGGGGGAAATCACAATAGGAAGAAATAAAGAGTAGCGAGAAGTGGTGATAGCTAGAGTTAAGAGGTGCTCGGGTTCGGCGAAAGATCGCTTTTCCCGAAGAGAGGAAGGTTAAAAATCACCCTAGGATAGTCTATCGTAATATGAGAAGGGAATCGGGTCATGGGAGATCAACCAATAACAGTAAGTGCCTTGCGAAAGGGAACTTCGGGCCGTAATGCCGCCGTCTTGGTTCCTAGTGCCCCTTGAGAGCCCTTCACGGGGAATACCGGGGGCAGTCCTGGGCTAACGTAAACTGTAATAACAAACCGACAAGAGTAACTTAGTAACTAGAGCTGCAATTTTCACAAACACTGTTGGCACAGGGATTTTGATGAGAGCTTCGGCTCGGTTGGTTTGGAGACGGACGGGATGGTCCGGGGAGCTTCGGCTCGGTTGGTTTGGAGACGGACGGGATGGTCCGGGGAGCTTCGGCTCGGTTGGTTTGGAGACGGACGGGATGGTCCGGGGAGCTTCGGCTCGGTTGGTTTGGAGATGGACGGGATGGTCTGGGGAGCTTTGGCTCGGTTGGTTTGGAGACGGACGTTTGGTCCGGGGAGCTTCGGCTCGGTGTTTGTATGTTTACGATTAAACTTGCATGTGCATAAAATAGGAAAAGTTAAGGTGGTGGGTTTTTCGATATCGGGGAGTTCGATTGCACCGACACCGATATCGTTGACTCGGCGGGGTAATTAGCACTTCGCCAACAGAAGTCCGGTGCGCCAGCCGGCAAGAGTACGCAGGCATCCGCTTAGTGCACCAAGCGTTGAGGCGTACGATAGGTCAGACCAGTGGTGCTTTTACTGGTTTTGAGGTGGGCGAGGCCCAACCCACCGCTTACGTCCGCCACTACAGAGGTATCCTGGGAGGTAACGGCTCCGAAAGGGGGAACTAAAGGTCTGTGTGCACAGAGTCGGGTGTGTGAGTTGCACTTGCATGTTTCATCATACCCACTAGTATGTCATAGCATATTCGATTCATTTAACCCTAACACCTAAAGTATAAGTGATATGGGACGCTTATACATTAGGACCTGCAAAACGACCCCTTGGTCTATAAGCTTGTGTGGGCAAGTTTATAAATCAAAGGTTAATTTCAATATATAACAACCATTGCTGTTTGATAACCGACACCCCAAGGTATAAGTGGTATGGGACACTTATACGATGGGAGCCTTGCTAAAGATCCCTTTTGCTTATGTTTTTTCGCATAAGTGAAGGTTAAATTCATATATTTGCTTTTCTTACTGCTAGACCTATTATAACAATTATATTACTGCTCACCGAATACAACTTGTTAGATTAGTTCCGCTGCCATCTGTTTCTTGATTAATCTCTACTATCATGTCCTTCCCTTTCTTCCTCCACGCTCGGTACCTAGGAGCCATGGGGGAAGGGGTGGGGGATGATAGGGCTTAGTCTTTATGACTAACGGTTTTCGAACCGCATCATTTAGGGGATCGTGGAGCCCAGCATGGAGGAGCAGCCCCAGAGATCGGTGCGCCTAGAGATGGGGCAGTCTAGCTCTGGAGTTCATACAGCCGGGACCGTGAGTCTCGACCCTGAGTAGTATCTGTTTTAGCTTCCGCATGAGTGATATTGTAGTGAGGACATGATGTACCGGACATAAGCCCGCATTTATAGTACTCTGATGTTTTCTGTGGACACTCCCTTCGTGGAGATTTTTATTCTATATATGTGATCTATTGCTGTGGACTGCATTGCTCTTATTTCATTTATTGCGCTACCTTTCTGTGATCGAATTGGCCGACAGAATCGGCGCCTTGTGGTGATAACCCTTCAGGACGTAAAGGTGTCACCGCAAAGCGGCGATTCTGGGCCTAAGACCCCGGTGGTTGAAAAAAAAAGGGGGTCTTACATAGGGGGTGGCTAACCTATGTGTAACGCCATATTTAGATAAAACTTTATCAAATTGTGCGTTACAAAAGTGTGTGCCCATATCACTAACTATTGCCCGCGGTGCTCCAAATCGTGAAAATAGTTTTTTGAGAAATCGAGTCACGACTCGGGCGTCATAAGTGGGAAGGGCTTGCTCTTCCGCACACCGTGACACGTAGTCGACTGCTACCAAAATATATTTATTTCCATAGGATATTGGTAGCGGTCCAACAAAGTCGATCCCCCATAAGTCAAAAACTTCTACTTCTAAAAATGAATTTAAAGGCATTTCATCACGGCGGGAAATATTACCTGAGCGTTGGCATTATTCATAACGACTTACATGGGCGTGAGCATCCTTGAAGATGCTTGGCCAATAGAAGCTTGCTTCAAGAACTTTCCGAGCCGTCCGATTAGCTTTATAGTGCCCACCAGCGGGTCCCTCATGACAATGCTTTAAAATTTGGGCGGCTTCCTCATGAGAAACCAATCTCCGCACTACTTGGTCCACGCAAACACGAAAGAGAAAGGGATCCTCCCAAAAATAATTTTTCAAATCAGAAAAGAATTTCTTCTTTTCTTGATAAGAAAAACCATTCGGGAAAAATCTCGCAACAAGGTAGTTTGCGAAATCGGTGAACCAAGGAGCAGGGAGAGTAATTATCTTATGAATGGCGAGAAGGAGCTCCTCGGGGAAAGTGTCATCAATGTCCTCTTCTATGAGCTCCCCCAAATTGGGGTTCTCCAACTGCGAAAGATGATCAGCCTCTAGGTTCTCCGCTCCTCTCTTGTCACGAATCTCCAAGTCAAATTCTTGGAGTAGTAAGATCCACCTAATCAATCGTGGCTTTGCATCTGTTTTTGTTAGTAAATATCGCAAAGCAGAATGATCGATAAAAACAATAATTTTAGACAAGGTTCGGTAGGAATGAAATTTATCAAATGCGAATATAACAGCTAATAATTCTTTTTCAGTGGTAGTATAATTTTCTTATGCGGCGGTTAGTGTTTTGCTCGCATAATAAATAGGATGAAAATTCTTATTTATGCATTGTCCTAAAACCGCACCTAAGGCAAAATTACTAGCATCGCACATTATCTCAAATGGAAGTTCCCAATTGGGAGCGATCATTATAGGAGCATTGATTAATTTTTCTTTAATAAGAGAAAAAGCGCGCAAACAATTTTCATCAAAAATAAATGGCGCATCTTTTTCTAATAAGTGTGTAAGGGGTTTAGTTATTTTAGAAAAATCTTTAATAAACCGGCGATAGAAACCGGCGTGCCCCAAGAAACTATGAACGGCCTTAACATTTGAGGGGGGAGGTAGCTTTTCTATAGTTTCAATTTTTTCTTTATCTACCTCTATGCCCTTGCTAGAAATTTTGTGGCCTAAGACCAACCCTTCCCGCACCATAAAATGGCACTTCTCCCGGTTCAAGACTAGGTTCGTGTCCTCACATCTTTGGAGTACACGGGAAAGATTTGTTAAACATAAATCAAAAGAATCTCCAAAGACGGAGAAATCGTCCATGAAGGCTTCCATGATATCCTCCACTAGTTCATCAAAGATCGCTAGCATGCACCTTTGGAAGGTTGCCGGCGCATTGCATAAAGCAAAGGGCATCCTTCGATAGGCAAAGGTGCCAAACGGACAAGTGAAGGTTGTTTTCTCTTGGTCTTCGGGCGCAATTGGGATTTGAAAATATCCCGAAAGACCATCAAGAAAACAATAAAAAGAGTGTCCGGATAACCGTTCAAGGATTTGGTCAATGAACGACAAAGGAAAATGATCCTTACGGGTTGCATCATTTAATTTGCGATAATCGATGCACACCCGCCATCCGGTAATGGATCGAGTAGGACTTAATTTATTTTTATCATTAGGAACTACCGTTAATCCTCCTTTCTTTGGCACCACTTGGACCGGGCTCACCCAAGAGCTATCCGAAATCGGATAGATGATGCCCGCATCTAATAATTTTATTACCTCGACCTTGATACGTCCTTCTTGTAAGGATTTAGCCGGCGTTTAGGTTGAATAGTTTTGTGAGCGTGTTCTTCTAATAAAATTTTATGGGTGCAAAAGGAGGGCTTATTCCCCTTCAAATCTGTGATCTTCCACGCAATTGTGTGGTGATGACGTTTTAAAATATTAGATAATTTATTTTTTTCATCATCGGTCAAGTAGGCTGACACAATTACGGGAAGTTTAGAATCCTCCGCTAAAAATAAATATTCTAAATGATCAGGCAATTGTTTTAGTTCAAGAGTAGGAGGTTAATCATATGAAGTTTGAAAACGATCACTACCGACTTCTAAAATTTTAAATATATGTGCGCGAGTGGTCAAAATATTATCACTATTTTCATGAGTAATTAAATCTAAATATTCAAAATCAGATTCATGATCAAAAGATGATAAAGTAAGTTCAGAAAAAGGAAAGGAGTCTTCTTCGGGAGAAGCCTCCAAGTAATAACATGAGTCATCATTAGCAAGCGAATTTTTCATAGACGAGTCAATAGTAAAGGTAACTTCTTCATCTCCGACTCTAAGGAGAAGTTTACGATTACGAACGTCTATAATAGCGCGCGAGGTGGCTAGAAAAGGGAGACCTGAGAATGATTGGTACCTCGGTGTCCTCTTCGATGTCAAAGATGATAAAATCTACGGGAAAGATAAATTTATCGACTTTGACGAGCACATCCTCAATGATCCCCGTAGCGAGCTTGACAGACCGATCCGCCAATTGAATGCTCATTCTTGTGAGCTTAGGCTCTCCTAATTCCAACTTTTTCACTAAAGAATAAGGCATTAAATTGATGGAGGCGCCTAAATCAGCTAACGCACGTTTTACCAATAAATCACCAAATAGACAAGGAATAGAGAAACTACCCGGATCGGGTAATTTCTTAGGTAATTTATTGAGTAAAACTGCTGAACACTCTGCGTTCAATTGAACCGTAGAGATATCCTCAAGTTTCTTTTTGTTAGATAAAAGATCCTTGGGGTACTTGGCATACTTCGGCATTTGTGCAATTATTTCGCAAAACGGTAAATTAATTTGAATTTGTTTAAACATGTCTAAAAATTTACCATGATGCTCATCCACCCGATCTTTTTGCATTCTAGACGGATAGGGAAAAGGTGGTTGATAAGCTTTTGGTTTATTATAACTAGAAGGCTTAATCGAAGGAGAAAATGAAGAAATTGTTACCTCTGTATCAACCGGAATTGGAGAAGTTTCAACCAGAATTGTAGAAGTGGTTACCTCCTTCCTGCTCCGTAGAGTGATGGCTTTGGCGTGCTCCTTTGGGTTGGGCTCTGTATTGCCCAGTAGCGCTCCTTGTTGGCGATCAGAGAGCATTTTAGCGATTTGCCCAATTTGGGTCTCCAAATTACGAAGAGATCCAGTGAGATTCCGGATGTTGGTATCATTTGTTGTCGTATATTTGGTGAACAACTCCTCAAGATTGGGAGCTTTTGGAGCTTGTGGTGGAAAATAACCGGGAGGAATGGTGTTAGGTGGGCGAGCCGCGTTCCCCGGATTACTCCAAGAGAAGTTGGGGTGATTCCTTATACCCGGGTGATAGGTATTACCAAAAATATTACCTTGATTATAAGGTGGCCGATTCGGATTACCCATGTAATCCACATGCTCGACAATAGTAGAAGGCTCCCAATATTGGGGCTCAGAATAAGGCGTAGACGAGGAAGCAGTCATCTCGTTCATCTGTTTTTGCAGTTTATCCATCTGGAGAGATAAATTAGAAATCGTATCTATTTTGTATATCCCGGCCGGTTTAGGTGGACGAGACCGGTGTGTACTCTATTGATACGTAATCATGGCCATACCTTCTATAAGTTCTTGGGCGGCCGCCGGTGTCTTGTTATTTAACGTTCCACCGGCGGCGGCATCAAGATGTTGCCTCGTTTGTTGATTAAGGCCATTATAGAAGGTTTGCACTTGCAACCAGTCGGGGATTGCATGGTGCGGAAAACGGCGAAGAAATTCCTTGAATCACTCCCAAGTATCATATAACGTTTCCGTATCAACTTGGGAGAAGTAAGTAATATCATTGCGCAATTTGGCTGTTTTAGCGGGCGAAAAATATTTCGTGAGAAATTTTTCTATCATCTCGGCCCAAGTAGTAATGGAGCCTCTTGGAAGAGAACTCAACCATTGTTTAGCCTTGGTGCGCAAAGAGAAAGGAAAAAGTCTTAGCCGAATGGCATCATCGGAAACCCCGTTGATTTTAAAAGTATCGCACAATTCTAAGAAGTTAGAAATATGCGCATTTGGGTCCTCATCTTGAAGCCCGTCAAATTGTACTGATTGTTGTACCATTTGAATGATGCTTGGCTTCAATTCAAAATTATTGTTCGCAATAGCGGGTAGAACAATACTTGATTGTGACTCATCCAAATTTGGCCGGGCATAGTAGGACATAGTCCGTTCTTCGGCCATATTTGGATTTTGATTACCCAAATTAGAAGAAAATTGAGCGGAAGAAGAAGAAGAAGAAGATGGTGAAGAAGAAAAAGTGTTACCTACGGATTCCTCAACCAAATCTGGAGAATTGAGGTCACGGAGTCTTAGGCATCGTCGTAAGCTTTGCTCGATCTCCGGATCCAAATCAAGTAGATTTGACGGATTACCTCGGGTCATACACAAAAATAAAACAAAAGATAAAAGTTTTAAGAATTAAAAATTTATAAAAAAAAATTCCCGGACTTCCCAAGGGCTACCCAGTGACGGGTTCGCAAGGTACTAGGCGGTATTGCGGGATGAAAACTCGGCACGGCCCTTTCGCAAGAAATTTTAATTATAAAAATTTAAACATAAAACTTTCGAATAATTTTTTTCTTTTTTTTTGAAATAAGATGAAAAATGATAAAACTAATATATCCTTGCTTTCAAAATATCAACAAAAAAAAAGTCCCCGGCAACGGCGCCAAAAACTTGATTGATATTTTCTCCACGCTAGCGCGTGTTTCTAATTGATGAGGCAAGTATACCTATCGTTCGAAGTATAGAATCAAGTGTCGTATATCGACTCGGGGCTGTCGAGTACTTGTACTCACAAGGAAAACTATTATCTTATCGGAAGAAAATTTGGTTTTTGTTGAACGAACAAAGAAGCGTTAAACTATGGAAGAGAAATTCAATTATGAGTAAGCTAGCACTTGATCAAGAATCCCCTTGGACTAAAATAAATCTTCTTGAAAAATAAAGTAATGCGAGTTCTTATCTACTCACTCGACCGTGGAGGTTCCTAGAGTACAAAAGCGTCTCTTTTGTGCTCATGCTTCTGACTAACCTTAGGTTGATCGATTAAGACCTTTCGGCCAGTCGAAACCCCTAAGCTTGCTTTAGGCGGTGAACCCCTCTATTGGATTTGACTCCAATCCGGAAGATTTATGTCGTCCTCTCTCGAGGAGTGCATTCAACTCCTTTTATCTTTGAGTGATCTCCTCGTATCCGCAACCTCTCGGTCATTTAGGATACTGATCTTAGATCAAAACCCATATCCGCGTAATATGAATTCGATGAAATAAAAATCAAAGATAAATCGTAGCGAGTAAAATTAAGAACAAGACATTTGATAAAAAAGAGAAGATTTTATTTTATTCCAAGGTTCATCATGATCAAGTGCTAAAAGGAAGTTAGCTACTCATCATGATTAAGAAATTACAAAGGAGGGTAGAGAGAGATATGTTTGAATTAAAAACAAGTATAATTAAAGCTAACAACAATAGTAAATCTAGACTAGAAATGGAAAATACAGCAAAAGAAAATAGCAAACTACAAGACTCCAACTCCCAAAATTCGACTGCTGAGCATCTGAAGCTGTCTGGAATTTATAGGAAAAATTTCTGTTTTGTCACGCCCTTGGTCACGCCCGTGACCTAGGGCGTGTCAGGCTCAGAACCGTCGTCTTGAAACCCTGGGAACGTTGGAAGAGAAATGGCCAAAATCTGTTAGTTGACGGGTCACGCCCCTAGGTCACGCCCGTGACCTAGGGCGTGTCAAGTATGTTTCTGGAAAACCGCGGGAAGCTGAAAACGGCGGGAGTAAACTGGTCTTTATGGAGGTGTCATGCTCCCCCCCCCCATCACGCCTGTGACTAGGGGCGTGTCTAGCTGCAACATCTTCTGGCGGCAATGGCTGGAACAGAAGAATAATTGGCTGGAAACGTCCGTGACACGCCCTGGTTCATGCCCGTGACCCAGGCGTGTGAATTTTATCTGACGTGGCAAGTTCAACGGTCATTCCCCAGCTGGCACTCCCCGTGTAAGTGTGATACGGGCATGTAATGTATCGACACGGGCGTGTCTGGGCCGGTCGACGATCTTCAGGCACGGGTCGACGATCTTCTGCAGCAGAATTGACTCTTGTGTGTCACGCCCCTGTTTCACGCCCAGGTAGGGCATGTCAAAGGGCATGTCTAGGCCAGTAAACATGAAATCTCCCATTTTGCTCCAAACATTTTGTAAATTAGCCCTACAAAATTAAAAATTAATTTATTAGAATAAATAAAAATAAAATACAGAAATAAGTTAATTATAAACTTAATATTATAAAAGTAATATAATATCTATCTATTAATTAGAAAATAGCATAATAAAAATAGGAAATAATTAGAGTTATCTGGCATTGAGTGCACTCGATGCACTGAACGCCATTCAGCCCAAGTAAGATGGCGTTGAGTGCAGTCAGCGCACTCAATGCCTTTTAGCTTATGGCGTTGAGTGCACTCGACGCACTCAACGCCATTCAGCCAAAGCAAGATAGCGTGGAGTGCAGTCAACGCACTCAACTCTATTCAGCCTATGGCATTGAGTGCACTCGACGTACTCAACGCCATCCAGCCCAAGTAATATGGCATTGAGTGCACTCAACGCACTCAATGCCATTCAGCCTATGGCGTTGAGTGCACTCCACGCACTCAATGGCTGAGCCATAAAACCTGTCTAAGTTGATACATGATCTACTCGTTGAGTCTTGTCGACTCACTCGACGCTTCCCGGGCTTGAGTCATCTTGACCTCTTTTTAGTTGACCCCAATGGGTCCGAAGTGACATGTTGGCCTCCCTTAGATATTAGAGTTTCCATGATGGGATCATGGAACCAAGTTAAAACCCTAAATTCATGCCTATGATTGTTCTTGGGGTTCTACTACTTGCAGATTGAGGTGATTTTAACCTTGAGCCTTGTTCACTTGGTCTCTTTGGGCTTTCTAGGGTTTTGTCATGACCTAGTCATCACAAAACCACTCTTAGGGGTCTAGTTGTTTGAGGGATGTTACAAGCACACCTAAAGCGGCCCCTCTCAGGGACCCAAAACAACCACGTGTAATGATCCACGATACGACATTCAAACTACTAGCCGAAAACATCACCAAACCAAAATAAAACCCACATGAACATACTCGGGAGAAAACACCAACCTAAGGAAAAAGCGTCGAGTCCACTCGATGCCGCGTTGAGTAAGTACCACTAACTCAACGCCAAACACTAATCAGGGAAGGCATCGAGTTAACTCGACACCGCATTGAGTGAGCTCCACTCACTCAATGCAAAAAGACTTAACCACAAAACCCCTCACTGGACGACAGCGTTGAGTGAGTTCAGCTCACTCAATGGTGTCAACGATAAACGGCCAACAGCATTGAGTGATTCCACCACACTCAACGCTTTTGACTTAGAGCTAAATAAGGCCGACGACATTATGTGAGTTCAACTCACTCAACGCTGTCAACACTAAATAGCTAACGGCGTTGAGTGAGTTGACCACACTCAACGCTTTTGACTTAGAAAAATAAGCTTGACTAGACGGAATTGAGTGAGCTCAACTCACTCAACGTCAAAAGAATTAGAAAAAAATCTATTAAGGCCGGCGACATTCAGTGAGCTCACCTCACTCAACGCTGTCAATTCTTTTTACTTAGAATATCGGCTTAACCGACGGCGTTTAGTGAGTTCAACTCACTCAACACTGTCAATGCTTTTAACTTAGCTAAATAGCCTAATCAGACGGCGTTGAGTGAGTTCACCTCACTCAACACTGTCAACGCTTTTAACTTAGTCTCCAGACCAAAACAGCTAGGCGTTGAGAGTGTCCACCACACTCAACGTTTTTACACTTAGCCTAAAAACTGGACTTCTGTGCTAAGATACACTCGACGCCAAGGGGTATAGACCTGGCAGAAACATTGCTCTACTCAAACCGACCATGCTAGACCTCAACCACAAGCCAAAAATCAAAATATTCCCTTGGAATAAAAACCTAATATTTGCTAACTATCCTGATACAGACTTATCCTATCCTATCCAGTCAGAGCCTTACCAAAAACAACCCAACCAGACATTTTCTACCGACAGCAAGCCAAATCTGGCCAAAACCTACAACATACCCAAGATCTACAGCAGTAAATGCTATAAGGAAAACAAGAAACTACTTGGTAAGGATGGGAAAAGCACCACTTGCCTCAATTCTAGAAAAAACTAGGTCGGCTCCTCTCCTTCTCTCGGATCTGGCAGCAAAACACCTAGCCATAAAATCTGAAGCTTTTAGAGGGAAGACAAGCCAACCCGAAAAACCCTAACTACAAAGACCAACCTAGAACTTGAAATACTTACCCTAGGGAGGTAGATCCGGGTGAGAGCAGTCCAGATTTTCCTTCAAACGAGAAATTCGGGCTCTAACTAGCAAGAAATCGGAGGCAAGAAGCTCCAGGTTTTTCATCGCTCGTCTCCTTCAGCTAGAAGCTAACCGTCGAGTTTGGGGAAGAGGAATAGGGTTTTCTAAACAAATGTGCTATTTATACCTTCTAACCACTTACAATTAATATAATATAATATTATATTAATTAATTAAATAAAACGTCCAAAACGGCGCGAAAACCCAACGACCTCGAAATTTGAAGAAATTCACACCGTAGTTAAATACCCACGCTACGAATCCAATGGCGAAGTCGTAATTAACATACGACCAACAAAAACTCGGGCTAACACCTCCCAAAGACAAAACACAAGCATTCCCGAAGAGCCTCCACCGAGTCACCAAAACAGACTCCAGATTGCTGGGGAATCTTGCAAACAGGTCACAAACAAGCCACTCAGGAATCCTAGAGAGCTAAACCCCGCTCTAACAACGACACAAGCCGAAAATGCATCAATGTAATGCCAAACAAAGATTAATCATAAAAAAAACTTGGGGCGTTACAACTATAGCCATAGTAGGAATGAAAGAACATACACAAAATTCTCGGCCTTATGGCCTTACAACATTTACTTAGACAATAAGTGTTTTACATACTTCGGCACGCAGGCCGGCCACACGTGAACATTGAAAAGAAAACACTTCATTTTGGCCTTCAAGGGCCAGCATAACATCAAGGGCTTCAGCCCGCTACTTGCCACTAGGCTCGCCTATTCCTGCATAAGAACATTCCACTATATGTTGGTAAAACAAGGCAACAGTCAGGTAAAGCTGACCAAATTATAACGACCCCACCCCTTACTCAGGACAGCAGTGCTCCTTCCCTTCATTTCATTAGTATAACCAATAACGATATTGAAAGTAAAATTTAAGCACACTTCACCACAGGTATAGACACGCATGACCACACATCTCGTGCTCTCAAGGCACATTCTCGAAGAATCCAGTCCATTCTGAGGCTTCACCACCGCCCCCAGGATGGCAACAATTGTGAGCATTTAAGTCTTTCCAGCCGAATCCAAAGACTCGCCCTCTATGCCCCTAATAAGTGCCACGTACTTTAGGTCTCTTTAACTGAACCACATAGAGCGGGTACGGTTCAACTCAACTCGTTGCTCACATCACCATGTCAATTTAAGTCATCGACGCGGGTCAGCCTCCCCGATTCTCGATGTATCGATCATACAATAATTCATAAGCCGGTTATGCATAAGGTTGGCTCTCAGGCCACCAAGCTGGGCTCCCAGAGCACTCAGCCCCACATACTAGCCCCAGGTCTCTGCGAGACAGGCCTCACAACAGCTCTCTCACAGAGCTACCGCCGGTGGTATCATTAATGCCGCATAGTACCAGGCAGAAATGTGTTTCTGCCCAGTTTTCCAGATGCTCTTTGGTGTTAGTCCCCAAGGCTCCCTATTGCAATCTACCACGTAGAAACCCAAAAAACAAATAGCACCTAGACTTATCTGGAAATACATACATAATGAAAACATCACCAACCCAGGCCAACCCATTCGGATGGGCTTCACACACCATGCCTATGTCCGTACTTCGATTCCAAACTCTAAATGCCTACGGGGATAATCAATATCTACGCGAAGGAATACCTCACACTAACCGCACACTCGCAGGAGAGGTTTTCCTATGCAAAAGGAAGAGGACTTAACATGTACAAGTAGAGAATCGTTACCCTTTATGATTTCTTCGGTTCCATGCCCAAGATCTAGATGGATGGACGGAACCGCAACGACCTTGCCTCCCCAAATCCAGACTCGGCATGCAAATTGGATCTTCAGAACTCTAATGGAGGCAGGATCTCTTCCTTTTACTTCGTTCTTCACTCTCCCTTCTCTTTAGTACTTAGAAAGAGAAAGCTAATGAAGAAATGAGTTGGGAAAACCTAACTCCCGGCTATATACCCATAGAGGCACGCAGCATCCGTCAGATCTCCAAATTAAACAAGTGGACGGTCATGATTCCTCAAAGAATTCAGTTTACAAGAGCTATCGCCGCATGGTAGGAAGTTACCGCCGCGCGGTAGCCCAATCGTTCGGCTTCTCGAGGATGCCATCGCTCAGAACTCCAATTAGGCAGTGACACGTGGACTTGTCATAACTGCTATGCTACTGCCACGCGGTAGAAATCTATCACCGTGCGGTAGTTTGCATATTTGGAAGGAAATGACAAAAACTACGCTACTGCCTGTGTTAAGGTTAACGTCGCGCGATAGAAACCCGAGAGCTCTGTCAAATAAATCGTCAATCTACCGCCCCACACTACCTCTACTGCCGAGTGCTAGCGCTTCCCGAGAACATCGGAGTGTTGAGTGTCGCGACGCAAGCATTGAGTGGTCTACTATCGCGCGGTATTCATTACCACCCGGCGCTAGCTTGCGCTGAGAAGCCGAGAGCGTCGAGACCATTGAGAACACAGAGCTACCGCCAATGGTAGCTCCACCGCCAAGCGATACCTTCCAGAAAGGGTTTCCTGAACCTGGGGCATTACACACGTTGCATGGCTCGCTCGCTCTCTTCTGTGATTAAATTGAGAACTTCTTCATGTGTGAGCCTTTCATCGAGGCCCGCTACTTCAGTGAAGTTGCAATGATTTTGAGCTTTAGGTTCTCTTGCAGGACGGGGTTCGCGGCCTTGAATATCCATGAAGGGGGGTTCTGCTTCAAGCATGTTGACAGACATGTGAGGGGGAACTGGACCGACGTGCCCCCCAAGGGTAATCACATCTACAGTGCGGGTTACTTCTCTTGCCATAGTCTCTAGTCACGAGTACCGTTGTGTTGAGGGTACTGTATTCTAAGGATGTTGGGAACTCGTTTCTCATAGATGGTGCCAAACTATTGTAGCTAAACTCGATGCCCCGGTCAGACCGGATTAACTAGGACTGTCTTTGCCCACGGAGCGGTCGAACGTGCACACAGTCACAGAGAAAGAAAACTGAAAAGGCAAAGTTTTTACGTGAAAAACCCATCAACTATGTGAAAAAACACGTGGTCGGATGTAACATCCCTCAAACAACTTGACCTCTAAGAGTGGTTTTGTCATGGCTAGGTCATGACAATACCCTAGGAAGCTCAAAAGGTCATGTGAACAAAGGCATGAAGGTGGAAATCACCTTTGTCTGCCTCGAACACAACCTCATCACCAAACCTAGGGTTTGACTTTAGGGCTTTAACTCTATTCCATGACCCCATCATAGCAATCCCAACCCTAGCGGAGTCCAATGGGTCACAAAGGACTCATTAGGGTCAACCAAAGTGGTCAAGTTGACCAAAGTCAACCCTAACCCTAAATGGGTCAAACTAACCTACATAGGGTCAATGACCTTCCATTAGCCAAATTAACCCCACCTAGACTTTCTTAACCCTTAAGGGAGGTCAATGGGTCACCAAGGACCCATTGGGGTCAACTAAAGAGGTCAAGTTGACCAAAGTCAATGCTAGCCCTAAAATGGTCAAAGTGCCAAAACTGAGGGTCAAGTTGCCTCCAAGGTGCCAAACAAACCATACCCAACCCCTCCTAGACCTTAGGAGAGGCAAATGGGTCACTAAGGACCCATTGAGGTCAACCCAAAAGGTCAAGTTGACCAAAGTCAACTCAACCCTACTTTAGGCCAAATAAACTCAAGTTGACCGGGCCTAGCCCAATCCATTTGTGCTAAGCCCAATTTGAGTGGACCACTAGCTCTAGGAGGATGGTATTTATCTAAAAGCCATTCATTTTTTGGAAATAGTGACTAGGAGAGAGAAAACTTCATTTCCCCTTTAATGGAGGAGAGAGAAAGTGAGAAAGAGAGACCATTCATGGACAAGGGAAGCCAAGAGCCTCTCCACTTTATTACCATGGATGGATTCATCTCCCCTGGACAGTTAGGAGAAGACCAGAGGGTTTTTCCAGCCATGGAAGTTACTAGGGGAGGAGAATTCTAGTTGGATGAAAACCATTCTTCATGGCCATTAATGGCGCAATCAAGCCTTAACCTCTCCTCTCCCCATTTGAACATTTTAAAAGCTTCACCAGGTCTAGAGCAATCGTTTCCACCTTTCCTTTAAAGGAGATGAGCCCTTTGGCTGTATAGTTGCAAAGCACCGAGCGGTGACACCACCGACCATGATGACACGGCGATCGGCTCGACTCCAGCCACCTCAAAAGGTCCTATTCCTCTCCTTTTTCTCAGTGGATAGATCCACTTCTATTGGCCGCAAGGTTCAGGTCCAATTGGCCCCAGATCAAGCAGGCCAAAAGCTTGTTTTTCAAGCTTTTTCACAACTCACTATTCCGGCCACCTCCGGCCGGCCAACCACCGCGGATCGCCAGCCACTATGTTTGATCCCTAGTTGGATTTGGGCAAGGTTCACTAATTTAGGTTGAGTCTGACACATCTTATATAGCCATGGTCATGTCTATTAGTCCTAGAGTTTAGGCTAGTCCTATTAGTTCTACTTCCTTGGAGCAGCCAGTAAAGGACCTCAGAAGACTCAGACTTAGAGATATCAGAAGATAGTTTGATCAGTTCAAAATTCTTCGAACTCAGCTCGACGATCGTCGATCTCAGATCGACAAAACTCAGAGTTAATTCTCTGTGATGAGCTCGACGATATTCGAGCTCAGGTCGATGATTAAGTTTTCTTCAGACAGATTCTCAGCTCGACGAACTTAAAGTGCAGATTTGGAAAGTATTTCTCAGTTACCAGTTCGCAGAGCTCAGGTCAATGAACTGGAATTCTCTTGTCGACGATCGTGCATCTCAGGTCGACGAATTCTGTTCAGAGTTCGACGTTTTCTATCCATTTTCAGAATGATTTTTTTCTCCTTCTGCTCCTTTATTCTCTCATTTATTAGTAGTACTATTCTGAGTATTTAATGCACATATTCATCTGGATATAGCCGTTATTGGTTGCATTAAATATGGTATTCATCAGAATATTTACTTGCTTATTCTATCAAGGATAGTTGGGGAAACTCATAAATGTTTTATTCCAGCCGTTTTGATTACTCCAGATCAGCCAGAATTTAAAGAAGTTATTCAAAATTCAAAGGAGAATTAATTGACAGAATATTAAAACGAGATTCTCTCTTTTCAAGGATATAGAGATAAGAAAAGAAAAATATACAGCATAGAGAACATTCAACGACTGGACGTCTCTTTCATTCTCTCTCAGTACTTTTTCATTCTTTGCCAATACTCAAGACTGAAGAAGAACAATCATAACAAATCAAGAGTCTTCTTCATCTCCAGTTCCAGGAATCTACAGAAATCTTTGATTTAACATCGGTCAACTGGATTTCCTTTACATTGGCAGATCAAAGCTGAAGACCTACTCACCCTGAAGCAAAGCTCATTCTTCCTGAACCTTCATCTTCTCAGGGGGAGCTTTGACACCATTAGAATCCACATAGTCTTCTCAACTTGTTTTTGAGAAAAGAGAAGACTTCCATCAACCTCTTTCCACCCCACTGTATAGGGTTTTAACTCCCTTTAAAAGTTAGCTTGGTTGCAAGTCTCCTGATCAAAAGACTTGAGATTGGTTTTTAAGCACCTGATCAAAAGCTCATAGGTGGCAGTCACCTTATCAAAATCTGTTAGTGGATTCCTACTAGGGTGGAAGAAGAGTGGATGTAACCAAGTTTAGGGGAACCACTATAAATTTCTTGTGTTGTCTGGTTGCATATTTTTTGTTTGTTTTGTTCTTGCTGTGTTTGTGATTGCTGGAATAGTTAGCCTATTTTCTTTTGCTTAACTACTATATGGAATAACTATTTTCACTCTGATATAAATTAAGAATAAAAAAAAATTTTAATACTCTATTCACCCCCCCCCCCTTCTAGAGTAATCAGATCTAACCCCTCCTTTCAATTGGTATCAGAGGGTGTGTTTGTTTGGTTGTACAAGTTAACACTTGAACTAAGATCCAGTTAGATCAAATTTTCTTCTTCTCAACTTTTCTTCTATCACAATGGCAGAGAATAAGGATTATGCAAGCACCAGACCTCCAGTTTGCAATCTAAATAAGTTTGCCATCTGGAAGGCAAGAATTAAACTGTATATGAACTCTATTGATGAGGACATATTTAATTCCATTTTGATAGGACCTCCTACTGCAGCAACTGCTTCAACTTCTACTTCAAGCACTCATGCTATTCCACCACCTGAGTGGACCGATGCATAGAATAAAGCCAAAATTGCAGATGCCAAAGCAATGAACATATTGGCTTAAACCATGTCAGATGACATCTTTTAAAAGGTGGCTGAATGCACCTCTACAAAATTAATCTGGGATTCTCTCAACCAGATGGTTGCTGGCTCAGTAGATGAGAGAAAGGATAGAAGATCAACTCTCATCTCACAGTATGAAAACTTCAAGAAAGTAGAAGCTGAATCTATCATTGACATGTACAATAGATTAAGCTCCATAATCAGTGAGTTGAAGACCTTGTATAAAGACATCTCTCTCACAGAGGTGAATGATAAGATCCTAATGTGCTTCCCAAGCTCATGGGACTCCAGGATCTGGACAATCAAAGAGTCCAGAAGCTTGAATGAGATTTCCACAAAATCTCTCCTTGGAAAGCTCAAATCCTATGAGTAGCTGATCAAATCTAGGGAAGCTGTAGAACAAAGAACTCCTCCACCAGCAAGAAAGGAGCAAAATATAGCATTCAAAGCTGCTGAAGAGACTGAACCTTCAACAGTCAATGAAGAATTGATGAGTCTCTTTGCTAAGAGATTCTACAAAATGATAAGAAAGGACTTCAGGAGAAAGTCATTCAGGAATGATGACAAGCACAAGTATGATAAAACTCCTAAATGAAATGGATAGAGATAACCTCTAATACCAATTGAAAGATAGGGTAAACTCTGATAAACTCTAGAGGGGGGGGGGGTGAATAGAGTTATTAAAATATTTTTGATTTTTGCGGAATTAAAAGGTTTTTAGTAAAATATATTACTATGATATAAGTGTATGAGTGTATAAGTGCAGCAAATGAACTAGAGAGAAGATAACTAAGCTACTCAGCAAAATATATCACAGTACAAGCACACAGGAAAATCACAGCCACACAGACAACACAAGAAATTTATAGTGGTTCCCAAAACTTGGGTATATCCACTCTTCTACCACCCTAGGTAGGAATCCACTACAGGTTTTGATCAGGTGACTGCCACCAATTAGCTTTTGACCAGGTGCTCAAAAACCAACCCAAGTCTTTTGGAAGGAGACTTGCAACTAGGATAATTTTGAAGGGAATTAAAACCCTGTACAGAGGTGGCGAAGAGAGGTTTATTTGGACTACTCTTTTCTAAAGAAAATGAGAGAAGTCTTGAGAATTCTTCAGATATTGTCAAAACTCCATGTGAGATTAACAGTTGTTCAGGAAGGGAAACTTTGCTAGGGTGAAGGAATTTTTTTATAAGATCAACTCTCTAGGGATCCTTTGACTGATTGAATATTCTTGTAACTTGAGATCCTGGAAACAAAGAAGTAGGGGAAGAAAGACTCTTGATTGTGATTGGTGTTCTTTCTTCATCTTCTTTAGAGAGCAGTTATTTTCCTGCAGAGAAATGTATTAGAGAAAACTAGAAAACTTTTGATATAGCTGAGTATGTTGTTCTCTGAGAACTGTATGCACTCCTCTTTTTTTTGTTCTTAACTCTTTTTCTCGTATTTTCTTCTATGTTAGTATCAAAGAGTGTGATCCTCCTTATATCTGGCAGAGAGATGATCAGGATGATAGCTTCCTCAAGTTTGAATTCAAAAACCTGCAATAAATGCTCAGCCGAAATCTGGGAAATAAAAACCAGGAAGTATGTTGTCATATATTCTATTCTATGTCTGTCCCGAGATATAAGAAATTAATTCTATGGAAAATATTTACAATCAATGCTTCCAGTAACGACTCAATTTAAAGGCTATAAGTGCATTGATTATCCAGGGAATTAACGGCCTATAATAAATATAAAATTAGGAGACAAAAAAGGAAAGAATAAATAACAATATGACTTACAGTTTTCATCGACCAGAGAACAGCTTTCGTCGACCTGAGATCAGAGATTGTCGACCTAAGAACTGTTCGTCAACCTGAGCTCTGCGAACAACTGCACTGCATAAACTGACGAATTCTTTGCTCTAAGTTCGTCGACCTGAGAATCTGAAATTTGTCGACCTCAGAACTTGGTCAAACTAAAGGTGTTGAGATAATAACACATCTGGCGTTGAGTCATTGAGAGCGTTGAGTCATTGATAACATTGAGAGCGTTGAGTGATCTTTGGCTCTGAGTAAACTTTGGCTTTGAGTGAACTATGGCGTTAAGACAATTATGGCGCTGAGTGATCTTTGGCGTTGAGAGTGTTGAGTGAAACACACACTTTGCAGACCACAGAATTTTTCTCCTAAGACCAAATCGTTGACCTCAGAACTCTTCTCTTTCACTTAGAGTTCGTCGACCTTATAACAGACTTAGAGAATTTTCTTCTAAGGCTGATTTTGAGTTGTCTTCAGGCATGTCCTTGATCTTCCATCTGAAGGACTGACCTAAGACTAGAAAGACATAAAACTTGACCCTTCTATACAATATGGGTCATACCCTAAGTAGAGAACCTAGCCCAAATCACCTAGGGTTTCCAACAATCTCCCCCTATTTGGGTGAGGTTACTTCAAACAAAATCAAGGGAAAACACAGAACAAAATGAAATAAGCATAGAAAAAACTGAGATAACTGATAGAGTAAATAATCTATCAGCACCTTTATAAGGCTATGCACCCAAATTGTTCACAAACAAAAATAAAGACAGAAAATAAATAACCTAAATGTCCTTGGGCAAATCAGAAGATTTAACAAATTAAATTACTCTGTTAGGATCTTGTGCTTGTTTCAGTGTCATAGTCATATCTGCATCACCCAAAGTCTTTTGAGATATTGCTCTGGGAACTATGGCTTCAGGATGCAGATTCATGTACTCTTCAACATTAAACAGATTTCCAACTTGATATCTTTCTAGCTCTTTCTTCCTGTAGGATGACATTGTAGAATATTGAGAGGTGTCCTGACCCTGTTCTCTTGCTTTTCTGATCTGAGATAGAGTAGTAGAGTCTTTAAATCTAGCCATTCTGGTAGTTTGACTAGTCTCAAGATCAAAGGCTGGAATTGGAGGTCCTTTAGGGCTGTTGGCTTTGCCAGGAGATGAAGGAGGAGAGAAGTTGGCTTGGGGGCAAACTGCTGAGCACTATATGAACTTCTAGAGGAGGGCTGATGTCTGTGTTGGTGATGACTGCCTCTAAAAGATTGAGAGGATCTTCCTTGTCTCTGATAGGTTTTGGTGCTGCTTGAAAAATTTTGATGGCCGCTGCTGGCAGATCCTGCACCTGGAGGAGGAGGAGGTAGAGGATCTCTCCTGTGAAACCTTGGAGGAGGAGGAGGAGGAGGGTTCTTCTTAGATTTCTTCTTGGATTTCATCTCATTCTTTAACATTCTCATCCATTGGGGCATATTAGGATACAACTCAATGTTGTGCCTGATATAATATGGAGTATCATTATGTGGATTGGGAGTAGAGACAGGAGCCTTTTTTTCTTAATTTCCTCTTCTTGGTTTTGGGGGAATCATCTCTATAGATTTCTTCACTACTTTCACTGTCAAAGTTGTGCAAAGCATCAATTGCTTTTATATACTCAGGAGTTACCTTGGGAGGAGGAGAAGGAGCCTTGGGAGCTGGGATAGGAGTAGGGGCATAGACTGGAGGGATGGGGTCAGTCATATACTCAGACTCTGATTCAACAGACTCTTCAACTGCCTCTTTGGTATCAGCTACTGAAGCTTTCTAAGTAATCATAGCTTCAGTCTTAGAGCTTTCTTCCAAACTTGCCCTTATTGTGGCTATCACCTCTAAGGAAGCAGGTGTAGTATAGCACACAATGGCTTTTGTTGATAAATCAGCAATTGGCAAAATATTAAAGAAATATAAATCAAAATCAGAAAGAATGTTATCCAGATCTACTGATGGATGTATGACACAATATCCACCAGTCAGAACTTCTGGCATAGCCTTAACCATCTCACAATCAACTACTGCTACTGCTGCTACTGCTGGAGTTACTGTTGCTGCAGGGACTTCTTCTGCTACTGTTGGAACTGTTATTGATATATGAGCTTCTTCATAGAACATCTCCCCCTGCATGGCTTCAGAAGGTTCTGAGGACATACCTTGAATTGAAGAAGGGATGGGGGAAGAGGATGCGAGCAGGTTAGTGAGAGTGGTTATGGAGGTGACTAGGGTGGCAATCTCATCAGCAATGAGCTTCTTGAGGATAAGAGTGAGATGAGATATGAGGGTATGGAAGAATGCATTGTCTGGGGTTGGAGGGGAATGACAGATGGGGGTAAGAGTTGTTAGATAAGATCTGGCATAGGGGTATCTATGTTGTTGGGAGGAGACAGAGATGGGGAATATGAGGGAGTTTTTGGTGAGGCTCTGTTATCTGGAGAATAGGGAGGAGATGACTCATTGAGGAGGTCAAATGTAGGGATGGATAACAGAGTGGATGGGGAAATGTTGGACAAATGTTATGGTAGTGGAGAGTTAGGAGGTGTGGGGTTATGAATAGGAGAGGATGGAGGAGGTGGTTAGGAAACAGCTGGAGAAGTAGGGCGTAGAGTTTCTTCAGCCAAGGAGGGAGTGGTTGTTACCACCCTTGTGTTCTCTGAAGCACCTGCTGATTGCTTCTCCTTGGAGGGCTTAGAAATGGTCCTCTCCCATCTGCCAAAGAGGGCAGATATGAGCCTCTTAGAAGCATTGATGGACATGGTCTGGGATACCAGGAGTTCATCAGCTTTTGGCTTCAGAAACAGGCCTAAGACCCGTGCATAGCATACCTCTTTCTTATTATTTCTCTTCCTTATGAGATCAAACAGAGTCTGTCCCCAATTGATTTTCTTTTTGTTCACTAGAGCAGCCATCACAAGAAATTATTGCCTGGAGATGTAGTCATGGGCAGTGTGCTTCACAAACAACACTTTTCCAACTACATCTGCAAGAAACTTGTATGCGGGCGACAAGTTCTTTTTAAGCAATTTATTAGGGTTTCCGCCGGAGTGACCCATAACAACTAGCATGTTTGCAAACTCTTCATCATCCAAATCTATTTCATCTTCTCCATTATCGAAACCAAAAATTTCAGAAATAATAGAGGGAGAGAGAGTGACCTTTGTCCCACTGATGAGTCCAGACATCTCTTCTTCTGAGGATGTTGATGAAAATACCCATTCCCTAATTTAAGTTGCATGCAATTTTATTCTGCTTGTCATGAACTGCTTCAGTTTCTATTCCTCAAATAATTGTAGAATGTCCAGGAAAATCTGATCGGATTGCAGGAATGAATCGAAGTCAATTCGAAACCCGTATCGAACTTCATGCCGACTTATCCACTTGCGGTCATTACTAAAGCTTAGGTTGAATGAGAATGAAAGCATCTGTAAAAGAAAACAAGCGATCAAGTGCAGGAGGGGAATTCTGAAAGCGCGGGATTAAGGTCGAAGAAGAAAGCCTATAAAAGGTATCAGAATATCTATCGACAATCTCAGCCCAGCAAAATAAAGAAATTTTTCGAACTCAGTTCGATGAAAAATTTATTAAGGGATGTATTCGTCGATCTCAGAACGAAGAAGGGACAATTTTCGTCGTTCTCAAAAAATTTCCAGAAACAATTTTCGTCTTTCTCGGTCGACGAAATTGCTTCATCAAGAGATTTCGTCGATCTCAAGTCGACGAAAAATCTCAAGAACAGTTATCAGTTCGTCGATCTCAGATCGACAAAACAGAGATAATTCTATGACTACAGACAGAGAATTAGATTAAATCCTGACCATTTATCATACCAAGCTGATTGATAAAGAACAGATGCTTGGATGAGTCCAATGACTTAGTGAATATATCTGCTCTTTGCAAATCAATAGAGATAAATTCAAGTTTAATATTTTGTTTGTCAACACAATTTCTAATGAAATGATGTCTAATGTCTATATGCTTTGTTCTAGAATGCAGTACTGGATTTTGTGCAATTGAAATAGCACTTGTATTATCACATAGAATAGTTGAATTATTTAAGTTGATACCATAATCCAATAGTTGGTTTTGTATCCACAAAATCTGTGAACAGCAACTGTCTGCATCCATATATTCAGCTTGAACAGTGGATGTTATAAGTAGATGTTTGCTTTCTACCGAACCAAGATATAAGTCTATCACCAAGGAACTGACAAGTTCTAGAGGAGCTTTTCCTATCTACTCTGCATCCAGCATAATCAGCATAAGAAAATCCAGTTAACACAAATACTGATTCTGGTTTATACCAGAGTCCTAAATCTGGACAACCTTTTATATATCTCAAAATCCTTTTTAAGAAAATAAGGTGAGATTCTTTAGGGTTCATCTGGAACCTAGCACAAAGACATGTGGCAAACATAATATCTGGTCTGCTTGCTGTTAAATATAGTAGGGATCCAACAATGGCCCTATACCTGGTCTGATCAACTAGTTTTCCAGATTCATCAGCATCTACAATAGTATTGGCAACCATGGGAGTTTTAATGACAGAGGCATCATTCATCCCAAACTTCTTAATGAGCTCTTTAGCATATTTAGACTGTGAGATGAAAATCCCTTCAGGGGCTTGTTTCATTTGGAGACCAAGGAAATATGATAACTCACCCATGCTACTCATCTCAAACCTTGAGTGTATTAAATCAGAAAATCTCTTGCACAGTTTGGGATCAGTAGAACCAAAAATTATGTCATCTACATATATTTGCACTAAGAGAATTTTATCATGATGCAACTTTATAAAAAGAGAAAAACCATGCTCTAAAAGAAAGCTGGCTAAGGTCTCATACCAAGCTCTTGGAGCTTGCTTTAGACCATAGAGAGCCTTATGCAATTTAAAAACATAAGAGAGATGAGATGGAGAGATAAAACCTGAAGGTTGTTCCAACATACACCTCTTCTTTGAGTTCTCCTTTTTGGAATGTACTTTTCACATCCATCTGGTAGACTTTAAACCTTTTGAATGCTGCATAAGCTACGAAAATACTTATAGCTTCTAGTCTGGCAATTGGAGCAAAGGTTTGATCATAATCAATCCATTCCACTTGCCTGTATCCTTGAGCAACAAGCCTTACCTTGTTCCTCACTATCACACCTTGGGCATCAAGTTTGTTTCTGAATACCCACTTAGTCCGAATTACTGGATAGCCCTTAGGCCTTGGAACTAAGTCCCAAACTCTACAACTCTCAAACTGGTTGGGTTCCTCTTACATTGCAATGATCCAATTTCGATCTTGCTCTGCATCAGATATGGATTGAGGCTCAATTTGAGAAAGAAAGCAGGCAAGCATCACATCAAGGTTGAGTTGATGCCTTGTCTGCACTCCCACTGATATGTCTCCAATCACTTGAGATCAAGGGTGATCCCTAAGTGTGACATGATCATTAGGTTGAGTTTGTTCAGCATCAGTTATTTGATTTAATTCCTCTTGTGGAATTGTATCAACTGTTGGAGGAAATTTAACTGCTTCCACAGTCTCTTCTTCACTTTCAGCTTCTGATATAACTTGTGGAGAGGGATGTGATTCAACCTTTGAGGTAAGGTTTAGATCATCCAAGCTCTCACACAAATCTGGTACCTGCAGATTATTATTGGTAGAGATGTCTCTCTCCTTATAAAACATATTAGATTCATCAAATATCACATGCATAGATTCCTTAATTTTTAATGTTGATTTATTAAACACCCTATATGCCTTGCTGACTTGGGAATATCCTAGAAAAATTCCCATTACATTCTTAGCTTCAAACTTTCTAAGATGTTTCTTGTCATTATTGTGAATATAGCATATACATCCAAATACTTTAAAATAGGTTATTATAGGTTTCTTCCCTTTGAGTAGTTCATATGGAGTCTTAAGCTTTAGTTAATGTATTAGGCTTCTATTCAGGAAATAATTTGTTGTGCTTACTGCCTCTGCCCAATAGGAAAGAGGCATATAATCATCTGCAAGCAATGTACATGCAGCTTCAATGAGTGTCCTATTCTTCCTTTCAACTACCCCATTTTGTTGAGGAGTTCTAGGAGCTGAGAAACAATGTCTGATACTATCCTTCTCACAGAACTCTAGCATAAGAAGAGATTCAAACTCAGTGTCATGATCACTTCTGATCAATGCAACTTGAGTAGAGTACTCAATCTATATGTTCTTGAGAAAATCTTTGAGAACCTTAAAAGTATCCGACTTAGTTCTCAAAAAGAAAACCCATGTGAACCTGGAGAAGTCATCTATAATAACTAATGTATAAGACCTTCCTCCTAGAATTTGTACTATAATAGGGCCAAAAAGGTCCATATGGAGCAAGTACAAGATTTTAGGTGAATCACTCTTATTAATGGATTTGAAACTAGATTTAGTTTGCTTACCTAATTGACAAGACCTGTAGAGGCCTTCCTTTTTGTAGGGACCAGAAGGTAAACCTCTAACAAGATTGTCCTTAGATAACCTAGCGATATTCTTATGGTTTACATGTCCTAGTATTTTGTGTCATAAGCTAGTTTGAATGCTAACAGAATTGAATAAGCAAATTTCAGATTTAGCTGATTCAAAATTTACTAAGTAGATGTTGCCTTTTCTAATTCCTATTAAAACAGTTGTGTTGTTTAAAGAAATAAGACATAAAGAGTTAGTGAAGCTTACTTGATAACCTGTATCACATAGTTGGCTTATTGATATCAGATTATGCTTAAGGCCATTTACATAGGTCACCTTCTTTAATGTGACAGCTCCACAGTTGAAATCTACATAGCCTTCTATAAGTCCAAAGCCTGAGTCCCCAAAGATTACTTTAGGTCTAGTCTTAGCTTTATAGTTGATTAGGCATTTCTTGTAACTTGTCATATGTTTAGAGCAAGCACTGTCCAGGTACCACTTATTTTGAGTGACAGGGTTCTCTTCTACCTGCTAAGAAGAAGATTAGCAGTTTTTGACCAAGGTTACCTTGGGTACTTGTTGTTTAACATAACTAAAACTTGAAATAAATGAACATTCAGGTTGATCCTTATAACCTAAAGGATGATACCTTCTAGGAGGTATGATCCACTGACTAAAGGGATTAATGGATTTATCAGTTTTTAGGTTACTCTGGTTATGAACTGATTTTGACAAATTTGAGTGTGTTCGTCGACCTGAGTTCGATGATCTAGGTTGAGTTCTTCGATCTCTGCTCGAAGAATGAAGGTATCCATTCTCAGAGCCCCAAAAACGTTGATCTCTAGTCAACAAACCATACTGGTTTCGTCGATCCCAGTTCGAAGAATAGTTTACATTATTATTTGCATTCAGGGTTTCGTCGTTCTGAGGTCGACGAACCATACCCATTTCGTCATTCTGAGTTCGACGAACTATGCTGAACATAGTTATGTTGTTTATTTTTCTTTTTCTGATTTGTTTTCTTAAGTTTTAGCGGTTTAAGAACTTCATTAACCTTCTCTACATGTTAAGTATTTTTCTTACCATTTTCAGAGATTAAATTAATAGGTTTTGATAATTGATTTTTCTGAATTAGGATTGGTTCACTAGATGAGGCTCCTAATCATAGTTTGTTCTTGTTAGATCTTGTATTAACTGTGCTAGTAATGTCTAATAGTTGTAAACTTCTACCATTCAAGGATTCTTCTAGTTACTTAGCCTTACTTAATTCAGATTTCAGAAAAACTATTTGTTGATTGGCTAAGCTTAATTCTTCAGTTAACTTATCATTTTCAGCAATGATTTTGTCTTGTTCTAAAAGTTTTTCCCTGAGAAGTTTGATTTCCTTCTCAGATCCTATTAGGTCTAAACACAAGAGTTTAAATTTAGATTGAAATTCTTTAGATTGAAAGTCATAGGAAGCAATTACCTGATCCTCTTCAGAGAGGAATTCTTCATCATCTGATTCTTCTGAATCTGATCTGCTGCTTCCAGCATCTATTGCCATAAGGCAAACTTTCCTTGTTTTCTTATCTTCTACATCATCTTCACTGGAGCTGGAGGAGGATGTTTCATCATCAGTATCACTCCAGGTTTTAGCTTAAAAGCCCTTCTCCTTTTTTTGTACTTGCTGGAGGAGGCCTTGCTATACTGACGTCTTATTGAATCCTTCTCTTGCCTTCTGTCCTTCTTTTGGACTTCTGGACATTCTGAAATGAAGTGTCTAGGTTTCCTACACCCAAAACAGACAACCTCTTTAGAAGGGGTCTTGACATACCTGGGTTTATCTTCATTCCTTGAAGGCTTCCTCCTGAAGTCCTTCCTTGCCATTTTATAGAATCTCTTAGCAAAGAGACTCATAAGATCTTCATTGGCTGACAAGCTGGGAGATTCTTCTGCAGCTTTGAATGCTAAATTTTGTTCCTTCCTGGTAGGTGTTAAAGCCTTTTGTTCAACTGCAGCTTCTCTTGACTTGATCAATTGCTCATAAGATTTGAGCTTTCCAAGCAGAGATTCTGTTGAAATTTCAGCGATGCTTCTGTCTTCTATGATGTGCCAGATTCTGGTATCCCATGTGCTAGGGAAGCACATAAGGATCTTGTCATTTACCTCGGTCAGAGTAATTTCCTTGTCCAATGTTCTGAGCTCACTGATGATGGAGCTCATCCTGTTGTACATTCCTTCCACAGATTCTGTTTCATCTTTCCTGAAATTCTCATATTGAGATATTAGGTTGGATCTTCTATCCTTCCTCTCATCAGCAGAGCCTGCTACCATTTTGTTGAGGGAATCTCAAATGGCTTTGGCAGATGTACATTCAGCAACTTTCTTAAATATATCATCTGACATAGTTTGGGCCAGTATATTCATAGCTCTGGCATAAGCAATCTTGGCTTTCTTATGTGCATCAGTTTGATCTGGAGGAGGCACTGCACTGATATTTACTAGAGTTGAAGTAGAGGCCACTGGAGCTGGTGGTCCTGTAATATGGAATTAAAGATTTCCTCATCAATAGAGTTCATATAAAGCTTGATTCTTGCCTTCCAGATCCCAAAATTTTGCAAGTTGCAAACTGGAGGTCTGGTGCTAGCATAATCCTTGTTTTGTGCCATGATATCAGAAAATAAAATATAATCAAAGAAACTAATAAGACTTATTCAGAGTTTATCCTGAGGATCTTGGTTAATCCAGGTGTAAGCCTGTATGATATGATTAACCTGTCTCTGATACCAATTGAAAGAAATTGATAGAGATAACCTCTAATACCAATTGAAAGATAGGGTAAACTCTGATAAACTTTAGAGGGGAGCGGGGTGAATAGAGTTATTAAAATATTTTTTATTTTTGCAGAATTAAAAGGTCTTTAGTAAAATATATTACTATGATATAAGTGTATGAGTGTATAAGTACAGCAAATGAACTAGAGAGAAGATAACTAAGCTACTCAGCAAAATATATCACAGCACAAGCACACAGGAAAATCACAACCACACAGACAACACAAGAAATTTATAGTGGTTCCCCAAACTTGGGTACATCCACTCTTCTACCACCCTAGGTAGGAATCCACTATAGATTTTGATCAGGTGACTGCCACCAATGAGCTTTTGAGCAGGTGCTCAAAAACCAACCCAAGTCTTTTGGAAGGAGACTTACAACTAGAATAATTTTGAAGGGAATTAAACCTTGTACAGAGGTGGGGAAGAGAGGTTGATTTGGACTACTCTTTTCTCAAGCAAATGAGAGAAGTCTTGAGAATTCTTCAGATATTGTCAAGGATCCCCCTTAGATTAACAGTTGTTCAGGAAGGGAAACTTTGCAAGGGTGAATGTCTTTTATTATAAGATCAACTCTCCAGGGATCCTTTGATTGATTGAATATTCTTGTCACTTGAGATCCTTGAAATAAAGAAGGAGGGGAAGAAAGACTCTTGATTGTGATTGATATTCTTTCTTCTTCTTCTTTAGAGAGCAGTTATTTTCCTGCAGAGAAATGTATTAGAGAAAACTAGAAAACTTTTCCTGTAGCTGAGTATGTTATTCTCTGAGAACTGCATGCACTCCTCTCTTTTTTTTATTCTTAACTCTTTTTCTCGTATTTTCTTCTATGTTAACATCAAAGAGTGTGATCCTCCTTGTATCCGGCAGAGAGATGATCAGGATGATAGCTGCCTCAAGTTCGAATTCAAAAACTTGCAATAAATGCACAGCCGAAATCTGGGAAATGAAAACTGGCAAGTATGCTGTCATATATTCTATTCTATGTCTGTCCCGAGATATAAACAACTAATTCTATGGAAAATATTTACAATCAATGCTGTTAGTAACAGCTCGATTTAAAGGATATAAGTGCATTGATTATCCAGGGAATTAACGACCTATAATAGATATAAAATAAGGAGACAGAAAAGGAAAGAATAAATAACAATATGACTTACAGTTTTCGTCGACCAGAGAACAACTTTCGTCGACCTGAGATAAGAGATCGTCGACCTCAGAACTGTTCGTCAACCTGATCTTAGCAAACAACTGCACTGCATAAACTGACGGATTCTACGCTCTAAGTTCGTTGACCTGAGAATCTGACATTAGTCGACCTCAGAACTTTGTCAAACTAAAGGTGTTGAGATAATAGCACATCTAGAGTTGAGTCGTTAAGAGTGTTGAGTCATTGATAACGTTGAGAGCGTTGAGTGATCTTTGGCTCTGAGTAAACTTTGGCTTTGAGTGAACTATGGCGTTGAGACAATTATGGTGCTGAGTGATCTTTGGCATTGAGAGTGTTGAGTGAAACACGCACTTCGCAGACCACGGAATTATTCTCCTAAGACAAAATCGTCGACCTCAGAACTCTTATCTTTCACTTAGAGTTCGTCGACCTGAGAACAGACTTAGAGAATTTTCTTCTAGGGCTGATTTTGAGCTGTCTTCAGGCATGTCCTTGATCTTCCATCTGTAGGACTGACCTAAGACTAGAAAGACATAAAACTTTACCCTTCTATACAATATGGGTCACACCCTAAGAAGAGAACCTAGCCCAAATCACCTAGGGTTTCCAACAACTCCTACTAAAGAAATAGTGTGCTTTGGATGCAGTAAACCTGGACATTTCATTTCTGAATACCCTGAGAATCAAGAAGAAATAGAAGAGAAGAGAAAAATACTCCAGGAGCAAGCACTACAGCAGGCCTTCCTCCAACAAGCACAAAAAGAAGGAGAAGGGATTTGTTGCTGAAGCCATGAGTGACACAGAAATGAATCCACATCTTCCAGCTTTAGCGAAGAGGAAGAAGAGGCAAAGGCAAGGGAAGTTTGCCTCATGGCTATCAATGCCTCTTACAGTTCATCAGATGCTGAAGAAGAATCTGATAATGAAGAAGCTTCAGAACATGAAGCTGATCAGGTACTATCATCATTTGATTATAGTTCTGATAGTTTTAAAATTGAATCTAAAACTATGTGTATAGATTTAATTAACTCTGAAAAGTAATTAAACTTCTTAGAGAAAGATTAACTCATCAAGACAAGCACATTGCTGAAAACACAAAACTAACAGTTGAACTTGACTCAGCAAATGAACAAATTGTTTTCCTAAAATCTGAACTAAGTATGGCCAAGAAATTAAGAAGAATCTATCAATGGTAGAAGCTTACAACTGTTAGACATAATTAGTACTGTAAATGCTAGGACTAATAACAGTAAACTAGGACTAGGTGCATCATCTAGTGAACCACCTATAATCCAAAAGAATCAGTTATCTAAACCAGTAATTTTTTTTAAGATAAGGGTAAAAGAATACTGAACAAGTAGATAATGTAAATGAAGTATTAAAGCAAATGGAACTAAAACAAAAATTGAAGAATAAGAAGAAAAACAACTACAACAATGTTCAACTATTTGCGTCGAACTCAGATTGACGAAATGTGAACAGTTCATCGACCTCAGAACGACAAACTCTGAACGCAAACTATAACAATAATTATTCTTCGACCTAGGATCGACGAAACCAGTATGATTCGTCTACTAGAGATCGACGATATTGGTGCCCTGAGAATGAATACCTTCATTCTTTGAGCAGATATCGAAGATCTTATTCCAATTCGTCGAGCTCAGGTCGACAAACTTACCAGAGTTCGTCAATCCCAGATTAGTATTACAAATATCTCAATTCTTTTGAAATCTATAATCCACCAAGAACATTTAATAATAAATTTAATCAATGGATTATCCCACCTAGGAAATATCATCCTTTAGGTTATAAAAGCCAACCTAAATACTCTTACATTTCTAGTTTTTATTATATGAAGAAAGAAGGACCCAAGGTAACCTGGGTCAGAAATGACTAATCTGTTTCATTGTAGGTAAAAGACTGTTCTACCATAGAGCAATAGTGGTATTTGGAGAGTGGCTATTCTAAGCATATGACTAGAAATAAGGCCAACATAACTATTGGATCCCTTGTTGGATTTGGGCTAGGTTCACTAAGTTTGGATCATATGACCCAACATGTATAGCCAGGGTCATCATTGTGTCCTAGAGTCTAGGACAAGTCCTTAGAGTTAACAATGCATGGACCAGCCATCAACAGACTTCCAAAGACTCAAGACTTAAAGAAATATCAAATACTCAGAAAATGAGTTCGACATTCATCGAACTCAGGTCGACGAAAGCCGTGCTCAGCTCGACGAACTTAGAGAAAATTCTGTGAGCTGAGCTCGACGAACTTGGTTCTCTGTTCGACGATCTTTGGACACTTTGAGTCAGCATTCCTAAGTCCAGAATCATATTCCAGTCGACGAATACATCTTCTCATCTTGACGATCTTGATGCACAGTTTTGGAAAGATTCATCGAGCAGCAGTCAGTAGTTATGAGATCGACGATCTTGGATCTCAGCTCGACAAACAAATCCAGACTTGGTTATTTACATCCCTCTGTCCCTATTCTATTGCAATAATTCCTGAGTAATTAATGCTAAAATATTCTGTGAATATTACTGTTAGACGGAGCATTAATTATGTTCTTCATCGGGATTATTGCTTGCCATTTTTCAAAGGGACAGTTGGGGAAATCATTCAAAGCAAATATTATCAAGGCCGTTAGCATTGAATGCAGGAAGGAATTCAAATTTCAAAAGAAAATTTATATGGAAAATATAAAAGGGATTTTCCTCCTCTATCCGGAAAGACACACAATAATTGAACAAGAAATACAAAACAAGTCAACGGTGAACAAGCTCTAGACTAGAGAAAGAACATTAAGATGAAGAATAAGAAGAACAACCATTAAAATCAAGAGTCTTCTTCTGTCCTCATCCTAGAATTCTTCAAAGGACAACAACTATAATATCAGTCAAGAAGTCCCTGGATCTCTTCTGGTCAAAGCAAAAAACTTGAAGGCCTATCACCCTACAGCAAAGCTCTAACTTCCTGAACCATTCAATATCTCAGGGGGAGCCTTTGCCAACATACAAATCCACAAAAGTCTTCTCAGTTGTACTTTGAGAAAGAGAAGACAAAAAAAATCTCTCATCCCCCACTGTATAAAGGGTTCTTAACTCCCTTCAAAAGTTATTCCTGGTTGCAAGTCACCTGGTCAAAAGACTTGAGGTTTGGTTTTTTAGGACCTGATCAAAAGCTCATTGGTGGCAGTCACCTGATCAAAAACCTGAGTGGATTCCTACCAGGGTGGTAGAAGAGTGGATGTATCCAGGTTGGGAAACCACTATAAAATTCTTGTGTTGTCTGGATGCTATTTTCTTTTGTTCTTGCTGTGGTTGTGCTAGTTAGGTTGTTGTGTTTGTGATTATTTATATTTGTTGTGCCTGTGACAAATCATATCAGTTTAGGAATAAGTTTTTATTTACAATAAAAGTTTTAAAACCTAAAGATACTCTATTCACCCCCCTCCCTCTAGAGTATACTAGATCTAACCCCTCACTTTCAATTGGTATCAGAGGAAGGTTCTTTTGGTTGTACAAGCTAACCCTTGAACCAAAGATCCTGAGTTAGATCAGTCATTTCATTTCTATTAGGTTTATACATACAGCATGGCACAGAACAAGGATTATGCAAGCACAAGACCTCCAACATGCAATCTAAACAAGTTTGCTATCTGGAAGGCAAGAATTAAATTGTATATGAACTCTATTGATGAAGATATCTACAACTCAATTTTGACAGGTCCTCCTAAGGCATCTACCTCTACAGCAACTATTGGGTATTGTATCCACAATTACCTGGATTTGAGGAAGCCTCCTATCAAGCTAAGATGAATTCACTATGTATTTGATGAACTTCTTCTAGTTGTGCTTGCAGCTATTCATTGCTAAGTACACACCATTGTCAGGGTGTAGTGGGTCAATATACACGGGTCTGCGCGACGTAATCCCTCGTTGAGCAGATCAGTGTGTTGGCCTGCGTGTACTCTCTCTATTGGGGTGTACTTAATTTCAAGTATAGGGCTATGATAAAGCAAGAGCAGACAAGGAGCAAGGATGGGCCAAAGACCAGCTCACAGGTTGAAAGACGAGAATCGTCTAAGTGTAAATCGTCGAGAATCACTAGGTGATTCTCGCTGATTCGTCGAGCTAGTGATCGACGAGTCGTCGAGAATCACTAGATGATTCTCGCCAGGTTGGGCCGACTGTCTCGTCGCAGTCAGAAAATTTCTCTAAGGTAGAATCGTCGAGAATCAGTAAGTGATTCTCGCCGATTCGTCGAGAATGACTTTGCATTCTCGACGATTCGGCGAGAATCAAATGTGATTCCCGCCGATTCTCCCCGGTCTCTATAACCTGTGCAGCCAGAATTCGCCAAGTAGAATTCGGCGAGAATCGTAAGTGATTCTCGCCGATTCGTCGAGAATCACTTACGATTCTCGCCGATTTTGCCTTGGGCGATTTTTTCGAATTCCTGGACCGGTCCATGTTACCTGCAGCTATTTGAACCGGACTTTGGTCTTTGCTTTGGTGGGGCCCACAACGGTCATCTCCATGACCTATTGTATAAATACACAGGTATTTGTGTACAGTGTTTTGACGGATATAGAAAACGAAAGCCGAGCGGCCGACTAACCCTAAAATTGCGAACCGCTCCGCCGATCGTCTTCGCCGCCGCTCGTGCAGTAGTCACCGCAGCCGATCTCGATCTTCTCCAGATCCCCGGTGATAGAAGCCTAGTCTTGTACAGCGTCTCAAGTGTCTAACCAGAGATCTTTTGTCTCTTGATTTGAGATAGGGAAATCCATCCCCGTCCGAATCGATCGAGACGATCGATCCTCGTGTGAACGTTGGAAGACTTTGCCGACTTCGCTAAGAAGATTGAATCTCCAGTGCATCGCTGCTGTTTTCAGTTGCTGCCGCCAACACCGAGAGCCTTGCCGCCGCCCTTTGTCGCCGCCGGTCTCGGGGAGATTCTCTCCAAGAAAGATCAAGGGTTGTGGACTTTTCGTTACCTACAAGTACAAGTAGTCTAACGAAAAGGGACACCTAAATCTTCAAGTTGTTTGTATTTCTTATACACTCCAATTTCTTTTTCATTGTAAAGGAACATTTGGTTCCTAGTTATAGGGTTGGGTGCAACCCGTGTTGTGGGAGTGTTGACTCCTACGTGTGGAAGGGTTCCTTCCGATAGTGCAAGGATTGGATTTCAATCCTGTTGGTGAAGTGATCGAGTTGTCCCTGGACTGGGAGATAGGTCGAATGGGGAAAGTGGACGTACCCAAATCGGGGAACCACTATAAATTGCCTGTGTTATTTTCTGTGCTGTGTGGTTTGTTTTGGTTCTGCATGTACAATTTTAATTCCGCAAATACGCTGCAAGTCACCTATCCCCCCCCCCCCATAGGTGAAGGTAGTTGACACTAGGTGGACTTTCAAGTGGTATCAGAGGGAGGTTACTCATCAAAAAGGTTCACACCTTGAGTAGAATCCTGCCACCTGTGTCAACAAGGATGGAGCTGGAATATGATATCTCTCCGCTTAGACTCCCTACGTGCACAAAGGAATATTACCCCATCTGGAAGATGAGGGTATCTTTTTACTTGGAGGCCATTGACCCGTGGACATCAATCATCCTGGAAGATGGTCCATTCATTCCTATGAAGACCTCCTGCTCTGGACAGGGTCTTCAAACACCTATGGATGTCGCTGAGATGTCAGAGCTTGAACTCTGCTTATTCAACCTGGATAAAGAGATCCGTAGAATCATCATGGAAGTCTGGTCTGGACCTTTTCGATCAAGACTGGAAAGGTGTAGTACAGCCCAGTCCCTATGCCAGACAATATCAGACCTCATGGAGGGATCAGTATCTGCTGAAACAAGTTACCAGCGAGAGGATGAGGCTTATGTGGGGGTCAGCATTTCAGAAGATGACAGTGATGTCAAATCTCTCTATATCAGGGCTCCAGTATCCTTATCAGAGACTGAGGAGGAAGTCGAGGAAGACTGCTCTGATGAAGGTGACGCAGCTGTCCCTGTCAAACTGAACGTTACCTCAGAACAGCTAAATCTGGAGCAGGTAACTCCTTCATCTTGCCCCTCTCCCTCTGAAACTCCTGAAGACAAGAATGGTTCAGAGGATAGCCCCTCCGGTGTTGCCCAGGATAAGGAATGCCCTACTCCATAGCTTGAAACACCTGGCTCCCTTGAGTGTGCTCTTCAGAAAAGCAACCAACTTGTTGGGGAGCAAGCTCTGGAGATTGCTAGATTAAAGATCTTGATGGATCACTAATTGGAATCTATCAAGATAAAGGACGCTCAAATATCAGATCTAGAGAGTCGTCTAGAAAATGAGAAAAGGATAGTATCGAATTTCTCCAAGGTTGATGCTATCAAAAGAAAGGAAAAAAATGGGTGGATCTCCCGTATTATTAAGTCTTGGAGAAATGGGGAAATGGTATTCCGTCCCCCCATCTCAGGCAGGGAGAGTACTCATCATGCCTTCAGGTATGACCACAGGAATAATCGTGGTCACTGCAAGGTTGATCTGCCCTCATGTGGAGGCACCCATAATGCAAGGGCTGTCATGGCCACCCAGAAGAGAATACCTCAGGCTTCCACCAAGCCCTTTGTATTCTCGGCCACAGCCCCAATTCGTCATGAATATGCCAGCATCAGCTCACAATGCGCCTCTCACCTCCCTATGACTCAGGAAAGGGGGGTTAGAAAACATGTTGTTGGGACTCATGGGGTCCTTGGAAGGGGGCTGACTGAAAGGAAGGCACCACCTCCCAGGCCTCATGACGCCTGCCATATGCATTCTTTCCACCCTTCCAATAGTCACGATGGAAGAGACAACTCTGTTAGCATATCTGGCTCTATCCCGTTTAGACCTAGAACTATGACTACCTCAGTCACCCGTTCAGGTCACAAACGGCGATACAACATTCATGAATGTTGGTGTTGTGGCAAAGTGGGTCATTTTGCCATAGATTGTTGGCACAACTCTTCTGTGTCAAAGGCAAGGGGACTTCCACATCCTCGAGACAATGTTAGTCCTCCCACCAGGATTCCTGAGGGGAGGCACTCCAATTATTATGCTGACAGGAACCTAGGACCCAATACTTATTGGGTTCCTAAGGCAAGATAACTTTTTCCTGCAGGGTGGTCTGGGTTCCCGCAATCCTGATGGGAACCGGACAGGAGATGCTCCAAGAATAACGTGGAAAAAGTGTCGAGCATGGGAGCAGTGCCATCATTACAGGCACATGCATACTGACCTCCTGATATACTATGCGCTGATGATGTGAATGTTACATCTTGTTATCACAGGTAACTGCAATTAACCTTAAATGCTTGAGCCATAAAGCATAAACAATTCCATATATGTATATATGTATATTGAC
The DNA here is from genome assembly GCA_039513925.1 of Platanthera zijinensis. Classification (NCBI taxonomy): domain Eukaryota; kingdom Viridiplantae; phylum Streptophyta; class Magnoliopsida; order Asparagales; family Orchidaceae; genus Platanthera; species Platanthera zijinensis. Next base: position 117,868,222 of record CM077088.1, read on the forward strand.
ATGTCCATACTTAATAATGAATTCTCTTCTTTTGACATTAGATGGTCATATCGAATAATTATTCACGTATGCTCAGTCACTTAGGGAAGGAGTATAAGTTTAAGATAACCTTCAGTTACATTAGTAGTGATGAGTTTGACATTTTCAGCCATAAGTCCGCACTCGAAAATTTTGAACCCCTTGGTTGGATTAAGAAACAATTATGCCTATTAAGACTTTCCTATCCTTGACAACGACATAAATTTGGAATCTCAGGTGATTTCCCTCAAACCAAATTCCGCCATTCCCGACGATCAATATTCAACTATTGCAGTTTCCGTCGAACAAAGCCTTCGAACATAAATATATATAAACCCGCTTATAACATCGAACCTAAATTCCGTCGACCCTTCAAATTCTGCCGACCCTTCAAATTGGGGAGACCCTTCAAATTCCGTCATTCACCGAGACCCGCCGACCCGCCAACCCACTTATATAAACCTTCTTATAACATAAACCCGCCGACCCTTCAAATTCCGTCGTTCGCCGAGACCCTGTCCAAGCTCCGTAGGAATCCCTTCGACTTCTCCTCCCAGCGGGTTCCTCCTTCGGCACTTCGTGGTGACCTAATGACACATCCTGAAGACTTCCTCTCGCAACCAGGCACTCGTCCAAGCTTCGCCTCAGATCGACTCACCGTCTCTCTCTGGCAAAGCAGCCGGAACGTTCACTGCCTCTCCTCACTAGGTAATCTCCATCTTATCCCTTACCGTGACTTGAACTTAGTGTAGATTTTGTTCTCCCTCTCTTGGTTTCAGATATCCTTAGACTTGGAAATTGGTATTCCCCTTCTTCCCAGTTTGCTACGGCCCCACGGACTACTGCAGGCCTGGTCAATGGATGCGAGCTAGTGAGAACCGGCTTCTCCCAGGCCTCGGACGAGTTCCGGAACATAATCATTATGCTTGGGGAAGCGGGACTGACGTTCGTGCTGTAACACCCGTACAAGATCTTGGATAAGGGAGTATTGGAGTTCTTTGCAACTGCCAAGCTCCATCACGAAGACACTTCCATCAAGAGCAAGGTTGCTGGGAAGAAGATCAAGTTATCTGCCAGGAAACTGACCCAATGCCTGCGGCTATCCAATTGTGAGGAAGAAGTTTTCCTGGAGGACGAGGATAGAGCAAGGACCCTATCCTTTTGTGGACTGGCCAGGGGGACCAGGTCAATCAAAAGGAAAGACATGAACGAGGAGGGAAAATTGCTGTCTGACATCGTTGGGAAGGCTCTAATCTGCAAACCTGGATCCCACGACCATATTTCAGGGGAAATGTTCAAAATTCTGGTGGCGATCGTCTGCCAAAAGCGGTTCAATTGGGGAGCCATGCTCTTTGAAAGAATTAAAGACACACTCTGAACCCCCAGCTTTGGCAGAATCATCAGCCTCTATCTGAATCAGCTGGACGGAGATACATTCGACATGAGCAAAGGAGTGCCTCTGCACTATTTGAAAAAGATGGACGCAAGCATATTCGACCGGTGGGAGCGTCGAATAGGGCAGGTTGCCAGGGAAATAGACCAAGAGGAAGCATCTCCGGCCGAGGACACCAGTGCTCCTGCACATTCTACGGCAGCACCCAGTGAAGTTCCTGACGCACTGATTGCAGGAACTGAGGGGGAGCATGTACTCTCTTCTGCAAACATCATATCTGATATTTCTCAGATAGCTAAAGATGCTGTGGAATCTGTGCAAGAAGATGGTGAGGAGGTGGTGGCAGATGTGGAGGAGGAAGAGGAAGGTGAGGAAGATATGAATTACCTGGGAGATGAGGTGGCTGATGAGGAGGAGGAGGAAGAAGTAGAGGAAGATATGCACAACTCTGCAGATAAGCCTGAGCACTTGGAGACTGAGATGGAGGAAGAAGTAATTGAGAGGGAGAAAGTGGTGGATCCTCGGGAGGATGCTGCTGTTTCATCTGAGGAACAAGCTCCTAAGAGGTCGGATGCAGGAATGGAGGGGGAGCCCTCTCAGCAACCCTTTGTTCCCCCAGTGGACTTTCAAGTGGTATCCAGCTCTCCCAGTGCTTCTGCTGAGGAGCCTAACCAGGGTCTGCCTGCAGCTCCTCCACTTCAAGCAAACATAGCAAATCACACTGTTAATTTTGTCCAAGGGATGCTGGATGAGCTTAAGGATACGTTTGAGAAATCCCACAACAAAGTGCTAAAGAGACTGAAGGACTCTGAGTATCTCATGCTAAAGAATGTGGTTCAGATCAACTACAAGCTAGATGTGATGGAGAAGAAATTTGATGAAAAATATACAGAGGCAGGCACAGCCGTATCTCTTCTCATGAAAGGACTGAAGAAGAATACTGACGACCTGACAGTAGACAATAAAAATGTTCATGCTGTGGCACAGAACATACAATAATTTGATGCCAACATGGTAATGCTGAACGTAAATCAGAAAACTCTGCTGGACGAATTCAGTAAAACTGTGAAGCACATTGATGCATCTCTGCATTCCTATACAAACTCTATAGCAGCCGAAGCCAAAAAGGGGGAGGAAGCGTATAACGCTAAGATGGCGGGGCTTCAAGAGTTAGTAATTCTAAACTTCGATCAGACCAATAGGTATGTCTTTCAAAACTACCAAATCATAACTGCACTTTTAATCAACTTAATAAATAATAATTGACAAATACAAATTCGATAATTCGAATAGGTACATTTTTGAAACGGCCCACTGGCTGGTAACAAAGGCATCGGGAATACATGTTCCTGTTGCTCCGGCTGAGGATGTGGGTCCTACTGGTACTGCTGCGTGTGAAATAAGGGTTGAAGAAGTACCAATGAGCGAAGCCGAGGCAAAGAAAGCTGCTGAAAGGGCTGAACGAAGAAGCTGGTTTGATCAAGAAGCCCTAGCAAAAGCCAGGAACAAGAGAAAAATTCAAGAAGGGACATCTAGGGAAACGCAAGCTGAAAAGAAGATCAGATTTAAGGAGGATGATGTGAGGAACGAAAAATTGGAGTCCTGTATCAAAGAGTATTATCTTGGACACATTTTTGTTACAGCAGAGGTGGCAAATAAATCGAAATGATGTATATAGTCAGAACGAATGGGAGCGGCATAAAGAATTTGAAGCTAAACGTAACATATTTTTCAGGAACAACACCATGGCAGATAAAGCCCCTCCTCCGAGATACTATCCAAAGCCCAAGGAGTATCTTGAGCGACAAAGCAGAAAGTTATTAGCTCAGCAACTTAAAGAAGACATAGCTAAGGATAAAGATCTTTAGGATGTTAGCTTTTGTAGTTATCACATTTAAACTTTCCTTATCATGTAATCATGTGAACATTTCTGTGTGGATATTCATATTTATATATACATGTGTGTGGTTTATTAATTGACTCTCACATTGATCTGATTATGTTTATTGTTCACACTTTTGGTTAATGCATATTTTATCTAGAGTGTTGAAATTCATCTTAGCTTAGTAGGATTTTGGCTTCGTCAAATAGGGGGAGATTGTTGGGTATTGTATCCACAATTACCTGGATTTAAGGAAGCCTCCTATCAAGCTAAGATGAATTCACTATGTATTTGATGAATTTCTTCTAGTTGTGCTTACAACTATTCATTGCTAAGTACACACCATTGTCAGGGTGCAGTGGGTCAATATACACGGGTCTGCACGACGTAATCCCTCGTTGAGCAGATCAGTGTGTTGGCCTACGTGTACTCTCTCTATTGGGGTGTACTTAATTTCAAGTACAGGGCTATGATAAAGCAAGAGCAGACAAGGAGCAAGGATGGGCCAAAGACCAGCTCACGGGTTGAAAGACGAGAATCGTCTAAGTGTAAATCGTCGAGAATCACTAGGTGATTCTCGCTGATTCGTCGAGAATCACTAGTGATTCTCGACGAGTCGTCGAGAATCACTAGATGATTCTCGCCAGGTTGGGCCGGCTGTCTCGTCGCAGTCAGAAAATTTCTCTAAGGCAGAATCGTCGAGAATCACTAAGTGATTCTCGCCGATTCGTCGAGAATGACTTTGCATTCTCGACGATTCGGCGAGAATCAAATGTGATTCCCGCCGATTCTCCCCGGTCTCTATAACCTGTGCAGCTAGAATTCGCCAAGTAGAATTCGGCGAGAATCGTAAGTGATTCTCGCCGATTCGTCGAGAATTACCTACGATTCTCGCCGATTTTGCCTTGGGCGATTTTTCCGAATTCCTGGACCGGTCCATGTTACCTGCAGCTATTTGAACAAGACTTTGGTCTTTGCTTTGGTGGGGCCCACAACGGTCATCTCCATGACCTATTGTATAAATACACAGGTATTTGTGTACAGTGTTTTGACGGATATAGAAAGCGAAAGCCGAGCGGATGACTAACCCTAAAATCGCGAACCGCTCCGCCGATCGTCTTCGCCGCCGCTCGTGCAGTAGTCACCGCAGCCGATCTCGATCTTCTCCAGATCCCCGGTGATAGAAGCCTAGTCTTGCACAGCGTCTCACGTGTCTAACCAGAGATCTTTTGTCTCTTGATTTGAGATAGGGAAATCCATCCCCGTCCGAATCGATCGAGACGATCGATCCTCGTGTGACCGTTGGAAGACTTTGCCGACTTCACTAAGAAGATTGAATCTCCAGTGCATCGCTGCTATTTTTAGTTGCCGCCGCCAACACCAAGAGCCTTGCCGCCGCCCTTTGTCGTCGCCGGTCTCGGGGAGATTCTCTCCAAGAAAGATCAAGGGTTGTGGACTTTTCGTTACCTACAAGAACAAGTAGTCTAACGAAAAGGGACACCTAGATCTTCAAGTTGTTTGTATTTCTTATACACTCCAATTTCTTTTTCATTGTAAAGGAACATTTGGTTCCTATTTATAGGGTTGGGTGCAACCCGTGTTGCTGGAGTGTTGACTCCTACGTGTGGAAGGGTTCCTTCCGATAGTGCAAGGATTGGATTTCAACTTGTTGGTGAAGTGACCGAGTCGTCCCTGGACTGGGAGATAGGTCGAAGGGGGAAAGTGGACGTACCCAAATTCGGGGAACCACTATAAATTGCCTATGTTATTTTCTGTGCTGTGTGGTTTGTTTTGATTCTGCAGGTACAATTTTAATTCCGCAAATACGCTGCAAGTCACCTATCCCCCCCATAGGTGAAGGTAGTTGAAACTAGGTGGACTTTCAGCAACATCCATCACTAATGTAGTTCTACCAGCTGAGTGGACTGAGGATCAGAAAAAGTCCAAAGTTTCTTATGCTAAAGCAATGAACATTCTGGTCCAAACAATGTCAGATGACATCTTTCAGAAAGTGGTTGAATGCACATCAGCCAAGGCCATCTGGGATTCCCTCAATCAAATGGTGGCTAGATCTGGAGATGAAATTAAAGATAGAAGATCCAATCTCATATCCCAATATGAGAATTTCAAGAAGGAGGAAGCAGAATCAGTAGCAGACATGTATAATAGGTTGAGCTCAATCATCAATTAGCTAAGAACCTTCGATAAGGACATCACCCTCACATAGGTGAATGATAAAATCCATATGTGCTTCCCAAGCTCATGGGATTCAAGGATCTGGCCCATCAAGGAGGCCAGGAGCCTAAATGAGATTTCCACTGAATCTCTTTTGGGAAAGCTAAAGTCCTATGAGCAGCTCATCAAATCCATAGAAGAACCTGAGAAGAGAATACCTCCACCAACAAGGAATGAGCACAACATTGCATTCAAGGCTACTGAGGAGACAGAGACTCCAACAATCAATGAAGAGTTGATGGGCCTATTTGCCAGAAGATTCTACAAAATGGCAAAGAAAGATTTCAGAAGAAAGTCATCCAGGCCGGATGACAAGCTAAGGTATGACAAAACCCCCACTAAAGAAGTGGTGTGCTTTGGCTGCAGGAAACCTGGACACTTCCACTCAGAGTGTCCAGAGAATCAGAAGAAGGAGAAAAGAAGAGAGAAGGATTCTAGAAGACAGCAAAGCAGCAGGCCTTCTTCCAGCAAACATAAGAAGAAGGAGAAAGGATTTGTAGCTGAAAGCTGGAGTGAAATAGAAGATGAATCCTCATCTTCCAGCTCCAGTGAAGAAGAAGAAGAGGCAAGGGCCAAAGAAGTTTACCTCATGGCCATTGATGCCTCCAGAAGTCATTCAGATGAAGAAGAATAAGACAATGAAGAAGCTTCAGAATCTGAAGCTGACCTGGTATTGTCTTCTTTTGATTATAGCTCTGATTCATTTAAATCTGAATTTAAAACCATGTGCATTGATCTAATAAATTCAGAAAAAGAAATTAAGACACTTAGGGAGAGACTAAGAAACCAAGAAAATGTTATTTCTGAAAATTATAGGCTAAAGGCTGAACTAAATAAAGCTAATTAACTAATCAATTCCTTGAAGACACAACTATGTGAGGCAAAACAACTTGAGGAATATTTCAATGGGAGAAGACTCAAGCTGATGGAAATTATAAGCACAGTTAATGCTAGACTGAATTGCAAGCTGGGCTTGGGTGCTTCATCAAGTTTGCCCCCCATTCTTAAGAAGAATAATTTGTCAACCCCCATTAAATTTGTTTCTGCTAAAGGGAAAGAAATAATTACCAACAAACATAACATAGAACAAATGCCTAATTCAAAAAGTAAAAATAACAAAAATAAAAAAACCTTAGGTAAAAATAATGTTCAGGAGATTTCGTCGAACCTAGATCGACGTAATGTGGCCAGTTCGTCGAACTCAAGTCGATGAACGTTGAACGCAAATTTATATAATAATCATTCGTCTTACTGCGACCGACAAACTATGTATGGTTCGTCGAGCAGAGATCAACGAACTTGGGGCACAAAAAATGAACTTGTTCATCCTCTGAGCAGAGATCGACGATCTTATCCCAATTCGTTGAACTCTTATCGACGAACTCACAACATTTCATCGAACCTAGAAAGACTTGCTGATAATCATAACTATAACAGCAACTCTAATAAACCTAGGAAACCATTTAATCCATTAGCTGATTGGATAATTCCACCCAGAAGATATCATCCATTAGGATACAAATCTCAACCAGAATTCTATGTAATATCTAGTTTTTCATATCAGCAATATAAAGGACCCAAGGTAACCTGGGTCAAGAACACCTAACTATTGTCTTTGCAGATAAAGAGCTGTCCAGTTGTGAATAAACTATGGTACCTGGACAGTGGTTGCTCCAAACACATGACTGGCAACAAGGAAAACCTAATCAACTACAAGTCCAAGCTGGGACCAAAGGTAATCTTTGGTGTCTCAAAGTGTGGCCAATCTGAAGGCTATGGAGAAGTAAGGATTGGAGCTGTCACTTTCAAGAAGGTGACTTATGTAAGAGGACTCAAGCACAACCTCATCTCCATAAGCCAATTATGTGATGAAGGTTATCTGGTACACTTTAACTCAATATCTTGTATTATTTTAAATAAAGAAAAATAAAATGTTTTAATTGGGAATAGACAAGGAAACATATACTTAGTTTATTTTCATTCTGCCAATTCAGATATCTGCATACTTAACATAATTAGTAATCAGAATGAATTATGGCATAAAAGGCTAGGACATGTAAACATGAAAAATATTGCTAGGCTATTAAAAGACAACCTTGTGAGAGATTTACCTTCTGGTCCCTACAAGAAGGAAGGCCTCTGCAGGGCTTGTCAACTAGGCAGGCAAACTAAATCTAGCTTTAAATCAGTAAATAAAAGTGATTCACATAGGATCTTGTACTTGCTACACATGGATCTCTTTGGACCCATTGTTGTACAAAGCCTAGGAGGGAAATCCTATACTTTAGTTATTATATATGACTTCTAAAGGTTCACTTAGGTGTTCTTTCTGAGATCTAAGTCAGATACCTTTAAAGTTCTTACAGATTTTCTCAGGACCATACAGATTGAGTACTCTACTCATATTGCATTGATCAGAAGTGATCATGGTACAGAGTTTGAGTCTCTTCTTATGCATGAGTCTGTGAGAAGGAAGGTATCTGGCATTGCTTCTACTCTGCTAGAACTCCCCAACAAAATGGGGTAGCTGAAAGGAAAAATAGGACTCTAATTGAAGCTGTAGGCATATTACTTGCAGATGCTTATATTCCCCTATCCTTTTGGGCAGAGGCTGTAAGCACAGCAAATTATGTACTGAACAGAAGTTTGATACATAAACTGAAGAATAGGACTCCCTATGAATTACTTAAAGGGAAGAAACCTAAAATGAACTATTTTAAAGTGTTTGGTTGCATATGCTATATACATAATAACAACAAGAAATATATTAGAAATTTTGAAGCTAATGCTGAAGTTGGAATTTTTCTAGGATATTCCCAAGTAAGCAAAGCTTATAGGGTATTTAATAAATCATCTTTAAAAATTGAAGAATCAATTCATGTTACTTTTGATGAGACTAATATGTATTTCAAGGAGAAAGAGATTTCTACCAATAATCCTTTGCAGTTACCTCACTTATGTGAGACTTTGTATAAATTAAGCCTCACCCATGAGGCTCCAACACATCCTTATCCATAGGTTTATGAAGACAATGAAGAAGATTAGGTTGAAGAAGTTGAACCTCATCCAACACAAACATAATTCCACAAGAGGAATTAATTCAAAATGTTGTTGCTAAACCAACTCCACCCACTGACTTTGTCACACTAAGGGATCACCTCAGATCTCACATAATTGGAGACATGTTGGTAGGTGTACAGACAAGGCATCAACTCAACCAAGACTTGATGCATGCTTGTTTCCTCTCTCAAGTTGAACCTCAATCCATAAAAAATGTTGAGCAAGATCCTCACTAGATCATTGCTATGCAAGAGGAACTCAACAAATTTGAGAGATGTAGAGTGTGGGATTTGGTTCCAAGACCCCAAGACTGCCCAGTCATTGGAACCAAAAGGGTATATAGAAACAAACTAGATGCCCAAGGTGTAATTGTAAGAGGTAAGGCTAGGCTTGTTGCTCAAGGTTATAGGAAAGATAAAGGGATAGACTATGACCAAACCTTTGTGCCTGTTGCAAGGTTAGAAGCAATCAAAATATTTCTTGCCTATGCTGTCTACAAAAAATTCAAGGTATATCAAATGGATGTGAAGAGTGCATTTCTAAATGGACTACTCAAAGAAGAGGTTTATGTTGAATAACCTCAAGGTTTTGTCTCTCCAACTTATCCCTCTCATGTATTTAAATTACATAAAGGTCTTTATGGTTTAAAGCAAGCTCCAAGAGCTTGGTGTGAGACCCTAGCCAGCTTTTTGATAGAGCATAAATTCATTAGAGGCATAGTAGATAAAACCTTATTCACTAAACATCATAAGGACCAAACTTTGTTGGTACAAATATATGTGGATGACATCATATTTGGGTCTACTGATTCCAAATTATGCAAGAGGTTCTCTGACCTCATGCATTAAAAATTTGAGATGAGTAGCATGGGTGAACTCTCCTACTTCCTTGGTATCCAAGTGAAGCAGCTCCATGATGGCATCTTCATCTCCCAAGCTAAATATGTTAAAGAGCTTATAAAGAAGTTTGGGATGGCTGATGCCTCAGGAAAGAAAACACCCATGGCTACAAATACTGTAATAGACTCTGATGCACATGGGAAACCTGTGGATCAGAAACTATATAGGGGCATTGTTCGGTCCGTACTATACCTTACAGCAAGCAAACCTGACATCATGTTTGCTATATGTCTTTGTGCTAGGTTCCAGGTGAACCCTAAAGAATCTCACCTAGTTTTTCTAAAAAGAATTTTAAGATATATAAAGAGTTGTCCCAGTCTAGGACTCTGGTATCCTACTAAGTCAGAATTTGAGTTAACTGAATACTCAGATGCTAACTTTGCTGGATGCAGGGTGGACAGAAAGAGTACCTCAGGAACCTACTAGATCCTTGGTATGAGATTTGTGTCCTGGTTTCTTAAAAAGTAGTCATCTGTGTCTATATCAACTACTGAAGCAGAATATATTGCAGCAGGCAGTTGCTGTTCCCAGATGCTGTGGATCCAAAACCAACTCCTGGACTATGGCTTCAACTTAAATAATTCAACCCTCTTATGTGATAACATAAGCGTTATAGCTATAACACAAAATCCAGTCCATCACAGTAGGACTAAACATATAGACATTAGGCATCATTTCATTAGATAGTGTGTAGACAAAAACTAAATTAAACTTGTCTATATCTATACTGATTTACAAATATCTGATATTTTCACCAAACCCCTGGATGAAAGACACCACATGTTTTTTATAAATTAGCTTGTAATGATCAATGGAGAAGACTTAGTTTAGTTTCATTCTGCACTCGGCGAATTTTTCAAAGTTCGTTGAACGGAGCTTGACGAACTAGGAAAAGTTCTTGAGATATTTGTCGACCGGAGATCGACGAACTCTCTCTGAGTGAAGTTATTTTCGTCGAACGGAGATCGATGAATCTGCCTCAGAAAACTTTCATCGAACGGAGCTCGATGTAATGTCTTCAAACCTTCAGACTGAGCTAGACGAATTGTTTAACTCCAAATTATTTCGTCGACCTCAGATCGAATATTTTTTTTTTGGTGGAACGGAGTTTGTCGATTCATATTCTGGAAAACCTTATATCTAGGTTTTCTTCGACCTCTATCCCGCGCTTTCAGTTTCTTGCACTTGATCTTCATTTTTCTCTTGCAGGTGCTCAAAATGGCAATTCCAGCAGGAAATCTCACAGCAATGAAATTCGATACTGGCTTTGATGTCGATTTCGATTCTTTCCAACATTCCGAACCCATCTTCCTCGAAATCTTGCAATTGCTTGAAAGACAGCAGTTGAAGAATCTGTTGTCCACAAGGATCAAAATATTTGGCACTATAATCCCGGAGTGGGTCTATACTTCCTCCACCACAGAAGAGAATACAATGACAGGAACTATATCGGGTAATGTCATCTCCCTTACCCTTGTAGTGTTAACTGAAATTTTTAGATTAAATAATGGAACAAAAGAATTGGAGATTGAGAATGAAGAGTATGCTGAGATGCTAAGACTGATGGATTATTCTGGAGAAAACCCTAATAAACTGCTGAAGAAACACATGTCTTCTGAATTTAAATATCTAGCAATCATTGTGGGGAAAGTCCTGCTGGGCAAGCACACTGCCCATGACTACATAACCAGGCACCAATTCCTTATAATGTGTGTAGTGGTAAACAATAAGCAAGTCAACTGGGCTCAGATCATGTTTGATCTGATTAAGAAAAAGAAAACTAAGAAGGAGGTTTGTTTTGGAAGGATCTTAGGGATCTTCCTGAAAGAGAAGGCTGTTGAATCCCTGGTCTCCCAGACCATATTCATAAATGCCAGCAATAGGCTCACCTGTGCCCTCTTTAGCAAATGGGAGAGGACTATCACCAAGCCCTCCAAGGCTACCTCCTCTTTCGTCAGGACTTTAGAGAGTACCAGAGCTGCTCCAGCCACTTCCCACCCTACTGAAGAGGTTCCATCCTCCATCCCACAACTTCTAGCTGTCAAAAATCCCTCTCAGATAGCACATTAACAAACCTCACAATCCATTCATATCCCGGTCTCTACTCCCACACCTCCATCATCCCCAATTCCTACATCTCTAACCCATATTCCCTTTCCTACTCCTTCCCCCCAACATGATACATCAATACCATCACCACCCCCATCTCCTCTTCCATAGCACTTGGCTGACATTCCCCTATCCAAGTTGTCATCCCTACTAACATTCAATCTACCATCATCCCCCCTCAATACTCCTTCTCCTCAAGATTAATTTCCTCAAGAAACACACATGCGAGATGCTCCACCTCTAACTCCACCAACTACTACCATCCCCACCTTTATCCCCATTCAAACACCCCCTGCCACAACCTTTGCCTCACCACTATTGGATCCCTCCATCATACCACCACTCCTTGCACTTCTCACACCCCTTCTCAAGACCATCATAGCAGATGTTATTTCCCCTCTTGCTATTTCCATTTCCTCCCTTGCTGCTCAAATCACTTCCCTCTCTGCTGCTCCCTCTTCAGGTAGGAACCTGACTTCAGTTACCATTGAAACCAGGTAGGGGGAGATACTCCATGAAGAAGCAGCAGCAGTACCAGCAGCAGCAACAATAGAATTAACAGCAGCAATAACAGCAGAAGAAGCAGAAATAGATGTTGAGGATTTATTTGATTTCATTCATTTTATTGAATCTGATGTGGAAATAGATGAGAAGGTCCCAGAAAAAGCAACTGCTGGTGATTTTATTATAAATCCCACATTTGATCTTTAAAATTTATTAAGCATGTTTGATATAGTTAATTTGAACTGTCTGCCAGAGGAAAGCATTAAGCCATCAATGGCTATAGTCCCTTACACCTCACCAATAAGCCCAAAGGTTGCCAAGCAACTTAAGGCCACTTTTGCTATTCCAGGAATCCCAGCCATTCCATCTCCTCCAAGAGCTGTTTCCCCCATTATCTCATCTCCTCTTGCTCCAATTTTTGTTATGGATGATTCACCTATGCCTGATCTTGATGTATTGATCATGGATGATATAGAAGAGGAAAATAAGTCAGTTGCTTAAAGCACTGAAGTGTACAGTTCTCCAACACCTCCTCTAGCTCCCTTCTAGGTTGAAAAACCTGAAATATCTGCTGAGACTCTAAGAGAAATAAATGCATTACGACAACCCACAAGATTCTGATGATGATGATTGATGATAATGATGGGGACTCGATGAGGATCCTAAGAAAAAGAAAACATCCAAGAAGAGGAAAGCTCCTCCACCTCCTGCCCCCAAAACCAAATCTAGCAAATGACACTCCATATTATATGCTGCATAAAATTACCCCTTATAAGGACATGCCAGCATGGATGTGGTTGTCCAAAAATCAATAGAAAGAAAGAAAGAGAAGAAGGAGATATTCACCTCCTCCCACTCAAAGATATAGAAAGGACCCTCCTCCTCCTCCTCCATCAACTGTTGGTGCTTCAGAGACAACTTCCCAAAGGTTTACCCAGTTTCAATCTTACCAAAGACAACAAGGTAGATCTTCATCTGGCAAGCAACAGTATCAACAACAACAACAACAACAATTCCCTAAACATCAAAAGGCTAAAAGCCCCAAAAGACCTGCTTCCCCACCTATACTATTTGAAAATCCAGAGACAACTACAACAGCTAGGATGGCAAGACTTCAGGAACTGGTTGGCCTTTCAATGATTAATAAAGCTAAAGCTTAAGGGAAGGATCCCTCTCAATACTCTACATTGTCCAAGTACGGAAAGGAAGAGCTTAACAGGTTTGAAAAGGCTAATAAAATATTTAATGTTGATGACTACATGAAATTGCATCCAGAAGCAATGGTCCTAAGGACTACCTCTTTAATTATCATTGGGGCTGCTGACATGACAATGACAAAGGCTCAAGCTGCAAATCCCAACAGGGAAATCATATTTACTCAGTCTGGAGACAAAGGCAAAGAGGAGAAGCACAAGGAGAAAAAGCAGAAGAAATGAAATTTGAACTGATTAGTTTGTGATATTTTAAAATTGTTTTCTCATTTCTGATACAAAGCTTATTGCATATATATATCTGTTGCATATGCTAATTTTTCCTACCAGATATATGTTTTCTTGCTTTATATATTTTTGATTTTATTATGAGTCTGTAATTAGTGACCTCACCCAAATAGGGGGAGATTATTGGATCCCTAGTTTGATTTGGGCTAGGTTCACTAAGTTAGGATCATATGACCCAACATGTATAGCTAGGGTCATGGTTGTGTCCTAGAGTCTAGGCCAAGTCGTTAGAGTTAACAATGCATGGACCAACCATCAATTGACTGCCAAAGACTCAAGACTTCAAAAAATATCAAAGACTCAGAAAATGAGTTCGACATTCGTCGACAAGTCGACGAAAGCCGTGCTCAGCTCGATGAACTCAGAGAAATTCTCTGAGCTGAGCTCGACGAACTTGGTTCTCTGCTCAATGATCTTTGGACACTATGAGTCAGCATTCCTAAGTCCAGAATCATATTCCAGTCGACGAATACATCTTCTCAGCTCGACGATCTTTATGCACAGTTTTGGAAAGATTTATCGAGCTGCAGTCAGCAGTTTTTAGATCGACGATATTGGATCTCAGCTCGATAGACGAATCCAGACTTGGTTATTTCCATCCTTCTGTCCCTATTCTATTGCAATAATTCCTGAGTAATTAATGCTAAAATATTCTCTGAATATTACCGTTAGACGGAGCATTAATTATGGTCTTCATCAGGATTATTGCTTGCCATTTTTCAAAGGGACAGTTGGGGAAATCAATCAAAGCAAATATTCTAAAGGCCGTTAGCATTGAATGTAGGAAGGAATTAAAATTTCAAAAGAAAATTTATATGGAAAATATAAAATGGATTTTCCTCCTCTTTCCAGAAAGACACACAACAATTGAACAAGAAATACAAAACCAGTCAACAGTGAACAAACATCTTCGGCTTTTCTCTCTTGACAGCACTCTGAGACGTAGAGTACACACAATAAAGTGATATAGAGAAACAAGCGCTAGACCAGAGAAAGAACATTAAGCTGAAGAAGAAGAACAATCATTAAAATAAAGAGTCTTCTTCTGTCCTCATCCTAGGATTCTTCGAAGGACAACAACTATAATATCAGTAAAGAAGTCCCTGGATCTCCTCTGGTCAATGCAAAAGCATGAAGGCCTATCACCCTGCAGTAAAGCTCTAACTTCCTGAACTATTCAATATCTCAGGGGGAGCCTTTTCCAACATCAAAATCGATAAAAGTCTTCTCAGTTATACTTTGAGAAAGAGAAGACAAAATCAATCTCTCACCCCCCACTGTATAAAGGGTTCTTTACTCCCTTCAAAAGTTATTCCTGGTTGCAAGTCATCTGGTCAAAAGACTTGAGGTTTGGTTTTTGAGCACCTGATCAAAAGCTCATTGGTGGCAGTCACCTAATCAAAAACCTGAGTGGATTCCTACCAGGTGGTAGAAGAGTGGATGTACCCAGGTTGGGGAACCACTGTAAAATTCTTGTGTTGTCTGGATACTATTTTATTTTGTTCTTGCTATGGTTGTGCTAGTTAGGTTGCTGTGTTTGTGATTATTTATATTTGTTGTGCCTGTGACAAATCATATTAGTTTAGGAATAAGTTTTTATTTACTGCAAAAGTTTTAAAATCTAAAGATACTCTATTCACCCCCCTCTAGAGTATACCAGATCTAACCCCTCACTTTCACTAACACACTAAAAGACAATGCTAGGACCAAAAGTAATATTTGGTGACTCTAACTGTGGCCAGACTGAAGGCTATGGTAAATTTAAAGTTGGAGCTGTTACCTTCAGGAATGCAGCATATGTAAGTGGACTGAAGCACAACCTCATCTTCATAAGTCAATTATGTGATGAAAGGTTTCAAGTATCATTTACTAAAACCTCTTGTATTATCAATTCTTTGGACAATAGTGTAGTATTGACTGGTACTAGAGTAGGAAACATTTACTTAGTTTACTTCCAGTCAGCCAAATCTTAAATTTGCTTATTTAATTCAACTAGTAATAATAATGACCTTTGGCATAGGAGATTAGGTCATGTTAATTTGAAAAACATTGTCAAATTATCTAGGGACAACATTGTTAGAGGATTGCCTTCTTACCCCTATAAGAAGGAAAGCCTTTGCAGGGCTTGTCAATTAGGCAAGCAAACTAAAAGTAGTTTTAAATCATTAAACAAAAGTGACTCGCCTAGGATATTGTACTTACTAGATATGGACCTTTTTGGCCCTATAGTAGTACAACGTCTAGGAGGGAAATCTTATACTGTAGTGATTATAGATGACTTCTCTAGATTCACTTGGGTTTTCTTTCTGAGATCTAAGTCTGATAACTTTAAAATTCTTACAGAATTTCTCAAGAACATACAGATTGAGTACTCTACTCCAGTTGCATTGATCAGAAGTGATCAAGGTACTGAGTTTGAGTCTCTTCTTATTCAAGAGTTTTGTAGGAAGGAAGGTATCATACAATGCTTCTCAGCTCCTAGAAAACCTCAATAGAATGGGGTTGTTGAAAGAAAGAATAGAACACTAATTGAATCTACAGTCACATTACTTACAGATGCTTATTTTCCCCTATCCTTTTGGGCAGAGGCTGTAAGCAAAGCAAATTATGTGCTGAACAAAAGTATTATACACAAGCTTAAGAATAAGACTCCTTATGAGCTAATGAAAGGGAAGAAACCTAAAGTAGACTACTTTAAAATATTTGGATGCTTATGTTATATTCACAACATCAATAAGAAACGCATTAGAAAGTTTTAAGCCAAGTCTGATATGGGAATTTTTCTTGGATATTCCCAAGTAAGCAAGGCTTATAGGGTTTATAACAAATCTAATTTAAAAATTGAAGAGTCTATTCATGTTTCTTTTGATGAGATTAATATGTTTTACAAGGAGAAGACTTCTTCTACCAGTGAAACTTTGCAGGTACCTAACATGTATGAGAGGCTAAATAAGTTGACCCTCACCAATGAGGTTGTTACACATCCTCCTCAACATATTGCTGAAGAAAGTGATGATAAAGAAACTGATGTCAATGCAGAACCAACAATAGCTAATCCTATTCAACCAGAGGAATTTATTCCCCAAGCTGTTGAACAACTAACTCAGCCTACTGACTTGATCACACTTAGAGATCACCCCATATCTCAAGTAATTGGAGACATGTTAGCTTGTGTGCAGATAAGGCATCAAATCAACCAAGATTTGATGTATGTCTGCTTCATATCTCCCATTGATCCCCAATCCATTAAAGATGTAGAGCAAGATCCACACTGGATCATTGCAATATAATAGGAACGCAATCAATTTGAGAGATGCAGAGTTTGGGACTTAGTTCCAAGACCCAAAGACTATCCAGTCATTGGAACTAAGTGGGTATATAGAAATAAGTTCGATGCCCAAGGTGTCATCATAAGGAATAAAGCAAGACTTGTTGCTCAAGGTTATAGGCAAGAGGAAGGGATTGACTATGACCAGACTTTTGCACCTGTTGCAAGGCTGGAAGCAATCAGGATCTTCCTTGCATATGCTGCCTACATGAAATTCAAATTTTTTTAAATGGATGTCAAGAGTGCCTTTCTGAATGGAGAACTAAAAGAAGAGGTCTATGTTGAACAACCTCAAGGTTTCATCTCTCCAATTCATCCCTCTTATATCTTTAGATTACATAAAGCTCTCTATGGTTTAAAGCAAGCTCCAAGAGCTTTATATGAGACCTTAGTTAGCTTTCTTTTAGAACATAAATTTTCTAGAGGTTTTGTAGATAGGACATTATTCACTAGGCACCATAAGGATCAAATTTTATTAGTACAAATTTATGTAGATGATATTATATTTGGGTCTACAGATTCCAAACTATGCAAGGAGTTATCTGACCTCATGCATTCAAAGTTAGAGATGAGTAACATGGGTGAGCTCTCCTACTTCCTTGGTCTCCAAGTGAAGTAGCTACCTGATGGAATCTTTATATCCTAATCTAAATATGATAAAGAGCTGATCAAAAAGTTTGGGATGTCATATGCCTCAGTCAAGAAAACACCTATGGCTACAAATGCTATAATTCACTTTGATGAACATGGGAAACCTGTTGATCAGAAATTATATAGGGCCATTATTGGATCCCTACTATACCTTACAGCAAGCAGACCTGACATAATGTTCTCTACATGTCTTTGTGCTAGGTTCCAAATGAACCCCAAAGAATATCACCTTTATTTCTTAAAAAGGATTTTAAGATATATAAAGAGTTGTCCTAGTCTAGGACTTTGGTATCCTACTGAGTCAGAGTTTGAGTTAACTAGATACTCATATGCTGACTTTGTTGGATGCAAAGTAGACAAAAAAAAGTACCTCTAGAACATGCCAATTCCTTGGTACTAGATTAGCATCCTGGTTTTACAAGAAACAGTCATCTGTGTCTACATCAATTGCTGAAGCAGAATATATAGCAGCTGGCAGTTGCTGTTCCCAGATGCTGTGGATCCAGAACCAACTTCTGGACTATGGGTTCAACTTAAATAATTCAACTCTATTATGTGATAACACATGTGCAATTTCCATTACACAAAATCCAGTCCCTCACAGTAGAACTAAGCATATAGATATTAGGCATCATTTTATTAGAGAGTGTGTAGACAAAAATAAAATTAACCTTATCTATATATACACTAATTTGCAAAGAGCAGATATCTTCACCAAACCTTTGGATGAGAGGAACCATCTATTCTTTAAAAATCAGCTTGGTATGATAAATGGAGAAGCCTTAATTTAATTTCTGTCTATGGTCGATGAATTTTTCAAATTTCGTCAAACGGAGATCGACGAACTGAGGAAATGTTCTTGAGAGTTTTCGTCGACCTGAGATCGATGAACTCTCTGAGTA
Organism: Platanthera zijinensis; assembly: GCA_039513925.1. Taxonomy (NCBI): domain Eukaryota; kingdom Viridiplantae; phylum Streptophyta; class Magnoliopsida; order Asparagales; family Orchidaceae; genus Platanthera; species Platanthera zijinensis. The sequence continues at coordinate 117,886,702 of CM077088.1, forward strand.
GGTCATTTTTCGTCAACCTAAAATCGACGATCTTGCTTCAGAAAATTTTCGTCAACCTGAGAATGACGAAAAGTTTTCCCTTCTTCTGACTGAGATCAACGAACTCTTTTATCAATAAAATATTTCGTCGACCCCAAATCGAAGATTTCTTTTATTTTGCAGGACGGATTTTGTCATTTAATAATCTGAAAAACCTTATAACTAGGTTTTCTTCGACCTCCATCCCGCGCTTTAAGTTCCCTTGCACTTGATCTTTCTGTTTCCTTATTGCAGGCGACTATGGCGATTCCGGCAGGCGCTCTCGCGATAATGAAGTTCGACATTGGATTCAACATTGATTTTGAATCGTTTAAACACTCAGACAAGATATTCCTCGATATTCTGTAGTTGTTTGAGAAACTGCACCTAAAGAACCTGATGACGACAAGAATGAAGATAGTAGTGACTGAATTCAGAGAATGGGTTTACACTTCATTGGCTCCATATGCTGATACGATGGTTGGAACAATATTTGGTCACACAATCCCTTTTACTCCAGAAATTCTTACTGAAATTTTTCGGTTTAGTACATGGGGAAGAAGAACTTGAAATTGAATCTTCTGAATTTAATGAGATGTTGACTTTAATGGGATATTCTGGAGATAACCCCAATAAATTGTTGAAGAAACATTTGTCTGCCGGGTACAAGTTTCTTGCAGACGTAGTTGGCAAGGTTTTGCTGGGCAAGCATACCGCCCATGACTATATTACTAGACAACAGTTTTTAGTTATGTGTGTTGTAGTTAACAAGAAAGCCGTTAACTGGGCTCGTATTTTGTTTGATCTGATAAGGAAGAAAAATACTAAGAAAGAAGTGTGTTTTGGGAGAATACTTGGAACCTTCCTCCAGGCAAAGGGCACTGAATCACTGGTCACCCTGACCGTATTCATAAAAGTGCCTTATTTGGCAGGTGGGAGGGGAACATCCCAAAGCCTTCCAGGGCATCCTCTTCCCAGACTTCTGAGAGTACCAGGGCTATTCCAGTAGCTCCCCACCCTATAGAGGACAATTCTATTCCTCCTCCTCCTCCCCACATTCAAAATCCTTCCACATCCTTCCAACAAATCTCTACATCTCCAATTCATCAAACCTACACCTACACCTCCTGCTTCCCCATCAACCCTTCTTCGCCAGTTCATCAACCTACACCTCCACAATCCCCAATTTCTTCTCCTGTACAACAACATCTAGAGCAAGATCTCTCACCAGATTCTATTACTCCTCCTCTGCCCCCTCTTCCTTCTCATCTTGCAGATATACCTCCACTTCAAAATTTATCATCACTACCATCATTCAACCTTCATTAATCTCCAAGCCATTCTTTATCTCCTCCAGATGAACTCATGACAGACTGTCATCCCTCATCCTCTTCTATCAATCCATCTGTCTCTACTCAGACCCCTTTAGAATTCATGGAATTAACTTCACCCTCCATTTCCTCCATACTGCAATCTGTTGGAACCCCTAGGAGATTTGGGCTAGGTTGTCTTCTTAGGTTGTGACCTATGTTATATAGAAGGGTCAAATTTTATGTGTTTCTTATGTCTAGGCCATGTCCTTAGAGTCAACAGTACAAAGGACCAGCCTCCATCACTGTCAGAGACTCAAGACTTAGATAAATCAAGCCTTAAAGAAAGAGATCTACGTTCGTCGATCTCAGGTCGACGATAGTCGTACTCAGCTCGACCAACTCAGAGATAAACTTCTCTGAACAGAGTTCGACGATCTCTATTCTCAGGTCGACTAATACTTCATCTCTCAATGCCAAAGATCACTCGGCGCCAAAATGGACTCAGCGACATAATTCACTCAAAGCCAAAGTTGTTCTTAGGTCAACGAACTTAGAGCACAGAACAAGAAGATTTCGTCAAGCAGCAGTCATCTATTCAGAGTTCGACGATCTTGTAACTCAGCTCGACAAACAGCAATACTTAGCTCGACGAACTATGGACTCAGCTCGACAAATTCTGTCTTCTGGTCGACGATTCCAGACTAAGTTATTTCCTTCCTTCTGTTCCTATTATATTGCAGTAATTCCTGTGCAATTAAGTCTCTAACATTCTCTGAATATTACCGTTAGATAGAGCATTAATTACAGTCTTCATCAGGATTATTGCCTGCCATTTTTTCAATGAAACAGTTGGGGAAAGTAATCAATGCCGTGTAATTCTCAACGTCATCAGCATTGATTACAGGAGTAATTTCAAAATTCAAATGGTCGTCGACAAACTAATGAGTCCTATTTCCGCTTAAAGAAGAAGATACACGACATCAACAATATATAGAGACAGAAAATCTTGATCTTCTTCATCCGTCCTCAGTCTTCCCTAAGGCTTTCCAAGAGACAAACATACTTATCAGTATAGAAGCCTGTTGTCGAGCGATCATCAAAGCTGAAGGCCTACACCCTTGAACAAAGCTTCCACTCCTGAACCATTCAAGATCTCAGGGGGAGCTTTGACAACAAATAAGAATCCAAACAGTCTTCTTATTTTGACTTGAGAAAAGAAGACTTACATCACTATCTCATTCCCACCTCTATACAGGGTTTTAATTCCCTTCAAAATTATTCTGGTTGCAAGTCTCCTTCCAAAAGACTTGGGTTGGTTTTTGAGCACCTGATCAAAAGCTCACTGGTGTCAGTCACCTGATCAAAACCTGTAGTGGATTCCTACCAAGGGTGGTAGAAGAGTGGATGTACCCAGTTTGGGGAACCACTATAAATTTCATTTGTCGTCTGGTTGCTCTTTCTTTTTTGTTCTTGATGTGGCTGTGTTAGTTAGATATTCTGTGATCTTTGATTTACTTTAATCTTTGATAGTTAGATATAGTTGTTAAAGGTAAAGATAGTATATTGTTAAAGAAGAAAATTTTAAAAAACATACAGACATACTCTATTCACCCCCCCCCCTCCTCTAGAGTATATCAGATCTAACCCTAACTTTCAATTGGTATCAGAGGAGGTTCTTTTGGTTGTACAAGCTAACCCTTGAACCAAAGATCCTAAGTTAGATCTATTCTCTTACATCTTCTAGATCTATACAGCATAGCACAGAATAAAGAATATGCAAGCACCAGACCTCCAGTGTGTAACTTATCCAAGTTCACACTCTGGAAGGCAAGAATCAGACTCTACTTGAATTCTATTAATGAGAATATATTTAATTCCATCTTAACAGGACCACTAGCTCCAGTGGCTTAAAACTCATCAACTTCAACAGACATGAGTGCAGTTCCACCCCCTGGATGGACAGATGCACAAAGAAAGGCAAAGATAGCTGATGCCAGAGCCATGAACATATTGGCTCAAATAATGTCAGATGAGATATTTCAAAAGGTTGTTGAGTGCCCATCAGCCAAGGCCATTTGGGACTCCCTGAACCAGATGGTGGCTGGATCAGCAGATGAGAGGAAGGATAGAAGATCCAACCTCATCACTCAATATGAAAACTTCAAAAAGGATGAAGCGGAAACAATGGAAGTGATGTACAACACACTCAGCTCCATTATCAGTGAGCTAAGGACTCTAGATAAGGAAATCACTTTGACTGAAGTGAATGATAAGATCCTCATGTGCTTCCCCAGCACATGGGACTCAAGAATCTGGCCCATCAGAGAATCCAGAAGCACAACAGAGATCCAACTGAATCTCTACTAGGAAAGTTAAAGTCCTATAAGAAGCTGATAAAATCAAGGGAAGCAATAGCTGAAGTCAAGACTCCTACACCAACTAGGAAAGAGCACAACATAGCTTTCAAAGCTGCAGGAGACTCTGAAGTCATTCCTGTGAATGAAGAATTGATGAGTCTCTTTGCCAAGAGATTCTTTAAGATGGCTAGAAAAGATTTCAGAAGGAAACCATCCAAGTATGAAGACAAGCCAAGGTATGACAAAACACCATCTAAAGAAGTAGTGTGTTTTGGCTGCAGGAAACCTGTGCATTTCATCTCTGAGTGCCCAGAAGTTCAGAAGAAGGATAGAAGAAAGGAGGGTGACTCAAGGAAGGGTCACTACAGCAAGCCTTCCTTAAGCAAGCACAAGAGGAAGGACAAGGGCTTTGTTGTTGAGTCATGGAGTGACACTGAAGAAGAGTCAACCTCCTCCAGCTCCAGTGAGGATGAAGAAGAGCAAAAGGCCAAAGAAGTTTGCCTCATGGATATTGAGGTAGGCAGTAGCAGATCAGATGCTGATGAGTCTGAAGATGAAGAGCTCTTATCAGCTGAGGATCAGGTAATAGCCTCTTATGATTTTGAATCAGAGGAATTTAAACTTGAATTTAAAAATTTGTGCTTAGACTTAATTAGCTCTGAGAAAGAAATCAAACTCCTCAGAGAAAAATTAAATGACCTAGATAAAACTACTGTAGAGAATGCAAACCTAACAAATGAACTTATCTCTGCTAATCAACAAATATCCTTTTTGAAATCTGAACTTAGCAAGGCCAAGATATAAGAAGAATCCTTAAATGGGAGAAGTCTACAATTATTAGATATCACTAGTACTGTAAATTCTAGGATCAACAATAGTAAACTAGGATTAGGTGCCTCCCCTAGTGATCCACCTATAATTTAGAAAAACAATCTTTCCGAACCAGTAAAGTTTATATCCGACAAAGGAAAGAAAAATACTGAACAGGTCAATATGGTTAATAAAGTTCTTGAACAGATTGAAATTAAAAATAACCTCAATAACCAGAAAAACAAAAATGACAATGTTCAGTAATTATCGTCGAACGCAGATCGACGATATATGAACAGATCGTCGAACTCAGAACGACGATATCTGAACGCAAACTTGAGTAATAATAAATCTTCGATCTATGATCGACGATATCAGTATGGTTCGTCGAACAGAGATCGACGATTTTGGTACTCCAAGAATGAATACTCTCATTCTTCAAGTAGAGATCGACGATCTCATCCAACATCATCGAGCTCAGTTCGACGATCCAACCAGAAATCATCGATCCCAGATTTTAACAACAGAAATCCAAATTCTAAGAGCAACTTTAATCCCTTTAGCACATGGATAATACCACCCAGAAGATATCATCCCAAAGGCTATAAAGATCAACCTGAATGCTCATATATTTCCAGTTATTCCTATGTAAATCAATAAGGACCCAAGGTCACCTGGGTCAAGAACAACTAAGTGTTACACTTGCAGATGAAGACCTATCAAGCATATAATCAACACTGGTATCTGTATAGTGGCTTCTCCAAGCACATGTCAGGCAACAAGGACAACTTAATTGACTATAAGTCCAAGCTGGGACCAAAGGTCATCTTTGGTGATTCAAATTGTGGCCAAACAGAGGGCTATGGCAAAATCATGAATTGGAGCTGTAACTTTCAAGAAAGTTGCATATGTGAGTGGACTAAAGCACAATCTCATCTCCATAAGCCAACTCTGTGATGAAGGTTATCAGGTATCATTCAACTCTGAATCCTGTACTATTACCTCAAGAGAAAACAAACCAGTTTTTATTGGCAGTAGACAAGGAAACATATATTTAGTTAATTTCCAGTCTATTACTTCAGATATATGTCTGCTTAACTTTGTTAGTAGCCAAAAGGACTTATTGCATAAGAGATTAGGACATGTAAATCTGAAAAACATTACTAGGCTATCTAAGGACAACCTTGTGAGAGGTTTACCTTCTGGCCCCTAAAAGAAGGAAGGCCTCTACAAGGCTTGTCAACTAGGAAAACAAACTAAATCTAGTTTTAAATCCATTAATAAGAGTGATTCACCTAGGATTTTGTACTTACTATATATGGACCTTTTTGGCCCTGTTGCTGTACAAATCCTAAGAGGGAAGTCTTATACCTTAGTGGTTGTAGATGACTTCTCCAGATTTACTTGGGTTTTATTTTTGAGAGCAAAGTCAGATACTTTTCAAGTTCTTACAGATTTTCTTAAGAACATACAAATTGAGTATTCTACTCAAAGTTGCATTGATCAGAAGTGATCATGGCACTGAGTTTGAGTCTCTTCTTATGCTAGAGTTATGTAGGAAAGAAGGTATAAGACACTGCTTCTCAGCTCCTAGAACTCCTCAACAAAATGGGGTAGTTGGAAGGAAAAATAGAACACACATTGAAGCTGCAGGCACATTACTTGCAGATGCTTACATGCCCCTATCCTATTGGGCAGAGGCAGTGAGCACAACAAACTATGTCCTGAACAGAAGCTTGATACACAAACTAAAACATAAGACCCCCTATGAATTGCTCAAAGGGAAGAAACCAATAATTTACTATTTTAAAGTTTTTGGTTGTGTATGCTATATTCATAATAATGACAAAACGCACATTAGAAAGTTTGAAGCAAAGGCTGTAGTGAGAATTTTTCTAGGATATTCCCAAGTCAGCAAAGCTTATAGGGTTTTTAATAAATCCACATTGAAAATAGAAGAACCCATGCATGTTATATTTGATGAGACTAACATGTTTTACAAGGAGAAGGAAATTTCTACCAGAAACCCCTTGCAGGTAAACAACTTGTGTGAGAAATTGGATGAATTAAAATTTACATCCACGTCTTCTCAATAAGCCAATGAAGAAAGTGATGAAGAAAATCTAGATGCAGTTGAACCCCCCACAACAACAGAAGTAATTCCACAAGAGGAAACCTTCACAAATATTTTTGCTGAACCAACTCCATCTACTAATCTTATCACACTGAGGGATCATCCCAGATCCCAAGTGATTGGAGACATAACAGTAGGTGTATAGACAAGGCATGACTTAACCAGGACTTGATGCATGCCTGTTTCCTCTCTCAAATTGAGCCTCAATCCATATCTGATGCAGAGCAAGATCCCCACTGGATCATTGCAATGCAAGAAGAGCTCAATCAGTTTGAGAGATGCAGGGTTTGGGATTTGGTTCCAAGTCCAAAAGACTACCCAGTCATTGGAACCAAAAGGGTATTCAGAAATAAGCTTGATGCCCAAGGTATGATTGTGAGGAATAAGGCTAGGCTTGTTGCTCAAGGGTATAGACAAAAGGAAGGGATTGAGTATGATCAAACCTTTGCTCCAGTTGCCAGGCTAGAAGCAATAGGGATATTTCTGGCCTATGTTTCATTCAAAAAGTTCAAAGTCTATCAAATGGATGTGAAGAGTGCCTTCTTGAATGGGGAACTTAAAAAAGAGGTTTATGTTGAACAGCCTCCAGGTTTTATTTCTCCAACTCATCCCTCTTTTGTGTTTAAGTTGCACAAGGCTCTTTATGGTTTAAAGCAAGCTCCAAGAGCTTGGTATGAGACCTTAGCCAGCTTTCTATTAGAGCATGGTTTTTCAAGAGGCATAGTTGATAGGACTTTGTTTACCAAATTGCATCATGATAAAATACTATTAGTACAAATATATGTAGATGATATAATATTTGGCTCTATTGATCCCAAATTATGCAAGAGATTTTCTGATCTAATTCATTCAAAATTTGAGATGAGTAGCATGGGTGTGCTTTCCTACTTCCTTGGTCTCCAAGTGAAGCAGCTCCCTGATGGCATCTTCATTTCCCAGGCTAAATATGCCAAAGAACTTATAAAGAAGTTTGGGATGGCTGATGCCTCAGCAAAGAAAATACCAATGCCTACTAATGCTATAATAGACTTTGATGCACATGGGAAACCTGTGGATCAGAAACAATATAGGGGCATTGTTGGGTCCCTATTATACCTTATAGCAAGCAGACCTGATATTATGTTTGATACATGCCTTTGTGCTAGGTTCCACGTGAACCCTAAAGAATCTCATCTAGTTTTTTTAAAAAGAATTTTGAGATATATAAAGGGTTGTCCTAGTCTAGGTCTCTGGTATCCTATGAGTCAGAGTTTGAGTTAACTGGATACTCAGATGCTGACTTTGCTGGATGCAGAGTGGACAGAAAAAGTACATCAGGAACTTGTCAGTTCCTTGGTATGAGATTAGTGTCTTGGTTTTGCAAGAAGCAGTCATCTGTGTCTACATCAACTGCTGAAGCAGAATATATTGCAGCTGGCAATTGTTGTTCCCAAATGTTATGGATTCAAAACCAACTACTAGACTAGTGTCTTAACTTAAATAATTCAACATTATTATGTGATAACACAAGTGCTATAGCCATAGCACAAAATCCAGTTCATCATAGCAGAACTAAGCATATTGATATTAGGCATCATTTCATTAGAGAGTGTGTAGACAAAAATAAAATTAATCTTGTCTATATCTACAATGATTTACAAAGAGTTGATATCTTCACCAAACCTGTGGATGAAAGAAATCATTTGTTCTTCATAAATCAGCTTGGAATTATAAATGGAGAAGAATTAGTTTAATTTCTGTCTGCACTCGACGAATATTTCAAAGTTCGTCGAACGGAGATCGACGAACTGGGGGAAGTTTGTGAGATATTCATCAAACGGAGATCGACGAACTCTCTGTGTGAAGTTTGTTTCATCGAACTGAGATCGACGAACCTACTTCAGAAAACTTTTGTAGAACGAAGATCGACGAAATGTCTTCAACCCTTCAGACTGAGATCGACAAATCATTTAAGTCCAAATTATTTCGTCGACCTCAGATCGAAGATCTATTCATTTTTTGTGGAACGGAGTCTGTCGGTTCATATTCAGGAAAACACTATATTTAGGTTTTCTTCGACCTCCGTCCCGCGCTTTCAGTTCTCTTGCACTTGATCTTCGACTTTTCTTGCAGGTATTCTCATGGCGATCCCCGCAGGCTCTCTTACAGCGATGAAGTTTGATACAGGATTCGATCTAGATTTTGAATCCTTCCAATACTATGATCCTGTATTCGTGAACATTCTGCAAACTTTAGAAGACCAACATCTCAAGACTCTGCTATCAACACGCATCAAAATCTGTGGAACAGAGATCAGGGAATGGGTCTATACATCTACCACGGAGGAGAACGTGATGACAGGGACTATAACTGGTAATGCCATCTCCCTCACTCCAGCGATTTTAACTGAAATATTTGGATTGCATAACGGTGAGGAGGAATTAGAAATTGAAATTGAAGAGTTTGATATGATGCTGAGCCTCATGGGTTATTCAGGAGAAACCCCACAGAAACTGCTTCAAAAGCATTTATTTGCTGAATATAAGTTCCTTGCAGATATTGTAGGGAAAGTGCTGATAGGAAAGCACTATGCACATGATTACATTACTCTACATTAATTCCTGGTTATGTGTGCAATAGTAAACAAGAAAGCCATTAACTGGGATCAGGTGTTGTTTGATCTTATCAAAAAGAAGAACAATAAAAAGGAGGTATGTTTTGGAAGGATCCTAGGAATCTTCCTCAAAGAAAAGGTTGTCGGATCCCCGGTCTCCTCGACCATATCCATTAATGCCTCTAAGAGACTTACCTGTGCTCTTTTTGGCAAGTGGGAGAGGACCATTATAAAGCCAACGAGGCTCCTTCCTCTTCCACCAGAACTTCTGAGAATACAAGGGTTGTACCAGCCACTCCCCAGCCTACTGAAGCGGACCATCCCACCCCTTCATCTCTTCCATCACCTTTACCAGCCATTCACATTCAAACTTCATCCACAACCCACATACAAATTCACACCCCTCCATCCTCCCCAATCCACATCTCTTCACCCCATACTCACATTCCTACAACAACTCCATCATCACATGGTACACCAACTCCATCTTTCTATGTCACCCCAGCTCCAACACCGCCATCATCCCCTCTTCCCACTCACTTATCCACCCTACCCTCATTCAATCTCCCGTCCTCCCCTCTTCACACTCCCTCAGATAACTCTCACCCAAACACTCCACCTCCACCTTCACCAACAACTGCAACATTACCTACCTCCACTCTCCTGGACCATTCCATTATTGCCCCCCTCATTAACCTTCTTACACCTCTTCTGAAAACACTCATCACAGAGGCCATTACACCTCTTATTGATTCCATCACCTCCCTCTCCACACAATTTGCTTCCTTCTCTGCTGCCCCCTCTTCAGCTAGGAGCCTGGCTCCAGTATTCACTGAACCCAGGCAGGGGGAGATATTCAATGAAGAAGCTGCAGCAGTTCAAGCAGCTCTAGCAGTTCAAGCAGAAGTAGAAGCAGTAGCAGTAGCAGACTGTATAGATTCAAGTTTGATTGCTTTCATTCATTTTATTGAAACTAACATGGACATTGATGAGTAAGTAATAACTGAAATAAATTCTGTGGGTGATGTTATCATTCATCCAACCATAGACTTGGATAGACTGTTAAAGATTTTTGATACAGCTTATTTAAGCCTCACTCCAGCAAAAATTACCAAGCCATCAATGGCTATTGTTCCTTATTCAATACCAATAAGTTCTGAAGCTGCTAAGCAACTTCAAGACAGTCTTGCTCAGACTCCTAAGACTCCAGTAATGAAAACCAAGGCTGACTCATTCAGAGCCTTCCCTCCACCAGATTCATTTTCTGCCCCCATTTTTGTTATGGATAATACTCCAATGCCTGATTTAGATGATCTGATCATGGCTGATATTAAAGAAGAGAACAGGGCAGCTGCTGTGAGCTCTATCTTAAGAAGTCCTCCAGCACCAGTTGAGTCTCCTCCTCAAGCTCCTTTACAGCATAAAGAATCTTCCATTTCTGCAGAGCTTTTAAAAGAGATAGATGCATTGTATGACAATCCTTAACAACAATCTGATGATGATGATGATGATGATGATGATGATGATGATGACCCTGATGAAGATCCAAAGGGAAAGAAAATGCAAGCCTCAAAGAAAAGGAAAGATCCACCTCCTCCTGCTCCCAAAACTGGAAATACCAATGATATACCATATTATATCCTACAAAACATAATTCCATACAAGGGTATGCAAGCATGGATGTGGCTATCTAAAAATGAACAGAAAGCAAGGAAGAAAAGTAGGAGGTATTCTCCTCCTCCACAAAGGTTCAGAAGAGATCCTCCTCCTCCTTCTCCAGCTGCAGGTGCCTCAGGAACCTTATCTTGAAGATCAGAAGGATTCACTAAACCTACTCTCACTAAAACTTATCAGAGATAGGGAAGACCCTCTCATTCTTATGGAGATTGTCAGCACAAACAGAGACATCAGTCTTATTCCAGACATCAGTCAGCTCAACAGTTTATTTCTAAGCCAACATTTTCCCCTCCTCCATCTCCTAGCAAAGCTAATAGCCCTGAAGAACTTCCAACTCCAGCTTATGATCCTGAAGCTAGTCCAACTACAAGAATGGCTAGATTCAAGGAATCTGTAGCTCTTTCTCAAATAAGGCAAGCCAGAGAAAAAGGCCAAGATCCATCTCAATTCTCTAACATGTCAAACTATAAAAAGAAAGAGTTTGAAAGATACCATGTAGGGAAGCTGTTCAATGCTGAGGAATATATGAGTCTACATCCTGAAGCTGTGGTTCCAAGAACCACCTCTCAAAAGACTCTTGGAGATACTGACATGACCATGACTAAGAGACAAGCTCAAGACCCAAGCAGGAAAATCATATTTGCTAAGTCTTCTGACCTTCACAAGAACATTTAAACTGTTTATTTTCTGTGTTTTCTGTGAACAATCTGGGTTCATAGCTTTATAAAGGTACTAATAGCTTATTTATTCTATCAGTTATCTCAGTTTTCATGCTATGTTTACTTCATTTTGTTTTGTGATATTTTTTTTGTTTATTTAAAGTAACCTAACCCAAATATGGGGAGATTGTTGGAACCCCTAGGTGATTTGGGCTAGGTTGTCTTCTTAGGTTGTGACCCATGTTGTTGGGTATTGTATCCACAATTACCTGGATTTGAAGAAACCTCCAGTAAAGCTAAGATGGATTCACAATATATTTGACAATCTCCTATTAAGTTGTGCTTGCATCTATTCCATGCTAAGTACACACCAATGTCAGGGTGCAGTGGGTCAATATACACGGGTCTGCACAACGTAATCCCTCGTTGAGTAGATCAGTGTGTTGAATCACGTGTGCTCTCTCTATTGGAGTGTACTTATTTTTAAGTACAGGGTCGAGATAGATCAAGAGTAGAAGAGGAGCAAAGATGGGTCAAAGACCAAGTTCATATGAAGGAAGAGAAAATCGTCTAAGTCAAAATCGACGGGAATCACTAAGTGATTCTTGCCGAATCATCGAGAATAAGTCAGTGATTCTCGCCGACTTCATCCGGCTGACTGTCCTCCTACAAGAAATCTGCTAAGGCAGAATCGACGGGAATCACCAAGTGATTCTCGCCGATTCGACGAGAATCACCTTGCATTCCCGCTGATTCCCTCCGGATGACAAGATTTCCAACTGGAATTCTACCGAGGCAAATTCGACGGGAATCGTGAGTGATTCCCGCCGACTTTGACGGGAATCACCAGCGATTCTCGCCAAATTTGCCTTAGGAAAAATTCCCGTTCGCTGGACCAATCCAAGTTCTCTGTGCGCCGTTTTGAACGGGACTAGGGCTTCTCCTTGTGGGCCCCACAACGGCCATTTATGGTTGGCTTCTAATATATATACTCGCGTATTTGAACATACCAGCGGATCGAAGAACGGAAAGAAAAACTGAGGCCGAGCATGCCCTAGCCGATCGCGGAACTTCACCGATCGCCGTCGCCGCTTGCAAGCTAGTCGCCGTCGCTGATCTTAGAGCGTCTTTGATCTTCCGGCGACAGTACCGAGGCAAGCCTAGAGTCTCACGCTTCTCTCTCGAGATCTCTTGTCTCTCGATTTGTTGAACGAGGATAGTTCTTCATTCTGAATCGATTGAGACGACTGATCCGATTGAGATCGTTGGTAGACCTTGCTTGCTTCGTCAAGAAGTTTGGATCTACAAAGCATCGCCTCCGCATTCACTTGCCTACGCCGATCTTGTCAAGATCCTCTCCAAGAGAGAACACCGGTCGTGGATTCTTCGTCTCTTTCAAGAAAGCTTCAACAAACGAAGAAGGACATCAGGATCTCCACAAGTTTGTTTGTATTTCTTGTACATTCAATTTTTTTTTGTTGTAAAGGAATTTTGATTCCTAGTTATAAGGGTTGGGTGCAACCCGTGGTCGAGGAGTAGTGACTCCTTTGGTTGGAAGGGTTCCTTCCGTAGTGTGAGGATTGGATTTCAATGCGGTTAGTGAAGTGACCGATTCATCTCTTGGCGGGAGATAGGTCGAAGGGGGAGAGTGGACGTACCCAAATCGGGGAACCACTATAATTGCTTGTGTGCTTTTCTGTGCTGTGTTTGTTCATTTGTGCAGGTATTTTAAATTCTGCAAAAGATTGCACGACACATATTCCCCCCCCCCATAGGTGGATTTAGTTGACACTAGATACTTTCAAGTGGTATTAGAGGGAGGTTAATCGTCAATAAGGTTAACACCTTGAGTAAGATCCTACTTCTAGTGTCAAGAAGAATACAAGACTCAAGTATGGAGCTGTACACTGATGTCTCTCCTCTAAGACTCCCTGCCAGCACAAAAGAGTACTATCCCATCTAGAAAACGAGAGTTCAGTTTCATCTGGAGGCCATTGACCCTCGTGCGTCATTCATTATGGAAGAGGGTCCCTTCATTCCCTTGAAGGCTTCCGGTTCTGGAGAAGATCTCCAAATCCCGAAGAGTACCGCAGAGATGTTTGAAACTGAGCTCTCACTTTTCAAATTGGACAAGCTGGTACGACAGATCATCTCTGATGTTTGGTCAGGGTCTTCTCTTACAAGATTGGATAAGTGCAAGACTGCAAAGTCCATATGGGAAACAATCTCTGACCTCATGGAAGAAAAAAAGGCTGCCGGGACTGAATGCCAGCAAGAGGATGAGGCTTATATGGGGGTCCTCGCCTCTGATGATTAATGTCAAGAATAACTTCTCAATATCAGGGCTTCGGTATCTCTATCAAAGACTGAAGAAGAGATTGAGGAATGCAGTTGTGATGAAGCTGAAACCTCAGTCTCAGCTGACCACAACTCTAACCCTGATCAGCATGATCAGGATCAAGTATCTTCCTCTTCCTTCTCTCTTCCTCTTGTATCTCCTGAAGGCATGAGAAGTTCAGAGGTTTCTCCCTCTTTTGATGCTAGGGAAATAGACAGTTTCAATCAAAAGATTGAAACTCTTGATTCCTTTCATAGTGCCCTTCAGAAGAGCAACTTGCTTGTGGAGAAACAAGCTATGGAAATTGCTCAGTTGAGGACCATGATGGATCTCCAATTGGAATCCATCAAGGTGAAGGACTCAAAGATCTCGGATCTAGAGTTTTCTCTAGAGATCGAGAAAAGAATAGTATCTAACTTTTCCAAGGTAGATGCTATTAAGAGAAAGGGAGAAAATGGGTTGGTCTCACGAATTATAAAATCGTGGAGAAATCGGGAAACTGTTTTCAGACCCCCCACACCGAGTAGGAAGGGCACACATCATGCCCTCAGGTATGACCAAAAGAAAAATTATGGTCACTGCAAGAATGATCAACCCTCATGTGTAAATACCCATAGTGCAAGTGTTGTTATGGCTACCCATGAGAAAATACATTTGGCTCATAATGAACCTTTAGTATTCACTGCCTCAGCCTCAACACTTCATGAGATTGCAGGAACCAGCTCTCACAGTACCTCTCACCACCCTAGGAAGCAGGGAAAGAGGGTCGGCAAACATGTAGCAAGTATCTATGGGGCCCCCGGATGTGTGCTGACTGGAAAGAAGGCACCACCTCCCAGGCCTCATGACACTCACCACATGTTCTCCATCCACCCTCCCTCGTGTCCCGGTGGAAAGGGTAAATTTGAGAGCAGAACCAACTTTGCCCCTATACGACCTATGATCGTGACAAACTCAGTCAGTAGATCTGGTCAGAAAAGGAGATACAATATTCATGAGTGATGGGGCTGTGGAAAAGTCGGTCACTTTGCCATAGATTGTTGGCACAATACTTCTGTGCCAAGGGCAAGGGTATGTCCACATCCCTTCGCTAGAGATAGCCTTCCTGACAGAAATCCTGCAGGAAGGCATCCTGTATTTTATGCTGACAAGAACCTAGGACCCAATACATATTGGGTTCCTAAGGTAAGGTAATTCATTTTTGCAGGATAGTCTAGGTACCCGTGAACATGATGGGACCTAGACAAGAGATGTTCCAGGAATGCTATGGAACAAGTATATGGAATAAGAGATAATGCCAACTACAATGTCCTACTTGAACTGGATACCTGGTTTACTTCAAATAGTGGATTCGAATGATCAACCTAATGATCCCAGGTACGGGCATTCAGTTTCGAAAATTGAATCGCATTACATAGATGTTTTTATATATATATATCCAAACAGATATGTAGATTCTCTTTCAAGATATAAATATATATACATACACACACCGGATGCTAATAACTGTATGATCCTCAGTTTGGAATCTGATTGATTTTTTATATCATTGATAATGGGTGACACTGGGTATCAATCGATCTGATGAAACTCAAGGGACGTGTGCCAGTAGTTGCAACGAAAATTTCACATTTTGACTCACCAAGAAATAGCTAGTGCTTATTTCTAGGGTTAACCTCCCTTTGACTCGGCTTAGTTATTCTGACCGAGATATTTATTATCCAACAGTTAATAGGGCAAAGTATCGAATTAACAGAAATTCAAATCGACAATTTAAAATTATCGATATAAAAATGGTCAAGCGGAAACCTACCATTCCCAGCGGAAACCTGCCATTCCCAGCGGAAATATAGGATACAGCGATAATCATAGGAAATAAATAGCGCTCGAAAATCCCGACCCTTTGTATTCTGGAAATAGCGTAAATTCCTCCCGTTGCTCCCGTTGCTCCCGTTGCTCCCGTAGCGTGGTGATCTCATCGACTCCCGATCGCCTCTCGTCGACTCCAGATCCCGTCGATTGCAGTTCACCGCTGTCCTCTCTCCGCCGGCTCGGTGTTCCCGTCTTCGGCATCTGCTTGACGTAAGGCTCTCGCTGATTCACCGCCAACATTCCCGCTCTCGTCGACTCACGCTCCCTTCGATTGCAGTCTTGACGCAAGCCGCTTATTCGACTAGGGCTTCTCTCCGCTCGGCGCAAGGGTAACGACCATTCCTCATTGAATCACTAGCTTGTTTGTAACTTGTCTAGTTCCTACTAGTTTAGTTCCTAATCTATAGATTTAGATAGAGTTATGTCCCGTGGATGTTACTTGTTTAGGTTTATAATGGCTCCTCGAACCACGGTCGGGCTCGTCACTGGGAGTGAGTTGGTTAGGACTGGCTTCGCCCATGCTTCTGATGAATTCAGGAACATCATCCTGATGCTCGAGCAAGCCGGGCTCTCCTTTATACTCGAGCGCCCGTGCAAGGTTCTAGATAAGGAAGTTCTTGAGTTCTATACAACCTCCAAGCTACATCACGAGGACACCTTGATAAAGAGTAAGATTGCTGGACTAAGAATATAGATGACTACTGCAAGACTATCACATCATCTGCAGCTCCCTAGCTCTGAACAAGAGGACTACCTGGATGAAAATGATCGTGCAAGGAAACTACTGTTCTGTGGACTAGATCGAGGGACCAAGGCCATCAAACGCAAGGACATGAACGAGGAAGGAAAGCTCCTCTCGGATATAATAGGAAAAGTTCTGATCAGCAAACCCGGCTCCCATTATCATATTTCAGGGGATATATTTAAGATCCTGATGGCTGTGGTGTGCAGAAAGAGATTCAACTGGGGCCATGCTATTTGAGAAGATTAAAGATACCCTACGAACTCCTAACTTTGGGAGAATCATCAGCCTATACCTGAATCAGATGGACGGAGATAGGTTTGATATGAGCAAGGGAGTTCCTCTTCACTACTTAAATACGATGGACTCCAGTGTTTTTGATAGATGGGAGAGGAGAATTAGCCAAGGAGGTGCAGCTGAAGCACATGGTGATGAAGAAGACAGAGCTCCGGTGTTACAAAATTCCTTGGGTGAGCCCAGTGAAGTTCCTGATCTGCTGCATGCAAGAACTAAGGGGGAGTCTTTACCCATTCCTCCTGATGCCCTCAGGATGGATGTCTCAGTTTCAGATCAAGCAGACGCCGTTACTAATATTACCCTTATCGCAAAGGATGCAGTGGATACCCTCACTACCGATTAGGCTGGCGAGGAGGAAGTGGAGGATGACATGGAAGATAATGCTGCTGATAAGGATGATGTGGAGAATGCGATCGCTGATGATGTGAACAATGAGCAAGTAGGAAATGAAACGACCATGAGGGAGAGTGATGTTGACCTCCCCTCTGAGGAACAGGTTCCATTAAAAGTTCCTGATGAATTTGGCGAAAAAATGGAGGGGGAGACCTCCCGACAGGGGATGATAAGTACATATGGAAAAACAACAGAGGCTGCCCCTATCCCCCCACAAGAGACTGTGAATCTATCTAGCTCCACCAGTGTATCTACAGAAGAGAATCCTGACTCCCAGAGTCCTATCCTCCCTGAGCACGACCAGGACATGCATCAGGCTCATCCATTAAGACCTAGCCTGGCAAATCACATGGTAAATATCATTCAAGGTATAGTGGATGAACTGAAGGCCTCTTTTGAACAATCTCACAACAAGGTACTGAAACAGATTAAGCAATCTGAGGATTTGATGCTAAAAAATGTTGTGGAGATAAATCATAAGCTGGATATGATGGAACAGAAATTTGAAGCTAAGTATGCAGAGGCCGGCACTGCCGTAAATCTTCTAATGCAAGGGCTTAAGAAAAATACAGCTGATCTGGCAGTGGTAAACCAAAATGCACATGTTGTGGCCAACAACATCAAATTATTTGATGCCAACATTGTGACACTCAACGCAAATCAGACATCCCGGCTGAACGAGTTTACTAAGACTATCAAGCATATAGATGAGTCACTGCATTCTTATGCAAACTCAATAGCTCAAGAAGCCAAAAAGGGGGAGA
The DNA here is from genome assembly GCA_039513925.1 of Platanthera zijinensis. Classification (NCBI taxonomy): domain Eukaryota; kingdom Viridiplantae; phylum Streptophyta; class Magnoliopsida; order Asparagales; family Orchidaceae; genus Platanthera; species Platanthera zijinensis. The sequence goes on from CM077088.1 coordinate 117,904,669, forward strand.
ATGAATATACAGCTAAGATGGCAGTGCTAGAACAAATCATGGTCGACAACTTCATGCAGTCAAATAATTATGTTTTTGAAAGTTGTCACTGGCTAGTTCAGTAAGCATCTGGTATACAAATTCTAATTCTGGTTCCTCCTCCTGATGAGGTTACCACTGTTGCTGATGAGGTTGCAAGTGCTGAGGAGGTTCCCTTGAGTGAAGCTGATGCCAGAAAGGCTGTTAGGGCCGCTGCCAAGGCTGTTCACAGGGCTATGTTTGATCAAGAGGCCATTGCAAAAGGAAAAAGGAAACTTTAAGAAGGAACTTCCAAAGAGACTCCAGCTGAGAGGAAAGTAAGATTGAAGGAAAGTGAAGTGAAGAATGAACGATGGAGTCCTACATCGAGGAGCATTATACTGGATACTTTCATGCTACAACAGCGGGGAGAGCTTAATAGAAATGAAGTATACAGTCAGTATGAGTGGGAGATGCACAAGGAGTATGAGGCGAAAAGAAATATATTCTTCAGGTCTAACACTGTGGAACATAAAGCTCCTCCACCCAGATACTACCCGAAGCCAAAGGAGTACTTTGAAAGACAAAGCAAGAAGTTCCAGGCTGAACAACTAAAGGATGCTCAGGCAAAGGAATAGATTTTCTTTCTATATGCGTGTATATCATTTCTTGTATTTAAATGAACAATCTTTGGATATATATATATATATGATCACATGTTGATTCATTTGTTGTTCTGAATGCGTGAAATTTTATTATTCTGATTCTTGTCTCGCACATTTGTTATGTATATCTTTCTGGTTGGTGTAATTCATCTTAGCTAGTAGGATTTTGGCTTCTTCAAATAAGGGAAGATTGTTGGGTATTGTATCCACAATTACCTGGATTTGAAGAAACCTCCAATCAAGCTGATGGAGACGACGGCCCACAACATTTCAAGGACGGCGATGGCATGCTTGCGGATGACTATGCGGAGCGTCGGCATAATAGCCGTCCAGAACGCAAACCCATATATTATTAATTAATAATAATAATTATTAATAAATTATTATTAATTAATAAGTCATTTATATGTTTGGTATTTTTATGTCGCAAAGTTATTTTCATTTCATGTATGATGGGTGCTTATAACCATCATTTGCTATTTTTATTTCATGTTCTTTATTTTTGTAATTGTTATGTTATGATGGGTGCAAATAGCCATCATGAGTGGTTTAATTTTCTAAGGTGGAGATTGAGTGGTGTAGCCTATATATAGGCATGTATGTTTCATATTTTAGTTAGTGAATGAATGAAAAAATTAAAACCCTCACTTTGAGAAGTTTCCCTCCTCCCTCTCTTGGCAAATTTCGGCCTCCCTTGGTTCTCCCCCTCTCTTGGCCGCCAGCCACCCTTTCTTCCCCCCCCCCCCCTCTTCCTCCTCTCCTTCTAGCAACCCGAGCCCCTTCCTCCTTGCAACTTCTAGATCGGCCACCATCCCCCCTCCACTTCATAACCACGGCCCCCACAACCTTGCCAAAACCGACCACCACCTTCCATATTTAGCCCTCAAAACCTACCAAATTTGCTCTTTCCTTCCATATATATATATTTATTGCCAAATAGAAGATCTCTTTGTGGGAATCTCCAACTCCGGCGTGACGCGACGAAGGCGGATCAGTTTCTCTCCAACCGGCGTGACTCCGGCGGAGCCTTTGAAGAAGCGATTCGAGTAGAGTGAAATCGGAATCACCCATTCCGATTGGGTAACGAAACTTTTCTACCGTTGCGTGTTTTTTATCCTTAGATTAATTCGTGTGGTGGATTTTCTTGGCGTTAATTTTGATAACATTGAAAATATCGTGGATAACTTTCATCGTTTTGTGTCTTTTTCTTGATTGATCTAATTTTCATAAAGGGGTTTGGCGAGCCCTCGTTTTTCTTTTGTTGGGAGAGATCTACCTTTTCCAGATCGTGTTTTATTCGGTAGATCTCTTTTGGTACAACACCGCTCGATCGGATCGTGTAGGTCCCTTTAGCCGGAAAGAACATTGGTTTATAGCCCTTGTTCGATCCCTATCAGTTTTGCTACCCGTACGCTAGTATAAAATTGATAACATTAATTACGTGGTGCCGCGTAGATCGATTGTGCGAGTGTAGAATTTGGTTCGTAGAGAGCTAGTCGTGCGCGTCTGTAATTATATTTCGGTCCAAACGTGTACGCCTACATCAATTTGGTATCAGAGGGAGGTTGTTGTCGATTTCCTAATCGGCACCATCCTTCTATTTTTAGGTAGGCTAAAGAAAATATAAATTTTAAATTTCAAATTTTAAATTTCAAATTTCAAATTTCAAATTTCAAATTTCAAATTTCAAATTTCAAATTTCAAATTTCAAATTTCAAATTTCAAATTTCAAATTTCAAATTTCAAATTTTAAATTTCAAATTTTAAAATTCAAATTTAAAATTTAAAATTTCAAATTTCAAATTTCCAATTTCAAATTTCAAATTTCGAAATTCAAAAATTCAAAAAAATTCAAAATTCAAATTTTCAATTTAAAATTCCAAATTTCAAATTTATCTCAAAATCTAAAAAAAAAAAAAATTATTTTTCATTAAGTCATTATTTTTATTAAGTTATTTTAAAATTTAATAGTTGGTCTGCCAATAGCGGTCTATATTTTTATTTTTTCGGCAAAATTCAGAAAAAAAAATTAATTAATAATCTCCATATTTTTGCCAGCAAGAATATTGAAAAAATATATATATATTATGTTTAAATATTAGCGAGAACAAATCTATCTTTGAAAATTAATCAGGATCAGACTATATTTCTTTGTATTTGTGCGCTTACTCCGCGTAGTCAATCCCCATTTTCCCGTTGAAAATTAAAACAAAAAAATGGCCTACGATGTTCACGTTTCCCGAATGAAGTCATTAGGTTCCGTCATGAACGTTAGAAAGCCTTTCCATTGTCCGGTAGTGGAAGAGATTAAGGGGTTGATTGGTCAACTAAAGGCTAATCAAGTTATACCGCACTCATCTAGGCATGTTAGAGTTCCAGCTCCGACCTATGATGGGCTAGGTGGAACGCAAGAGTTTTTATACTGGGTGAAGGCTATGGAGCGCTATTTTGAGAGATATCAGATTGTGGACCCCCACAGGATCCCCGTCGCGAGACTTCAATTATTTAGTCGAGCCCAGACCTTCTGGCTCAATGAGGAGAGACGTTTTGGGACATCCCTCGAAGAGTCACCTGTAGGTTGGAATATTATGAAGAATCTATTAACAGATGAGTATTACCCTCCCCACTGTTGTTCTCAGTCATCTGAAAATCTGAGTGAAACGCCACCTATGATTATGCCTACACCGTACAAGTACGACACCCCGTACTCCCGTGCTAGGACGTCACATAAGTTTACTTCTCCCCGCCAGGGCACTAGACCCCAACTTGATTATGAGAGAGTTCCTATCCTCGTGGGTAGTCAGGTGATCAAGACACGTGAGACTAGTGAAACGACTAGGTTTGGTACTATCGATCATTTTATTCTGACTATGCCCATAGTCTCCTTAGAGTCGCCCCCTGAGCTGTCAGATCTAGTTATTGACTCCCCTGATGAGTCTGAGGCTGATTCTACGATTGCGCCCTTCACCGAGGATGAGACTATTATCACTGACGAGTGTAGCGACGTTGAGGAGATTGGTTACCCTAGTGACCTGGATGAGGATTCCACCACCAAGGAATCATCTCCACTCCCCGTCGATGACATTTTGGAGCCTACGGTTACTCCTGCTGAGATTACACCTGAGTCGGTAGGCATTTTACCTGATGATGAGAGTTTACTTAGTAGTGACACAGGAGATGATCTGTTCGGACTCGAGCTGGTTCCTCTTAGACCGAGATATTTTGAGGACTGTTCTGATGATCCTGATATATTGGACGTTCCGACTGATTGGGAAGACTTACCATTGGTGAGCGAGTTATGCTTGGATGATTTTAGTGCTATGAGCCCGAACGATATTTCTTTGATGCAAACACCTTTATCTGACGTTCCTAATTTAAAGCTTCTGTTGGGCTCAATTTTACCCTTGTCTGAGACCATAATTGATTCTAAATTAAATAACTTGGATAGTGTGTCAGAAGAACTTGTAAGCAAGGAAGTTGCTTTATTGGACGATTTTTTGGATTGGACCCCGGGTTTGATTTTACCGACTCATCTCCCTGACGCGTTGATTCGACGTACTGATCATTTAGGACATGAGTGTGGTACGATTGATTTCAGGAGTTCTACAGTGCCCCCTGAGTTCATTCTGCCAATACCCCCAGATGAGGTCCCGTTAGTGCCTCCAGCTCACGTATTATTGTTGCCGACCTATGACCCGACGACTGATTCTGATTTACATGATATATCTAATGAATTGGTAGACATGTTGGACGAATTTTCTATAAGGGCGAATCCATTGTTTGAATTTTCATATGACTTTAATGGCTTGCAACCGGGTGATCTTTCTTGGACGTTAAACCCGTGTTTCGACGTTGAGAATGGCTTAGCCCCTCCTTTAGACATGTCCCCTTTGACGGCCTATTACCCTACGAGTCCATCGTTGGTCACACCCTCAGATGTTTTAGATTTTATTTCTGTGGCGACTATTTCCTTTGTCCTAATTTTATCCTCCATGAATTTTAAAGAAAATCATTTATCGAATTATACGTTTAGGATAGGGCCGCTTATAGTGCCTCCTGATGAGATTCCCTCGGCGCCACCAGATTTAGTTCCGTTGGTGCCGCCTTATGTCGTTCCGTTACCACCGAATGCACTAAGTATGTTTGCGCATGATGATGCTCGCAATGAATTTTATTTACGTAAGCACTATAGTGAAGCGCTGTCCACGTCACAAAATCCTTATCAATTTCTTGCTAGCTTACAAAAAAGAGCGTCTTACGGTATAATTGGCGATTTTGTTTTGGTGCGTCTCGTCTCTGAACGGTTGCTTTCGGGCACTATAGAAAGTTGGCGAGTTGGCGAGCTACACCTTTTGCGGACATTAATGATATTAGGAGAACACGCATTTCTTTTGAGGTTTTCCACTGATTGGGGTAATACCCCTATTTTTAATGTTTCTGATTTAACGCTGCATGTTTCTCCACCACTTGAATTATCTGCCTGTCCGTTTGGTTCCACTTCGTTCTCTTATGGTTTGGGTAGTGAGTTTGTGCTTGGATCGCTCTCTTCTTCGGTCTTCACTGGAGGTACGTTGGTAATTGATGTTGAAACTTTTCTTCCTTTATTGCCTAATGCTTTTCCAAGGGTCCCCAGGACCAACATTTTGCATGACAGGATACTCCAGGTTAAAGTGCTCTCTTATCCAAGTGGTGTTGTTCGCTACTACGTGTCTCTTGTGGATGATGCTCTCCTGCACTGGTATTCTAAGACCAACTCATCGGTGATTAGTACTTTTGAGCGGGGGAGGATTGATGGAGACGACGGCCCACAACATTTCAAGGACGGCGATGGCATGCTTGCGGACGACTATGCGGAGCGTCGGCATAATAGCCGTCCAGAACGCAAACCCATATATTATTAATTAATAATAATAATTATTAATAAATTATTATTAATTAATAAGTCATTTATATGTTTGGTATTTTTATGTCGCAAAGTTATTTTCATTTCATGTATGATGGGTGCTTATAAACATCATTTGCTATTTTTATTTCATGTTCTTTATTTTTGTAATTGTTATGTCATGATGGGTGCAAATAGCCATCATGAGTGGTTTAATTTTCTAAGGTGGAGATTGAGTGGTGTAGCCTATATATAGGCATGTATGTTTCATATTTTAGTTAGTGAATGAATGAAAAAATTAAAACCCTCACTTTGAGAAGTTTCCTTCCTCCCTCTCTTGGCAAATTTCGGCCTCCCTTGGTTCTCCCCCTCTCTTGGCCGCCGGACCACCCTTTCTTCCCCCCCCCCTCTTCCTCCTCTCCTTCTAGCAACCCGAGCCCCTTCCTCCTTGCAACTTCTAGATCGGCCACCATCCCCCCTCCACTTCATAACCTCGGCCCCCACCACCTTGCCAAAACCGACCACCACCTTCCATATTTAGCCCTCAAAACCTACCAAATTTGCTCTCTCCTTCCATATATATATATTTATTGCCAAATAGAAGATCTCTTTGTGGGAATTTCCAACTCCGGCGTGACGCGACGAAGGCGGATCAGTTTCTCTCCAACCGGCGTGACTCCGGCGGAGCCTTTGAAGAAGCGATTCGAGTAGAGTGAAATCGGAATCACCCATTCCGATTGGGTAACGAAACTTTTCTACCGTTGCGTGTTTTCTATCCTTAGATTAATTCGTGTGGTGGATTTTCTTGGCGTTAATTTTGATAGCATTGAAAATATCGTGGATAACTTTCATCGTTTTGTGTCTTTTTCTTGATTGATCTAATTTTTGTAAAGGGGTTTGGCGAGCCCTCATTTTTCTTTTGTTGGGAGAGATCTACCTTTTTCGGATCGTATTTTATTCGGTAGATATCTTTTGGTACAACACCGCTCGATCGGATCGTGTAGGTCCCTTTAGCCGGAAAGAACATTGGTTTATAGCCCTTGTTCGATCCCTATCGGTTTTGCTACCCGTACGCTAGTATAAAATTGATAACATTAATTACGTGGTGCCGCGTAGATCGATTGTGCGAGTGTAGAATTTGGTTCGTAGAGAGCTAGTCGTGCGTGTCCGTAATTATATTTCGGTCCAAACGTGTACGCCTACATCACAAGCTAAGATGGATTCACATTGTATTTGACAATCTCCTATTAAGTTGTGCTTGCAGCTATTCCATGCTAAGTACACACCAATGTCAGGGTGCAGTGGGTCAATATACACGGGTCTGCGCAATGTAATCCCTCATTGAGTAGATCAGTGTGTTGACTCACGTGTGCTCTCTCTATTGCTGTGTACTTATTTTCAAGTAAAGGGTCGAGATAGATCAAGAGCAGAAGAGGAGCAAAGATGGGTCAAAGACCAAGTTCATAGGAAGGAAAAGAAAAATCGTCCAAGTCAAAATCGACGGGAATCACTAAGTTATTCTCGCCGATTCGACGGGAATCATTAGTGATTCTCATCGAATTGTCGAGAATCAGTAAGTGATTCCCGCTGACTTCATCCGACTGACTGTCCTCCTACAAGAAATCTGCGAAGGCAGAATCGACGGGAATCACCAAGTGATTCTCGCCGATTCGACGAGAATCGCCTTACATTCCCGCCGATTCCCTCCAGTTACCAGATTTCCAACTGGAATTCTGCCGAGGCAAATTCGACGGGAATCGTGAGTGATTCCCGCCGACTTCGACGGGAATCACCAGCGATTCTCGCCAAATTTGCCTTATGCAAAATTCCCGTTCGCTGGAACGATCCAAGATCTCTGTGCGTCATTTTGAACGGGACTACGGCTTCTCTTTGTGGGCCCCACAATGATCATTTAGGGTTGGCTTACAGTATATATACTAGCGTATTTGAACATACCATCGGATCGAAGAACGGAAAGAAAAACCGAGGCCGAGCGTGCCCTAGCCGATCGCGGAACTTCATCGATCGCCGTCGCCGCTCGCAAGCTAGTCGTCGTCGCTGATCTTAGAGCGTCTTTGATCTTCTGGCGATAGTACAGAGGCAAGCCTTGTGTCTCACGCTTCTCTCTCGAGATCTCTTGTCTCTCGATTTGTTGAATGAGGATAGTTCTTCATTCCGAATCGATTGAGATGACTGATCCGATTGAGATCGTTGGTAGACCTTGCTTGCTTCGTCAAGAAGTTTGGATCTACAAAGCATCGCCGCCTCATTCACTTGCCGCCGCCGATCTTGTCAAGATCCTCTCCAAGAGAGAACACCGGTCGTGGATTCTTCATCTCATTCAAGAAAGCTTCAACGAACGAAGAAGGACATCGGGATCTCCACAAGTTTGTTTGTATTTCTTGTACATTCAATTTTTGTTTTGTTGTAAAGGAATTTTGATTCCTAGTTGTAAGGGTTGGGTACAACCCGTGGTCGAGGAGTAGTGACTCCTTTGGTTGGAAGGGTTCCTTCCGTAGTATGAGGATTGGATTTCAATCCGGTTGGTGAAGTGACTGAGTCGTCTCTTGGTGGGAGATAGGTCGAAGGGGGAGAGTGGACGTACCCAAATCGGGGAACCACTATAATTTCTTGTGTGCTTTTCTGTGATGTGTTTGTTCATTTGTGCAGGTATTTTAAATTCTGCAAAAGACTGCACGATACCTATTCCCCCCCCCCCTAGGTGGATTTAGTTGACACTAGATACTTTCACATGTTGTATAGAAGGGTCAAATTTTATGTGTTTCTTAAGTCTAGGCCATGTCCTTAGAGTCAACAGTACAAAGGACCAGCCTCCATCACTGTCAGAGACTCAAGACTTAGAGAAATCAAGCCTTAAAGAAAGAGATCTACGTTCGTCGATCTCAGGTCGACGATAGTCGTACTCAGCTCGACCAACTCAGAGATAAACTTCTCTGAACATAGTTCGACGATCTCTATTCTCAGGTCGACTAATACTTCATCTCTCAACGCCAAAGATCACTCAGCACCAAAATGGACTCAGCGCCAAAATGGACTCAGCGACATAATTCACTCAAAGCCAAAGTTGTTCTCAGGTCAACGAACTTAGAGCACAGAACAAGAAGATTTTGTCAAGCAGCAGTCAGCTATTCAGAGTTCGACAATCTTGTAACTCAGCTCGACGAACAGCAATACTTAGCTCGGCGAACTATGGACTAAGCTCGGCGAATTCTGTCTTCTGGTCGACGATTCCAGACTAAGTTATTTCCTTCCTTCTGTTCCTATTATATTGTAGTTATTCCTGTGCAATTAATGCTCTAACACTCTCTAAATATTACTGTTATACAGAGCATTAATTACGGTCTTCATCAGGATTATTGCCTGCCATTTTTTCAATGAAACAGTTGGGGAAAGAAATCAATGTCGTGTAATTCTCATCGTCATCAGCATTGATTACAGGAGTAATTTGAAAATTCAAATGGTCGTTGACAAATTAATGAGTCCTATTTCTGCTGAAAGAAAAAGATACACGACATCAACAATATACAGAAACAGAAAATCTTGATCTTCTTCATCCGTCCTCAGTCTGCTCCAAGGCTTTCCAAGAGACAAACATACTTATCAGTCTAGAAGCCTGCTGTCGAGCGATCATCAAAGCTGAAGGCCTACACCCTTGAACAAAGCTTCCACTCCTGAACCATTCAAGATCTCAGGGGGAGCTTTGACAACAAATAAGAATCCACACAGTCTTCTCATTTTGACTTGAGAAAAGAAGACTTACATCACTCTCTCATTCCCACCTCTGTACAGGGTTTTAATTCCCTTCAAAATTATTCTGGTTGCAAGTCTCCTTCCAAAAGACTTGAGTTGGTTTTTGAGCACCTGATCAAAAGCTAACTGGTGACAGTCACCTGATCCAAACCTGTAGTGGATTCCTACCAAGGGTGGTAGAAGAGTGGGTGTACCCAGTTTGGGGAACCACTATAAATTTCTTGTGTCGTCTAGTTGCTCTTTCTTTTCTGTTCTTTCTATGGTTGTGTTAGTTAGATATTCTGTGATCTTTGATTTACTTTAATCTGTGATAGTTAGATATAGTTGTTAATGGTAAAGATAGTATATTGTTAAAGAAGAAAATTATAAAAAACACACAGACATACTCTATTCACCCCCTAGAGTATATCAGATCTAACCCTAACTTTCACAATCCATCACACCCCTACTTCAATAACTTATAGCAGAGGCTATTTCACCTCTTGCTTCTTGTATCTCCACTCTTGCTGCTCAGCTTTCTGCCCTCCTTGTCCCTCCTTCTTCTATCAGGGGCCTGGCTCCAGTTACTACTGAAACCAGGCAGGGGGAGATACTCTGTGAAGAAGTAGCTCTAGCAGTAACAGCAACAGAAGCTCAAGAAGCAGCAGCAGTAACAACAGTAGATGAAGACATTGTTGATACAGAGATTCCTGATGCAGAACTTGATGAATTTTTGGATTCATATTTTGAGTCAACTGAGTTACCTCTTTTTGTGGATATTCTTAATGGAAATTATTTCATTTCTCAAGATTTAGAACTGAATTCAGTTCTTAATTCTTTTGATCTTTTATATAGAGACTGTCTTCCTTTTGTCTGTTTTCAGTTGTGTACAGACATAGTTTGTTATACAACTCCTATCAGTTTAGAAATTCTACAGCAAATTCAGAATAGCTTTGAAGCTCAAGAGCCTGAACTTGTTTTAGTTCCAGAGGCTGAGCTTATCAAGGTGGCTGAGGATAAATTTTTGAGCCCAAGGCTCTTTCTCCTCCCACTTTTGTCTTCTCCTCCTCTGTATTGCCAGATATGGATGAGATTTTTGTTGCAGACATTGCTCAGGAAGCTGAAATGGCTTCAGATGCAGTGGTTCTTCCTCCAGTTGTTCCACCTCAAGATGAAAAGAAAATTCCATAAGAAGTTATAGCAGAGATTGATGCATTATATGAAAACCCACAGAGTTCTTCTGAAGATGATCCAGCAGATGATTCTGATTCTGATAATGGCAAGAAGAAAGTTTTCAAGAAAAGAAAAGTTGCACCAAAGGCTATTCCTAAGCCACACCCAAATAGTTATGCTCCATATTACATCATGTAGAAGATAACCCCTTAACCTGGAATGCCTCAATGGATGTGGTTGTCCAAGAATGAACAATAGAAAGGAAGAAGAAGAGAAGGTGTAGGTCTCCTCCAAGACAATTCAGGAAAGACCCTCCTCCTCCCTCTTCAAGCTCCTCAGGTAATATCATTCAGAAACCTGCTCCTGTGACCAAAACATATCAGAGACATCCTAGGCATAGTAGTCAGCAAACATCTGCAAGAAACCCTCCTCCAGACTCTTCCAATAAAGTTCCTACTAAAGAACAAAAGCAGGACTCTAGTCCAAAAAGGCCAAAGTCTCCTCCTATTCCTTTTGTTGATCCATAGCAGGAGACCTTTGCCAATATGGCTAGATTGTAGGAGTTAGTAGGACTCTCTCAGATTAGGAAAGCTAAAGCTAAAGGCAAGGACATCTCTCAATATTCTACAATGTCAGCCTACAGAAAAGAAGAGCTGAAAAGGTATGCAAAAGCAAATAAGCTCTTTAATGTTGATGATTATATGAAACTTCACCCAGAGGCTGTTGTTCTAAGAACTTCATCTTAAACTGTTATTGGAGCATCTAACATGTATATGTCAAAGAAACAAGCTGCCAATCCAAATAGAGAAATCATATTCAAATAGCCTGCTGAAGGGTCAGATAAGGATAAAGCTATACAGAGAAAATGAGTGTATCTATTGTGTTTTTCTCAATTACATTTGAACTCTATTTTTGTTTATATCATGAAGCATGTACTGTAAATATCTACTAAATGTTTATTTCTGTCAGATATATTTTCTTTTGCTTTATGATTGCTTATTTTGTTTTGTATTAATGACCTCACCTAAAAAAGGGGAGATTGTTGGATCCCTTGTTGTATTTGGGCTGGGTTCACTAATTTAGGCTGAGTCTGACCCATCTTGTATAGCCAGGGTCATGTCTAGTAGTCCAAGAATTTAGGCTACTCCTGTTAGTTCTACTTCCTTGGACAAGCCAGCAAAGGACCTCAGAAGAATCAGACTTAGACGATATCAGAAGACAGTTTGATCAATTCGAAATTCTTCGAACTCAGCTTGACGATCGTCGATCTCAGATTGACGAAACTTAGAGTTAATTCTCTGTGTAGAGATCGACGATATTCGAGCTCAGGTCGACGATTAGTTTTCTTCAGACAGATTCTCAGCTCGATGAACTCAAAGTGCAGATTTGGAAAGTATTTCTCAGTTAGCAGTTTGCAGAGCTCAGGTCGACGAACTGTAATTCTCTGGTCGACGATCTTGGATCTCAGGTCGACGAATTCTATTCAGAGTTCGATGTTTTCTGTCCGGTTTTAGAATGCGTTTTTCCTCCTTCTGCTCCTTTATTCTCTCATTTATTAGCAGTATTATTCTAGGTATTTAATGCACATATTCATCTGGATATAGTCGTTATTGGCTGCATTAAATATGGTATTCATCATAATATTTACTTGCTTATTCTATCAAGGACATTTGGGGAAACTCATAAATGTTTTATTCCAGCTGTTTTGAATTCTCCAGATCAGCCAGCATTTAAGGAAGTTATTCAAAATTCAAAGGAGAATTAATTGACAGAATATTAAAAAGGGATTCTCTTTTCAAGGCTACAAAGACAAGAAAATAAAAAGATACAGCACAGAGAACATTCAACGACTGGACGTCTCTTTCATTCTCTCTCAGTGCTTTTTCATTCTTTGCCAATACTCAAGACTGAAGAAGAACAATCATAAGAAATCAAGAGTCTTCTTCATCTTCAGTTCCAGGAATCTACAGAAATCTTTGATTCAACATCAGTCAACTGGATTTCCTGGACATTGGCAGATCAAAGCTGAAGATGTACTCACCCTGAAGCAAAGCTCATTCTTCCTGAACCTTCATCTTCTCAGGGGGAGCTTTGACACCATCAGAATCTACATGGTCTTCTAAAGTTGTTTTTTGAGAAAATAGAAGACTTCCATCAACCTCTTTCCACCCCACTGTACAGGGTTTTAACTCCCTTCAAAAGTTAACTTGGTTGCAAGTCTCCTTATCAAAAGACTTGAGATTGGTTTTTGAGCATTTGATCAAAAGCTCATAGGTAGCAGTCACCTGATCAAAACCTATTAGTGGATTCCTACCAGGGTGGTAGAAGAGTGGATGTACCCAAGTTTAGGGAATCCACTATAAATTTCTTGTGTTGTCTGGTTGCATATTTTCTGTTTGTTTTGTTCTTATTGTGTTTATGATTGCTGGAATAGTTAGCCTATTTTCTTTTGCTTAACAACTATATGGTATCACTATTTTCACTCTGATATAAATTAAGAATAAACCAAAAATTTTAATACTCTATTCACCCCCCCCCCCTCTAGAGTAATCAGATCTAACCCCTCCTTTCACACCACCTCAACGAAGGTGGTGGTGGTGGCTGGCCGGGAGGAGGCATGGGCGGCCGAGAATTCATAGGCAAACATCGCCAAGGACGGTCCAATCCTGGTCATTGGCTCTAGGAGAAAGAAGACCAGATGTTGTCGATCTGGTGCATCAAGATTCATGTGGCCGGATTTAATACTATAGTTATGATTTTATTATTTCATTTTTATCACACATTTGGTAGTGCCATGAATTAATTATTAAAAATACTTATAGCCCTTATTTGGAAAACAGGTTAACATAAAAATAGTAGCATTTTGAGTCTTGTTTATTTTAAAATTTATTTCAACCAATTTCGGTCACTGGTCTGACCACAGCACACCAAATAGTGCAAGCTATACCTAGGATTAACCAGACACAAACTTGTGTGCCCCCACTAAACAACTCATCCAAATGCTTTGAAATTTGGGTCATAGTTTAGAATCATCTGTATCTTAGACATATCCAAAAATGGGAATTTTGGAGAATATGTTTCTATAGTTTTTTGTACAAATCTAATAATTCATATATGATTTAATTAAGAAGTCTAACGACATCAAAACCATCTGAAATTTTTGTGGATGACCCTTAGGGTAATGGTAGGTTACTGGTAAAAATCTCAGCCCATTTGGGTTTGATTTGATTGGGTAATGGTGTGACCAAAGTTTGATCCTATTAAGGGAAAAATAGGGCAAAGGTTGTTGATGGTTTGAGTGATTAGTTCTCATCCAAAAGTGATGAAACCTTGGCCAGAGCCTCAAGGTCATCTAAAACACCACCACAATGGATTTATGATGTATTGGGGTGGAGATACCCTAAGACCCTAGTGTAAGCCCTAGGGATGGGGTTTTGAGCTCAGTGAAGGACATGGGATAGTATGTCCATGGATGGTCTTAGAACTTGGTTGGTGAGTTCCTAAGGCAAAAAATAGGCTCTAGAAAATGGTTTTAGGATTTTTAAGAACTTACATCCTCTTTAAAATAATTATGAATATTTTAGGACACTTTGGCCCAATATTTAATTACATGCTCAAATTAACTTGGATACTTATGAAACTTAGGCAGTAAACTTGAATTGATGATATTGTTCCCTAGAAATTTTATTGTAAATTTTGGATAGATAATTTTAGTACTTTTTTCACAAACCCTAAGTTTGATTCAATCACAAGATAATTATTCAGGGGTTATTCGCTTACTGGAAAAAATATGAAACTTGGTCAGGGAACATTTTAGTACATACTCATGTTCTGAGAATTTTTATAAATATATTTAAAGGTTTTCATATATGATCCTTCACAAAGTGCCATTAGTTGAATATCTTTAAATAATTCATTTATGTGATAAAATGGTGTTGGTAAATTATAATTTTAGCCAGTAGCTCTTTCTAGTAATAACTATCATCAGGTAATTTTCTCATAATGTTTGGGTGGTTGGTTTAATTTTTCCCCGTTTATCATAATATTGTAGTTGTTTATCCAATAATTTTTTAGACGTCAAAACCTTTTTAGAAAATTAGGATTTTTGATATTTAATGTTATTTTGATGTTACCAAATTGTGATAATTTTTCTAAGGCCATACCTAGTCAGAAAAGTGTGCTTGGTGTTTGATACAGAGATTCGCAACTGCGGAGAGAGGGTTAGAAAAGAGAAAGTGGATGTGGTGGTTGAGAATATTCTCTGATTCTATATCCGATAAAGGCAAGCGTACCTTATCGGTTATAGTATAGGATACTAAACATTAGTATCAAGGTCGTATTTCCCTGGGGCGTAATGACTACTTCTACTCAAAGGAGGTTGCTATTATTTTATCAAATGATATTTCTATTAAATGTTAAACTAAAAACAGGAATTAAAGTACTAAAATAAAAAGAAAACTAAACTACTTGCAGGATAAAAAGAGTTAGAGCTAATAATAAAGAGGTGCACTCGATCAAGAATCACTTCAGCAAGAGACGATTAAAAAGACGATAAATAAACCTAAGCTTAATAGGATAAAGGTCCTTGACCGTGGAGGTTCCTAAAGCTTGAACACGCTTCTCTCGAAGTCGTGCCCAACTGAGTTTAGGAAGGTCCGACCGACTCTCGTCTAAATCGGAGGCCTAAAACTCGCTTTACGCGGTGAACCCCTCTATTGGATTTTACTCCAATCCGGGAGATTTGGACGTCTGCCTCTCTCGAGGGGTGCATACAACTCCCTTTACTCTTGAATGCTCACTTCATTCTATCGGCCTCTCGACTAGCCCAGAATGAAAGCAAAGGTGGAGAGTATATATCGATAATATACCTCCAACCCATGATTTATCAAAAGTAATTCAAGGCCAAAACCTAAAAAGAAAAGGTAAATTAAAGCGTCATAACTTAATCGCTCGAACCTCGGATCATCAAGATCGAGTACAAGGAGGATTAGTTAATCATGGTGAAGTGCAAGAGGGGGGATGAGTAATAAAGCATAAGAATACAGGAATAAGAAAGGAGCACTTTTATTAATGAAAAAGAGAGCTATAACTATGAAATGGAAATTACAGGTGCATCACAAGCTACTTAGAAGAAATGCAAGAGCTAAAAGCAAAACACTAAGCTAGGTTAAGAAAATAATTACAAAATAAGAGAGAGAAAGGGAGAGAGAGAAAAAAAAGCATAAAAGGGGCTAAGAAATAGAGGGGCAGCACCTCCCCCTCTCCCCAAAAGTTGCTGAAATGGAAGGGGGGTCTGAATTTATAGGAAAAGTTCTCGAGTTGGTCACGCCCGACGACACACCTGGGGAGGGCATGTCAGGGGGCGTGACAGGTACGGATTTGACCTCGGGAGCTAAATTCTGGCGGGACTGATGATTATTTCGGTACGATGGTGGTCACGCCCTAGGTCACGCCCGTGACAGGGGGGCGTGACAGGCATATCAGGTCAAAATAAATGGTCGCCGGTCCATCAGACGTCGAAATCGGGGCAGTCACGCCCCAGGTCACGCCCGTGACATTGGGCGTGACAGTACTGTTGCGTGCAGTTGTGTAGAATGCATTGAAGGAGGCGGCAGACTTCGGGCAGAGGGCGACACGCCCCGTGTCACGCCCGGGGAGGGCGTGTCGGTGGGGCGTGACAGGGGATTTTTGCGGGAAACGATCTCTTGCGGCTTTCAACAACGGGAGTAGGTGACACGCCCTGGGTGATGCCCGGGGAGGGCGTGACAGGGGGGCGTGTCAGGGGATTTTTTCCTGAAAATTTGTTGAAACCTGCACAAACAGAAAATAATTATTATTTATAATATTTACATAAAAAGAAGCATAAAATAACATAAAGAAAGAGATTTAAAACGAAAATAACATATTTTTACCCTAATAAATTAAGCTAAAATATGCATCATCAGTGTTCAAAAGCATAGATGGCCTGATTTTGTAGAAAATAAAATAAATACTAAATAAAGTAGGAAATTTACAATCTTCTGGATTTATTCATAAAGTATCATGATAGACCCCCAATAATAATCTTAGGCTATTTGGAAGATTACTTGGAGTATTACCTTTCATGCACATAATGTAGCTCATTAGGACTGCACATAATAAAACTGTAGAAATAAGGAAACTAGTAGAACTTTGTATGGGAAGGTAAGATAGTTGGTGTACCTGGTATGGTTGAGAATGAATGAGGCCACCAAAAGAAGGTTGGTTGCCTGAGCTCGGTTGTGCAAGGGCAAGGTTGTGCTCGGGATCGACGGTGGATCGTGTTTCTCTCGAGGAAGAGGCTAATACACTTAGGGTTAGTTTAAGTGTAATGATAAGGGCTTGGGACATGGGTAGATACTAATAATAATAATTACATTGTGAAAGGGAATATCTGGCTTCAGCCCATCATACTTCCTAGTGCCCTCGAGATCTCATCACTGGGAATGCCCTGGGCTGTCCAAGGTTAAACTTAACCCGTATGACTAAAATGATAAAGAGTAATTAGTAAAAACAAGTATTTCACTTTCACTCACCCCGATGAATCGGTAGGTTAGCTTAGTTGGGTTATCTGATCGGTAGGCTCGGTGGTTGTGGAAATAGGCAAGTTAGCCCGGCAAGTTGACGGCTCGAAAGGTAGTTGTATCGGATAGGATAGTCTGGGGAGCCGATGGCTCAAGAAGATTGGATGTCATGCTGCATGTGCATAAGGTGGTGGGTCTTTAGTATTGGACACTCGTTCACACCAGCATCGATACGATGACTCGACGAGTGTGGTTTACACTTATCTAAGGAAAATACTAACGGGTTTGTCAGAATTAGTATGTGGTGACTCTAGTGTGTCCTTCAGAGGCGTACATAAGGGCTAGGCCTGGTAGTGTGAATACCCACCTAGGAGTGGGGTGGCCCAACCCATTGTCTCCGTTAGCCACTATGGAGGCTCCTAGGAGTGAAGCTAGCTTCAAAAACCGGGAAACTAAAGGTCGGTGTGCATAGAGTCGTGTGTGTGTTGAACTTGTGATAACATAGAATTAAACCAGCATAACATATCATATCATGTCATCATTGCTTTTAAACCCCTAACCCTATCGTATAATTTGGTATGAGACTTTTTATACGATATGTCATGCAAAGCGACCCCTTGATCTATAAGTTTGTTTGGGCATTCTTATAAATTAAGGTTACTTTTAATATAGTTTGTTTCACTTTGCTAGATTTACTGCTCCGTACTTTACTTATTGATATTATTGCTTTATAGCTATAGTTCTTTTACTCATACTCCTGCTAGATTAGGACCACCATCACCTGCCTTATTTGTACTCTCCACCATCATATCGTTCCTATCATTCCTCTCGCTCGGTGCCTATGAGTCACTAGGGGAGGGATGGTGGAAATTAGGCTTAGTCTTTTGACTAACGGTCGGTGGACCAAACATTTTAGGGGCTCCGGATGAGAGACAAGGAGTAGCAGTAGGAGATGGAGCACCAGCAGAGTACGATGCATATAGAGGTGGGCCATTATAGCACGGGAGCACCAATTTCTGGCTCTATGACTGTTAGTTTTACTTTGCTTTTGCAAGAGTGTTGTAGTGAGGTTATGTTTTAATGGGTATGAGCCCGTTTATATTTCTACTTTATTATTTTGTTTCAGTATCTTATCTCTGTGGACTTTGCTGTGATTTATGCTCATATATTTATATATGTGGTGATTTTGTGTACTTGACTTTTTTGTACTACTTCTTTGATGATCATCAATGCCAGTAGAATCAGTGTTTTGTGGTGGCGACCCTCCCGAGTGTCGGTGTCACTGCAAAATGGCAGTTCTAGGCGTAAGTCCCGGTAGCATAGCAAAAAAAGGGGTCTTACAAACTGGTATCAGAGGTAACCTCGATCCGAAGAGAAGATGTCCACAAAACCCTAGGCCATCCCGTGCGATCATAGTTTGAGGACAAATTAGCAACAGAAGCAATGGTGTGACCATAAGGGAATCACATGCAAAAGTCCACTTTTGCATTGGTTCTACTTGTACATTAACTAACAATTGGAATTTCCTTTGTAGCCTTCGCCGAACCCTAACCCTCAACAGGGTACACCTCAGGCACAGAACACGGTTCCACCACCGCCGGCTCCAACTCTGTTCCTACAAACAAATATGGGACAAAAACGGATGACCATCTTTGAGGCCTTCAGGGCTCAGCAGGCTCCGGCTCCTCAGCCAAATCCTGGGGCTAACTAGCTGGGCGTCTTTCGGGGGCTTTATCCTCCATCCTACCTCAGGACGGAGTTAGTAGTCTTTACGGAGGAGTGGCTGAACATTATCTACGAGATGTTTGCTGGAATTCGTTGCCCAATGAAGGAAGCAGTAGTCTTAGTAGTTTCCTGCTTGGAGTCGCACGTGATGAGTTGGTGGAAGTCACTGTTAGACACCAACTTTGTTGGAGTGGATTGCACGGACATTTCCTGGGAGGAGTTCAAAGCAGCTCTATTAGATAATTTTGTACAACAGTCGATGAGGGATAAGTTGGAGGACAGGATCCTGTATTTGAGGCAAGGCAGTAGAACGGTGTTGGAATACTACCAAGAGTTCACACACCTAGCCCACTTTGTAGACTCATATCAGCTGGACGACACGGGCTATGCGAAGAAGTTCTACAAGGGCCTTCATGATGATATTAGGAAGGCCCTCCTCTTCGTTTCTAATGGGATCTTGGACAGGATCTTAGAGATGGCCAAGAAGCTGGAGGCAGACCAGCTTACAGTCCGGGGTCGGAAGAGACCGACTAATAAATCAGTGATTGGTGGCAGGAGAGACCAGCCTAGAGGTCGTGTCATATGGGAAAGGAGGAATGGGGATCAACCCTACCAGGAGGACAGACAGGAGCAGAGGAAATCGGTGGTGTTAGCTCCTCAGCCCTTGAAAATGTGGGAGATGCCAAGGGCAGTGGAGGAGGCACCGACATGCTTCCGGTGCAACCAGTCGGGGCATATTCAGAGGAACTGCCCCATGAGGGAAGCACCCCCACTGGGACTTCAGGATGCCCCACCTGTATGATAATTTGGTAGTCAAGGACGTGGCCGAGGACGTAAATTTTAGGGTGTTGACCGCAGACACGATAGAGGGCAGTTATATGCCTTAGATCTGGCTCAGCCCCGGAACTCGGAGCAGGAGATATCTGGTATGCTGATGATTTTAAGTTTCTTTCTTTTCTAGAAGCTAGATTATATGGATGTAGAACTGTAGAATTAGGGTAGAATCTAAAACTATATATCTAAGAGGAAAAACTTAACTAACTTAGGGATAATGATGGTGTGTGGCAAGCCCGCCCACACCCTATTCGACACGGGAGCATTATATAATTTTGTCTCGGAGGAGTTTATCAAAGACCTGGACCAGATCGAGAGCTTTGAGGGAGTCATCAGGAGGGTGCATCTCCCTAACGGGATGGAGATCTAGTCTACGACCAAGTACATTCTGGGAGTGACCATTGATGGTGTAACTTTTGAGGCTCCGACAACGATACTTAGGATGCTGAATTTTGATCTCGTCCTGGGCATGACATGGATTACCTGGAACCATGTGCAGATTGATTGCCCAGTAAGGAGGTTCGTGATGAGATACGACGACACTTACTCGACCTTCGAAGGTATTTTCCCAGCTTATCGCCTTCTACTCTCTTCTATTCAGGTCATCAATGCCCATCTGCAGGGAGATAAAGTCTATCAAGTGATGTTTGAGATGGCAGAGGCCAAGGATTCAATTGCTAGTATCCCGGTGGTATGGGACTTTACTGACGTATTTCCAGAGAAGTTGCCAGGGTTGTCGCCGTATCGAGAGAAGGATTTCCAGATACAGCTCATACCAGGGATTAATTCGGTGTCCAGAGCTCCATATCGGATGGCCCCGAAGGAGTTGATGGGGTTTCGAGGCCAGCTACAGGAGCTAGTGGAAGCCGGATTTGTCCGTCCAAGCTCTTCACCATGGGGAGATCCGGTGTTGTTCGTGAAGAAGAAGGATGGGACACTCCGACTATGCATTTACTATAGGGCACTGAACAGGCTGACTGTCCGGAACACGTATCCTCTACCGAGGATTGATGAGTTGTTTGACCAGTTGGAGGGAGCTCACTATTTTTTAAAGCTGGATCTGAGATCAGGATACTACCAGCTGTGGATTAAAGAGGAGGACACCCCAAAGACAGCTTTCAGTAGTAGATACGGGATGTATGAATTCACCGTGATGCCCTTCGGGCTCATGAATTCACCATCCGTGTTCATGAGTTTGATGAGCCGGGTATTCAAGGCCTATCTAGATGTCTTCAACATAGTGTTTATTGACGACATCCTCATCTATTCGAGGACCGAGGAGGAGAATGCATGTCACTTGACACTGACTCTAGAGAGGCTCCGGGAGCACAGTCTGTATGCCAAGTTCAGCAAGTGCAAGTTTTGGATGAATGAGGTGGCTTTCTTGGGCCATATTATCGGTGGAGCAGGACTAGGAGTGGATCCGGCAAAGGTTCAGGCAGTACGAGATTGGCCACCACTGAATACAGCCACTAATGTGAAGAGTTTCCAAGGACTTATTGGTTACTACCGAAAGTTAGTAGAGGGATTCTCTCAGATTTCTCTCCCGCTCACATCTCTGATGAAGAAGGAGACCCCTTTCGTTTGGACACCGCAGTGCGAGGCTGCCTTCTAAGAGCTAAAGGGTCAGCTTACCTCAGCTCCTATCCTTGCCCTTCCATCTGGGAGGGAAGGATTTCAGGTTTATACGGATGTATCGTATCAGGGGATGAGTGTCATTCTGATGCAAAATGGGCACGTAATAGCTTACGCCTCCGGCCAGCTGAAGTAACAAGAGCAAAACTACCCAGTATATGACTTGGAGATGAGAGCGGTTATCTTCGCTCTAATTATCTGGCAGCACTATATCTTTGGTGTCCACTGTGATATTTTCTAAGATTATAAGAATTTGAAGTACGTGGACA
This sequence comes from Platanthera zijinensis, assembly GCA_039513925.1. Taxonomy (NCBI): domain Eukaryota; kingdom Viridiplantae; phylum Streptophyta; class Magnoliopsida; order Asparagales; family Orchidaceae; genus Platanthera; species Platanthera zijinensis. Next base: position 117,926,141 of record CM077088.1, read on the forward strand.
CACAGAAAGAGCTGAACATCCGACAGAGATGCTGGGTAGAGTTTCTGTCAAACTATCAGTACACCATGCATTATCATCCCGAAAACGCAAACGTGGTGGCAGACGCTCTGATCCGGAGAGCCACCACATCAGGAGCAGAGCCCCAGCTGATGGCTATGGAGCTGGTACAGATGTTGGAATATATGCAGATATCTCTAGTATCCGAGGATGATCAAGATTTATATGAGGAGTGTTAAAAGTAGCGAACAAACGACTAGAAAACAAGCCGGAACTTTGAATAATTGAAATTTTATTATCCAAAAAGATATCATTTACAAAGGTACGGCCTCCCTTTTATAGAATGGAGGAGAGAGAGAAGAATACAAATTAACAATGTGGGACTAAAGCTATACAACAGATCTGGGCGGCTAGAATAAGAGACCGGAACAGGCCGCGCGGTTAGACAATGTTCTAACCGCTCGGCAACACCAGAACCAAGAGGGAGAGATGCGGTAGGAGACCGCTAGACCGGCCGGTTTCCAAGCCGCCAGAGACAAGCCGACAGACCGCCGGATACCATACGGCGACAGCCTGGAAATCAACCCGCCAACCTCAATCCGCCAGGCACAAACCGCCAGACCGCCCGGTCAACAACCCGCCAGGCTCAAACCGCCAGACCGCCCGGTCTCATACTTCGACACTCCCCCTCAAGCTGGAGCATAGATATCAATCATGCCCAGGTTGTCACAAATATGGAAGAAGGAAGTAGAAACTGGCTTGGTGAAGATATCAGCCAACTCTTTGTCGGAGGTGACAAACGGAGTGCAAATCTGTTTCTTCAAGACCTCTTCTCGGATGAAATGGCAGTCGACCTCTATATGTTTCGTTCTCTCATGGAAGACCGGATTTTTGGATATGTATATAGCGGCTTTGTTGTCACAAAACATAGGCAGAGGATAGTTGTAGACCTCTCCTAGATCAAGCATGAGAGCCCGCAACCATTTTAACTCACACGTGGTAGACGCCATACTCCGGTATTCGGCTTCTGCACTGGACCTTGAGACAACAGACTGCTTCTTGCTCTTCCAGCTCACAAGATTACCTCCAACAAATGTGCAGAAACCCGATGTAGATTTACGGTCACCTTTATCATCCGCATAGCTTGAGTCTGAGTAGGCTTCAATTCTCAGATGACCATGCTTCTGAAAGAGTAGCCCTTTCCCTGGTGCTGCTTTGACATACTCTAGTATCTTCAAGGCAGACTGAAGATGACATTCCCTGGGAGCTTGCATGAACTGACTGACCTTGCCTACAGCATAGGCAATGTCGGGTCTGGTCACCGTGAGATAAATGAGTTTGCCCACCAGACGTCTGTACCTCGTGGCATCGGATATAAGCGGTGAGTCATCTGTCCATGTTTTGTCTTCTCCAGTGGCCATGGGATACCGGGCCGGTTTGGCCCCGGTCAATCCTGCCTCTTGTAGAAGATCAAGCGCATACTTCCGTTGGGAGAGAACCAACGAGTCGGGCTTCCGAGAGATTTCTATCCCCAAAAAATATTTCGGGGAGCCCATATCCTTCGTGACAAGGTGTTGACGGAGGTGTTTCTTTGTCAAGTCCACCCCAGCCTGGTCATCGCCGGTAAGAAGGATATCATCCACATATACCGCCAAAACCACAAGGCCTGATGCGGTTTTGCGAATAAACAATGAGTGATCGGCGGAACTTCTTGCAAAGCCAATTGCAGCCACAATGCCACTAAACTTGTCAAACCACGCCCGAGGGCTCTGCTTTAGGCCGTAGATGGCCTTCTTCAACTGGCATACTCGTGTCTCCCCCTGAGCAACATACCCTGGAGGTTGCTCCATATAGACGTCCTCCTGAAGATCCCCATACAGAAAAGCATTCTTGACGTCAAGTTGAGAAATGTCCCACTCCCTGTTGACGGCCACAGAAAGAAGAACCCGGATGGTGCTGAGGCGAGCAACCGGAGAGAAAGTGTCAAAATAGTCAACTCCATAAGTCTGAGTAAAGCCTTTGGCCACCAGGCGGGCCTTGTAACGATCCACAGTGCCGTCCGGGCGAAACTTCACAACGAACACCCAGCGGCAGCCAACCACATCAGTACCGATCGGTGGAGGAACAAGGTTCCAGGTACCTCTTTCAGTAAGAGTGGCAATTTCCTCATCCATGGCAGATTTCCAATGAGGAATAACAAGAGCCTCCTGGTAAGTGCGGGGAGTGGTAGTAGCCGAGATGGCCAAAGCAAAGTACCTGCGAGAGGGAGTAAGCCGATCATAGGAAACAACAGCCGCAAGCGGGTGTTGGGTACACGCCCGCACCCCTTTGCGAAGGGCAATGGGACGATCCAGGTCGTCTTGTGCCTCAGGGACCGGAGCATCCGTGGCAGAGAAAGCTGGCCCGGGACTAGAGAGAGACGGCTGCGGAGACGAAGGAGGGGAGATAATAGGGAGAGGAGGAGACGGAGGAGGAGACGACATAGGAGGGGAGACGTCGACCTGTGTGGAAGGCTCACAGAGAGATGGTGGAGAGTCAGAGACAGCAGGAGGAGGTGAAGATGGGAAAGAAAAGTAGGAAGCATTTTCAAAGAAGGTGACGTCTGCGGAAACAAACTGTTTGCGCAGAACAGGATCAAAGCAACAGTAGCCTTTTTGAGTTGTCGAGTAACCCAAAAAGACACATTTGGTGGAGCGGGGGGAAAGCTTGTCGCGAGTAGCAGACGGAGCATGCACGAAGGCCGTACACCCAAAGATACGGAGAGGAAGAGGAAAGGGTTCCTTGGTTGGGTAGAGAATGGAGAAGGGGGTCTTGCCGTGAAGAACAGAAGAGGGAATGCGATTGATGAGATAGCAGGCAAGAAGAACAGCATAGCCCCAATAGGAGCGAGGCACCTGCATCTGTGTCATCAGAGTGCGAGCGATATCGAGGAGATGGCGATTTTTACGTTCCGCCACCCCATTTTGCTGGGAGGTGTAAACACAGCTGGTCTGATGAATAAGACCATGTTGCATACAAAAAAATGAAAACTCATGACTGAGATATTCCTTAGCATTATCAGAGCGCAATACTTTAATAGAAATAGCAAACTGAGTTTTAATCATATTATAAAAAGATTGCCATACAGATAAGAGTTCAGAGCGATCTTTTAATAGATACACCCAGGTACATCTGGAGAAATCATCAATAAAAGTTACAAAGTAAAAACTACCCCGACCAACGGTGGGAGTAGGAGCAGGACCCCAGATATCAGAATGAATGAGATCAAAAGGGCGGGAGGAACCACGGCCTTGCTTCTGCGGGAAGGAGGAACGGTGATGCTTGCCAAGCTGACACGCATCACAGTTGAGCGGAGGACTGGGTTGAGGTAAGTGGGGAAGAAGCTGATGCAGAATCCGAGGAGGAGGATGTCCAAGGCGAAGATGCCATTGAAGCAGATCAGTAGACGAGGAAGAGAAGGCGGACAGAGCGGAAACATTGTCGAGGAAGTAGAGGCCGCCGCTCTCAGTCCCAGTAGCAATCGTCCGTTGGGTTCTCGGGTCCTGAAAACAACAAGAAGTAGGAGTAAATAAGACAGAACACTGAAGTTGCTTGCATAAAGTAGTAACGGAGAGTAAATTGCAAGGGAACTTCGGGACATAGAGAGTGTCCGCTAAGCGAAGCGAGGGAGTGACTTGAACCATGCCCGTTCCATGAACAGGGGAAGGCGAACCATCCGCAACGAGAACCGGGGGTAACCGAGCATGCGTCTCTAGGAGAGAGAAGTAGTGAGGGTTTCCGGTCATGTGATTTGTAGCACCAGAGTCAATGAGCCATTTACCTTGGGTAACGACGTGTGCACTACCTGAGGTGGTGGCCACAGAAGCAGACTGCCGAGAGGAGGCGGAGGTTGAGGAAGAAGTATCACCGGAGGGACGAAGATGAGGATGTTTTTGCCAGCAGCGGTCAACTGAGTGGCCGGTACGACCACAGTGAGAGCAGAGGAACCTGGACGGACCGCGCGTGCCAGATTGGCTGCGACCACTATTGCCACCCCGCTGGACTTGGTGAGCATAGGAGTCCGGTGGAGGAGGGGAAGACAATAGAGGACGTTGGAGCAGTGAAGTAACCGCGGCGATGCGAGCTGCGGTGGCATCCAAGGTGGGAGACTCGGCTTCGCCCAAGATCTGCTGGCGGATCATATCAAAAGACTCAGGAAGCCGGAGAAGATAACAAACAACCAGGAGTTCCTGGAAGTGTTTGTGCTGTTCGGCCAAGTCCGCGGAGAAGGGGCGATTCTGGAGGATTTCGGCCCCAAGAGCCTGAACTTGCTGATAAGCCGCAGCAGGAGACATGGAAGGGCGAGCGAAGAGATCCGCGTAGAGAGTATAAATACGGGATGTCTGGGCCCCCTTTGAGTAGAGAGCAGCAAGGTGAAGCCACGCGGTCTTGACCGTCTCATCATGGCGTATGACAGGAAGACATTCATCGGAGAGGCTGTTAGCCAACCACGTGCGGACAAGCGCATCACTGGCATCCCAGTCATCAAATTCAGCAGAGTCTGAGGGAGGAGGGTCATCGGTGAGGTGATGACGTTTGCGCTGAGAGCGGAGAAGAAAAGTGAAGGAGACGCTCCAATCCGGATAGTTGGAGCCAACAAGTTTAGAAACCGTGCCAAGGTTGCCAGAGGGTGTAGGAAGCGGCGCCGGAGTGGCGATAGGAGTGGTGGTGGTGGAGGTCTCAGAAAGGGCCATAGGAGATAACTGCGAGAGGCCGCGCGGTTAGAATATAAGCCGCGCGGATAGAAAGAAGACGAGCTGCGGCGGTCAGGATGTTCGACACCAGCGGCCAGAGAAGCCACGACCAAGCCGCAGGTCCAAGACGGGGAAGAGGTCGAACGGCTAGAAGATAGACCGCGCGAACGGAAACTGCGAATAAAGAAGCAGGTCGCGACGAACAAGGAGACAGGTCGCAGCGACAGAAGGGCAGGAGAAGGAGGATGCGCGGACAGGGCGCAAACAGCGAGAACAGGTCGCGAGAAGAAGGGGCAAGCCGCGCGGACAGGGCGCACAGAATCAGGAGGAGAAGATCGATTCCTCTGATACCATGTTAAAAGTAGCGAACAAACGACTAGAAAACAAGCCGGAACTTTGAATAATTGAAATTTTATTATCCAAAAAGATATCATTTACAAAGGTATGGCCTCCCTTTTATAGAATGGAGGAGAGAGAGAAGAATACAAATTAACAATGTGGGACTAAAGCTATACAACAGATCTGGGCGGCTAGAATAAGAGACCGGAACAGGCCGCGCGGTTAGACAATGTTCTAACCGCTCGGCAACACCAGAACCAAGAGGGAGAGATGCGGTAGGAGACCGCTAGACCGGCCGGTTTCCAAGCCGCCAGAGACAAGCCGACAGACCGCCGGATACCATACGGCGACAGCCTGGAAATCAACCCGCCAACCTCAATCCGCCAGGCACAAACCGCCAGACCGCCCGGTCAACAACCCGCCAGGCTCAAACCGCCAGACCGCCCGGTCTCATACTTCGACAAGGAGTACCTGGCATCGATGAGCACTGGTGATCGCTTTTCATGCAAGAGAAAAGAGAGCCAAACAAGCAATCCAACTAGGCAAGTATACATATCGAACTGTAGCTAGGGGACACAAGTGTCGTATTGAAATCCAGGAACCGTCGAGTAATCTTACTCACACGAAAGCTATTATCTTATCGAAGGATGGTTTTAGGGTCAAGAGAAAGCTAATTGCGATTACGAAAAGAAATATTAAGCAAAAAAAGAACTACTTGTAGTTAAATAAAGAGCTATTAAAAGCGATCACAACGAAGGGTTGAAATGATGAAATGGAAAAGCACTCGATCGAGAATCACCTCGGCAAGAGTTGATTAAAAATGCGATAAAAACCCTAACTTAATGAGGTAAGGGTCCTTGACCATGGTGGTTCCCAAAGCATGAACACGCTTCTCTCGAAGTCGTGCCCAACTGAGTTTAGGAAGGTCCGACAAAACTCTCATCCAAATCAGAGGCCTAAAGCTCGCTTTACGCGGTGAACCCCACTATTGGATTTCACTCCAATCCGGGAGATTTAACGCCTGCCTCTCTCGAGGGATGCGTGCAACTCTCTTTACTCTTGAGTGTTCACTTCAAACTACGAGCCTCTCAGCTAGCTAAGAGTGAAAACAAAGATGGAAATTATATATCAATTGTATAACTCCAAACATGAAAAATCAAGAGTAAATCGAAGGCCTAAACCCTAAAAAGAAAAAGTAAATTTAAAGCTTCATAACTTAATCAACTCAAATCTCGGATCATCAAGATCGAGTATAAGGAGGATTAGTTAATCATGGAGAAGTGGAGGAGGAGAGACTAGTAGAAGAACATTAAGAATACAAAGTAAATAAAGGGCACTTTATATTAATGATAAGAGAGAACTACAACTTGAAAGAAAGGATTACACTTGCATGGAATAAAAACCTAAACTAGCATTACATTTAGCAACTAAAGCAATTACCAAAAACTATAATAAAAGATTACACTAAGCTAGGGATAAGAAAGACATAAAATGGGAAAGAGAGAGAGAGAGAACATGAAAAATACTAAGAAACAAAAGGTCAGCACCTCCCCTCTAAACCTAAAACTTCTTGGACACAAGGGGGAACCACTGAATTTATAGACTTTCTCACGGGTTGGTCACACCCTCTGTCACGCCCAGGGAGGGTGTGTCAGGGGGGCGTGATATGCACGAAGTTGTCCTCGGGCTCTAGATTCTGGCGGGAAAGATGATTGCTCTATACCTCGGTGGACACGCCCTAAGCCATGCCCATATAGGAGGGGCATGAAAGGCACATCATGTCTCAATCATTGGTCAGAAATCCGCCAGTCAACGAAAAAGGTGGAACACGCCCCAGTGCCACGCCCATATAGGAGGGCGTATTTGTAATGTTGACGTACAGTAACGAAAAACCTTTAAATGTGGTAGCAGGCTTCAGGATGAGGGTGACACGCCCAGAGACATGCCTAGGGAGGGCGTGTCAGGTTTTTTTTCTGGATTTGAGTTCTGGCATCAACCTTCCTCGGGATCAGGTTACACGCCCTGTGACATTCCTAGGGAGGGCGTGTTAGGGGGGCATGTCAGGTTATTTTTGGCTAAAAGCTCTGAAAACCTACAACAAGAGAAGAAAACATTAGTGGCAATAATATATACAAAAAGAGGCCAACAAATAAGCTTATAAGACATGATTTGTGTATTAAAAATCAGAAAATACCATTATAGCTTAAACTACAAAAAGTATTATCAAATTCCCCCAAGCTAAAGCTTTGCTTGTCCCCAAACAAAGGTATAAAAACTAACTAACCATAAAAAGTGACTAATCAAAACGTTCTAATTATGCTTACACGGCGTTCGGGATATAAAATACAAAGGGCCTGCCCCTTCTCTTCCCGCTTGTTTGGGGCTTAAAACCCCCCGCGGCGGGAAGGGAAGGGAAGGTTAAGGGATGGGTTAGGGTGGGCACGGTCCCGAAATTTGCAAAACCCTAGGGGTTTCAAAATTCGGTAAAGTGTGAAGTCCGACCTAACCTGCAGCTAGAGAGCGAAAGAGAGTGCTACGCTCACCCGAGTACCACTCTCTTGAAGCGGTCAGGGAGATCATCTCAAGGATCTTGTTAAAACCAATCCTTGTCCTGAGCTTTTCTTGATTAGCTTTGCTAGATCGTGATGCTCTCTAGCGAAGCTCTGGTACTATGCGAAATTCTAAGTAGGGAGACGGTGATACGTAAACCTAACACAATTACTTAAACATGGTTTATTAATTTATAAGTTTTACTAAAAAAAATAAATAATCCAAAATTTTAACAAAATTCTTTAAATAAATTTAAGCAAAGCAACAAAATGAAAAAATGCATTGAGTTATTACTAGATCCAAGAGACACATTATAACTATATCAATCAAATAACAAAAATCTAAATTTAAATCCAAAACTAATACTGATTTACTTTTCTTCTTTACTTAGCTAATAAATAAAATTCAAAAGCATGAATCAAAAGGACTTATTAAGACCAAAACGTTTGGTTTAGGATTATGATAAGGAGTGGAATTCAGAGATAAATAAGGAGGCTTAAAAATCAGATTAAACCAAAACAACGAGTTTCAAAAATTTTATTATATAAAATATTTTTCTTTGTTTTTCTTTTCCATTTTTTTTCTTTTTCAAAATAAAGGCCATAATTAATTTTTATTTTTATTTTAAAATTGGCCAAACAAAACTAAACACTTCTTTTGAGCATACTTTTTTCAAAACTTCTCCAACTATATCACAAAATAACCCTTTCATAATCATGAAATTTTTTAAATGAAACTCAAAAAAGTTAGTGTGATTAGATAGGTTGGAAAATTTTGTTTTGGCGAAGATGAAATAATAAGTAGAGCTATCAATTGAAATTGGAAAAGCACTCAAAAGCAGCTAACTAGGGGTAAAAAAATTTTAGGTTGGCAAGAAAGCTCAAACGAAAAAAAATGGCCTTAATCATTTTCATGCTTATAAATTTATCTAAAACATAGTTTTGAAAATTTTCAAAAAACAAGTCCTTAGATAATAAAAGAAGATTAATGAAATTATCTTGAAAATAGAAATAATAGGTGACTTGGTTCATTCACATCTACTACGCTAATCAAAAAGTCGATATTATAAAAATTATCCAAAAATGAAAAGGAAAATAGTGGATGAAATATTTTTTTAAAAGTAAAGAAGATAAAGAACAAAAACCATAATAAAAATGCGAGTTTTAGAAAAAAGGTTTCACGTTAACATGCTACCGTGAATTAGAAACACAACATGACCAACATTTTACTTGTGAAATATAATTAAAAAGAACGATTAAAAATATTATAATTAGCTAAGTTGTTTATATGGGGTTTTGAGAAAAACAAAACAAAAACAAGGGGTACTATTGAAATACCAAAATACGTTTAAACTATTAAAGTAAAAAACAAATAGCATATTTTTTTATTTTAAATTATTTTTTTTTTGAAATATTTTCTATTTTTTTGGATTTTTAAGATATAAAAATAAAATAATGACAAGAGAAGGAGGAAATCCTCCCCTAAACTTAAAATGGACATTGTCCTTAATGGAGAAAGGATGGGAAGGAGAGAGAGAAATTAAAATAGAAATAAAAGTACAGAATTGAAAAATAGGTACTTCCTCGGATTTATGCACCGCGAATGTTGATTGATGTCGCTCCCCCATGCTTGCGCTTTGGATCTTCATGAAATGTCTTCATTGGACTTCGTGATGGATTCAGCAGCATTGGAGCAGGAGATCGCAAGAAGATTCAGCTTGTCGGAGCCGTCCGGGGCAAAAAAGTGTAAAATAAAGAAAACAAAAAAGTAACTTGGGTTGCCTCCCAAGAGCGCCCTTTGTTTAAAACGTCGTTTGATCTCGACGCAACTAAATAATATTGTCCAAAAGAGTATTGTCCAAAAATAATATTTAATGTTTTTAACAAAAATAAAAAGGTCTTAAGTTATCCATCATGTAGAATAAAATTAATACAATTTGGGTTGACATCACCACAAAAATACAGTTTAAGACGTTAACCATTTACTTTGAAATCGCCCTTATCAGGGTGTGAAATTAAAACAGTACCATATGAAAAAACTTGTTTAACAGAAAAAGGCCCAGACCAACGAGACTTTAACTTTCCCGGAAATAAATGTAAACACGAATTATAAAGAAGAACTTGGTCGCCCAGTTATAAGGTTTTTGGGTGCCTTAGGTGCTTGTCATGAAATCGATTCGTCCGCTCTTTATAAAATTTGTTATTTTCGTATGTGTAAGAGTGCCACTCGTCGAGTTCGTTAAGTTGAAATTTTCTAAAATTGCCGACAGAGTGGAGATCAAAATTTAAAAATCACAAGGCCCAAAAAGCACGGTGTTCTAATTCTACGGGTAAATGGCATGATTTTCCATAAACCAACCGATACGGCGTACATCCAATGACGGTTTTGTACGCTGTTCGGTAGGCCCATAGAGAATCGTCTAATTTGGTTGACCAGTCTTTTCTAGAAGTTGAAACAGTCTTTTCTAATATTCTTTTTATCTCTCTGTTCACTACTTCGACTTGTCCATTTGTTTGGGGGTGGTAGGCAGTTGAAAGCTTATACGTAACACCATATTTAATAAGGATTTTTTAAACCTACGTATTATAGAAATGTGAACCCCTATCGCTAATGATGGCTCGTGGCGTACCGAATCGAGAAAATAGTTTTTTCAAAAACATAATTATGACTCGAGTGTCGTTAGTAGGAAGAGCTTTGGCTTCAGCCCATCGTGAAACATAATCGATTCCAACTAAGATATACTTATTCCCGAAGATAGAAGGAAGGGGGCCAACAAAATCAATTTCCCAGAGGTCAAAAATTTCGCACTCGAGGAAATAATTTTGCTGCATTTCATTTTTATTGGAAATATTACCCGCCCGTTAGCAACTATCACACCTACTCACAAAGGCTTGCGCATCTTTAAACGGGCTAGGCTAGTAAAAACCCGTGCAAAGCACTTTGTGGGCGGTGCGAGCAGCTTGATAGTGACCACCAGTCGGTCCTTCATGCAAATGTTTTAAAATATCTAATCCTTCTTCAAAAGAAACACATCTCCTTATCACTTGATCCTCACAAACTCGGAAAAGATGCGGGTCCTCCCAAAAATAGTTCTTCAACTCAGAAAAGAATTTTTTCTTTTGCTGAGAGGAGAACTCTTTCGGAAGGGAACGAGCCACTAAATAGTTGGCTATGTGTGCAAACCAAGGAGAAGGGGTGTGGTAATTGAAAGCAGCTTCTTATTAGGAAAATAATCATTAAAAGATTTTTCATCTAAATTTTCTATATACGAATTATCTAATCGTGAGAGATGGCCGACGGCCAAATTCTCGGCTCCTCACTTATCAAGGATTTCTAAGTCAAACTCCTGGAGGAGTAAGACCCAGCGAATAAGGTGCGGCTTGGCATCCATCTTAGCAAGAATATACTTGAGGGCCGAGTGGTCCGTAAAAACTATAATTTTTGAAAGTGTAATATAAGGATGGAATTTATCAAAAGCAAAAACAATAACTAGGAGCTCCTTCTCGATTGTGGTGTAATTCTCTTGTGTCGATGTAAGCGTTTTACTTGCATAATAGATGGGGTGGAAGTATTTAGATATTGGTTGTCCTAGTATGTCTCCCACCGCAAAACTACTCGCATCGCACATAATTCAAAGGGAAGGTCCCACACTGGAGCTATCATAATAGGAGCATTAATTAATTTATCTTTTATTAATTCAAATGCAGACTGAAAAAGGTCATCAAAAATAAATGGGGAGTCTTTTTCTAAGAGTTGAGTAAGGGGTTTGGTGATTTTTGAGAAGTATTTTATGAAGTGGCGGCAGAAACCAACGTGTCCTAAGAAACTTCTTATAGCTTTGACGTTCGTAGGCGGTGGCAGCTTCTCGATAAATTCTATCTTGGCTATATCTACTTCAATTCCTCTCGCAGAAATCTTATGACCCAAAACTAACCCTTTCCTCACCATAAAATAGCATTTTTCCCAATTTAGGGCAAGGTTAGTTTCTTCGCATCTTTCTAAGTCTTTTTTGAGGTTTTCTAAGCAACTATCAAAGGCATCACTGAACATGGAGAAATCATCCATAAATACCTCAATAATGCTTTATACGTACTTGTCGAAGATAGCGAGCATACATCGTTGGAATGTAGCTGGCGCATTGCACAATTCAAACGGCATTCTTCGGTAGGCGAAGGTGCCGAAGGGACAAGTAAACGTAGTTTTCTCCTGGTCCTCGGGAGAGATGGGGATTTGAAAATACCCCGAGATATCATCGAGAAAACAGTAAAAGCTATGGTCGGATAATCGCTCTAAGATTTGATCGATGAATGACAAGTAGAAGTGGTCCTTGCGGGTGGCGTCATTTAACTTATGATAGTCAATACACATTCGCCACCCCGTCACCGTCCGTATCGGGATTAAGTCATTATTTTCATTTACAACTACAGTTATCACTCCCTTTTTCGGCACTACCTGAATAGGGCTAACCCACTTACTATCATATATAGGATAGATAATTCCTGTGTCTAACAGTTTCATAACCTCGCCCTTTACGGCTTCTTTAATGTTCAGATTTATACGGCGCTGAAGTTTGATGGAGTTACACGAATTATATTCCATTAAGATTTTGTGGGTACAGAAAGATGGGCTTATGCCATTGATATCAGATATCTGCCAGGCAATAGCTCGGCGATGTTTACGTAACACTAGAAGGAGTTTGTCATTTTGTAATTCAGTCAAGTAGGCCGAAACTATCATTGGCAGTTTGGAATTTTTTTCTAGGAAGGCATACTTGAGATGTTCGGGTAGTTCCTTTAATTCTAGGATAGGGGGTTCTTCATATGAGGTTTTAGAAATTCTTTCTTTTTCAAAAACTGTGTCTTTGTAGACTTTTTTATATGGAAAATTAAAAGGGGTGGGGCTAGTGGCCATAGCGGCTTCTTGCAGAGATTCCATTGGAAGAGTAGAGGGAGGACAAAAATCAAAAAAATTGTTTTCACTATCAGAAAGGCAGTAGGAAGATTCATCACTTAAGGTGTCTAAGAAAAAACAGGAGTCATCATTCTCTAGGGTGTTCTTCATCGAAGGGGTGAGAGAGAAAGTTACTTCATCATCGCCTACTCGAAGGAAGAGTTTACCATTCCTTACGTCAATGATAGCTCGAGAGGTGGCAAGGAATGGTCGGCCAAGGATCAGGGGAACCTCGACGTCTTCTTCGATGTCCAATATGACGAAATCCACCGAGAAGAAGAATTTGTCGACTTTGACTAGAACATCCAACACTATTCCTAATGGGTATTTAACTGATCTATCAGTGAGCTGGATACTCATGCGTGTGGGGTTGAGGCTACCAATTCCTAACTTCTTAAATAACGAGAGGGGAATCAGGTTGATACTTGCACCTAAATTGGCCAATGCGTGCTTGACAAAAAGATCACCAAAGACACACAGAATAGAAAAACTACCTGGATCACTGATCTTCTTTGGTAAACCGTTTGTCAAGATATTAGAGCACTCAGTGTTTAGTGTGACATGCGACAAGTTCTCTAACTTCTTTTTGTTAGTCAAAAGGTCCTTAAGGTACTTAGCATACTTCGGCATCTGGGAAATCGCTTCATGGAAGGGTAGGTTTTGTGGATTTGCTTAAACATTTCTAGGAAGTATGAGTATTGATCATCCTAACGTTGTTTGTTAAGTTGGGAAGGGTATGGTGGAGTTGGATCATTTTTAAAAATAGGTGGTGGAGCGAGATCTTTTTCTAAAGCAGAGAGCGGAGTGATAACTTCTTTTTCAGCGGGTGGTGGAATTTTCAAAACGAGAGCGAAGCATGCCTCGGGCTCTTTGCTAACCATACCAGAAACTTGCTTCCCACTCCGAAGAGTTATAGCTTTCGTTTGCTCTCTCTGGTTGGGCTCGGTATTGGAAGTAAGAGACCCTGCGGGTCGCACAGAAATAATTTTTGCGAGTTGTCCTACTTTATTTTCTAGATTTTTAACGCTTCCGGTTAAGGTTCTTATAGTAGCGTCATTTGTTGTTATATATTTAGAAAGTAACTCCTCCAAGCTTAAAGGTTTTGGTTAGTTTTGAAAAGGTGGAGGTGGTGCAAAAAAATCATTTTGTGGTGGCGGGCGCATTGCGTTCGAAGGATTACTCCACGAAAAATTCGGGTGGTTCGGTAAAGCGAGATTATCACTATTCAGAAAAGTAAAACCAGGAGCATGAAAATTTGCAGCAGAATAATTATTAAAAGCATTTCAAGGCATATTATTAACATAATCTAATTGTTTGGGAGCAGGAGTTGCAGATTCCAATACCTGAGGGGCGGAGGTAGCAGTCATCTCCGAAATTTTTTACTTAAAAATTTTCACTTGCAAAGCTAGCTAGGAGACGTTGTCTTCTTCAAAGATACCTACAGGTTTGTTTGGGCAGGACCTAGGCACATTCCACTGATAGGTGTTCATGGCCATGTCCTCGAAAAGCTCAAGAGCTGCTTCTGGGGTTTTGTGGTTTAAAGTACCACCGGAAGCTGCGCCTATCATTTGCTTTGTATTTTGATTTAGCCCATTATAAAACGTCTTCACTTGTAACCATACAGGCAGCGCGTGATGGGGGGATCATATTAATAGTTCTTTAAATCTTTCCCAGGTATCATATAAGGTTTCAGAGTCTATTTTTCCAAAGGCAGAAATATCGTTCCTAAGTTTTGCAATTTTAGCTGGCGAAAAATACTTCGTCAGAAATTTTTCAGTTAGTCGATCCCAAGTGTTGATGCTCCCTCTTGGCAGAGTCATCAACCATTGTTTAGTTTTGCTTCTTAGGGAGAAAGGAAATAATCTTATCCTAATAGCATCATTTGTAACACCATTTATCTTGAAAGTGTCACAAATCTCAAGAAAGCTTGCTATATGCGCATTCAGATCTTCAACTTGAAGTCCATCATATTACACATACTGCAGCACCATTTGAATTATTTTATGCTTTAGTTCAAAATTTTTATTAGCTATAGCAGGGCGAATGATGCTTTATTCTGTTCCCTCTAGATTCGGTCGTGAATAATAGGACATAGGCCTATGCACGGCTTCCTCCACATGGGGTTCTTCCATCCTTAAAGTAGAAAATGACTCGGAATCCTCAACTTGTATTTGGAAAGTAGGGCCTTGAAATCACGATCTTCTCCAAAGAGTACGCTAAATTTCGTGGTCCAAGTCCAAAATAACCGACGGATTCCCGCGGGTCATGCACTAGAAGAAGAGAAGGATAAAGAAAGAAAAATAAATAAACTAAAAAAAGAGAAGCAAAAAAAAATTTAATAGATTTTTTAATGTTTTAACTCACGAACTTCCCTATTAAGTGCGTTAATATTTTCAGATTCCCGCGGGCTATCCAATAAAGGGTTCGCAAGGTACTAGACAAGATAGTGGTATTTAAGCCACAAAGCCCTTTTCGAGAGAGTTAGGTGGTGTAGAAAAATTGTGAAGTGGGTTTCTATTAAGTGCGTTAATATTTTTGGATTTTTAAATTTTTAGAAAGAGGGCGAGAAAGAGAAATGATAAAAGTAATAGGTTCGTGTTTTCAAATTATCAACAAAAGTTGCTCCCCGACAACGGCACCAAAAACTTTGTGATCGCTTTTCAATGCTAGAGAAAAGAGAGCCGAACTAGCAATCCAACTAGGCAAGTATACATATCAAACTGTAGCTAGGGGACAAAAGTTTCGTATTGAAATCCGGGAACCGTCGAGTAATCTTACTCACACGAAAACTATTATCTTATCGAAGGATGGTTTTAGGGTTAAGAGAAAGCTAATTGCGATTACAAAAAGAAATATTGTGCTAAAAGAGAACTACTTGTAGTTAAAAAAAGAGCTAATAAAAGAGATCACAACGAAGGGTTGAAACGATGAAATGGAAAAGCACTCGATCGAGAATCACCTCGGCAAGAGTTGACTAAAAATGTGATAAAAAACCCTAACTTAATAAGGTAAAGGTCCTTGATCGTGGAGGTTCCCAAAGCTTGAACACGCTTCTCTCGAAGTCGTGCCCAACTGAGTTTAGGAAGGTCCGACCGAACTCTTGTCCAAATTGGAGGCCTAAAGCTTTCTTTACGCGATGAACCCCACTATTTGATTTCACTCCAATCCGGGAGATTTAATGTCTTCCTCTCTCGAGGCGTGTGTGCAACTATCTTTACTCTTGAGTGTTCACTTCAAACTATGAGCCTCTCGGCTAGCTAAGAGTGAAAATAAAGATGGAAATTATATATCGATGACATAACTCAAAACATGAAAAACTAAGAGTAAATCGAAGGTCTAAACCCTAAAAACAAAAAGTAAATTTAAAGCATCATAACTTAATCAACTCAAACCTCGAATCATCAAAATCGAGTACAAGGAGGATTAGTTAATCATGGAGAAGTGGAGGAGGAGAGATGAGTAGAAGAACATTAAGAACACAAAGTAAACAAAGGGCACTTTATATTAATGATAAGAGAGAACTATAGCTTGAAAGAAAGGATTACACTTGCATGGAATAAAAACCTAAACTAGCATTACATTTAACAACTAAAGCAATTACCAAAAACTATAACAAAAGATTACACTAAGCTAGGGATAAGAAAGACATAAAATGAGAAAGAGAGAAAGAGAGAGAGAACATGAAAAACACTAAGAAACAAAAGGGCAGCACCTCCCCTCTAAACCTAAAACTTCTTGGTCACAAGGGGGAACCATTGAATTTATAAACTTTCTCACGGTTTGGTCACGCCCTCTGTCACGCCCAGGGAGGGTGTGTCAAGGGGTTTTGACATACGCGGAGTTGACCTCGGGCTCTGGATTCTGGCGGGAATGATGATTGCTTCTGTATGTCGGTGGATACGTCATGGGCCACGCCCATATAGGAGGGGTGTGTAAGGCACATCATGTCTCAATCATTGGTTGGAAATCCGTCAGTCGTCGAAAAAGGTAGAACACGCCCAGGGGCCACGCCCGTATAGGGGGGCCGTGTCAGTACTGTTGACGTGCAGCAATGAAAAACCTTTCAATGCGGCAGCAGGCTTCGGGATGAGGTTGACACGCCCAGGGAGGGAGTGTAAGGGGGGGTGTGTCAGGTGTTTTTCTCGGGATTTGAGTTCTGGCATTAACCTTCCTCGAGATCAGGTTACACGCCCTGTGACATGCCCAGGGAGGGTGTGTCAGGGGGGCGTGTCAGGTCATTTTTGGCCGAAAGCTCGGAAAACCTGCAAAAAGAGATGAAAACATTAGTGATAATAATATAGACAAAAAGAGGCCAACAAATAAGCTTACAAGACATGATTTGCGTATTAAAAATCAGAAAATACCATTATAGCTTAGACTATAAAACGTATTATCAAGCACTACCGAAGACATCTAGGATCGCATCAGGGATGGATAGAGGATGGATGCGAGGATGGAGCCAATTTTCAGTGCCTTAGAGGAAGGCACGACAGGGGATTACTCTCTGAGAGATGGGATGCGATTCTTTAGAGGCCAAGTTTATATACAGCTAGGAGGACGAATTCAGGAGGATATCATGATCGAGGCTCACTACAGTATATATTGATGACTAGTTTTAGTCATCCCTTTTTGGGGTAATTTAGAAGTTTATTTCCAAAGTATCATTACAATTTTATGCTTTAGTAGGCTTGGAAGTTGTTATTTTATGTAATGTTCTTATTATTGTTTTTAATTACAAACTTATGTTATTTGTCATGTTTTGTTTTATTTTATTTATGTTTGGTTATTTTTATCTTTGTGTTATTATTATATCTAATGTTATTATTATAATTAATATTATAAAATCATGTTTATCATCACTTGTGTTATATTTTATCCTTATTTTTATTATAACTAATGTTTTTATGTGTTGTTAGGTTTTATGTTATGTGTATTATTATAACTAACATTATGCTTGCTTTTATTTTGTAGGTGGCCGGCCCCCTTAAGTATTTGGTGCAGCCCAAGCCTTGGAGCAGCTGGCCTTCACACTTTGGAGCAGCCCGACCTCTTGGAGCAGCTCTCCTAGCCTATACCCGAGCCACCAAAGCCCTCATGCAGTCCTACTCGAGCCCAAGCAGCCCACCTAGCCTCTAACCCGAGCCCCTCCCTCAAGAGCAGTCCAATCCGAGCCCATTCAAGCCCATCTTGTGGCCGGCCACACCCCCTATCTATCTCTCATTTATTACTTTTTTTTTCTCTTGCCACCTTTCAATCCATGCATGCATCATAATATTCTCTCTCCCTCCTCATTGATTTCTCTATCATTTAATATTGTATTCATGCATTCCTCCATCACATGGCCGGCCCCTACAATCACCCCCTTTCTTCATCTCTCTCTCATGCTCATTTAATTCCATACATTCCCCCTTATTTAGTTTATTTCTTTTTTTTTATTTCCCATAAATATCATGCAAGAATCATCCCTCTCTCTCCCCCCTCATTAAATACATCATGCATGAACATTCTCCCCCCCCCATGGTCGGCCACCCTTGATCTCCCCCTTCTTCTAGATGCTTCCCTCCTCTCCTATAAAAGGGACCCAAGTCTAAAGCTTTTAAAGGGGTTGGATTGAGAGTGGGCTTTGGAGATAGCTTTGGAGAGTTTCATTTCAAGAGAGTTTATTGTAATTTTCTAGTTGTTTTATTTCTTGTAATCTTAGTTTTTGTTTAGTAATATAGCTTGCTCTTTTCATTACCGTGTACTCCCTTTCCCTCTTTTTATAAGTAATATGAAGTCTTCTCTTTCACTTATTGTCGTTTTCTTTTCCGCCATGCATAGCTAATTTTCTCTTAGCATTTGATCATGAGGATCCATGATTTGAAATGAGAATTATTTTTATTCCGTAGTTTTATTTTTGCCAAATTCCACTCGGTCCTTCTTTGAATAATTATTTCGTCGACTCCATATTTCCGGTATACGGTAGTAGGCTTAAGATCTCATATTCGAGTAGCCGAGAGGCTCGTGAACGTGAAAGATCACTCAAAGAAGGAAGGAGTTGAATGCAACCCTAGAGATAGGACGACGTAAATCTTCCGGATTGGAGTCAAATCCAATAGTGCGGATCACTTCGATAATGCAACTTTAGGCTTCTTTGGTTTATAAAGAGATTTCTATCAAAGAGTCTATAAGTTAGGAGGCCTAATGCTCTAGCGAGGTTTGTCTCATTTTCGGATCCGTCACGGCTGAGTTGGATTTGCAAATTTAAAACTATGCCCTTTTATTTTCTCGTTTCATTTCATGGTGAATCAATGATCAAGTGCTAGCCTTTTTTTTATATAAGTTTTCGTCTCGCAATTTATCGTTCATTTTACTAAAAAAAATTCTAAAAATCCAACTATTTTCTGGTAGGATAATATTTCAAGCGTGAGTAGCAGTAATTGACAACCCCGTGTTTAAATACGACCTTGGTACTACAATTCGACAGGTACGCTTGCCTGTTCGGGTTTAGCCATCAAGTTTTTGGCGCCATTGCCTGGGACTTTTCTTCGTCAATATTTTGAAAACGCTTGCGCTATTACTTCTACAAAAATAAAAAAATAAAAAAATTTTTTATATATTTAAATATTTATAATCAACCCACTTCACCTTATTTCTACCCCACCTAAAATCTCTCGAAAAGGGTAAGGGGCTTTAAGCGCCACCATTTTACCTAGTACCGGGCGAACCCTTCACCGAGTAGTCCTCGGGAAGTTCGAGAGCCAAGCCGTAAAAAAATCTATTCAAAAAAAAATCCTTTCTTCTCTTTTTCTTTCTTTTTCAAGCTTTCATTTTCATCTTCCCTCGTTTTCTTTGCTAGTGCATGACCCGAGCGAATCCGTCGCTACTTGTTGATTTGGACCCGGAAATCGAACGCTCCTTTCGGAGACAACTACGATTCGAGGCTTCCACTTCTCAAACAGCGGTTGAGGATTCCTACGGGGATTGTAATTTTAATTCTGAGATGGGAGACCCTAACCCAGGAATGGCTCAGCAAAGGACTATGTCCGATTATGCTCGACCCAACTTGGAAGGGACAGAGACAAGTATTGTTCGACCTGCGATTGCGAACAATAACTTCGAGCTTAAGCCTAGCATCATACAAATGGTGCAGCAATATGTACAGTTCGACGGATTACAAGATGAAGATCCGAACTTGCATATTGCCAATTTTCTTGAAATCTGTGACACCTTTAAAATCAATGGTGTATCAGACGATGCTATAAGGCTAAGACTTTTCCCCTTCTCCTAAGAACTAAAGACAAACAGTGGTTGAGTTCTCTTCCAAGAGGATGAATCACTACTTGGAACATTTTAACTGAAAAATTTCTTTCTCGTTATTCCCCCCCCCCCCCCCGCTAAAACTGCTAAGCTGCGAAATGATATAACTTCATACTCTCAAATTGATTCTGAGACCCTCTATGACACTTGGGAGAGGTTCAAAGAACTTTTGAGAAGATGCCCACATCATGCTCTGCCTGTATGGTTGCAGGTCCAGACATTCTATAATGGCCTAAATCAAGAAACTAAGCAAATGATAGACGGCGCTTCCGCTGGTTCTTTAGACCGCAAAACTCTGGAAGCCGCTCTTGAGCTTATCGATGACATGGCGATGAACACTTATTAGTGGAATTCATCTAGGTCTCGCCCATCTAAACCTGCAGGTATCTATGAAGTGGATTCGGTGACGCAACTGGCAATGCAAGTGGAAATGCTAAACAAGAAGATTTCGGAGATGACTGCTGCCTCCGCTGCTAAGGTATTTGAAAATGCTAATGCTGCTACTGCCGAGCAGGTGGATTATCTGGGGAACATACCCAGGCCTGCTCAAAATAATTCTGCCAATAATTTTTCTGCTTTTTCGAATTTTTCTTCTCCTCCTGGTTTTAATGCTGCTACGAATTCTTATCATCCTGGATGGCGTAACCATCCTAATTTTTCTTGGAGTATTAATGCTAACGTAGTACGCCCACCGCACGATTTTACACCACCACCACAACAAAATTTTCAAAAACCTTCCCCTTTGGAAGAGATCCTCGCTAAGTATATAAGCTCGAACGATGCTACTATTAGAAACTTAACGGGATCAATGAAAAGTTTAGAAAATCAGGTCGGCCAACTCGCCAAGGCTTTTTATGAGAGACCACCTGGAACTCTTCCCTCGAACACTGAGCCTAACCCAAGGGAGCACGCAAATGCGATTTCCCTTCAGAGCGGTAAGGTTGTTAACGAGCCCACCACAAGGGAAGAGCCAAGGGTGATTGTCCCTCCTATTTTTATCCCAACAGAAAATGATAAATCAAATCTTGAAAATGAAAAATCTACTTGTGAAAAAGAAAAAGATATCTCTGTTTTTTCTAGTTCTGAAAAAGAAAAAGATGATTTTCAAAATGATGCTCCTGTTATTATAAAGGAATTTCCGCCACCTCCTTATCTGGCTCGACTTAGGAAGGAAAAATTAGACGGTCAATACAAACGCTTCCTTGAAATGTTCAAACAAATTCACATTAATTTGCCATTTCACGAAGCGATTAGTCAAATGCCTAAGTATTCGAAGTATCTTAAGGATTTATTAACGAACAAGACAAAATTGGAAAATTTATCACATGTCACGTTAAATGAAGAAGGCTCGGCGGTTGTTAAGAACTCTAATCTTCCTAAAAAGATAAACGATTCGGGTAGTTTTTCAATTCCTTGCGTCTTTGGTGATCTATTCGTTAAACATGCGCTAGCGAATCTAGGAGCGAGCATCAATTTGATGCCTTTTTCTTTATTCAAGAAACTAGGATTGGGCACTCTTAGCCCTACAAGAATGAGTATCCAATTAGCTGATAGGTCCATTAAGTATCCATTAGGTATCGTTGAGGACGTGCTAGTAAAGGTCGACAAATTCATCTTCCCGGTGGATTTTGTCATTCTTGATATTGAAGAGGACGTTGAGGTCCCTCTTATCCTTGGCCGACCCTTCCTAGCCACCTCTCGAGCGATCATCGATGTTAGTAACGGAAAGTTGTTTTTGCGAGTGGGAGATGATGAGGTCACATTTTCTATTAATCAATCAATGAAAAATTCTTTACAAAATGATGACTCATGCTTCTTTATTGATGTTTTAAATGAAGATTCTTCCCTTCCCCTTTCTAACATCTCTTCTAATGAATTTTCCTCTTCTTTTTCTGAAATTTCTTCAAATGGTTTTGAAAACACGGTGATGTCAATACAAGAAAATTTTGAAAATGATTTTGTCTTTGGTAGAAAAAATTATGAAAAACTTATTTTTGAAAATGAAAAAGTTTAAAAGAATTCCTACGAGGAACCACCCAACTTAGAACTCAAACCCCTTCCCGAACATCTCAAATATGCCTTTCTTGAACAAAATTCCAAATTACCCGTTATAATCTCGGCTTTGCTTTCTCAATCCGAAAACGATCAATTGATCGAACTACTACAAAAGCATCGCCGAGCTATAGTGTGGCAAATTTCCGATATTCCTGGCATAAGCCCTTCCTTTTGTACCCACAAAATATTTTTTGAAAATAATCCCAAGGGTGTAGTTCAACCACAACGTCGTCTTAATCCGAATATGAAAGAGGTTGTGAAGGGAGAGGTGCTTAAGTTATTAGATGCGGGGATAATCTATCCTATTTCCGATAGTCAGTGGGTAAGTCCAGTTTAGGTTGTTCCTAAGAAGGGTGGGATCACGGTAGTGACGAACGAAAATAATGACTTAATTCCAACTAGGATGATAACGGGATGGAGGATGTGCATCGATTACCGTAAGCTAAACGATGCCACTCGAAAAGATCACTTCCCCCTCCCCTTTATCAAATTTTAGAACGTTTGTCCGAGCACAATTTTTATTGCTTCCTCGACGGTCTCTCGGGATACTTTCAAATCCCTATCGCACCTGAGTACCAAGAGAAGACGACATTAACTTGCCCCTTCGGAACTTTTGCTTATCGTAGAATGCCTTTCGGATTATGCAACGCACCCGCTACCTTTCAGCGGTGTATGCTTGCTATTTTTGATAAATACGTAGAGAATATTATGGAAATATTTATGGACGATTTTTCTATTTTTGGCGACTCCTTTAATTTATGTTTAGAAAATTTGGAAAAAGTTTTACAACGCTGCGAAGAAACCAACTTAGTTTTAAATTGGGAGAAGTGCCATTTTATGGTGCGTGAAGGCTTAGTCCTTGGCCATAACATTTCCGCTAGGGGAATTGAAGTGGACAAGGCAAAAATTAAAGTAATTGAAAAGTTACCGCCGCCTACAAATATTAAAGCGATTAGAAGTTTTTTAGTGCATGCGGGTTTTTATCGACGATTCATTAAAGACTTTTCAAAAATTACTAAGCCTCTCACCCACCTTCTTGAAAAAGACACTCCCTTCGTTTTTGATGAATTTTGTCTCGCTGCGTTTGAATTAATTAAATCAAAGCTTATAAATGCTCCTATTATGATCGCCCCAGTTTGGGATTTACCTTTTGAAATTATGTGCGATGCGAGTAATCATGCGGTAGGTGCGGTTCTAGGACAACGAATTGCTAAGAACTTTCATCCGATTTTCTATGCTAGTAAAACTCTAACTTCTGCTCAAGAAAATTACACCACGACGGAGAAAGAACACTTAGCTATCATTTTTTGCTTTTGATAAATTCCGACCCTACATCACCCTTTCTAAGGTTATCGTTTTTACGGATCATTCTGCTTTGAAGTATCTCCTTTCTAAACCGGATTCCAAGCCGCGTCTTATTCGTTGGATCCTCTTACTTCAAGAATTCGACTTGGAGATTCGGGATAAGAAAGGAGCGGAAAACCTAGCGGCCGATCACCTCTCTCATCTTGAAAATCCCAAACTTGATTTTTTAAATGAGAATTTTATTAATGACTCTTTTCCGGATGAGCAAATTTTAAACATTTCTTCTTCTACCCCGTGGTTTGCCGATCTAGCCAATTATCTTGTGGCCCGGGCCCTTCCAAAAGAATACTCTTCTCACCAAAAGAAGAAATTCTTTTCGGAGTTGAAGTATTATTTTTGGGAGGACCGCTTTCTTTTTCGCATTTGTGCGGATCAGGTGGTTAGAAGATGTGTTTCCCGGGAAGAAGGTCAACAAATTTTAAAGCATGTTCATGAAGGTCCGACTGGCGGACATTATCAAGCAAACCGCACCGCCCACAAAGTGCTTAGTGCTGGCTTCTATTGGCCAAGCATATTTAAAGATGCATAAATCTTTGTGGGTGGATGTGATCGATGCCAGCGGACTGGAAATATCTCTAATAAAAATGAAATGGAACAAAACTATTTTCTCGATTGTGAAGTTTTTGATTTGTGGGCATTGACTTTGTAGGCCCGTTTCCTTCAAGTTTAGGAAATAAATATATTTTAGTAGCCGTAGATTACGTCTCTAGGTGGGAGGAGGCCCAAGCTTTACCAAGTAATGACGTGCGCGTGGTCATAAACTTCTTAAAAAAATTATTTTCTCGTTTTGGTTTTCCTCGAGCGATCGTTAGTGATAGGGGAAGTCATTTTTGCAACGCTCAACTCGCTAAAGCTTTAACAAAATATGGCATTACGCATAAATTGTCAACTGCTTATCACCCCCAAACTAACGGTCAGGTCGAGGTAGTTAATCGAGAACTTAAAAGAATTTTGGAAAAAACTGTTTCTACTTCTCGTAAGGATTGGTCCCTAAAATTAGACGATGCTCTTTGGGCCTATCGGACAGCGTACAAGACCGCCATCGGTTGTACTCCTTTCCGATTGGTCTATGGAAAATCGTGTCATCTTCCGGTAGAAGTAGAGCACCGAGCGTATTGGGCGTTAAAGTTTTTTAATTTCGATCCGCATTCGGTCGGCGAGCATAGAAAAAATCAATTGAATGAACTCGATGAATAGAGAGCGTACGCTTACGAAAATAATAAAATGTATAAAGAACGCACGAAATTGTATCACGATAAGAACCTGCGCCATCCTAAAACGTGTAAACCAGGCGGTCAAGTTCTTCTTTTTAATTCGCGTTTACGTCTCTTTCCTGGAAAACTTAAATCTAGATGGTCTGAACCGTTTACGGTCAAGGATGTTTTTTCTTACGGCACTGTGTTACTTTCGCACCCCGATAAGGGGGATTTTAAAGTGAATGGCCATAGACTTAAACTTTATTTTTCTAATGATTCTGTGCCTCCTGCAACGGAGGATCTTGTCTTGGACTCTTAAATTTTTATTTTGTTATGGACATTTTTATTTGTCATTTTTATTTTTGGAGTACTTATTATTATTATTATGAAACTCTTTTATTTGGATTATTGTAATAAAAAACTCTATCAGGCATCTGCCCACGGACTATCATTTTTTTTTGCTCTTTCTACCGGAGGCCAATCAAGTCCATGATCGTGGTCGCCGCTCCGCCGCTGCTGATATCAGATGGATCAAGTCATACCTGCTGACGATCAAGTACTCTAAAAAGCAAGCATGGGGGAGCGACATCCGCCTTCATCTCACGAACCCGGGGAAGTCCTGTTCTTTTTATTTATTTATTTTCCTGCATTTTTCTTTTTCTCTTCTTCTCAGTCCCCTTCTCTTTTTCTTTATGTTTTCTTCATTGAGGGCAATGAAGAATTTAAGCATGGGGGGGTCTAGTTTCTTTTGGTCTTTCTTTCTATCTTTCTTCCTCCAAAAAGAAAAGAAAAAAAAATTATGTTTTATATTAGTATAGTATTTTATGTTATGTCATCAAAATCCAAAAAAATTAAAAAATATAAAACCCAAAAAAATTAGACAAAAACAAAACTCACAAAAAAATTCATGTGCTTAAATCGATTTGAAAAACAAAATCTAAAATTATTTCTATCTTCATTTTCATGATTCTTCTAGTGAAGTGTAGGCCCGTGCAGTTTCTTAGTTCTATTTAGATTTCTTTGAAATGGTTTTCTAAACCTATCATTTTAACATAGTTTAGTTCTACTAGTTTCTTTTTCTTAAATATAGGCATCCGTTTTTTACGTTATAAGTAGCAATTTGTAGTTATGTCTTCTTATTCGGTTAATTGCTTACGAATGGTTGCTAGGTATCATTAGTTCTTTTTCATTTGCGGGGTAGTCTTTTTTGGTGTCTAGAACTTGTACCAAGCTACTCTCGAAGCATTTGCGCCGTTTTTACGTTCTTTAGAAATGATTTAGGCCACCATTTGAATAGTTTGAGCTTTTCTTGCCCACCAAAAACAAAACCCTTGCAAAACAATTTTGGGCATTTTCCTTATTTTCTTTGTTTTTAGCTCCACCGTACCTTTCATTTCATCCTGTTTACCAAAGCCAAATACCTTTCCTATTTTTTGCACTATAACTTTGAGCTTAAAAATTATTTTGTGGGAGGGGTATTATTTTTGAAATAAATAGGAAATTTTCAAGCTTATTTTTGGAGCTTCCTTATCAAATATTATTCAAAAAAGAAAAAAATTGAGAAAGAAAAATGAAAAATCAAAATAAAAAAAAAGGAATGCAAAAAGTTTATGTTTAGCCAAGTTTATAAAAGAAAAATTTCCATGGCCTTGTTTTGTAGTTTCATATTGGAGAAATGATATACTTGTTATTTCTCATTTTTATTATGCTTTGTTTATTTTTGAGCTCACCTTTGTTTAGTGCCTAAAAGCTTCATGTTTATCTTTGATTCCACTTCCTAATCATTTACCTAAACCAAGTTTTAATGCCTAGTAGAAGTCCTAATGATCTTAGAACTTAATTTCGCGTAGTGGAGAAAGTGTGAACGTACAAGCCTATGGCCACCATCATTGATGGATTTCTTTGGAGGTTACCTTGGAGTGTTTTAGGGTTAATGTTTATCTAGCAACCTAGTAGTTTGTTAATGCGCCGTCTACTTAGAACCTCTACTTTTGTTTTCCTTATTTTCATTTATTTTGGATGCCTTGTTTTTAAGATTTAGAAATTAGTAGACTTCCCTTATGTTTTAATGAGATTTTTAGGGGTCCACTTTCAAATTTTCTATTGTGCACTTCTCACCCCACTAGTTGATAATATGAATATTAGGATAGTTTAATTTTTCATGTTTTGTTTTTCTTAACTATGGAACTTAAAATATATATATATATATATATATATATATATATATATATATATATCTTTTGCTTTCTTTTTGTTTCTCCCTATTTTCATTTCTATTTGCTTGAGGGCAAGCAAATGTCTAAGCATGGGGGAGTTTGATGACTAGTTTTAGTCATCCCTTTTTGGGGTAATTTAGAAGTTTATTTCCAAAGTATCATTACAATTTTATGCTTTAGTAGGCTTGGAAGTTGTTATTTTATGTAATGTTCTTATTACTGTTTTTAATTACAAACTTATGTTATTTGTCATGTTTTGTTTTATTTTATTTATGTTTGGTTATTTTTATCTTTGTGTTATTATTATATCTAATGTTATTATTATAATTAATATTATAAAATCATGTTTGTCATCACTTGTGTTATGTTTTATCCTTACTTTTATTATAACTAATGTTTTTATGTGTTGTTATGTTTTATGTTATGTGTATTATTATAACTAACATTATGCTTGCTTTTATTTTGTAGGTGGCCGGCCCCCTCAAGTATTTGGTGCAGCCCAAGCCTTGGAGCAGCCGGCCTTCACACTTTGGAGCAGCCCGGCCTCTTGGAGCAGCTCTCCTAGCCTATACCCGAGCCACCAAAGCCCTCATGCAGTCCTACCCGAGCCCAAGCAGCCCACCTAGCCTCTAACCCGAGCCCCTCCCTCAAGAGCAGTCCAACCCGAGCCCATTCAAGCCCATCTTGTGGCCGGCCACACCCCCTATCTATCTCTCATTTATTACTTTTTTTCTCTTGCCACCTTTCAATCCATGCATGCATCATAATATTCTCTCTCCCTCCTCATTGATTTCTCTATCATTTAATATTGTATTCATGCATTCCTCCATCACATGGCCGGCCCCTACATTCACCCCCTTTCTTCATCTCTCTCTCATGCTCATTTAATTCCATGCATTCCCCCTTATTTAGTTTATTTCTTTTTTTATTTCCCATAAATATCATGCATGAATCATCCCTCTCTCTCCCCTCATTAAATACATCATGCATGAACATTCTCCCCCCCATGGCTGGCCACCCTTGATCTCCCCCTTCTTCTAGATGCTTCCCTCCTCTCCTATAAAAGGGACCCAAGTCTAAAGCTTTTAAAGGGGTTGGATTGAGAGTGGGCTTTGGAGATAGCTTTGGAGAGTTTCATTTCAAGAGAGTTTATTGTAATTTTCTAGTTGTTTTATTTCTTGTAATCTTAGTTTTGTTTAGTAATATAGCTTGCTCTTTTCATTACCGTGTACTCCCTTTCCCTCTTTTTATAAGTAATATGAAGTCTTCTCTTTCACTTATTATCGTTTTCTTTTCCATCATGTATAGCTAATTTTCTCTTAGCATTTGATCATGAGGATCCATGATTTGAAATGAGAATTATTTTTATTCCGTAGTTTTATTTTTGCCAAATTCCACTCTGTCCTTCTTTGAATAATTATTTCGTCGACTCCGTATTTCCGGTATACGGTAGTAGGCTTAAGATCTCATATTCGAGTAGCCGAGAGGCTCGTGAACGTGAAAGATCACTCAAAGAAGGAAGGAGTTGAATGCAACCCTAGAGATAGGACGACGTAAATCTTCCGGATTGGAGTCAAATCCAATAGTGCGGATCACATCGATAATGCAACTTTAGGCTTCTTTGGTTTGTAAAGAGATTTCGATCAAAGAGTCTATAAGTTAGGAGGCCTAATGCTCTAGCGAGATTTTGTCTCATTTTCGGATCCGTCACGGCCGAGTTGGGTTTGCAAATTTAAAACTATGCCCTTTTATTTTCTCGTTTCATTTCATGGTAAATCAATGATCAAGTGCTAGCCTTTTTTTATATAAGTTTTCGTCTCGCAATTTATCGTTTATTTTACTAAAAAAAATTCTAAAAATCCAACTATTTTCCGGTAGGATAATATTTCAAGCGTGAGTAGCAGTAATTGACAACCCCGTAATTAAATACGACCTTGGTACTACAATTCGACAGGTACGCTTGCCTGTTCGGGTTTAGCCCATCAGATATTCAGTGTACCTTGGGATCACGAAGATGGTAGCGGATCTGAAGAGGACTATGTATTGGAAGGGCATGAAGAAGGATATCACATACTTTGTGATGCATTGCGAGGCCTACCAGCTCGTAAAGGCAGAGTGTAAGAGTCCGACCAGATTTATGCAGCCAATTCCGGTTTCCAAATGGAAGTTTGAGGATATAGCTATGGATTTCATACATAGGCTACCTAAGTCTCATGCGGGGAATGATTCTATCTGGGTGATCGTCGACATATTGAAAAAGGTGGCCAGGTTTATTCCAGTTAGAAAGGATGCTCTGGTCGGTGATCTGGTGCGGAGATCTGTGGAGCAGTTTGTCAGCTACCATGGAGTACCCAGGACGATCGTGTTGGATTTTGATGGACGGTTTATGTCCAAGGAGTGGAGGTCGGTTCAGGCCTACATGGGCTCTCGGTTAACGTTCAGCACAGCCCTCCACACTAAGACGGACAGGAAGACGGGGCGTACTAACCAGGCACTGGAGGATCTTCTACGCTTATGCATTTTGGACCGCGGAGAGCCATGGGAGACTATTTCTGCTGATCGAGTTCTCCTATAACAATAGTCACCAGTCCAGTATAGGTATGGCCCCTTTTGAGGCACTATACGGATGGAGGTGCGAAACCCCACTATCTTGGATCCAGGATGAGGATCCAAAGGCTCTCGACTCAGAGTTCTTGGAGGATACAGATGCTTAGGTGAGATTGATCCGGGATAGGATGCCGGAGGCCCAGAGTAGACAGACAAAATACTACGATGCGTGGCATCGTCAGGTGGAGTTCCAGGTGGGAGACCGGGTTTTCTTAAAGATATGGCCGATGTATAGAGTCTCATGGGTATGCAGGCGGAAGAAGCTCAGTCCGAGATATATGGGGCCTTACAGGATCCTGGAGCGGATCGACCCCTTGGCTTACAGACTGGAGTTGTCGCCGGAGTTAGTGGGATTGAACGACGTCTTCCACGTCTCTTCACTTCGGAGGCCTCTACTATGACCTGAGTAGCTGATTTCCACTACAGATGTTCGGTGGCTTCTAATCGATCAGTCATCATGGAGTCAATCAGGATCGATGATACAGTAGTGCAAGTCTTGCGACGCAAGAAGGTTCCGTTGGTCAAGGTTCTGTGGAGGAATCATGGGCAGGAGGAGCACACCTGGGAGACACGGGACCTAATGCAACATAGGTACCCAGATCTTTTCGAATCAGGTATTCCTTTAATTTTCTAGGGATGTTACATACTTTTACTTAAGTAGAAACCTCATAGGCTTAACCTTAATTTCGGGGACGAAATTTTTATTTTTATGTATTGGGATTTGTAACATCACTCAAATAACTAGACCCCTAAGAGTGGTTTTGTCATGGCTAGGTCATGACAAAACCCTAGGAAGCTCAAAAGGCCAAGTGAACAAAGGCATGAAGTTGGAAATCACCTTGGTTTACCTATAGCACAACCTCATCACCAAACCTAGGGTTTGACTTTAGCGCTTTAACTTGATTCCATGAACCCACCATAGCACTCCCAACCCTAGGGGAGTCCCAAGGACTCATTAGGGTCAACCAAAATGATCATGGTGACCAAAGTCAACCCTAACCCAAAATGGGTCAAACAAACCTATATAGGGTCAATTGACCTTTCCTTAGCCAAATTGACCCCACCTAGAACTTCCTAACCATTAAGGGAGATCAATGGGTCACCAAGGACCCATTAGGGTCAACTAAAGAGGTCAAGTTGACCAAAGTCAACCCTAGCCCTAAAATGGTCAAAGTGCCCTAACTAAAGGTCAAGTGGCCTCCAAGGTGCCAAACCAACCCTACCCAACCCCTCATAGACCTTAGGAGAGGCAAATGGGTCACTAAGGACCCATTGGAGTCAGCCCAAAAGGTCAAGTTGACTAAAGTCAACTCAACCCTATTTTATGTCAAATTAACTCAAGTTGACCTAACCTAGCCCAATCCATTTGGGCTAAGCCCAATTTGATTGGACCAATAGCTCTAGGAGGCTGGTATTTATCTAAAAGCCATTCATTTTCTGGAAATAGTGACTAGGAGTGAGAAAACTCCATTTCCCCTTTAATGGAGGAGAGAGAAAGAGAGGCCATTCATGGCCAATGGAGACCAAGAGCCTCTCCACTCTATTCCCATGGATGGATTCATCTCCCCTAGCCAGTTAGGAGAAGACCAGAGGGTTTTACTGGCCATGGCAGTGACTAGGGGAGGAGAATTTCAGTTGGCCGAAAAACCTTCTTCATGGCCATTAATGGTGCAATCAAACCATGTCCTCTCCTCTCCCCATCTGAACATTTTAAAAGCTTCACCATGTCCAGAGCAATCGTTTTCACCTTTCCTTTGAAGGACCTGAGCCCTTTGGCTGCATATTTGCAGAGCACCGAGCGGTGACACCACTGTCCATGGCGACACGACGATCAGCTCGACTCCATCCACCTTAGAAGGTCATGTTCTTCTCCTCTTTCTCAGTGGATAGATCCACTTTTATTGGCCACAAGGTTCGGGTCCAATTGGCCCCAGATCAAGAAGGACAAACATTGCGGTGGCCGACTGGGAGGAGGCGTGGGTAGCCAGGAATTCATGGGCAAACATTGCCTAGGACGGGCCAATCCTGGTCATTGGCTCAAGGAGAACGATGACCAGATGCCGTCGATCTGGTGCGTTAAGATTCATGCGGTCGGATTTAATACTATAGTTATGATTTTAATATTTCATTTTCTGTCACATATTTGGCAGTGCCTTGAATTAATTATTAAAAATACTTAGAGCCCTTTTCTGAAAAAATGATTAAGATCAAATTTTAGTATTTTGAGTCTAGTTTATTGTAAATTTGGTTTCAACCAATTTGGGTCACTAGTCTAACAACAGCACACCAAATGGTGCAAGCTATACCTAGGATTAACCAGACACAAACTTTGTCCCCCTGCTAAACTACTCCTCCAAATGCTTTGAAATTTGGGTCATAGTTTAGTCTCATCTGTATCTTAGACATATCCCAAAATGAGAATTTTTGGAGAATATTTTTCTATAGTTTTTGTAAAAATTTAATAATTCATGCATGATTTAATTAAGGGGTCTAATGACCTCAAAACCATCTAAAACCTTGGTGGATGACTCTTAGGGTCATGATAGGTCACTGGTTAAAATCACAACCCATTTGAGATTGATTTGATTGGGCAATGGTGTTACCAAAGTTTGGTCTTATTAAGGGAAAAATAGGGCAAAGGTTGTTGATGGTTTGAGTGATCATTTCTCATCCAAAAGTGAAGAAACCTTGGCCAGAGCCTCAAGGTCATCTAAAAAACCACCGCAAGGGATTTAGGGTGGATTGAGGTGGAGATACCCTAAGACCCTAGTGTAAGCCGTAGGGATGGGGTTTTGAGCTCAGTGAAGGACATGGGATAGTATGTACACGGATGGTCTTGGAACTTGGTTGGTGAGTTTCTAGGGCAAAAAATAGGCTTTATAAAAGGTTTTAGGATTTTTAGGAACTTACTTCCTCTTTAAAATAATTATGAATAGTTTAGGACACTTTGACCCAATATTTAATTACATGCTCAAATGAACTTGGATACTTATGAAACTTAGGCAGTAAACTTGAATTTGATGATATTGTTCCCTAAAAATTTATTGTAAATTTTGAGTTGATAATTTTAGTATTTTATTCAAAAACCATAAGTTTGATTCAATCACAATATAATTATTTAGGGGTTATTTTCTTACTGGAAAATTATGAAACTTGGTCAAGAACAATTTTAGGACATACTCATGCTCTGAGAACTTTTATAAATATATTGAAAGGCTTTTCATATAGGATCCTTCACAAAGTTCCCTTAGTTTAATATTTTTAAATAATTAATTTATGTGACCAAATGGTGTTGGTAAATTATAATTTTTGGTCAGTAGCTTTTTCTGGTAATAACTATCATCTGGTAATTTTCTCATAATTTTTGGGTGGTTGGTTTAATTTTTCACTATTTATCATAATATTGTGGTTATTTATCCAATAATTTGTTGGGGTCAAAAACTTTTTCGAAAATTGGGATTTTTGATATTTACTGTTATTTTGATGTTACCAAATTGTCATAATTTTTCTAAGGCCATACCTAGTCAGAAAAGTGTACTCGATGTTCAAAAGCATAGGTGGCATGATTTTGCAGAAAATAAAATAAATACTAAATAAAGTAGGAAATTTACAATCTTCTGGATTTATTCATAAAGTATCATAATAGACCCCCAATAATAATATTAGGCCATTTTGATGATTACTTGGAGTATCACCTTTCATGGACACCATGTATCTCATTAGGACTGCACATAATAATACTGTATAAATAAGGTAACTAGTAGAACTTTGTATGGGAAGGTGAGATAGTTGGTGTAGCTGGTCTGGTTGAGAATGAATGAGGTCACAAAAAGAAGGTAGGTTGTGTGAGCCCGGTTGTGCAAGGGCAAGGTTGTGCTCGGGGTCGACGGTGGATCGTCTTTCCCTCGAGGAAGAGGCTAATACACTTAGGATTAGTTTAAGTGTAATGCTAAGGGCTTGAGACATGGGTAGATAATAATAATAATAAGTACCTTGCGAAAGGGAGCTTTGGGATTCAACCCATCGTAGTTCCTAGTGCTCTCGAGAGCCCTTCATAGGGAATGCCTTGGGCAGTCCAAGGTTAACCTTAATCCGTAATACTAAAATGATAAAGAGTAATTAGTAAAAACTTATATTTCACTTTCACACACCTCGATGACTCGGGAGGTTAGCTTGGTTGGGTTATCCGAGTGGTAGACTAGGTGGTTTTGGAAATGAGCAAGTTAGGCCGGCGAGCCGAAGGCTCGGAAGGTAGTTGTAACTGACAGGTTAGTCCGGGGAGCCGATGGCTCGGGAAGATTGGATGTCATGCTGCATGCGCATAAGGTGGTGGGTCTTCAGTATTGGATGGTCTTTCACACTGACCTCGATATAATGACTAGGCATGTGTGATTTATACTTAGCTAAGGAAAAGACCGACAGGTTTGTCAATATTAGTACGTGGTGACTCTGGTGTGTCCTTCAAAGGCGTACGTAAGGGCTAGTCCTAGTAGTGTGAATACCTCCTAGGAGTGGGGTGGCCCAACCCACTGTCTCCGTTGGCCACTATGGAGGCTCCTAGGAGTGAAGCTAACATCCAAAACTGGGGAACTAAAGGTCTATGCACATAGAGTCGTGTGTGTGAGTTACACTTGTGTTAAAATTGTAATAAACATGCATAACATAGCATATCATATCATCACTGCATTTAAACCCCTACCCCTATCGTATAAATTAGTATGAGACTTTTTATATGATAGGCCTTGCAAAACGACCCCTTGATTTATAAGTTTGTATGAGCAACCTTATAAATTAAAGTTGCTCTTAATATAGTTTGTTTCACTTGGCTACATTTACTGCTCTGTACTTTACTTGTTTACATTACTGGTTTATAGTTATAGTTCTTTTACACATACTCCTGCTTGATTAGGACCACCATCACCTGCCTTATTTGTACTCTCCACCATTATAGATTTCCTATCATTCCTCCCGTACGGTGCCTAGGAGCCACTGGGGAGGGGTACGAAAAATGATCTTAGTATTTTGACTAACGGTTTGTGGACCAAACATTTCAAGGGCTCCAGGATGGGAGATAGGGAGCAGCAGTAGGAGATGCAGCACTAGCGGAGTGCGGTGTACATGGAGGTGGGCAAGTCTAGCACGAGAGCACCAGCTTCTGGCTCCGTGAGTGTTAGTTTTACTTAGCTTCCGCGAGAGTGTTGTAGTGAGGTTATGTTGTACCGGACATGACCACATTTATATTTCTACTTTATTATTCTATTTCAGTACCTTATCTCTGTGGACTTTGCTGTGATTTATGCTCATATATTTATATATGTGGTGATTTTGTGGACTTAACTTGTTTGTACTTCTACTTCTTTGATGATCATCAATGCAGGCAGAATCAGCGCTTTGTGGTGGTGACCCTCCCGAGTGTCGGTGTTACCGCAAAACGACGGTTCTGGGCGTAAGACCCGGTAGCGTAGCAAAAAAATAAGGGGGTATTACATTGGATTTGTGCCGACCAAACATCCACAGATCTGAGCATTGTTACGGGCCTTTTCCAAGAACTCGAGGGTGACAGGCCGCCTCTTGTTACAATTAATTGTGTGAGAGAGAAGAGCTCGGAGGGTGACAGACCACTATTCGTAGAGCTAACAATTTCTTTGTGTGATGCAGGGAGCTATACGTTCGTTGTATTCTGGAGTCCTCTGATAGTTCTTGGAAACGAGTGCAGCTTGTTGCACTTGTTCTAATGTCCGGGTCTTGGAAGCTCGTGTGACGCACTGGCACGTCCTTTCCTCTGGATTGCCTCTTGTTGTACTTAGAGGAGATGAGAATTTCTGACTTGTAGATGCTTGGTGGGCTTGTTGCTGAGCTGAAGGCATTGAATACATGCAGCAGTTTTGAGAGCGGAACATACGGAGGTGCATTTGGATCGGACTTGATGGCAGAGCGCGCGGAGAGCTGACTAATGGAGAGTGTGTGGGGCGCTTACTGGAGATGGGTGTGCGGGGCGCTCGTTGGAGGAGAGCACACAGGGCCCTTGCCGAAGGAGAGCGCGTATGGTGCTTGTTGGTACAGAGTGCGCGGGGCACTTGTTAGCGGAGAGCGCGCAAAGTGCTTGCTATTAGGTAGCGTGCAAGGCGCTTGTCGGAGGAGAAAGAGTGGAGCGCTTGCAGGAGGTGAGTGCGCGGGGAGCTTGTCAATAGAGAGCACGTGGAACGCTTACTTGTAGAGAGCGCGCATGGCGCTTGTTGGAGGAGAACGCGCAGAGCGCTTGCGGGAGGTGAGCGCGTGGGGCGCTTGTCTAAAGTGCTCACTAAAGGGGAGTGCGTGGAGTGTGGAGGGAAGAGGCACACACAAATAAGCGACATGCGCGAGAGCGCACGAGAAGGCGGAGTGTGTGGGAATGCGCAAGGAAGAGACGCGCACAAGAGCGCGCAAGGAAAAGGCGCGCGCGGGAGCGCGCACGGAAAAGGCGCGCGCGGGAGCGCGCACGGAAAAGGCGCGCGCGGGAGCGCGCAAGGAAATGACGATTGTGAGAGCATGCAAGGAGGCTGAGCACGCGAGTTTGCACTAGGAGGCAGAGCGCGCGAGTTCGCACTAGGAGGCAGAGCACGCGAGTTCGCACTAGGAGGCGGAGCGTGCTGGGCCGCGCAAGGAAGATATATGCCCGAGGGAGCGCAAGGAGGCGGAGTGCGCGGGAGCGCGCAAGGAAGAGATGAGCACAAGAGCGCGCAAGGAGGCGCACATGGAAGAGATGCATGCAAGAATGCATAAGGAGGCGGTGCGCGCGGTGCGCGCACAAGGAAGAGAAGTGTAGGAGAGAGAAATTTCGGGCGGAGAAGAGAGATGAAGATCTTCCAAAGGAGCTTCGAAGACGAAGGAGATTTTCAAGGAGTGCGTGAAGATCTTCGAAGGGAGATAAGAGGATGCAGAAGATGAAGGAGGAAGGAGAAAGAAAATTCGTAGGAGGATTTTCTGGCTCAGCAGAGAATGAGAATTAAGGAGGATCTGGGGGCCTATTTATAGGTTTCATGGGTGGCTATGGAGGGCATGCTGCTATCCACAGTCCATAACCACCATGATTGTTATTCATAGGCTGATTTTATGACACATTATGCGCATTTTATTTTATAATTTTACTAAGCGCAAACTGGTCCTATTTTTTGCAATGCATTCCCCCCACTATGGGAGATCATGTGAGCGATTACGCGGGCGGTTACGCGGGTGGTTACCCACATAACCAACGGTTCCGATCACAGCACGATCGAATGGTGGAGAATCGGTGATGACCAAGAATCCGGCCAGTGGGGCCGACAGGCGACGGACTCCAATCGGCGGCGGAGGTTGGTCGAACGGAGGGGGAGATTGGCAAATTGGTGAGAAGAGGCCGACGATGACAGCGGAGAAGGCCGGCGACAACGACGGAGGAGGCCGGCAACGACAGTGGAGGAGGCCGGCAATGATTGAGGAGGACGTAGAGTTGGGAGACGACGACGACGGCCGTGACATTGGGAGATGACGTGCGGAGACGACCATGAAGTTGTGAAACGACGATGGCAGCGGTTGTGTTGGGAGATGAAGACGACGTCCGTGGCATTGGGAGATGACGATGACAACGGCAGTGGCGTTGGGAGACGACGGCGACGGTCGTGGCGTTGGGAGACGACGGGGGGGGGGGGGGGGCTGTGGCGTTGGGAGACGACGAGGACGGCGGCGGCTGTAGCGTTGGGAGACGATGACGATGGCGTCCGTGGCGTTGGGAGACGACGGCGGCGGCGGTGGTGTTGGGAGACGACGGTGACGGCGTCCGTGGCGTTGGGAGACGACGACGACGGCCGTGGAGTTGGGAGATGACGGCGACGGCGTCCGTGGCGTTGGGAGACGACGACGGTGGCCGCGACATTTGGAGACGACGGCGGCGGCGATGGTCGTGGTGTTTGGAGACGACGACGACGGCGTCCGTGGCGTTGGGAGACGACGGCGGCAGTCGTGGCGTTGGGAGACGGCAGCGGCGGCGACCGTGGCATTGGAAGATGACGATGGAGGCGGCGGCCGCAGCGTTGGGTCGTCAGTGATTTTATACAATCTCGTGTGTCCACACATCCACCTAAGTATTCTCATCTCGCCGATTTTTTGCTCATGTACACAATTCACTGTCTAACACTCAGAACCATAGAACATCGCTAGTCTAATCATAGTACGGTAAAACACATAAGATCACATCTTTATCAACATCATTTTTTTGAACTATCGATCCAAAATATTTAAAGCAATCACTGCAATAAATATCTTGATCACCCAACTTAATAACGAAGTCATCTGTCCTTCTTGTGTTGCGAAATTTAAGCTCCATATAGAAGTCTTTGCCCTGCTTAGTTGTGTCCAAAAGCCCTATCGGGTCGGGTCGATCGGGCCGGCCTTCTTGCTAATCGGGCTCGGCCCGGCCCCACTTGAGGCGGGCCGGGCTCGAACCCCCTCTCAGAAAGGGGACCTGCTAAGGCCCTTCAAACTGACCCGAGCCGGCCCGATTTCCTATAGACGGGATTTTAATCCTGCCTAAATAGGGGAGATTTTAATCCTGCATGGATTAATATGTGCGATTTTAATCCCGCCTAACAATTAAAAATCCCGCCAGCTGCCGGGATTTCAATGACAATCTCGTCAGGAGGCAGGATTTCCTGCAGGACTAGGTGTTGGGCCCAAGCTAGGCCCGATCGACGCCTGGGCTTTTCCGGGCCCGGCCCAGGCCAAGCACCGGGTCGAGCTACTGGCAGAAATGGGGGGCCTGTAATGCCCCCAAGACCGGCTTAGGGCCGGGCCGGGCTCAGGCCAGCTCCCAGGACCCGATCTTTTGGAACACCACTAGCCCTGCTCAACCTAAAACTCTTCTTTTCTAAAGTTTGTCGTCATGATTCAAGTTTCAAATTTACACCCTCATGTGTCTCATCAACGAGAACAATATCATCCGCAAATAATAAACACCAAGGTATTGCTTGTTGGATATGTTCGGTGAGTTCACCAAAGGTAAAGAGTAAATAAATAAGGATTTAATGCTGAATGTAAGCCAACAGTAATGGGGAATTCCTGTGAATAAAATAGCTAGTATGATAATAGCAAAAATGATTTGCATATAATATTGCCCAAATAATGTAACATTACACCCCCAAAAAATCATTTGATGATTTGAATGATTGGAAGCTAAACTCATATTAATTGTGTTTAAGCTTTAATAATAACAAATATATAATATATTATAAAATTAAGAGCCCATAAAACATATCCTATTTAGTTTATCCTCCGTGGTTTGAAACAAATCAATATAGCCCGGTCATGAATAAGGCTCTGTTTGGCTCAGCTGCAGCGACTGCAGAAGCAGTGGTGGGAAAGCAGTGGTGGAATAATCAGCTGTTTTGCAAAGTGATAACAAAATCTGTGAATCTGTTTGGAAGAGCAGCGTTTGCAGTACTGTTTATATACATTATATAACTTAATATATTTAATATAAAAATATAATAATAATAATATTAATAATATATATAATAATAATAATTTAATATTAAAAATTAAAAAATAAAAAAAAAAGGCTGCAGCGCTGCTGCGTTTTCTGAGTCGCGAAAGGGATTCTGCGACTCAGAAAACGCCGGCCACCGCTCAAAAGAGCGGTGGCTAATGCCACCCCCCCCCCCCCCCTATATTTGTTTGGCGCGACGGTGGCAGAATCAGCGGTGTGCTGCTTCAAAAACGCCGCGCCAAACAGAGCCTAAAACATATATAACTTGCACGACTCAGATATGACAACCATTCCTCTAAATTTAAAAAAACATATATAACTTGCATGGTCAGCTCCACCTCACCTCCATGATCAGCTCTCACAAATATGAGATCAAATTTGAGAATGAACGAATGAAGCCTCCGTTTGGGAGGACTTATTTTCACCGGTCAAGCGGTCATGACCGCATGAATCGGGACTTATTTAAGTCCCGATTCATGATTCATGCGGTCATGACCGCTTGACCGGTGAAAATAAGGCTCCGTTTGGGAGGACTTATTTTCACCGGTCAAGCGGTCATGATCGCATGAACCGAGACTTGTTTTATGTTCCGGTTCATGCGGTCATGACCGCTTGACCGGTGAAAATAAGTCCTCCCAAACGGAGCCTAAGTCTCCCAAACGGAGCCGAAGTGTGAATGTCATGCTAGAAAAGAGATCACATTCCACCGACACGGTGCTTTTAAAGCAATTGCTCACACTTGCCAAACAAATTAGAACTAAATTGTATCATTGCATGCAATGATCTTCTTCCATTTGTAATTGCGAAAAAAATCCAAAAGCGCACCAAAAAAGGGTATGCATGCTACTAGGAAATGATGATTCTAATCTAGATATTGGGCAGTTAAAACTGCTAATTAAAGCAAAATTGAATCCATGAATGATCTGTCAGCTAAACCAGTAATAATGTTATATGTGTGTGTGTATATATTTACATATTCGTGGAGAGTTAGTTTATGAAAAGAATATTATGCATATATAATAAGACATCAGGATTTAAAAAATTTCTCCCTACACCTACACCTACACAGGGAAGTGATTTCAAACATGACAGCAAATAATCCTTAATCAACAAGCTGCAAGGAAATAAATACAATCAAAATTGGAAAAAATAATTTACACATGATCAAGTGTATGTCTTTTACTAGAAAATAACCTTCATAGCATCCCGCCGCATAATGGAAGAAGATCAATGCTCACAAATGACAATAAAGTATTAGACAGGTAACTTAAAATGCTAATCATCCCAAGCATCATCGGCGACACCTTCTTTCCTCGTGCTAGCCGGGCCGATCATATAACGATATTTTTCTTCGATCTTTATAGAAGTAGTATTATTGACGGAAAACTTCGAAAACGAATCCCTCGTTTCTCTATGGGCGGCGGCGGCTTCTCTTTCTTTCCTCCTTGCAGTCTGCCAAATCAAAAGGGGTGATGATACTCAAAAGACGTAGACTTGTTATATAAAAGTGGAGATCAAACATAATATGGTACAAGAAAATTGATTGATAGAAGTATGATTATGGAATTCAAAAAGGCAGCTTGGAAGAAGAAAAACATAAACACTGAAACTAAACAAAATATAATACCTTTCCAGTCGCAAAGGACACGACATTCCCAGATTCTGCATCAGCAATTGCTTTTCTTATTTGGGCCACAAGGAACTGAAAATACCGGGCATTTCAAACATTTTTTAAAACTGTCATGAAAAGAAACTTACAGAGGAAAAAGGGAACACAAATGAAAAAAAAACAAAGAGTGAGCAAACCATGTCCCGATCTGTGTAAAATGAAGTGGCTTGACCAACACAACCAGCACGACCGGTTCTCCCGATTCTGTGGACATAATCTTCCATACTCTGCGATGATTCAAGTAAAATTGGTTTTTTATCATGCTAATAAAAATGCAGATCTAGTAACAAAAACCATAGTGTGAGAAATCACGGAGTAAGAGATCTCATAACAGCTTTCTCTCATGAGAAACATTATGAAATGACAGGCATTATTATAGTCAGCTAGCTTAATTGGTAGCAGCTAGCAACCTTTGGAAGATCCAGATTAACAACGTGAGATACACCGGAGACATCGAGGCCACGAGATGCCACATCTGTTGCAACCTACAAAGCATCAAAAAATTATTTTAATTAATAAAGTAGGCAGACAAAAAAGGTAATAAATAAATTAATAAAATTTTTTGGGAAAAACCCATATCTAGATTTGATACATAGTTTGAAGAGTGATTATTTATGATACTACCCATGTTATATAAAAGGGTAATTTGAGTCGGACAAATTTATGAAACTCAAGAAAACATCAAAGATCTCAAAACGACGTCAAATCCTCAAAGTGACATTGAATTCTCAAAACAACGTCGAATTCTCAAAGTGACGTCAAATTCTCCAAAATAATGTCGAATAATATTCGACGTAACGTCAAAAGCAATTGACGCACCGTCTGGGGGTCTCAGAGCATAAAAGCTTCAATGCAACTATGTCTTTTACGTCATCTTTCAGAGTAACGTCGACAATCCGGCGTCGACTTTTAGAAGACCTCCAACGTTCATTTCTTGGAACTAGTTACGACAGTAATCATGGACAGAATACAACCGTTACTCTTCTATTCAAGAAAGACATCAATGCCTGAAAAACATTTATGGAATGATTCACCCAAAGCATTTAATACTGTAGTTTTGGAAGGACTTTCAAATGAAGACATATAAAAGAGAAATCAGCAGATCGAAGAATATACGTAAAGAATGGTTGGTCATTGAGCAAAAAGAAGATCAACTCCCTCAGTGCTTCGCACACGTACTGAAAGAGTATTCCTCTCGGAAACTTATAACAGTTGATCAAGAAGAATCTTAACTTCTATCGGAATATTCAAACGGAGGCCTTTGTCTCAAGGGTCATTGCTGAAGATCAAGATTTGATTTCCTCCTCCAGAATCTTGATCAATAAGAAGAAGCCCGAATCCACACCATGTTCAACGAATCAGTTCCTTCAAAGATTATTGCGGAAGAACATATTGTGAAAACTCAAATCCTACCTTCTGAACGAGTTTTTGAATCTCTTTAAAAGATTCTAGTTAGTTTTGGAGATACCTTATCAACAACTTGGGGTTCATTGAGTCTTCCTTAGAAAAGACATTTAGTTTTGGAAAGAACTTATCAACAACTCCTAGTTAGAGTGGTCTTATCAAAAACTCACTTGATTTTAGAGAGACCTTATCAAGCACACCTGGTTTTAAAGACACCTTATCAAAATCACTTGTGGTTCTAAGGGGTCGTTATCAAAATCTCCGCATTGTTTAGTGGAATCCTGCTGAGGCAGAAGAGTGAATGTACGCAACATTTGAGAAATCGGTATAAAATCATTGTGTTGCCTTATCTGTGTGTTTTTATCTATGCTTTCTGCGTGCTTTTACTTTCTTATGATTGATATTTTGAGAACTATTTATTGCACTTGTAATATATATATATATATCTATTATATTTGTTATAACGTATCATGTGGTACCTGGTACCCGTACCTGTACTGGTGCTTCCTAAACAGAGACTGACAGAAAGGCTAGATCCAACAATAATAAAGACATAAACATATTGGTATCACCAATGTCTAATTTCATTTTCCAAAAAATTGGTTGACTCATGCCAGTAAAAGAAACTTGGGATTCCATTACCAGATTATTAGAAGGCTCTACTGATGAAAGGAGAGATAAAA
Organism: Platanthera zijinensis; assembly: GCA_039513925.1. Lineage (NCBI taxonomy): Eukaryota > Viridiplantae > Streptophyta > Magnoliopsida > Asparagales > Orchidaceae > Platanthera > Platanthera zijinensis. The sequence goes on from CM077088.1 coordinate 117,968,703, forward strand.
GATCCTCTCCAATTTCTCCTAAATGCACTGAGGACACAAAGGCCAAGAAGGATCATATGAAGAACTTTGATCCAAAAAAGAAGACATTGAAGAAGGACAAAGGTTCCATTGTCGAAACCTGGAGCCAAAGAGAAAAAAGTTCCTCCAACTCTGATGAGGAAGATGTTGAGGAATTTGAAGTCAACAAAATGGCTCTCAATGACTCAGACATCGATGAAATTAATGAAGAAGATCAGGTAAAAGAGGTACAATATTTTGATACCATTAATTACACTTCACCTGGATTAAGAAGAGACTTTGAAGTCTTTTGCCATGATCATCTCGAAGTAGTAAGGAAAATCAAAGATCTTAAGAAAGAGTTGGCATCCCATAATCCAACAATGATGGATGGTACCACTGGAATTGAAAACTGGGAGTTGATCCTTCCATACCAAAGGGCCCTTCAAATATTCCTACTTGGAAGAGCCCAGTGGCATTTGTCAAGAGCAAAGGAAAAGCCACTATGTTTCTTGAACGAGATGTTCCATCAATATCTAGGACTAATAAAATTAATGTTAATGATAATGGCGCAAGAAGCATCCCAACTCCTTCGCCCGAACAAGGACTTCTTGGGAAGCATCCTAGTGCAAATAATCCAGCTAACAAGAAGCCCAAAAAAGAGACAGTAAAAAAAAAGGACAAAAACGTTGAATAATATTCGACGTCATGATATAATGTCCAATACTTGTCAGCGTCGCCATGAAGAATCGTCAAATACTAATCAACGTTTTCATAAAGTTCCGTCGAATATTATTGGACGAAACCTCCTTGCGTCGAATACAACTCGACCTCTCTAGTCCATGATGTTCAAATTCCCCTCTTTCTATATATCCAAAAATGTATGCACATCCATCTGCACAAATAAGAAATTTTATTAAAAGGAAAGCTAAATATAATGTGTAAATATCATTGCTTCAATAAGGCAGGACACTACATTAAAGATTGCTAGTACAATCAATCAGTATTCAACAACCTCTCACCCTAGGGGAAACATGAGAACTCATTTCTATTCCCACATTAATTATTATATTGTAAATATAGGACCCAATGTAAATTGGGCTCATTCTAATATTTATTGTTGATGAAGGTAAAAGCCAGTCCCTCCATAAACCAGTTGTTGAATGGAGACATGTCTAAAAATACTCAACTGCTAGAATAGTTAATATAGAATGAGTTAGGGTATAAGTCGTGAAAAATTAACTGCACGCGTTAATTAGTAGAAGTCTAGGACTAAGAATCTAGGCTCTGATCACTTGCATTAGGATTGCATGCATTGAATGACAAGAAAACCTTACGTCTTGCTCGATCATGTCAAGAGATCGTTACGTCTATTCAGAGTTAAAGAACTCTGAACACTCACATGTCGAACAGTCGTGACTTTACTTCTCCCAACCGTCTGTTTGGTCAAAAGAATTGAATTGGTCATTGCATTTACAACAACATTCAAGCCTTTATCCCACTATAGTGGGGTCGGCTATATGGATACTTTGTCGCCATTGTGCCCAATCTTTTGTCATAATCTCACTAATGCCTAAGTATATCATGTCTTTCCTTACAGTTTCATTCCAAGTCTTTATTGGTCCTCCCTCGTTTAACATGCCTAGTGACTAGACTCTCACAAAGCCTAACAGGTGCCTCTAATGGTGTCCTTTGTACGTGTCCGAACCATCTTAGACGAGCTTCTCACATCTTCTCTGCAATTGTTGCTACCCTTGTCTTATCCCTGATACTTTCATTCCTAATTTTATCAAATCTCGTGTGTCCACACATTCACCTAAGCATTCTCATCTCCGTAACTCCCATTTTTGGCTCATGTACACAATTCACTACCCAACACTCAGAACCATAGAGCATCGCGTGTCTAATTGCAGTACGGTAAAACTTGCCCTTAAGTTTTAGTGGTACTTTACGATCACATAAGATCCCTGACGCGCCTCTCCACTTCAACCAACCCGCTTGGATTCTATGTGCCACATCTTTATCAATACTTCCTTTTTGAACTATCGATCAAAGATATTTAAAACACTCACTACGAGAAATATCTTGATCACCCAACTTAATAACGAAGTCATCTGTCCTTCTTGTACTGCTAAGTATAAGCAAAATATACTCCGACTTTGCCCTGCTCAACCTACTTTCTTTTCTAAAGTATCTCGCCAAGATTCAAGTTTTGCGTTTACACCCTCGCGCGTCTCATCAACACAAAACGATATCATCCGCAAACAATAAACAACAAGGTATTGCTTGTTGGATATGTCTGGTGAGCTCATCTAAGATAAGGGTAAAGAGATAAGGGCTTAAAACTGAACCTTGATGTAAGTCAACAGTGATATGGAATTCCTATGTTAATCCTCCAGATGTTCTCACCACTGTCACTGAATTTGTATACATATCTTTGATTGTGTCAATATATGATATATTTACACTTTTCTTTTCTAAAACTCTCCATAAGATCTCTCTAAGAACTCTATCATAAGTCTTCTCAAGATCAATAAACAACATATGCAAATCTTGTTTTCTTTCTCGATAGTTGTCAATAAGTCCCCTCAAGAGATGTATAGCTTCCATGGTCGACCTCCCTGGCATGAATCCAAATTGATTCTCCGAGATGTTAGTCTCACGTATTAATCTTCATTCTATTACTCGTTCACATAGTTTCATGGTATGACTCATCAATTTAATTCATCTGTAATTAACACAATTTTGTATATCCCCTTTATTGTTATACAAAGGTACAAAAATACTTTCTCTCCATTAGTCGGGTATCCTCTTTGACTCTCTGGCATGAATTGTCATTGCATTTAAGTAAGAAAATTTGGACCTCTTGTATATTTAAGGACTGTTTCATATGTGGATCTCACTCCTCTTCCGGCTGTCTCATATTTATCGTCACTCTTATTTTCTCTAGTCCTTGAAGACTTCAGGTAGCCGTGTCCTTCAAGCAACATTTTCAACTCTTCTTTTTGATTGTTTCTTCCTATGATGATCTTGATCTCTATCTTCTATAAAATCAAGAAGAAGGAGAATGGCGCTTCCTAGCAAGGACTGTGACTACAATCTTAAAAGAAGACGCCACATATGATCACGAGAGTCCATTTCTTTGCATGAGGTTAATGTCACACAACCTCTTCCTTATAATGGCAATGCCACATATGTTCATTGAATGCCATTCTCAAGTGAGGAATGTTGAGCTCTTGATCGGGAGGAGTGACAGAGGTCACACACATCCTCATTCTCAAGTTCCTTTCCATCTGGATCCTCCTCATCACCAGCCAGATCCTCCATGGTGACTCATGTGTCCACAGGAGCGTCCTGGTCAACAAGAGATTGTTGCCGACGAAGATGGCCACGATCTAGGGGGAGCGCGAGGAAAATTTGTCTGTCATTTGTGTTATACTTATCTCAAAGAACATGATGAGGATAGAGTTTAATCTTCCTTCTTCTAGTATTTTTCTGTCTTCTATCCATATGCTCTTCTCTCTTTATCTATCAGTTAATTAGGACTCACTTAAAAAAATCTAGAAAGGCAGAAAACCATCAACAAATACTCACAAATTATCATAAAGAAACTTTACTGCAAAATACATAAGTTCTTGATGACTGGATCATGCTCAAACTCTTATTTTTCTAAGAATACTCTTGTGATGGCATTAATGTTTATTCTTATCAGTGCAATGTAAAGGCTAATCTGAGAGACATAATTTATCTTCATTAATTGATTTAACCTATTTTTCTTCTGTTGAAAATCACTCAAAATTCTTGTAAAATTGGTATATCAAATAATGGGAGATTGTTGGGAAAAACCAACATCTTGATTTAATATAAAGTTTGAAGAGTGATTAATTAGGATATTACCTATATAGTAAAGAAGGGTAATTTAAGCAATGAAAAATTTGGGTTACGTAAGAAAATATCGAAGATCTCAAAGCGACGACAAATTCTCAAAGCGACGTCAAATTCTCAAAGCGACATCAAATTCTCAAAGCGACGTCGAATTCTCCAAAGTAACGTTAAATAGTATTCTACACAACATCGAAAGTAATTGATGCATTGCCGAGAGGTCTCAGAGCATCAAAGCCTCAATGCAACTATGTCTTTTACCTCAACATTAAGATTAACGTCGACAACCTGGCGTCGGCTTCTTAGAAGGCCTTCAATGTTCATTTCTTGGAACTAGTCACGGTAGTAATCATGGAAAAAATACAGTCGTTACTCTTCTTTTTAAGAAGGACATCAATGTCTGGGAAATGATTATAGAACGATTCAACCAGAGCATTTAATACTGCAGTTTTGGAAGAAATTTCAAATGAAGACATAAAAGAGAAATCAACAGATCAAAGAATAAATATAGAGAATGGTTGGTCATTGAGCAAAAAGAAAATCAACTCCTGCACTGTTGAAGATTAAAACGAAGAAGCCCTTATCTCAAGGGTCATTGCTGAAGATTAAGATTCGACTTCCTCCTCCAGAATCTTGATTAATAAGAAGAAGCATGAATCAACACCGTGTTCAACAAATCAGTTTCTTCAGAGATTATTGCTGAAGGACATATTGTAGAAACTCAAATCCCACCTGCTGAAAGAGTTTTTGATACTCTTTAAAAAATTTTAGTTGGTTTTGGGGATCTTATCAACAACAACTGCTTCATTAAGTCTCCCTTAGAAAAGACTCTTAGTTTTTAAGAGACCTTATCAATAACTCCTGGTTAGAGTTACCTTGTCAAAAACTCGCATGATTTTGGAGAGACCTTATCAACGACTTCTGGTTTTAGAGATACCTTATCAAAATCTCTTGTGAATCTAAGGGATCCTTATATAAATGATGCAAGACAACGTGTAGGGTTTGCGCATCCGTCGGCTTTTCTAGAAAACCCTAACGGTCTGTTCGGCCCCCTGGAATTGGAATTGGGAATTGGAATTGAGGCAACAGAATTCCAATTTCAGTGTTCGGATGTTAGGAATTCCCTCGGAATTGGAATTGGCCCAATTCTATGGAATTCAATTTTGTACTATGACCAATTCTTAGGGATAAAGACAAATTTTCATGGAATTCAGTTTTTTATTATGGTCGTCGTTGCCCGATCTCATCGTCATCGCCCGATCTCGCCCCCGCCGCCCGATCTCGCCGTCGCCGCCGCCCGATCTCGTCGTCGCCGCCCGATCTCACCGCCGCCGACCACCGCCGCCGACCGATCTCGCCGCCGCCGCCGCCCGATCTCATCGCCGCCGCCGCCGCCGCTCGATCTTGTCGTCACCTTCGCCCGATCTCGTCACCGCCGCCCGATCTCGCCACCATTGTCGCCCGATCTCGCCTCCGCTACCGCCTGATATCGCCGCAGCCACCTGATCTCGCCGCCACCACCCGATCTCACTGTATCCGCCCGATCACGCCGCCACCACTGCCCGATCTCGTCGTCGCCTCCTGAGCACGCCCCCGATCTAGTCGTCGTCGCCCGATCTCGTCGTCGTCGCCCGATCTTGCAAACGTCGACCGATCTCGTCGACGTCACCCGATCTTGTCATCACCGCCCGATCTCACCGTCGTTGTCCTATCATAATTAATTGTTGGTACACTACTTGAAGTTGATTTCTCTGATTTTGTGTTCCTTTTTTGCCAACAGCTATATTTTCTTAGAGATTGTAAAGAAATAATTCCCTCTATTACTTGGTTTTGTTATAAAAACTTCGTCCCGAGTGACACAAGACTACAACTTCAAATTGTCATGTCGCCCGATCCTGTAGGTATGAGAAAAAAAGAAATTCTAAACCAATTCCAATTCCAATTCTAGAAATCCATCCTGCAGCCGAACAACTGCATTGGAATTCAGACCAATTCCAATTCTCACAGGAATTGGAATTAGATGAATTCCAATTCTGCAATTTCAATTCCAGGGGGTCGAATGGACCGTAAATGTATGCGATGATTAAGGGAGTTTTTTCGCAGAACAGTTTTTGAGCGGGAATCGCATAAACTTTTTAAAAGAGAAGCAACTTATTAAAATAGAATTTTAAGTATAAAATTATCTATTTTGTTTCAAAGAAATTGAATTACTTGAAAAAAATGATTCAATTCAAAATCTGGGGAAGGAAATTAACAGATTTCGTCATGTTTCCCTTATCGTAGCAAAACGAAAAATCGTGAACTCCAAATACGTTTCCGATTGGAGTTTTCGACATAGCGTTCGCTGACAAAATCCAGGCGAAAACCCAGCAAGGAATCTATTAACCTAAAGAGAAAATGTAGACGCACGCAAATGAAGGGAAAAAAACAAGTTATCCACGGAAAGAGATGTCTTTCCGCAATCGAAGCCGACGGCGATCCCGCGAGGAATTCCTTGTCACCTTCGATCTTCCACTTCGAGGTCGGCCGCTATCGCACACGGGCGCTACAAAAATATTCCGCTCTCTCACACAAAGTGGATCCACGAAACCTAACAAACAACAAAAATAAATCAAATCAATTTAGTGTTCCCAATATCAAACTGGAAGCAAGTTAACAACAACAATTATCCAAGTATTCAAAAGCAAAATCAAAACCTTCACAGAATTGTTCACGGGAGAAAACAAAACTCACACAGCAACAACAAATTTTCACTCATCAACATTCATAATATCAAATCATCAACGGGAAAATAATGACCCAACGGTAACATCAAATTTTTACTGTTCATCATCTTTTTCAACATTCCTACACTAACTCTCAGACAATGGTCACAGGAAAATATTCTCATCAACAACTCTACATTCAACTGAACTGTAATTGGAAGCCCAAAATCATACATTCAACGACATCTCTAAAAACAAAATACATGATGCCCGTTTTATAGGGCATCGACGGAAAAAAATAATAATCAAAATAACTCCCTACATCAGCAGTTGCAGGAGTGGATATGACAGCAGTTCAAGGAGGCGTGTCGAAGTAGATGGTTGCGCTCATCTCTGATTGTTGCGTTGGCATCGATGGGCTGGCAGCTACAGGAGGAACGCGCGGTACTTGAAGATTGAGGTGCGGTGTCTGGAAATTTTGCCTGGATGTGGGTAGAGGAGCTGTGAGCCCACACACAAGAAACCCTAACTGCTTGCAGTCGTTGAACTGGGAAAAATACTCGCAGCTTGACCGATCGGGGAGAAGGAAAGTACCGGTCATATTCTTTTTATGGCTTCTTCTATGTTTTTAGGAGGATAAATCAAGTTAATAAAATGGAAATACTTTAAAATATAAATGCTACGCTCACAGACATGCAAATAACACTGATAAAACATAAATAAAAAAATGCAAAATAACATAAAATAAAAAAGTACAAAAACTCAAGGCCGGTAGGGTTCTGGTCGGGTGCGGCGTCGGGTACTTCTGTGTCGCCCGAATCTGGGCTGGTCTCGACTAACTCTCCACCTCTCGAAATCACTCATCACTGGTGATTGCTCCGATCGGTAGTGCTCTAAAAGATCAGCATCCATAAGCTATAACTCCTCGGCCAAGACCCATCTGGTCTTGATCTATAGTTTGCCATACAAATGAACCAAATACCTTTGAAAACCACCATCGGTAGTGGTCACTGTCTCGTCATCCAAGATCTGCTTGAGAACCAAAATATGTCGTGGAAGTTTGTCAGAACTGGTATGGTAGTATCACTGTGTCTCAGGCTCTGCCTGAAAACTGTCAGAGGAAAACGGAAGAACTGCAGGTGACATGCCAGTGACTGAATGAGTTTCAATATGTCCTGAATGTTGTTGCTCACTGTTACTCACCAACCCAGAAGAATCAAATGGAGGAGAAGACGAGAAAATCTAAAGACTCATGAGAATAATCGTGGAATAAAGTCAGATCGGCTACGTTAAAAAACCGGATTTGCTCCTCGAACGGAAGGCCTTTCAAATAAATAAGCATTTTGCCCAATCCGCTTTACCACTCTAAAAGGTCAGTCAACTAACTTCTTTACGGTACCCAAAGATACCCGTTCTGGATTTAGCCGAACCATTACCAAGTCATCCACTTTGAAACTAATATCACTTTTATGCTTATTACCTTGAGTTGCATATAAATCATAAGTATTATGCAATTTCCGCTCAATTTCTTTATGTAAATTATGCAAATGCAATGCATAGTCATGTACAAACTAGCTAGTCCTAAAAGTGAGTGGCAGTGGTACTAAATCTAGCGGCACTAGTGCAGTGTGACCATGAACAACCTCATTTAAAGATAAACCCATAGATCTATTATTCAAATTATTATAGGCCAATTGAGCGTGTGGAAGAATTAGATCCTAATTCCCCTGATGATCTACTAAACAACGCAATAAATTTCCAAAATTTCTATTTACAACCTCAGTTTGACCGTCGGTCTGTAGATGATAGGCGATCAAAAATAGAAGTTTAGTACCTAACAATCTTCAGAGTGACTTGCAGAAATAACTGGTGAACTTGACATCTTGATCGATAATGATAGTCTTAGGTATTCCTCGATGAGCGACAACCTTTTTATAATAAATACGAGCAATATGAGAGGCGTCATCGGTTTTGTTACATGGGATGAAATACATCATTTTAGAAAAACGATCGACCACCGCAAGAATGGAATCGTGCTTCCTAAAAGTGAGCGGCAACCCAAGTACAAAATCCATGTTAACATCATCTCAAGGAATACTAGGCACCGGTAAAAATATATACAATCCAGCGAGCTGTTTATTGTCATTCTCTACTTGATAAGTGCGACAGCTACTGACAATTTGTGCGATAACCCGCTTCATCCCGGGCCAAAATAATCGCTCATCTACAAAGGCTATCATCTTGTCTCGTCCAAAGTGTCCACCTAAGCCTCCGCCATGTAATTCTCATAGAATAAAGTTTCGCAATGAGCTGCAGGGAAAACATAAACGGGTCCCACGGAACAAATGTCTCTAATGAGATAATCGGTCTCATCGTGAAAGAGATCTGAACGCATCGCATCATAAATGACACTAAAATCGGGACAACTGGAATAATCACCTTTGACACGCTCAAATCCTATCACCAGAGTGCTCATCTAAGATTAGTACAGGGGTGAATCGACTAAGGGCGTCGACAACCCTATTTTCCGTTCCTTTACAGTGCTTGAGAACGAAGGTATACACTTGTATATAAGACATCAACTTAGTCTGTCGAGGGTTCAATTTTTTGTTGCGAATTGATATAACGTAACGCATGATGATTGGAGTGGAGGACAAACTCCTTGGGCAGCAAATAATGCCTCCAGTGATGCAACATCTGCACAATCACATAGAATTCGCGCTCGTAGTTGGAATAATTCAGCTTCAGGCTGAAAGCTTTTCACTGGAAAATCCAACGGGGTGACCCTCTTGACTAAGAACACTTTTTATCCCAACCCTAGAGACATCACAGGATACCTCGAACAGTAGACTAAAATCAGGGAGTTTCAGAACAGGTGTAGTGGACATCTTATCCTTGATAATCTCAAAGGCTCAAGCGGCCAAAGAAATCCACTGAACACTTACCTTCTTCGTACACTCAATGACTGGCGTCATAATCATACTAAAGTTTTTTATGAATCGATGATAAAAAGTGGCTAGTGTTAACCCCAAATCCTGTGACGTCGAAGGAGCATCCAAAGGAGGCGGACATCCCATATAAACGGTAGTTCTCAGAGTTCGCCAACCTTGCGGGCGAACATTCCGGAGTGCTTGCGGATCCCCCCGGGAGCACGACAAAATTCGGCAAAGACAGCCAACAAGCGACCTATGAGCAGCTTCTCAGAGCGCAGACCGGAAGCTCAAGTCAGGACTACGCGCAGATGTCATGATCAAGTTTCGCGCGGACTCCTGCCTTTTGATCCAGCTCGAGCAGCGCTGCGCGACCTCTTTTTTTAGTGTATGTCGCCCGACTTTTCGTGTACCTCAGGCGGCTGCGCATTTAATGTCACGATTTCTAAGCCATTAAATGTTTGTCGGTTCATGAACCGTCCACACAGCCTACCCTCTAGTATAAAAGGGGAACCAGGGGCGCTTAGAAGGGACACGCGAACTTAGCCCAGAACCTGCCTCATTGTAGGTTCAGATACAAAGTTCCTATGTTTCTGTCTCAGTCGTTGTACGCACGAATACCCCCCGGGTGGCCGCACCACACATTATAACCTTCGCAAAGAAAAAAAATAGAGGTCCGTCACAAGAGAGGCATTCGCCGCGGCGGGTCCAATCGGGTGTTCGTCGCTGCCAGTGGCCTCCTCGTTTTCTCTCTTCTCACCATCTCGCTACCATCCACATGGACAGTAACCAATCGCTCGCGAACCACATTCTTTCCTCTGTCGAACGTCCTTTTCAGGGATAGCGCGCGGAGAGTTTGTGTCATATTTTGGCTCCAACAGAATTTAGTGCGGTGAGCATGGACCAAGTGATTGGTGAATCGTTCTCGTCGCCGAAGGACAGCAGTAGTGCTCGCCCCGTGACCGTCAGATCCGGCAAGTAAACGAACTCAGCCCTATGGAAGGCGAACAAACCTCGGATCGCGACCAACCCATCAGTCGTGCCGAATTTGAGTAGATGTTCGGTCTTGTCAATAAACTGGTGACCAATCAGTGGGCAGGGCAGGCTGTCGAGCCCTCTGGAGATCCCACGACTCCTACTAATCCGCCCCCAAACCAAGTCGACGCCGAGCGTGTCTGCCACCGGCTCTTTGAAGAGACAACCCGACCTGGGAGGATGTTGGAGTTCGACGACCTAGCACCAGTCGAGGGGGTAGAGGTGTTCTCTCAGTTTGCCCTCGGGATCGTCGGGGAGACCGCTCCCAATGGCTTCTGAGAGCCCCGTCTTCCCCATTTCACAGGGAAGGAAGATCCGTCTTCCCACTTGCAAGCCTTCGACGCTATCGTATCCCTGCAACCACTCTCTAAAGCCCTGTGCTGCAAGCTCCTCTCCACCACCTTCGACGGAGAGGCAAGGGAATGGTTCCACAACCTTCTCCCGGGCTCTGTCACCTCTTTAGGGAACTAAGGATGGATTTATTATAAAGGTTCGCCAACTCAAAACAACGCAGGGCAAATGTTGATGCGCTCTTCTAAATACAACAGCGAGCAAAGGAAACGATGGGACAGTACGTTGACCGTTTCCAAAGCCTGATTATGGATGTCTCGGACGTAGACCCCTAGGGCTAACGAGTTGCGTTCACCAATGGACTCCGACCCGGGTTGTTTAAATTCATGATTAGTGAAAATAAGCCAAGGATTTATGCAAAACTGAGAGAAAGGGCTAACCAGTTCATTGAAAGAGAGTACAATAACGAGGATTTCGTTGCCAGCCTCTCGGAACTAGGAGGAAAGTGCTCCCACAACTCTTCCAATCGACCCTTGGAACCCCAACAAAAGAACAACTTCACCCGCTAGGAATATCACCCTCTGAACCTTAGGGGATGTGATTCTCGCCATCAATGTAACAACCCGATTATATGATATAATAATAATTATTATATATAAAAAAACCCTAATCCTCTTATACCTAACCTAACCGGCTAGCTCCCCTCCCCCGATAAAACAAAACCCCGCTCCTGTTTTTCTCCCGCAAAGCCGCAAACCCTGCTCCTGATTCCTCCCCCGTCTCCCGCAGGTCGCACCGCAAGCCCCGCTCCCTATTTCCGTCGGCGCCTTCTACGACTGCTCATTCCCCTGTGGCCGACGCCTTCTTCGGCTCCTCTTTCTACTGTAGCCGACGGCAACTCCTCCGGCTCCTCCCTCCATGGCTGACGCTGCCTGTTGCTCCTCCTCTTGCTCTGGTCAACGGCTTCCCCTTCTCCTCTACTTGACCCGGCAGCGCCTCTCCCTTTCTCTGTTCGGCAGCAACTCCTCAGGCCGCCGACTTCTTCTGCTCTCCCCTTCCTTGGGGGCCGAAAACCTCTTCCTCGCATAGGGCTTCGCTCAAATACTCCTCCACCCAGATTTTGGGCATGAATTTGTTCTCCTTGGGTAAAAAATCTCTCTCTTTTCCTCTTTTCAGATTTTATTGAGATTATTCGTTAAAGTTTTGCTCTCCAAATAAATGTTTTTGTGTCAACCAAATTTGTGTTCGTCGTACATTCGACTAATCCATCCTTGTTTATGTTTCTGGTGCCGCTCTTCAGATCTAGTGGTGGAATCGCTCTAAGTCCTCTCTGAATTAGGGTTTCCCCTAACTCAAGCATCGTTAAGTCTCTGCTTCTGCGTGGTATCTCTCGTCCCCTCACTCATGAGGGAGGTAAATTTATAAACTCTGTTCTTGCTTGAGTCTTGCGATAGATAAATTGTCAGTGTTAGCGTAGTGGTAATTTGTTATAGCGCTTTCGTCGTTCTTGAACAGGTTTGCTTGAGGAGTGCCAATTTTGCTAGCGCCGCTTAACCGCCGCTGCCAATTACAGCTTCTTTCAGGCAAGTAGAGATCTTCTTCTCTTGCAAACATTGAACTTATTTACCTTGTTTGATCTTATTTTTGTATGAATTCATCCTTGATTTCTTATTTCGTCAAATAATTTAGATCTCGAATCCCTAAATAGACTTGTTATCCGTTTGAGGTTCTCGCGATAGGAATAACGCGAGTTGTGAGTGTAAATGATGATATTTGGATAATTGGGAGACGAGTTAGTGAAAGATAGCTAATTGGATATGTAAATTGATGGATTCTGTCTCTTTTGATGAATAATTCGAAGAATCGTAGAACGTTAATCACGAGCAATAATGTTACGATAATAATTATAACGAATTCTGGTTAGCAAGTATGTGATTGGTGTTGTGATATATCAAGCTCGTAGCGTATACTTGTTAGTTGGAAAATACTTGAGTTCAATGATGATTTAACCTAGATGAGTACTTGACTTCCTCGATCCATTACATGTCAGCTTACCTCCGCGATATACTCGATAAACCTTCTTGTTATCATGAAACATTAACCCCTCGAACCCGTAAGAGTCAAAACTCACTGTTTGATTCCTTCTGTGTCGTCGAATCCGGTTTCTGATGTCCGTCTGGTTTCTGATGTCTGTCTGGTCTCTTAGGACTGTTCTAAGAATTGAGCGAATGTTGCTCCGTAGCTCAATTTCTCTCTTGACGGGTTTATGAACTCTAATCTTGTACATCTGAATCGCTAAATTTGTATCAGGTCTTGATATGTTAGGAATCTCCTAAATCATGAATCTTTAAAGTCTTTAATGTCATAAGCAATTAATGTAAGGTAGTGTTAAATTGATGTGACGCTTTGACTCGAGTTTTCGCTTGACTGACAACGGAAACAAGCAAATGGCCATAGCAAGCACAACCATTTTGATAAGACTTGCATTTAGACTTACATTAGAATCTCGTGCATCAAATAAAACACTTCCACCTTTCACTGATTACAGCTAATGACATTTCTTGATCTGTCTATATGTTACACTCCGGAGTAGTCTGATAAACTAACTTGTTCTGTTTAGCTATTTTATTTGTTTGTCACAAATAGTTTTGCTTCATGAGAAACTGGTACACTCATACTTTTCTACTTCTGTTACTGTTCTATACTTTACTCTGTCCACCCTATTTATTTCAATGTTCTGAGGCTTTTCCTTCTTGTTTTGGAATTGCCTTAGCGTTCGTGCAGAGCCGCCATGTCCTCGAGCCCGATTAACATTAAGTTTCAGGTTCTATGTTTACATTTCTTTTACTGTCAAATATTTCTTTTATGTAATAATTGCAATCAGACATTTTCTTTTGTATCATGGACAACTGCTACGGTATTTAAATATTTATGTACTAGAATTTGAAATTAATGCATGTGCACCCTCTGTTGAATCATAATTGCATGAAAACTATAATAATGGCCTGAAAGAAGCTGTAATTGGCACTCCTGCGGTTTTGTGCTCTCTGCTTGCTCTCTATCCTCTATATGCATTTTATCATCAATCTAAGAGTCTTGTATGTTTTTGTTCTTAAAACAAGATCTAACACTTGTCCTCTAGAAAAGTTTAGGTCATGCGAGGAACATTCCCCTGAAACCTTTGACACTCAAAAAAGCTAAAACAGATCCGGGATTAACGCCCATGTATGGTTACCGGTATCTGGGGAGACCCCTTCGGACGTGTCCGGACGTCGTAGAACCTGGGTCCTCGGGCCACCGACCCTCCTGCCGGTATGAGTCACTTCCCCCACCATAAGACCGCGATGACTGTCCTCGAAAGATACTCTCGAGCGGCATATGTGACAGATCCGGATGAGTGTACCAATCGCGCATTGATCGAGCCGTTGTCAGTATTATTGCTTTTCTTCCGAGATCGAGCTCCGAGAAACAGGCGCTTATCCCCCACGCTTTCTTCAACGTTCCGAACGGACGAGTGCCCTGTGGATGCCTTAGGTCCGGATGAAATCCTTAACCTCAAACAAGCGGACCACATGGAGTAGCGGACTCCTCCAAAGGAGCGCAAACAGTCCCATTTTGTTTCCCGAGGTAGATGCCCGACAACGAGTCGTGTCACTTTGTCAAGATCTGTTCGACAGGTGTTCGCTCGACAGTTCGCAACACTTAACCATGATTTGTCCGCTCGACGATTCGAGACGCTCTAGAATGAACTGGCCATGACAACGGTTTAGGCGGACACTCCACGGGAGGTCGCATGGGGCTTCTATATCTAATAGGCGGACACTCCACACGACGTCTCCTGGAGTTCTTTATATATAATAGGCGGACACTCCACGCGAGGTTGCCTGGGACTTTCTATATCTAGTAGGAGAACACTCCACAGGAGGTCTTCTAGAGTTCTTTATATATAATAGGCGCATACTCAACACGAGGCCGCCTGGGGTTTTCTCTATCTAGTAGGCGGACACTCGGCACGAGGTCGCCTGGAGCTTTTCCTAATATTCGGGTGCTCGATACGAAGTCGCCTAGAGTTCTTCATATCTGGTTAAACGGACGATCGCCTAAGGCACTCTACGCCTTTCTAATTAAAATAAGCGATCTCTCAAACTAAGATCACCTGCAATCATATTCATACACAAGTATAACATACATCAAAGGGAATCAAAGAATCAACCAAAAACGAGTTAGTCCTTTACAGAGTTAAACAAATTTATCTACAACAATGCAGGAATCCAAAGAAAGGACTTCAAAACAGTCAACACGGACACTTCTACAACGAGCTCTACGAGCTCTGAGATGCTGCCTCCGGGTAGTCCGCAAATAGACTCTGGGAGTCAACATTTGCAAACACGGGCTTCAACGCGCCGGCCTCCTTCAGGAGGCGAATTGCCATTTCAGCTCCTCGCCTGGTAGCTCAAGCCTGCTCCCGGTGAAGTCCTGCTCTGTCCGCTGCTCTCTTTCCTGCCAAAGAAAGATACCGCAAAGGAGTGACTTCTCCGCGCAGGTAAGAGGAAGGGTCGAGGGT
This sequence comes from Platanthera zijinensis, assembly GCA_039513925.1. Taxonomy (NCBI): domain Eukaryota; kingdom Viridiplantae; phylum Streptophyta; class Magnoliopsida; order Asparagales; family Orchidaceae; genus Platanthera; species Platanthera zijinensis. The sequence goes on from CM077088.1 coordinate 117,984,107, forward strand.
ATGTTTGGATCTTACCTTCAGCTTTTCTCGCAGGCAGGTATTCGGGGCTAGAGCATCGTCGAGAAGGATCCAAGCGCGTTGTTATATGAGAGCCCGCAGGTTCGCCACAACGGCTCTATAGGACAAATCAACTGTAGGGGTCGCCCTTATCTCTCCGAGGTCGGCTGCTCCACAGACCGCCCTAGCAATCGTTAGGGCATGGTGGGAGACCCGCGCGGTCTCTTTCCAGGAGGGAAGCTTGGTGGGTATCTTAACAGTGTCCGATCCTCTGATGATCGGAGGAAAGATCGAATCAAAGTACGGGTCTTGCTCTAGAGGCGGGGCGGAAGATGTACCAACTTCTGGCTGTTCTACGAAGATCGGCCTTATGCTCGTAGATGAAGTTCGCGGTTTGGAGCCTGACACCATCAAAACAACTACAAATCACGAAAGGCCTTAGGATAGGTACGCATAAAATACTTGCAAAATTTTCAAAAAAGCTTACACTCGCTGACAGGGGCGTCCACAACTTCCTTTACCCGACGAACGTAATATCGGGTGTCCAAGTACGTCCTCTCCAGAAAACGAACTATCTGCCCGCTGACTTCGGACAAACTTGGGTGATAGAAGCCCTCTTTCGAGCGAAAGAGTGGGAAGAGTATTGATACCAACCAAGTTGTCTTTGAAGAACGCAAATCGAGACTGCCAGCCCACAGGAACGGCCACCACGTTTGTAATTTGCATTCTATCAGAAATTGCAGCTCTCCGCATTTTAGGACCTGTGTTTGGAAAAGGAAGCGGAATACGTCCAGGGAGAAGGCTATCCTCTCCAGCCTCAAGTACGTCACAAAATGCATAATGGTCGCCATAGAGTTAGGTGACAGCTGGGAGGGCAAGATCCCGTAGTAGCTCAAGATCTCTGCAACCTCTGGAAAGACGGGAAAGGTCCAGCCTGCTCCAAATGGTCAAGGGGAACTACAAGTTCTCTCTTATACACAAAGTTCACCCTTTCTTCTCGGTTCGGTGGACGCGCGGACAAGGTCCCTCCTAGCGGATAATTAGCAAGGAATACTGCCACGTCTATACGATCTACGATCGGGCGCGGTGGTTTGTCGCTCAGAAAGGCAGCGATGCATCGAGATTTAGGCGAAGGGGAGTTCGCGCCATTTCTTAAGAGGGTGCTAATATTTTTAGAATAAAAAAGGTGGGAGTCCACTATTTATAGCCACGACGAAAAGAGGAAACGACGCTAGGACGCGCCCTCTCGCGAGTAAACGCACACTCAGCTCCCTTACAAACACCAAACTGCGCGGCCAAGAATCATCTGGCGCACTCAATAACGACGAAAAGGAAAACAAAAAGGGAACCCAATAGAATTTGAAAAGCTGTTATTTTTAAACGATTACATTGCAGGTAGAAGAAATAAATAAAGGGCGAGCGACTTTAGCTATCCGCTAGGGAGACAAAGCTCCGATTGCAACTTGGCGAACTCGATCTCCAGCTCGGCAACCCGTATCTCGATCTGCGCCAGGACACCCTGCATAGCGCGCAGGATCGACGTCAATACCTCCTTGCGAGAAGGCGCTGCAGGTAAGAGGAAAATTAGTCTCTTTTCTTGAATAACATCAGCATTCCTTGCAGGGACACCTTGCATAGCGCGCAGGATCAGCGTCAATACCTCCTTGTGAGAAGGCGCTACAGGTAAGAGGAAAATTAGTCTCTTTTCTTGAATAACATCAGCATGCCTTGCAGGGGTATACCTTTTTATGGAAGAGACAATCCTTCGATCCCAACGTCCTCTTCGTCGAAGACGTCGGTCAGAATGACAGCAATTGTGGGCGGTCTCGTCATGCAGTCGCGAACCGTGGCAGAGCCGAAGGCTTGAAAGTCAATCCGGGCTGGGACCGAAGACCGCGCGGGAATGAAGGGGGAGTGCTTGGCCATTTAAGGATCTATACACTTCAAGTAGGTCCGCAATTCTAATTCCCCTTGCTTGCCAGCAGCCCGTAGCTGTACGTGGGAGTGCAGCTGTTCGTCGGGGTTTGCGCCTATTACAGAGGAGATGAAGATTGACCCCCGGACGCTCCGCGGAGGCCTAAGGGCATCAGCGAACGTAACACGCTTATTCGACGGCTCACTCCCGGGCGAACACTTTGGTACACTCTCGACCTGGACAGATAACCGCGCGACTTCTTCTTTCAACTGCACCATCCAGAGCCGGATTTTTTCCGCGACCACATCCAGATTCTTCCCAGTCTCCTCGAAGGCCTTGCGGGAAACGACGTCCTCAGAAGCATCAAATGACACCCTTAGTAGGGAAGATGGGCTTTCGTCAACACCTCGTCCCCCACCGCTTTGAGGATGATAAGCCCCCTCACTGGGTCAAGGGTCACGCGGAGGCTCCCCTCGAGAACAGTGGTTTTCAGGTTGGAACTCACGACTGTCATACTCCTCCTAGCGGGACGGGCTCGCTTGACCACCACCTTCCTCAACTACTCCCGCGAACCCGTTCCAGATGTCGAGCTCTCGGCAAGAGGTCGCAACGCAAGGGCTTTGCCCAACTCACTGGCCCTCGACATCAGCTTCTCCAAAACACCCTAATCCATGCCGATCATTCTTGACAAGTTCCGATTTTTCAGGAGAAAGGGGTAAAGAAGGGGTGGGCCAGCCAGTCCTATTTATAGAGCCGCACCACAGACCTTTGGTGGCAGTCTTTTGCGGCTACCAGTCTACTTTTTCGAAAGTCCGTGCGGTCTGCCGCAAAAGTGCAGGAATTATGTTAACTCCAAATCCTGCGACGCCGAAGGAGAACAACCAAAGGAGGCGGACATCCCATACAAACAATAGTTCTCAGAGTTAGCCGACCTCGCGGGTGGACAATTTGGGGTGCTTGCGGACACCCCCCGGGAGCACGAGAATATTCAGCAAAGGCAGCCAACAAGCGACCTATGAGCAGCTTCTCAGAGCGAAGCCCGGGAGCTCAAGTCAGGAGTACACGCGGACGTTATGATCAAGCCCACGCGGACGTTAAGATCAAGCCCGCGCGAGCTCCTCCCTTTTGTTCCAGATCCAGCAGTGTCGTGCTGTTTTGCGCAGCCTCTTCTTTTAGTCTCCTCCACCCGACTTTTAGTGTACCTCAGATAGCTGTGCATTTAATGTCATGATTTATAAGACATTAAATGCCCGTCGGTTCATGAACCGTTCACGCAGCCTACCCTCTAGTATAAATGAGGGACCATGGGTGCTTGGAAGGGACATTAAATGCCCGTCGGTTCATGAACCGTTCACGCAGCCTACCCTCTAGTATAAATGAGGGACCATGGGTGCTTGGAAGGGACACACGAACTTAGCCCAGAACCTGCCTCGTCATAAGTGCGAACACTAAGTTCCTGTCTTTATGTCTCAGTCGTATGCGCGCATACCCCCGGGTGGCTGCATCACACATTATAACATTTCCCAAATACAGTAAAGAGAGGCCCGTCGCAAGAGAGGCATTTGCCGGCGGCGGGTCCAATCGGGTGTTCGCCGCTGCTAGAGGCCTCCTCTTTTTCACTCTTCTCACCCTTCTCGTTACCGTCTGCAGAGCTAGTAACCAGTCGTCCGCGAACCACATTTTTTCCTCTATCGAACGTCCTTCTTAGGGATAGCGCGCGGAGAGTTGGTGACATATTTTGGCTCTAACAGCTAGCCCATGAAAACTACGGACATCGTGAATATTTTGGGGTGTAGGCCACTCACGAATCGCTCGAACTTTCTCGGGATCCATAGTGAAGCCAGCGAAGCTCACTATATAACGAAGAAAGATCACAGACTCAGTCATAAAAACACACTTCTTTAAATTGATGTATAGTCGCTCGGCTCGCAGGAGCTCGAAGATGGTACGTAGGTGAGTCAGGCTATATATCAAGATATCGTCGAAATAGATATAACAAACTTTCCAATATAAGGTTTGAAGACTTGGATCATCATCAAAGTGAAAGTACTAGAGGCATTGGATAACCCAAAGGGCATCACAAGGTACTCATAAATTCCGTCTTTCGACTTGAAGACAATCTTTCACTAGTCTCCTTCGCGGATCCAGATCAGGTGGTATCCACTACGAAGGTCGATCTTTGAAAAGATCGTGGCTCCAGTCAGCATATCTAACATGTCATCCAGTCGGGCTATCGGGAAATGATATTTGACCGTGATCTTGTTGACTTGCACGAATGTCAACGCACATCCGCCGAGTACCATCCTTTTTCGGGGCAAGGAGGGCAGGAACCGCGCATGGAATAAGGCTATGAAGAATAAAGCCTCTATCTAATAACTTTATGATATGCTTCTTGCAGCTCCTCCTGGGCAGCAGGATTCAATTGGTAATGCGGAAGATGAGGGAGGGAAGATCCAGGAACAAGATCTATCGCGTTCTGAATAGACTTTATGGGAGGTAACTCAGCCGGAAGCTCATCGGGGTGTATATCCTAGAATTCCTCTAAGAGTCTCTCAGCAGGTATATGAATAGACTCAAATCCCTCTAATAAGTCGGTAGCTTGTAAGAGAAATAACGCATATAAAATCCGTCGTCAAAACTCTCTCGATAAAACTTTGTGCATAGTATAATGTTAAGAGTTTTCTTCTTTTTGGTAGGAGGAAGACTCTTTCGCGTTATTGCTCGCACGAGATGTTGGAACTTTAGGTCGCACCGGGGTCAACACTATTGTCTTTCCATCTAGTAAAAAGGAGCGCGTGTTGGATCTGCCACATATGGTGACATCTCAGTCATATAACCAAGGTCGCCCAAGTAATACATGACACACATCCATAGGCATAATGTCGCACCAGATCATATCGGAGTATGCACCGATAGTGATGGCCACTAAACATCTCCTAGTCACCGATAGTGTAGTCTTGGTGACCCAAGCTACTTGAAATGAGATGGGTGTGGCTCAGCAGTGAGTCTTATACGAGCTAAAGCTATCACAACTATTACGTTCATACAACTCATGTTATCCACCATTAAACAACACACTTTCTCCCCAGTATTAAAGTAGGCATGGAAGATGTTTGTCCGCCAATAATCCGTGGATTTTTATGGTGTAGATAACATGCATCTTACCACTAGAATGTCGGGATCTATCTCCTCATCGCTAGGGGTGACATAAACTTCGTCATTCAAGACGCGCGAGTCCATCTCAATCATAGCCTCTTCTAAAGGATCGTCCTCCTCAATCGGCTCGTGAATAACTAGTGTGTATTTCCTCTTGAGACAATCCCTAGATATATGATACATCTGCTGGCACTCATAACATCGGATATGTGAAGGAGTCACAGTTCCCATAGGGGATTTCCCTTCTGATAAAAGTATATGTAGGTTTCGATCCACTGTCCTTACTCTTTGGTTTTTCTTTCTTATAAGAAGTATTTATTTTGATCTGAGATTTGAACTGAGAGGTTCTCTTTTGATGCTCCTCGATATCGATGACGATAAATATGATCTCTGCTAGAAAATAGTGGTATCGAATCAACTCATCTAAGATCTCAGTCGTAGTCCACACCTAAACTTAGATAAGGTATCACTTGGGTGTTCTACTATGTTGCAGTGAATCATTAGATCCTTCATTTCAACAAGATAGTCAGATACTGATTTAGATCCTTGACGTAGAGATGTCAGCTCACCTCGTAGAAGGGTCTGAGAGTGCTGCGGAATGTTGCTCCTCCAATATGGCTTTCATGTGAGGCCAATGGGTAATGGGAGGACGGTCATTCCTCTCTAAACTACGCTCTTCTCCGATCAAAAAGATTTTCGCTCGCCCGGTCAATCTCATTTTGGCGAACTGAACCTTTTGGTCCTCCGTCATACGATACAACTCAAAATAAGTCTCTATGTCAATAACCCAGTCAAAAAAAATCTTGGGATCCATAGAACCATCATAAAAGAGTGGATCCAATTTCACTACTCGTGTGAGATCAGATCGCCTATTCCGGGAAGGAAAATCATAATCGTCATCATAAGGATCATGGTTGTCACGACGCAGTGGGGGTGGCGGTCGATGCCAATCTCTATGACAATCATCACGATGCATGGCAGGATTAGGTCGACGATGGTCTCGAAGACGCTCTTCTCTTACAATAAAGCTTTTCCTGATAATTATCTCGCATGCATAAGAAAGGCTCCTATTGTGGATCAGAAAAATACCTTGGGGAATTTCTACCCATGCCATGTTCAAAATCAAACCTATCTGAGGGGTTTCTAACTTCTTCCTCAAAAATAGGATTCGTCTAAGTGTAGATCTCTCAAGTAGTGAGGCGGGGCTTCGTGATGAGGTCGAATGGAATGATCATCTCGAATTTGAGGTGACATTGAAGCTCGAGGAGGTATTTCTATAATATTCACCATAACACTAAGATTTTCAAACCCTTCTCGAACTTGGTGTATGCTCTTGGTTAATGCCGCCATTTGGTGGGCGAAAGTAAAAAACCACGGGAGTGGTTCATTCCTTTTGTTCCCACGACTCGTTTGACCTCGTTCAATTCGACGCATCTTTGAATTTACCTCTTGATGGTATTCAGGGGGCGGATTGCGATGGGGTGAACTCATACACACTAACCTACCACTACGTAGATGCATGCAAAACATGCAGTAAATATAAATGTATGATTATGCTAAATTTTTTTTAAAGAAATAAAAATAAAATAAAATGTTATACGCAGGGCGGATTCAAAAACTTAGAAAAATTTTGAAACCTCATTCTGAAACCAAATTGATCAGGAGGACGCGTAGGGTTTGCGCGTCTGTCGGCTTTTCTAGGAAACCCTAAATGCATGCGATGATTAAGAGAGTTTTTTTTGCAAAATGTTTTTCGAGTGGGAATCACATAAAATTATCAAAAAAGAAGCAACTTTTTTGAAATAGAATTTTAAGCATAAAATTATCTATTTTGTTTCAAAGAAATTGAATTGCTTGAAAAAAATGGTTCAATTCAAAATCCGGGGGAAGAAATTAGCAGCTTTCGTTCTGTTCCCCTTGTCGTAACAAAACGAAAATCGTGAACTTCAAATACGTTTCCGATTGGAGTTTTCGACGTAACGTTCGCTGACAGAATCCAGGCGAAAACTCAGCAATGAATCTATTAGCCAAAAGAGAAAATGTAGATGCACGCAAAGGAAGGGAAAGAAACAAATTACCTACAGAGAGAGGCTTCTTTCCGCAATCGAAGTCGACGGCGATCCCGCGAGGAATTTCTCGTCACCTTCGATCTCCTGCTCCGAGGTTGGCTGCTATCGCTCACGGACACCACAAAAATATTTCGCTCTCTCACACAAGGTGGATCTATAAAATCTCACAAATAGCAAAAACAAATCAATTCAATTTAGTGTTTCCAATCTCAAACGGGAATCAAGTTAAAAGCAACAATTATCCAAGTATTCAACAGCAAAATCAAAACCTTCACAAATTGTTCACAGGAGAAAACAAAACCCATACAGCAGCAACAATTTTTAGTTGAATATACGCTCTTATTTTATGATATCGAGATTATGTATTCCACGTGATGTCATGTGTTAGCGAATCTATATATATGAACATGTGTTGCCCGGTTTAGGGCATCACCAAAACATTTTACCAATTTCCACTTGGTATCAGAGGGACTAGGTCTTCCGCCGCTCATCTCAGTTCCGTCTCGCCCGTTCGCGATCTAGGTCTCCCGCCGCTTCTCTGTCCCGCACGTCCCGCTCGCCCCGTCGCTCGTCCCGCTCGCCCCGTTCTCCCGGCGCTTCTCCGTCCCGCTCGCCCCGTTCGCCCGGTCGCCCGTCTCGCGCGACTAGGTCGTCTGCTTCTCCGCTTCTCCAGAGGTCTTCTTCCAGCGGCCTTCTCTCCATCGCCGGACTTCTTCCAGCGGCCTTTCTTCTCCAGCGGCGCTTCTCCTCCAGCAGTCTTCTTCCGGGGGCCCTTTCCGCCTGGTTTTTTCGGGCGGCCCCCGCGTCTCCGGCCGTTTTGTCCTCCATGAGGCATCCAGAGACATCTTGCTCACCTCCTTCGGTGTTCCTTCCGGCGCCATGATTTACGGGGGACCCGTTGGAGGCCGCCTTCTCTGATTTGGAGCTCTTCACTCTCTTCTCCATGGCTGATCACTCCACTATCTCCACGGCTCCTCACTCCGGTGTTCCAACTGGTTCCTCTGCCGACCCTCCTCGGAGTCATGGCCAGTCTGGCTCGTTAAGGATCACTATTGTTGCCTTGGATGGCACGAATTATCTGGAGTGGTCCCGAGAGGCCCAGCATGCTATTCGCAGCCACCAGTTATACTGACATGTTGAACTGTTGAGCCACCATGTACCGATCCCACATGAAAAAAATGGGATGCGGAAAATTCTTTGGTTGTCTCGTGGTCACTTCACTAGATGTCCCCTCTGGTGTATCGCAGTTATATGCCGTTGGATTCCGCATATGATATTTGGACTCGGGCCCGTGATACCTACTCTCAGGCAGGCAGTTCGATGCAAGTGTATGAGCTCACTCGCCGTGTTCTGGAGCTGAAGCAGGGCTCTATGTCTGTTTCTGCCTATTATTCCGAGTCTGAGCGCCTCTATCAGGAACTGGACTTTTTCAATACTTTTACGATTGCTTGTACTGCTGATGCGCTGGCCCTTCAGAAAGACAGAGATCGTTTCCGTGTCCACATCTTTCTTATGGGACTCAACATGGAGTTTGATGATGTTCGCTTGCATGTTCTCCATCGTGAGCCACTTCCCTCTCTTCGGGAAGCCTTTAGCATGCTTCTCAATGATGAGAATCGTCGTCGTACTCTTGGTGCCGCTCCTGCTCCTGATCATTCTGCGCTTGCAGGGGCTTCATGCGGACCCCCTATTTGTAGCCACTGTGGGAAGAAGGGTCATACCAGGGACTCATGTTTTCGCTTACATCCTCACCTTGCCCCTGCTGGTCGGGGTCCTAGTACTCGGGGTCGCGGTGGGTACCGTGGTGGTGGCCGTCAATCTGGCGATTGTACTCAGTTTTCTGCACACTCTACTTAGGTTCAGGAGGACTCCTCTGGGGGCCTGTCTGCTGTCGAGTTAGATGCTCTCCGTCGCATGCTACACTCCCATACTGACTCTCCTACTGCTGGTTTTCATGCTGTTGTTGCTACTTCGGGTCTCTCCAGTGCTCATTTTGTGTCCTCCTCTCCCTCTTAGTGGATTATTGACTCCTCTTTCTGGTCGTGATAAGGTTATAGCTGCTAATGGCTCTCTCTGCCATCGCTGGTAAAGGGATTGTCCCCTGTTCTACCGACCTATCTCTGTCCTCTGTTCTGCATGTCCCGTCTTTTCCTCGCAATTTGCATTCCATTAGTCACTTAACTACTTCTTTAAATTGTTATGTGACCTTCTTTCCTGATGTTTGTGTTTTTCAGGATCTGGCTACGAGGCGGACACTTGGCAGTGGTAAGAACGTTGGTGGACTGTACTTGCTAAACTAGTCTTCTTCTAGTGCTTTTTCATCCACCAGATCTCCGACTCTACATGACATTCAGCGCTGGCACCAGCGTCTTGGCCACCCTTCGCCTCTTTATCTTACTAAATTGTTTCCTGTTTTTAACTCTTTAATTCAGTCTTTCTCTTGTGATACATGTGAACGCTCTAAACATGTCCGTCAGAGTACTACTCATTTGTCTGTCCCTAGTTTGTGTCCTTTTGATGTTATTCACTCTGATGTTTGGGGCCCGTCCCCAGTGTTATCTTTATCTGGTTATAAATGATTTGTTACTTTTATTGATTGCCACTCCCGCGTTACGTGGGTTTATCTGCTTAAAAAGAAAAGTGATGTCCTTTCCTGTTTTCAGACGTTTCATAAGATGGTGAGCCAACAATTTGGTTGCACAATTCGGGTGTTGCGTAGCGATAAGGGGGTGAATATGATGATCGAGGTGCCTTTGAGGCCTATCTATCTACTAATGGCATCATACATCAAACCACGTGCGTCCACACTTCCACCCAAAAAGGGGTGGCCGAACGGAAGAACCGACACTTGCTGGAGGTGGCTCGGTGTTTACTAATTGCTATGCACCTTCCCAAATCCTACTGGGGTGATACAGTCCTCACAGCTGCTCATCTCATTAATCGTCTTCCGTCTCGTGCCCTTTCCTTTGATACACCCCTATCGCGTCTTGCCAAACAACACATCGCCCATACCTCTCATCTTGCTCCTCGTATCTTTGGCTCCGTCTGTTTTGTTCATGTTCATACCCCACATCGTGATAAACTTGATGCACGTGCCCTACGGTGTGTTTTCGTTGGGTACTCCCCTACCACCAAAGGGTATCGTTGTTATCATCCTCCGACTCGGCGTTACTATTGCACTGTGGATATTACATTTCGTGAGGGGGAGTCGTACTTTCGTCCTCGTCAGGGGGAGACGAGAAGTGACGATGCCGAGAACATCGAATCTCCTCTTCTAATTGTTAACATCGAATCTCCTCTTTCAATTGTTGCCACTCCTCTCCTTTCCAATTCCGCTCCACCTATATTATACACGTACTCACGCCGTCCCCGGACTGTTGAGCAAGTGCAGACTGTGAATGTTCCATCAGTGCCAGTGACTGTCTCAGCTCCAGATTCAGATGATGACCTCCATATTCCACTTGCACGCCTTATAGGTAAAAGAGGTAGCACCAAACACCCCATTACCTACTACATTTGTTATACTCATCTATCTCAAGCTCATAAAGCTTTTATCTCCACTCTGTCATCTATTGTGATTCCTAAGACATTGCAGGAGGTTGTTCAGATACCTGAATGGAAATAGGCTATGAAGGAGGAACTGAGTGCCTTGGATAAAAATAAAACATGGCGGCTCACTAGCCTTCCCCCTGGGAAGCGAACGGTCGGATCTCGTTGGGTCTTCACCGTCAAACATAACCAAGATGGGGTGGTGGAGCGATACAAAGCATGTTTAGTGGCTCGAGGATATACCCAAGCTCAAGCCATTGACTACCAGGAGACCTTTGCTACGGTTGCCAAGATGAACTCAATCCGTGTACTTCTTTCTTGTGCGGTGATTCGTGGATAGGAGCTACTGCAGCTCGATGTCAAGAATGCATTCCTGCATGGTGATCTGGAAGAGGAGGTCTATATGGATATTCCTCCGGGCCTCGACGTCAAAGAGTCCAACCAAAGGGTCTGTCGGCTGCTAAAATCCCTGTATGGCCTGAAACAGTCGCCGAGAGCGTGGTTTGGACGTTTTAACAAGAACATGCTACGTCTGGGATATACTCAAAGTCAAGCTGATCATACCCTCTTCATCAAAAGGAAGGGTGCTCTGGTTTCTATCCTTATTGTGTACGTGGACGACATCATCATTACCGGAGATGACTTGGATGAGATCAAGTACTTGAAAAAACACCTGGGCGAAGAATTTGAAGTCAAGGACCTGGGAAAGCTGAAATATTTTTGGGAATTGAAGTTGCAAGGTCCAGGCAGGGGATCTTCATCTCGCAAAGGAAGTATACTCTTGATCTTCTGGAGGAGACTGGGATGCTTGGGTGTGCTCCGGTTGACACTCCAATTGAGGTGAATCATAAGATTGATGCAGATATTATTGGGGAGAAAGCTGACACCTCAAAATACCAACGACTGGTTGGGAGGCTCATTTATCTGTCCCATACTTGCCCAGATATCACGTATGCGGTGGGTGTTCTAAGCCGGTATATGCACTCCCCTACAGTGCGTCATCAGCAGACAGCGTTTAGGGTGTTGAGATATCTAAAAAAGACACCCGGGCGTAGGATTCTGTTCAAGGCTAATCAGACGTTGGAGGTTGAGGTATTTACTGATGCTGATTGGACCGGTAGTCAGGATGACAGAAAGTCAACGACAGGGTATTGCACATTTGTGGGAGGCAACCTGGTTTCATGGAAGAGCAAGAAGCAGAACGTGGTTGCTCGCTAAAGCGCTGAAGCTGAATACCGAGCTATGGCTCAAGGCGTTTGTGAGGGACTGTGGTTAAGAACCATTCTCCAAGAGTTGAGCCTTCAGGTGAAAAGACCTATTACTGTCTACTGTGACAACAAGGCAGCCATCAGCATTGCACACAATCCAGTTCAACATGACAGGACCAAACATGTGGATGTTGATAGGCACTTCATCAAAGATCACCTCGATAAGGGGAATATCTGCACTCCGTTTGTGAACTCGTTTGATAAGCTTACCGATGTTTTCACCAAGGGGCTATGCAGCGACAACTTCAAGAAAAATACTGACAAGTTGAGAATGATCAATATATATTCCCAACTTAAGGGGGAGAGTTGAATATACGCTCTTATTTTATGATACCGAAATTATGTATTCCACGTGATATGTCACGTGTTAGTGAATCTATATATATGAACATGTGTTGCCCGGTTTAGGGCATCACCAAAACATTTTACCAATTTCCACTTTTTTTCACACATCAACATTCACAATATCAATCATCAATGGGAAAATAATGGCCCAACAGTAACATCAAACTTTTTCTTCATCTCTTTCAACATTCCTACACTAACTCTCAGACAATAGCCACAGGAAAATATTCTCATCAACAACTCTACATTCAAATAAACTATAACTGGAAGCGTAAAATCATACATTCAACATCTATAAAAACAAAATACATAATGCCCCTTTTATAGGGCATTGATGGAAACACAAAAATAAACAAAATAGATCCCTACATCAATAATTGCAGGAGCGGACATGGTAGCAGTTGAAGAAGGCGTGCCGAAGTAGACGGTTGCGCTCATCTCCGATAGTTGCGGCGACATCGATGGGCTGGCAGCTACAGAAGGACCGTGCGATACTTGAAGATTGAGGTGCGGCGTCCAAAAATGTCGCCTAGACGTGGGCGGAGGAGGCGCTGGGAGCCCATGCACAGGAACCCCTAACTACTTGCAGCCGTTGAACCCAGGGAAAAAACTCGCAGCTTGACCGATCAGAGAGAAGGAAAGGACCCATCGGGTTCTTTATATGGCTTCTTCTATGTTTTTAGGAGGATAAATCAAGATAATAAAATGGAAATACTTTAAAATACAAAGATTACGCACACAGGCGTGCAAATAACACTGGCCCAACATAAATAAATAAAATACAAAATAACATAAAATAAAATAATACAAAACTCAGGGCCGGAAAGGTTCCGGTCGGGTGCGGCATCAGACACTTCAGCATCGCCTAGATCTGGGCTGGTCTCCATCAATAAATCTCCACACTATTTAGTGGAATCCTACTGAGGCAGAAGAGTGGATTTACACAATATTTTGGGAACCACTATAAAATCTTTGTGTCGTCAATGTTGCATTTTCTCTGTGCTTATGTCTGTGTTTTTTGTGTGCTTTTACTTAAAACTCGTCCTATATCAGCCCCGAACGGACCCAAAACTCGTCCTCCACTGCGACTCCATGTCTCTGCTCCACATCACTTTCTTATGATTATTGTTCTGTGGTTGTGATATAACTTGGTGTTGTGTGAATCTAAGAAAAACAAGTAAAATAATCACTTAATACTTAAAAACTCTACTCACCGGCCTCAAGATAATTCTCAAGTGACTACCTTCTCTTTCAAAACGTACTCTCAAATAGAATACTAAATTCAAGAGACAAGTTATATCTAGCCTACGGTTGCTAGTTGGAGGGGGAACAGTTTTTGCATAGTATTTGGATAACTTTGGTTGAGGCTCAACTTTCTTGAAAAGTCTTGTCTTTGGGAATCTCATGTTGCCCTCTGTACTTCATGTGTTCTTGTGCCACTTGATGCGTGCAAATTGGAGGAAGTTATGGTTGTAAGCGAGGAAGGAAAAATTAAGTTTCCAACCAGGAGCCTTTTTGTAATTACCTGCTATTTTCAAATGTTATAAATAGAGAACATGAGAAGAGTTACGTGTGAAAAGTTTTGGTGTGTTGATGTTCTCCAGTTCGTAGGAGCGGGAGATTACCAATCTGTTCAGGAGATATTCGTTAGGACTGGTCTTGTGTTTTTTTAATGTTCTTGTTCTGTTGTATGGATTGAAGTTGTAATGTGTTTCTTCGTTAAAGTATTCTAATTCCAATCATGAATCTGAATTTGAGTTTTCTTGTTGGAATATAATCCTTTCTTGCTGAGGCTGCAACACTGGTATCAGAGCTAAAGCTGGGCGTAAGATGACGGTGGCGGAAGGAACGCGTTCTCGTGATTCTCAGTCTGAAATGGAACAGATCCCTCAAGACTCAAGCAACTATGGCAAAAACCATGCAATCTTTGCAAGATCAGCAGAATCGGACATTGGAGGTTCCGTGAGGTTCTTCAAGATCTGCGATCTAATAAATTACCAGAGAATAATGGCGGTATGTTTTCTTTTTCTTCTGCTGCGGCGCGTACAGGTTCTTCAGGGCAATATCAACCCTCTACACGTTTTTCTCGCATTGATTTTCCTCGATTCGACGGCTCGGCGGAGTTGGAATGGCTTTATAAAAGTGAGCAATTTTTCGAAATCGATGGAACACCGAAGGATTTAAAGGTGAAGGTCGTTGTTGTGCACATGGAGGGCAAAGCCTTAATCTGGCATCAAGATTTTATGAAATCTCGGCTTACTTCTCAATGTCAAAGCTGGGATGAATTTTCTGCGGCTGTGCAGAATCAATTTGGATCCGTATTGTTAGATGAACCGATGGAGGAATTGAAAAACTTATGCCAAAAGACATCTGTTCAACAATACTTAGACGACATTGATTTCTTGTTACATCGAGTGCTATGTCCTGAGGATCATGCTGTAAGTTTCTGTCTGGCATGACTGCGGGACAACATTGGGTTTGCTGTTCGAATGTTTCGCCCTAAAACATTTAAGGAAGTCTTTCATTTAGCACGGATTCAAGAACAACTCTTATTTCAGGAGCGTAGACTTGGGTTGATTCCAGCTGGTGCAGGCAAGGGAATTAAGTTGTTTTCGGCGGCGTCTTCATGAGAAAAATTTGAAAAAAAATCAGTTAGATCAGAAGATTACTTTTGTTCCATCACGGGATCGGCGCAAGCTTACATCCATGGAAATGGAGGACAAGAGAAATCGGGGCTTATGTTTTTGGTGTCCAAAAAAATATACACCGGGCCATCGGTGTTTGGAGCAACAACAGTCGTATGCTTTTGAACTTCTTTCTGATTGGGAGGAGGATGATTCACCGCGGGAAGAGGGGAATACAGACCTTTACCTGACTATGGATTTTACTTCAGATGGGGTCAATCCTCAAGCATCTGTACATGCTATATTAGGGCTCAATCATTTTTATATTATGAAAGTCACGACATCTCATCTGGGACAGCTAATTAGTGTGTTAGTAGACTCTGTTAGCACACATAATTTCTTGGATGTTACCGCTGCAGAACGACTACGTTGTACACTTATACACATACCTTCCTTTAATGTTGCTATTGCTGATGGAAAGAGCATTGTTAGCGCACATAAAGTACAGGAATTTCAATGGAGAATGCAAGGGGTACTGTTCACCTCTAATATGCTAGTCATGCCATTAGGGGGATGTGAAATTGTGCTAGGCATTCAGTGGCTAATTACCTTGGGAACAATACAGTGGGACTTTCACAACCTCAAGATGGATTTTACTTGTAATGGGAAACGTGTGTCTAAGAGGCTCAAAGAACCTATCCAATACATTGATGAAATAACAAAGGCTGCAGAAGCTGATGCAGAAGAGCCAAATTCAACTGATGGCGGTATTTGAGATCTGGGAGATGGATCAAACAGGGGGCCCTGCCTTGCTTCAACAACAAGAAGAATTGAGGGTTGTTGAGGGTGCATCGACTGAGGAAGAGAAGAGTGGATTGACTGCTTTGTTGCAAGAATTTACAGATTTATTTGGAGAACCACGTGGCTTATCTCCGGTGAGAGGTCATGAGCCTCACATCCATTTAACAGATGATAAGGTTAATGTGAATTTATGTCCTTATCGGTATCCGCCACTTCAAAAAACGGAAATTGAAAAATTGATCAAAAAGACGTTGGAAGCAAGTACAATTCAACATAGTCATAGCCCTTTTGCCTCCCCTGTCGTCTTGGTTAAGAAGCATGATGGCACATGGAGAATGTGTGTGGATCATCGGCAACTCAACTCTCATACAATCAAAGACAAGTACCCCATACCAATTATTGAAGAACTCATTGATGAGCTGGGAGGAGCAACGTTGTTTTCCAAATTGGATTTGAAGGCAGGATATCACCAAGTGAGAATAGTTGAGGATGACATTTATAAGACTGTCTTTAAGACGCATCAGGAGCATTATGAGTTTTTAGTGATGACATTTGGCTCACAAATGCACCTTCCACATTTCAGGGGTTGATGAATCATATCTTTATGGGATTGTTACGACAGTGTATGTTAGTTTTGTTTTTACGACATCCTTATCTTAAGCAGAACTTATGTTGATCATTTGGCCCATTTACGATTGGTATTTAACATTTTGAGGGAGCAAAAGATGTTTTTGAAACTGAGCAAATGTTCTTTTGGTATGAGTGAAGTACACTTTTTGGGACATTATTTCTGCACAGGGGGTGGCCATTGATCCAGCCAAGATTAGGTGTATGAAAGAGTGGCCTATTCCTGGTAATCTAAAGCAGCTTCGTGGTTTTCTCAGGTTAACTGAATACTATCGAAGATTCATCAGGAATTGTGGCTTGATTTCTAGGCCTTTAACTAATTTACTGAAGCAGAGATCATTGGAATTTAGCAGCTGAAAAAGCTTTTGAGATGTTCAAGGAGGCAGTTTCAAAACCTCCAGTACTGCGTCTACCTGAGTTTACCAAAACCTTCAGGGTGGAGACGGCTGCTAGTGAGGTTGGACTGGGGGCAGCACACATGAAAGAGGGGCACCCAATTGCATTTTTTAGCAGGCCGTTGGGACAGAAAAAATGCACGACTGTCCACTTACGAGAAGGAATTGTTGGCTCTAGTGGTGGCTGTGCAGCAATGGAAACATTATTTGATGGGCAATCATTTTATTATTAAGACAGACCATCAAAGTTTAAAATGGTTGCTGGAACAACTCCTTGCAACACAAGTTCAACATAAATTCCTCACCAAACTGTTGGGATTTGATTATGAAATCCACAGGAAGGGCCGGGAGAACTGGTGTGCAGATGCTCTGTCTTGACAAGAAGAATTGGCCCTGGGAGAGGTTCAAAGTGCAAATGAGTCTGGCAGTATATTAGCAAGAGTTGTGGTGGTGTCTGACATTTTGAAGGATATTAAGGAAGCTTAGCACAGAAATGAAGAGTTAAGAAAGCTAATAGAGGAGAAGGAAGTTAATCCTGCTTACAAGCCAAGTATACTTGGTCTCAAGGATTGTTAAAGAGAAAAGGGAAGCTTGTGATTGGAAATATTCCCGCTCTGAAATTGAAGTTGCTTCAGCTATACCACGATAGTGCAGTTGGAGGTTATACCGGCATTACGACAACTTACCAACGGTTGAAGCAACTATTTTTTTGGAAAAAAATGAAGCCTGAAGTGTAAAGCAGTGCAAAGCAGATAATCAACTCCCAGCCGACTTATTACAACCATTACCAATTCCTTCCAAAATTTGGCAAGAGGTGACAATGGACTTAATTGAGGGCCTTCCAAAAAGTGAGGGGAAGTCTGCAATCATGGTCGTGGAAGATCGCCTGAACAAGCAGGCGCATTTTGTGGCTTTGCAACATCCCTATACCGCAGAAGGTGTGGCACAAGCCTTCTTAGATACCGTGTTTCGTTTGCATGGATTGCCAAATTCCATAATCAGTGACAGGGGTAATGTCTTTATTAGCCAGTTTTGACAAGAATTGTTTAGAACTTTACATGTTAAGATTAAGTTGTCGAAGACATACCACCCCCAAACTGACGGTCAGACGGAAGTGGTGAACATGTGTTTGGAAGGGTATCTCCGTTGTATGTGTTTTTAACGACCTCGAAGCTAGGCTATGTGGCTGTCTCTAGCTGAATGGTGGTATAATACCACTCTTAACAGTGCTATCAAAATGTTTCCCTACGAAGTAGTGTATGGACAGGAACCGCCTTTACACGTTCCATACATTGATAGTTCAACTGTGGTGGAGTAGGTGGACAGGTCCTTGTGTGCAAGACAAAAAGTTATTACAACACTTAAGTTTAATCTGGTCCATGCACAAAATAGGATGAACGTGCTAGCTGACGGTAAAAGGAGGGAGCGGAAACTTGACGTGGGAACTTGGCTTATGCTTGATTACCACCATACAGGCCTGTAAGCTTGCGCAATCACAACTGCCACAAGTTGTCTCCCCGTTTTTTCGGCCCATTAGAGATTTTGGAAAGAGTGGGGCAGGTGGCCTATCGGCTGAAGTTGCCAGAATCTCCTAAATGTCATCACACGTATCATACGTCTCAATTAACGAGCATAGGGGAGCAAAACCAACACAGGTGATTCCATTGACGACACAGTAAATCGTGAGGGAAACTTCATGCTGGAGTCGGTTGCTATTTTGTATCGGCAAATTGCTCCTAAACAGGGAAGGGCGATGACACAATTGCTGGTTCAATGGGATAATGGTTCTCCGGCTGAGGCGACATGGGAAGATCTACATATGCTGAAGAAGCAGTACCCTCATTTTCTTCCTTGAGTACAAGGAAGTGGTGATCAGGAGGGGCAATGATGAATGCAAATTGGAGGAAGTTATGACTGTAAGCGGGAAAGGCAAATTATGTTTCCAACCAGGGGCATTTTTGTAATTACCTGTTATTTTCAAATGTTATAAATAGAGAGGGGGAGAAGAGTTATGTGTGAAAAGTTTTAGTGTGTTGATGTTCTCCAGTTCATAGGAGTGGGAAATCACCAATCTGTTCAAGAGATATTCCTTAGGATTGGTTCCATTTTTTTCAATTTTCTTGTTCTGTTGTATGTGTTAGAAAATAATCTTGCAAAGGCCAATTTTGTTGCCCATTATAGGCCTTCTTCCTCCTCATGTAATAGTGTCACATCTTGAAAAATGGATTTCTCTCTCTCCTCTCCCTATATGTTTGTACTCATACTTATAATTTTGGATTCAAGAAGTATATACAAGGTTTACACCAATTTTCTACATGGTATAAGAGCTAGGCTTCAGTTTACGCGGTCTGTCTTTTTTTAGCCGCCCTCCCTTCTGTGGTCTGTTGCAATTCGGCGGTTAGCTTTTTGCTGCCCGCATCTCCTTCTGCGGACTCCTCGCATTTCAGGCGAACTGCTCGCTCTAGTCCGCAGGTTACTTGGCTCGCTACTTCTCTTCGCTTTCTTTGGATCTCCTCTTGGTTTTATAGTCTTGCCGGCTGGGTCCCACTATCCTGTCATCCTGCGGTCTTCCTTACCCGTTGCGGTCTGCCCGGTTCAGCTTCCCCCTTCCTACTGGCGATGTTTGGTCACACGGTCTTCACTTTGCCTGCCACGTTTTGCTCAGCTTGGCTGCGGTCTATTCGCACTTCTATCCACAGAGGTCTCCTCCCTGCATCGTGTGATTTGGCTCTTTGTTTTTCTCTGCTCTCCACGGTCACATCCTACCACAGGGCGTCCTCACTCGTTACTGCTTACTACGACTTTACTCTAGCCGCCGTGGTTGTTATCTCTAACCACGCCTCTGCTTCTATTTCTCTGTTCGCGGCTTCTCGGGTTGCGGCCTTCTCTAGCCGCTGCCGGCCTTGCTCTGCTATCCGCCGACCTCTTCTTCTCTAGCCACTGTCGGCCTTGCTCTGCTATCCGCCGACCACTTCTTCTCTAGCGGATACCGGCCTTGCTTTGTTGTCCGCCGCTCTCTCCTTCTCTAGCGGCTACCGACCTTGCATTGTTGTTCGCCACCTTTTCACTTCTAAGTCGCTGTCGGCGTGGCTTTGCTGTCCATCGGCCTCTTCTCCTCTAAGCCATTCTCGGCCTCTCGTTACTATTCGACGGCTTTTCCTCTACCCGCTGCCGACCCTTCTTTGCTAGTCTCCGGTCTCCACTCTAGTAGCTGCAGATTCTCAGGTCGCCTGCCTCCTGCTACTGTTCGCCAGTCCGCCCGAGTCTATTCGCTAGGCCTCTCTCTCTTGCTATCATGGACTCAACGATTGCCTCTTGTCTTTCCGCTCGTGCCCATGTTCCTTCTCCTAAAGTTCGTGATGAACTTCGGATCACCACTATCTCCCTCAGCGGGAAACATAGTTTTGCGGAATGGGTGCATTCTATTCGTCGCGTTCTCCAGACCAAAGGTCTTCTTCATCATCTTACTCAGGATGCTCCCACTATCCCCACTGATGAGTGGCTCTGTGATGATGGCCGGGTTCAATCTAGGATCCTCAATTCCATGGATACCGATTCATATCGCATGACCATGTATCATGAAACTGCTAAAGCGATGTGGGAGGAGCTTCACTCTCTCTAGTCTAGCAAAGACAGCTTGCTACATCTGTTTGATATCATCTCTGCGCTTCAAACTCTGGATCCCAACACAACGGGTGATTTGAGCTCCTTCGTTGCAAAGGCCAAAACTCTGGTAGAGGCCTGGATACAACATCAGCCTCCCTCCACGGATCTTACTACACAACGGGCACAAAAGAAAGTTGTTGGGATTTCTATAATGATGGCCCGTGTTCCTCCCCACCTTCATAGTGTCCGGGCTCAGATTCTTTCCTCCTCTACAACGCCCTCGCTATCCCATGTCTGCTCTATGCTGCGCAAGGTTACACCTCCATCTGAGGTCTCCGCACATTTCTCTCTAACTCTCCTTCAGCAGCCACTCTTACCTACCCATGCTCCAGCTCGTGTCTCTTCAGCTCGGGGAGGCCTCCACACATCTTGGGGACGAGGACGTGTTCGGCGCTCTGCCTTCAAATGTACTTATTGTGGTCGAGAAGGTCATCTTGAAGCTACCTGCTAGCGCAAGCATGGTCTGTCTCCACACCTCGCTACTTCTATTACAGTTGCTCCTACTCCCACTGGCGCTACTCCACAGGATTCCAATTCTTCTACCCAACAAGATATCAACGCTCTCCACACCCAGCTTCAACAGCTCCAAGGCATTAGCAGTCCACAAAAGGTATATCCTGTCTCTCCCATAACGCTCACTGGATCGTTGACTCGGGGGCTACTCACCACATTACATCCCAGAGACCACCACAATATATACAGTCTGTCTATCCCAAGTTTATCACTGTCGCAAACAACGACACCACTCTGGTCTCTGGCGCGGCTGATCTTTGGCTTACTCCCACTCTCCCTCTATCCTCGGTTCTTCATGTTCTGGGATCCCCCTTCAATCTGCTATCAGTTATTCGTCTTACTCCGGAACATGACTATTGTATAACATTTTCTCCTTCCTCTTTTGTTGTGCGGGATCGCCGTACGCGGAATTCCAATGGTAAAGGGCGGTTGTCGAATGGGTTGTATCTCTTGGATGTTCCACCTACCATTCTCTCTGCTGTCTCCACTATTGATTAGCATCGCCGCCTTTGGCATGCTCCCATCCCGATTCTCAAGAAGGTTCTTCCTGATATCTCATTGCGAGAGTTTACTTATGAATCATGTATCTAAGACAAACAACATCGTACTTCTTTCCCTCCTACATGTACCCGGAGTAATACTCCGTTCTCCTTAGTTCATTCTGTTATCTGGGGACCCTATAAAGTCCCTAGTGTGTTTGGATATTGGTATTTTATTACCTTTATTAATGATTACTCGTGTCTCACTTGGTTATATCTACTTCATGATTGTACTGAACTGACATCTGTTATTCGTACTTTTCTTACTGAGACGCGCACGCAGTTCTCCACTACGTTAAAAATCATTCGCACCGACAATGCTCGCGAATATATCGGCCGCACCTTCTCAAATTTATGCACCGAATTTGACATCATCCATCAAACCTCGTGTGCTTATACACCTCCCCCAGCAAAACTGTGTGGCCGAGAGAAAAAAATTGTCACCTCCTAGATGTTTCCCGGCCACTCATGTTTCAAATACAGGTGCCCACAGACTACTGGAACTTTGTGGTTTCTACTGTCTGTCATCTCATCAACCGTACGTCTTCCTCGGTACTCGACTTCGCCTCTCCAATTAGTCTCCTCTTTCCTTCCAAGACACTTTTCTCTCTCACACCTCGTGTCTTTGGTTGTGTATTCTATGTTCACCTTCTTGGTCCGCCTACTGACAAGCTCGCTGCTCGCGCCATCAAATGTATGTTTGTTTGATACTCTCGCACTCAGAAAGGTTATGTATGTTACTCTCCGACCGACGGCAAGTTGATTGTTTCAACTGATAAAACCATTTGTTGAGGATCAACCATTCCACTCCTCTCCTTCCAGCATGTCTCCACCTTTCACTGTCGCTCGTCCTGCTGTCCCGATCACGACTGCGTCTCTCCCACCTCTTCCCTCACTGCTTCCGGTATCATCTTTACCACCTCTACCTCCACCACCTCTCTGTGTCTATACTCGTCGCAAGTCCAAGAATGCTTCCCTACAACAGTCAACAGCTCCCTTCTACGGATGACATCCCGCGGCCCGCTCATACATCATCAACCTCTACGGCTCATCCCTTGGCGAATTATATATCTCTACATCGGTTCTCTCCGACACTACACAAATTTGTCGTATCTCTTTCCTTCATTTATATTCTTAACTCTGTGCAGGAAGCGCTTCAGCACCCAGGGTGGCAGACAGCTATGGATAATGAAATGACTGCCCTCTGGGCTAACCAGACCCGTGATCTGGTTCCTCTTCCTCCCGACCAGTCTTGTGTCAGTTGCAAATGAGTATTTGTTATCAAACATGTTGCAGATGAGACTATCGACCGCCTAAAACCTCGCCTTGTGGCTCGAGGTTTCACTCAGCAGCAAGACCTTGATAATGATGAAACCTTCTCCCTGGTTGCCAAGTTAAATATCGATCGGGTCCTGATCTCCTTGGCTGTCCATCGTCGGTGTCTCCTCCACCAGTTGGATATTAAAAACGTCTTTCTCAACGGCGATCTCCAAAAACCGTCTAAATGCATCGACCTCCCGGGTTTGAGACTACGAGGGAGTCTCATGTATGTCATCTCCGGAAGTCTATATATGTTCTCAAACAGTCCCCACGTTCTTGGTTTGAAAAATTCAGTAAGGTGGTTCGGGACATTGGTTTTACTCGGAGCTCGGTTGACTTCTCCCTTTTCACCCGTCATCAACCAACAGGCACTGTGATTCTCCTTATGTATGTTGATGATATTCTAATTATTGGCGACGGCTCTACAAGAATACAACAAATCAAGCAACATTTGAACTCAGCATTTTAGACGAAAGACCTGGGAAATCTTCAATACTTCCTTGGGATTGAGGTTGCAAGACGAACTGATGGTCTCGTCTTATCCCAATGGAAGTACTGTATTGACCTCCTTCAAGATACTGGTTACTCAGGGTGCAAACCTGTGGACACCCCTATGGATGTAAATCACAAGCTTTCTGCACATGGTTCTGATTTCGACCCACTGCTTACAAATCCAGAATACTATCGACGCATGGTGGGGAAGCTGATTTATCTTAAGTTTACTCAACCTGATATCTCATTTGTTGTGGGGGTTGTGAGCCGTTTTATGCATCCCCTCGGACATCTCATCTCCAAGCTGTTGAGCGCATTATCAGATATTTAAAGACTGCTCTGGGAAAAGGTCTCGTTTACAAACAGTCTACCTCTCTATCTCTCATTGCGTATTCCGACGCTGACTACGCAGAGTCTCTTGATGATAGGCATTCCACAACTAGTTTTTGTACATACTTCGGTGGACACATTATTACCTGGCATAGCAAGAAGCAGACCGTTGTTGCTCGATCGTTAGCTGAGGTCGATTATCGGGCTATGGTTGTTGTTGTATCTGAGTTAACTTGAAAGTGTTCTTAATGATTTGGGACTCAAACTCTCATCTCCGACAACCTTATTTTGTGACAGTCAAGCAGCAATACATATTGTCAAGAATCTCGTATTCCATGAACGAACAAAGCATATAGAAGTTGAATGTCACTTCATTCGAGAAAAAATTCAATCAAAGAAGATCGAATTGGAGCATGTTCCTGCTACAAGACAAGTTGCTGACATCTTGACTAAAGCTCTCTCACGGCCATTATACTATCAGTTCTTATCCAAGCTTGGTGCTTACGACTTGTATGCTCCAGCTTGCGGGGGAATGTTAGAAAATAATTTTGTAAAGGCCCATTTTGTGGCCAATTATAGGCCTTCTTCTTCCTCATGTAATAGTCCCAAATCTTGAAAAAGGGATTTCTCTCTCTCCTCTCCCTATATATTTGTACTCATACTTGTAATTTTGGATTCAAGAAGTATATACAAGGTTTACACAACTTTTCTACAGTAAAGATTGAAGTGGTAATGTGTTTCTTCTTTAAAGTGTTCTAATTCAAATCTTGAAACTGAATTTGAGTTTTCTTGTTGGAATATAGTCCTTTCTTGTTGAGGCTGCAACACCACTCCACTTAGGGCAAAATGTTTTTAGGTTGGATTGTTTTGGTCAAATATGATATCAAAGAAGGTCGGTCCCACTCCCTTGTCTCTATATGTCTCATGCGTTGCAATATTTAATTTCACATTAGCAATCTCATATTTCTATTGGTGAGCAGATATATTGTACTGCGGAAGTAGAGATTTGTGGCAGATCAGATAATACTAACATTAAATTGGACTGAAAATAGTCATAGATTTAAGATGGAAATAATGTTTCGTGGATAAATACCAGAATGTTAGTGATGCCATTTCTAAAATCTCGAAGAGCTGCTTCCCTTTCACTTTGAGTGCGACCACCATGGAGAGCTACTGCGTGCAAACCTTGTGCTACCAAGGCTTCTGTGATTTCATCACATCTTGTCTAAAAAAAGTGAGTATGAATCAAGTCACATGAATATGTTAAACATTATTGAAGAATAGAACAAAAATAATACATGCTAATGGAACGAACCAAGATATGCAGAAACCATAACTGTGATGACATATGAGAATCCTTAGCGTCTGAATATTTTTAGTAAAATTATTTTGCATTAGCATACGAAGGCCATCAATAAGCAACAACTTCTTAGACATATAAAGCCATGATTTAACAGTATCTGCATCAAGCTTTCATGGAGTTTAAATTGATTGATTACTAGATTGCAAAAAATTTATGCTATTTGCATCATTCTACACTGAGGCTCCATTTGGGGTAGCCGTGGCTTTTCTATGGTGTTAAACAATTACCTATGTTTAGAACTTCCATTAAAAATTTTTTGACAAATTCCTCTTTCAGGAATCTAAGCATTTACGATCACTAAAGTTTGACTTCACCTACATCTAGGAATGCAAACGAGTCGAGCTCGAGCCGAGCTTAGCAAAATTTCAAAGCTCGAGCTCGAGCTAATCATTTCGAGTTCGAGCTCGAGCTCAACGAGCTCATTTTATCCTAGCTCGAGCTCGAGCTTGAGCTCAATGCTTACTTATCGAGCTCGAGCTCAAGTTTCGAGCTCGCAAGCTCGAGTCGAGCTGCTCACGAGTTTTTTAGCTCATAAGCTTTATTTTCTTTATATATATATTTTTAATGTAGAAATAAAAAGCTTGCAAGCCGGCCTTCATCAGTAACTATGCGCTTTAAAGCTCTAGGAAATTTCAGCAAGGGAGCAACTTCGATGAAACGAAAAGGAAGCATGAAGGTATAGGAAAAGAAACAACTAAAAAAGAGAAAACAGGAATTTCTAGAGGTAAGATAGCAACTACGTTTCTTATACCAGAGTTCTATTGCTTAAAATAATAACAAATCAAAGCCAGCTAAAATGGAATTAAATGCAAACAAAAGACGCGAAGATAAGAAAAAATGAATAAATAAAATATAGGACAGATAATATGAAGCAAAAAAGTACCTTGCGTTCAACAAATACAATAGTGAGGGACTGCATTCGATCTGACTTTTCAGCTTGTGATGCCTCCTCTACAAGTAATAAGAGAAGGCGATCAATCTACACAAAAAACGTACTTTTGTCATGTTCCCATAATACAATGTAGGATATTTATCGAGAAAAAAGTTAATTATGTGGAAGAGACATGGGTAATTTAAAGCAATGATAGCAAATGCATGAGGTTTCTAAATAAGTTACAAAACCAAGAAAAGGACAGCAATTTTTGGATTGAGAAGAGTAGGAAGAACAGATTTAATATATCTAAATCACATTTCAATTGAATTTATATTGCTAATAGAGCTCACATAAAAAAACTCCATTGATTATAAGAATATAGCATTCTCAGTAACAAAGAAATTTGCATTGCCCAAATCCCAAATTTCACATCAAGTGGATGGTTTTCAAATGAAAACAAATATTAAAGCATTGGAAAAAGAATAAATTTAGTGTCTAATTCCAGAAAAAGACCAAGAATTGCATAAATATTTAGAAAAGTTTATTGTTGATCATGGAATTTTCAGTCTTCTGTCAAAGTCAACAATTAAAGCAGTCTAAAATCGAAAGAGTCCTTTCTGCTTAATGAATTGATGAGGCTAAAATTGAAAAGCAAAAATGTTACTCATCATGCCATGTCGGACTGCATGCAGATCAAAAACTCGCCAACAACAATTATTTAACATTAAATATTTGTTGAGAAAAATGATATTGCTATAGCTCCACTTCCACTCTGAAATGAAAACGCTATGAACCAGATATAGTGACTACATATTTTTCAAAATAAGTACAAAGTAGAACGCAAGGGAATTTATTTCAATTCAATCCTACTTGCTGTTGGAGATCGTTGTGATTCTCTACTCTTTTGGACGATCTGAGTGAACGGATGCTTCCGGATTGTTGTTTCGAGTCGATTTCATGTACTTATTTTATGTTTTCGAATTTTTTTGACACCCGATAGGCTCGGGAATTCTAAGACGTCCAATCCGGGTGCCCTTTATATGAAGATTGCGGTTGAGTGCGGCTGTGGGGGCCATCGAGGGTTTTCTACGTGAAATTGGAAACCATCGGTCCCATCGATGCGACTCTGGGTTCCCGCTCCTTGGTGTGACTCCAAGACCACGACAAACCCCCCTCTTGATGCCGCCCCATCACCATAAGCCCCTCCTCCCTCCATTTCCGACCTTAAAGCCACCACCCTTCTCATTCCCAATCTTTTCTAGGGCTCAGTTCCTGAATCCCTCCCAGATTCACATGCTCATTATATATTACATCTAAACCCCCCCCCCCCACCTCCTACTCCCCTACACGACCCACCCACAAGCTCCCCACTTCCCAAAAAACTTCAGCTTCCCCAAGTAAAGAACCGAGCAGAACTCTGCCCAAGAATCGGACCAGTCAGCCTCCTGGATCCTCATTTCAGGGTCCGGAACTCCCTAATCCATTCCCAAACCTTCACTAGTTTCCCAAACAGTCACTAAAAACCTTTTCCTAAACTTCCTCCAGTCTCCCTACCCCGCCAACCAGCCCTCCTGAAAGCTGCAGCAGCCCTGGATCTCCGCTCCCTCTGCCGCATGCATGCGTAAGTCATTAGTTTGATGTCTTTCTTTCTATTATTGCATACTTGGACACATGTTTTGATTGGTGCTTTCTTATAGTTGATTTTAGTATTGTGAATTCACGTGACTGCAGGTTCTATTCGTTGTGTGCTTAACTTAATTGCGCCTAAATTAATTGTAGACTTTAACTTGCTATTTTTAAATTAATTTTGGGAACAATTGTGCGGTTGTTTGGAATTTTTAACTTAATTAATTGCTTTTAGCTAAATTACAATTAGACTAAATCTTTGCATGCACGTTAAGTTTACATCTGATTGGAGCGTGTGTATTCCTGCATGTCATTCAAGAATATTCATGGTTTCATTTTAAGGACATCGTAGATTCATTACCCTCATCATATGATTGGTTGCACTGCATCTACGGTTTGAACATCGTAAGTGTGCCATCCATAAACTCTTGCGGCATCAAATTGATATCACAGCCAAGTTCGGACATTAAGTTAACACACAATTATTATTTTTTATTTTTTTTATTTTTTATTTTTTTTTAGTTAACACACAATTATTAAGTCTATAGGTTTTGTCATATGTCGTACTCTTATTGCAATCCCTCGCCTTCATTTGAGAGGCACCCTTATTATTACAAAGATTATCCTCCAACGCGTCACACTACTTCCAGAAATCATGTCGGCCCTTTGAGACAATTCCATCATGCTAGAGACAGCCACCACGACGAGAGATCCTCACGTTATCATCATTACATCTCCACGACTTTATGATGGTATAGTTGAGTATTGTTCAGATCATCATTGCTACGGATCTCCTGTAGTTGAGGAATCTGAATTTGTAATATGCGCGACCGCCATCGAACAATCGTAGGGCTCATGTCCACCAACAAGAAAGATCTAATTATGTTAGGAACGACCGTCGTTGGAATCACATTACATGTCTAAGACCCTCCAAGTGTCTCGCAAATAAAGATATCTAAGGCCGAATTTCAGCGTTTAGTTCTTGACCAATTAGATTGCTTGGATGG
This sequence comes from Platanthera zijinensis, assembly GCA_039513925.1. Lineage (NCBI taxonomy): Eukaryota > Viridiplantae > Streptophyta > Magnoliopsida > Asparagales > Orchidaceae > Platanthera > Platanthera zijinensis. Next base: position 118,012,583 of record CM077088.1, read on the forward strand.
TCATATTTATCACTTGAGATCTGCCTTGGGAAGAATCAATAGAAGAAAGCCTAGCGATTTAGGTCAATCCACTGATTCGTCTAGTAGTGCTCCCATTGACAAGAGAGGCTGGGAAACTTATGTTGATTCATCTTGTCCGGATGAGACTCAATTCCCGCTTGATTTTGGAGTCGAGTCTGATCATGATCGTTTGACACAAGTGGAGAGTGGTACTAATATGGCTTGGGCATGGCCATGAGAGTGAGGACGAGGTGCCCAAAGACATTGGATGTTATATCCGTCCTCCGCAGTTCACTTAGACCTAGTGTCCCCTTTGGCTAGAGATCCAGTCCTCGACACTATACGGATTGACCAACATTTGAATAGGGGCTCCCCCCAGACTTCCCAGAGCAATCTCGAGCCGTATCACAACGGAGAGTCGAGGGCCTAGTGTCGATCTCTTAGTGGTTGCCTCAATCGTTTTTGGGAGCACCACACCTTTCGATAGTACTCATTTGGAGGATCATGACTATATTGAAGGATGCTTTGAACAACCCTCTAAGAAACCACATGAGGAGCCAGCACTTTCTTGTGAGAGTAAAAGGGATATCATTGACTTTGTTGTGGGTGTCCTACTTGTTCTCATGGACACTACAGTTATTAGTGTTTTCTTTTTGGAGGGCCATCTTGCCATTATTGACCTCTTCGGGATTCAGTCCCCTAGAGGCTCATTTGATGAGCTTCCCCTTCCAAAACATTCACTTTAGAATGGATGGTTTGTGTCGTTACACTAGTGATCATCACGTACACGATGATTTTGCGTAAACACCTCTCGGTGAGCCACCAGACAGACCTTATCATTTGAGAGGTACCCATCACAACCGGAGAGCGTACTCTTTTGTCACCATCAATGACGTTCCTATGGGTGATAGCGTCATTCACGTCGATTTTTTCTATCGACCAACCGGTGAGCCTCCTAATAGGCCGCCCCATGTTAGAGATAACCAAGTCATTTCCAGACATTCCCATAGGAAGTCTGTCGAGTATGTCGTCCTTCATTTGCACCATTCACATCATTTATATAAGTATGTAAAGTCATTTGTTTATCATTTGCATACGCTTCACGAGTCAGTCCAAACGATAATTGTTGTAAGCAATGATTATTATAAAGCTCAAGCAGATAGGCACAGGTGGGATCAAAATTTTAAAATTGGAGAACAAGTAATGATTCACATAAGAATTGAGAGGTTCCCACAGGGAACAACAACAAAAATAAGCGCTAGCCGAATGGGTCCATATACAGTCACGCGACGGATCGATACGAATGCATATGAAATTGATATCCCCCAAAATATGGGGACAAACCGAGTATTTAATGGAGAGGGCTTGATTCCTTATTACGATGAGCGCGTGCATGTGGATCCCTTCCCCACTTCGGTGTCTGGGCCACGATGACTTTCATTCCCTCCTCCCACACATCAGCCTCAGCCTATGGAGTCTCACAATGAGGACCACTCTGCACCACCGATAGTTCCACTATTTAAGTTTCATACAAAGATGCATTCTATTCATAGGCACTAACTTTCATCAGAGACTTACGTCAGATTATTTCATACGACTTCATCATTGTGGGCAAGTGAGATACGTTGTGATACCTTGTCCGTCGGAGCTGCCACCCACTCCCTGATGTTGTTTGGATTTCCCCAAAGGAACTTGCGCTACTTCTCCCCGAACTACACCGATAGCACAACTACCTTCACTCGCCAGAGATGAGTGCTTTCAAGCCGGAGAGAATTGATGGACATTATGGTGATCCGCTACTCATTCAGATGATCCGAGTCCATGGATGCGTATAGATGGTTGTTTAAAGTCGATTTCGTGTATTTATTTTATGTTTTAGAGTTATTTTGGCATCTGATCAGCTCGGGCATTCTGAGAAGTCCGATCCTGATGCCCTAGTTTAGTTAGTACATATATAAGTAGGATGCGGCTAATTCGGGGGGGGGGGCATCAAGAGTTTATACGTGAAATTAGAAACCATCGGTCTCCTCGGTGAGATTTTGGGTTCTTGATCCTTGGTACGACTCCAAGGCCATGACATACACCACTTCTACTGCAACCCCATCACCGTAAGTCCCTCCTCCCATCAATTCTGACCTTCAAACCACCACCGTTCTCATTCCATGTCTTTTCCGCTGCCCAGTTCCTGAATCCCACCCAGATTCACGCGCCCTTTCTCTATAACATCTACAACCCCCTCCCACCTCCTACTCCCCCATATGACCCATCCACTGGCTCACCACTTCCAAGAAAACATCAGCCTCCCCGACTAAAGAACTGAGCAGGACTTTGCCCAAGAACCTGCCAAGGCAGCCTCCTGGACCCTCATTTCAGGGTCCGGAACTCCCTAATCCATTCCCAAACCTTCCCCAGTTTCCTAAACAGACACTAAAAACCTTTTCCCCAACTTCCTCCTGTCTCCCTACCCCGCCAACCAGCCCTCCTGAAAACTGCAGCAATCATGGTTCTCTGCTCCCTCCATAGCCTATAAGCGTAAGTCATTAGTTTGAAGTCTTTGTTTCTATTGTTGCGTACTGGGACACATATTTTGTTAGATGCTTTCTTATAGTCAATTTTAGTACTGTGAATTCGCATGACTGCAGGTTCTATTTGTTGTGTGCTTAAACTAATTGTGCCTCAATTAGCTGCAGACTTTAACTTGTAATTTCTAAATTAATTTTGTGAACAACCATGCGGCAGTTCGAAATCGTTATCTTAATTTATTGTTTGTGGCTGAATTATCATTGCACCAAATCATTTGCATGCGCATTAAATTTACATTAGATTGGAGTGTGTGTATGATTGCAGGTCGTTCAAGAGTATTAATGGTTTCATGTTAAGGTCGTCATAGATTCATTGCACTAATCGTGTGATTGTTTGCACTACATCTAGGGTTTGGGCTTCATAAGTCTACCGCCTGTAGACTCGTTTGCACTGCAAGGTTGAAAAGTCCGCACGAAAGCAACTTGAATCACCTTTTAAGATTGATTCTATCTGGTGAATCTGGTGTCCAACCTTATAGGGGGGAGGTGAATAAGGTCCGTACGCAGACATTGGTTGTATAAAAATTTATGCAAATGTGATAAACTTTCTATATATTAGCGCGGGGCGTTAACCTACTGTCGGCAATATCCACAAAAAGTTTATTTGTTAACTGCAGAATATTGATTCAGCACATTCCAAATCTGCACTTCAAAGAAACATCAGTGAGCAAATGTATTAGCAACTCAAAATAAGAGAAACATGATTTCATTGATTGTTAAAAATGTTCTCTCTTACAAAACTAGATCTTCATGATGCTGGAGATCGTAGACGGTGAGTTGAATACTCTTGTGGTTTCTATACCGACCCTCCCCTCCAAGGACTGGTTGGCTCTCTCCCATTCCCCCAAAAGATCTTCGAAATAGCTTTCTGTTAGGGATATGCCCCAGTAGCCAATCATATAATGATATGTTATTAGTTTATGTAATTGATGATTTTGATCATTTGTTCCTAGTTTTATTGTTGACATACCATTCGGGTTGATGACCTGAATAGTAGAGCTATGTGTCCCATTTGTGAAATGGCGACGATGAAACTAAATCAAGTTCATGGTCTTGAGGATCAACAAGGAGCATTGATTGTCGGATAAGACCAGTATGCAAGTTAAATGATGATTAAGTTCTACTAATCATAGGTAAGGAGTTGCCGCCTTAATTGCAGATGTTTATGTTATTGGAACATAGTACAGAACATGACCGCGATGGAATAAATACATGTATTGTGTTATGTGTCACTATTTATTTCATCAGTTTGATTCTATGTTTGAGACGCCCGATTTCAACTCACAAGGATAGGTTCACTAAATTTCGTCCAACGCTGATTCCCGTCAAGGGCTGCCATACAGACGATATTTATGTTCTCTTGAGTTGTGTGGAGAAGATCGTTCGTCAAGAAAACCATGTCTCTCATTAGATCGTCTCGTGAGCGATGATATCTGTTGAGGCCTCCTTGATGGTATTGGGTCGTTTGCTAGCAACTTTGTGCGACCAACACTATATCAAGAAATGTATGAACGGCAAGGGTGACACGATTCAAGCTTGCGTTATACAAGGATATCATATGACAAAAGAATCGAACGGGACACTCTATGTGTTCGTATGAAGGATTGATATGCTAAGGTAGCATGATATTTATGTAAATCGAGGATCGTAACGCATTGCTATGGTGCCGCTTACGACCATTGGAAGTGAATAGAGATTCACGTTTCATGTTCGATATAACATGAATCCTCAATGGGTCACACAAATAGGATTTAGGCCACAGTTAAACCAATCCAATTTTGATCATCAATATGATTGATGAACGCAGTAATTAAACGAGGAAAAGAGATCTTGTGACGCTGAATTAATTCGTAATTGCGCAATGAGATTTGAGAGGCAAAGCAAGATGCGAACCGTGATTCCATTGAATAGGATTTTTTTTGATGGAAGTTTCAAATACGAAACGTTCGTCGTTTGAAATCCATAATTGCAACTCGCAGCTCATAGGGGCGTTTTTCATGATGCGATCATTTATGCGATTCGATAAACAGTCAAAAGGTTTGATGATTTATCAATTGAGGTGATTTTGATAAGTGATCAAAATTAAAGTGAGAGGGGTTATTGTTATAAGCATATAACTTGTTGTAAGCATATAATATAAAATCTGATTTTATAATAACCCCTCCCCTCCTTTTTCCCCGGTTCAAGTGAGAGCAAAAAAAAATCGCCCCCCCCCCCTCCCCGAGCAAAAAAAAAGCGGACGGAAGAAAGGCGGACTGGGATCGGCGAACTAGGGTTCTCTCGCGAGAGCAACGATCGGCGTCCCTCTCTCTCTCCCTCGATCGCCTTCGCCGGAGGTTTCTAACCTCTCACCGGTGGCTTTTCCCTTTCCCTCTCCCTGCTGGGCTATCGGCGACCGAGAGAAGAAGAAGGCTCCGCTCCAGTCGGGCTTCTTTCTTGCCGAGCCTAGGTCGGCCGCCCCCTCTTCCTCCTTTCGTGCAACGTCTTTCTCCACGGGATTTGGTGAAACCCGCAGTGGATGTTGACGTGCTCGTCAAAGGGTTTTTTTTTTTGATTGGATTGGCTCCTCTTTTCTCCTTGCTAGCACAAGCGGAACAAGAGGTGGTTGAACTCCTTGGTGGACTCGAGGCTTAGGTCATCAGAGATTGCATTGCAAGGATTGCTCTACAACCGCAAGGATTGACTCTCCGCTTCACCTTCTAGGTTGACCTAGAAGAGGTACATTTCTCCCCTTTCTTGTTTGTTGAAAACTCCAAATGCCAAATCACTAGTTCCTATTTGTTTCTTGATGGATGTAATCTTTAAAATGTTAATTATTTATTTCGTGTGGTGATTTGCGTGAAATCACTCGCATTAAGAAAACACTTTCAGTGGTATCAGAGGGAGGTTACGTGATTTGGCATTTGGATTTTCATAAGCAAGAATTTTGTGTGGTTGTCCTCCGGATTTGATGAAATCCGTGGTGGTATGCTTATTTTTTATTCCCTAATTGAATGAGTTAATCGTCCTCCTTCTCTCTAACTCCTTCGTGATGTTTGATATTTCGTTGATGTTTTTCCGCCGACGCGGACATCATGTTTTATCATCATAGTAGGAGTGCAAATCAGATTTGCAAAGTGTTAATAGAGAGCGGTTACTTATCAATGGACCCTAATCTGATTAGGACATTGGGACGAAGTTCGCAATGCGAACCAAGAATCGTGTAAGTTGATGCGATTGGTTAGAGAACCTACCTTACACTATTTGGTTTGATGATTGTGCCGACGCCGTCGTCATTTCAATGAAAGTAGGGATCTTGGAAATCCATTACAGAGGGAATTTTCTTTTGATGTAATGGATATTTTATTTTGTTGAAAAATAAAATTATACATAAACTAATTATTTGATATTTTTTTTTTAAGAGAAATGGCTTCTCATACGTCTTTTTCGCTTCGCTCAATCATTGAAAAGGAGAAACTCGCTTTTAACGGAGCCAATTTTCTAGATTGGAACCGTAACCTAAGGCTAGCCCTTCGGTTTGAAAAGAAAGAGTATCTCCTGACCACTCCTTTTCCAGCCAGAGACTCTGAGGCTTCTGAAAAGGAACAGAGTGATCTTGACAAGTACGTAATGGATGATATGGAGATATCTACGCTGATCGTAGCAGTCATGGATCCTGAGCTCCAAAAAGAGTTCATTGATAGTGGTCTTGGTGTATATGACATCATGACTCGCCTGAAGAACATGTTTCAAGTTAAGGCCCGCACTGAAAGAGGAAAGCTGATCAAAACCATTGCTACTGCTAGATTAGCAGAGGGCCAAGAGGTTGGTCCTTACGTCATGAAGATGGCGGGGTATTTTCGGCAATTGGAGAAACTTGACACACCCTTCACGGTAGGGGCCGCTCAAGATTTCATCCTGAATTCTCTTCCTTCTCTTTATACGGGGTTTATTGTAAACTATCGTATAAACGGTATGGACAAGACTATGGACGAGCTCCATAACATGCTTGTTGAAACCGAGGAGAGTTTAAAGAAACAAAAGGACCATAAAGATGTTCTGGCGGTGAGTGAGAAGAGTAAGAAAGTCAAGAAGAAATTCCATAGGAATGATAAAGGCAAAGGCAAAGGCAAGGTGACACCCAAGGCTTTTGCTAAGGTTGTCCCCGAGGGTTCTAAGAAGAACAAGAATCCTGCCACTTCCGATACGGTGTGCTACTATTGTAGTGGCAAGGGCCATTGGAAGAGGAACTGTCCCAAGTATCTCTCAGACAAGAAGGGAGGAATTGTTCCCCCTTCCACCTCAGGTATATTTGTCATTGAAACCCTTTTAGCTTCTTCTGATAATGACTGGATATTTGATACCGGTTCATGTGCTCACATTTGTCGAAATGTGCAGGCACTAAGGAGTAAGAAGCAGCTAAAGAAAGGTGAAGTTCAACTTCGCGTAGGCAATGGCATGTGCGTCTCCGCTATGGCCATTGGAGCGGTGGAGTTGATTTTGCCTTCCGGAATGGTTTTGGAACTCAAAGATGTTTATTTTGTTCCTGTTATCACTCGCAATATTATTTCTATCTCGTGTTTGGACATGGATGGTTTTAGTATAACCATTAAAGACAATTGTTGCTCTTTATTTCGTAATGATGTTTGCTTTTGTATTGCACGAAATTTAAATGGTTTATATGTGCTAGATACAAGTGAACATATCTTGAGTATAGAACATAATAATAGAAAACGTAAATTTTCGCATGAAGGTTCGACCTTTATGTGGCATTGCCGTTTGGGTCACATCAACGAAAATCGCATCAAGAGATTGCAAACCGTTGGTCTCTTGGATCAGTTTGATTTTGAATCAATTGATATATGCGAATCGTGTTTAAAAGGAAAGATGACAAAAGCGCCTTTCACCAAAAAGGGTGTAAGGGCAAGTAACTTGTTGGAACTCATACATACCGATGTATGTGGGCCCATGAACTTTTGCGCGCGAGGAGGTTATTCATACTTCATCACTTTCACCGATGATTATAGTAGATACGGGTATATCTACTTAATGAGGCATAAGTCTGAATCCTTTGGAAAGTTCAAGGAATTCAAAAATGAAGTTGAAAACCAACTTGATAGGAAGATCAAGACCTTGCGTTCGGATAGAGGTGGTGAGTACTTAAGCGTAGAATTTGGTGATTATTTAAAAGAGTGTGGAATTGTTCCTCAACTCACTCCACCTGGGACTCCACAATGGAATGGAGTATCCGAGAGGAGAAATCGGACCTTGCTTGACATGGTTCGATCTATGATGAGCCAAGCTGACTTGCCTAAATCATTTTGGGGTTTTTCACTTGAAACCGCAGCATTCACACTTAATCGTGTTCCTTCTAAGTCTGTTGCGACAACGCCTTATGAATGCTGGTTTGGTAAGAAACCAAGCATGATGTTTCTCAAGATTTGGGGATGCGAAGCCTATGTTAAAAAGTTAACAAACGATAAGCTTAGCTCCAAATCGAACAAATGTTATTTCGTGGGATACCCTAAAGCAACGAAGGGTTACTACTTCTATAATCGTGAAGAGAACAAGATAGTTGTTGCTCGTCATGCGATATTTTTGGAGAAAGAGTTTCTCTCAAAACCTAGTAGTGGGAATGACGTGGTCATTGAAGAAATTCATGAACCAATACAAGATGCACCTCAAGTAGGCGATCTAGTTGTTCCCGACGTGGCACCGAATGAGGTAGAAGCTCGACCCATTCCACAAGTCGTTGTGGATGAGGTTAATGAGCCTATTCCCTCAATTGAGTTTTCGGATTTATCGCTCGCCGATAGTAGACGAGGCACTCAATCTGTTGAGACTCAAGAACAAACCCCACAAGTCGTTGTGGAACAAGTTCAAGAATCTCAAACGCCACCGAATGTGGTCCCACGAAGGTCGACAAGGGATAGTCGTCCACCCAATAGATATATGGATATGTATGACGTTCTAATCATTGAGAATGATGAACCGTTGAGCGTGGATGACATGAGAAAGAGACCCGACTCCAAGAAATGGCTTGAGGCCATGGAATCCGAGATGCAATCCATGTATGACAACAAGGTGTGGACCTTAGTTGATCGTCACGAAGGGGTCAAACCCATAGAAAATAAGTGGATCTTTAAAAGAAAGATCGACATGGATGGCAACTTGACTATTTACAAAGCACGGCTTGTAGCGAAAGGGTTTCGACAAATTCAAGGAGTTGACTATGAAGAAACTTTCTCGCCCGTTGTTATGTTTAAGTCAATACGGATTTTGTTAGCGATTGCCGCATATTATGACTATGAAATATGGCAAATGGACGTTAAAACTGCCTTCCTAAATGGAGATTTGGAAGAGGATGTGTATATGACACAACCGGAGTGTTTTATTGATCCAAAGAATGCTAACAAAATTTGCAAGCTTCAAAGATCCATTTATGGATTGAAGCAAGCATCGCGGAGTTGGAATAAGCGTTTTGATAATGAGATCAAGGAGTTGAATTTCATTCAATGTGAGAAGGAAGCTTGTGTTTACAAGCGAATTAGTGGGAGTGTAGTGGTGTTTCTTATTCTATATGTTGATGATATTCTATTAATTGGAAATGAAGTTTCCGAATTAAATGCAGTCAAGACTTCATTGAAGAAAGTGTTCTCAATGAAAGACTTGGGTGAGGCTACCTATATCCTAGGAATCAAGATCTATAGAGATAGATCAAGAAGGATGATAGGTTTAAGCCAGGAGGTGTATATTGATAAAGTGTTGGAATCACACAATTTGGCTAGTTCCAAAAAGGGGTTCTTACCTATGTCACATGGCACATACTTGAGTAAGACTCAGTGTCCTTCAACTGATGGTGACAAGGAATTCATGAAAAAGTTCAGATATCCTTCAGCCATTGGTTCGATCATGTATGCCATGTTGTGCACCCGCCCAGATGTTGCGTATCCGATTAGTACGACTAGTCGTTTTCAGGCCAATCCAGGCCTAGCACATTGGACTGCAGTTAAGAATATTCTCAAGTATCTCAAGAGGACTAAGGATAGTTTTCTCATTTACGGTGGGGACCAAGAGCTCGTTGTAAGTGGTTACACCGATGCTAGCTTCCAAACCGATCGAGATGACTCGAAGTCTCAAACCGGCTTCGTATATTTGCTTAATGGTGGTGCTGTAAGTTGGAAGAGTTCCAAACAAGATACTACAGCAGATTCCGTCACCGAAGCTGAGTACTTAGCGGCTGGTGAAGCAGCAAAAGAGGGCGTTTGGATGAAAGAATTTCTGATAGAGCTGGAAGTAGTTCCGAGCATCTCGGGTCCGGTAGATCTTTACTGTGACAACACGGGAGCCATAGCCCAGTCAAAGGAGCCTCGGTCTCATCAAAGGACCAAGCACATTCTTCGGCGATTCCATCTCATCCGACAGTTTGTGAACGATGGATGGATAAAGGTGAAAAGGGTAGATGGTGTTGCGAACACAGCAGACCCTCTAACAAATCCATTATCTCGAGCCGCGCACGAATTGCATGTTGCATCCATGGGGATTAGACGCATGCCTGAGTGGCTTTGAGTATTTTGTATTTTATGGTTGTAGTATGAGACACATATATATTTTTGGTTGAATGCTATTCTCTTGCTAGAAGTCACTTTGATTGACTCTGGGTCAAGTGGGAGATTGTTAGGGATATGCCCCAGTAGCCAATCATATAATGATATGTTATTAGTTTATGTAATTGATGATTTTGATCATTTGTTCCTAGTTTTATTGTTGACATACCATTCGGGTTGATGACCTGAATAGTAGAGCTATGTGTCCCATTTGTGAAATGGCGACGATGAAACTAAAACAAGTTCATGGTCTTGAGGATCAACAAGGAGCATTGATTGTCGGATAAGACCAGTCTGCAAGTTAAATGATGATTAAGTTCTACTAATCATAGGTAAGGAGTTGCCGCCTTAATTGCAGATGTTTATGTTATTGGAACATAGTACAGAACATGACCGCGATGGAATAAATACATGTATTGTGTTATGTGTCACTATTTATTTCATCAGTTTGATTCTATGTTTGAGACGCCCGATTTCAACTCACAAGGATAGGTTCACTAAATTTCGTCCAACGCTGATTCCCGTCAAGGGCTGCCATACAGACGATATTTATGTTCTCTTGAGTTGTGTGGAGAAGATCGTTCGTCAAGAAAACCATGTCTCTCATTAGATCGTCTCGTGAGCGATGATATCTGTTGAGGCCTCCTTGATGGTATTGGGTCGTTTGCTAGCAACTTTGTGCGACCAACACTATATCAAGAAATGTATGAACGGCAAGGGTGACACGATTCAAGCTTGCGTTATACAAGGATATCATATGACAAAAGAATCGAACGGGACACTCTATGTGTTCGTATGAAGGATTGATATGCTAAGGTAGCATGATATTTATGTAAATCGAGGATCGTAACGCATTGCTATGGTGCCGCTTACGACCATTGGAAGTGAATAGAGATTCACGTTTCATGTTCGATATAACATGAATCCTCAATGGGTCACACAAATAGGATTTAGGCCACAGTTAAACCAATCCAATTTTGATCATCAATATGATTGATGAACGCAGTAATTAAACGAGGAAAAGAGATCTTGTGACGCTGAATTAATTCGTAATTGCGCAATGAGATTTGAGAGGCAAAGCAAGATGCGAACCGTGATTCCATTGAATAGGATTTTTTTTTGATGGAAGTTTCAAATACGAAACGTTCGTCGTTTGAAATCCATAATTGCAACTCGCAGCTCATAGGGGCGTTTTTCATGATGCGATCATTTAAGCGATTCGATAAACAGTCAAAAGGTTTGATGATTTATCAATTGAGGTGATTTTGATAAGTGATCAAAATTAAAGTGAGAGGGGTTATTGTTATAAGCATATAACTTGTTGTAAGAATATAATATAAAATCTGATTTTATAATAACCCCTCCCCTCCTTTTTCCCCGGTTCAAGTGAGAGCAAAAAAAATCGGCCCCCCCCTCCCCGAGCAAAAAAAAAGCGGACGGAAGAAAGGCGGACTGGGATCGGCGAACTAGGGTTCTCTCGCGAGAGCAACGATCGGCGTCCCTCTCTCTCTCCCTCGATCGCCTTCACCGGAGGTTTCTAACCTCTCACCGGTGGCTTTTCCCTTTCCCTCTCCCTGCTGGGCTATCGGCGACCGAGAGAAGAAGAAGGCTCCGCTCCAGTCGGGCTTCTTTCTTGCCGAGCCTAGGTCGGCCGCCCCCTCTTCCTCCTTTCGTGCAACGTCTTTCTCCACGGGATTTGGTGAAACCCGCAGTGGATGTTGACGTGCTCGTCAAAGGGTTTTTTTTTCGATTGGATTGGCTCCTCTTTTCTCCTTGCTAGCACAAGCGGAACAAGAGGTGGTTGAACTCCTTGGTGGACTCGAGGCTTAGGTCATCAGAGATTGCATTGCAAGGATTGCTCTACAACCGCAAGGATTGACTCTCCGCTTCACCTTCTAGGTTGACCTAGAAGAGGTACATTTCTCCCCTTTCTTGTTTGTTGAAAACTCCAAATGCCAAATCACTAGTTCCTATTTGTTTCTTGATGGATGTAATCTTTAAAATGTTAATTATTTATTTCGTGTGGTGATTTGCGTGAAATCACTCGCATTAAGAAAACACTTTCACTTTCTCCCTTCACCACTAAAGTCTTCGAGCCTGACTCTCTCCCTTCCACTTGAAGGTCTTCAAGTCAGCTCTCTCCCTTCTCGGCTAAAATCTTCGAGCACTACTAGATCTCCCTGATCTAGACATCCTCCCCGGACGATTTACACATAACACAAAACAAGCAAAAATAATAAAGAGAAGATACAAGATAAAGATAAGAGGATAAAAGCTAATGCTCCCTTAATGTTGGTTCTCCAAAGAACGGTGAGGAATCAGAGCTTGAGATTCTCGTCAGATGTGCACACGATCGGCTTCTCATCGTTGTTCTTGAATGTGCACTTCAAGATCTTCGTTCGAGACAGGGAGGGAGCCAGTTTTTCAATATTCTTCTTGAGTAGAAAACTCCTTCTAGAGTAGCGGCGCCCGAGCCCTTAGAAATCCCCTTTTTGTGAGTTCAGCTCCTTGCCCTACTCAAGAGAAAGATAGTCTTTTATATGAGCAATAAATTTTCTATTGTTAGCGGTAGGTTACCATGCGGCGGCAGCAAAAAGTACGCGTCTTGTCCAGCAGTCCTGCTCCATGACGAGAAAGTTACAGAGTGTTCATTTGTCATCTTCTGTTTCGCGTGGAGCGTGATTGGACAACCAGCTTGTAATAGATAAGAAAGGTGACACACTATTCCTTGTAGATTTTAGTTGTCATTTTCGGTCCCGCCATTTTCCATCGTTTTTTGTATCACTTGGATTGCTGATCTGGACACCTTCGATATCGCGAGGTGCCAGAGGTAGCGCGCGGCGGTAGTCCGATAATCACGACGATATAGTCAGCCGATTCATCCCGTCACGCCGAAACATCCAGTCGTTACGACGATCCATGTTACCGTTGGGCGGTAGTACTAGCGCCTCGCGGTAGAACAAACATTGCGACGCACCGTGTTGTCTTCATGACGACATTAAGTTATCTTCACGACGACATTGGGCTATCTTCACGCCGACATTTTGCTTCAAAAACGATCCATATCCTTCTCGACGAGTGGTGCAGTCTTCTTGATGACTTAGGCCTAGTCACGACGACATAAGACCAGTCACGACGACATGAGGCACTGTCACGACGATATTTTCCATCGACTCGAGCAAGACGGTCGTCACGACGAAACTATGCTAACGCCAGATGGTACTATACCGTTGACATTAACTAACAGAGCATTGAGTTTTTGCCCGACTTCACACATGTTAGCCTGCACATTATACCCAAACCATGTGTGATCAAATACAGCCTGGGATTTGATATTATCAAACCTAAAAGATGCGGAATGCATGTTCCAACAAACTCCCATTTTGATAATATCAAATCCCGTTCATGAGATGTTGTTTGGTATTGCTTCCACAATAACCCTGATTTAAAGAAGTCCCCCTTGAACTAAGATGAATTGAGTTATATTTGACAATGCTTTCAAGTTATGTGCTTGCAGGATTTAATTGCCAAGTACACACCAATGTCAGATTACAATGAGTTATATAACACAGGACTATGCAATGTAATCCCTCATTATGTAGGACAGGGTGTTGACTCATGTGTAATCTCTCTATTAGGGTGTACTTCATTTTGAAGTGCATAGGAATCAAGAAAAAAGATAGTTGCTGAAGTCAGGAAGAATCAAAAATTTTCTTAAGTAAAATTTGTCGAGTATACACGTGAAGTCTCGTATCATTCGTTGAGACATCACGTGAACACTCGTGGAATTCATCGAGTTTATTCGGAAAATTTCTCATAATTTCTTAAAACTTTTTCAAAAACGGCTAAGTTAAATTTGTCGAGTACATACGTGAAGTTTCGTGTCATTCGTCGAGACATCACGTGAATACTCGTGAAATTCGTTGAATGTTCTCGAGTGGTCCAGTGACTGTTAACAGAAAAATTTCTTCTGGTCCAAATTTCGGCCAAGTAAAATTCGTCGAATGAACTCAGGTAATTCGTTGAATGCTCTCGTGTAATCTAAGTAATTCGTCGAGTGTTCTGGCTATTACACGAGTGATCTCGACGAAAAGACTTAACGATTTTTTCTGGTTCGTTTTTCCAACGGGTTCTGTTTCAAAATGACGGTTATGTCCAATGCACGTGGAAGCTTGTTAAGGAAGGAAATTTCTAGCCGTTACTAATGGAATCCTATATAAATATCAAGGATTTCATTTCAAAAATAATGAATCGCAAGAATCGCAAAACCTAATTTCAAAATCGTGAACGGCCGGGTAAATTTCTTTCCCGATCTACTGTTTTCGAAAACGCTCTTCCCGACGACCTAGAGTTCACTGTTGGGTTCATTGCCCACAATGTCCCAGATTTGAAGAAGTTAAACATGTCAATGATATAAAAATTGTTGTATTTAATGTATGTTCAAGTTCATGCATGCAGGTTAGTCCTTGTAACATTGATAGGACAGGTATTCCAAATAATATGACAGGTGGTCACAAAGTAAAGATGTGGAGAGACAGAAATCTGTATATGTCCACAGGCGTTGAGTGAAGCCGGTTCACTCAACGCTAGATGCAAGAGTAGATGTTGGATAGGCTGGAAATCACCTAAGTCCACAAGCGTTGAGTGAAGTCAGTTCAATCAACGCCAGATGCCATAAAGCGCTGAGTTAGTTGTGGACAGTCAAAGCCATGCAGTCTACAAAGCAATTCTGCTGCCAAGTCAACAGACGTTGAGTGATGACCTACACAAGGGACATAACAATCTCCATTCATCAAAGACGAATGCTTTGGAGTTAGGGAGAACGATGAGAATCTTTCGAACTAGTTTGATCAATTTAGGTCATCGTCAGCTTTTTGATGATTGAAGACCGTCGTCACCTTAAGTGAGAATTTTCATATTCAGTGTATTTTTTGTATTTTAGAACTACTTCAAGTTTTAGGTTAAATGAACTCATTAGACGTTTTGAGCAATCATATTCATAACCTAAAATATATTGGTGTTACCATGGTGATCTGGAAATGATCAAGCATGTAGCCTCACTGTCAACTCAGTATGAGCCTATCAGGGTCGCACATAAGATTGTGGAGAAATTAAGAGTTTGGATCTGTATGGTATAGCTCATATGATGAGCAAATGGACTTAAAATATTCTAAGGCAAATGCGTCGAGTATATTGAGACCACTCAACGCCTTCGTCGAGTTAAGGGTTGACTCGTCGAATGGTGGCGTTGAGTGAGTTGAGTGTGTTCAACGATTCGTCGAGTCAAGGAGTTGATTCGTTGAGTATTGCACTTAAGTGTTGAGTGCGTTGAGTCTATTCAACGATGCGTCGAGTCAAAGTGTTGACTTGACGGATCTGAGTCTTAGGCGTTGAGTGTATTGAGCTCACTCAACGCCATGGCGCAGAAGCCGTTGACAGCGTTGAGTCCATTCAACGCTTTCGTTGAGTCAAGTGTTGATTCGGCTGAAGGTTGGCGTTGAGTTCGTCGTGTATCCTATGGATACTTGACGATTCGTCGAGTATAGAATGATACTCGTCGATTCGCAGAGTATAGAATGATACTCGTCGATTCGTCGTGTATGTTGTAGATATTCGACGATTCGTCGAGACAAGGGTTGTCTAGTCAAATTCTAGATTCTAAGCGCTGAGTTCGTCGAGCTGAGTTCGACGAATGTTGGCCTTTGGCGCAGAGTTCGTCGAGCTAAGTTCGACGAATGATGTTCGACGAATGTTGGCCTTTGGCGCAGAGTTCGTCGAGCTGAGTTCGACGAATGCTGGCTTTTGGCGCTGAGTTCGTCGAGCTGAGTTCGACGAATTCCCGTACTGAGTCAAATGTTGACTTGCTGAATTCTGGAATGAAAGTCCTGAGTCTGCGGATAATGACGGAAGTTGTTCTACTTATCTCCTCAGGTATAAATTGAATATTTTAGGGCTTACTGTTGACGGTTCCTTTGTCTAAGCACATGAGCCGTACTGTGCGAAAAGACTGGTAACCCTAAAAGCCGACGGAAGCGTTCCGCAAATCCCCGTCGCCAATCCCGATCCCGATCCCGGCGAGTGTCGTCGCCGCCTGTCCTACAACAAGATCTAGCAGTCTGTGGAGACGCTGAGTGTCCTCTCCCGGCCTAGAACTTGTGCGACAAGTTGCTACGGGTTCTCCCGATCGTATGGATTACTGTAGAGGCGCGGATATACTTTCTGCGCTCAAGACTCTAGCCGTTGTGTGACCGACCCGATTCTTTTGGAGCATCTAGGTTGAGTTGAGACTCGATTCCTCAAAGGTAATTTTTATTACAACATGCTTTACTTCTTGATTCATGAATGTTGTCAGATCCGAACTCGTTTAGGTTTTTCTTGTTCTTATTTCCGCTGCGTGCACAAGTGTTATGACATCCTCAAAAACCCAACAGTGGTATCAGAGGGAGGTTGCCGGCAATATTCATTGTTTCAGAAGTTGCTAAATCCATGTCGTGTAGATTTGAAGATTTATAAGTGTTCTAAATGCCCAAATCTAGTCTTGGATCTTTCCAAGAACGCTTGTGATTTCCTTGAGTTTACTCCTTAACAGTAACCGTCACTTTGTTGGTTTGAGAAAATAAGCATGTGTTAGATTTTGAATCTCACATGAAGTGACGAGCTTGTCTACTGTGTAAGTGAAGTTGGTGTTGCTCATTTCTTATGCATGAAAATCTGAAGATTAAGAAATGTTTTAGATGTTCAGATTTAGTCCGGCTCATCAAGTGTTAATGATCTTCTTGTGCACATCTGGGATGCATTTGGAATATGATTGTTGTATTTTATTTTGCTTGATGTGCACACTGGTTAAATGTTAACCATGATTAAAGAGTTAATCGAGAATTAAAAATCCCTTAAGCAATATTAAGTATTCGGATGCCTTCCGATAGATGACACTCTTCCTACCTCGATCGATGAAGTGTAGGCTTGTCAAAGCAAGATGCATTAATCTATCTTGGTAAGGGTGCGAGCGGATAATTGTGATACCTCACTGTCGACATCGGGTCAAGTTTAACTGGGTGACCTCAAAGGTTGAGTGCCCAGAGGCATGGGTTGGCATGCACTATATGATGGATGCGAATAAAGAGTTATGCACCAGCCATACAGGAATTGCATAGTGATGCAATTGGCAAGCGTTGCCTACCTAAATAGTTATATTGTGAGAGAAAAGCCAAAGCTGACTCAAAGTGTTAGTGAAATATGGATTTTGTCCACTAAGAGAGTTACTCGCCAAACTCTTCGAATTGATATCGAGGGTTATCAGTTTGATAAAAATAGTGGGAGCTTTTGATTAAAGTCCTAATTGAAAGATAAATTGTATTTTGAAATGTGATACTAATTTGTTTTGTGTATATTTTTGTAGAATTTCCATGGCAAGTGCTTCACACTCCACCATGTCCCTCAGAGCGATCATTGAGAAGGAGAAACTGAGTGGTATAAATTATTTGGACTGGTACAGGAACCTGAGAATTGTTCTCAGGCAAGAGCGCAAGCTCAATGTTTTGGAAGAGGAATCCCCTGATGAGCCTGCCGGGAATGCACCCCGTGCTGATAAAGATGCTTATAAGAAGTATTTCGACGACTCCTTAGACGTCGAATGTCTCATGTTAGCGACCATGAACTCTGAGCTTCAGAAGCAACATGAGAACATGAGTTGCAAGGACATTGACGAGCATCTCAAGAAAATGTTTCAAGGGCAAGCTCGTCTAGAGATATTCGACGTCACTAAGGCGTTGTTCCAGTGTAAGATGGGAGCTCGGAACTTAGTAGGGACTCATGTAATCAAGATGATTGGGTATATCGAGAACCTTGAAAGACTAGGGTTCACTCTGCGCCAAGAGTTGGCCACAGACCTGATCCTGCAATCGTTGTCAGACAGTTATGAGCAGTTTGTCTTAAACTATAACATGAATGAAATAGACAAGACACTGCCCGAGTTCCTAGGCATGTTAAAAAATGTCGAGATCAACATGAAGAAGGTCAAGCCTGCTATCCCCATATTGATGGTGCATAAAGGCAAGGCCAAGGCCAAGGGCTTCAAGAAGACAAAGGTAGGACCTAAGTTTGGATTGGAGCCCAAGTCTTCAGCACTGAAAAAGAAAGGCTTGATGAAAGAGGAAAAGTGCCACCATTGTGGCAAGGCTGGTCACTGGAGGAGGAATTGTCCTTCTTATGTGGAGGGTCTGCACAAGATGAGGGGAGGTATGACTTCCGCTTCAAGTATTTATGTTATAGAGATAAACTTTTCTGTTCATTCATCCTGGGTATTGAATACCGGATGTAGTTCTCACATTTGTATAAATGTACAGGAACTGGGAAGGAGAAGATTGCTGAGTAAAGAAGACGTGGACCTCTGTGTTGGCAATGGAGCAAGAGATGCTGTTGTTGCTGATGGATCAACGACGGATGGAGCCGAAATTGATGGAGCCACGGTTGGAGCCGACGTGGATGATGATCCGGAACAGTCTTTACTTAAAGATGCGCGCCGCAACGACAAATCAGCACGACGTCACCTGGACATTCGCCGCAACCACATTCGCTACAATCTGCACCCGCGGCCACCGCCATCGTCTTAATCTTTTGAGAACTTTAGTTTTCCTGCACTTTATAATTAGTTTTAATTTCCTGTTGGCTATTTTAATTTGTACGGTCCAGATGAGACTTAGTGTGTTGTGATAGGGTTGTAATCATGTGGGAGTATAAATACTCCTAAACTCTGATTTATAATTTCATTGGAGATTTGGACAAGAAAAAAAAGGGGCACGCCGTGAGCTTCTCTTCCTAGGGCTCGGCCCGATCCCGCGTGCAGCGCGACACTGCCGCCGCCCGATCCGCTCGGCGTGAGACTCGCCCCTCCTTCGACGTCGGAGCGATTTCGGCCATCTGCCACCATCCCGAACTGCTGCGTCCACGCCGCCCCTGCGCTGCTGCCCGCTCCATCGCTTCCAAGCCGCCATCTACCCAAACTCGGTTTTCTCGAGCCGCTACAAGCCTGAGCCCTTTCCCCTCCGAGAAATCTCCCCGTAGTGTGAACTCCAGTGGATCGCGCCTCATCCTCCGCTCGTGAACACAGTGGTGCTTCCGTGGACGTGTTCCCTACGCCTCCTTCTTTATTTTAGGTAACAAATTTCTTCCACCCTTCTTGAGTGATTTCTTCTACTTTCGTGTCATTTTGGGTGGAGAACACTTGGTGTGATTTTGGAAACATGGAACTTCGCCGCAATGCTCAAGCCTTTTGATTGCTTCAAGCCATTTAATTTTGTTGAACGGAATTTTGGGAGCCAACCTGACCCCTTTCGGAACAAACTTTGGTCGGAGTACTCTTGGATTAATCTTATTCGGATTTGGGAGCCAACCCGACCCCTTCTCGATCGCTCTTTGGTCGGAGTAGTCTTGGATTTAATTTTGTGTGCTTGCCTGTGGATGTTTGTGACGGGTTAACGGGTAATCGACGTGTGTTGTCTCGGTAGCCTGCATCATTTTTGGTATCAGAGGGAGGCTAGCCAAATTTCCTAATTTGGCCCAATCCGCTCTAGGTCACTAGCGCACAAAAGAATTTTCTAAAGTATCGCTTACAAAAAATATATATATATATATTGGCGATAAAAAATTTATTTTCCACGCTTCGCATGCCCACTAGATCTGGTCACGAGTATCACACTATTCCGGACACGAGTGTCACACATCCTCGTCAAGTATGGTCGAGGAACGACACCCAAATCAAAACCCCACTTCGGTGGATGAACTTCGTTTTGAAATGAGTCAACAATTGGGGGAACTTCAGGAAATGATGGCCCAACTTTTGGCCAACCGAAACCCCCTCACCGCCTAGATGTTATAGGCCACCCAACCGTCACCACCTCTACAACGAGGATGACAACCGGGATGATTTGTCTCCACATGCCCGTCCTCAACATCGATGTCCTGAACGGGAAGTCGACCTTATCCGCGCCATTAAAATTAATGCACCCACCTACGACGATCAAGGAGAGCCCCAAGTCTTCCTGAATTGGGTGTTAGACATGGAGTGCTATTACGAGTGGCATCACTTGACGGACCCGCAAAATGTCCAAGTAGCACAGATGAAGCTAACGGGGAGGGCCAAAATATTTTGGCTAAATGAAGAGCGACGCTTGGGAACCGTTGACGGCGTCCCTCCGGTCGGTTGGGACGTAATGAAAAATCTCTTGAGAGACCAGTACCTCCCCGTTTATCATCGCACCCAGATGTTTGATGATTCGGCGTCCCTTTGCCAAGGTGATCGATCCGTCGCCGAATACATGGGCGATCTGAAGGACAAGATGGTCCGTTGTGAGGTCCAGGAGATGCCCGAGGTCACCTTATCTAGGTTTCGTAAGGGTCTGATTTACGATATCCAAAAGAAGTTGTTGCGTTACGGCCACACGGACCTAAACACTACATTTAATGCCGCCCTTGATATCGAGAAGCGCATCGCCTCCAAGTCAAAGCATAACTCCTATAAGGGCAAGGCCACGGCCACCACCTCCGCCACCACCTACAAGGATAAGGGTAAATTTAAAACCAGGGATTCTTCCAACATTGTCATCACCGCTAGGGATGCTAGAAACCCGACCGGGAACGCATTCCCGTAGGGAAAATTAGTAAAGACAAGGCTACGTGTTATCAGTGCGGAGTAACCGGCTACTATGCCTTCGAGTGCCCCACCAAAACTCGGACCTTAGCACTAGTGGAGCCTACGGAAGACGGACCCGATTATGTCTACGAGGCTACGGATGAGTCCGACTTAGACGACGTACCTAGTGATCTGGAGGACGATTCACATTTGATGGTCATGCGGTGTATACTCACTACACCTCGCTCTCTTGATGATTGGAATAAGACCAACATCTTCTCTTTAATATTTAAGAGTGGCGAGAAATTATGCAAGTTGACTATAGATAGTGGTAGCTGCATGAACGTAGTTTCTGAAGCCGCGATTTCTCGTATGTCGTTGGTTACGGAGCCCCACCCTACACCCTATCAGGTAGCATGGATAAATAAGATGTCCCTACTGGTCACCAAGAGGTGTTTGGTTCCCCTTTCGGTCAAGTCTTATACGGACCAGATCTGGTGCGATGTCATCCATATGGATGTGTGTCATGTCCTTTTGGGATGCCGATGGCTTTATGATCGAGACGTTACTCATCATGGGCGAGCCAACACGTACGAGTTTCAGCACAAAGGGAAGAAGGTCACTCTAAAACCTACTCCACCCAAGGAACCGTCTAGCTCCTCGAAGGACACTACCCTTCCGGTTGAGCGGAAGACGTTGACTTAGCTAGGACGGCAAGAATTCACGCAAGAGTCATTTGTTGGCGGAGTTATGTATGCGCTAGTTTGCTTGTTGGCCACAAATGAGACTGTTGACTTTGGGAATTTACCCGTAGAGTTGAGGGAGTTGTTGGAAGAGTATAAGGACATCTACCTGGATGAATTACCTTCGAACTTGCCACTGGTGCGTGATGTTCAGCACGTCATAGATTTGGTTCCGGTTTCATCCCTACCGAACCTCCCTCATTACCGTCTGAACCCCTCCGCCCACAAAGAATTACAAACCCAGATCTCGGACCTTCTACTGAAGGGATTCATTAGACATAGCGTGAGCCCGTGTGCGGTTCCATCCTTGCTTGCCCCCAAGAAGGATGGGACGTGGAGGATGTGCGTTGATAGCCGTGCTATCAACAAGATCACAGTAAAGTACCGTTTCCCTATTCCCCGGTTAGATGACTTATTGGATATGTTAGCGGGAGCCACGATTTTTTCGAAGTTGGATCTTAGGAGTGGCTACCACCAGATTCGGATTCGGGAAGGGGACAAATGGAAGACGGCCTTCAAATCGAAAGATGGGTTGTATGAATTGTTGGCCAAGCCATTTGGGCTATCCAACGCGCCCAGCACGTTTTCTCGCATGATGACCCATATCTTCAGACCCTACATGGGCCAATTTGTTGTTGTGTACTTCGATGACATCTTAGTCTATAGTACGTCACTGGCTGATCACGCGTCTCACTTGCGCCTCATATTCACTACCCTTCGTAAGGAGACCCTATATCTGAATCTCAAGAAATGTACCTTTAGTGTGCGGTCGGTCGAATTTTTGGGGTATATTGTCAGCTCAGAGGGCATCCACGTCGACCCAAAGAAGGTACAAGCCATCCGGGATTAACCCGAGCCGTCCTCTACCTGGGACGTGCGCAGTTTCCATGGTTTAGCTACCTTCTACAGCCGTTTTATTAGGGACTTTAATGGCATTATGGCTCCCATCACCGAATGCCTAAAGAAGGGAGAGTTTGTTTGGATGAAATCCGCGGCACATGCCTTCCGACTGGTGAAGGATAAAATGACGGAAGCACCCGTACTTCGCCTACCCGATTTTAGTTTGGTTTTTGAGCTTGCGTGTGACGCGTCCGGAGTAGGCATTGGGGGAGTCTTGAGCCAAGAGGGCCATCCGGTGGGTTATTTTAGCGAGAAATTGCCCGGCCCTAAATTAAATTACTCGAATTATGATAGGGAATTTTATGTCGTGATCCGATGCCTTCACCATTGACGCCACTACATCCTCCCCAAGGAGTTTGTTTTATTATCGGATCACGAAGCCTTACGTTTTATAAATTCTCAAACTAAAATCATCCCCCGACACGCGAAATGGGTATCATTCTTACAAGAGTACACCTTTGTCCTGAAACACCTTAAGGGCATCCAGAACCGCGTAGCTGACGCCCTTAGTCGCATTTCTTTATTGTTGACCATGATGGAGGTAAAGGTCATAGGGTTTGAACGCATTAAAGAGGAGTATGCGAACTGCCCCGACTTTAGGGATATCTATCTAGCCACCCTTGACGAGTCCCCCACTACCATTTCAGCGTATTCCCTTCGGGATGGTTATCTTTTTCGGCATTCTAAGCTGTGTATCCCGCGCTCTTCCCTTCGCGACTTCATAGTGTGGGAATTGCATGGAGGTGGTCTTGAAGGTCACTTTGGACGCGACAAGACTATTACGTTAGTTGAAGATAAATTCTATTGGCCACACCTTAAGTCTCACGTTACTAAGATTATTAAAAGCTGTCGCACGTGTCAATTAGCCAAGGGGAACAAGACCAATGTGGGGTTATATACTCCCCTCCCGATCCCTTCCATTCCTTGGGAGGATGTTAGTATGGATTTCGTGTTAGGTCTGCCACCTATGATGCGGAGACATGACTCCATCCTTGTGGTGGTAGACCGCTTCTCCAAGATGGCCTACTTTATTCCCTGTAGCAAGCCTAGCGATGCCTCCCACATTGCCAAGCTGTTTTTCAAAGAGGTCATTAGCCATAGGGGAGTGTCGAAGACCATTGTCTCGGATCGTGACGTTCGATTCACGAGTTACTTTTGGAAGACGTTATGGACACTCATGGGTACCAAGCTCCTGTTTTCGACGGCCTACCACCCACAAACGGATGGCCAAACGGAAGTCGTTAATAGAAGTTTGGGATCTTTACTACGTTGCCTAGTGAGCGATCACAAAGGCACATGAGATTTGATCCTTCCACAGGCATAACTAGCGTATAACAACTCTAAGAACCGATCTACGGGATTATCGCCTAATGAAATTGTGCATGGATATAAGGCTCCTGTGCCGCTCGATTTAGTACCACTGCCGCCCACTTATAAATCGAGCCACTTTGCTCAAACATTCACCCAACACGTTCATGATTTGCACAAGTATATTCAAGAAAAGTTAGTTAATCAATATGAGTCTGTCACATGCCAACTTACAAAGGCGTCCTTCTACTTTTAATGTTGGGGATCTAGTTTTGGTCCGTTTAATTCCGGAGCGGTTATCTTCGGGCACCATTAAAAAGTTGGCCCCTAGGAGAGCTGGTCCCTTCAAGATTATTAAATGTTTGGGTAACAATGCGGTGGTTTTGGATTTGCCGGTTGATTGGGGAGTCTCCCCTACGTTTAATGTTTCTAACTTAACACCATATGTTTCTCCACTTCCAGCAAATCCCCCTTCGTCTACATCTTCAATTCCTACTTCGTCTTATGGGGTTGGGAGAGAGTGGGGACACACAGTCACGGATCCTACTGTATTAACGTCGGTTGATGACGGCACTGTTTTATCTGATGTTCATACTAATCCATTTCCCAGTTTTCCCCAGTCTCTTGTGCTACCTGACAGGATTGTCGCAGATGAAGTCCTCTCCTCCAACGAGGGCGATACGCGCCGCTTTCTAGTCCATTGGCGCGACCTCCCTACCTCTGACGACTCGTGGGTGACCGAGGCGGAGTTACTCCGCTTGGATGCTGATCTCCTCCACCGCTACCTGTCGGGCAACTCCACTCATCGGTGACGAGTGCTTTCGAGCGGGGGAGAATTGATGGAGCAACGACGGATGGAGCCGAAATTGATGGAGCCACGGTTGGAGCCGACGTGGAAGATGATCCGGAACCGCCTTTACTTAAAGATACGCGTCGCAACGACAAATCGGCACGACGTCACGTGGACATTCGCCGCAACCACGTTCGCTACAATCTGCGCCCGCGGCCACCGTCATCATCTTAATCTTTTGAGAACTTTAGTTTTCCTGCACTTTATAATTAGTTTTAATTTCCTGTTGGCTATTTTAACTTGTACGGTCCAGATGTGACCTAATGTGTTGTGATAGGGTTGTAATCCTGTGGGAGTATAAATACTCCTAAACTCTGATTTATAATTTCATTGGAGATTTGGAGAAGAAAAACAAGGGGCAAGCCGTGAGCTTCTCTTCCTAGGGCTCGGCCCGATCCCGCGTGCAGCGCGACACTGCCCCCGCCCGATCCGCTTGGCGTGAGACTCACCCCTCCTTCGACGTCGGAGCGATTCCGACCATCCGCCACCATCCCGAACTGTTGCTTCCACGTCGCCCCTGCGCTGCTGCCCGCTCCGTCGCTTCCAAGCCGTCATCTACCCAAACTCGGTTTTCCCGAGCGGCTGCCAGCCCGAGCCCTTTCCCCTCCGGGAAATCTCCCCGTGGTGTGAACTCCAGTGGATCGCGCCTCATCCTCAGCTCGTGAACACAGTGGTGCTTCCGTGGACGTGTTCCGTACACCTCCTTCATTTTGGGTAACGAATTTCTTCCACCCTTCTTGAGTGATTTCTTCTACTTTCGTGTCGTTTTGGGTGGAGAACACTTGGTGTGATTTTGGAAACGTGGAACTTCGCCGCAATGCTCAAGCCGCTTGATTGCTTCAAGCCATTTAATTTTGTTTGAACGAAATTTTGAAAGACAACCCGACCCCTTTCGGAACGAACTTTGGTCGGAGTACTCTTGGATTAATCTTGTTCGAATTTGGGAACCAACCCGACCCCTTCTCGATCGCTCTTTGGTCGGAGTACTCTTGGATTTAATTTTGTGTGCTTGCCTGTGGATGTTTGTGACGGGTTAACGGGTAATCGACGTGTGTTGTCTCGGTAGCCTGCATCAGTTGTCGTGGGAGTTTATCGTCTTGCTTTGCCCAATGAGCTTGTAATAGAACTAGATAATTGTTATTTTGTTTCTTTCATAACTAGAAACATTATATCCATTTCATGTTTGGATATGATGTGTTTTTCTTTTATTATTAAGAACAATTGTTGTTCAATATTTAAGAATGATGTTTGTTATGGTATAACCCAAATATTTAATGGTCTGTATGTTTTGAACTTAAACCATCCGATCTATAATATTGAAAATACTAAAAGACTAAGAACAAATGACTCGAACCTTACGTATCTTTGGCATTATCGTTTGGGTCATATAAATGAGAAACGTATATCCAATCTCCATAGAGATGGATTATTGGACTCATTTTATTATGAACCATTTAAGAGATGTGAATCTTGTTTGTTAGGCAAGATGACTAAAATCCCTTTCACTGGCTTTAATAAGAGGGCTGATGATCTTTTGGGTATAGTATAGTGATGTATGCGGACCCATGAGTTCTATGGCTAGAGGTGGGTTTTTCTACTTTGTTACATTTACTGATGATTTCAGTAGATACGGATACGTGTATCTTATGAAGTGCAAATCTGAAACCTTTGAAAAGTTCAAAGAGTTTAAAAACAAAGTAGAGAACCAGCTGGGTAAGAAGGTTAAAGCACTCCGATCTGATCGAGGTATCGAATACCAGTCATAAGTTCCGTGATCATCTGAAAGAGTGTGGTATTGTATCACAGCTCACTCCAACTAAAATACCACAGCATAATGGTGTGTCTGAGCGGAGGAATCGTACTTTTTAGACATGGTGCGGTCGATGATTAGTCATGCAGATATGTCTGTTTCCTTTTGGGCCTTTGCTCTCGAAACTGCTGCTTTAACACTAAATCATGCTCCAACGAAAGCGGTTCTTAAGACACCATATGAGATATGGACTGGGAAGCGTCCCAGTATGTCGTTCATAAAGGTTTGGGGTTGTGAGACATACGTGAGACGTCAAATGCCTGATAAGTTGGAACCCAAATCAGATAAGTGTTATCTTGTGGGGTATCATAGGGAAACCAAAGGGTACTACTTCTACCTACCATCCGAGGGCAAAGTATTTGTCGCAAGGACTAGAGTCTCTCTTGAGAAAGAGTTCTTAAGTAGAAAGACAAGTAGGGTAGAATTTGAAAAAGTTCAGGAACCACAAACAGTAAATGAACCGGTATTGGAACCTAAGTCAGGACCATAAGTTGTTGTAGCTGGAGAACCTGCTAAGGAAACACAAGTTCCACATAGATCTGGTAGACCAAGGTTTGAGCCTGAGAGATATGGATTTTTCTTGTCTCAAATAGGTAATGTGTTGCTTATGGATCATAGTGATGAGCTTGCAACCTACCATGAAGCTATGTGTGGACCGGGGTCTGAGAAGTGGCTTGAAGCCATGAAATCTAAGATGGATTCCATGTATGAAAACCAAGTATGGACTTTGGTGGAACCACCTGAAGGGGTAAGACCCATAGGATGTAAGTGGGTCTTCAATAAGAAGACCGACATAGATGGGAATGTACAGACATTCAAAGGGAGACTGGTGGCTAAGAGTTTCAAGCAAATTCATGATATTGACTATAATGAGACCTTTTCCCCTGTTGTCATGGTTAAGTCCATCAGAATTCTGCTTGTTATTGTTGCGTATTATAACAACGAGATCTGGCACAACCCGAGGGTTTTGTATCTCCAGGTGAAGCTAGTTAAATATGCAAGCTGCACAGATCCATTTATGAATTGAAACAGATTTCTCGAAGTTGGAATCTTCGTTTTGATGAAAAGATCAAAAAAATTGGTTTTATTAAGAACGAGGATGAACCGTGTATTTACAAACAGATTAGTAGGAGCATAGTTATCTTCCTGATTTTGTATATAGATGACATACTGTTGATCGGGAATGACAAACCGACCCTACAAGTTGTTAAGAACAACCTAGGGGACTGCTTTTCGATGAAGGACTTAGGGGAAGCGACTTATATATCTGGTATTAAGATCTATAGAGATAGATCGAAAAAGTTGCTGGGTTTGACCTAAAGTACGTACATTGACAAGGTGTTGAAACGGTTCAGCATGCTTGAGTCCAAGAAAGGATTCTTGCCCATGTCTCATGGTGTGAGTCACTCTAAGGACCAATGTCCTAAGTCTTGTGAAGATAAGGACCGCATGAAGCTGATTCCATATGCTTCGACAATTGGGTCAATTATGTATGCAATGATATGTACTAGACCCGATGTCTCTTATACCTTGAGCATGACTAGCAGGTATTAGCCTGATCCCGGTGAAGGTCACTGGATAGCCGTCAAGAATATCCTCAAGTACTTGAGAAGGACTAAGGATATATTCTTGGTATTTGGCGGAGAGGAGGAGCTCATTATAAGTGGTTACACGGATGCTAGCTTGCAAACTGATAGGGACGATTCAAAGTCTCAGTCAGGTTTTGTGTTTTGCCTGAATGGAGGTACTAATAGCTGGAAGAGTTCCAAGAAGGATACAGTTGCCGATTCTACAACTGAGCCCGAGTGCAGCGAAGGAGGTTGTATGGATTAGGAAATTCATCGGCGAGTTAGATATAGTTCCTAGCATTGTTCGTCCCGTAGATCTCTACTGTGACAACAACGGTGCATTTGCACTTGTTTCGGAACCTAGATCTCATCAGCGCTCCAAGCACATGCTCTGGCGGTTTCATCTAATTCGAGAGATTGTCGATCGAGAAGATGTGAGCATATGCAGAGTGCCGACTGAAAAAAAACATTGTGGATCCACTGATAAAGCATCTCACACAGAGAAAGCATGATGATCATGTTAGATCTATGGGTATACGATACCTAAATGATCAACTCTAGTTTGAGTCTTGTGGATTGTATGTCTGTTGGCTGATTAAATTTTCATTTGATGAATAAAAGCACTGTATATATTTCATTTTATATATTTGACAAGTTCTTTTATTGTGTTATTATTTTTATTGTGATAGAATAGTTAAATTAAAAATAAATGCCCTTAGAATGTTTGCTTCCATAGGTCAAGTAGTGACTTGATGTAAGAACCTATGATCCCAGAAGCTTCATTCTTAAAGAGTCCTTGGTCGTTGTATCACCTTAGAAGCTAAGGGCGATGATGATACCTTTAAGACTAGCATGTGCGTTGACTGAAGACTCATCCTCACAGGTCATGATATTGTGATATCAAGTCATCACATGAATACTTGTTATGAACAAGTTGTACTTGATAGACTCATCATGAGAATACTTTGTGGATAGTTATATAAACGTGTCACAAGTATGGCTCAAGTGGCAATGTGTTTATGGTCCTTTGACCTGAAGTCACAACACTCATTGAGTGAGAAAGAGCGTGTTTTGATGACATCAAAAGTCCAGTCTTGAGAAAGTTGGATGATAAAGATGGTTATTGGGTACGTTACGAGTCATTTGGGTGTTTGCATGTGAGCAGAAATGAGATTTCTCCTCTTATATGACAGGAGTTGCATCCATGGGCCCCTTGATGGAATGAGACTGAGAAATGCATGATCATGCTTGTTTGAGCCAATATATGATATTGGGCTCACCAATTTCTGAAAGTCCATTCTAGATCAGGAAACTGTGATTGAACAATTGTGAGGGTGACACGGTCCATACCTCTAGTTCTCTCCAAATGTAAGGGACGAAGGGACATGACAGCACTGTAATATTAGTCACAATGGCTTATGAGTTTATAAACTCTTACTGTTTGGGGAGCAATGACGTATTGCTAGATGCCGCTCATTGTTTGTAAAACTTTTCTTTGATACTATCAAGATCAAGTGGGAGACTGTTGGTGTTACCATGGTGATCTGGAAGTGATCAAGCATGTAGCCTCACTGCCAACTCCGTATGAGTCTATCAGGGTCGCACATAAGATTGTGAAGAAATTGTGAGTTTGGATCTGTATGGTATAGCTCATATGATGAGCAAATGGACTAAAAATATTTTAAGGCAAATGCGTCGAGTATATTGAGACAACTCAACGCCTTCGTCGAGTTAAGGGTTGACTCGTCGAATGGTGGCATTGAGTGAGTTGAGTGTGTTCAATGATTCGTCGAGTCAAGGAGTTGATTCGTCGAGTATTGCACTTAAGCGTTGAGTGCGTTGAGTCCATTCAACGATTCGTCGAGTCAAAGTGTTGACTTGACGGATCTGAGTCTTAGGCGTCGAGTGTATTGAACTCACTCAACGCCATGACGCAGAAGGCGTTGACAGCGTTGAGTCCATTCAACGCTTTCGTCGAGTCAAGTATTGATTCGGCTGAAGGTTGACGTTGAGTTCGACGTGTATTATATGGATACTCGATGATTCGTCGAGACAAGGGTTGTCTAGTCGAATTCTGGATTCTAAGCATTGAGTTCGTCGAGCTGAGTTCGATGAATGATGTTCGACGAATGTTGGCCTTTGGCGCAAAGTTCGTCGAGCTGAGTTCGACGAATGATGTTCGACGAATGCTGGCCTTTGGCGCAGAGTTCGTCGAGCTGAGTTCGACGAATACTGGTCTTTGGCGCTGAGTTTGTCGAGCTGAGTTCGACGAATGCCCATACTGAGTAAAATGTTGACTTGCTGAATTCTGGAATGGACTGAAAGTCCTGGGACTGCGGATAACAACGGAAGTTGTTCTACTTATCTCCTCGAGTATAAATAGGATGTTTAAGGGTTTACTGTTGACGGTTCCTTTTGTCTAAGCACACGAGCCGTACTGTGCGAAAAGACTGGTAACCCTAAAAGCCGACGGAAGCGTTCCGCCAATCCCTGTCGCCAATCCCGATCCCGATCCCGGCGAGTGTCGCCGCCGCCTCTCCTACAACAGATCTAGCAGTCTGTGAAGACGCTGAGTGTCCTCTCCCGACCTCGAACTTGTGCGACAAGTTGCTACGTGTTCTCCTGATCGTGTGGATTACTATAGAGGCGCGGATATACTTTCTGCGCTCAAGACTCTAGCAGTTGTGTGACCGGCCCGATTCTTTTGGAGCATCTAGGTTGAGTTGAGATTCAATCCCTCAAAGGTAATTTTTATTACAGGCTTACAACATGCTTTACTTCTTGATTCATGAATGTTGTCAGATCCGAACTCGTTTGAGTTTTTCTTGTTCTTATTTTTGCTGCGTACACAAGTGTTGTATCATCCCCCAAAACCCAACAAAATATAACTATATATATAACTTATAAATATAACTATATACAAGCGTGTGCACCCACACACATGTGTGTGTTTCTTGTCACTTTGTGATGTTGTATCCATAAGCCGCCCCCCTGCCGCCGCCTCCACTATCCTTCACGAGTCCTCCAACCTCCTTCCCGACCTCCAATGCCTTTGCGAGCCTACAAGACACCTCCCCGCAGCTTCCCTGTCACCAACTCCTCTTCCCAAACATGTGTCTACACCTCCACCCACATGTGCCTCCGACAATCTCACCAAAACCCCATGCTATTTTCAAATACCACTTCTAACCTAACAACTGCCATTTGACCCCTCCCAAGAATCGGAAGACCTTCACAGCCCCTTGTTACCCTCTGAGCCTTTTCCTTGCCTCTAATACAACAATCGCTAAGCTTCCTGAGTTCATCCTACCAACGTTTCCCTCTTCCAATCCCTCAATTAGAAACTAAAAATACCTAAAATCCCTAAAATTTCTCAAGCCCTAAATTACATTCCACATTCCCCCACTAACTGCACGTGTGATACAACACAACACCTTTGGCATTCTCTACCCTGACTACCACATCCTCGCTGCAAAATATAAAACCACTCGGTGAGTTTTACTTTTCACTTAATTACGTTATATGGATGCACCTCGTATTATTGTTGATATCTTTCATTAATTATATTTGTTCGTCTATCTTAGTGGAGGTGTGTAATGCACACGCGACGACAATGACATGGATCATTTTATTTTGTATGGTCATTATGTAATTTTACTTTCTAAGGGTAATAGGGTAATTAGAAATCTGCTGATAATTTTATGTTTTGGGATCTCTCATTTTGGAGAGGGACTTCAAGAAGGAACCAACCTTCTGAAGTTAGGCAAGAGTATCCTCTGTGATTTGTATCTTGATTTTTAAGTTCGACAACAATCAATTTTTTTTTTGAAAACAATGATCTGACTTGCCCTTTTTGCCTCCTCTTAGCCACCAAATACCACTCCATACGACCTCCTACCCTCGCACTCCTTTGACCAAGACACAAATTCAACTCCCATCGAGCGATCCTGATGGGGAACGGGCCCCGCCCGTTGATCGTATGGCCGATCAGACTCCGCGGTTGCGTCCGGAGGGTCGCCGCGAGTCGAATCGATATATTAATTTATATGTTTTGGATTAATTTAAGCTTTTGATGTGGATCCCATCCGGGCAAATCTGGGCCGTTGATCTAAAGGCCAAATATTATAAATAAGCCCTCTAGGGCAGCAGCAAAGGGATCGATCATTTTGGGATAAAACGAAGCCGCCGGCTCTCTTCTCCCGATCCGTCGGTCACGCCCCGGTGCGACGCCGGTGGCTCCTCCTTGGTGCGACGCCAAGGAGCCTTGTATCTCCTCCACCCTCCTCCAGCCAGCCCGCCTCCTTCTCCTCCGCCTCTGGCATCTACAGCAGGCCGACCAGCCCCTCTCCAGCATTTCCGGCTTCCTCCCGGCATCCAGCAGCTCCGACGCCTCCTCTCCAGCTTCTCCGGCGCCTCCCCTGCGTCCGGCAGCAACCGCCTGCGCCTCCTCTGCACCAGCCCGCGCCAGCTCCTCCCTGCCGTGTTCCTGCAACAGGTCAAGCAGCCGGCAACCATCCTGCAGCCCGACGCCTCTGTGTTTGCAAGTAAGCAAGTTAGCTGGCTTTCAGGTTTTGTTGGGTTCTTCATGCTCAGACAGTGGTTTAATATTATTGATGTTATTGGAGTATGTGGATATTAGCTAATGCTTGCCAGCTTTGTCATCTGAAGTTACCCCCCCCCCCCCCCCGTGTAATAGAAATTTTGAAAAGTTTTCTACGGGGTTTGCATTTTTATATTCTCCCTGCATCAAATTGCCAACTTTGGTTGTGATTTCTTTCATAGTCTCAAGATTTGTATTTCGTCCTACATCAATTGGTATCAGAGGGACCCGAAAAGTTTTCTCAAACTTTTCAATCCTCCTCCTTTTCTCGAAAATCGTTTGCATACACCCATGCCGCTTGCTTGCTATTACGATTCCGACGATTCGGACGATTTTGAATCTTATGTTTCTCCACCTCCCCGCTATTCCAATGTTCATTCCTCACGTGAGCTTGATTATTTGCATAGGCCCTCATATGTCTCTCCCACCACCCACTACTCTCATGAATCGAGGCGAGTCTCTCGTCCAGCCTACGATTCATATTCTCCTTCTTCCATCACTTATTCCCGTGAATCGAGGCGAGTCCCCTCCCACGCCTACGATACATATTCTCCGACATCCACTAAATATCCTTCATCCCGTCATTCCAACCACCGCTCTCATTTCCATCATGACACTTACTATGATCATCTTACCCCAAGAGATAGTCATATCATTGAGCAAAAACTAAAGAGGCAAGCTATGGAGGAAGAGAGGAAGGAAAGAGCAGAAAAGGATTATGCCATCTGGGCAGATTCTGTGAAGAGTTGGTATGAGAATGATGCAAGGGTGAGATTAGAACAACAAAGGAGAAGCGCAGTTATTTGGATTCAGTCTCACATCCGGGGATTTCTACAGCGCCGATCTCTTCAGAGGATGACCACATCTACCATCATCATTCAGTCACATATGAGGAGATTTTGGCAGATGCAGTTTTATCTGAGGATGCGAAGAGCTACTTTTACCATTCAGAGGCACATTCGACAGTGGTTTCTTCGCAGGAGGACATCTAGCTTGTTGGTGGACGTTTCGTTTTGTGAGCCGTCACGACGAGCATTGTCACCTCTTGACTTGGTGTCGAGGTTTGGCCATACCCTCCTTCTCAGTTCAGCTAGCGACCCTTTTCTGATGTTCGATCATGCCCTTGAGGGCAAATCTGTTGGTTTGGATATGAGACCAGATTGGACAGGGCATGGTGATGACTACTTGTTGCAGTTTGAGCAGATCGATGGGGACCCAGTTTTCTATCCGATCCTGAGATCGAGGCCGCTGCCCAAGCCTCCCAAAGGCAGTGTTGATAGTGTTTGCAGTTCAGTGAGACTGGTGTCTGAGGCCGGTACATCCAGACAGATGCGTCATGACAGTGGGACACAGTGCAGACCACCCGCGAAGCCTCCTTGGAAGTCCTAAAGATTTGAGGGCAAATCTTCTCCAACAAGGGGAGAATGATGGGGAACGGGCCCCGCCCGTTGATCGTATGGCCGATCAGACTCCGCGGTTGCGTCCGGAGGGTCGCCGCGAGTCGAATCGATATATTAATTTATATGTTTTGGATTAATTTAAGCTTTTGATGTGGATCCCATCCGGGCAAATCTGGGCCGTTGATCTAAAGGCCAAATATTATAAATAAGCCCTCTAGGGCAGCAGCAAAGGGATCGATCATTTTGGGATAAAACGAAGCCGCCGGCTCTCTTCTCCCGATCCGTCGGTCACGCCCGGTGCGACGCCGGTGGCTCCTCCTTGGTGCGACGCCAAGGAGCCTTGTATCTCCTCCACCCTCCTCCAGCCAGCCCGCCTCCTTCTCCTCCGCCTCCGGCATCTACAGCAGGCCGACCAGCCCCTCTCCAGCATTTCCGGCTTCCTCCCGGCATCCAGCAGCTCCGACGCCTCCTCTCCAGCTTCTCCGGCGCCTCCCCTGCGTCCGGCAGCAACCGCCTGCGCCTCCTCTGCACCAGCCCGCGCCAGCTCCTCCCTGCCGTGTTCCTGCAACAGGTCAAGCAGCCGGCAACCATCCTGCAGCCCGACGCCTCTGTGTTTGCAAGTAAGCAAGTTAGCTGGCTTTCAGGTTTTGTTGGGTTCTTCATGCTCAGACAGTGGTTTAATATTATTGATGTTATTGGAGTATGTGGATATTAGCTAATGCTTGCCAGCTTTGTCATCTGAAGTTACCCCCCCCCCCCCCCCCCCCGTGTAATAGAAATTTTGAAAAGTTTTCTACGGGGTTTGCATTTTTATATTCTCCCTGCATCAAATTGCCAACTTTGGTTGTGATTTCTTTCATAGTCTCAAGATTTGTATTTCGTCCTACATCAGATCCCCTAAGGACTATTCTCACTAGCTTGATCATGCTCCATCATCTCTCCATCGAACCCTAGCTCGTGTGATCCGATATAGACATCAATCGAAGCCTTGGCCGCGCTCTAGCTCGCGATCCTAGGCAGTCCTGCTCCCACTCGCTCGATCTTGCGCCGTCATCTTACCTTCGACCCCAGTAGCGTCGTACAGCGCTTTTTTGGTTACTTCCAGTCTCTTTGAATCCCTACGCTCTACTCTTCGTCCAACTATCAATATTTACGCCTATTCCAACTCCGGGTGCATTTTCTGCACCCGGCGACTACTCCAAATCCCGCGCAAGCACCCATTCCGATCGATGGTTCCTTCCGGGTACTGATGCGAAATCCAAGCACCAAGCAGTCATGCACTATTCCTTTTTGTGTGTCGATCCCCCAAACCTACAACACCTAGTAAACGCTCTTTCACGCTCTACTTTGTGTGAAAAAGATGTCACACTACGGAAACCTGGGTGGAGGCCCTGGAGCACGCCCTCACCACCATAAAGTGTCGCCTTCTACCCCAAACCGAGTAGTTCACATTAATTATGGCTCTATTGCGTTCCAGACAACTTGGCTAGTCATCTGGGGCTAAAGACGCCTTCACCTTGGGATCCCTAGGCGGGTTCAACTCAGACAACCTAGCTCCAATGGGACCGCATCCTCACTTCCACGTTGTATCGACATCCAAACGTTCAATGAGACAAACCCATTGGGCTGGATTTCCCGTACCGAGCAGTATGTTGACATACACTAGACCTCCCAAGCAATAAAAGGTCCTCACGACCCTTATTGTCACAGAAGGGTGTGCATTCCACTGTACTCGTTAGCTCAACTAGTCCTCTCCAAGCTTCACATGGGCGACTCTATTGAGGCCCTTATTCAGCGCCATGATCATCGCTACCCCAACAAAGCGATTGAACGTCTTTGCGGGGTCCGCCAGACGGGCGTCATTGACTTTTTTGTGGATGAATTTATCGAGTTGTCCTCGCACATTCCGGGTCTTCCACTTGACCACCACTTGGATTATTTTATGCATGACTTACAAACCTTATATTTAAGCTTTGCCTTCACACCCTCCATTCATCCACCTTGAACCAAGATTTGGACATCTCCTTACACAGGGAGGTTGAGTTCCTTGCGACCAACACAAACCCTCCTCCTACCCTTACCCCCTTCAAAGCCTGCATGCCAACCATACTTGCGCATAATACTAAACCTCAAATTTCACCACCACCTCTATCTCACCCACCCATGGTACCTCCAGGCAATAACCGTCCTAGACCAATCATCGTCTTTCAACCAAAAGTATCACAACTTGAAAAATAAGGGAGTGTGCTTCTGTTGCAAGCAACCCAACACTCCTACTCATGACTTCCAAAATCAAAGATTTTTGCGTCCTCATCGACAATGACATGGAGAGTTGGAGGAGATTGGCATAGTTGACTTTGAGGCTCTCGAGATCACTGATGCACCACCAAACAAAGTCCTGAACACCCCAGCTATGGAAAACCTGCAAGCATATCACTACAAACTGGTGGGCGGCGCATTGACCTTTGGTTCAAGGTCGACTCGGGCGGGATATATTGTTATGCACACACAACGACAACGACATTGAGCATTTTATTTTGTATGGTCATTATGAAATTTTACTTTTTATGGGTAGTATGGTAATTTGTAAGTGAGTTTTCCTCCACATATAAGGAAGAGACTTTTGAATCTTAGGCGTTTTTTGATCATTTTAGGTTTTGGGATCACATTTTGGAGAGAGACTTCAAGGAGAAACCAAACTCCTGGAGTTAAGCATGAGTATCCTTCTTGATTTGTATTAAGATTTTCAAATTCAACTGCAATCAAATTTTTGTGACGGTAACAATTTGTATAATTTATTTGCTCATACTAAATTTATACAAGTTCTCACTCTCAGAGAAGAGTGCATATTAATTTCAAAGAATGCATCTTCGACACACACCTTCACTCCGACCTAAAAGAGAAATGATAGGATGAAACATATGGATGATATTCTGATTTTTTGGATGTCGCATCATCGTGCCCTCTACTTGTAAACTAGGTAAAGTATAATAAAAATGACAAAAATATCAATCGATTTAAAGAAAGTCTACTCTCCTCAGTTCATCCATCTTGAGGAGGAGT
This sequence comes from Platanthera zijinensis, assembly GCA_039513925.1. NCBI lineage: Eukaryota > Viridiplantae > Streptophyta > Magnoliopsida > Asparagales > Orchidaceae > Platanthera > Platanthera zijinensis. The sequence goes on from CM077088.1 coordinate 118,049,623, forward strand.
TATATTTCCAAAGCCAACATTGCTAAAGAAATCTGAACAGCATTATCTTAGGAATGGAAGTTAAAACCAAAAAACTACTTCTTGGAGGTAAACATAAGGAAATTGTAATCTCCCACTACAGGTATGAAAAAATATAAAAAATTTGAATAACAAAGATAGAATCTCCATGCACACTAACCTTTTCAACATCAGTAACTTTTTCCAGGATTTGAGATACATTTGCGGTTGGGCTACTTACTTTTCCGACCTTTATTTGCACTGGGTTTTGCAAATATTCCTGAACGAAATAAAATAAGGGTGAAATGAATACATCATTTGTACTTGCTTCTGTTGAAAACATTAAATAAAATAGAATGTAATTAAAATGATCCCTTACTATTAGTGATGTATTCATTTTGACACCAAGAAATTTTTCTCTGAATAATGATCCTCAAATTTACCCAAGAATGATCTTTAAGGACCTTACATATGTTGAATAATAACAAATCAATAGAAAATGCTCACATTAGACATATCAACGTTGAAAATGTCCGTTTATGCCCAATAAAATACCATTGTGTCCCCAACCCTGTTAAAATCTAACCCACTATTTTATTGAAGGATTGAAATAATCAAACTTAATTAACCACATGGATCATAATGAAGAAAAAAGTCAAAGGCCAAAATCAATAATAAATAGTAAATGAACCATTTGGGTTTTTAACGTATATTAAATCTAATGATATAGTTTCAAAGTTATTGTTGGAAAGTGGTGTAAACCTTGTATATACTTCTTGAATCAAAAAATACAAGTACGAGTACAAATATATAGGGGGGGAGAGGAGAGAGAGGAATCCTTTTTTCAAGATGTGGGACTAATACATGAGGTGTGAGAGGGAAAGAAGATTTGGAAGGAAATAGGAGACTAAATGGAGAGTCGAAGTCGAGTACGAAGGAAGGCATGCGGTTGATGAGATGACAGGCAGTAGAAATCGCGAAGTTCCAGTATTCTGTGGGCACCTGCATTGAAACATGAGTGACCGGGCGACATCGAGGAAGTGATGATTTTTTCGCTCGGTCACACCGTTTTGTTGGGGGGTATAAGCACCCGAGGTTTGATGAATGATGCCAAACTCGGTGTATAAATTTGAGAAGGTAAGGTCTGTATATTCACGAGCATTGTCGGTGCGAATGATTTGTAACATAGTGGAGAACTGTGTACGCGTCTCAGTAAGAATAGTACGAAAAACAGATATCAGTTCAGTACGATCATGAAGTAGATAAAACCAAGTAAGACGCGAGTAATCATCAATAAAGGTGACAAAATATCGATATCCAAAAACACTGGGGGTTTTATAGGGTCCCCAGATATCAGAATGAACTAAAGAGAACGGAGTATCACTCCGAGTACATGTAGGAGGGAAAGAAGTATGATGTTGTTTGTCGTAGATACATGATTCACAAGTAAACTCTCGCAATGAGACATAAGGAAGAGCCTTCTTGAAAATCAGGCGGGGAGCATGCCCAGGGCGGCGATGCCAATCAACAGTGGAGACAGCGAAGAGAATGGTAGGTGGAACATCTAAAAGATACAACCCATCCGACAACCGCCATTTACCAATGGTATTCCTCGTGTGGCGATCCTGCATAACAAAAGAGGAAGGAAAAAAGTTATACAACAGTCAAGTTTCTGAGTAAGACGACTAACTGATAGTAAATTGAAGGGGATCCCGGAACATGAAGAAACGAGAAAAGAGGAAGAGTGGGAGTAAGGCGAAGATCAGTCGCGCCAGAGACCAGAGTGGTGTCACCATTTGCGACAGTGATGAACTTAGGATAGGTAGACTATATATATTATGGTGGTCGTTGGGATCTAATGTGATGAGAAGCACCTGAGACCACGATCCAGTGGGGGCTATGAGAGAGACGGGATATACCTTCTGTGGAGAAAGACGCAACCGACCCAGACGAGCGACTGATAACACCTTTGAGTTGTTAAAGCTGGGTGCGGAGAGCGACGATATCTTGTCGGGTAGAAAAATAAGAATCCTGTGGAGTAGCACTAGTGGGAGTAGGAGAAGTTGCAGTAGAAGCAGCGAGGTGTGGAGGCAGACCATGCTTGCGGTAGCAGGTAACTTCAAGATGACCCTCTCGATCACAGTAAGTACATTTTAAGGCAGAGCACACAGCACATCCTCGTCCCCGAGAAGTATGGCGGCCTCCCCGAGCTGATGAGCAACGAGCTGGGGCAGGAGTAGGTAAGAGTGGCTGCTGAAGGAGAGCTAGTGAAAAATTTGCAGGGATCTCAGATGGAAATGTAACCTTGAGCAGCATAGAGCAGACATCGAATAGCGAGGGCGTTGTAGAGGAGGAAATAATCTGAGCCCGGACACTGTGAAGGTGGGGAGGAACACGGGCCAACATCATAGCAATCCCAACATCTTCCTTTTGTGCATGTTGTGTAGCATGATCCGTGGAGGGAGGCTGATATTGTATACAAGCCTCCACCAGAGTTTTGGCATTGGCAATGAAGGAGGTCAAATCACTTGTTGTGCCGGTATCCGTAGTTTGAAGTGCAAAGATAATATCAAACTGATGTAGCAGACTGTCTTTTCTATAGTAGAGAGAGTGAAGCTCCTCCCACATCGCCTTAGCAGTTTCGTGATACACGGTCATGCGATATGGCTTGGTATCCAGGGAATTGGGGATCCAGGATTGGACCCGACCATCATCACGGAGCCACTCATCAGTGGAGACAGTGGGAGCATCGAGTAAGATGATGAAGACCTTTGGTCTAGAGAACACGACGAATAGAATGCATCCATTCCACAAAATTATGTTTCCCGCTGAGGGAGATAGTGGTGATCCCAAGTTCATCACGAACTTCAGGAAACGGAACAGTGGCACGAGCGGGAAGAGAAGAGGCAATCGTTGAGTCCATGGCGGCAAGAGGGAAGGCCGTCTGGAGAATAGACTCGGGCGGACTGGCGAACAGTAGCAGGAGGCAGGCGACCTGAAAGTCGCAGCGACGGAGAGGAGGCTAGTGACTAGAAAAAAGGGCCGGCATCGACTAAAGGAGAAACCGTCGAACAGTAAAGAAAGGTCAGTAGCGACATAGAGAAGAAGAGGACGGCGGACAGCAAAGCAAGGCCGTCAGCGATTAGAGAAGGCCGCAACGAGAGAGGCCGCGAATAGAGAGATAGGAGCAAATACACGATTAGAGAGAACAACACCGGCGGCAAGAGCAAAGGCGCGGTAAGCAGCAACGGGTGAGAACTCCATTTGGTAGGATAAGACCGCGGCGAGCAGAGAAAGGCAAAGAACCAAACCGCACCACGCAAGGAGGAGACCGTTGGGGATAGAAGGGCGATCAGACCGCAAAACATTGTGAGTAAATAGCAGATCGTGTGACAAAACCGCGCGAGTAGGAAGGGGGAAGCTGAACCGGGCAGACCGCAACGGGTAATGAAGACCGCGGGAAGACAGGGCGGTCACCAGCAGACCGCGCAACCAAATCGCGCGAGTAGGAAGCGGGAAGCTGAACCGGGCAGACCGCAGCGGGTAATGAAGGCTGCGGGAAGATAGGATGGTGGGACCCAGCCGTCAAATCTATAAAACCAAGAGGAAATCCAACCACAGCGGAGGGAGGCAGCCCGCAAAGTATCCTGCGGACTATAGAGAACAGTCCGCCAAAAAGACGAGAAGAAGTCCACAAAAGGAGAAGCGGGTAACAAATGAGCAAACCGCCAAAAGTAGCAGACCGCAGGAGGGCAGGCGGTTAAAAAAGGACAACCCGCGAAGCCGGATCAGGTAGATCTGATACCATGTTGGAAAGTGGTGTAAAACTTGTATATACTTTTTGAATAAAAAAATACAAGTATGAGTACAAATATATAGGGAGAGGAGAGAGAGAGGAATCCCTTTTTCAAGATGTGGAACTATTACTTGAGAAAGAAGAAGACCTATAATGGGTCACTAAATGGGCATTTGCAAGATCACTTTCTAACAGTTATAATTATTTCTAGAAACAACCAAAATGAAGTAAAAGAATATTATTATCCAACCAAATACTTATTTACTATAAATATATCAGGTAAGTCCACATAAATTTTTTTTATTATCATACCTGTTGTTTTACACCTTTTAAGATTACATCACAAATAACTCAATCCAAAAAAACAAAATTACTTATGATAGGTAGATAAACACAATTAAGTATTCCTACCAAAATAAAGACAATTAGGTATTGTAGAGAAAAGAGCACAAGGATTTGGGAAAAATGTAAACCTTTGAATATACTTCTTGTGTATGTAAATACAAGTATGAATACATATATATAGGGAGAGAAGAGAGGGAAGAGTCCCAATTTCAAGATGTGGGACTATTACAAGTAGAGGAAGAAGACATAAGATGGGCCCTTAAATGGGCCTTTGCATGTTCTTTTCAAACACTCCCCCGCAAGCTGGAGCGTACAAGTCATAGGCTCCTAGCTTGGACAAGAACTGATAAAATAGAGCACTCGACAAAGCCTTAGTGAGAAGATCAACAACTTGGTCAGTAGCTGGAACATGTTTCAGTTCCAGCTTCTTCATTTGAACCTTTTCCCGACTGAAGTGGCGGTCAACTTCAATGTGTTTCGTTCTTTCATGGAAGACAGAATTCTGGCCATGTGAATCACAGCTTGACTATCACAGAGTAATGTGGCTGGTGAGGAAAGTTTTACTCTCATATCACTTAGGAAACTCTCAAGCCATGTGAGCTCGGATAAAACAGACGCCAGGTAACAAGATGACCTCTGAAGTAAGTACAAAAACCGTTGGTGGAACGCAGATCATCCAGGAAACCAGTATAATCAGCATCTGAATATGCAAGCAATGTTGGAGAAGAGGAGTAGCAAGTTTTGTATACAAACCCTTGACCAAGAGTATTCTTCAGGTATCGCAGAATGCGTTCGAAAAACTGTAGATGTGACACCCAAGGAGAATACATAAACCTGCTGACAACCCCAACAGCAAAGGATATGTCAGGTCATGTGACGGTTAGATATATCAGTTTTCCCACCAACCGTCGATAGTATTCTGGGCTTGGAAGAAGAAGATTTGTATCAGAGGCATGAACACACAACTTGTGATTGACATTCATAGGGATGTTAACCGGTTTACATCAAGAATATCCAGCATCCTGAAGAAGATCGACAAAGTACTTCCGATGAGATAAGACAAGACCATCAGAACGTCTTGCGATCTCAAGGCTAAGAAAGTATCAAAGGTTCCCTATATCTTTCGTTCGAAAAATAGAGCTGAGGTGTTGTTTGACCACTTGGATTTCTTTTGAATCATCTCCTGTGATTAGGATATCATCGACAATACACCAAAAGAAGAAATGTTCCTGTTTTGCTAGGTCGAGTGAACAGAGAAAAATACGTCGAGCTCCGAGTAAAGTCAACCTCCCGAACAGCCATGCTAAACTTATCGAACCAAGCACGAAGAGATTATTTGAGACCATAAATTAAATTCTTAAGGAGACAAACATGGGACTCCCCCGTGATCTCAACCCCGGGAGGATGTCGCATGTAGACAGTTTCTTGGAGATCGTCATTAAATGTATTTTTGATATCAAGTTGATGTAGGGGCCATTGACGGTGTACAAATAAGGAGAGGACACGAACTGTGTTGAGCTTGGCCACTGGAGAGAATGTTTCCTCATAATCTAGACCCTGTTGTTGAGTAAAGTCGCGCGCCACCAGATGGGTCTTAAGTCGATCAATCATCCCATCATGTGCATGCTTGATGACAGACTCATTTACCTCCAACAGTAGTCTGTCACGGAGGAAGAGAAACCAAATCCAAAGTCAGATTAGCCCAGAGGACCGTAATTTCTTCGTCCGTGGCCGCCCGCCAGCCCGGATATTGAAGAGTCTCCTGCATAGAGTTAGGTATAAAAATAGAGGATAATGAGGTAGCAAAGCTTTGGAGCATTGGGTTCAGGCGATGTAAGGAGACATAATTTGCCAAAGGATGGGTTGTGGAGGTAGAAGCTGGGTCGACATGTCGCAGAGTGCCAGAGGTGGAAGCGGACTGCAGCAGGGCGACAGAGCGGGGAGGTCGAGTATAGAAACGAAGAAGATGGGGTTTGGTGGAGGCCCGGAGTTGGGAAGGTAACGCGAGGAGATGGAGGAGACAGAGCTGGTGGTGGTGGAGATGTAACTGGGATGACAGATCGTGGTAAGGATGGTGATGGTGGAGAGGACGGCGGAGTGAAGAAAAATGGTTGATCTTCCAGAAAGGTAACATCAGCAAAAACCGTCACTTTATGGGTAGTGGGAGAGTAGCAAACATACCCTAATAACCAACGAATATATATTTGGCCGCCCGAGGATCGAGCTTGTCGGTCGAAGGACCAAGTAAGTGAACATAGAAGGTACAACCAAATATTCGAGGTGTGGAGGGAAAGAGGAGGTTGCACGGGGTGGCGTTGTCGAGGAGGGAGGATGGAAATCGGTTAATGAAATAACACGTCATCGAAACCGCAAAGTGTCAATACGTCTTGGGAACATGCATTTGAATCATGAATGAGCGAGCAACATTAAGAAGATGTCTGTTTTTACGCTCGACCACACAATTTTGTTGGGAGCAGCGAGATGAGAAACAGGCCGCGGCGGGCTGAAAAGTAGCAAGCTGGGAAAATACAACACGACGAGCTGATGAGCAGCAAGTTGAGAAACGACCGTGGCGGGCTGAGGAGCAGCGAGTTGAGACAAAGACCGTGGCGGGCTGAGAAGAGACCGTTGAAGAAAAAGAGAGGTGGTAAAGAAATAGAGACTGGCTAGAAAATTGCGGCAGACCGCTGCGGGCACATCTCATTGTTTGTCAATTGATGTGCACATTATGGAGAATCTCTACATTAATTTTCTTACGAATTAAATGATGATGTAGGTCAATATGCATGTTTCGTTCATGGAATAAAGGTTGTTGGTCAATATGAATAAAGGTTGTTGGTCAATATGCATATTACACGGTTGTCACGGTGCAATATGATTAGTTTACAAGAAGAGCACTCCAAATCATTTGATGATTTACATGGGAAAAAGGCATTGTTGACATCCACATAATGTAAATGTCACTTGATGATGGTGGCTAAAGAGAGTAACTAGTGAACAACGGTAGCTCGGCAACAATGGAAAACATGCCATTGTAATCAAGTTCCTACTATTGAACCTTCAGTGATAAGACGGACTTTGTAGCATTCGATGAAACCCTCAAATCAATACTTGATCTTGTAGAATCATGTGCATTTAATGGCTTTTTCTGATGTTTGAGTAGGGTCCACTTCATGTGAAGCCCTAATCTCTTTTCCCATGTCATCGCATCAATGAGGATCCTATATAGCATGTTGAAATGTGGTCGGTTCAGAAAAATAAAAAATGGTAAACAGAAGAAATCGGTAAGTGGTAGATAATTGAGAAGAAAAAGGAATAAATGCCAAGGAATAGAGAGTACCTTAATGTAAATTTTCCTGAAACTAATCAAGGAAACCCGTAGGATAAAGTCATTGTCAGGTAGATGTGCACGCGGGTGGTGGAGTAGAGGGAAGTGAGGAATGTGGCCGATTTCTATGGTTTACTTTGGTTCAATAACGAGGAAGCCTGGGTGAGGGTGTCACGGGTTATCAGTACATTTAAGGAGGGTGTAGGAGGCATGCGTCCATGTATGCCGACAAGATGATTGTGGGAGAAGGGGAAAGATTCATCCAAAAGATGGCAATACACGAGATGACTATAATGTGGCTACTTAGATCATAAATTTACAAAAATTTTGATTGTTAGGGTAGTCAATGAAGATGCATTTGTGCGTTGAGAGTTAAACTTACAACAGGATTGCTTAATAGAGGTGTCCGTCCAAAAATTGGTTCGTTCAAAAAGATTTTATACAGGTACTTAACATCAAACAGTGGGGTGAATATACAATAATGAGATGGGTGGCATGAAAATATATTCTCCCCAAAAGTAACGGGGTGGGGGGGATTGAAACAGTAGAGTGAAAATGTCATCAAAATTAAGAATTTGATGTGGGCTTGAAATTGGGGGAAACCATAGCAAAGTAATTTTTAAGTAGCATAAATGTATCAAAAAACAGCCTTTGTGAGTCCCAAGCCCGAATGAGAAATGGTGAGGGTTATGTTAGGAAGACAGGCAGCGTAAAATTTAGTCACTCTTTTGAATATGGATCATTTGAGAAATTCCAACCCCACTATGGTGGGATAAAGGCTTGAGTGTTGGTGTAGTTGTATATATGTACCAAATATATGCTATCATTAGGAAAACCAATGTGGAGAATCTAGTCATCAACAATTGCCAGGAGAGGAATATAATCATAAATTGATGTATCAAAATACCCCAAATGTCAGAATGAATTAATTCAAAAGGGATAATGATCTTAAATAGCATGATTTCAGCAATTTATATCTTAAAATAGCACGAAATAAAATCCATTTTTTAAAATGTCACGAATCATAATGGATATTGTTGAAAGAGCTCAAAAACTTGTATGTATTACTTGTGTATGTAAATACAATGAGAGAATACAAATATATAGGAGGGAGAAGGTGAGAAGATATCCTATACAAGATGTGAGACTAAGAAGAGAAGAAGGAAATACAATAAAATGGGTCCAATAATGGGCGCTTTACATGGGCTTTTCTAACACTCCCCCGCAAGTTGGAGCTTACAAATCGTATGCGCCAAGCTTGGACAAGCACTGATAGAAGAGGGTACTGGAAAGAGCCTTTGTGAGGACATCCGCAACTTGTTCAGTCCCCGGAACATGCTTCAGGTTGAGCTTCTTCATTTGAACCTTTTCCCGGATGAAATGACAGTCGACTTCAATATGCTTTGTTCTCTTGTGGAAGACCGGGTTCTTGGCTATATGTATAGAAGCTTGGTTGTCACAGAGGAGGAGAGCTGGGGAAGGAAGCTTTACACCCAGATCGGTAAGAAGACTTTCAAGCCACGTCAGTTCTGAAACAACCGATGCAATTGTCTGGTATTCTGCCTCAGCTGATGATCGAGCAACGACCGCTTGTTTCTTACTTCGCCAGGTAATCAAATGTCCTCCAAAATATGTGCAAAAACCACTGGTTGACCGTCGATCATCAAGGGAAGCAGCATAATCAGCATCAGAATATGTCAGCAATGTTGGAGCTGAAGATGAGGTTTTGTATATCAGTCCTTGACCAGGAGCCGTTTTAAGGGATCTGAGAATGCGTTCAACGGCCTGAAGATGAGATCTTCGAGGGGAATGCATATACCGACTGACAATACCAACAGCGAAGGAAATATCTGGTCTAGTTACCGTGAGGTAGATCAATTTCCCAACGAGACGACGATAGTATTCTGGATTCTGGAGTAGGAGATCTGAGTCAGATACCTGAGCGCACAACTTGTGATTTATATCTATTGGGGTGTCAATCGGCTTACAACCTGAATAGCCTGCATCATGAAGGAGGTCGAGGCAATACTTCCGCTGAGAGAGGACAAGACCATCTGGTCATCTGGCAACCTCAAGACCCAAGAAGTACCGAAGGGGCCCCAGATCTTTTGTTTGAAATACGGAACTCAGATGTAGTTTGACCTCCTGTATTCCTTTCGAATCGTCTCCTGTAATTATGATATCGTCAACGTACACTAACAGAAGAACCGTTCACGTTGTTCGGTGACGAGCGAACAACGAGAAGTCTGCCAAGCTCCGAGTAAAACCAACCTCCCGAAGGGCCTTACTGAACTTGTAAAACCACACCCGTGGGGATTGTTTGAGACCATACAGAGACTTCGCAAGACGACAAACCTGAGACTCCCCCGTGTTCTCAAACCCGGGAGGTTGCTGTATATAAACTGTTTCCTAGAGATCATCATTCCGAAATGCATTCTTAATATCCAATTGGAGTAAGGGTCATCGGCGATGGACAGCCACGGAGATGAGGACTCGAACGGTGTTTAGTTTGGCCACCGGAGAAAAAGTTTTTTCATAGTCGATCCCCTATTGTTGGGTGAAGCCACGAGCCACCAGACGAGCTTTCAGACGGTCAATCGTCCCATCAGCAGCATGTTTAATGATAAAGACCCACTTACACCCAATCGGTTTCTAATCCGTATGAAGGGGTATGAAAGTCTATGTCTGGTTAGCCCAGAGAGCAGTCATTTCCTCCTCCATGGCGGCCCGTCAGCCAGGATGTTGGAGCGCCTCCTGCACAGAGTTAGGAACCGAAATCGAGAAAAGAAAAGTAGCAAATGTGTGAAGGTGGGGAGAAAGGCGATGCAAGGAGACACAGTTTACAAGAGGATGAGCAGTGGAGGCAGGTACCTGATCAGCAGGGCGCGGAGTAACCGAGGTCGAGGCCGACTGCAGAGGGGAAACGGAATCAGAAGGGCGACGAGTGTAGACACGGATAACAGGCGGAATGGAGGGAGCAGGAGCCGGAGCAGGTGGGACCGGTGGCAGGAGTGTAGTAACGGGGATAACAGGTCATGGGATGAATGGTGGGAGAGGGGTCGGTGTGAGAGGAGTGGGTAAAGGAGTAGAGAAGAACGGTTGATCCTCCTGGAAGGTAACATCAGCAGAAACAGAGATCTTGAGGGTAGCGGGAGAATAACACACATAGCCTTTCTGCGTACGCGAATAGCCGACGAAGATATGTTTAGCCGCCCGGGGATCCAACTTGTCTGAGGACGGACCCAGTTGGTGGACGTAGAAGGTGCAGCCAAAAATGCGAGGCAGGAGAGGGAAGGCCGGAGTAGAGGGAAATATAGGCTGAACGGAGTAGCATAGTGGAGGACGGAGGAAGGGAGACGGTTAATAAGGAAGCACGCAGTGGAGACCGCAAAGTTCCAGTAAAGTTTGGGAACATTTATTTGAAGAATGAGGGAGCAAGCAACATCAAGCAAGTGCCGGTTCTTCCGTTCGGCAACGCCGTTTTGCTGGGGTGTGTAAGCACATGATGTTTGATGAATAATACCGAATTCAGAGCACAAAGCCGCAAAGCTGTGGCTAGTGTATTCGCGAGCATTATCGGTGCGCAATGTTTTGAGGGTGGTGTGGAATTGTGTACGGGTTTCAAGGACAAAGGCCAGAAAAATACGGGGAAACTCGGTGCGATCATGAAGTAAGTAAATCCACATCGTGCGAGAGTAATCATCAATAAACGTGATAAAATAGCGATAACCAGAAATACTAGTAATTTTAAAAGGACCCCAAACATCTGAATGTACTAAGTCAAAAGGATCAGTGCTCCGGGTATAATGTGCAGGAAAAGAAGAGCGCGGCTGCTTGCCGAAGATACATGACTCGCACTGAAAAGGATGAAGAGAGATATCAGGAAGAGCCCGCTTGAGGACCGGGAGAGGGGCATGCCAAAGACGCCGATGTCACTCACTGGAGGAGACAGAGGATAGGACGGTGGGATAGTCATCGAGAAGGTAGAGCCCGTTCTGCAGTGTGCCTTTACCAATGGTAGTCCGCGTCCGCCGATCCTAGATGAAAAATGAAGAGGATGTGAATATGACAGAGCAATCTAGATCATTAGTAAGGCGATCAATAGAAAGTAAATTGAACGGGGAGCTCGGAACATGAAGAGTCGAGCGAAGGGAGATCGATGGGTTGAGAGAAAGGTCAGCCGAGCCGGAGACTGGAACCGTCTCCCCATATGTCATGGTGATACACTTCGGATGAGGAGAATCCGAGTACTGGGGTGGGTGTAGCGAGGTAATGTGATGAGTGGCACCCGAGTCCGCGATCCAGTGCGGACTGGTTGATAAACAAGCAGTACCTGTGTTGGAGACGGAGGCGATGGAGGCAGAGGGCGGGTTGAGCAGCCCTTGGAGTTGTTGGAGCTGGAGACGAACGGTCTCAAGGTTAGGAGGGGTGATAGAGGATGTGTCAGTAGCAACAGAGGCCGTCGGACGAGGAGGATAACCATTCTTCCAGTAGCAGGTCGCATCAAGGTGGTCGTCCTTTCCGCAGTAGGAACACTTCGGCCGACCCCGACCACCGTGCCCCCGACCCCAAGATCCCAAACGTCCACCACGAGCGGAGGAAGGTGGGGGAAGTAAAGGGTGAGGGGTCTGTTGAAGAAGGGCCGAGGGGGAAGGCGCAGAAGTATCCGAAGGAGGTGAAACACGGAGGAGGATGGAGTACACATTAGATAAGGACGGTATGGTGGAGGAAGCCAGAACGTGAGTTTGAATACTCTGAAGGTGAGGCGGAACACGAGCCATCATTATGCCAATGCAGACGGCCTCTTTCTGAGCTCGCTGAGTTGCATGATCATTGGTAGAAGGTTGATGCTGGATCCAGGCCTCAGCAAGAGTCTTGGCGCGAGCGACAAAAGAGGTCATGTCCGAAGCCCCCCAGTATCGAGAGCCATAAGATCAGTGAGGATGTCATAGAGATGTTGGAGGTTGTCTTTGCCCGAGTACAAGGAATGCAGCTCATCCCACATAGCCTTGGCCGTTTCGTGATACATGGTCATCTGATAAGGTTCGCCATCTAGGGAATTGACGAGCCATGTCTGAACACGGCCATCATTTCTGAGCCATTCGTCGGTGGGAGGAGGAGCCTGAGTGAGGTGAGGCAAAAGACCCTTGGCCTGAAGAACCCGTCGAACAGAATGTACCCAAGGGATAAAATTCTTCTTCCCAGAGAGGGAAATAGTGGCAATCCGCAGCTCATCGCGGATGTCAGCCGGATAAGCCGGGCGGCCAGTAGGCGGAGTAGCCGCCTGGTCGGTGGAGTCGGCGGAAGAACACATAGAAGTATGAGGCAATCCGCAGCGGCTAGGGAAAAGACCGCTGCAAGGAGCAGGAGGCAAGCCGCAACGACTAGGGAAGAGACCGCTACGGGTAGCAGGAGGCAAGCCGCAGTGACTAGGGAAGAGACCGCTACGGGTAGCAGGAGGCAAACCGCAGTGACTAGGGAAGAGACCGCTACGAGCAGACAGGTCGGGAACTCTTGCACGACAAGGCCGCGCCGGACCAGAATACACAGCGGGCAGTCATAGCGACAAGAGCAGCGACCAAGGAGAGAGAGGTCGCAAGGAAGAGAAACGCCAAGAGAGAGAGACCGCGACCAAAATGCAGGAGAAAAAGACAGACCGCATGGTCTCAGTGAGCACACCAGCGGTCAGAGAAGAGAGACGGGAGAAGGCAGGGCGAACAAGAGAGAGACTTGCCGCGAGTAAGAGGACTCGAGCGGCAAGAAGAAGAAATCCGCGAGTAGGAGAGCTCGCGCGGTAAGAAGAAGAAGCCGCGAGTAAGAGGACTCGAGCGGCAAGAAGAAGAAACCGCGAGAAAGCAAACTCGAGCGGGAAGGAGAAAGAAGCCGCGAGTTGGAGAACTCGAGCGACAAGAGGGAAACGGGTAGTCGGGCGGGTAAAGGCGGAGAACGAGAACAGGACGTTGAGAGAAAAGGAGGCAGGCCGCGAGTAAGCCGTAGAGACCGTCGGAAGACCGCAGCGACAAGAGAAACTAGTCCATGCGGTTAGGGAGAGAAAAAAAAACCCAACGGACGCGAACAATCCGTGGTCAGATCGCGCGGCTAGGAGAGAGGACTGCGCGGCAAGGTGGTCCACGGACCAGACTAGAGATGGTATAAAAGAAGGGAGAGAGGGAGGGAAGAGGGGGTAAGTGGATTCACGGAGAGGGAAAGAAGCGGGTAGGCAAGAAGAGACCGCAGCACGGTGCGGTTAAGGAAGGAACAGACCGCCGGGCAGACCGGTAATGTTGGCGGTTAGAAAAAAACAGGCCGGATTTCTCCCTCTGATACCATGTTGAAAGAGCTCAAAACTTGTATGTATTGCTTGTGTATGTAAATACAATGAGAGAATACAAATATATAGGAGGGAGAAGGGGAGAAGATATCCATTACAAGATGTGAGACTAAGAAGAGAAGAAGGAAATATAATAAAAAGGGCTCAATAATGGGCTCTTTACATGGATTTTTCTAACAGATACAAGTAAAAAAGAAATAGTTAGCTGACTAGAGGCTAAATTTTGAAGTCAACTACCTGAGAGAGCTAAGAGAGGGACTAGGCATTAGTGCCAAATGTAGAAAGAGGCAGCCAGAACATGTGATTGTCATCTTGATGACAAGAAGAAGAAAAGGATGAGAAAAAAGTCAAGGAAACAACCATGTGAACAGTTGCAGCAGAATCCAGGAATGCAGGAATGTATTACATACGAGATTGACAGGCGAGGTTAGAAAATTAGCCGGGTTCACAGATACCATTCAGAGAGAAAGATTTGTTATTGGTTGGAGATGAAAGTGAGGATGTGGTGTGGATAATGCAGTAACTGGTTATGTCTTTAAGACTTGTGCTGATCCTGCATGAGCACAAGATTGGGCATACAAAGAATCCTAGCAAATATATATGTGTAAAGTAGCACTTGTCAATAGTGCAGCCATGTTGTGACAATGAGAGTGACCTGTAAGAATTTATAGGATGTGGACTTATGATGTCATAATCCTTAGGAAGTGATGAATGTAATTGACCAACGACGAACCCTAAAATGAAGATGCAAATGAGTACAAATACACAATCCAATGAACTAACGGAGGATAACCCTAAAGCGATGCGCACGCCATGACTCTCTCCTGCAAGTATTTTCCGACACACAAATAATTAAACAAATTAATTTTAAAATCTCGTGCAAGCTTCACAATTGTTTACAAATATTGCAATGAAAGTAATCAGACAACAATTACAAGTTAATTTAGAGTGCACGAAAAAAAAAATACGAAGCCGATAATTTGTGCAAGTCAATAAAGAGATATAGAAATCAGTTATGACCCCACTATAGGGGATAAAGGCTTGAGTGTTCTTTGTTAATAAAGAGGTATGGAAATAAAGTCAATTCAAGTCAAGTATTGCTAATAATACAAGTTATCCATACAATGAGAAGAAATAAACACTAGAAAGTAAAAGCTCATCAAGTAATGGATGTCAGTGGAGGTGGTGGCTGTACAGAAATGAGAATACTATTGTTTGGAGGGTTTCGGTGAGAGGGTGGTGGCTGTTTGGTTGACTGAGAGGGCTGTTGGAGGTGGGAAAAATGAAAGTATGGTGTTTGGGAAGCACTGGCGTTGATATATGGAGTATTGTCGTGTAAATGGAAAGGGAGGGCTGGAGAGACGTCAGGGAGGTGATTGGGAGTGGATTTGGCAATGGAAAGGGGCGGGACAGCAGGGTATAACGGTGGGGATGTACTAAATCGTGTGATTTTGGAGCAGGGAGGTAAGAGGAGGAGGCAAGAGGGTTGTTGGTGGGCTGGGGGAGGTGGCTGAATGCAGGGGAAGGGAGGAGGAGGTTAGCGGCTGTGCTAGGAAGCAGCGGCGGCGGCTGTGCTAGGATGCGGAGGCGGCGGCTGGAGAAGCGAAGGATGGAGGTGAAAGGGCTTTTGGTGGCTTGGGGAGATGGCTGAATGCATAGGAAGGAAGGAGGAGGTCGGCTGTGCTGGGAAGGGGCAGCGGCGGCTGGAGAAGAGAAGGATGGCGGCGGAAGGCTTGAATCTAAGTCCTGTAGGTAGGAAAGGCGGTGGATGGGGGATTTGGCACCCCCGGAGGCGGGATCCGGCAGCTGCACACCGCACGGAAGGCTCGGTGTGGAATCAAAGCCCACGATCAAGTGGTTTCCTGAAACTGTAATCTTTCTTGATGCCCTATTCAGCCGGCTGTTGGAAAGATATAAAGGGGGGAGTTAGGTTAAGATTTCCAACTATCACGCTCGTCAGATAGACATTTTAACATAACTCCCAAAATACAAATCAAAAAAATAAAAATAAAATACATAAAATGTGAAAAATTGCAACGAGCGCGATGGCGGTCTCCAGTCGTCAATCTGACAATCCAAAAGTCGTCGATCTCCAACAATCTCCCCGACTCAGAAACATTCATCGCCAGTGAATGGAGACTATATGCTCCCAAAGCAAGCCAAGGAAGACTCTCTGTCATGTGTCTCTGCATAAGGTTATCATACAACAGAAGTAGTCGTGACTCTCATGTTGTAAGCAAGCCACAACAAGGGAGAAGGGTCGGGCTATAATGGTAGTGGGTAGAGCTGTAGTGGAGGTCGGGAATAGGAGAGGCTAAAGTGATGGTAGAAACTGACGCTAGAAGGGAAAGCTAAAGACCCAAAACTATTTGGCTCCACGTCTAGAGTCAAATCCTCAACATTGAGAACCGAATGAATACATGTATTTCTAGTAATATTATGGTCAAAAAATTGACTCAGACTCACTCATGACAGTGTATAGACCTATTCGCCTAACATTTAAATTCATAGCTATCCCCAATGGGAACCTCTCAAACAATATGCAAATCATCACCCAACCATCTTCTTTGAACATTTGTTTTCTCATTTGCTTACCGACGCAAATTTTAAAATGTTCATTATTTAATATAACTTTACATCGGAATATGACATGCAAACCATGAAACATATGCAAATGCAAAATGGCAAATTCATCAGACATACTAAATGCAGATTTTATGTGGAAGTGGGAGTTTCTAAAAATGGGTGGTTTATTTGGCGATTCTTTGGATGGGGTGTAGAAACAATCGTCAAGTGTACAGTGAACACCGAGATACCTAACGAGGACATCAATAGTGAGATATGATATTGTGGCATGACAACTATCTCTCAATATGTGTGAATCATCAGGGGGCTCACCTGGTGGTCGATAGAAAATTTCAATATGGAAGGAATCTCCCGAAGGAGTGTCAAAGATAGCGACATAAGGATTTAAATAGGGTGGTTCACTTGGTGGTATGTATGCAAATTCAACGTGAATGTGATGATCGAAAAGGAGGTGTAAGACAAGGACACAAGGATGTAACATCGGGGTTGGTTGAACGTCGCCTAAAAGAAAAAACTCCTCAAATGGCTCTCCAAAAGTATCAACGGGGGGTTCATCCAATTGATTATTCATAGTAGGATGATCCTAGAGATGCGCGTCATCGATAATAGTAGTGTCCACGTCCTTGAGAGGGGAAGAGACAACTGCTACAACGTTGACAATATGTTCTCGACCTTCACTCGGGATATGACTCACCACGACAATATAGGGAGGCTCAAGTGAACATGCATGCAAGAGCGAGTCAATGATTGGAGTAGGGGTAGGGAAGGAACACATCATGAAAGGTGCAATAAATCGACCAGGCTCGCTCTCAGTAGGCGTCATAGGTGATGAATCAAAACAAAAGATGGATCGTTCATCGTACTTAGTACCTCACTTAGATGAGCTAAATCAGTCACATGTTTCATGTTTACCGAGTCTGATGGGCAAAGAGTAGCCAAAGTGGTAGAGTCGAAATGGAAGGAACTAATACTAGTGAGGTCAAGGTGGTCATCCACTTGACTACCAGATGAAGGGTAGGCAAGGGGTGCACAAAACCTAGGACTCTAGGTATAAATGCAAAGACGACTCTCTAGTATGATCCTAAATGCAATGCGGTCGTCAGTTACGGCGAAAAATAAATTTGAGCAATGAAGTTTTCTAACACCACGCAGATATTAAAAATTGAAAGCAATTAATTAATTCAGCAATTTTATAACAGCTTTCCTCCGCTCGGAGGGCCAAAACAAAGCGCGCGGCGAATAGCTCTTCCTGCAAATTAATAGCGTATCAAAAACAACTTTCTACTAGCAAGAATCACAGCACATATATTAATCCACCAATGAGAATGTCAAATCAAATAAGCAAATAACACAAGAAACTCACAAAGTAGCGGGCTGAATCGAGACACTGAAGAATTTGGGTCCGGATGTGTAGATCGGCGATCGGAGGTGGGACCGGCTGCGTGAAGATGTAGGCGGTGGTTGTCCTCGGCGGCAAATGGTGAGATCGGGTGAGAAATGGGTAGATCCGTCCACGCACAAGTAGATCCGGGTCGGGGAAGGGTAGATCCGATATGAGGTTCGGATCCGGGCTAACATGGCAATATGAGTGGAGGGAAACGACGGACCGGGGCTAAAATTCTCAGATCTAGATTGATCTTGAGGATAGGGGTCGTTTGGTAATGGAACCACGGAAGGGGATGGGGGGGTTGTTGGCTAGGGCTAATGGAGATTTCGATGGGTGTGCAGCAAGAGAGGAGGGGGAGGCTGGTGGTTGGAGTGTTGTAGGAGGACGACGCTCCTGTAGCAAGGAGGAGGGGCGGCGGTATGGGGGGATGGCGGGCTGGAGGCAGGCGGTTGTCGGCCTGCAGGAAAAATAGTCGGACAGCTGTGTTTGGGCGCAGGTCTGGGGGGCAGCGGTGGGAATAGAGGTTTGAAGGGCGTAAAACGAAGGCAAGGGTAGGGATACCTTGGGAGGAAGAACGAGCACCTAAGAGTCGTCACCTAGGGTACCACGGCGTCGGCACCGGGGAGGGATCGTTGGAATACGGGAATGAAGTTCTCCAAATTCTGCAATAACTGAATTCAGCCTATACAATATCTATTTATAAGAAGAGACAAACTAGGGTTTCACCATCAACGGCTATGATTGGTCGGTGGGGTCGGCCACTAAATACATAAAAATAAAGTCAAAAAAATAAACTTATATATGTTTTTGACTCGCGGCAACGTGTCGGACGCAACCGTGAAGTCTGATCGGCGATCCGCTCAAGACTTCCTGCGCAAATAAATGAACGTGGGTCCCTCCTTGCGGCGAAACCCTCCAGGTGCACAATCTGATGGATACCCATCAACTACCCCCGACTGAAAAGCCTTCATCTCCGATGGATGGAGATGATCATACTAATTCGAAGTCCAGGAGCGAGACGATCAATCTCTGCCAGTAATATCCAAGTGTCGTCTGCGTCGGGGGGGCCCTGCCAATGTACCTGGTAACGACATCGCGACTGTTGGGTATTGTATCCACAATAACACTGATTTGAAGAATGGTCTAGTTAAGCTAAGATGAATTGTGACTGTATTTGATAGTGTATTTTTAGTTATGTACTTGCAGGTTTACAATGTTAAGTACACACCAATATTAGGTTACAGTAGGTCAGTAAACACGGCACTATACAATGTAATCCTTCATTGTATAGGTCATTGTGTTGACTCACGTGTAATCTCTTTATTGGAGTGTACTTCTATTCCAAGTACATTAGGGGGTTCAAGGAAGAAGAAGAACTTGAATTCAGGAAAACAGAAATTTTACCCAAGTAAAATTCATCGAGTATTGTAAGAGATATGCGTCAAATTCGTCAAGTATACTCATTGATACTAGTCGAATTCGTCGTATATACTTACTAGCACTAATCGAATTCATCATATGTACTTGTGGTAGAATTTCTGATAAGATGGAAAACAGTTAAGTAAAATTCGTCGAGTATGCATCAAGTATACTCGTTGAATTCGTCGAATGTATCTAACGAATAACGATACTCGCTGAATTCGTCGAATATACATGACAATACACGCTGAATTCATCGAATCATCTCGACGCTACTTCTCTGAATTTTCTTAAGGAAAGTTCGTCGAATGTCGCTGGGTCGATGGCGTCGAGTGCGTCGAGTGCGTCGAGTGCATCTTTGCGTCGAGAGCGTTGATTCTGCTAGACTATACTCGTCGAATTCGTCGAGTATACTAGCCGAAACTCGACGAATTCGTCGAGTATGACTTCAACCTTGGCGTTGAGTGGCTAGTTAACTTGAGCTGGATTTCTCTAAGTCAAATTCGTCGTATAACAACAACTATTCTGCGAGTATACTAGCGATACTCGTCGATACTCGATGATACTCGACGAATATGACTTAGGTCATTTTTCCGACAATTTTTCAAAATCAGGCTCGGGTTGCGGCGGTCATATACAGTAGTTTTCGAAAGATTTATTTTTTGAATTTCTTTTGTAACCGTTGCATCTGATGTTGCCTATAAATACTTAGAGTGGATTTTTCTTCAACCTTAATCTTGCAAATTGTTCTAATTTTCAAATCGAGAAAGTTTCCAAAATCGCATTTCGTCGGCTTCCTGTCTTGTACGCGAAATCTGATCGGTCGACGGTTACAAGAAAGCAAGATTCGATCTTCAATTTTATGATTCGATTGGATCCAAGTATTCTGAAGATCTCTATTCCTACAGATCTAGTCGATTCAAGGTTCAAGATCCAAGTCTTCAAAGTTCCAGAGTTATCGTGTTCTCTAAGACTATTCAAGATCATCTTTTCGAAGAACGACGGATAGAAGTCTCCAGATCTTGTAAAGATTGTGTAATATTATTGTGTAATTTTTCTGTTATATTTGTAGGAGATTTATCTCCGAGTGGTAGATTCGTTTGTGGATCGAATGGTAGATCCGTTTGTGGATCGATTCGCAGATCCGTATGTGGATCGAGCTGTATGAGAGGTTGTTCTCCGAGTGGTAGGAGGTTTGTCTCCGAGTTATAGGAGTTGCGGCTCCAAGGTGTAAGATTTGTTGAAATCTGAGAAAGGTGAAGTAGTTGAATCTAGCCCTTCGTGGTAGATAGGCGAGACGGGACAGTGGACGTACCCAACACGGGGAACCACTATAGATCTCTGTGTTCTGTGTGCTTGCATATTTTTAAGTAATTTTTATTCCGCGAAAAAACACTGACATCACCAATTCACCCCCTCTAGGTGATTTAGGTAGACGCTAGATACTTTCAATTGATATCAGAGGTGCGTTTTGTTCGATATAAGATTAACACCTTTAACAAGATCCCAGATCTAGCGTCAAGAGATTCCGCTTAGTAGCCATGGACAAAAGCAAGGACATATCTTCTATGAAGTTACCAATGTGCACTAAAGAGAACTTTCGCATGTGGAAAGAACGAGTCTGATTCTTCATGGAAGTTGTAGATCCGAGGATTTTTCAGATTGTGGAAGAAGGACCGCATATACCTACACAAGCCTCGGCTCTGAACCATGTCATCATGATTCAAAAGAAAATGATGGATCTCACTAAGGACAAAATTGCCCTAGTCTCCTTGGACAAAAAGGCTAAGAACATTAGCGCAAGTACATTGGACGACTCAATGCTTCAAAACCTACTACACTGCAAATATGTCAAAGAGATGTGAGACTGTCTTGTACTTCTGATGGAAGGAACAGAAAAGTTAGAGATGATCACAGATCGTTGCTGAATCAAGAGTACGAAGCATTCAAGCAAGGTGCAAATGATACTATTGCGGATAGCTTCGAGAAGTTCTTCAAGATCATGAACAGGCTCAGAAACTACGGCCGCACCTTCATTAATGGCAAATTGAACGACAAATTCCTCAGATCCTTGACAAAGGGATGAGACACTAAAGTGGTAGCCATTAGGGAGTTTGGGAAGGTACCTGAGATTGACGCTCAGAACCTGTTTGGAAAGCTGTTCTCCTACGAGCTTCAAATGAACACCAGAAAGAAAGAGCAAAGCAACAGGACTTCATGTAGAGAGAAGTCAGTTGCCCTGAAGGCTAAAGGTTCGAGGAAGTCTAAAGTCGTGTCACCAGTAAGGACGTGTGCTCCAGACACCCCTGAAGACTCTGAGCCAAGCACATCAGGCTCTGAGCCATCTGATGGGGAGTTCTCCCTCATCTCTAAGCAGTTCAAGAAACTGCTCAGCAAGATGAGACAGATGAAGAATCAGTCATCCTCCACTGACTTCAGAAGATCACGTCGTAATGGTGATCGCTCCAAGAAAAGCTACAACAAGGAGGACAGGTATAAATCTAAACCAAGTAAACAGTTTTCCTCTGACGTTGTCTGCTACTGTTGTAATAAGCTAGGACACCTTATTGCGGAGTATCCCTACAAAAAGAAGGAAGGATCCAAAAGAGAAGAGAAGAGATCCTTCAAGGGCAAGAGAAAAGAAGAAAAAAACTTCGTCGCCAAGAAGTCCAAGACTCTTAGTGACAGCGACTCCAGTGAATCCAGTTCTGAGAACGAAGAAGCTTAATTCGGGGTTATGGCTCGATCAGACGAGGAAGTTGGTGACTCAGAGTATCACGGGAAAGTAAACTCGCACACGATTCTCTAAAATCAGAAACGTCAACTAATGGTCAAGAAGACTATTCTTCTGAAGAGGACGATTCTGAATTGATGGTTCAGCATGGGAACCTTTTGAAGGCTTTTGACAAATGCCGCAAGGTAGTCAAAAAGCAGGTGAAAGAGATTGCCTCCCTCAAGAGAGTGAAAACAAGTCTGAAGGAGGAAATTGCAAAATTACTTCCTCTCACAGATGAAGTCCACTCCTTTAAAGAGGAATTGAAAAGCTCTGCTGAGGCATTAAGTCTAAAAGAGAAATTCTTAGATTAGCTAGAGGAAAAGCTCTTGGTGGAGAGAAAACTTGTGGAAAGTTACTCCAAGCCGAGGACAATTCTTCCCCTCATCGATAAGTTTTCAGCTCCCAAGAAGGGTAGTGCCAAAGAAAAGGGGAAGGCACCACTAGATCAACCCTCGTTTAAGAAGGTAATCTTCCCAACGAACAAGTTTGACCTTGAGTCGTCCTACGGTCATCTTACTAGGCCTACTTATGTAGAGCCCAAGAAGCGATACCAGGGATGGACCAGTCCCCGAAACTATGGTGCCAATGTTTTCAAAACACCTTATGAAGAGATTCAACTTCAGAATTATGGTACATATGTTCATGGACATAACTATAAAAAGGCACCAAAAGCCAAGACTTTTGTACCTAAGGTAAAGGAGATGGAGAAGCCCTGTGTCTGTTGCAATCAGGAGACTTCCACCTCCAAGTATGTTGCCCCTACTAGACCTCATATTCAAAGGGTAAAGCAGAAGTACAAGAGAAGGTACAACAGGTTTGACTGTTGGCGCTGCGACAAAATTGATCATTTTGGCGTGGATTGCTAGTTTAACCCTGCTAATTGTGTAACTCCACGAGTTAACCATGCGAGACCGACCACTCGCA
The DNA here is from genome assembly GCA_039513925.1 of Platanthera zijinensis. Classification (NCBI taxonomy): domain Eukaryota; kingdom Viridiplantae; phylum Streptophyta; class Magnoliopsida; order Asparagales; family Orchidaceae; genus Platanthera; species Platanthera zijinensis. The sequence goes on from CM077088.1 coordinate 118,072,512, forward strand.
AAGTTAATGTTTCTAGTGGTATTAAGCTGACAAGTAACTAAGGACCCAAATATATTTGAATTCCTAAAGTAAAATGATTTATGATTGCAGGTATGTCCAAAGGCCAACAAAAATCCAATCTGATATTTAGACAGCGGATGCTCTCGGCATATGGTCGGGACAAGAAGCCTACTGAAAGAATTTACCCCAGTCGAAGACGGACCAAAAGTTATATTTAGAGGGTCAGACAGGGGAATCACGAAAGGCTACGGTATGATTTTCAAAGGCATAGTTTCTTTCACAGACGTGACTTATGTTGAAGATTACAACACAATCTGATAAGCATAAGTCAATTATGTGACAAAGACTATATCGTTGAGTTCTACAAGGACAAGTTTCTGATAAAGTCGTCTGCAAATTTGGAGACGATCTTAACAGGCACTCGGAGTAGAAATATATTTTGTTTAAATTTTCTATGTTTAGACAATTCAACAGCAGTGTGCTTTTTGGCTAAAAGTAGTGTGTCTCTTTATGACCAATGACACAAGAGATTAGCATATATTAATTTCAAAACAATAAATATGTTATTTTCTCATAACTTAGTGCACGATGCCCGCAACATTAAATGCCTTAAAGAGAGTCCATATCACTCATGCCAAACGGGTAAGCAGACAAGCGCTACCTTCAAGGGTATTGCTGAAAAAGATTCTTCGAGAAGTTTGTATTTACTTCATATGGACTTATTCGGTCCCATGTCAATTCACAGTTTAGGATGTAAAGTATATACGTTGTTAATTGTTGATGACTACTCTCGTTTTACTTTGGTGTTCTTTCTGAAACACAAGTCAGACACATTTGATTTTTTCACTAATTTTGTCCGGCAAATTCACAATGAATTGAACTGCTCAGTGGTCAAAACCAGAAGTCATCACGGAACAGAATTTGAGTCTGGTGCCTTGACAAAATTCTGTGAAAGTCAAGGTATCTTTCATGAGTTTTGCTCCCCGCGTACTCCACAGCAAAATGGAGTTGCTGAGAGAAGGAATAGAACCTTAATTGAAGCATGTACAACTATGTTGAATGACGCTTCACTTCTAGAGTACTTCTGGGTTGAATCAGTCAACACAGCTTGCCACGTGAAAAACAGAGCTCTAGTCAACAAGAACCACCGTATGACTCCCTATGAACTATTGAAGGGCAGAAAACCGATCGTGTCCTACTTTAGAATCTTTGGAAGTAAATGTTTCGTACTTAATAATGTGAAGTATTACCGCACTAAGTTTAGTGACAAATGTTTTGAAGGTATTTTCGTAGGAGATAGTAGTCATAGTAAGACATATAGGATTTTTAACAAGAAAACACTGGTGGTAGAAGAGTTTATTAATGTTGTATTTGATGAGACAAGCATGTTCCAAAGCAGCTCTTCTAGTATCATTGGTGCAGATGCAAGTACCAGGTTCAAGGAACTAAGCTTGGATGAAGCAGTCAAAAAAGATGCTCCAAGCTCAGTCAAGGTCGTTGATGCGCCTTGCGACGCATCATAGTCTTTATGCATTTATTGTTTTTTGTATTTTATTTCATGCACTCTGTTTCCTGCATTTCTTTGCGTTGTTTTTCGACTTCAATAAAGAGGTCTGGTATTACTAGTAGTAGAACGATAACGGCAAGCCCAAAATTAATTACATAAGCATAGATTTCAAATTCAAATTTCAAAATTCAAAATCTCTTCAATTATTGAGAAAGTTCATTTAGAAGTGAATATTTTCAAAAAGGAATCAAATTTATGAGATTTCAGGTGTTATAGAAGGAAAGAAATAGAGGAAATTGAATCTATTTAAATCACCCATTAGTGGAGACAAAGGCAGACCGGACAAAACAAGAACGAAATCTTTCTCAATCTATGTTCATTGTCGGCGGATCCCGCAAGCCAAACGCCGACCTTTCCTTCTAGCGGCGGCGTGACATTCAGCTTCGTGCGTCTCCCGCTCCATCCAAAGAGCCGACCTCCAGCCCTCGTGCGTCAATCTACTCTTTCCGACGCGCCATCAGGAGACGTAGCCCGACCGCCATCGACCTCAGAGCCCTATTCCGGCGACCGGGAGTGGACATCAAGTCGTCGACTTTAACTCCACTTCCGACCGTGTTTTGTTCGCCCACTTTGGGGGCCGTCCGCTAGCCTTCAACCCGATCGCTGAAGAATAAGGGAAAACCACTGTTTGTGCTCTGATTTTGGGAAAACTCGTTCCCTCTCCTTGTGTTAGTATTAAATTTATGCTTCCCTTAATTAATTCATGAGCTTGCCGTTACATTCGCACTGCTAATAATATCGTTATTTCATAAGTTATTTGAACGTAGACTTTGCTTGTGGTCGTGTGGGTTCCGTGGAAGGTTCGACTCGTGAACGCGTGAGAGAACCACTCAAGCGAGGTTAACGAACTTCCCAAATCTCAGAGCGACGACGTTGAATTACGCGTGCAAAAATTTGATTTGGCCGCTCGGCCCTCTTGATTTTTTTACTTGGAAACTCTAACTTTCTATTATCAGTAAAAGTAATTTTTTTAATAAAAGTTAAGTATTTTTCCAAACCCTAAAATTGAGCCTACATCAGTCGTCGATCCAGGTATAGTGGATGAAGAACAACTAGATGAACCAACCCCAGAGAATGCTCCAGATGTTGCAGAGCCTGCTGGTGGAAGAGGAAGAAATCTAGTGTTCAGACACCTAAGAGATCACCCAGCTGATCAAATCATTGGAGAGTCAGGCAACGAAGTTAGAACCAGAAGAAGTACAACTAACGAGTTATTGCATCTTAGTTTTGTCTCAGGTTGAGCCGAAAAAGTTTGAAGAAGAAAACAAGGATGCCTCTTGGATCATGGCAATGCAAGAGGAACTCAACAAGTTCGAAAGATGCAAATTGTAGGAGTTGCTGCCAAGACCCAAGGGACGGAACGTGATCGGCACCAAGTGGGTTTTCAGAAATAAGCTGGACGAGAATGACGTAATCAGAAAGAACAAAGCCCGGCTTGTAGCTCAAGGATATAGACAAGAAGAAGGGATCGACTTCAATCAGACCTCTGCTCCAGTGGTCAGGCTCGAGGCGATCGGGTTGTTTCTTGTGTATGCTGCTCTCAAAGGCTTCACGGTCTATATAATGGACGTAAAGTCAGCATTCCTCAACGGGAATCTGAAAGATGAAGTATACGTAACGCAACCTCCAGGTTTTGTCAACTCCACTTTCCCTGAACATGTTAACTTTTTAAATAAAGCTCTCTACGGCTTAAAGCAAGCTCCACGAGCTTGGTATGAGACGTTGTCTAGCTTTCTTCTTGAGAACAAGTTCACAAGAGCAAAGATAGACAAGACATTATTTTTTAGGAAAGTAAAAGACAAGATCTTGCTACTGCAAATCTATGTCGACGACATTATATTTGGATCTACGGAAGACAACCTTTGCAAGAAGTTTTCCAAACTTATGCAAGGGAAGTTTGAAATGAGCAGTATGAGAGAGCTGAAGTATTTCTTAAGACTTCTGGTGAAGCAATCTGAAGATGGAATTTTCATCTCTCAGACGAAGTTCACCAAGGAGCTTCTTAAGAAACTCGGAATGGAAAACGCAATCTCGATGAGGACTCCAATGGGTTCAACTATGTCTCTGGACAAGGATGAGAAAGGGAAACCTTTTGATGAAACCAAGTACAGAAGCATAATTGGATCCTTGCTCGACCTCACTGCCAGTAGACCCGACATAATGTTTTCAACATGCGTCTGCGCTAGATTTCAGGTGAACTCAAAGGAATCTCATTACGTCGCTGTAAAGCAAATTTTAAGATACCTTAAGGGTACACCAAATCTTGGCTTATGGTACCCGATAAGTAATGATGTCGAGCTAATTGGGTTTTCAGATGCAGATTTTGCAGGAAGCGGAGATGATAGGAAAAACACTTCCGGGACGTACCAATTCATCGGAAGGCGGCTTATTTCATGTAGCAGTAAGAAGAAGAATTGTGTGGCAACCTCTACTGCCGAGTCAGAGTACATCTCTGTCAGTAGTTGTTGCGCACAGCTTCTATGGATCAGGAATCAACTCGAAGACTACAACCTAAAGTTCAGAGAGATTCCAATATATTGCGAATCATCCAGCGGAATAGCGATCGCGCATAATACAGTTTCTCATAGCCGGACAAAGCACATTGAAGTGCGATATCACTTCATCTGGGAGCATGTGGAGAACAAAGATATAGCCCTCAGCTATGTAACGACGGATAAGCAGGTCGCAGACATTTTTATGAAGCCGTTGGACGAGGTCAAGTTCTCGTTTTTCAAAACGGAACTAGGCATGCTGAACAAAGACTCATGAAGAAGGCCAAGAAGACAGGAACTCTCTCGGGAAATGCTACAGAAAGGAAGAAATTTGTCCAAGGCAAATTCGTCGAGTATCGGACAGCAAAAATCGCCGATTCGTCGGATATTCACGAATACACTCATCGAAACTCACCGAATCTGACTTTGCATTCGGTGAAACTCGCCGAATTTCACTTAGGTCAAACTTTCTTTCTATATTGGATCCGAAGAGCTGCCGAATATCAGGTACGCGCCATTCTAGGTCAAATTTAAAAGTATATATATATATATATATAAATAATCAAGAGTCGGGGCAACCGCGACACATTTCATCGAAACCAAAACAACGATATTCGCCAAACTGCTCCTCCTGACCCTTTGGCTCCAGCACAAGTTTCGTCGTCTCCATCCCGTGGCCCTGCTCCTGTTCTCTTCGATTAGGTCGTAGCAAGTGATTCCTGCAAATCTTTTCGATTTCCTGAAGCAGTTTCACTCAGTGGGTTGATTCCAACGGCCTGTTCTCGTCGTTCCGTCAGTGACAGCGATCAGTTCCAACCGGCAGATCAGTCCAGATATTTCTGTTTCATTCTCTAATTCTCCATGGCTCCTCAAAGCACCAGTGGTCTGCTAAGGGGTGGAGAACTAGTTCGTACAGGTTTTGCTTCAGCTCCTGATGAGTTCAAGAATGTGATCCTGATGTTGGAGACAGTCGGCCTCCCTTTTGTACTGGAACACCCTTGCAAAATTTTGGACAAGGACGTTCTTGAGTTCTTCGAGAATGTCAAGCTCCGACATGAAGACACCATCATCAAAAGCAAGGTTTGTAAGAGTTCAGTTAAAGTGAAGGCCTCTAATCTCACCCGGCTTTTGAGGCTTCCAGCCTGTGAAGAAGCAGATCACCTCGAAGAGGAAGACTTCTCAAGGGCATTGATGTCATGTGGATTGCCAAGGGGCACTAAGGCTGTTAAAAGGAAATGGATGAATGATGAAGGAAAGCTATTATCGAATATTATTAGAAAAGTATTGTTATGAAAGACTGGTTCACACGACTACCTATCATCTGAGATGTTCAAGATTATAGTGACGATCATCTGCAGAAAAAGAATGGATTAGGGTGCAATGCTGTTTGAAAAGATTAAGGACAGTCTCCGCACTCCCAACTTTGGAAGGATTATCAGCTTGTACTTGAACCAAATGGACAGAGACAAGTTTGAAATGACCAAAGGTGTGTCTATCCATCACCTCAAGAAAATCGACTCATCAATACACTTAAGATGGGATAGGAGGATTTTGAGGCTAGGGGGAGCCCCAAATATGCCTGAGGAGGAGGAAGAACAAGTTCCTGTGGACAGGATTCCGACTCCAACCCCCAGAGAAACTCCTGAGGGATTGAGTGCAGGAGCGGAGGGGGAGCTAGTTGAAACAGTTCCAGAGACCGAGAATCTTCTGACAGAGGTTGCTAAGATTGCTCAGACTGTTGTTTCTGAGATAGTGCATGTTGAGGTTGTGGATGAGGATGCTGATGATGAGGTTCCAGCTCCTTTTGAACAAGAGATTGATGATGTTTTAGATGCAGCTGAGGATGATTTACATGTGGATGACTATGAAATAGATACTGATGTGGTTTTGGTTGTTACTGATGAGCCCAAACTTACTGATAATGCTAATGATGGTTCTGAGCAGGTGTCAGTGGACAACATGATTGTCCCTCTCCCACAGATTACTCCTGCTTCAGCTTCTAAGGGGGAGGTGACTCAGTCCTCGATATTGGTTGCTACTCAGGTTGACCGGTTTATCCGCAACCTTGAGAAAAGAGTTGTCAATGTGACAGGTACTCCTCCAGTTATTCCAGAGGAGGTAGTAGATATTTCTGATGAGGAAGGAGATGCAGAGGAGCATCCTCCTGTCCTAACTACTGAAGAGTCGATGCTGATTTCTAAAGCTAGATTATCTCTGATCTATGAGTCACCCAGTGAAGATCTGCCCTCCCTCCAAAATATTCCTTCTGAAGATGTTACCGCCTCCAGTTTTGATAGTTCCATTTTGAAGACAATAGAGGTTCTGTTGGCAAGACAGCAAGAGCAATTTGAAGCCTGCATGCAGAAGGTTCTGGACAAGGTCAGGGAAACTAAGCAAGATGTTAATAACGGCCTTGCAGAAGTTAAAGTCCAGATTAACAAGCTTGATGCCAAGCTGGATTCGATGTTTGTCGAGGGTGGAAAAGCTCTCACTCTCAACATGCAAGGGCTCAAGTTTACTTCAGAAGTTCTTAATAATGTTGATACGAACGCAAAGACAATGATTGATGCCCACAACCGATCGATGGCTCACTTTGACAGCACTATTCCTGCTTATTCTAATGTTGTCATTGATGAAGTCAGAAAGGGGGTGGAGGCTATGAAAGTTAAGGTTGTTGCAGTTGAAGCTGCTATGGTAGAAAATTTCAAAAAGACAAATGACTACTGCTATAACAACTTTATGTGGCTGCATGGTCAGATGTTTAGCTCTCAAGTACCTGATGTGCCCGCTTATGTTGAAGTTCATCCCGCTGAGGATTACTCTCAACATTGGACAGACACACAGGAATTCTTTCAGGACACTGCTGCTGCTGCTAAAGTTCAAGTGGTTGAAGATATTCCTCCTGCTCCAGTCTACAAGAGAAGAAAGTATGGTGAAGACCCATCTGCTGTAAGATCAGACCCTGCCAGAGAACTGTCTGCCAGAGACAGAGAAATTAGTGAAGTGTGGATTCCTACTTCTAGAGGAATTATTCTAGACACCTTCGATGAATGGCATAAATATGAATTAGCCTCTGCCAAGAGAATAATACATTTCAGAAATCACAACAATGATGAGTCTGCGCCTCCAGCCCCTCCAAAGTATTATCCTAAGCCAAGGGCTTATTTTGTTAGGCAGCGTTAGAAGGATCAAGGTAAGCAGGCCTGATGTTCATGTTTTTTTAGTGTGATTTAGATGTGGTTGTGGTTGCCCTGAAAATTTTGAACTCTTATTAATATATATATATATATATATATATATATATAATTTATATGCCTTGGCTGGAATGTGGACGTTATTTTATTTTTCTTTAATTTACTTATCTTGTTAATTTTATGCTCTATGATAATATTTGTTATGTGCAATTCACCTTAGCTTATAGCATTCCGATTTCTTCAAATAGGGGGAAATTGTTGTGTATTGTATTCACAATAACTCTGATTTGAAGAAAGGTCTAGTTAAGCTAAGAGGAATTGTGACTGTATTTTTAGTTATGTACTTGCAGATTTACAATGCTAAATACACACCAATGTCAGGTTACAGTGGGTCAGTAAACACGGGACTATACAATGTAATTCTTCATTGTATAGGTCATTGTGTTGACTCGCGTGTAATCTCTCTATTTCAGTGTACTTCTATTCCAAGTACATGAGGAGGTTCAAGAAAGAAGAACTTGAATTAAGGAAAACAAAAATTTTACCCAAGTAAAATTTGTCGAGTATTGTAAGGGATATTAATAAAATTCGTCGAATATACTCATTGATACTCGTCGAATTCATTGTATATACTTACTAGCACTCGTCGAATTTATCATATGTACTTGTGGTAGAATTTCTGATAAGATGGAAAAACAGTTAAGTAAAATTCGTCGAGTAACATAAAGTATGCTCGTCGAATGTATCTAACGATACTCGCCGAATTCGTCAAATATACATGACGATACACGCCGAATTCGTCGAATCATCTCGACGCTACTTCTCTGAATTTTCTGAAGGCAAGGTTGTCGAATATCGCTTGATCGATGGCGTCGAGTGCGTCGATGGCGTCGAGTGCGTCGATGGCGTCGAGTGTGTCGAGTGCATCTTGACGTCGAGAGTGTTGAGTCTGCTAGCCAATACTCGTCGAATTTGTCGAGTATACTAGCCGAAACTTGACGAATTCGTCGAGTATAACTTCAGCGTTGGCATTGAGTGGCTAGCTAGCTTGAGCTGGATTTCTCTAAGTCAAATTCGTCGTATATCAACAACTATTCAGCGAGTATACTAGCGATACTCGACGAATATGACTTAGGTCATTTTTCCGACAATTTTTCAAAATCAGGCTCGGGTTGCAGCGGCCATGCACAATAGTTTTCTGATGTTTTATTTTTGGAATTTCTTTTATAACCGTTGCATTTGATGTTGCCTATAAATACTTATGGTGGATTTTTCTTCAACCCTAATCTTGCAAATTGTTCAAATTTTCAAATCGAGAAAGTTTCCAAAATCGCATTTCGTCGGCTTCCTGTCATGTACGTGAAATCCGATCGGCCGACGACTGCAAGAAAGCAAGATTCGATCTTCAATTTTCTGATTCGACTGGATCCAAGTATTCTGAAGATCTCTATTCCTACAGATCTAGTCGATTCAAGGTTCAAGATCCAAGTCTTCAAAATTTTCAAAGTTCCCGAGTTGTCGTGTTCTCCAAGACTATTCAAGATCATCTTTTCGAAGAACGACAGATAGAAGTCTCCAGATCTTGTAAAGATTGTGTAATATTATTGTGTAATTTTTCTGTTATATTTGTCGGAGATTTATCTTCGAGTGGTAGAACCGTTTGTGTATCGAGTGCTAGATCCGTTTGTGGATCGAGTCGTAGATCTGTTTGTGGATCGAGTTGTAGGAGAGGTTGTTCTCCGAGCGGCAGGAGGTTTGTCTCCGAGTGGTAGGAGGTTTGTCTCCGAGTGGTAGGACTTGCAGCTTCGAGGTGTAAGATTTGTTGAAATCTGAGAAAGATGAAGTAGTTGAATCTAGCCCATTGTGGTAGATAGGCGAGGCAGAACCGCGGACGTACCCAACACGGGGAACCACTATAGATCTGTGTTCTGTATGTTTGCATATTTTTAAGTAATTTTTATTCGCGAAAAAACACAGATATCACATATTCACCCCCATGTAGGTGATTTAGGTAGACGCTAGATACTTTCAGCGGCCCGTCCGTGGTGGGAACAAACTGATGGGATCTAACCTCTGTGATGCCCTCATCTCTCATCTCTCATCTCTCGAAAGGTGGATCCCGGTGCGATTGGTGGTGTCGGTGGTGAAACTAAAGATGACGAGTCCCCAGATGAGGGGGTGGCAGCACGGGGTAGATTGTGGTGGCCATCAGACGTAGGTGGAGTACGAAAGTGGAAAGGCAACAAATGTGGTGGTAGGGGCGGCTGGGCATCTTCACGGCTAGGGTTCACATACTCGTGAGGCTCATAGTACGGCGTCAGATCCTCAACATTAAACACCGGATGAATTCTCATACTAGCCAGGATATCGAGTCGATAGGCATTTGATGGAGACGACGGCCCTCAACGTGTTGAAGACGGAGACGGCATGCTTACGGAAGTTATCTCACCGCCTCCAAGTAAAGATTTGCGGCGTCGTGACGACCATGTGGAGCGACGTCAAAAGATCCGCCCGCGGCGCAAACCAATCTAATGATAGCTTAATTAATTCATTTTCATGTTTTTTTATTTTGGCAATGTCTATGGCAATGTTTATGCCATGTTGTGTTTTATTTTTATGAGTGTTGTTTTATTTAGTTACTATGGGCTGCAAATAGCCAAACATTTGATGTAGCCTATAAATAGGCAAGGGTGTTTTCATTTTGATTATTGAAGAAAGAAATATTGAAACCCTAAAAAATCTCCCCTCTTGAAATTTTTCTCTCCCCCTTCTTCTTGGCCGAACTTCCCCATCTTCCCCTCTCCTTGGCCGCCGGCCACCTTTCTCCCTTCTGCCTCTTCTATTCTCCTCCCTCCTCCTACCCACCACCACCACCCTTCTTCTACCCTTCTTCAACCCGAGCCACCTTCCCCTCCAACAACAAGCCGCCGGCCTACCCCTCACTCCCTTCAAAAAACCGACCCACCATCACCTCTCACAAAGCCGACCCTCCTCCCTCACTCCCTTGCAACCATCCCTAGCCGCCTCCTCCACTAGTAAATCCGACCACCGTTAAGGATCCCTTCCTCCCCTTTACTTGTGAAGAAATCGGCCAAGGCAAGCTTGCCTCCTTGTGGATTCCTAACACCGGCGTGAAGCGACGAAGGCGGGCAAGATTTTCATCTCCTTTCGGCGCAACTCTAGCGAAGCCGTTGAGAGGCGATCCAAGTAGAGTGTAATCGGAATCACCCTTCCGATTGGGTAACGAAAATCCCTCCTACCTCTTGTGTGTTTTCATTTCTTAGAATAGATCTTGTGGTGGATTATTTTTGGCGTTGTTTTAGATAGCTTGAAATTGTATCGTGGATTACTTCGCATGCTTTGTATTTCCCTTATCTTCGTTTTATATTCGGGAAGGTTTGGCGAACCTCGTTTGACTTTTGTTGGGAGAGATCTACCCATTCCGAATCGAACTTTTCGGTAGATCTCTTTTGGTACAACATCGCTCGGTCGGATCCAATATTGGTCCTTTTAGCTCGATCGAACATTGGCCTTATAGCCCTTGTTGGATCCAAACCGGCTTGGCTACCCGTACGCTAGCAAAATATTGATAGATGTAATTGCGTGGTGTCGCGTAGAGCGATTGTGCGAGTGTAGGGTTTGGATCGAAGAGTGTCGTGGCGTTAGGCCGTAGTTCCAAACGGTGTGAAACGTGCAAGCCTGCATCAATTTGGTATCAGAGGAAGGTTATTGTCGATTTCCTAATCGGCACCATCCTTCTATTTTTTTAGGTAGGCTAAAGAAAATATAAATTACAAATTTCAAAATTTCAAAATTCAAAATTTAAAATTCAAATTTCGAATTTCGAATTTCAAATTTCAAATTTCAAATTTCAAATTTCAAAATTCAAATTTCTAATTTCAAAATTCAAAATTCGAAATTCAAATTTCAAATTTCAAATTTCAAATTTCAAATTTCAAATTTCAAAATTTCAAAATTTCAAATTTCAAATTTCGAAATTTCAAAATTTGAATTTCAAATTTCAAATTCAAAATTTCAAATTTCAAATTTCAAATTTCAAATTTCAAATTTCAAGATTTCAAATTTCAATTCTCAAATTTCAAATTTAAAATTTCAAATTTCAAAATTTCAAATTTCCAATTTCAAATTCTAAATTTCAAATTTTTCTCAAAATCTAAAAAATAAAATTCTGGAAATTCTCTATCTTTTTTTTAATAAGAAATCCAAAAAAAATTTATTTTTCATTAAGTCATTATTTTTATTAAGTTATTTTAAAATTTAATATTTGGTGTGCTAATAGCGGTCTAGATTCTTATTTTCTAAATAAAAAAATTCCAGAAAAATTTTTTAATGTTCATCCTATTTTTCCAGCAAAAACCCTATCCTATAATCTTTATAACCCTAGACGTTTAGCGGGAACAAATCAATCTTTAAAAAAATAAATAGGCCCAGGCTTTTTATTCTTTGCATGTGCACCGGTTCCGGTTGAGTTTTCTCGCCGGTTCCCTCTGAAATGGCCCATGACGTCAACGTCACCTGAGGAAAATCATATATGGCGGGTTGTCGGAGTCCTACTCTCTCACCTTCCTTAGTTGGTGCATTTCGCAAGGAGATGAACAGCAAATTTGACGCCCTTAAGGATTTATTAGACCAACTTAGTGGTCAGTTTCCGACTTCTCCTCTTGAGGCCCCTAGACAACATTACCAGCATGATGGTAATTCTAAGTCGACTAGGATCGTATCAACCCCCTACGATGGGTTGGGAGGTCCCCAGGCCTTCCTTAGATGGGTTGTTGAGTTGGAAAGTTACTTCGAGCGTGCACGTGTGCCAGACCACTCCCAGGCTTGCGTTGCGAGTATACAATTAACTGGTCTAGCCTGGAGCTTTTGGAACAGCGCCAAGAGACGTTATGTACCTGGTGCCAGTTGGACTATCATGAAAAGTCTACTCACCCATCAGTACGCTCCTGCAGAATTGTTCGATGTAGTGACACCTTTACGGCGGGGCACGAGACCCCTTCCTGTTTATGAGAGTGTTCCTATCAGCGTGATTGAATCTGAGCTTGCGATTACGAGTACGCCCGTCACTGAGGACGATGCTGTTAATGTTGACAACATGAGCGGCGATGAGGAGTTTGGTTACCCGAGTGACTTGGATGAGGATTTCTCATTTGAGGAACCCTCTCCACTCCCTTTCGACGACATTTTGGAGTCATCCCCTTTGACTGTTGTGGAGCCTTTTGATGATCCTAAGTCGATTGTTATTCTAGCTGAGTCAGAAGAGTTACCTTATGTTGAGAGCTTACCCAGTCGTGAGGTAGACGATGTTTGGGATGATGATATCTTGACCTGTGAGAGTATTACCTTGCCTTTTACTAGCCACACTAGCGTTGTGACTGATCACCCTAGTGTTGAGAGGCCTCTCCAAACTACAAGCCCCGACGTGTTAGAGTCTACGATTACACCTAAGGAGAATATCTCTGATTTTCCTGAGGATCTTGTAAGTGAGGATGTTCCAATCGATTTCTCTAATCACGAATTAATAGATGCCCCAACTGATTTGGAAGACTTACTATACGATCAACATTTATTGTTGGAAGAACTTTCGGATGAGTTGGTAGAGTCCTCCCGTGAGGAATGCAATTCGGAGAGTGAGTTGGGTGATGACGAGCCAGATGAGTTTTTCGTGATGGAAAATCCTCTGTTTGATTTTTCGGTTGATTTTGATGGCTTGCACACGGAGGATGTTACTTGGACGAAAAATCCGTATTTTGGCATGGGGAATGACTTAGCCCCTCCTCCGGAATCTATCGATGCTCCCATTCGTGAGATTTGTACTGCTACTGATGTCGTGACTGACGTGTTGGAAGTTTGTCCTAGTGAGAGAGTGTTATTTTCGGAAGACGTTATTGATGTCTACCCGGATGAGCGTCCCCTGACGCTAACTCCGTCGCATGAAATTAAATTTGATCTCGACTCTCTCCCAGTTTTAATTTTACCGACTCTCCCTCCTGATCGGTTGATCCGACTAGCGGACCCATTTGGACACAAGTTTTGTATTTCTGATCTGGATCATTGTATTTGGCCAACCTTGCGGGCCCCTCCGTTGGGCATGTCACCTTTGACGGTTCGTTACTCTACGTATCCATCTATGGTTATGTCCACGACTGTTTTTGATTCTGATTCTGTGGCCATAAGGCCTATTATCCTAGTTGTGTCTCGATGTGCTTACCCTTTCGGTCTATTTGCACATGTTTTTCTACCCCCTGATGAAGTCCCGTTAGCGCCACCTGACGTTATTATATTGGTGTCATCTGATGTAGCTCCGCTGGTGTCACCCTATTTATTTCTATTAGTGACCACGGTTTGGCCCCATGAGTTGTCTCGCTCGCACCTCTTGTCACACCTGAGAGCGTCCAACTCTCTTAGTAATTATGATGCGCAGATTCCCTTGGCATATTTGCATGCCAAGTGTGGTCGTAATAATTTTCGAATTAGAACTGCGACTTTGGAGCCATTTGAAGTCATCTTTGATGTTAAGGCTCCCGTCCCCCCTGACTTAACCCCTATATCCTCCGTATTCGGGTTGAGTCACGTAGCCCATGGTTTCACTCCCCACGATAGTATGATTCTTAGGCGCGCTTTAAAAGAATTAATCACTCTTGTTGCGTCTCTTTATTTTCCCTCTAGTTTGTCGCCGAAACTCACCCCGGATTATGCTCATTATGATCCCCTTTTATATAAGCACATTAGTAAAGCGCTAGCCATACCAATTAATTCGAATCATATTTATGCTAGCTTACATAAAAGAGTATCTCACTGTAAGACGATCGATTTAGATTTGGTGCGTCTCGACCCTGAACGGATGCCTTCGGGCACTTTAGAAAGTTGGCGATTTGGTAAGCGGGACCTTTATCGGATATTAATGAAAATTGGAGAATTTACTTATCATCTGAAGCTTTCCATTGATTGGGGTATTACCCCTTATTTTGATGTTTCTAATTTAACGCCGTATGATTCTCCACCACATGATTTATTTGCCTGTCCGTTTGGGTCCACTTTGTTCTCTTTGGGGTTGGGTTGTGAGTTTATACTTGGATTGTTTTCTTCTTCGGACTTCTCTGGAGGTACGTTGGTTGTTGATGCTAAATTTTGTTTTCCTTTATTGCCTAATGCTTCTCCAAGGTTCCCTAGGAACAAATTTTTGCATGACACGTTACTCCAGGTTGTTGTGCTCTTCTTTCCAAGTGAGGTTGTCTGCCACTCGGAGGTTCTATTGGATGATGCTTCCCCGCACTGGTACTTTCAGACCTACTCATCGGTGATGAGTAGTTTTAAGCGGGGGAGGATTGATGGAGACGACGGCCCTCAACGTGTTGAAGACGGAGACGGCATGCTTACGGAAGTTATCTCACCGCCTCCAAGTAAAGATTTGCGGCGTCGTGACGACCATGTGGAGCGACGTCAAAAGATCCGCCCGCGGCGCAAACCAATCTAATGATAGCTTAATTAATTCATTTTCATGTTTTTTTATTTTGGCAATGTCTATGGCAATGTTTATGCCATGTTGTGTTTTATTTTTATGAGTGTTGTTTTATTTAGTTACTATGGGCTGCAAATAGCCAAACATTTGATGTAGCCTATAAATAGGCAAGGGTGTTTTCATTTTGATTATTGAAGAAAGAAATATTGAAACCCTAAAAAATCTCCCCTCTTGAAATTTTTCTCTCCCCCTTCTTCTTGGCCGAACTTCCCCATCTTCCCCTCTCCTTGGCCGCCGGCCACCTTTCTCCCTTCTGCCTCTTCTATTCTCCTCCCTCCTCCTAGCCACCACCACCACCCTTCTTCTACCCTTCTTCAACCCGAGCCACCTTCCCCTCCAACAACAAGCCGCCGGCCTACCCCTCACTCCCTTCAAAAAACCGACCCACCATCACCTCTCACAAAGCCGACCCTCCTCCCTCACTCCCTTGCAACCATCCCTAGCCGCCTCCTCCACTAGTAAATCCGACCACCGTTAAGGATCCCTTCCTCCCCTTTACTTGTGAAGAAATCGGCCAAGGCAAGCTTGTCTCCTTGTGGATTCCTAACACCGGCGTGAAGCGACGAAGGCGGGCAAGATTTTCATCTCCTTTCGGCGCAACTCCAGCGGAGCCGTGGAGAGGCGATCCAAGTAGAGTGTAATCGGAATCACCTTTCCGATTGGGTAACGAAAATCCCTCCTACCTCTTGTGTGTTTTCATTTCTTAGAATAGATCTTGTGGTGGATTATTTTTGGCGTTGTTTTAGATAGCTTGAAATTGTATCGTGGATTACTTCGCATGCTTTGTATTTCCCTTATCTTCGTTTTATATTCGGGAAGGTTTGGCGAACCTCGTTTGACTTTTGTTGGGAGAGATCTACCCATTCCGAATCGAACTTTTCGGTAGATCTCTTTTGGTACAACATCGCTCGGTCGGATCCAATATTGGTCCTTTTAGCTCGATCGAACATTGGCCTTATAGCCCTTGTTGGATCCAAACCGGCTTGGCTACCCGTACGCTAACAAAATATTGATAGATGTAATTGCGTGGTGTCGCGTAGAGCGGTTGTGCGAGTGTAGGGTTTGGATCGAAGAGTGTCGTGGCGTTAGGCCGTAGTTCCAAACGGTGTGAAACGTGCAAGCCTGCATCAGCATTTGTCCCAATACGACTAATAATAGAGTACGGACCCATTCGCCTAGCGCTTAACTTTTTGGCAGGCCCTGAGGGGAGCCTCTCCGGGCGGATTCACACCATTACTTTCTCGCCTTCATTAAATTCTTGTTTTCGTCTTGGCATATCCACATGGGTTTTATAACTTTCATTGCTCATTATTATTTGTCGGCGAACCAACTCATGTAACTCGTGCAAATGTTGTGTAATGACTCAGCAGACTCACTAGGTCGCGACTATAAAGGACTCAGGACGAGTTCAATGGGCTTCTTAGGGTCGTATCCTGATACTACATGGACTGGACTCAACCCGGTGGACTTATTGACTGAGCTATTGTAGGAGAACTCTGCAATGGGAAGATCTAAGTCTCAGCGACCTACATGCTCTCCTACTAGACACTGCAAGAGATTCCCTAAGGTCCTGTCCACTACTTTGGTATGCCCATCCTTCTGCGGATGATATGTTGAGGAGAACCTAAGGATGGTGCCGGTCTTAAGCTACAAAGTCTTCCAGAAGTAACTCATGAATCTCACATCGTGGTCTGACACAATCGACTTGGGTAGATCATGCAATCGAAAAATATTCCTCATGAAGATATATGCAACGTGAGTCGCATCTGCCGTCTTGCGGCAAGCGATAAAGTGTGTCATCTTCGAAAAACGATCGACCACCACGAAGATGGAGTCGTGTTTTCGTAGAGTGCGGGGAAGTCCAAGAACAAAATCCATGCTAATGTGCTCCCAAGGGCGGTGGGATAGGTAAAGGCGTGTACAGACCGGTGTTATGTTTGGTACCCTTCGTCGTTTGGCAGATACGACAGTGGCGGACAACGCGAGCCACGTCCTTAAGGCTGGGCCAATAAAGACGGTCCTCGACAATGGCTATGGACTTATCTCGCCCAAAGTGCCTTGCGACTCCGCCCGCGTGCAACTCCCAAATCAAATAATCACGATATGATGTATGGGGAACGCACAGGTGGAAGCCCCGGTACAGGTATCCCTTAAAGATCTGATATCCCTCAACAGGGTCGGGTGGGTCTCGGGATAGGGCGGTGTAAATCTCGTTAAAGTCTGGGCATGTCGGATAATCCAGAATAAATCTCTCAAGCTCATCTACGCTAGCGGTCATCATCTGCAACAGGGAGACGCGGCGACTCAACGCATCAGTCGGTTTGTTCTCAACACCAGCTCGGTGTTTGAGAATATAATGAAAGTCCTGCAGATACTCGACCCATTTGGCATGTCGGTGTCTCAGTGTGCGCTGCGAATCGAGATAACGTAAGGCCTGGTGGTAAGAATAAAACATAAACTTTCGGGGAAGGAGATAGTGTCTCCAGTAGCGCAAAGACTGGACAATAGCATAAAATTCTCGATCATAGTTCAAGTATTTCTGTTTGGGCTCGTTCAACTTCTCACTAAAGTAAGAAACTGGGTGTTCCTACTAGCTCAAAACGTCACTGATACATACACCAGACGCATCACACGCGACCTCAAAAGCACGACTAAAGTCCGGCAATCTCAGAACAGGAGCCGTCGTCAGTCTCTCCTTAATCTCCTCGAAGGCTCTAGTGGCGGCGAGGGTCCAATTGAACTCTCCCTTCTTGAGACAGCTCGTATAGAAGGCGGCAAGTGCGTGAAAACTGCGAGCCTCGTGAATGTTCGTTGACACGGGCCAGTCGCGATTGGATTTGACCTTCTCAGGGTCAACAGATACTCCAGTCGAGGATATAATAAATCCTAAGAAGTGAACGGACTCAGAGAGGAATGAGCACTTCTTCAGATTGACATACAGTTTCTCATGGAGGAGGGTGCCAAAGAGAAGCCTCAAGTGGTCGAGGTGGGCAGCCTGAGTCTGGCTATAGATCAGTATGTCATCAAAATACACGACCAGAAACTTGCCCATGTAGGGCCGCAACACCTGTTTCATAACTCTCATGAACGTGCTCGGGGCGTTAGATAGCCCAAATGACATAACTAGCCACTCATAAAGACTGTCTTTGGTTTTGAATACGGTCTTCCACTCATCGCCCTCACGAACTCATATCTGATGATACCCACTACGGAGATCGATCTTGGAAAAGATTTGGGCACCGGACATAGTATCCAGCAGATCGTCGAGTCGAGGGATCGGGAAGCGATACTTGACTGTGATCTTATTAATGGCGCGGCTATCAATGCACATACGTCAACTACCTTCCTTCTTAGGGGTAAGAAGGGCGGGGACCGCACACGGACTCATACTCTCACGAATGAACTGCTTCTGAAGAAGCTCGTCAACCTTCCTCTTGAGCTCAACGTACTCATTTGGGTGCATACGATAATGGGGCAGGTTCGGGAGAGAAGCCTCCGGAAGTAAGTCAATAGCATGTTGGATGTCTCGTGGAGGAGGCAGCTCATCGGGGAGCTCGTCAGGCATAATGGCCGCAAACTCACCTAAAAGTGGACGCACCGCTAGTGGATGGTCAACAAGGGTGTCCTCAGTGGCCTGAGTAGCGGCAACCACGTAGATAATATCCGACTCAATGCTATCCCGCAAAAACTCACCTCTCCTCAAGATATGCAGAGGCCTCGAAGCACTCATACTCACAGATGGCTCTACCAAACCTTTGGATCTGTCCCGGGGCTGGGTGGGAGTTAAAGTAATCTCCCGCCCCTTGTCGCAAAAGATACACGTGTTCGAACCGAAACATGTGACGTCATGATCAAATAGCCAGGGGAGGTCGAGTAAAACATGAGCGACGTCCATGGGAATAACATCACACAAGACCTTGTCCTGAAATGAAGCAATAGTGATCGGGACGAGGCAACGTTGGGTGACCTGAATCGCCGTCATATCAACCCAGACGACACGATATGGGTGGGAGTGAGGCTCTGTCTTAACCTGCATACGGTCAAGCCCCTTCTGGGCCACGATGTTCACACAACTCCCACTGTCGATAGCCAACTTGCAGGGACCGCCTGCAAAAGGAAAGTATGTGTAAAAGATGGTGGTGCGTCGTCAATCCTCATCTACACGAGGGGTGTGTAGAAGGCGTCTAATCACTCTCACCTCTAAAGATCTCTCGGCGTCACTCTCCCAACCTTCAGTTCCCTTAACTTCTTCCGTGGCCTCCTCATCTTCCTCCAAATCTTGCTCCTCACCCTCAACTAGCAGATTCCGTGTGGGGCACTGCGTCGTCATGTGTCCTCTGCCAGAACATCTATAGCACAAAATACCCCGAGATCGCTGGCCATCAGTGGCAATGGCTTTGCCCTTCGCATCTGCGGGGATACGTGAGGTTGCAGCCGTGGTGGTCTGGGCGGAGCGGGTTTCCTAAAAGTCAAGGACTCAGTCCAAGAAGTGAACAGCCTCGTGCTAGAAGATCGGAGGTATTGTTCGTACTCGAGAGCGAGCTGAAATATCTGATCGACCGTCTCAAAACGTTTTGAAATCAACTCTCTCTAAATCTCAGAACGAAGGCCCGCCTTGAAACGGGAGGTTGTGGCGATAGGCTCCTCCGAGACGTCACTCTTAACGACTAGCTCGTCAAAGCGAGTCATAAACTCAGTGACAGTAAGTGACCCCTGTCGTAAGTTCTGTAACTGCTCAAACAACGTCCCGGTAGGAAGTAGGTAGGTACTTCTTGCTCAACCTTTGCTTCATCTCATCCAACCTGGTGATGGGGTAATAACCATCTCGATCAAATGCTCTCTCTCGACGCTAATCCAGAATACCTTAGTCTGTCCAATCAGCTTCATTTTTGCGAAGCAAACACAACACTCGAACTCATCTCATACCACTCGAAATAGTGGTCCATGTCCAAGAGTCAATCACTAAAGGCTTTCGGATCTAGGCGACCATCAAACGAAGGGGCGCCGAGTCGAATGCGACGAGTGATGTCATGGTGGTGGCCACCTCTCCGTGGGTCGGGATAATCCTCGGGATAATTATCATGGGCGAAGTCATATTGAGCGGGTGGGGGACCGCGCTCTCTCCGACCCAGGAGATAATACTCATCGTGGTGATGATCATGGTGACCGTGTAGGGGTACACGATCTCTGGAGTCAAGCTGAGGCTGACATGGCATACGGTACTCATCACGCTGATGTGGAAGTTTAACACGCACTGGGTCAGGATTTCGCCTTGCCGGCGGAGTTGGGGCTCGGTGAGGAATATCACGACGGTGGCGGTCTACTTGAGGTTGACCGACTCTGGGGCGTTGGTCGAGACGTGGGGAAGCATCAGGGTTGTCCTCAAGTGAATCATCACGCTGTGTCGAGTGTCACTGAGGTTCTTTAAGTGGTCCAAACGAAGATTCACCTCGGCAAGATTATGCGCACATCGTTGAACTGGGCACCTAAAGTGTCAAAACGATCTAGGATAAGGCGTTGAAACTCAGCAAAAGTGGCGTCCGAATTCGAACTTGTCACTCGGTCTTCAGTGATTAACGGTTCTGACATGCTTGCCCTAAAGATCCAACCACTACGGAGCATGCAAATGGCTTAACCTTGCCTCTGATACCAAAATGATGTAGGGTAGGCTAGGGGTGCATAAAACCTAGGACTCTTAGGTATAAATGCAAAGGCAACTCTCTAGTATGATCATAAAAGCAATGCGATTGTCGGTTACGGCGACAAATAAATTTGAGCAATGAAGCTTTCTAACGCCACGCAGATATTCAAAATTGAAAGCAATTAATTAATTCAGCAATTTTATAACGGCTTTCCTTCGCTCGGATAGCCAAAACTCACGGCGAATAGCTCCTCCTGCAAATTAATAGAGTATCGAAAACAACTTTCTAATAGCAAGAATCACAGCAAATATATTAATCCACCAATGAGAATGTCAAATCAAATAAGCAAATAGCACAAGAAACTCACAAAGTAGCGGGCTGAACCGACACTGAAGAATTTGGGTCCGGATGTGTAGATCAGCAATCAGAGGTGCAACCGGCGGCGAGAAGATGAAGGCGGTGGCTGTCCTTGGCAGTAAATGGTGAGATCGGGTGAGAAATGGGTAGATCCGACCACGCACAAGTAGATCCGGGCTGGGGAGGGGTAGATCTGATGTGTAGGAACGGATCCGGGCTAAAATGACAATATGAGTGGAGGGAAACGACGGACCGGGGATGAAATTCTCAAATCTAGATTGATCTTAAGGATAGGTGTTGTTTGGTAGTGGAACCACGGAAGGGGGGGTTGTGGGATAGGGCAAATAGAGATTTGCATGGGTGTGCGGCAGGAGAGGAGGGGGCGGCTGGTGGTTGGAGTGTTGTAGGAGGGTGGCGTTCCTGTAGCAAGGAGGGGTGGAGGTATAGGGGGATGGCAGGCTGGCGGCGGGCGGTTGTCGGCCTGCACGAAAAACAGTCGGTCGGCTGTGTTTGGGCGCAGGATTGGGGGGGCTGCAGCGATTGGAATAGAGGTCTGAAGGGTGGAAAACAAAGACAGGGGTAGGGGGTATCTTGGGAGGAAGAACGAGCACCTAGGAGTCGTCACCTAGGATTTCACGGCGTCGGCACCGGGGAGGGATCGCTGGAATCCGGGAACGAAGTTCTCCAAATTCTGCAATGACTGAATTCAGCCCCTACAAAACTTATTTATAAGAAGAGAACAAACTATGGCTTCACCATCAACGGCTATGATTGGCCGGTGGGGTCGGCCACTAAATACATAAAAAAAACTCAAAAGAAATAAACTAATATATGTTTTTGACTCGCGGCGACGTGCTAGACGCAACCGCAGAGTCAGATCGGCGATCTAATCAAGCCTTCCTGCGCGAATAAATGAACGTGGGTCTCGCCTTGTGGCGAACCTCTCCAGGTGCACAATCTGATGGATCCCCATCACTACCGCTAGTCGATCTCAAAGACTGCTCATAATGAAGCGCGACATGAAATGTCTGGTCGAGAGACTCAGAGTAGTGATAGGTCAACTTAGCAAATATCTCAAATCAGAGTCTAGACCGAAATTGGGAAGTGGTCCTAGCTAACTCCTCTTGGATGACGATCCTCACTACTAACTTATCAAGTTGATCCCAATACTCAGTGACGGAAGCGGATCCCTGTTAAAGGGGGAATAAATGCTCTAGTAGGAAACTCCGATAGAAAGCAAGTAAATACATCCAACATAAAATATCCTTCATCTCCGCCCAACTGGAAGTGGTGAAGATGTTCTCGCTCATGGGTCCTATCAATGCTAAGCCAATATGCACTCGGATGATCTAGCAATCTAAGTTTCGCAAAATTTATGCGGCACTCACCGAATAACTTAAAATGATCGAGGTAATATTCCATGTCCACGAGCCAATAACTAAAGGACTCGGGACTCAATGAGCAGTCAAAAGAAGGGGCAACAACACAAAGTGACACTCGAGATCTCTCTCAAAATGACGATCCTCACAATAATCATCCCTAAGGTAAATGAACTGTGTTGAAGGATCAATACAATTCGCTCGTGTACAGGAATATGAACAACAACAAGCATCATACTGATAATCTCTAGCATAGTGGAATCATGTCGCTGGATCAACAAGATCTCTGGAAGTGGACTGCTACAATCAAGAATAATCATCATAGTAACGTGAGGATCTCCCTGAAGGGGTTCTATGGGAGCGGGTGTAAATGGACTCGGGATCCCCAAATAGATGAGAGGAATAACAGTGATACCAAGCCATGAAGAAACCTATAGACTCTACAACTACGTATTAAGCTAAAGCTCGAACCTGGGCTCTGATACCAATTTTACGTGGGACGAATCTATAGGATATGAACTTATGATGCTCTAACCCTAAATGCAACACATGTGAAGGTGATGAAGGTAATTAACCAACGATGAACCCTAAAATGAAGACGTAAATGAGTTCAAGCACACAATCCAATGAACTACCAGAGGATAACTCTAATGCGATGCACATGCAATGACTCACGCATGCAAGTATTTTCCGACACAATTAATTAAACAAATTAATTTAAAAATATCATGTAAGTCACAATTGTTTACAAATATTGCAATGAAAGTAAGCAGACAACAATTACAAGTTAATTGAGAGTGCACAAAAATTAAAATGCAAAGCGAATAATTTTTGCACGTCAATAAGGAGATACGGAAATCAAAATAATTCAAACCAACTATTATTAATAATTCAAGTTATTCATACAGTGCGAAGAAATAAACACGAGAAAGTAAAAGCTCGCCAAGTAATGGATGTTGGTGGAGGTGGTGGTTGTCCGGAAATGAGAATACTACCTTTTGGAGGGTTTCAGTGAGGGGTGGTAGCTGTTTGGAGGACTGGTAGGGCTATTGGAGGCGGGCAAAACGCATGTATAGTGTTGTGGAAGCGTCGGAGTGGATATATGGAGGAGTATTGTCGTAGAAATGGAAGGAGAGGGCTGGAGAGAATTTAGGGAGGTGATTGGGAGTTGAATTGGCAGTGGAAAGGGGATGGACAGAAGGAAATAACAACGGGGACGTGCTAAATGGTGTGATATTGAAGCAGAGAGAGAAGAGGAGGCGGTCGGAGGGCAGTTGGGGGCTCAGGAAGGTGGTTGAATGCATGAAAGGGAGGAGGAGGCCGGAGGCTGTGCTGGGAAGGGGCGGCGGCTGAAAAAGGGAAGAATAGTGGCGAAAGGTCTTCTGGAGGCTTGGGGAAGTGGCTGAATGTAGAGGAAGAGAGGAGCCCGACGGCTATGCTGGGAAGGAGAGGCGGCGGGTGGAGAAGCGATGGATGGCAGCGGAAGGCTTGAATCTGGGAATTGGAGGTAGGAAAGACGGCGGATGGGGGAGTCAGCACCCCCGGAGGCAGGATCCGGCGGCATCACAATGCAAGGAAGGCTCGACGTCACATTGAAGCCCACGATCAAGCAGTTTCTTGAAACCGTAATCTTCCTCGATGCCCGATTCATCTGGCCGTTGGAAAGATATAAGGGGGGAGTTAGGTTAAGAATATTCAACGACCACGATCGTCTGATGGATATTTTAACATAACTCCCAAAATACAAAAAAAAATACATAAAAAGTGAAAAATTGTGACGAACGAGATGCCAGTCACCGATTGTCCATCCGACGATCCAAAAATTGCCGATCTCCATCAGAGAGTCTTCTACTTTCCACTAGGACAGAAGATCCCTAAAGATGGATCTAGGTGAATTGAACCACAACTTTGTAAGCTAAAGCAATCAATGTTGGGAATAGGGAATTTATGATTTTTCCCTTCTTGAAGGACAAAAAATATTAAGCCTACTGACAAAGAACTTGACAGACCTTCTCCAAGCTTTGCACACTGGGACGACATTTCAACCTAGACCAACTTACTTTTTGGCTTCTTGTAGGTGACAGAGTAAAGTTGTAACGACAAAAAATCCGGCGGCAAATTGTTATGGGGCTAGCCCGTAACGTCGTCAGAGGTGGCGATGGAGGCGGAGATATGAGGAAAGCCGAGCTCAACCAGTGGAGAATGCGAGAGGAGGTTATCACCATGACACTCAAAATGGGGGTAGTTTGAAAAATTGAGGAAAGCTATACGAGTTCGTACTATTGGGAGGAAGTGTATCCAAAAAGAGAGAGACTCTCACTTTTATGGAAGAATGGAGTATCAAGTTTTTGGGAACCACAAATACTTCTAGTACCTATCTGCTATATAGCTAGTTAATTTTTTGCATTTTATTTCTGCATTTTTATTGCTGCATTTACTTTCTGTATTTTTATTGTTGCAAGTAATTTTTCCTTTGTGCGGCTGTGTCAGCAATTGTGGTAAAATTTGCAAGAAATTGCAAAAGGATTTAAATATTCTATTTGCCCCTCTATAGTAGTTATTAATTATTATATTTATAAATTGAACTTTAAAACTTGTACAGAACACGAGAGTCGCACCTCTCGCCTAAGTTGTTGGGCCAGTTGTTTAAGCATCATCAATCCAACATACAATATACCCATCCTTATAGGAGCACCAAATAACAGAAAGAGCTTTGAAGCAAAAAAAAACATAGGCCCAACCGACATTCTCGAGTCGTAAGTGGGCTTCTTTGACCGAGTATGTGTGTGCACGCATCAAAATCCAAACAATAAAAGGTACGATAGAGTAAAGCAGAAATAGACCTTATAAACAATATACATGAAAACAACCGTTTGCGTAAAAATCATGCATCTAACATGTGACAGCTTCTATCAGGTAATTCAAAAAAAACCTAGCAAAAGGAAGTATATAAATGAAACAGATAACGATGAAACATCTGCATTATTATCAACATTTTAAAAATATAT
This sequence comes from Platanthera zijinensis, assembly GCA_039513925.1. Lineage (NCBI taxonomy): Eukaryota > Viridiplantae > Streptophyta > Magnoliopsida > Asparagales > Orchidaceae > Platanthera > Platanthera zijinensis. The sequence goes on from CM077088.1 coordinate 118,097,694, forward strand.
CCAAATTTGTCATGTTACCTGAGCAAGCGCTTCAATCTCAGACGGCATAGTTGCACTAAATAACAATGTTTGGTGCTTTTTAGGAAGATTATGCATAACCTGGCACAATCAAAAGATAAATAGATATGAGAATATATTTTCTTGTAAAAACTAGAAGAAGACGTTCACAAAACGAACCCAATAATGAATCTCAAATATATTTAGTTATTAGCATTATTGAACCCAAAAATTTTTAGGAAGGTTCAGAGAAATGATTCTGAAAACTCAGTGATAATGCTAGTTGTAATTTTCCTCATATAATAGCCATTGTAATTGTTGGGTACATTGGAAAATGTGTACCTGATTTGAAGAAGCCTAACTTAGCTTAATGATATACATCAAGGTGTATTTGATGTTGTTTTAAGTTGACATGTGCAGGTGAAGAAGTATTAAAGAATACAGGAAATTATTCTAAGTCCATGTGTCGCCATCTGAAGAAACTGGGTCGACACTTCAGAATAATTGTGTCGACACTTGAAGGAAGCTGTGTCGACACAGAGAAAGATAGTCGACCACATTTGTGTCGACACTGGGAAGCAGTGTCGACTCACAGAAAGATAGTCGACCACATTTGTGTCGACACTGGGAAGCAGTGTCGACTCACAGAAAGATAGTCGACCTCAACTATGTCGACACCTGAAGGCAGAGTCGACACATACTGAGTTCTGAATCTACAACATCTGTGTCGACACACAGGACTTGTGTCGACACACTGCAAAGTCAAGACCAAGTTATTTTCTGAAGAAAGATGAAGTGTTGAGTCGACACAAATTCTCTGTGTCGACTCATTCTCAAGATGAAGTTCTGAAAAAGCAGTGTCGACTTAAAGGCAATCTAGTCGACATCATCAAAGGCTGTGTCGACACCAAAGTCACTTGTATCGACACATATAGACAGTTGGTCTCGACACTTTCTGACAGTCTGTCTCAACACTTTGCTGTCCAAGACTAAGGCACAGGATCTGTTTGAAGACTTGACAGCTGTGGGTTATGACAGGTTAACTGAAGCTATCAGACTTGTCAGAAGTCAGTTAGAAACCGGATCAGCCGATTACCATGAAGAAGATCTATAAATAGACAGATTCAGAAGAAGAAAAAAAAAAGGAACACACAAGAGGAAATTTATTCTTAATCAACACATCAGTTAAGAGACAAGTCCTCTCTTCAAGAAAGTGCAAGGCATTAAAGAAGATCTTCATCAGAAGATCTAAGAAAACGATCTCAGCATCAGTCTAAGTAGAGTTCTTTCAAGAATTCAGAAGTATCATCAAAGGTGTTGGATAGAGAGGGATCCAGGCACTTGAAGAAGAAGAAGGAAGCCGTCATTGGTTTCTCAAGAAGCTGTTTGGAAATCAACTCAGCTAAGTTCAGATTCAAGAAGTTTTGAAGAAAGCTCAGATTCAGTTGATTTCATCAGCTGATCAAGAATTGTCTTGTTCTTTTCTCTCTCAACAAAGGCAAGACATTAAAAACTTCTTTTCTAATTTCTGTAGGATCTGTCAATACAGATCTGAGTTGTAAGCCTATGTTATAAAGGCTGAGTGTAGGAGAGTTGATCTCTGAGTGGTAGGGCTGTTTGCCTGAGTGTAGGAGAAGGTTCTTCTCTGAGTTGTAGGCTTTGTGATAAGGCTGAGGTAGGGCTGTTGAGCCTGAGTTGCAGGAACCTTTTTAGGTTCTGAGCTGTAGGATCTGTGGATCTGAGTAAAGGGGAAGTTTGGCCGAATCTAGCATACTGCTAGATAGGTGAAGGGGGGAAAGTGGATGTACCCAGACCTTGGGGAACCACTATAAAACAGTGTGCAATCTGTGATGGTTAAATTTCTGTGACTGTTGTGCTGTGTGTTTTAAATCTGTAATTGAATTCTGCCAAAAAGTGTTAACAAACATTAGAACCTATTCACCCCCCCTCCTCTAGGTGTTTAGGTTGTCTTGAAAGTAAAACTATCAAGTGGTATCAGAGGGAGGTTCCTCAAAAAGGACTTAACAGTCTGAGGTAGATCTGAAAGGCAGAATCAAGATTCAAGAAAATGGGTTCTGGAGAAAATCACAAGGAGTTAGGGTCAATGAAGTTACCCATCTGCAGGAAGGAAATCTTTGGAATTTGGAAAGAAAGAGTCAGATTGTTCATGGAAGCATCTGACCCAATGATATACATCACAGTTCAGGAAGGACCCTTCATTCCAATGAAGGTATCAGTTCTTGATGCTAATATTCAAACTCCAAAGAGTTATTCTGAAATGACCAAGGATGAAATCATTTTGGCAACCATGGACAAGAGAGCTCAGAATATTATTGTGAGTGTCATAGATGATTCTACATTTCAGAATCTGATTCACTGCAAGACCTCCAAAGAAATATGAGACACCTTGATTGTCTACATGGAGGGATCTGAAGAAGTAAGACAGGATAGGAAGTCTATGCTCAAGCAAGAATATGAAAGTTTTAGACAAGAAAAAACTGATAGCATAACTGAATGCTATAAGAAATTCTATAGAATTGTGAATGAGTTAAAGTCCTATGGAAGAGTCTTCAGTACCTATGAACTGAATGACAAATTCTTAAGATCCTTGACAAAGGATTGGGACACAAAGATCTGTGTCATAAGAGAAGTGGCTAAACTGGCAGAGATTTCTCCTCCAACCTTGTTTGGAAAGTTGTTATCCTATGAAATGCAACTTATGGTGAGGAATGAGGAGGAAAAGAATTCAAAAGGAGAGCATAGAGAGAAGACAGTGGCCTTCAAGGCAGAAGCCACTAGAAAGAATAGAAGGATATCATCTCCTCCTAAGGAAGTTGCAGAAGTTAGTTCTGAAAATTCAGATAATCAGGGTTCAGAAAGCTGTGAGTCAGATGCAGATTTTGCTGCATTTACAAGGCAATTCCAGAGATTCTTAAAGAAGAAGCAGTGGAAGTCTAGGCCCTCCTCATCACAGCAATTTGATGACTATTATCAGAAGAAAAAGTCATCAAGGAAAGAGAAGAGCAGAACAAAGCCCAGCAAGGTCACTACTTCAAAGATTGTCTGCTATTGTTGCAGTAGGCCTGGACATATAGTGGCTGACTGTCCTGATAAGAGAAAGGAGTCATCAGACAAGAAGAAGACTTATCAAAAGGGCAAGAAGGAAAAATCATTTGTTGCAAAGAAGGAAAAGAGCCTAACAGATCAATCAACTTCAGAATCAGAATCTGAAGCTGAAGCATATATTGGACTGTATGCTGCTACTGAAGAAGAGGAGTTCATGCAATTGCTAGACTCCATCTATGAACAAGAAGATCATCAGTGCATGGGACTGATGGCAGGATTAGAAGAAGACATGTGCCAGAGTCAGTCTGGTCCTAGTAAGGTACTCTGTCCTTCAATAAAATCTATTTGTAGTACAAGTGCAGAATCAGCTACATCTGCATCAAGTGATGTAGATGCATCTGAATCTGAAGGAGATGTCTATCAATTGATAGATAAGTATGGGGACTTGTTGCAGATCCTTAAGAAAAGCAAGAACCTGGTTAAATCTCAGGCTCACGAAATTGTTGATCTAAAGGTAAGTATGCATCTGAATCTGAAGGAGATGTCTATCAATTGATAGATAAGTATGGGGACTTGTTGCAGACCCTTAAGAAAAGCAAGAACCTGGTTAAATCTCAGACTCAGGAAATTGTTGATCTAAAGGTAGCTGCAACTGAGTTTGAAAAAGTAATTGATCAGAAGTTAAATGAAATTGCCAAACTGAAGAATATAACTATTACTCAGATGGGCACAATCAATTATACCAATGATCAAGTGAAGAGTCTGGAGGCCAGACTAAGAATAGAAAAGGAGTTAGTGGCTAGTTACTCTAAGCCAAAGTCTGTCTTACCCTTGATAGATGAATTTGTGACTCAAAAGGGTAAGGCAGGATTAGGATTCAAAGGTAACCCCAGGGCAGCCCAATTCAAGAGGAAAGGCAAAGCTCCTGTCAAGCCACTGAACCTTTCAGTCCCTATTAAGTTTAGAAAGGTGCAAGTGCCTTCTAACCAATATGATCATGAAGATATTCATGGTCATTTTAAGACTAATGTTCTAATAAACAAGGGTGTAAATGCCAACAGGCCTATCCATGTTCATAAACTCAATGGTCATAAGAAATCAGTGAGTGAAGCTGCTGCAGCACCAGCAATGGACAGAAATTCTTCAGTCAAGGGTGTATCTAGATCTAGATACAATAAGTTTGAATGTTGGTGCTGTGGCAAGAGAGGCCATTTTGCATTAGACTGCTGGCATAACACAAGTGTTAGAAAGAACAATAGTCTACCTGTTAGAAGAGATAATGGTAGCTTTGTTAATGCTAACCTGAACCAAGGACCCAAGACTTACTTGGGTTCTAAGGGTAAGTAAATCTGTGTTGCAGGAAAGACCAAGTGGCCATGCCCCTATATGGTACTTGGACAGTGGTTGTTCCAGGCACATGACTGGAACAAAGGGCTGCTGATGGAGTATACATCTGTCAAAGATTGACCTAAAGTGATCTTTGGTGGATCTGAAAAAGAAATCATCAAAGGGTTTGGTAACATTTCTACTAACCTAATTACTATCACCCAAGTGGCTTATGTAAAAGGTTTGAAACACAATCTAATAAGCATAAGCCAGCTGAGTGATTTAGGATATGACATTTCATTTGTTAAGGATGGATGTCATATCAAAAAGTCAAGTGATCAAAAGATCATATTGACTGGGTATAGGAAGAGAAATGTCTATTGTCTTAACTTTGTATGTGAGAACAAGGCTTCTTCCATCTGTCTTGTAGCTGATGATAATGCTTCTCATTGTGTCAAGTGGCACAAGAGATTGGCTCATCTTAACTACAAGACAATTGGTCAACTCTTTAGCAAAGAGTTAGTGAGGAATGGTCCTCAAGTTAAGTGTATAAAGGAAGGAATATGCTCAGCTTGTCAAAAGGGCAAGCAGACAAAATCCTCCTTTCAAAGCCTTGAAAACAAGGATTCTGTGAGGTGTCTATACCTCTTACATATGGATCTTTTTGGTCCTATGCCAGTTCATAGTCTAGGTAGGAAAGTCTATACTTTTGTGGTGGTAGATGACTATTCTAGATTTACATGGGTGTTCTTTCTGAGACAGAAATCAGAAACCCCAAGTGTATTACTTAGTTTTGTAAAGCAAATTCAGAATGAACTGAATAGTACAGTGGTCAAAATCAGAAGTGACCATGGTACTGAGTTTCAATCTGAAAGCATGACAAAATTATGTGAAGACTTTGGGATTTTCCAAGAGTTCTCCTCACCTAGAACACCACAGCAAAATGGCATTGCTGAAAGAAAGAATAGAACATTAATTGAAGCTGGCAGAACTCTATTGAGTGACACCTCTCTCCCAGAATATTTCTGGGCTGAGGCAGTTAACACTGCATGTCATGTGATCAATAGGACTTCTATCACCAAAACCACAAAAAGACTCCCTATGAGATTATGAAAGGTAGAAAACTAAATCTATCCTACTTCAGGATCTTTGGTTGTAAATGCTATATACTTAACAATGGCAAGTCATACCTAACTAAGTTTGTTGTCAAATCCCAAGATGGGATATTTGTTGGGTACAGCATAAATAGTAAGGCTTATAGAATCTACAACTTGACTACTCAAGTTGTTGAAGAATCTGTACATGTTGTGTTTAATGAAACAAGATTAATCAACTGTGAGTTGTCTTGTAGATCAAATGATTCAACAGGTATAAGCAAAAGAATGGACAAGCTCTCCATTGCTGAAGCATTAAAGGAAGATGGAGCATTGGAAAATGAAGGCTACTGTCCAGGGGGAGTACAAGACTCAAGAGAAGCTGATGAAAACCAAGAGGTTCAGCATGAAGAAGGAGCTGGAGATGTTCAACCAGAAAGGAATCTTCCTCCAGCTACAAGACATTTAAGAGATCATCCAGCTGATCAGATTATAGGTGATCCAAGACAGGGAGTGCAGACTAGAAGCAGAAATCAAAGCACAGACCTGCATTCAAGTTTCCTGTCTCAAATAGAGCCTAAGAAGTTTGAAGAAGTCATCCAAGACCAGCACTGGATTGATGTTATGCAAGAGGAGCTGAATCAATTCAGAAGGTGCAATGTCTGAGAGCTTGTTCCTAAACCCAGAGGCCACAACATAATTGGCACAAAGTGGATTTATAGAAACAAATTGGATGAGAGTGGAATAATAGTGAAGAATAAAGCAAGATTGGTTGCAAAAGGATACAGGCAGGAAGAAGGGATTGACTTTGATCAAACCTTTGCCCCAGTAGCAAGGCTGGAGGCAATCAGAATGTTCCTTGCCTATGCAGCCTATCAAGACTTCAGAGTGTACCAGATGGATGTGAAATCAGCATTCCTGAATGGTGATTTAAAAGAGGAAGTCTATGTAGAGCAGTCATCAGGTTTTGTAGATCCTCTTAAACCTGATTATGTCTATAAGCTTAGGAAAGCTTTGTATGGGTTAAAGCAAGCCCCAAGGGCTTGGTATGAAACCCTGTCTACTTTCCTTATTGAGAATAAATTCTCAAGAGGAAAAATAGACAAAACTCTATTCCTTAGGGAATCCAAAGGTAAGATCATCTTAGTTCAGATCTATGTTGATGACATAATCTTTGGATCTACTGAAAACAACCTTTGTAAAAAGTTTGCCAAACTTATGCAAGGGAAGTTTGAGATGAGCAGTATGGGGGAACTTAAGTTCTTCTTGGGACTCCAAGTAAGACAGACTGATGATGGTCTGTCCATATCCCAGTCTAAGTTCACCAAAGAATTAATTAAGAAGTATGGTATGTAGTCATCCTCCACTATGAGAACTCCTATGGGAACAAGTATGCCTACATGCAAAAATAATGCAGGTAAACCTGTTGATGAATCTTTGTATAGAGGAATAGTTGGCTCTCTACTATATCTCACTGCTAGTAGACCAGATATTATGTATGCTACATGTGTCTGTGCTAGGTACCAAGCCTGCCCTAAAGAATCTCATTATACTGCAGTCAAAAGGATTCTGAGATATCTTAAGGGCACACCTAATCTAGGCCTTTGGTACCCTAGGAATAGAGATTTTCTACTAACAGGTTATTCAGATGCAGACTTTGCAGACTGTAGAGAGGATAGAAAGAGTACAACAGGTACTTGTCAATTCTTGGGAGGAAGATTGATATCATGGAGTAGTAAGAAGCAGACCAGTGTGGCAATATCCACAGCTGAGTCAGAATATGTTGCTGCTGACAGCTGCTGTGCACAACTATTGTGGATACAGCATCAGTTGAAAGACTATGGTATTCAAGTAAGTAGAACACCTTTATTGTGTGATTCTAAAAGTGCTATTTCTATTGCTAATAATCCTGTTTCTCACAGTAAAACTAAGCACATAGAAATTAAATACCATTTTCTTAGAGAGCATGTAGAAAGAGAAGACATCTCATTGGAATTTGCTAAAACAGATTATCAAATAGCAGATGTATTTACTAAGCCACTGGATGAAACAAAATTCAATAAATTTAAAATTGAATTAGGCATGCTGACCATTGATTAGTTTATCAACAAACTTACAAGTGATATTAGATTATCAAGTGGTATTGACAAAAACAGAAATTGACTAAGTAAAATAGTGTCGACACATTCAATGATAATGTGTCGACTCAGTGAAGTCATGTCGACTAGTCAGAGAATATGTGTCGACACAGAGAATTTGTGTCGACACTTAAGAATCAAATAGTCGACTCATCCAGGAATGTAGTGTCGACTTCACCAGAATAGTGGTGTCGACACTTACAGATTTTGTGTCGACACTTATCCTAAGAGTCGACACAGAATTTCTATTGCTCTACTATGTCTCTCAGGTGTCGACATATCCACAATTGGTGTCGACACATAGTAGACAGACTTGCTGTCAAGACAATAGAAGTTTGTGTCGACACACTCCATCTGTGTCGACACATATAGACTGTTTTTGCCCGACTTTTGATCTTCTTTCCCTAGAAGGTATAAATAGGTCAAGAACTTATTCTGTCGACACGCTTACAAGGTTTTGGAGACTGTCACCCTGTGTCGACAATCTCTCTCTCTTCTCTCTCAAGATTTCTCGTCTGATCAATGGCGCCAAAGGTTGCAGATAACGTCAACGAAGGATATGAGTTGGTGCGCAATGCCTTTGCGGATGCCCCGACAGATGTTCAAAGGGTTGTCACTCTAATTTCTGAATCTGGATTAGAATTTCTAGTTTCTGAACCATCAAAGATCTCGAAGAAGGAGGTAATTGAATTCTTTACCTCTGCATCAGTGGATTCAGCTGGTCTCAAGATAAAATCCACTGTTCATGGGACGAAGGTGAAACTGACACCAAGAAATTTAAGAAAAATACTTCAATTATCAAACATTGAGAATGAAGAAGAGGTTCCAGCCTCTAAGACCAGGGAGGCTCTCCAATGGTGTGGATTGGATCCAACCCTGAAGATTGGAACAGCTATCAACAGGAAGGGCATGAATCAACAGGGCAAGTTTCTGTCAGAAGTAGTTGGGAAGGTAATTTTGTGCAAACCAGGTGGACATGATAGGATTTCAGCCTATATGTTCAGCCTAATGACCAGAATTGTGTTTACAATTCCAACTGACTGGTCAGCTGTAGTATTTGATAAGATCAAGAAAGGAATCAAGAAGCCAAATCTGGCTAGAATTGTGAGTTTATACCTGACTGGGGTGATCTCTGAGGTTATGCAACAACTGCCTGGGACAAAGATTAATCGCATGAGGAAAATGGATATAAGATTATTTTCAAGGTGGGATAGGGTGCTGTCTAAAGATGTGTCTGATGAGAACAGGCAGGACACCCCTGAGAGATCCCCTGCACATGATCTAGGCACTGTCCAGCATCCAGAAGAGCAAGTGAGAAAGCAGGTTGAAGATCAGCTTGAGTCTACTCAAGTTCAGAAAGCAACCATTCCTGCACAGATGCAGGGGGAGCAAGCTCACTCTCCTGTCCAGAATGTATCTACTCCTGACCAGGTACAGGTACAGGGAGAGCAAGTGTATTTTCCTGCCAAGGACATTACTAATATTTCTATTCCTGCACAGGTGCAGGGGGAGCAAGTGTATTCACCTGCCCAGGATATTCCAAATACTGAACAAGTGCAGGGGGAGCAGATGTCTGAAACAGTGCAGGAGAAAGAACAAATTGATTTATCAAAAGATTTGAATATTGCAGATCTGGATGATTCAACATCTGTTCAAGCTCAGAAGGAATACACTCTAGATGAGTTATTTCCTAATGTTGAAATTGCTACTGATAGAGTAGAGGAGGAGCAAGACAATGAGAAGGCACTAGACATGGAGATAGAGCAAGAAGCTGAGAAGGAACAAGGAGTTGAGGAGGACCAAGTAGTTGAGGGGGAGCCTGTGAATGTTAAGGCTGAGCAACATGTCACTGAAACTAATATTCCTCCTACTCCACCTGAAAGAGTTCAAATCGAAAGTTCATCAGACTCTGAGACTGAAGAAGCCAGAATGGCTAAGAAGAGAAAGTTCATAGTCTTCAAGAGAAGGACCCAAAGTTATAAGCAGACACTTCAAACTTCAACTCACCAATCTCCATCTGAATTTAACTACAACAAGCTCATGGTAGATTTGCAAGTTAAGTTGGATGAGCAGAGATTAGTAATGGAGAAGTATGTTGATGAGAGCAATAAATCCCTTCAATTTGACTTGGCTCAAGATATTAAGTCTATTAGATTTGAAGTAAATATGAATAAGAAGGAGATGACAGATTGCTTCTATAAGGGAGGTAATGCTGTAGTATTTTTGGCTAAACAACAGCAGTCTATCCTCACTAAAGTGGATGATATTGCTTTGAAGCAAGGTTATGTTTTGGAGAATCAGCTGAGGATGAATGATAATTTGGCTGAGTCTCACCATGAAATTCTTGAAGAGTTCAAAACGGCTACTGCAGGGATGACTGAAGCAAAAGCAAAAGAGATGGAAGCTTTTGATCAGAAACTAAAGGAGGCTATAGCTTCAGTTCAATCTGCCATCACTACATCTCAGAAGGAAATATCTGACAAACTTCAAAAATTGAAACCATATTTTAAAGAAGGTGTGAATTATCTAGATGGCCAGATCAAATTTCAGAAGAATGATCTAAGAGATCATATTACCAGAGAAGTCATAAAGGGGGAGAGGTTGTTAGTTCAGGCTGGCTCAGAGCACACCAAATGGGTGACAAATAGTATTCGAGCCACATTGGGATATCCACCCTTGTGTGATGATGATATGGTGGCTGAGTCAGGAATTCTAACAGGTCTGCTTGAAGGCAATCAACCTGAGATTGCCCAAGTCATTTACCCTCCTCCTGATTTTGATATGATTAATCAGCAAGTTCAGGATATGTATAGTCCTCCAAAGGAGGTTACCAAGGTTATTATTGAAAAAGTTGATAAGTCTGATGCCAATTTGAAAGAACAGCAAGATGCTCTACTATCCAAGAAAAGATTTAGAGAGCAGGCTGAACTTAAGCCAGATTTTGAGCAGTGGAGCCCTACTTCAAGAAATATTATACTAACTGCATGGAAGGCTGTAAAGGACCAAGCACATGAAAGAGGAAAGTGGTATAATGAAATGGAATGGCAAAAGTATGAAGCTAGGCAGGAAGCCATAGTACAGTTCAGGAGAAAAGCCAAGTTGGGAAGGCTGCCACCAGATGCTCAGGAGCCGAGCAAGTACTTTCCAAAGCCCTTTCATTACTTTGAAAGGCAAAGGCTAAAGGAAGAAGCTCAGAAGAAAGCTGAGCTAAAAGGCAAGAAGCCTGCTGAAGTTGCTGAAGCTCCTGTGAAGGCTCAAATCCAATCTGGCAAAAGAATTGTTATAAGAGAGCCTGATCAGTCTTAGTTCTAAGTTCTTTCAAATGTTGTGTAATGTTTTGATCATTCAATGTAAACATCTGTAATCAAACATTATCAAGTTATAAACAAAATTTTATTTGGAATCATATATTCATGTTCACTCTGTGATGAATTGTTAATATTTTGTTTATATAAAATATTCCTGTAATGTCATGCATCATCATATTATTTTTGTTATAAATGGTGTATATCATTAACTAAAAGGGTTATGACTTCTCCAAATAGGGGGAGATTGTTGGGTACATTGGAAAATGTGTACCTGATTTGAAGAAGCCTAACTTAGTTTAATGATATACATCAAGGTGTATTTGATGTTGTTTTAAGTTGACATGTGCAGCTGAAGAAGTATTAAAGAATACAGGAAATTATTCTAAGTCCATGTGTCGTCATCTGAAGAAACTGGGTCGACACTTCAGAATAATTGTGTCGATACTTGAAGGAAGCTGTGTCGACACAGAGAAAGATAGTCAACAACATTTGTGTCGACACTGGGAAGCAGTGTCGACTCACAGAAAGATAGTCGACCACATTTGTGTCGACACTGGGAAGCAGTGTCGACTCACAGAAAGATAGTCGACCTCAACTATGTCGACACCTGAAGGCAGAGTCGACACATACTGAGTTCTGAATCTACAACAACTGTGTCGACACACAGGACTTGTGTCGACACACTGCAAAGTCAAGACCAAGTTATTTTCTGAAGAAAGATGAAGTGTTGAGTCGACACAAATTCTCTGTATCGACTCATTCTCAAGATGAAGTTCTGAAGAAGCAGTGTCGACTTAAAGGCAATCTAGTCGACATCATCAAAGGCTGTGTCGACACCAAAGTCACTTGTGTCGACACATATAGACAGTTGGTCTCGACACTTTCTGACAGTCTGTCTCAACACTTTGCTGTCCAAGACTAAGGCACAGGATCTGTTTGAACACTTGACAGCTGTGGGTTATGACAGGTTAACTGAAGTTGTCAGACTTGTCAGAAGTCAGTTAGAAACCGGATCAGCCGGTTAGCATGAAGAAGATCTATAAATAGACAGATTCAGAAGAAGAAGAAAAAAAAGGAACACACAAGAGGAAATTTATTCTTAATCAACACATCAGTTAAGAGACAAGTCCTCTCTTCAAGAAAGTGCAAGGCATTAAAGAAGATCTTCATCAGAAGATCTAAGAAGACGATCTCAGGATCAGTCTAAGTAGAGTTCTTTCAAGAATTCAGAAGTATCATCAAAGGTGTTGGATAGAGAGGGATCCAGGCACTTGAAGAAGAAGAAGGAAGCCGTCATTGGTTTCTCAAGAAGCTGTTTGGAAATCAACTCAGCTAAGTTCAGATTCAAGAAGCTTTGAAGAAAGCTCAGATTCAGTTGATTTCATCAGCTGATCAAGAATTGTCTTGTTCTTTTCTCTCTCAACAAAGGCAAAGACATTAAAAACTTCTTTTCTAATTTCTGTAGGATCTGTCAATACAGATCTGAGTTGTAAGCATATGTTATAAAGGCTGAGTGTAGGAGAGTTGATCTCTGAGTGGTAGGGCTGTTTGCCTGAGTGTAGGAGAAGGTTCTTCTCTGAGTTGTAGGCTTTGTGATAAGGCTGAGTTAGGGCTGTTGAGCCTGAGTTGTAGGAACCTTTTTAGGTTATGAGCTGTAGGATCTGTGGATCTGAGTAAAGGGGAAGTTTGGCCGAATCTAGCATACTGCTAGATAGGTGAAGGGGGGAAAGTGGATGTACCCAGACCTTGGGGAACCACTATAAAACAGTGTGCAATCTGTGATGGTTAAATTTCTGTGACTGCTGTGCTGTGTGTTTTAAATCTGTAATTGAATTCTGCCAAAAAGTGTTAACAAGCATTAGAACCTATTCACCCCCCCCCCCCCCTCTCTAGGTGTTTAGGTTGTCTTGAAAGTAAAACTATCAGTAATCTTTATGCACAGCTAGCAAACAACACAAACATTATCTATGTCTAGGATGGAGTATTCGTAATCAAGGTACTTTACAAATGCAACCAGCTACTCCCCAGTAGTACGAATAACAACTAGCATTTATGGCAGTTCATCTAAAAGAGAACTGCTTGTAATTTTCCTTAACGAACATCAACTCAACTTTGTTTATACATGATTATAAGCATTCTTAAAATCAATAAAATTATATGAAGATTTTTCTCTATATATTTTTCTATTATCGGTTTTAACATGAGTCACCATAAAATAAATAGAGTATCTGGAACTAACATAACTTCTAAGGCTCCGTTTGGGGGGACTTATTTTCACCGGTCAAGCGGTTACGGTCCGGTTCATGCGGTCGTAACCGCTTGACCGGTGAAAATAAGTCCCCCCAAACGGAGCCTAAATCTCTCTTCCATAGCTTCTAATGCAACGAAGTCTCTAGATTACTTAACACTCACATAAGGCACTGTACTTTTTAAAAATCTTAAAACCATCAGAAATTTGGACAACCGTTAACCAAAATAAAGGATTTGGCCGATTAGCCCTTATCACTTATACTCCCTGCAGATAATTACTGGGCTCCACCACTCATAAATCAGACAAACTATAAAGAAAAGAAAAGTTAAAATTCATCAATGATCCAAAAAGGTCATATTAGAATGTCCTTAAAAAATGGATTTTAAAGCCATCGTAACTTTCAAAGAAAAAACCACCAATACCAGTTAATCCAAATAATCCTCCCCAAAATATAGGAAGGGGGATGAGACTGATACGATCTCCCGACCGAGACCGAGTGATGGGACCTTCGAGAGAGGAAGTTGCCCGTAGATCCGGCGGAGCGGACGGCCCCTCGTGGGGTTCTATGGCTGCGGAGCGGAAGACACCTCCCGGAGGGAGCAGCAGAGAGAGAGAGAGGGGAAGGAGGAGGAAGAGAAAGAGAGATACGGGGGCGAGAGGGAGAGAGATCGGGGAAGAGCCGGGCGGCGAGGGTTTCCGCCAACCCTAGCGGGCGAGAGAAGGGGGTAGAGAGGGAGAGAGCCGGTTAGAGAGAGAGAGAGAAGTAGATTCTAATTTCATGCATACCAACAACAAGAGTCCAACCGGTTAATAAGCCCGGTGCCAAACACAAACCGGCCCCCCACCTGGGCTTAGACATGTGGGTTCAAATAAACGTTCGCATACTAATTAAAACATAAATTCTGAAAAGAAAAACGGGAATTAAAATTGTTCTTCCGCCGTAGCGGGTGGGCGACGCCGATACGTGTGTCCCCAACGCCCCTCGGGCTCGGTAGGTGCCGTAACATCACCGTCCTCGTCCAAAGACAGCTTGTCCACAAGCTGGGGCGGTATGTCGACAATAGGTGTGGCCGGCGGTTGTCCCACAAATAACTTCAGCTGCGAGACATGAAAAACGTCGTGTATGCGGGCTTCGGGAGGAAGCGCAAGCCGGTACGCCACTTCGCCAATACGGGCGGTAATCTGAAAAGGGCCAAAAAACTTCGGCCCAAGCTTGTTGGAGGTCGGGCGGACGGCAGAAACTTGGCGAAAAGGACGACGGCGCAGCCACACCCAGTCACCCACGGCAAGTGTGAGCTCGCGATGACCCTTGTTGTAAGCCGTGTCCATCCGTTGTTGAGCCTGTAGTAGACGGTGTCGGGCACTGAGTAGGAATTCATCACGGTCTTGGAGCTTGGCGTCCACGGCGGCCAAGTTGGCCGAACCCCCCGTGTAGGAGAGCAGTCGGGGAGGGTCGCGACCATAAATGAGGCGGAAGGGAGTGGTCTGCAGGGCTGAATGGTATGCCGTATTATAGCAATATTCCGTCCATGGAAGCCAACGCGGCCAATCGCGGGGCCGGTCACCTGTGATGCATCGCAAATACATGCCCAAGGTCCGGTTGACGACCTCCGTTTGCCCGTCGGACTGGGGATGGTAAGCTGAGGAGAATGCGAGCTTAGTGCCGCTAAGGGTGAACAGCTCCTTCCAGAAGGCACTGGTGAACACCCTATCGCGATCCGAGACAAGTGTCTCCGGCATCCCGTGGAGCCGAAATATTTCCTGGAAAAAAAACCTGAGCGACCGTCTCCGCCACAAGCGGTCGAGTCAAAGCGATGAAGTGCGCCCCCTTGGAAAAACGGTCCACCACGACCATTAAGATAGACTTCCCGCGAACGGAGGGCAGCCCCTCGACGAAATCCATGGAGAGGTCCGCCCATATCTGAGTGGGCACGGGCAGGGGCTGAAGCAAGCCGGCCGGAAGGAGGTGATCCACCTTGTTTTGTTGGCAGACGACGCAGTTAGCAATGAATTCATGGACATGGCGCCGCATCCCCTTCCAAAAGAATTCGGAGCGGAGGCGCTTAAGTGTGCGTTGCACGCCTTCATGGCTTCGAGCATGCACGTCGGCAAGGATAGCCGAGCGAAGCGGCGAGGTGGCGTCCACATACAGCCGGGTGCGATAGTAGAGCAACCCGTTAGAGGCTGTCCAATGCGGGCCCGCCACACCTTGACCGGCCCGTCGCAAAAGCTCAGATAGCTCCCCTGAAGTGGCAATTTCGGCGCGGAGCGCGGGCAAGAGTTGAGCGGTGGGAAAAGAGATGGCGAGGAGGGCACCGTCCGACGGTGTATCCCGGCGGAGAGAGCGCATCGGCGGCCCGGTTGAGCGTACCGGCCTTATGCTCTACCTGGAAGTCAAAACCAAGGAGCTTGCTAACCCACCGTTGTTGCGGCACGGTCGTGAGGCGTTGCTCCAACAAATACTTGAGGCTATAGTGATCCGTCCGTATGATGAATGGTCGGCCCCACAGGTACGGCCGCCAATGCTGCACGGCCTTGGCGAGGCCAATGAGCTCCTGTTCGTATGCCGGTAGCTTGCGATGGTGGGAAGCGGTTGGGCGGCTGAAGTAAGCGATCGGATGCCCGCCTTGATGTAAAACAGCCTCATAGCCTATGCCCGAGGCATCACACTCGATCAAAAAGGGGGCCGTGAAATCCGGAAGGCTGAGCACCGGGGCGGACTGTAGGGCGGCTTGGAGGGAACAGAAAGCTTGAGTAGCGGCGTCCGACCAAACAAACGCGTCCTTGCGAAGAAGAGCCATCAAGGGGGCGGCGATAGTGCCGTAATCGCGGATGAAACGGCGATAATAGCCCGTGAGGCCCAAGAATCCCCGGAGCTCGGTGGTGGATGTGGGTAGCGGCCACTCGGCCACCCCTTGTAGTTTGGCCGGGTCGGCCGAAACGCCGATGTTGTCCACGATGTGGCCCAAATACGCCACGGAGCGTTGCCCAAAAGAGCACTTGGACGACTTGAGGATCAAATGGTGCGAGTGCACCAAGCTAAGAACCGTCTGCAGGTGAACAAGATGCTCCTCCCAAGAGCGGCTATACACGAGGATATCGTCAAAGAACACAAGTACAAATTTGCGGAGGAGTGAATGGAATACCTCATTCATGAGCGACTGGAAGGTGGAGGGGGCGTTGGTGAGGCCGAAAGGCATGACCAAAAACTCGAAATGCCCGTGATGAGTGCGGAACGCCGTCTTTTCCACATCACCTTCGGCCATCCGTACTTGATGGTAGCCGGAGGAGAGATCCAGTTTGGTGAAAAAGCAAGCGCCATGGAGCTCGTCCAAGAGTTCCTCGACCACCGGTATCGGGAACTTATCCTTAACGGTGATGGCGTTGAGCGCCCGGTAATCCACGCACATGCGCCAAGAGTTGTCTTTTTTGTGGACCAACAACACCGGTGATGAAAAAGGTGAGACGCTCCGCCGGATAAGGCCATGTTGCAGGAGGAGGTCGCATTGACGCTCGATTTCATCCTTCTGGAGGTACGGATACCGATAAGGACGCACCACTACCGGGGCCGCACCCGGAAGGAGACAAATGCGGTGGTCCTGATGTCGGCGCGGAGGAAAAACCAACCGGTCCGTAAAGATGTCCGGAAAAGCCCGTAGAATCGCGGCCAATTCGGAGTGACCCACCTCGGGCTGTGGCAGCAGAACTGGTGACACCAAGTAGGAGGCCGGAGAAGATGTTGGGGCCGTACCTTGCCACCGAACAGAGCGGGTGTCCGTCTGCCAAGAGATCGTCAGCCGGTCGAAATCCCACGTAATGGGGCCCAAAGTCCGCAGCCAGCGGACCCCCAAGAACACGTCGAAGCCCCGCAAGTCGACGACAAATAGGTCCGTGTGGAACGGGTAATCCTCCACCATGAACTCCACCCGGCGGCAGACGCCCGGACAAACCATATGTTGATCGTTGGCCACGGCCACCTTGACGTTGTCGCGAACGACGTAGGGAAGGCGAAGCTGGCTCGCCTTATCCCGGCCGAGGAAACTGTGTGTACTTCCCGTATCCAAAAGAGCAAGGAGGGGGTGACCCCCAATAGTAATGTATAGCTGGATGGTAGAGCCCTCTCGTGGCCCGGCCAAGGCGTGTAGAGACAGCTGGGGAGTGGCCAAATCCTCACTGTCGGCTTCCTCGTCGTCCGGAGGGTCGTCGAGCTCTAACCATAAGAGGCGTTTGCACCGATGTGACGGCGTAAACTGCTCGTCGCAGTTGAAACAGAGACCCTTGGCGCGGCGTGCGTCCATCTCCGGCCTTGTAAGTCGGCGGCGGTAAGGGACCCGGGTCGGTTCAGCGTGGCCTGGCGGTGGCGAGGGAAGAACGCTGGATGAGCGGGGACCCGAGAACTCCCGACGAGGCGGCGGAGAGCGGTCGATGGAAAAGCGATAGTCAAAAGCACGAGCCAAACTCATGGCCTGTAGGAGATCGGCCGGCTTTTGGAACTCCACGTCCCAGCGGAGGCGGTCGGGCAGGCCGGCAGTAAAGAGGGGCACCTGCTGCGACGGTAGAACAGAAGTCGCGCGCGATAAGAGCAACTGGAACTGCTCCAAGTAGGTGTCCATCGAGCCCGTGTATTTGAGGGCGATCAGATCCCCAAGAGGGTTGCCCGGCATAGCTGGCCCGAAACGCAGCGTGCACGACGCCCGAAACTCCTCCCAAGTGGCATCTGGGCGTTCCCGAAGAAGCTGAGTGACCCACAATTGGGCCGCCCCGAGGAGATGGAAAGATGCCAAACCCACTTTGTCCTCGTCGGCAATGTGTTGATTTGTGAAATAGAACTCACAACGTTGTAGCCACGGTAAGGGGTCTTCGCGGCCCTCGAAAATTGGAAAATCCATGCGCACAGATCGGTGAAAGGGAGGTGGGTCGTTGTGGAAAGCGGGTGGATCAGTCCGACTGGCGGTGGAAGAGGTGTTTGGAAGATGCAGAGGCGGGGAAGGTGGGGTACCCTGGAGAGTGTCAAGACGGGCCGTGATGACATCCATCTTGGCGGCTAGCATTTGCTGAAATAGTTCCATGATCTGATTGAGGGAGGGAGAACTTTCACCCATCGAGACGGGCGGACTACCCGCAGGAGGCGGTGGCAGTCGGGAAGCAGGGGCGGGGGCCGGAAGTAGTCCCGCGGCAAGGCTCGGCGGCGGCGGCAGCGCTGCGGAGGAACGGGGCGGCCGGGCGAGGGCTGCGCGGTAGGAGCCGGAGTGAAGAGCGCCGGCGTGTGGCTCTGATACCAAGTTGATACGATCTCCCGACCGAGACCGAGTGATGGGACCTTCGAGAGAGGAAGTTGCCCGTAGATCCGGCGGAGCGGACGGCCCCTCGTGGGGTTCTATGGCTGCGGAGCGGAAGACACCTCCCGGAGGGAGCAGCAGAGAGAGAGAGAGGGGAAGGAGGAGGAAGAGAAAGAGAGATACGGGGGCGAGAGGGAGAGAGATCGGGGAAGAGCCGGGCGGCGAGGGTTTCCGCCAACCCTAGCGGGCGAGAGAAGGGGGTAGAGAGGGAGAGAGCCGGTTAGAGAGAGAGAGAGAAGTAGATTCTAATTTCATGCATACCAACAACAAGAGTCCAACCGGTTAATAAGCCCGGTGCCAAACACAAACCGGCCCCCCACCTGGGCTTAGACATGTGGGTTCAAATAAACGTTCGCATACTAAATAAAACATAAATTCTGAAAAGAAAAACGGGAATTAAAATTGTTCTTCCGCCGTAGCGGGTGGGCGACGCCGATACGTGTGTCCCCAACGCCCCTCGGGCTCGGTAGGTGCCGTAACAGAGACTGTTAACAGGAGATACTTGGAATAATAAATACATAATGATAGGAAAAAGGTGTGTAACACATAGTAACACATAACACTCTCCCTCAAGTTGGGTGTGGGATATTGATCATGCCCAACTTGCCAATAACCTTTCCAAAGACACTTCCACACAATCCTTCCGTAAGAATAACAGTAAGTTGTCTGTCAGAAGGAACAAATGGTGTAAACACGAAACCGTTTTTTATGTTCTCTTTGATGAAATATTGGCTTCAATGTGTTTGGTGTGATCATGTTGAACAAAATTGCGGGTGATGCTGATAGCAGACTTATTGTCACAATAAAATTTGATGGATTCATTATCAGCAAGGCATAGGTCACTCATCAAGGAGCTTAGACATAGGCTTTCACATACTCCATGAGTCATGGAACTGAACTTAGCTTCTGCACTCGATCTTGCCATGTGTTGTTTTTTACTCCTCCCGGTAACAAGATTTTTGCCCACTACAAAACAATATCCTGAAGTAGATCGTCGATCTTCAGTAGACCCAACCCAGTCCACATCTATGTAAACTTCAATCTTCATGTAAGTATTGGGAGAGAATAAGATCTCACTTCCAGGTGAGGAGTTGATATACCATATAAATCTGTGGGCAGCATCAACATGGCGGATTTTCGACGAATGCAATAACGACCTCATAACTCCCACAGTAAAAGAATGTCTCAACGAGTATGATATAAATAGATCAGTATTCTAACCAACCTCAAAAATTCAATTATGTCTTCAATTTCCTCTTCATCATCTCTACCTATTTTGTGGTTTGTGTTGATTGGAGTATCAGCATGTCTACACTCACTCATCTTGTCTTCTCAAGAACGTCCACATTGTATTTTCTTTGAGAACTGAAGATTTTGTGCCCAGCTCAAGGACTCTTATGGGACCCGACTGGTAACCGTGAGGGCTGCAGCACAAGTGACCCCAACACTTTTCTGGCCTGTTTATCAGCACAGCACGGTGTTGGCGTTGGGTCTCGAACACCGCGTTGTGCTGATAAATAGGCCAGAAAAGCATTGGGGTCACTTGGGTTGCAGCCCTCAAGGTTACCAGTCGGGTCCCATAAGACTCCTTAAGCTGGGCCTGGGCCATGAAAAAAAGTGCACCCTCACAGTTGAACCCGCAACCCTTGAGACCAAACACCAACACCGCGCTATGCTGATAAACAGGCAAGAAAAGCGTTGAGGTCACTTGGGCTGCAGACCTCACAATTACTAGTCGGGTACCATAAGACTCCTTGAGCTGGGCATGGGTCGTGATAGTGCGGAAGGCATTCAGGGTTGCTGTCACGTTGGAGCCGGCGAATTTGAAGTGGATCCACGACAGGGGAGGAGGAGCTAGTGTAGGTGGGCTTCAAATCTAGGCGGTATGGTTGCAGGCAGTGGTTTAAAGGAGGAGCAAGGGGTGGCTTGAGGAAGGAGGAGGAGATGGCTTGAGGAAGGAGGAGGAGATGGCTTCTGGTAGTGGACAGGGAAGATGTTTGGGATGGTAATACACGAGATGGGAAAGGGGTATAGCCGGGGGTTAGTACGAGTTGCGGGCATGAGACTAGGAGGAGGCCGATGGTGTGGGTAGCGGGCTTGGGACTGGGAGGAGGCCGACGGGCTTGTGTCGGCTTGAGATTTTTAGAAGGGAGGAGGCGGAAGGGAATGAATTGGCGCTAGGATAGAGAGAGAGAGAAGGCCTTACATTGGTGGTGAAGGGGGCGCCTTCAGTCGGCAGTGCGCTGAGCGCGAATGAGGAGGGCGGAGAGGGCGTCGCACCCAAGCAGCTCTGGCGTCGCACCAGAGGAAGACCGGCGGTTCCAGCAACTTGCCAAAACCCACGATACCCCAATTGAACTGCATACCCGCATATGTATAGCCCTTAAAATTAAAACTGTTGCATAACCACATGACAACATAACACCCAAATAAGACGGGTCGTACTTTTTCGGCCGATTGTACATCAAATACAACTCAAAAAATAAAAGCAATGTATGAAATTGACTCGGATCCACCATCCGGACACAACCACAGACTCGGATCGTCCGACTGGGTAGCGGATCAACGCGATCTCCATCAATTCCTCCCGGCTTGAAAGCGCTCATCTCCGGTGAGTGAAGGTAGTCGTGCTCTCGACGATGCCTGGGGAGAAGTAGCGCAAGCCCCTCTGGGAGATCCAAACTGCATATGGACATAGGTAGCAGCTCCAGTGGACAAAACATCACAATATTTCAAGCTCGCTCGCGGCGTGAAGTTATATGCACCAATTAGAAGAAAGAGTCTGGAGATAGCTGGTGACTGAATAAAATATATCTCTGTCTGAAAACTGATGTGGTGGAACTGTCGGTGGTGCAGAATGGTCCTCAAGGTGCGACTCCTCAAGTGGCAACGGGTAGGAACCGGTAGGAGCAATAGGAGGTGACGGCACAGGTAGGGGGGCTGTAAGAAATGAGGGCTCAGGTAGAGGTGTAAAGAAAGGGTCCACATACACGTGTTTCTCGTAGTAAAGAGTCAGATTCTATACGTTGAATACTCGGTTGATGCCCACACTACAAGGGAAGTCGATCTCATAAGTGTTCGTACCAATCCGCCATACAACTGTATAGGGGCCCATTCGGCAAGCACTTAATTTCTTTGTTGGTCCTTGTGGGACCCTCTCATATTGAATGCAAACCAATACTAGTTCTCCCTCCTCAAGATTTGTTCTCGCCTATGTTGGTCTGTTCGATCCTTATAATAATCACTACCAGCTGCATTTTTTGTACGGACCGATCCATGAAGTTTATGCACATGCTGGATAAAAATTTTGCAAACTCATGCGAATGATGCAAATCATACGATGGACTCAAATCAAGTAACATAGGGGGGTCGGGCACTAAATGGGAATGACCATGCAAGATATGCAACAGATGCAAATAACTGACGACTGACACAACAGACTGACAATGCATACGTTATATAACAGTGAAAGTCCCTAAGGATTGGTGATTTATCTGGAGGCTCTTTGGGCGGGGTATAAAAAACTCATTTAGTAAATCGAGACGACTCAACTGCTTAACTGAGACACCGACAGTGAGTTGCAGAATCAGGATATGTCAAATATCTCTAGAGGGATGCAAATCATCAGAAGGCTCATTGGGTGGTCGATAGAAAAATTCAGCGTGAATAATGTCATCACCGAAAGGAATGTCGGAGATGGTGATAAAATAATGCGACGCACGGGTGTGATGGGTACCTCTCAAATGATAAACTCTGTTAGGTGGCTGACCAGGGGGTGTATGCCAAAAGTCATCGCAAACGTGATGATCACTAGTACAGAGACACGACCAATCACTAAAATGTAGGAGGGAAATTCATCAAATGAGCCTCTCGGGCACTTGATCCCGGGGAGGTCAGCAATGACATGATGGTCCTCCAAGATGAGAGTACCAATCCCAGTAGTATCTAGGGGGACGAGTTGGACACCCACAACAACGTCAATCATAGTTTCTTTTCACACACTAGGGAGTGATGGCACATCAGGGTCCCTCAATATGAGTACCGTCGAAAGAGATGGGGTTCCCAATAACGGGGGAGGCAGCCACTAAGAGATCGACATTAATCTTTTGGCCCTCGGTCGTGGCGTGGCTCGAGATAATACTAAGGGAAGAGCGGGAGGAGCCCATACTCAAGTATGGGTCAACCGGTACCGTACCGAGGACTGAGTCTCTAACCAAAAGGGGCACTAGGTTTAAGTGAGTTGCGGTGGATGGATATACCATCACAATGTCACCGGGCCGCTCGTCCTCACTCAAAGTGACCACACTCCTTCGTCATACTAGTATCACTCTCCGTATGTATAATACAGTCATGATCGGGCTCGACTCCCAAATCAAGTGGGAACTGAGTCTCACCCAGATAGGATGAATCAAAATCAGGTATCAAGTCTCTCATATCAGTGGGAGCACTACTAGATGAGTCAGTGACTTGACCTAAATCTACAGGCTTTTTACTATTGATGCTTCCTAAGGTAGATCTCATGTGATCAAAATGAGCATCTTATAGATCAAAGCGGTCAAGAACTAATTGCTGAAATTCGGCCTCAGGTAACTCCATTTGCGGAACACTAGAAGTGTCTTGACAAGTGTCGTGATCCTGGTGATGGTGACCTTTATAGGGTGCCCGAGGGTCATCTAGACGGTAGTTCCTAACATAATCAGAGTGTGCTTGGGAATGGGAATAGACCCTACGAACGTGAAGTGGTGGTCGTGCATACCCAAACTCAGATTCCTCAACTAGAGGAGATGTGTAGCGATGATGAGTTGAATGATACTCAACTCTATCATCATAAAGTCGTGGAGAGGTATAATGATAATATTATGAGGACCTTTCGTTGTGGTGATATTTGGGAAGGTGCACAGACGACAAGATACATCTAGCAACCTCCAAACAGATGACGATTTATACGCTCTACAACACCATTATGTGAAGGAGAGTAAGACCCTGTTTGGCACGGTGGTGGCGGTCGTAAACGCGGGGTTAAACCGTCATTCGTTAAGGATCACTTAACAAACATCATTTGTTTGAACATAAAAGTGGATGAAGTTCCTTAGGTGGGCGTTAACGAATGACAATTTAACCTTCATGTTCATGAACGCCACCGTCGTGCCAAACGAAGCCTAAGAACAAGTGAGTTGGTGAATGATGTCAAAATCTCCAAGGTATTTCTTAAACTAGGAATGATTCCTTAGGGCATGCTTGATACCTAAGAACAAGTGAGTTGGTGAATGATTCCTTAGGGCATGCTTGATACCTAGCACAGACACATGTTGCATACATGATATCAGGTCTACTAGCAGTCAAGTATAGTAGGGAGCCAATTATCTCTCTATACAAAGACTCATTAACAGGTTTCCCTGCTTCATCTTTGCATATAGGCATACTTGTTCCCATTGGAGTTTTCATTGTACAAGCTGAGTCCAAACCATACTTCTTAATGAACTCCTTGGTGAACTTAGACTGAGATATGGACAACCCACTCTCAGTCTGTCTAACTTGAAGTCCCAAGAAGAACTTCAGCTCACTCATACTGCTCATCTCAAACTTCTCTTGCATAAGTTTGGCAAACGTCCTGCAAAGGCTGTTCTCAGTAGAGTCAAAGATAATGTCATCCACATATATCTGGACTAGTATTATCGTGCCTTTTGATTCCCTATAGAATAGAGTTTTGTCTATCTTTCCTCTACAGAATTTATTCTCAATGAGAAAGGCAGACAAGGTTTCATACCAAGCCCTTGGAGCTTGTTTCAAACCATATAGAGCTTTCCTAAGCCTATACACATAATCAGGAAAGTGAGAGTCTACAAAACCTGAGGGTTGTTCTACATAGACTTCTTCCTTTAAATCACCATTCAGAAATGTTGATTTCACATCCATTTGATATACTTTGAACCCTTGATATGCAGCATAGGACAAGAACAGCCTTATTGCCTCCAGTCTTGCCACTGGAGCAAAGGTTTGATCAAAATCAATACCTTCCTGTTGTCTGTAGCCTTTTGCTACCAGTCAACCCTTGTTCTTAACTATTGTGTCTTTCTCATCAATCTTGTTCCTGTAGATCCACTTAGTTCCTATTATATTGTGATCCTTAGGTTTTGACATCAGTTCTCAAACCTTACACCTTTTGAACTGACTGAGCTCTTCTTGCATTGCATCAATCCAGTTGGTGTCTTGCATGGCCTCTTCAATCTTCCTGGGTTCTATCTGAGACAGGAAGCTAGAACACAAAACTGTGTTCATGCTCCTGCTCCTTGTTAGAACACCCTAACTTGCATCACCAATGATCTGGTGAGCTGGATGATCCTTCAGGTGTCTCCTTGCTGGAGGAATTCTGTCAGCATTATGACTATCTCCAGTTTCCTCATCATGATGCTCCACATTTTCTTCTTCACCGAGAGGGACCTGATCTCCCCTGGATAGCTGGCATATTTATCTTCATCCAGATTAGCAGTAACATCTTCATTGATGATCAGCTTGTCCAGCTTAACTGTTAGACCTGTAGAAGTAACTGAAGAACTAGACAATTCACTGTTAATAAACATTGACTCATCAAATACAACATGCACAGATTCTTCTACAACTTGAGTAGTCAAGTTGTAGATCTTGTATGCTCTACTATGGTTGATGTACCCAACAAATATCCCTTCTAGGGATTTGGCAGCAAACTTAGTTTGGTAGTGTTTACCATTGACTAGTACAAAACACTTACTACCAAAGATTCTGAAATAAGATATATTTGGTTTTCTGCCTTTTAAAATCTGCTAGGGAGTCATCTTGTGTTTCTTGTTGATGGAGGCCCTATTGAGCACATGACATGCAGTATTTACTACCTCGGCCCAGAAGTATTCAGGGAGAGTAGTGTCATTTAGTAAAGTTCTACAGGCTTCAATTATAGTCCTATTCTTTCTTTCAGCAACACCATTTTGCTGAGGAGTTCTAGGTGAAGAGAATTCCTGATGAATCTAAGGTTCTTCACAGAACTTTGTCATACATTCAGACTGAAATTCAGTTCCATGATCACTTCTGATTTTAACCACTGAGCTGTTGTATTCATTCTGAATTTGTCTGACAGAAGTCTGGAAAATAGTTGGGGTTTCAGATTTCTGCCTCAAGAAGAAAACTCATGTAAATCTAGAATAGTCATCCACAACAACAAGTGTGTATGCTTTTCTACCAAGACTATGGACTAGCATAAGACCAAACAAATCCATATGCATGAGATACAAACACCTCTTTGAATCTTTGATGTCAAGTGACTGAAAAGAGGACTTAGTCTGCTTGCCTTTTTGGCAAGCTGAGCACACTCCCTCTTTCATGCACTGAAGTTGAGGATCATTCCTCACTAATCCCAAGCTGAACAGCAGTCCAATTGACTTATAGTTTAGATGAGCTAGGCTCTTGTGTCATTTGACACATTTAGAAGCTTTTTCTCCTGCAACCAAACAAATAGGTGAGTTGTTAGACTCGCACTCTAGGTTAAGGCAATACACATTTCCTTTCCTAGTGCCAGTCAAAATGATCTCTTGATCACTTGACCTTTTTACTAGGCACTCCCCTTTGAGGAAAGAAATATCATAACCTAGATCACTAAGTTGACTTATGCTAATCAGGTTATGTTTTAGACCTTTTACATAAGCCACTTTAGTGATTGTAATTGAATCACAAAATATGTTACCAAATCCTTTGATGATTCCCTTTTCTGATCCACCAAAGATAACTTTTGGTCCATTCTTTATGGGCACATAGTCCCTCAACATTCTCCTTGCTCAGGTCATATGTCTGGAACAGTCACTATCCAAGTATCATATAGGGGTATGGTCACTTGGATTTACCTGCAATAAATAATGAATCACTTACCCTTAGAACTCAACTTGCTAGTAGGTCCTAGGTCCTTGTTAGTTTGAAATCCTGTGAATGATCTAACAGGAATCCTACTTTTGGTTTTAACACTTAAGTTAAACCAGCAATCTATGGCAAAGTGGCTCACCTTACCACAACACCAACACTCAAACCTATTATACCTATTCTTAGGTACAGGCCTTCTTACTTGTTTGTTAGTAGGTTTGTTAAGTGTTGGTGCTGGGACAGCATTCTTCAAGAACTCCTCTTGAATATGATGGGCATGCCTATAGATTGGTCTATTGGCATTAGCACCTTTGCTCATGAAATTTTCATGATCACAGTGACCATGTGTCATGTCATGATCATACCTGTTAGTAGGATTCACTACCTTCTTAAAGAAAATAGGGGGATTAAAAGCTTGAGGCTGAACTGGGACCTTACCTTTTTTATGAGAATTGGTAGCCCTAGTTCTTCCCTTAAAGCCTAGACCAGTCTTTCTTTTTTGTGAAACAAAATTATCTATCAAAGGTAAGACTGATTTTGGCTTGGAGAATTTTGTCACTAGCTCTCTCTCTTGCTGAAGTTTTCCCCAAAGTTTCTTGATATGATTCTCTTTGAATGAGATTGTACTCATCTGAATAACTGTAATGTTTTTCAATTTGGCAACCTCATTCAGTTTTTGATCCAGCAGTTTTGTTGAATCTGCTACAGCCAGTTTGAGAGACTCAATCTCCTTGGTCTGCTCTTTAACAAGAAACTTGCTCTTCTTTAGAGCATGCAACAGTCCACAATACTCATCAATTAGTTGGTGAACATCCCCCTCAGACTCAGATCCATCCACTTCTTTTGAAGAAGATGCTTCTGATTCTGATCCTGTAAAGTAATCTGAGACTATGGGTGAATTGTTTATCATTCTTGGTCCAGGCTGATCTTGGCACTTGTCTTCTTCAGATTGAGCCATCAGCCCTTTACAGCAATACTCTTCCACTCCATTTATGGAGTGCAGCATCTGTAAGAATTCTAGTTCCCTAGAATCCTCTTCTGTTGAGAAGAGTCCAACATATGCTTCTGCCTCTTCTTCTTCAGATTCTGAAGATGAAGAGTCTGTCAAACTCTTCTCCTTCTTAGCCACTAGAGACTTCTCCTTCTTTCCTTTGACCAGTTGCTGCTTCTTGTCCTTTGACTCCTTTTTTTTGTCAGGACAGTCAGTTATGACATGTCAGACCTGTTGCAGCAATAACACACAATCTTAGAATTAGATTGTTTATCAGGTTTAGAAGCATACCTGTCCTCCTTAGGAGTTTTCTTCTTCATGTAGTATTCATCCTTGGAATAGGATGTAGATAAAGGTCTGGTTCTCCAATTCTTTTTCTTCATGAACCTTTGGAATTGTCTTGTGAAGGCAGCAATGTCTTCATCAGATGAATGAATATATGATGTACATGCTTCAGTAACACCTTTTTCTGCTTCAGTACTCCTTCTAGGTGGAGAAAGAGATTTTCTCCTACCCTTCCTTGAGCCCTCAGCCTTGAAGGCTACTGACCTTTCTTTATGTTCAGATCTGTTGTCCTTCTCTTCCTCTTTCCTAGCAGTAAGCTGTATTTCATATGAAAGCAGCTTTCCAAAAAGTGTAGGTGGAGGTGTGTCAGCCAGTCTGGCCACTTCCCTGATTGCACATATCTTAGTGTCTCAATCCTTTGTTAGGAACCTAAGAAACTTGTCATTCAGTTCATAAGTACTGAAGACTCTTCCATATGTCATCAGTTCATTCACTATTCTGAAAAAAAATTTATAACATTCAGCTATGCTGTCAGTTTTATTCTGCCTAAAGCTCTCATACTCCTGATTCAGCATAGACTTTCTGTCCTCTCTGACTTCTTCTGTGCCTTCCATATAGACAATCAGTATATCCCACATTTCTTTGGATGTTTTACAGTGCACAAGATTCTGAAATGTTGCATCATCTATGACACTTACAATTATATTCTGAGCTTTTTTATCTAATGTAGCAAGGATGATCTCATCCTTAGTCATCTCTGAATAACTCTTAAGAGTTTGAATGTTTGCATCAAGAACTGAAACCTTCATTGGGATGAAGAGGCCTTCCTGTACTGTGATATAAATTCTTGGATCAGATGCTTCCATAAATAGCTTGACCCTTTCTTTCCAAATGCCAAAAGATTCTTTCCTGCATATGGGTAATTTCATAGAACTAAACTCCTTTTGATTTTCACTTGAACCCATTCTTGTTGTCTGTTATAGCTTTGGAGAACTCCTCTGACTGTTAGGTCAAATTTTGAGGAACCGCCCTCTGATACCACTTGAAAGACTTTGATTCAAGAGACTAAACACCTAGAGGGGGGAGGGGTGAATAGGTTCTAATCTTTTTGTTTCTTTTTGATTTTAAGGCAAACAGATATTTGTAACTAGTTTTAGCACAGAATAATTCTATCTATAGAAATTAAATGCAACACAGCAAATACCAGATCTATAGTGGTTCCCCAAGATATGAGTACATCCACTTTCCCCCTTCGCATATCCAGTAAATAACTGGATTCAGCCTAACTTCCTTCCACTGACTCGGATCCGCAGATCTTACAAACTCAGAACCCAAAATAGTTCCTACACCTCAGACTTTACACAAGTCTTACCTCAGATTCTTCCCTGAATCCAACCTCAGGCCTCGGCCCTACCTCAGCCTTTATAATTAGGCTTACAACTCAGACTTTCCACAAGTCCTACCTCAGGCACACTGCCCTACCTCAGCCTTTATAATTTAGGCTTACAATCTCAGATCTAATAATAAATCCTACAAGAATTTGTGAGTAATAAGTTTCAGAAAACTTCACCACCTAGATTCCTCTGTTGATGTTGTCTTCTTGATCAGTTCTTGTATAAACTGATTCTTCTTATCCAACCTGACTTAGCTTTTCAAAGCTTCTTGATTATGACAAATAAGGTGGATCTACTCTTCAAGTTGAAGTTGATCTTCAGTCAGCTTCTTCATTAGATTCAGATTGAACTCTGAATCTTTCTTGCAGACAGGCCTTGATCTGTCAGAATTCTTCTTTATGATCCAGAGATCCTTTTACGTTGATGATTATGATAATTAGTTCTGTCGTTTTCGATCTGTCTCTTATATAGAGCTTGCTCCATGGTTACCGGCTGATCCGGTTCATAACAGACTTCTGACAGTTCTGACAGTGGTGTCAGACCGGTTAGTTATGACAGCTGTCAAGTCACCAGTCACATCACCAGGTTCTTCAATGTGTGTCCAACTCAGCATACAACACTTAGCAGACTGCTTTACATGTGTCGACACATATAGGCTATGTATCGACACAAGTCCTATGTGTCGACACAGCAGCTTCTTGTCTCGATATTTCTGTTGCAGACAGATTGCGTTGAGTGTTTGTCAAATGCCGTTGAGTGTGTGTCGACACAAGTCCTGTGTGTCGACACAATTACTTCTAAACTCGACACAGCCTCTTGAGAGTTGGTGTGTCGACACAAGTCCTGTGTGTCGACACAATTGCTTCAGGTGTCGACATAGCTCCTGAGTGTCGACACATCTTCTGATTTAAGTGTCGACACAATTCTGTTTTGAGTTGTCGACACAATTTTGGATGTCGACACAACTGCTTGTTTAGGTGTCGACATAGCTTTGAGTGTCGACACAACTTCTTTATAAGTATCGACACATTTCGCTAGTGTGTCGACACAACTTTCCTGAGTGTCGACATAGCAGTTGGGTGTCGACACAACTTCCCTGAGTGTCAACACATTTTGCATGTGTGTCGACACAGCTCGTCTGAGTGTCGACACAAATTTCCTGAGTGTCGACACAGTTTCTTCACAAGTGTACTTAGAAAATTTTCCTTCAAATTTTTCAACCTACACAATGAAACTCAAACTTCTATCAAATACACATTGATGCATATCATTGACTAAGTTGTGGCTTCTCCAAATCTAGTACACATTTTCCAATGTACCCAACAGATGGGAAGGGTGAGAAACTGCACATCAGAGGGAGTAACAGAGGAGTGTGAGATCGAGGAGATAGGGGACACAAAGAAAGGGTGAGACACGTCAAAGGTGACATCACGTGAGATGCGAAGTCAACGTGCAAAAGGGTCATAACAGCGAGAACCCTTATGCTCAGGATTGTATCCAAGAAAGAAACAGGAAATAGACTGAGCAGAGAGCTTGGTATGTTCACATGGAGGGAGTAAAACATAGCACCAACGGCCAAAAACACGAATATGAGTGTAACGGGGGATCAAGAGTATAGACACGCACTGTAACACTCAAGGTATCCTAGCTGAAAACGACCAAGTCAAATTCGTCGAGTGACCAAAGAGTTCGTCGAATGGTCCCGAGTGACAAAGTGAATTCGTCGAGTGGTCTAGGTGAATTCATCGAGTGTTCTAGGTGAATTCATCGAGTGTTCAAGAAGAATTCGTCGAGTGTTCGAGATGAATTCGTTGAGTGGTCAAGATGAATTCGTCGAGTGGTCTGAACGAATTCGTCGAATGGTCTCGAGTGACCAAGTGAATCGTCGAGTGATCTAGGTGAATTTGTCGAGTGTTCAAGATGAATTCGTCGAGTGGTCAAGATGAATTCGTCGAGTGGTCAAGATGAATTCGTCGAGTGGTCTGAACGAATTCATCGAGTGTTCAAGTCAAATTCGTCAAGTGGTCTGGAAAAATTCATCAAGAGTTTTGGACGAATGCGGGTCTTCCGGTCCTTAAATAGCTTAGTTGCGGCGGTTCTTACCGTTAAATAGAAAATTAGGGTGGATCTTGGTCGTCCATTCTAATTAGGTTAGATCTCACGGCTAGAGGTCCATCCCGTCTAGGATATAAAGAAGGGATCGATGGGAGATTCGGACACCCCTTTTTGCCGTTCTTTCTCTCTGCCCGAGCCGAAGGAAGAAGAAGTCGCGGATTTTTGTACGAGCATTTCCGACAGGATCGAAGCTTTGAGCAGCCATTAGAAGCTCCTTGTGTGCCCTCCGGCGAGTTCGAAATCGAGGAAAAAGTTCGGGACCGAGGTCTACGGGTTCAAGCGGAGCGGGTTTAGGGAAGAAGGCCGAACCTTCCTCCTCCTTTCTCTCCAACCCGAGCAACTTCCTGGAGATCAACTTGGTCGGATTTCTCCCAATGAAGTGGTGGCTGGGTCTTAGGGCGAGCCTAGCTTTGTGAAGAGGAAGACTAGATCCTTGTTCATGGCTCTGCATAAGTGAACTACAAGGGTAACGATTCTCCTCTTGGACAAGTGAAGTGCTCTTTCAGCATGTTTGCATGAAAGCCCTCACCGATTGGTGGAGAAAAGGTACTTTCCATCGGGTCGATATGTTTATCCCCGAGTATGTTTTGCATATAGTATCCGGAAGCGTGAGTACGGATTAGGCATGATGTGTGAAGCTCATCTGGACAAGTTGGTCTAGATTGGTGATGTTTTGTTTTGCTTGCCGGAGAAGACTCCGTAGAAATTGTATGGTTTCGGAGTTCTATTGCCAATGACTCTAAGTGAATTTTGGTTGTGATTGTGAAGCCCGTGTCTTGGGGATACAAGGGCTAACTCGTTGAGCTATGTGCCCAGCCTCGTTGGTCGTGAGTGCCAGCCGTAGAACGAATCCTTGGTGCGTGTCAGCCCTCACCGATTGGTGGAGAAAAGGTGTTTTCCATCGGGTCGATATGTTTATCCCCGAGTATGTTTTGCATATAGCATCCGGAAGCGTGAGTACGGATTAGGCATGATATATGAAGCTCATCTGGACAAGTTGGTCTAGATTGGTGATGTTTTGTTTTGCTTGTCGGAGAAGACTCCGTAGAAATTGTATGGTTTCGGAGTTCTGTTGGCAATGGCTCTAAGTGAGCTTTGGTTGTGATTGTGACACTCGTGTCTTGGGGACACGAGGGCTAACTCATTGAGATGTGTGCCTGAGTGCCCAGCCTCATTGGTCGTGAGTGCCAGCCGTAGAACGAATCCTTGCTATTGTGGATTACGGGAAAGGGGAGGCTGACCTGCGTCGTTGTCGTTAATTGGCACGGCGATCTGAGCAATGCGAAAGAGCTGAACTGTACCCGCACTATGTCGTTCGGCTATACAGACCTAAAGTACATGTCAGTTGTCATTGGCATAGGAGAGAGTCGTGGTTATATGTCAGACTAGTAATGTTCAGGTGAGACCGTCCAGTCTGGGACAAAGGATGGTGGTGGGACTCGTGGAGTTTCCTGTTGGGTGTTAATGCATCGGTGATTGCCCGTGATGGCAAACCCTGGTTATCTGGTACACCGATAAGGTGCCCTAAGTGCACGGGATGTTTGGTCGGTCGTGTCATCGTTTGTGGTGATTGGTGCTTAAGTTGCACATTCTTGATATTTGTGAACATGCTATTTGCTTGCAGGGAAGGAGCACTGCCACGCCAAGAAAAGGGTTGGTTCATTATAATTTGGTTAGTTAATGTTGATCGTTGCCTTGTTTGTCACCGTTCGGTGGAATGTTTTTGTGCAGGTGCTGCAGAGCCAAGAGGGAAGTAGCGAAAGCCCTTTCGCTGAGTGGGCCCTCGAAGGCCCAAGTGTTATGTTTAGTATTTTCATGTGTTGTCGGTCTGCGTGCCGATATATTCTTGTAAACATGAACACGGTGTTGTGAGGCTTTAAGGCCAAAACTATTTGTGTAACTTTCATTCCTGTTGTATTTTAGTAGTGGACATTCCTGGATGGGTGATTCTTAACTTTTTAAGCTTCCGCTCGAATGCAACTCTATGTTAGGGTATGTTATAGATTTAGAATGAATTATGGTTTCATTGTGTAACTCTTTCGTCTGTCCGTTTAATATGGTGTGGGGCCCCGGCCGGACATGCTGTTATAATACTCTTGACGGACGGGAGTGTTACACGCACTAGGACTGGCTCTGAAGAAAAGTGAAAGGTGCAGGCTATCTCTATAATATAACGATGCTTTCTTTCGGCAGTACCATTCTGAGCGTGAGCACAGGGGCAGGCAAGCTGAGGGAGTATCGTGGGTAGCTAGCAAATCATGAAAAGCAAGAGAAAGATACCCCCCCCCCCCCGAGTTGGAATGAAAAGTACGTATTGAAGAAAAAAATTGGGGGCACACTATACCAGAAAAGATAACATAAATCTGGAAAAAATCAGTATGAGAATGCATAAAGTAGACCCAACAATAACAAGAGTAGTCATCAACAATGAGATCATAGTACCGATGTCCGCCTTGGGATATAAAAGGTGTGGGACCCCATACATCAGAACGGACTAAATCAAAAAGACGTTAGGACCTAGACTCACTAGATGGATATGATAGTTGTATATGTTTATCAAACTTACAACTCATACAAGAGTGAGACCAATCAACAAAAACACGACCAAGGAAGTCATGACTGATGAGAGACGCAAGGCGTGAACTACTGAGATGATCAAGACGATGATGCCACTGAGAGAAGCCCGTCGAAAGAAGACAAAGGGTAGAAGTTATCGGTGACGAGGAAGTGGATGGAAGATGAATACGATCAAGGGCGTAGACCCTGTTACGAGACGACTAGCTCCAAGGAGTGTCCCTATTAGACGATCCTGCACACAATACGCAAACTTATCAAAAATAACAACACGACCGTGAAATGTGAGTTGGCTGGCGGATTTAATGTTCATGGATAACTTAGGTATGTAGGCAACATCGGGAACGTGGAAATGACTAGTATAAAGGAGGCTACGGCTGGTGATGGGGTAAATGGCGTCATATGCTACCATGATATTAAGGGCAAAGGAGACGGGCTAAAAGAACAAGAGATGGGTGGCATCATATGTCATGTGAAAGGAGGATCCAGAGTCAAGCAACCAGTCGGAGAGAGAGATACCTGTAGGTGAGGAGGCAGCCGGCTGAGAGACAAAGGCGTCAGAAGCATCCGGTGGAAGTACGGGGGCAGAGGGGGAAGGCAGTGAAACCTGCTGGGAGAACTGCTCGGCAATCAGCTGAGCAAGCTCAGATACAGACAGAGGCTGCGCAGGAGCCGAAAAGGGATCGAAAGGTAAACCAAGAGCACGCTGCTGACCAGACTGCTGAACCCTCTAAAGCTTGTGACACTCAGATTTGACATGACCAAGACACTGACAGTGGTGGCAATTGACAGACGGGCGACGTGAGGCACTTGACTGAACTGCAGAAGGTATCGGAGGAGGACGAGCACCAGATGCCATCGAGATGATCAACCAAGGAGGTCGAGTCTGTGGGATCAACCCGAGGAAAAAAAGTTTGGGTCTACGGGATCAGTCGAAGAAGAAAATCGGGGCTACCGAGTCAGCCGGAGAAGAAGGTCGTGGAGTGTCGAAGTCGTGGATCGTCTGAATATGATCTGAATAGCTACCCACGATCGGCGAAATCGAATCAGCTGGAAGCAGCAATCGGGAGAAGTTGAATAACGATCGGTAGAATCAGCAATCAGCTGGAGCGGCAATCGGCAGTTGTAGAAGATCTATGATGAATTCAATTTATATAGGGTTTTTCGGACTTATCCGGGCTTGATTTCACGCACATGCACTTCACTTTTAGTTTATTATTGCTTATATTTCATTGAATCACTCTTTTAACACGAAGTGCACATTTTGGTCTAGTGTGGTGTGCAATTGCGCACTATTTCGCTGGGGGTAAGCATGTGGTCCTCCCCATTGCTTTTGTTATTATTTCGTGTTATTCGGTGTTGCTGGAGACATGTCCTGGTTTGTGGTTTGCATTACAGGTGGGAAGATCCCCATTTCATTTTGTTCCAAACATGTATGAATCGCATGATCGTGTGTTTCCTTCTCGCGGTTGATTCCAACAACATGTGCTCTGCAATGCCCATTAATGGTGATCTGCCCCGGCTCGTGCGTTTTGTTTGTGCACGGTCGGTTTCGCCCGTGCGTGAGTAAAATCGCACGAGCTTCTCTTTTTGTCTAAAAACTTTATGATTTAATTGGTCGTGTGTTTCCTTCACACATGGTTGGGTTCAACCGTGCGAGAAGGAAATCGCATGATTTCTTCAGTTTGGCATGGATTATTGCGATCTATCTCTACATGTGCTATCGTTCTCGCACGGTTGGTTTTGGTCGTGCGTGAGCAAAATCGCACAGGCAACATGTTTGTCTGGCTGGAAGTTTCTGCCAGATAAATTTCACATGTTTTCATGCACGATCGTGTGTTCAACCGTACATACCTTTTTTTATACTGGTTGCAATATAAGTGCAGGAACTCCGTCCTAATCCGGATTTTTGGCCATTTTCGAGCCCAACCGCTCTATTCTGCCCAGTTTCGTCATTCCATCGCCGCCCACCTTCGGTACGAGCTCCAGCCACCACTCCACCGCTTATCTTCCGCTAGGGAATCGCCCTTGGCCGCCTTCATCATCTCAAGCGTTCAAGGTCCATTTCGAGGTATTTCTCGTTGCATCCAAGGAGAGCTCTTGCAAAGGCCGTGGCCGAAGGAGATTAGCGAAGAAGACGGGTCCATTGGGAGGAAATGACAGCCCTCCTCTACCCCGGATGGCAACCGTACACCGAACGCGGACGAGGATTGATAACCCTCCGATTCCGGCCGAGAATCCGCAGTGAGACTTCATTCTTTGATTGTAGCTCTTTCTTTTTATTTATTGTAGTGATTTTACTACGATTTATTTGTTGTTGGATGATATTTTCATGAACCCTAATTTGATATTTATGTTGAATTTCATGTCTTTGGAAGTTTTTGTGTTTTATGTCATTTGAGGTGTGCTCCCATTCCATCCACCATCTCTTCGTTGTGTTGAGTTGCTGCAATAGCTATTGCTAGTGGCGTGCAATATGATGAGGTGCTTGCGACCCTCACTTTGTCGGTGCGTTTTCTCCGTCTGCTTGCCTTCTCGCCCATCCGCCAACCGAAGCAGAGCATCGCGGCCTGCAGTAGTTCCATTCGCCATGCGAAGCGGTGCTTGCGACCCGCAGTACTTTAGATTAGTTTTTGTTTTACTTTTGCAAACCAAACCAAAACCTTTAGTTAATATTAAAATGTTTATAATTACTTTTCTGAACAAGAGAGTCTCACATTCCAACCTGCGTTTCTTGAGAGATTGATACTTAGGGATCCGCTCCCATTTTATATTACTTATGCGATCGGTGCACTTGTCGTTCAACGCATTAAGTATTTGGCGCCGCTGTCGGGAAACGCAGGCGAAGTGTTATTCGTCGATTCAGAAAATAGTTATAAGGGTGTATTTGATTTGTGTTTGCTTCATAAGTTTGTATGCAGGGGAGTAACCCTGGTGATATTGTTGATTTCGATCCTGAGATTGAGCGGACGCTACGTGTGCGCCGCAGAGTTGCTACTGTTATGGAAGGAAATAGGATTAATGTGAATGATCATAGGGGAGAGGTTGAGCCCCAAGGTGGACAAGCTGCAGATGAACATTATGTGATCCGTCTGTGGCCCCGGACAATGAGGGATTACACCACTCCTACCGTTGGGAGTGTGTATCCAGGTTTTGGCCCGACAATCACAAACAATCAGTTTGAGATTAAGCCAGCATTTTTGAATATCATCCGCAATAACACCCAATTTTTTGGGTTACCAAGTGAAGACCCCCATCTTCACTAAGCTGAATTTTCTTAAATCTGTGAAACTTTCAGATACGTTGGTATCTCCAATGATACTGTGAAGTTAAGGTCGTTTCCCTTCTCCCTACGTGATAAAGCAAAGGCATGGCTCCACACTATCCCACCCAGAGCCGCCACTACTTGGGATGCCCTATCATGAAAGTTTATCACCAAGTTTCATCCAGTTGACAAGATTGTGAGCACACGACGAGAAATCGTTATCTTCTGCCAGAACGACCAGGAGACTTTATCTGAGGCCTGGGAGAGGTTCACGGACCTCCTGAGAAAGTGCCCCCAACAAGAGTATCAGCCCTAGAACCTTGTCAAGATCTCGAATTTCAGTGCTATGATCGATGATGCCGCTGGAGGAACGTTGATGAACCAGACACCTGAAGCCACCTTCCATGTTCTACAAAATACCGCTTCCCATAGTTCATTCTGGATAGTAGGAAGAAATAACCCAAGGAATGTAAGGGGATTGTTTGAAGTAAGTTTGTTGGTGCCACCAGCTGATGCGGCACCTTCTCTGTTTGAGAACATGGATTTTTTGAAGCGGCCAACCTCTACCTCCGCACCAGTGATGGCAATATCTTGCCAAGGTTGTGGTAACTCCGAGCATCATGCTTACGAATGCCCCACTGGTGAGCTTACTAATAATTTTTCCAATATTAACTTCAATGAAAGCGTTAATTATATCAATAATCAAAATCATTTTGTGTCATTTTCCAATGCATATTACCCAGGCGTGAGGAATCAGCCCAATTTTTCGTGGAACCAGAATGCCCCAGGCCAACGATGGCAACCGGGTCAGCATCAATATGATGCATAGGCTTCCAAGAGCCAGCCGCGGCCGCCACATCCCGGTTATAATCAGGTCGCTCCAGTGCAAAAGAAGAGTGCACTTGAGGAGATGATGGAGAAGTTTGTGGACATGGCCCAGTCAAATATGGCTTAACCAAACTGCCTCGACAAGGAATTTAGAAGTGCAATTGGGCCAATTGGCCAAGAGTTATCTGAGCATGCTCAAGGTGCACTCCCTGGTACTAAAGAAAAGAATTTGTGAGAGCAAGGAAAGATCTTGTCCAAGCTTATTGGTGGTTGTGAGAGTGAGATGGTAGTGAAATGCAAGATAAACGATATCGACACCACTGTTTTGTGCAACTCTGGTTCATCACGCAACGTTCTTGTATTGCAAGACGTTGAGAAATTTAATTTGAATAATGTTGATGAACAGACATCCATTGTCCTCGCTAATGGTTCAGTGGTGGAGACCAAGGGAGTAGTGAAAGAGGTTAAGGTTGTCTTGGATGGAGCGGTGGTCGTTACCGACTTACAAGTGTTGGGACCTATGATGAATGACTTCATACCCATTCTCGGATCCCATTATTGAAAGAGAGTGGCTCCACCTTGCATATCGTCGATGGTTGTGTGTCCTTGTCACCCAAGGAGACACGACAATCTTTCCCATCCAGTACAACTGAGGACCTCAGTGTTGTGAAGGAAGATCATGAATCTGCTATTTGTATTTCTGATTTGGTTTTCAGTTATGTAGACTGCAATTCTGAGGTGAAGGATCCAGTTGAGATCGTTGTGCAAGAAGATGTCAAGGAAGAAGTGGTAAAGCCCGATGTTGATGATGAGCTGGAGGATGTGGTAGCTATTCTTCATGCTGAAGTGATGAAGCATGCTGAAGTTGTTGAGGAAGACTGCGGCGAGACCGCGAAATTGAGTGTTGAGGCGGCGGGCGTTGTCGCTGAAACTTGGATTTATCTTGTTAATATTAATTGTGTGTCTAAACCAGTAAAACTGGTGAAATGGACAGATCTTCTACCTGTGGAGGGTAGAGAAATGAAGCCCCATCCTGATTCAAAGACATTTAAAGCTGATTCTGAGCTAGAGATTTGCGATCGATGGCGCTCTCCCACTGTGGAGAAACTAAAACATGAGAAATTGATGCACGCCTTGCGATTTGCCGCCGTCCGGCGCGAGAAGGAGGAGGTCTAAAGCCTTTACCTCCTGTCCATCTCGCGTGGTTGGAGAGAACCACCACAAATCGACGTATAACTGATTCGTGAAAGTTCTCCGGGCTAGTTAGTTTTTGTTGTTGTTGCTATTATGTGATTTGGATGTTTTTTGTTGTTATTTTCTTGCTTAGATTGGTGTAGAACAATTCGGATAGCTCTTTTTATTATGTAACTGTTTAATACAGGTATTTGATTTATCTTAAGGATGGTAAACAAAAGGGCAAATACGAGACAATCCAGTTTTGTTGTTTTGATTTTTCTAACTCGTTGGTACTCTATATATTATTTTTGCTGTGCCGTATTTTTCTTCTTGTAGTGTGATGATCTTATGGTGGCGTACATGGATTTTCCTTTCAGTATTAACGCCAATCTTATGGTATTCATCGCCAGTGTTGTAGATGTCGGCCGACATGTCCGATATGTCGTCCGACATAAAAGTTTTGGGTGCAAACCGCAACGAAATCGATTTGTTTGAAAAAAATATCGTTTTGTAAAAAACCGGCGATATATCCCGATATATCGGTATATCTCTAACCCGATATTTCGGTTATTATATTTAATATATAAAAAAAACAAAGTTCACGGGACCCGTATTTTTCTACTTCACGAGTCCATTTCACGCATTCAGCATTCTCGCTCTACCCTAAATTTTACGGGAGAGTCGCTCTGGCGGAGTGGTCGACACTCGACAGCTCCTTCTCCGGCGACGAGGAAACGAATCGGCATCGCAGGCGAGGAGTAGACGATGACGTCGGGCTTTCTACGAACCGGCATCGCAGGCGAGGACGCGAGGAGTCAACACCGGGCTTTAGGGTTTCTACTACTTCACTCCACTGTAAGCCCCCTTCTTCTTTCTTCTTGTTTCTGCAACAATTGAAAGTTTTATTTGGAGTTATATTGATCAAGTCATAAGATCTAAATGTTTTATTAAACTTGTGTTACTGTAAGCTTCTTACTTATGCTATAAGTAGGTTTCTTTCTTGCAATAGCAAAATTTATACCTTTTCTTGTGTAAATCTGCAGTGATTTTTGTTTCTCCTGTGCACTTTTAACTTATGTTAACATTATTTTGTTAACTTCTGCTATAGTAATTTTTGCAATAACTAAGAAAAACTCCCCTCCAACTTTGCATAATTACATGAGGTTTTCCTTTATCTTTCAAAATTATTTCAAAGAAAATGTTATAAATACTTATTTGTCTGTACATTGCTATAGTTATTTGTCGGTATATTTTTACTTATTTGTAAAAAAAGTGTTTATAAATACTGTTAATCTTTATTTAAATATTAAAATCCAATATTGTAAAATATCTCTGATATATCCCCCGCAATCCGACATACGACATTTCAAACCAAAACCGACATGAATATGACATCTGACATCTACAACCTTGTTCATCGCACACCACAGCAACCACATGAGCGCACGCATAACTGTTGATGCGTCGCAAGTCAAATTCGTTTATTGTGTGTGATTTGGGAAAATCAATGTGATGGCATAGGATTGTGAGACTGAGTAAAATATTGACTCTTGTAGTCCTCCTAGTATAGTACTCACATCTCATGTAGAAATCCGAGTACAATTAGTTTTTCTTTATGCTTATAGTTTTTATATTTTTTCTATTTGCGTAAATATTGTTTATTCTACTCATAATGGGTGAATCCGAGTGAATCTGACGGTAGCGTAAGGATGTGTGGAGATAATCGTTAGACTCGTATTGCTCGAGTCGGGAGGAAGGATAATCATTCTCGGTGGCTAAGAACTTGCCAGAAGCGACTCTCAAAGCATGGTTATAGGTTAGTTCAATTATGCGAGTGTGATGTAAGTCATCATTTTGGCCCGGTTGAGGTTGTGTACCGTTCCTATCGTCTTTATCCTCGCTAGTCCTTTGTGCATAACCCGCCCTCTTGATTCAGCTCTACCGTAATCTCACCAAAGCCAACAAGTTTATCCGAGTCACACACCCAAATCCGAGCTTTAGTTGTATTTATATTTTCATTTTGGGGTGTTGATGTGGTGTTCATTATTGTGGAAGTGCTCCATCGAAAATTTGTCGAAGAAAAATTGTTGTGAAAAGGAAAAAAGTAAATGAATGAAAAAGAAAATAAAATGTGAAAAAGTGAAAATGAAAATAATATATATGTGATTTGTATTTAGGAGTAGGAAGTGTACACACACATGTTTTCAAGTTCAAGTTTGGGGGTGTGGTGCACCCGCTGGTATATTTGGGGCGTGGATAGATCTTTATCATGCTAGCTCATTTGGATTAGGTGTGTAGCCTTCACTTTTATCATTGTATTCCCCACCGAAACCCAAGCCTCATTTAAAACCTAAAGTCCTACTGATTCGCGCATTGAACCAAACCAGTGTCGTGGAGAGAGTGTGAACGAGTGAGCTTATGGTCACCGACATTGATGGATTTCTTTGGAGGTTGTCTGATGTAGGGTAGGCTGTGCCGTGAACTCTTAGGATGCAAACTAGTGGTGGGGGATGGACCCACTCAACCCTAGACCGATATGAAACGACAGACCATAATCAGGCGGATAATTAATAATTCGCAATACACATTATAATAAAGCGGCGCATTCAGCTTTTAGCAAATATGCAATTTTCTTTAGGCGCGTTAGGCGATAGCTTTCCTCCGCACGGAGGGCTAGGCTAAGCACGCGGCAAATTTGAGCGTCCTGCACGTTAGGAAATCCACAGGCAAACGCAAGAACTATAATTCCTTTAAGAAGCATAAATTCCACAAAGTAAACAATGTTCCACAACCAAACAGCAACTAACAGTGCAAATAACAAGCAAAATAAATCTGAAATAGACTTGGGCTGCAATGATTTCGGAGGACTGAAATTATGGAGGTAAAGTGGAGTTTTTCCGGGCGGTGAGGACTAGATCGGGTGGAGCGGAGTGGTTCCACGGAAGGGTGAAGTTGCGGGCTGCGGGTATGGGAAGGAGGAGGGTTGAAGGGGCGGTTTGGGACTGGATCTGGATGGATCTGTCCAGATCTGGACAGACCCGGGTTCGGAAAGGCTGGGAGGAGGCGGACGGGCAGGGGGAAAGGTTGGGGCGGCGGGATGCTGTAGGGGCTGCGGGCTGGAGAGGGTTGCAGGGAGGGAGGTGGCTGGACGGGGCAAGGTGGCTGCGGGTTGGGAGGGAACAGGAAGGGGGCGGCTGTGGTACAGGGGGGCTGCGGGCTGGGTGGTTGCAGGAGGAGGGGCGGCTGGATAGTTGCAGGGAGGGGCGGCGGTGGAGACAGGGGAAGGGGCTGGCCGCTGGTGGTGGGGAAGGAGGTAAAAAGGAGAAAATAAACTTACCCAAGGAGTCTTCACCAAGGGGCTCCACGGCGTCGGCACCGCGGAAGGATCACCGGAACAAGGAAGGAGAACTCTCCAAATTTCAGCAATGATCAAAAGGCTGCAGCCCAAGGTTTATATAGAGAAATAAAATTAGGGCAACCAAAGATGAACGGCCTATGATTGACCATCGATCTCGGCGCCAAAGCAACACTAAATATAATCCGAAATACAACATGCTATATATGAAACTTAATCAGAACGACGAGCCGGACGCAACCACGGTGACGGATCGGCGATTCGGTCACGCCCGCCTGCGAGAATACACGAACGTGGGGTCCACCCTACGCCGTGTCGTGACGGATGGTCCCCCATCAACTCCCCCGGACTGAAAAGCATTCATCTCCGAAGAATGGAGACGATCGTACTGAAGTCGAAGTTCCGGGCCAGCTGGTCCAACTCTGCAGCAGTAATCCAGGTGTCGTCGGTGGGAGGTCGTCCAAGCCAATGGACCAAGTAGCGGCACACGAGCCCACCCGAAGAGGGGACAAACTCATGCACAATAATCTCAGTAATCTGCTCAATCCTCCGCTCTCGGAGAAAACGATCCGGTGATGGTGGTGGTGCTTCATGTGAAGCCAAAGGCGACGAGCTCCTGGGGAAGTGGGGGTTCAGGGGGGGTTGGGGTGGGGGAAATGGGCGATGATATCGGCTCGGGTGGGCCTCTCGTGTAGGGGTCGGGGTACTCGCGAGGTGCAAAGTAGGATGTCAGGTCCTCAACATTGAATACAGGTTGGATACCCATGCTCGTCGGAATATCCAGCTCATATGCATTCGACCCGATTCGTTTCAAAACTGAGTAGGGCCCCATTCGCCTGGCGCTTAGTTTTTTAGCGGACCCCTGAGGGAGTCGCTCCGCACGGACTCGGACCATCACCTGTTCGCCAACCAGAAATTTTTGTCCCGCTTATGCTTGTCTGCCTGCTCTTTATAATGCTCATTGCTTAAATTAATTTTTCGCCTGACAGACTCATGCAACTCATGCAAGTGACGTGTAAAGGACTCAGCCGACTCGCTAGGGCGTGCTTCACTCGGGATGGGTACAAGATCAACCGGTTTCCTAGGGTCATAACCTGATACTACCTGAAACGGGCTCCGGCCGGTCGACCTATTGACGGAGCTGTTGTAAGCAAACTCAGCTATGGGGAGTACCGAGTCCCAACTAGACGCGTGCTCGCCGACTAGACACCTCAGAAGGTTACCTAAACTCCTATTCACCACCTCAGTCTGACCGTCAGTCTGAGGGTGGTACGCGGTGGAGAACTTAAGAGTAGTCCCGGTTTTACGCCATAACGTTTTCCAAAGTAACTAACGAACCGCACATCTCGATCGGAAACTATGGACTGTGGGAGGCCGTGTAATCGAAAGACCTCACTCATGAATAAGGCCGCGATACGGGGGCATCAGCGGTCTTACTACACGCGATAAAATGCGCCATCTTAGAGAACCGGTCAACCACCACAAAGATAGAATCGTGCCTCCGCTGGGTGCGCGGGAGTCCCAGCACAAAGTCCATACTAATGTCCTCCCAAGGGCGGTGTGGGAC
This sequence comes from Platanthera zijinensis, assembly GCA_039513925.1. NCBI lineage: Eukaryota > Viridiplantae > Streptophyta > Magnoliopsida > Asparagales > Orchidaceae > Platanthera > Platanthera zijinensis. The sequence continues at coordinate 118,141,647 of CM077088.1, forward strand.
GGGTAAGGGGTGTATAAACCTGTATTCTGCTTCGTTCCCTTGGCCGTCTGGCAGACACGACAATGCCGGATGATACGTGCCACATCTTTCTTCAGACTTGGCCAATAGAAACGATCCTCTACCATAGCGATCGACTTATCTCGCCCAAAGTGACCGGCGGCACCCCCGGCGTGTAATTCCCAACTAAGTGATCACGATACGAGGTGTTGGGCACACACAAACGGGAGCCCCGAAATAAGAACCCATCGATGATCCGAAACCCCTCAATAGGATCGGGGGTTTCCCGTGACAGCGCCGTGTATAACGCGGCAAAATCAGGACAGGTGGTAGTCCATAATCATCCTCGCGAAGCCATCTACCTGGGCCTTCAACGTGTGGAGTAGAGAGACTCGACGGCTGAGTGCGTCGGCGGGTTTGTTCTCAACACCGGCGCAGTGTTTGAGAACATAGTGAAAATCCTGCAAATACTCTACCCACTTTGCGTGGCGGTGATTCAGCTTCCTCTGGGAGTCGAGGTAGCGTAGGGCCTGGTGGTCAGAATACAAAACAAATTCCCGGAGAAGGAGGTAATGTCGCCAATAGCGTAACGACTGGACGATAGCATAAAATTCTCGATCGTAGTTCGAGTATTTTTGTTTTGCCTCATTCAGCTTCTCACTAAAGTAAGAAAACTGGGTGTCCCTCTTGACTCAATACGCCCCCTATACCGAGAACCCGATGCGTCGCCAGGCGACCTCAA